>OY998177.1:175908520-177258520 GCA_963921935.1 Galeruca laticollis
ACTTTTAATGCAGCTGCAGCATTTTGTTGGCTTTTAACTTCTTCAGCACTGACACTGCTTGAATTTCTATTTTTTTCCTTCTTTTACTAACTCCACCATCCGCGGACTGTACTCCCCTCTATTCTGCGAGGTAGTTTAAAACAGCTTCACTTACTCTTGAGGATACTTGTACAGCATCTTTTTTGTAATTGGGAATTCTGGTTAATACTTCCTCTGCATTGCCACATTTTCTAAAGCCACTTTCCAAATTTTACTGCCCTTTACATCAACTATTTCAAACAGTCTTTTTAATGGGATGGGAAAGGTGCTTTTGGGGATTGAATTGGTGTTAACATTCTGTGTTTTGTATTCTACCAAAATATTTCGCCAAGCGGTTTTCATCAGTCTGAAATAGGCGACATCCAACGGCTGCGTTAGGTGTGTGTAACTGCAAAACCTTTAAGGATGTATGGGATGACAAATTGTCCCCAATTAATACTTTAGTTCTAGGAGTACGTTTAAGTGTTGGCAATAGCAGTGAAGTTAACCAGTCTTCGAAACAAGCTAGCTGTGTCGAACCATCCGCTTTTCGATCTATTGTAGCGTGAGCCAATTGGACCATTTTCTACCCAAGTCGACCACAATTTATCGGACTTATAAACAACGTATAGAGGTATCATTTTGCCAGCAGCATTTACACAAAACATTATTCATGTTGCTGATTTACTAGAATTTATCACTCTTTCAGAATATTTCGTCCCAAGTTTTGTTAGAATTTTGTATCTGCCGGGGTCATCACTTAAATTGGCCTCGTCGTAGTTCCAAATGTTGTTAGCTGGGACATTCATAAGTTCATTTTGTAAGTGGTTAAAGTATTCTTTTATAGTGGCTTCACTGATTTCTGCTCTCGCCCGTTTTATGTTGCTTGCGAAACTTTGGGTTAAGGTCGGATTTCGTTTAAGGAAGGCATTTAACCAGTTTTTTCCTGGTAAGTTGTTTTTAAATTTAGTATCACGTCCCTCGCGATCTAAATAATTTTTCACTAAATTTCGTAAATCGCTCTGATCCAATGGAAATCCGTACGAAGATAAGGTGCAAATATGGGGCATGAAAGCGTCCTCTTCAGCTTTCGTAAAAATTGTCTGACCACCATGAAGTGTTTTATGCATATTTTTCAATTTATTTTTGATGGTACCAAGTGGCACTCGAAATTCTAATGCAGCTTTTCTTTGATATAAAATTCCATTCCTTACAGCTTCTAGAGCTCGTTCTAATGTGTCTACCGTGTAATTTACGTAATGTCTACTGCCATTAACACGTGTGTACTTTGAAGGTATCTAAATAGAAAGGTTATGATGTAGGCATTACGAAACAAAATATAAACTAAATAGTTATTAGAAGACTAAACTAATGTGAAAATGAGTATTTACTCACCTCTATAGCGATATCAATATATACAGAACCAAAAACGACAAAAAATGAACTGGGACAAAGTCACCCGAAAACCGTTAAATTCTGGAGCACTTTGAAAACAACACCCTAACTACTTCGTGTCGAAGTTTATACTGAAATAACATATGCAAAGCGCTTAAGAAAAGGTAGGTTTCTATCATGTAAGTACGCAACTTACATTACTCTCGATCGTATTATTGGTTGCCTACAAATTTTTTGTCAATAAATATTCAAGTGAAATGACTTCCATACAGAAATTTAATTTTTTTAAAAAATTTAAACGATTGTTACCGTCAATAACAGCAATTTTCCTAGTTTACATATGCCAAATATGACACCTAATTACATTTGTTGATAATGCTATGTTTGTAAGGTTCTTCGCTAAAAATAACTTTTTCCTTAAATTAGTCATAGTCACCCTGGCGGGACAAAGTCACCCGATAATACGATACTTGAAGTAACAGATTTTTGTCTTTTTTGAGAAATTTCCGGAGTATAACAAGTAATCAATTTTATGATTGGATATTGTTTAGGGCGTCTCACAGATAAACCCTATTAAATTTTAGCTCACTAGAGCGTGTACAACGGGTGCTATGTTAATTGAAGTACCACATTTTTGTCTTTTTTGGAGAAATTTCGGTTTGTTAGCACGCTACACCCTCCGAAGTATATGCAAGGGACCAATTTTATAATTAGATACTGTTCAGGGCGTCTCAAAGATGAACCCTATTGATTTTTTGCCCACCAAAGCCAGTACAACGGGTCCTATAAATCCAGATATACAACTTTTTTGGTCATTTGTGTAGACATTTCGGCTATACAGCTTCCGGAGTGCGGAAAAGTTAATTTTAACTCTTGAAACCATTTTTACTTTTTGTATAATTCAATATTGTATTTGTTGCCTTTGGCGATCAAAGGATAAATCACAAACTACTTACATAATAAAAAAATAATTCAAATTATGTATATATATAGTTTCAATCAGAAATATTGCGTAATAAGAAATGCAATTGTTTTATCTCTTGTAACTACGACTTAAAGGTAGTATTTTAATATTGGCAAATTGTATAATCGCACATTTCAACTACCATGGAAAGTATATAAGCCGAACGAATTAATTAGGCCAATTTCCATGTAGGGAAATGCACAACGTGCAAGAAATTTTGATTATCAACGACGTAATTAACTTTTACTTCATTATTATGCACAGTGCATTAAAATGTGACAAATAATTTCATGCACCAACTATTGAAATGAGTATTTATATAACTAGATTATTTATTATTATCAACACCGATCTTCACCTCTAGTTCTAATGTAACTAATCTCATGAGTAAAGTAAAGAGGAATATGTAAATTTTTGTGGTTTCTTATGAATTTTATTGTGGAAAATATACTATGGTGTTATTTTTAGTCCAAGTTTGGCTATCTCTCCTCCAGTTTGTAACAATTATATCCCTCTTCTTATCTGATTATTAGGTAGATTTCCACTAGAATATCACAGAAATTGTTAATGGTGACTCCAATAGGAATATTGTAAAGTGGTACGCTATTTCTTCAGATCGTGTATGGAATTCATCAGTAACTTGTTTAAAGAGTAAATTGCTGTTTGAGAACACTTTGAATTCTTCTGACACTTGTAGACTAGGAAAGTATGTCAAATTGTTGGTTTCCAAAGAATGTTTGAACACTTTGAGTTATCTCGAAATTCATTAATTATTCCAATCTAATCTGGTCTCTTTATTGAAGACTTGAGTTCAAATGGCTGAGATGATTAGTCAAATGTTTAAAAAGAATCTTTTCTGTACGCAACTATCTAAACATTAGTTAACCAAAAGGAAGGTATACGTTGTCTCCTCATATCCACTGTATGATGTTCTACACCACAGATAGATGAAACACTGATTGTGGCGCCATCTAAAGAGCCTGTCGACTAAACAATTGAGTGATGTTAAAAAAATTTCTGTAATTTTAGGTTTTGGCGGTATATCCAAATTTCCTGTATTTTAATTATTTTATTTCAAAATAGCCATTTATAGTCCATCATTTGACATTTCATTCAATTTAACTCCATTAACTGAATAATGATAAGATGTTGAGTTAAATTAAATGAAATATCAAATGATGTACTATAAATGGTTAAATTGGGAAAAATAAAACAATAATCATATAAACAGTTTATTTATTTTGGTATAAAAATACACAACTAATAATTTCTTTCACAAAGTACTTTTCTTAACAAACGTAATGATAATAAATAAACTATAATGTAAAAACAATTCAATAATTAAAAAATAATTTAAGTAACATACATTCTAGATTGGAGTACTATCAGATTTCTAAATGATGTTAAATGTATTTATTTATTATTATACTCCTATAAACACACAGAGCTGGACAAACTACTGGAGTATAACTGCTACTTACTTAATCATAAAAAGTGTTAGCAATGAGTAGTTAACTACTATTTTTGGAAACATTCTATGAAACAAATCATTTGAGTATAATTACTGTGAATGTTAGAACAAAAGTAATTAAAATACTTTTAAAGGAAAAGTTGTTAACTACTGCCCAGCTCTGTAAATACAAGGCGCTAAGTAATTACATATGGTAAACAGCACTTGTGACTGTACAACATTTAAAATAATATATCTAACATTTCATTTCCACTTAAAACACATCTTGATTTCTTTACTGGAAGTATTAAATTGGTTTATACCACAAGCTTAAGCCTAGTATATTGCATATTTGTATATTTCTACATTTAAAAGCATTCCGTTCTTATGAAACCATCACATAAGGCAGTTTAAGTTACTCTGCAGCTCCTGGCAGTCTATGATTGTTAAAATGTTTCTTAAGAAATCTTAAGAATCTCACCGTCTCGTGGAAGTCCTATCTCGTTTCTGGTTGAGCTTCTACAAGTAAACACACAAAATAACAACAATAAATAAGTAAACACACAAATATGTTTGAAAATGTATATCAACAAAAGAAACCAAAATGCGCTTACTATTGAAGTAATAAGTTTTTGTACTACGCTAAAAAAAATATCAAAAAATGTTCAAATTTTTTTGGCTTTTTTGAATTACTTTTTTTGGAGTTTTCGATTTTTTTTAAAAATTCTCGATTTTTTTGGTTCTTAACTGTTTTTGCCTCAATAACACTTAATACTCACTTTCATTTCCCATAAATTGTCATACCATGGGCTATATATGAAAATCGGCAAGGGGTCAAAACCTTCCATCTCATAGCTGGCGGAGGGAATAGCTATAACATAAAATAAAACCTAGATGATAATTTTTTCAATGGGTACATTTTCAAATGGAATTGTCTGAGTATGGTGTACACACTAGATATGAATTGACTGAATGAAAAGACGAGTACTGAGTGTGTAATTTTATTAAAATTCCAGCTAAGCGCTTTCAGCCATTAGGCGATTCTCAAAGCTGTCGTCAAGAGAAAAACATACATAACTGCTACATACAATGAAATAAAATGTTTGATATTACATCAGTATTTAATGGAAATTTTTTAAAATTACCCTATGAAGAGGGTGTACACACATATCATTTAGATGATAATTTCAAATTAGACGTTTCGTTATGTGAATTACAATTATTGTACATCCTCTTTATAGGGTAATTTTAACAAATTTTACTTAAATAATTATGTAACATCAAACATATTATTTCATTGTATGTAGAAGTTACAGGGTTTGATGTTTTTTGACACCTGTTGTATGTTTTTTTCTTGACGACAGCTTTGAGAATGGCCTAATGGCTGAAAGTGCTTAGCTAGAATTTTAATAAAATTACACACTCAGTACTCGTCTTTTCATTCACTCAATTTACATTTAAAAATGTCCAAAATTATAGCATGCTATATTGAATACAATAATACTTACCATCAATTTTTGTTAATTTCCTCTCATATGGGAAGGCAAATCAAACTGTCTTAATAACATCCCTTCGTCTTTCTCAAATCTAAAGAAACACTTAAAATGGAGGGAACATATCCTCCATCGTTTCCTCGTCGATAAATTTAATGATTTATTACCACTGCGTTCTAGCCATATTAATTTTATCTTCCTGGGTTGGAGGAACAAAAATGTAAAAAGAAATATTTACTTTAGTAATGCAACAATTTTCAGTTCATCTAATGTAAAAAAACAACCATGATCTCTAAAGTTGTCGATTGAATTAGTAAAAATTCTGTATTTTAAAAAAATAAAGAAAATGGTTGTTAATTGAGAAAGAAAAAATGCTCAAATTTTTTCAATAAAACTTACCGAGTACACCACTTCTCCTTCAGAATACACTTTGACATTGTCTTTTCAATTAATATCAATAAAGCAACGAAACAACGGATAAATATTACACTATAGCAATTAAAAAATACACCAAAATACCGAAACCTCATAATCACCTCAACACTTGAACTAAGAAACGATAACATATAACCTGCGGGGACGAGCAATATGACATCGCGCATACGCAGTAATAAAAGTCAATAAAATTTGATTACTAACGACGTTACAGCTTTCGTTAATTTTTTGGAACTATCTACCAATTTTAGCTACTCGACAGGCTCTATAGATGGCACGGTCTGCAGAGTCCCTAGCCTGATCTACACCTCTCACCCACACATAAGACACCAACTTTATTCTTAGTTTGCAACAGAATAATCCCAAACAATAAATATAATCACTTTTTAACGGTCGTCTCTTGTTTATGAAAATATAAAATGTCCATAAAAGTAGCAAAAATGATCAGAACTTTGTGGACATTTTGTTCAGTTTAAAACAGAGACAACGGTTTGAAACAAGTTAGCTGCTTGAATTGATTGAATAGATGTTATTCTGGTGTGAAAAAGAAATTGATGTGATGAATAAAAATATTGCCCTAATATAATTATCTCATTAACTTACTATAAAGTTATCATACTTTGCATACTCTACGTGTTTTTTCTAATCTTTGGTATAATTAAATATTATGTCATAACAAATTATTTAAAGCTTAATTTTTTGAATATTTGAACTTCTTACATTTGAAACGCAACAAAATGTCTAGTTTTGTAGAATTCCTTTGTAGGATGACTGATAAACACATCTGCGCTCGCACATGCTGTAACAGTTACTTATTACCCAGATACATTTATTTGTCCTCTCAAATCGATAACAAGAGACATATAAAGTAGTAATGGATTTTCGCTTCTACCAACAATCTAGGGATGATGTAAATGGAAAGGAATGAAATCATTCTTTATTTATAGATGGATGTAATAATGTATTAATATTTTGTTATCTGTTCATGGACCATTTAACATGTAAACAAAGAGTTCAATATCCGTATGAAAGTTACAAATTGGAAACAGCGTTTTAAATTATGAATACCCATTAAATAAATTGGATCAACATCTTTTCAAACCGTTATAAATATATTATTCTTTACATTGTAAGAAAACCATAACAATAATTATAATTTATGTAATATAGTAAATAGAAGCTGCGGATGTTAATTCTATTATTAAACTTTTATGCGGTTAATTACAACTATACAAGGCAATATTTTTAATGTAGTACCTCATTATTTTGATTATTTTGACTATTTATAATTTTGGGCCATTTTCTAGAGGAAAAACTACTCTCATTCGTTTAGTATGTGGTAGGTGGTAGCGAATCAAGTGTAGCATGGTGTTCACAAACACGACACGCAAAATGTTTAATATATAATAGTAATTATTATCTATTATGAAGGACCATTCACGAAACAAGCAAGAACTCTTACCTTGATTACTTTTTCTGCTTCAAATCTCGTACTGCCTTTTCTTAAAATTTAAACTAATTCAGACAGGTTGATATTACTTCCACGTGGCACGATCTAGATATTAATTCCAACATGCGCTCTATGTCTTTTCCTTGAAAAAGGCTAGAAAACTGCTTGTATTCCATTGGCGTTCAATTGCCGCGAAATTTAAAATGTAAACACGTAAATCGTGAAGTGTGAACATTCCGCCCACCAATAATGACCCAGTTCATTATTTTACGTTTTAACACAACTTCTTACTCTACACGAAATGTACACGAGTTAAACTAAAACCTACAATTTCACAAAAAAATAATAATAACAAAAATACTGTGAAATTTGTTAACTTACTGCGAGGGCAACGGGCATAGCTTTGTTACCGGCCTCGTCAAAAAACCCTGTGGGTGTCTGGATTTGTGCCACTCTGCAAACACCATCTTTGCCAGGAACTAAGACTCCTATAGCTAAATTTACATTTTCCACACACTACTTTCCCCTTTGCTGTAGAGTGTGTAAATACTCTATCGATCATCTTTTCCAAAAATCTTGCACACATCTTTGCACTAACTGCCATCGAGTTAACCTATTAAGGGATAAAGAAGTCACATCAGGATCAGGAGGAGCACGCATAGATTCAAGCGTCAAGAAGTTGCTTGGACACAGAACATTTAAATCGTTAACACTACACAACGGCCTTGAATTCAGAATCGCTTCAACCCAGCCAATGAAGTCTGGAACTCTTCCAAAGTTAGAATTTGACTATCTTCTGCCCTATACAAATGACCCTTCATCGATTTCACACCTGCTTCCCATAGTTCACCGAAATGAGGGCTCGCAGGGGGGTTGAAATGCCATTTTATGGACAATTCCTGTTCACATTGAGCAGCATACAATATTAATAATCTATATGCTCCCACCAGATTTGTCACATTATCACTGTACACATCACCGCATCTTCCTCGTCTTGACACAAATCGTCCGAACGCACCCATAAATGCCTCAGAAGTAAGATTGGACACGACTTTTAAATGCAACGCTTTGGTTGCACAGCACACAAAAAGACACACATACATCTTGACTGGACGAGCTCCACGATGTCTCGATAATAAGATTTTGAATGGACCAGCAAAATCCACACCACTATGCACAAAAGGTTTTAATTGGGACACACGGAATTTGGGAAGATTTCCCATCAAAGGAGAGTTTGAAGAAGGTTTGACACAAAAACACGAATTGCACTTGGATAAAACATTGTTTATGGCACGCTTTTCAGATAGAATCCAGAATTCTTGTACAATAAGATAATGTAATGATCTCAAACCAGTATGACCATGACGTAGATGATAATCTCTAATGAGGAGTTCAGTAATTCGATGATTACGAGGTAGAAGCATAGGATGTTTAGCACCATAAGACAATTCGGAATTGCGGAGCCTACCGCCCTCCCTGAGGACACCCTGTCCATCAATAAATGGTGACAATTTCCTTATAGGTTTGGAACACAAAAACCCATTTGAAAAATTACGAATTTCTTCCTTAAACTCCACTTGTTGCACGCATTTCACTATAAGTATCATAGATTCATACAATTCTGATTCACTGGGAGCACCTTTTGCACACGTTGCTTTTCGAACATTCACATGTACAAATCTTTTCACATACCCAAGAATACCTAAAATTTTCTTTAAAGATGAAAACCTGTTCAACAATCCTTTTACAACATCCACTTTCCTTTCAATCACGCACACAGTCTTTCGTTCCTCAAAAAGCACAGTTTCCACTTGACTCGGCACCTTTATGCCTTCCTCACAGAAGTTTGGTACATAATCTTTCAACCATTCAGGTCCTGACCACCACAATACATGACCAAGTAACTCCTTTGGGAATAGACCGCGTGACACACAATCTGCCGGATTTTCTGACCCGGAGACATGAACCTTCAACCTTAGCTTGAATCTCACTGACACGGTTTGTCACAAATATCTTCCATCTAGATTGGGAGGACTTTATCCACGAAAGCACAACTTTAGAATCCGTCCATGCTCGAGCTGTTACACCTGACAACTTAGAAACCCTTGCACCATATTTTTGTTGAACATACTCTAGTAAGCAGCTTGCCAATAACACTGCTGCACATGATTCCAGCCCAGGAATCGAAATCACCTTCAAAGGACACACCTTTGATTTTGAACACACTAGAGAAAGATAAACACGATAACCACTTGTAATTTGTCTCGAATAGACAACCCCACCATAACCAGTCTACGAGGCGTCACAAAATCCATGCCGTTTAAAACTGACTATGTCATCATATACAATTCTACGAGGAATTTTAAGAGACGACAAAACACTTAATTCATTTTTAAATCTTTGCCACAACTCAAGTAACTCACTAGGAAGACTTTCATCCCACCCTAGACCTAGCTTCCATGTGCATTGTATAATATACTTAGCCAATAAAGTGAAGGAGGAAAGGAGTCCGATTGGATCATATATCCTTGCCACTGCTGAGAGTACACCTCTCTTTGCATTCATTTGAGTATGATCTTTGAATGCATATGAAAAACAATCGAAACTAAGATTCCACTGAAGCCCTGAAACTTTCAGACTATTCGAATCTCTATTACAAAAGCTATGACACTGCTGATGAAGCCCTGGAACAGTACGAAGCACTTATTCACAATTTCTTGCCCACTTTCTCAATTCGAAACACCCTTTTGATAATAATTGAGTCAATTCACTTTGCAAGTACAACGCTTCCTCCACAGGATCTGTCCCACTAACTACATCAGCCACTTAAAATTACCAGATTACCTGATCAAAATAATTCATGCGTATCTATCAAACCGTAAATTCTATACAAGCATCAATGAATGCTCAGCGGGACCCTACCCTATACAAGCCGGAGTACTTCAAGGATCAGTATTATCACCTTTGCTGTATTCCCTCTTCACCAACGACCTACCTTCCTCCCCACAAATCCTAACAGCAATGTATGCGGATGACACGTGTTTTGTTTCGTCTGCATTTTCGCCAGACACAGCACTACACAATATCCCATACCACTGAAACACACCCATTTTACCAAACCTGAGAGAACAAACTTAGCATCACCGCCTCCAAGACAGAGTACTTGTTACTCAGGAGGGGAGCAAGGAATAACAGCTCATTGCAATCGCAGCTATGTATTTATGGGCAATTGATCTCCCTAGCAGCACGTTAAAATGCCTAGGTTACAAAGTACATGGCAACACCAACGCCAATGGTCACATATCGCAACAAGTGCAAAAAGCTAAAATTGCAATGAGTAGATTATACCTCCTGATCTGTAAGAATAGTTATCTCTCAAAAACAAACAAACTCGTGTTATATAAGCAGGCCATAAGACCAATATTAATTTAGGCGGGACCAGTTTATCACAATGCGACTTTCACACATTGCAGGTGGTGCAAAACAAGTGTCTCCGCATTGCAATTAAATACTCAACACCTTACCCACTATCACGGGTGTAGGCTTCTGCATGGTTCACTATTCAGATAATAAATTGTTTTTCTCCTAACAACCAACAACACGAATTAAGGATTAATTCAGTTATTCAAATCACATATTTTCAACAAACAACAGTAAATACCCCAATATAATCAACATCTGTCCTGTGGCTGTTTCGAATAAACTAACTCTCTGATCGATTTTGAAACCCTGTTTTTCAGCTGCTTTTCAAGAACATACTAGTCGAAAAAGCTTTGGAGTCTTATTTTTATACTCGGGACAAACTTACTTTATCAGTGAAAACAATTGGATCATGCTTCAGCAAGGAGCCAAATTATACTTACAGACGCACGCTAGTGGATCTAAAATTGCCTTACCATCGGCCTATATCGTTGTAACATATATTTTAGATGCACATGTAAATAGGGATCACATAAATGATTCTAAATAAAGACATTTTTAAACAATAACATTTTTTAGTTTCTAAAAACAATTAATTGAAATGTAAAATTAACAGATTTCTGCGCATTTCGACAAATTCTTGTCATATTTTGAATATATGAGAATATTACTTTTCCGCCCAACCTTTCTATATGCGAGAAAAGTATTGGTTTACCCCAAAAAAAGTTGGAATTTTGAAATTTTTTTTGAGTTATTTTTACGTTTTCCATCAACAACAACACGAAAAAACGGTTTTTAGAAAAAAAATCCTGTGTGTATGTCGTCGTCGTTGTCGTCGGCCACATTTCCTTACATGTCTTGTTAGCACGATACAGCCTCCGGAGTGCAATAAGTCAGCAATTTTATGATTGAATATTGTTAAGGACATGTCACAGATGATCCCTATTGATTTTCAGCTCACCGGAGCCAATACAACAGGTGCTACAGTACTTTAAGTACGATATTTTTGTAATTTTTGGAGAAAATTCAGTTTGTTAGCACGATACAGCCACCGGAGTATATACAAGTGACCAATTTTATGATTGGATATTAATCAGAGCGTCTCAAAGATGAACTCTATTGATATTCAACTCATTAAAGCCAGTACAACGGGTGCTATGGTACTTCAAGTACCAAATTTTCGTCTTTTTTGGAGAATTTTCTGATTGTTAGCACGATACAGTATCCAGAGAGTATACTATTGATCAATTTTATGATTGAGTATTGTACAAGGTGTCTCACAGATGTACCCAATTGATTTTCAGTTGACTAGAGCGAGTACAGCGGGTCCTATAAATCCAGATATACTGAATTTTTGGTTAATTTTGGAGAAGTTTCAGTTTGTTAACACGATACATCCCCCGAACTGTATACAAGTAACAATTTTATGATAGAATATTGTTCAGGGTCACAGATGCGGAAAAGTTAGTTTTAATCCTTAAAACCGTTTATTTATTGTGTGATATTACGTTGAACAACTTTGACAGATTTTTAACCAGTCTTTATGTGGAGCAATTTGGGTATTTTTTAATTAAATCCTCTCAATTTTGATACAGACAGTTTCTTGTGTACTTTTACCGTGATTCCAATGAATACAAGATATTTTTAAGAAAAAACAGTTAGAATTAAAGGTTAATATAGTGACAATTAATCCTTATGCTCATTAGTTCAACAAAGAAATGTAAAGGGGAAAACACTGAAACAAAAAACTGAAATAATAAAAAGATTGGAAAAGCGAAGTAACGCTGTGGATTCATTTAACAAGATACTGAGATCATAAAAGTAATCTAGAGCGAATGAAATACGAATTTACAGGATATAAGAAACATTGAGATTGACAATAATTGTAAATATAGGAAAGGAAATTATTGAGAAAATCAAATCAAATGAGGGTTACATTTTTTGAGAATTCGTTGCTTTCTTCATCAAGTGGTGTCATATGTAATAGTTATGTTATGATCTAAGATAATTTTTATCACATAATTTTGTCAAATAAGTCCTGCAGGTATTTCCTAAACATGTGATTTATATAAATATCCATTTCTTCTCTTCTACCAGATGCAATGACAAGAATCATCACAATTGAAATTGTTTCTGTATTGAATATAAAACTTGTTCAAACAATACTATACCTATTTAGCAATGCAGTAAACATTTGCGCATAACCTATACTTCAGTACGCCAATTGTGTCAAAAATATCGTGAAAGTAGGTATTATAATATGGTACGTAACATATTTTAATACATATATTTTTAACAATTTTACGCCTTATACTCAAAAAAAATTGTAACACACATATTTTTCTCGTACAAAAGAAAACTATTTTAGTTAACAAAGAGAGTACGATAATTATTATAAAACGTAGGATCTTATCTTATTCTTATAATTTATTTCGGGAATACAATACATTTTTATCACATAATGTTGTCAAATAAGTCCTGCAGGTATTTCCTAAACATGTGATTTATATAAATATCCATTTCTTCTCTTCTACCAGATGCAATGACAAGAATCATCACAATTGAAATTGTTTCTGTATTGAATATAAAACTTGTTCAAACAATACTATACCTATTTAGCAATGCAGTAAACATTTGCGCATAACCTATACTTCAGTACGCAAATTGTGTCAAAAATATCGTGAAAGTAGGTATTATAATATGGTACGTAACATATTTTAATACATATATTTTTAACAATTTTACGCCTTATACTCAAAAAAAATTGTAACACACATATTTTTCTCGTACAAAAGAAAACTATTTTAGTTAACAAAGAGAGTACGATAATTATTATAAAACGTAGGATCTTATCTTATTCTTATAATTTATTTCGGGAATACAATACATTTTTTTAATAAAAACATTTTAATTATAATATTTATGCTCCTATTGAAAATTTTCAACGATTTTTGAAGATCAGTTATACTGGCAGGTTCCAGGATATTACAAAAAATATTTCATTTCTTTATCAGCTGAAATAATGAATTTAAAGTGGAAAATATCGTTAATAGTATACCTCATATGTCGTGTTGACATTAGTAAATTAAACACATTCTATTAGTTTGACACGTATTTATTAACAGACATCAACAATTGTTGTTTAAAATACACAACAATAATTAATTTTCCCAATGACGTTGTTAACGTGGGTAATTAGAAACCTATATTAAACTTAATAGTGATATAATACGATGTGGCTCTCCAAAAACAAATAGTAAACGTGCATCTATTCCACACCTAATCTCCTTAATCACGAAGATTTTCATTTTATACAAGGAAAGTATGGTTTTGTTAATAGAATTTGTATTTCAGAGTATCCACATGCAATTGTCGAAAAACAGATCCATCCTCATCGTGTCACTGTTTGGTAAGAATATTCGGCTGAAGGCATCATTGGACTATACTTTTCTCCGGAAATGAAACTAGTTAACCAGTGAATATTAGTAGGCTAAATATTACTTACTTAATAATCTTCATACTATGTACCTTTATGGTTCTGAGGGGTTTGATGGGGTTCATTTTTTTTATATTCTTTTCCAGCTCTCTACCCACTTTTTCTTCTATCGATCTTATATTCAGGTTTTTCCTATGTACTTTATTCCTAATTTTATCTATCCTTGTTGTGTTTTGAATTTTTTTAGAAATTTCACCTTCGTTGACGTTAATTTTTATTAGGTATATAATTTCTATCATCGTCCACATTTATGCACATAAGAAAATATTAGTGTTACTATTTTGTAAATTTGTATTTTAATTTCTTTTGGTATTTCTCTTTTCCCAAGAATATTTTCTGCTATTCGTTCTTTCATTTTATCTTCCGATATCATTGAGCTCAAGTATTTTAATTATTCGATTAGTCGAATTCTTCTTTTATACATATTATCTTGTTCCCGTCCCTTCCTATGATCCTGGTCTTTTTTTTTATTTAATAAATTTCTCACATTTTTGTGTCATCCGTGCGTAGCGTGTCATCTGATATCAGTACTTTTTTCAATCTCCAATAACTTATTTTATAAGGTTTTTCATCCTTTGCTCCCTAAATTGTTTTATTCGAGAATAACAAAAGGTTTCAAATGCATCGTTTTTTCACCCCTAAATTAATATAAAATGTCATTGATCACTTCTGTTTTGCTCACACAAAATGTTTGTATTTCAGTGCAAAATTTAAATTTTAAATATATCATCATTTGGATGTTTGGCCGTATTTATAGAAGTAAAAGGTTTTGCTGCGATTCGTATTAATATCTACCTTTTCCTGCAAGGAAATGATTCGGACAAGTGAAGTAAAATTAACAGAGATTAGCAAATTTTTTAGTTTATGAGGGAATCCTTTTTTATAAGAACATAAAGAATGTAAGACCTTTTCCTTTAAGCAAAACTCCTCGAAGCCTTACCTTTTCTTAACTTGTTTTATGCATATACATTGAGGGAATTGCTTTACAACGCATATATAGAAGAATATATTCATTTTATAACAAAAGGTAAGGCTTTTTTATAATTATGGCCTATTCTCCTAACACAAAATAGAGAAATCACCTTCCCTTAATTAAATTCGAGTGAAAAAATCAAAATACCAAATACGTGGGTCAGTGAATAATATTATTTTAATTATAAAAGTACGCAAAAAATAATTTAAATCAATGGTATTGTTATTGAAATTTCATAATATCTCGAAAGTATTTAATTATTTTTTTGTGTATTATTGATTCAAATTAATTCTTAATCAATTTCATCACGAAATTAATATCAATAATATATTTGATTACACCTACAATATCGCAACTAAATTACATAATTTATTTCTCATTTAATTTGATTTATTTTGAAAATATTAATTCACAAAATTGTTTATAAATAAAATGTTTACTCTTAAAGGAATCGGGAAATAAGAAAATGTGAATAATGCAATGATTTTCCAAAAACTGACAGAACTCGTTTTGAATCAAAGCAACTAATTGGTTAATACAATATGTTCAAGGCAGAATTAAGTCTCTAATCGAAAGCTGAATCGCCATTTTGGCGCCATATACCTACAAGAAAACTATAAACAATACTTGACAGAGCTCAAGAATTGGTGCCTGATTTTGTTACTCATCAAAAGAATGATGAAATAATAATGTAATGTTTTTCTTATTTATTTAAACGTTTTTATTACGGGTGGGATAAATTTATACACACACGGTATATCTACTAACTTAATTTATTTATTCACTACAATATTCACTAATTTATATTATATTCACAGTATATGCACTTAAACTAATTTATTTAAACACTTCACTTATTTACTGTTTATCTCACGATGTCAAATTATAAACTAACTCTCTCTCGCTGGTCGGTCCTCTATATATTAGTGCCTTTTTTTACTACATAATTCTAGATTGCGGCTTACACAAATACAATTAGCTCTCTAACATTTTCTAGATAAGACTGGTAACAAAAACAATGTCTAGATAAGATAGTCACAATCGTAAGCAGTTCTAAGAAATTCCTGCGCATCCACCATAATTTTAACTTTCATACACGGCTTAGGCAGAGTCGGATTCAGGGTCTACACTAGTGTGCTATTTCGTAACATTATCCCCTCCATAAATGGAAGTTTCTCCTGGAACTTTTGTGTAGCCGAGACTGGGTGATTGAATCGGCAACTGGCCCCATTTCTACACTTTCCGATCTTATGGAAATAACAGGGCACCGTCTTCATCGAATACTGATAACGGGGTTGTAGCTACAAATTAATATCTGGACATCGGTATCTTGGAAGATAACCTCTACCATGTTCCTGATAACTCGCCAATCCAACTGATTACTCACTATCTTAGGTATAGCCAGTTTCTTCACGCTGGATTCTAACACATGGTCTCTGAGGTTTCGAAGTGCTTCCCACACATCGCGGAAGGTAGATCGATCTTGAAATTCATATTTAGTTACCACGTAGAAGACGTACCGCGAAATCTGTTTTAGTTTCAGTGTCTTACCAGGGGCTGGAATCTGGTCTTCAAGTTTTTCTAATTGCCCGAACATCTTTCGAAAGACGGATGTCAACCCTCATGCGTCCTTGATACGGGCGTGGATGTTGTATGCTAGTGAATAATCTTCTGGGAGAGTGAACAAATCTTGTCGTTGTTCTGAAGTGACTCCATATCTAGCTTTCCCGGTACCTGCAAACGTGCTCATAAATTCATCGAAGGTAGGGTCAGACACATCTCGAATATGGTTTACTCCTTTCTCTAGGTCAAGGTCTCATTCGAATGGCGCTAGTCGGTTTTGGTGAACTACTTTGAGTTTTCTGTTGGGGATCTTGCATATGCGATATATAACACCATTGATCCTTTTCTTGATTAAGTATGGACCTTCCCAGGATTTTTGTAATTTTGGAGAAAATCCTTTTCTCCTCGCGGGTTGTGTAACCATACTTTGTCCCCTTCTTTAAAACAGCCTACTGTGGCCTGCGTGTCGTACCGACTTTTCATTCTGTCGCTGGCAACTTGAAGATTTGTTCGAACTAATTCATGAAAATCGTCCAGCCTTCTTCTCAATTGGATCACGTAGTCTTCTCCTCCTAGATCTTCTCCAGGCCGACAGCCCAATTCCAGGTCACAAGGAAGCCTAATTTCACGTCCAAACAGGATTTTCGCAGGAGTTTCACCCGTGGATACTGGTCCCAATCTCTCTGATGGCTGGAAACTACTTTGGACATGTATTTTCCAATAGTCCTGTTCATTCTCTCGACCACTCCATCTGACTATGGATGTAATGCTCTTGTCCAGGTCTTCTTCATTCCCAGCTTGTCGCAAATCTCCTGGAATAGATGGCTTTCGAAATGTCTTCCTTAGTCACTGTGGACTTCCAATGACACTCCATATCGGCTGATAATTTCTTTCACCAATACATCCGCGACAGTTGTGGCATCTTGATTCGGGATCACGTAAATTTCCACCCACTTTGTGAAATAATCCATTATAACCAGGATGTATTTATCACCATTTTCTATCGTCGGAAAAGGTCCAGCGATGTCTAAAGCAATCCTTTCGGGCTTCCAACATTATACTGTTCCATAGGTGCCTTTCTCTTGCGATGTGGTCCATTACTCGTAGCACAAGTCGTACATTTCTTACACCAGTCCTTCACATCATCAGAGCTGTTCATCCAATAAAACCTCTCACGGATTCGCTGGAGGGTTTTCTTCACTCCCAGATGACCTCCCACTGGACTGTCGTGTAACTTCTTTAGAACTTCAGCTACTCTTGTTCTCGGAATAACTAGCTGTCTCCTCATCTCGGAACCATAATCGTTTTCAAGGACTCTTTTCAACAGCCCTTCTTCCAGGACAAGGGAGTCCCACTGAGCCCAATACGCCTTGAGTTTCGGTGAAAATCTTGACACTTCTTTCCAGGTAGGTCGCCGATTTTCTTCCATCCACTGCCGAATCCTCTTTAGGCAAGGATAATTCTCCTGATCTTCTCTGAGCCTGGTGGGTGACCATTCTTCATTGACTACTGTAATTCTTGAAACTGCAACTTCCTTAGATTTCGACTTGTTGCATTGTGAATAGTCTACAGGGCATAACCGTCTAGGCAAAGAGTTGGCTTTTCGGTGATTCACCCCTGTCTGATTTCTCCTGTGACTGGAGGTCTTGAGTTACAGGAGTCTTGGGGGGCTTATACTGACTGCGCCACACTCCGGGATTTGATCTTCTTCGGCTTCTTGTCTGCCATACCTTTCAACAAGACGATCTGGTCAAGTATGTCATCGTCACCTTCTTCCTGCATGGTCCTACCTTTGTTGTACCACGAATGCTGCGTGGCTGCTTTGACTGTAAGAGTTTCTTGGTTTGCAGGAGTCGTAGGATGCTTACACGAATTACGTGCATGATCTAACTCGCCACAATTACAGCACCTGATTTTCTTCGGTTTCTTGTCTACCATACCTTTCAACAAGTTGGCGATCTGGTCAAGTCTGTCATCGTCACCTTCCTTTCGGATGGTCCTAACTTTGTTATAACCCGAAGCCTTCGTTGCTGCTTCATATTCAGGTGCAGCTGTCAATGCGTCAACCATTGTTTTGGGATGGGCTAAACGAAGCGTCCTCTGCATATCGGGGTCACGTAAGCCATCAATAAAGGCCTGGATGCCTAAACATTCCATCATGTTATCTGGTGCTGATGGATAAGCAAATCGAACTAGTCGGGCAATATCCAGTTCATACTCTTGAAGGGTTTCGTCACGTTTCCGCCTTCGGTTCTTCAGCTGGAATCTGTACAAATGTTCAAAATGTTCGTGACCATATCGCATGTCCAACATCTTCTCCAGCTGCTCGAAGTCATTCGTTTCTTCAAGCGGTATCGTCTGAAGTACATCTAAGGCATCTCCCCGAAGCGGTACAGTTAGGTTCACTGCTTTCACCTTATCGGACCAATTATTCACTCTAGCGGCTGCTTCAAACTGTTTCACATAATTGGTCCACGACATTTTTCCATAGAACGATGGGGCCTTGACTCGGGTAAAAGTACCAATGTGTTCTAATTTAGGGTGCGTTTTTGGCTTGCAAGGTTTTGTTTGCTCGGTCTTCTTTTCTTCCGCTGGCGTGTCTAGAGTTCTTATATCTGTCATCTTTCTTTCTAACTCCTTGATTTTTTCGTCCATCGTTGTCATCTTATTCTCGATTTTCTCATCCATCGTTGACATCTTATTCTCGATTTCAGATTTTAGAGACGAAATTTCATTTTCAACGTCAGCGGCAATGCCATTAATAAGATATCGGCAAATATGTCGGCAGATATATCGTTCTTCATAACAGAAATCTTCTCGTCCATATTAGCAGAAATCACGTTCTTCATAGCAAAAATATTGTTCATTATAGCAGAAATATCGCTTTTCATATTCATTGAAATCTTCTCTTCCACGGCAGAAATATCGTTTTTCACATTCGTTGAAAGTTTGTCTTCCATGGGAGAAATCTTCTCGTCCATGTTCTCTTCCATGGCAGAAATCTTCTCGTCCATGCTAGCAAAAATATTAGCAGAAATTGACGAGATTAAGGTGGAAGTCTCTTCATTAAATAAAAATGTTTCTGGATCCAAGTCGTCATTTTCCAGTGCCACTTTAAGTCGTTCTACTAATTCACTTTTCTTACCGGACGTTTCCAACTCACGATCTTCCAATTCTGCTCTTAGTTCCGTCACTTTCAGGTCACATAGTCTCGTGGCCATTTTTACAAAGCAATTTATTTATATTACCCCACACCTGATACCAATGTAATGTTTTTCTTATTTATTTACACGTTTTTATTACGGGTGGGATAAATTTATACACACACGTTATGTCTATAACTTAATTTATTTATTCACTACACTATTCACTAATTTATATTATATACACAGTATATGCACTTAAACTAATTTATATAAACACTTCACTAATTTATATTCGCTTATTTTGTTTATCTCACGATGTCAAATTATAAACTAACTTTCTCTCGCTGGTCAGTCCTTTATATATTAGTGCTTTTTTTACTAGATAATTCTAGATTGCGGCTTACACAAAAACAATTGGCTCTCTAGTATTTTCTAGATAAGACTGGTCACAAAAACAATGTCTACATAAGATAGTCACAATCGTAAACAGTTCTAAGAGATCCCTGCGCATCCGCCATAATTTTAACTTACATATATGGCTTAGCCAGAGTCTGATTCAGGGTCTACACTAGTGTGCTATTCCGTAACAATAAGTTGGTCCGATTTGACAGCGCAGGATAGAGCCAGAATTAGAAAATAGATATAACAAATTACTACTAACAATGAATTTATATAATAAAATGATTAACTATTTCAACGTGAACAAGTTTCATGC
The DNA here is from genome assembly GCA_963921935.1 of Galeruca laticollis. Taxonomy (NCBI): domain Eukaryota; kingdom Metazoa; phylum Arthropoda; class Insecta; order Coleoptera; family Chrysomelidae; genus Galeruca; species Galeruca laticollis. The sequence continues at coordinate 175,929,039 of OY998177.1, forward strand.
TTTGTAGGTCACATATATGGGAAAAGTAGTTTTTTGAAATGCGGTGAATATTTTTTATTGTTTTATTCACATGGTGAATTTTCTGATTGACATATAATATTGTCATATCTCAAAATCAACAAGTGTCATCAAAGCCAGTGAGTCGGAAACAAACTGAAAGGAGTAATAATCGAAAAAATAGGAACGCAAGAAGAATAGAAAAAACAATGAAAATCTCTTAGAGCATGAGTAATAATACCTTTATTAATAAAAAATTACCCGCGAGACAAAGTTGAAAGTCTTTAATACAATGTACAGACCAATCTTGACATTTGGCTGTGAATCTTGGATATGAAATAAAAGACAACAGAGTATTTTGAGTCACTAAGGAACGTAAAGATAAGAAAAGAATTGGAAATACAACCAGTATTTGAATATATAGAACGTATGTAATGTAGATGTATTGTACATCGATTACGAATGGAAAACACGAGAGACGAGAAGAATATGGGTAGCAAAATAAGTTAAGAATAAACGAAAGGGAAGCAAACAAGGCAATATCAGGAATTCTGAATACGAAGGGAAGAAAGTGGAACGAAGCAAAGATTATAGAAAAGATTCGTGACAAAATAGACATTGTCTTACCCAACACCGTAAATGTGGTATAAGGTATATATTACGTAAGCAGCTCCAAAGCATCTCAAGTTGTTGTACTATATTTTTTTAGTAAATTCATGAGGTTTACAATAATATTTGCCCCAAACTGCAAAATATTCAAAACAAAATATCAATTTATATTTGAATATTACCTGTTTAATACCAGTTTATAAAACCGTCACGAGAAAGTTTTATTAGCCGTATATTATTATTAATTATTCAACATTTGCAAATGCTGGTTTTACTACTTATCATATTTATATTTAAAAAATGTATTTAAAATTTTAACAAAAATATTTTTACATACTAATAGATAGATAAATCCAGATTCCAACAATTGTATAATTATCCAAAAATAATTTATGAGTATAAATACTTAAACGATTTTTCACATGTTGAATGATAAAATCGCTATGTAGTCCAGGCGGTAGAGCAGTAAAAATAGGGTGTAATGGATGTTGTTTGATAACGCAGAAATTTTTTTCTACTTCCGTTACTAAAACAGTATTTTGAACACGGGTTTGACATGCGCAAAGCGACTCTTTAAACACTAGTGTTTAAAATGCAAAAAGTAACATCTCGTTTATCTTTTGTTTTTTAAATGTCAAATCAAGTGTAAAGGTACGTTTACATTCACTTCCAATTTGAATTGCAATTGGAAATTTTTGACAGCTAATTAACTGACCGTTTACATTGAAAATTGAAATGTTTTCTTATGTTATGTATGAATGAAATGTAAACAAAACAAAATAGCTATTTGTGTATTAAGAGGGGAAAGTGATACTTTGCGGCAACGCACTTTCTGCTCGAATTGCACACAATATTTTTTCTACGATCACCTTATTTTTAGACAAATAATTTAAAAAACATGAAAAAGCCTTTTACTGCGTCCCAAAGCTCCTCGTGTTCTAAATAAATCTGTACCGCGAATTTCCACGTACCATAGTTCTCGTGTCCTTTTAGATGCTCGATCAGCGGAAGTTGGCTCATGATATCACTTATTAACACAAAAATTCAACAAATTACAAACTCCAGAAGCTTCATTGATGTCTCACGCGTGTCCTGTGTCCATAACCTCTTACAATTTGATGTTTTGAGTCAAGGTTTCGAGAAGAAAAATAACTTAATCTATCAAAAACGGCGTAAACGCAACTAATGGCAATTTAAAACTTACAAAAGTGGTAAACGACATTAAGATGACATTAACAAGGTTAAACAAATTGAGGTTCGAAAAATATTGGGAGTAATTAGTTATACACTTTGAATATTTTTAAATATTAACTACAACTGTATCATAGGTGTTTTGGATGGGTTTATAAGATAGAAAATAATAATTAAAATGACGTCTGAATCGGTCTAATCTGTAAGGTCTTATAACACTGCGTCGTCGTGCTCGAAAAATCGCGCGTGTTTGAAAGACCAGTTATCCACGAATACTTTACGCTATTTTTTTTATTGGCGCACTTTGACTTACTACAAAAAATTGGAAGTCCGTCCTCGATGCCCAGCAAAGTTTCATTTCATAAAACTCCGTCCTCGATGCCCAGTCAAGTTTCATTTCATAAAAGTGCATCCTCGATGCCCAGCCAACTTTCGTAGAAGTCCGTCCTATGTAGTATTTATTTAAAAATATATATGGATTGATTCCCTCGGGGATTAAATGGGTCCCACCCGCGGAATTAAATGGGTCACTTAGTGTATAATGTACTATTATTATACCTATTATTTACTAACTTTCTTTAGTTTATTGTAAATGAAAACATGCGAGCGGAAAAGTACGCTCTAGAGCGGGAATAATGTCAAATTATGACAGATCACGGAAAACATCAACTTTGCAGTTAGATTTGAGTGTGCAAAAACCTACTTTGGGTAGTGATCGTAGGAAAATATAATTATTCTCTTAAAGTTTTGTAAAAATGGATACTAGAGATACTTTTGAAGTTTGTATATTATGGGCTCTAAATGTTATAATAGGTGTTATGCGATTTAGATTTGAAAAAAAGAAAAATTCAGAAAATGTCATTCGCAATAGATGAGTTTGGATAAAAGACATTTATTTAAAACGAAACCAGTTTAGATTTTGTCATAATTTAGTAGCTGAAATTCGAACAAGTGCTCCTGAACTATTTTTTAATTATAAGTATTTCATCTTTTGATTATTTACTTTCAATTTGTGGATTCCATTTAAAAAAACTCGCCTAGAGAGGCTATACAACCGAGTGTATGACTTATATTAAGATTTCTGACTACAGGATATTCTAATGTAAATCTTGCCTATGCATTTAGAATTCTCAAATCGACAATTTGTAATATCATAAGAGAAACGTTTTGTGGGAAATATTGTCACCAATTTATTTAAAAAAACCAACACGGGAAGAATTGTTAAAAATGGCTAATGATTTTTATCAAATATGGCAGTGGCCTAGGAGCAATAGATGGTAAGCATGTCCGAATTCGAGCTCCATTAAACTCAGGATTTCAGTTATATCAAAACAAGTTAACAAGAAGACAAGAGCCTACATTACAACAAAACAGAAAACTAACCCTTAAATGTCAAATTCGTAAATTTTTTCTTGATCATGTCAAGATGCGACACTACTTCCATAACAAACCCACCATATTATATCAAGCAATAGTTACAGCAGACAAACAATACACTCCACTTAATCTCAGTCAAGAAAACATATCAAACAACTCACAAATACCAACCACACAAGAAAAAATGGAGACATGGAAACAGAAAACTATCCACGGCAAACATATAAACTGCATGCACAACCAACCATAGATAAACAGCTATCGTAGAAATGGCTGCAGGTTGGAGAACTCTTCCCTGAAACTGAAGGATTTATAACGGCAATACAAGATGGAGTAATAGCAACAAGAAATTACAGAAAACACATCATTAAAGAAAACATGGAATCAGACTTGTGTAGAAGGTGCCACCAAAGTGAAGAAACAATAGAACACATAACAAGAGTATGCAGAATATTGGTTGGCACAGACTACATGGATCGACACAACACAGCAGCAAAAATCGTACATCGGGAGCTGGCAATAAAATATAAGCTAATACAAACACAAACACCATACTATGAATACACACCACCCAACATTTTAGAAAATGAAGATTACAAAATTTACTGGGATAGAACCATACTCACAGACACCACAGTATCACACAATAGACCAGATATAACACTTGTCAATAAAAAAGATCGAAAAACATATCTAATAGACATTGCCGTACCAAACGATACAAACGTCACACAAAATGAACAAGAAAAAATCACGAAATACACCCCACTGGCAATAGAACTAAAAGAATTATGGCAACAAGAGCAAGTTTCAACAGTACCAATAATAATAACGGCGACAGGAATAACGACAAAATTTTTTCAAAAATACATCACTACTTTAAATATCGAACCACATATCCATAAAAATATACAGAAAGCAATTTTATTAAAAACAGCAGCAATAGTTCGGAAATTCCTCAACCAATAAAGTCGATCAACACACCAAAATCATGGAAATGTTTTGATATGGCTTGCAGTCCCATCACTGCCGTCATATCTGAAACTAAACGTAACCCGCTTCCTCAAGAGGTGGAGAGAGACCAGCATAATAATAATAATAATTTCCAGAGACTGAAGGCCTTGCCCTGGCCATACAAGATAAAGTTATAGCTACTAAAGACTATCGAAAATACATAATTAAGGAAAACATAGAGTCTGACCTATGTAGAAAATGTCATCAATTTCCAGAAACAATAGAACACATCACAGGAGTGTGCAAACTTCTTGCAGGAACACAGTATACTGAGAGACATAACACAGCAGCAAAATAATTCACCAAGAGCTTGCCCTGAAACATAAATTAACCCAGACTTAAATACCATACTACAAATACACACCAGAAAAAGTTTTTGAAAATGACAAGTTTAAATTATACTGGGACAGAACCATACACACAGACAGAACAATTATTTGCAATAGACCAGACATAACCCTAATGGACAAGGATAAAAAACATACATACATATTTCATAGACATCGCAATACCAAATGACAATAATGTTACACAGAAAGAAACTGAAAAGATTGAAAAATACACACCCTTAGCCGAGGAAATGAAAGAAGTTTGGAAACAGGATAAAATTTCAATAGTTCAATAGTTTAACAACTAAATCATTTGCACAACATTTAAAAACAATCGACTTTCTGCCAATAAACACTCACACAAACATACAAAAAGCCGTTATATTACAGACAACCTCAATAGTAAGAAAATTACTGCAATAGAAAGAGGATGTGGGTTGGCTTAGGCCCGTCACAAAATCTTAAATAACTACCGAACCAAGTTAAATGACACGATGAAAGGATTTGAGATGAAGGATGAAAACGGACAAAAGCAGAAGATCAGCCATCTACTCTACATGGACGATCTCAAACAATACGCAGCAACAAAGACAGGGCTTCAGTACCAACTAAAAGTAACCGAAAGTTTCTCCGAGGATATAAAGATGAGATTTGGGGTAGATAAGTGCAAAATCCAAAGTATAAACAAAGTGAAACTCAACCAAAACTTAACATATGAAACCGCCCACCAGGAAACAATAACGTCAATGAATACGGATGAGCTGTATAAATACTTAGGGATGAACCAGAGCAAAACTATCGAGCATACGCTGATTAAACAACAACTTAGGAGCGAGTTTCAGAAAAGAGTGAGAAGGGTATTGAAAACATCTTTGAATTCCAAGAACACTACTATCGCTATCAACACATACGCCATAGCAGTCATCGCTTATTCTATGGGAGTTGTGAAATGGAGCAATACAGACCTGGAAGATATGGACAGATGGATCAGAGTTCAACTGACCAAGTTTAGAAGTCGTCACCCGAAAAGTGCTGTGGAAAGAGTTTATATAGCCCGCAAAGAAGGTGGATTGGGCATTCGTCAAATTAAATCAATGAGAAGCTATTTCCATAGAAAAGCAAGGACTTCCGTGCTTCATAATATAGTATGCTCTCAAGATGATAAATACACCACATTGAACCTAACTAATAACTGTGACATTCACCCAACATCTGTACAAGAAAGACGAGAAGCATGGCAGAGGAAAGCACTGCATGGAAGACATCCTACTATCCTAGCCGCAGAGGGCACAGATAAAAAGTGGTAGAATCACTACTTACGAACAGGATACCTTTTCCCTGAAACTGAAGGGTTCATGATCGCCATACAGGATCAGGTTGTACCAACTAGGAACTATCTCAAATATATCAATAAAGATCCAACCGTGATAGATGACACTTGTAGAATGTGTGGCAGGATGGGGGAAACCATCCAACATATAACTGGAGGATGCAGCTCCCTCGCCGCATCTGAGTACAAGAAACGCTACGATCAAACAGGAAAGATAGTACACCATGCTCTGGCTTCCAAATATAACTTGATACCCGAAACAGAAAAAGTCACTTATAAGTATACACCAGCAAGCATCCTAGAAAACGTCCACTACAAATTATACTGGGATAGAACAATATTTACTGATCGGAAAAATGAGGCAAACCGGTAAACCGGCCGGTTCTGTGGAGCCTGAGAGAAAAACAGGTATGGATTATCGACTTCGCAGTTGTGAATGATAACAACATGGAAAACACAATCAACCTAAAGCTTCGAAAATATGATGACCTCGCTTAGTATATCAAAGAGCAGTGGAAAGTAGACCAAGTTACTATCCTACCCATGGTCCTATCCACAACAGGCATTGTACCACGGCAGCTTGGTAAGGCTGTGAATACTCTTAAAATCAGTCCGTCTGCAATTGGGAAGATGCAGAAAACAGCTATTCTTGGCAGTTGCACCATTGTAAGGAAAGTACTGGGAAAATAACGCTAAAAAGTGGAAGGTCAAATATGCTTTGATAGATTTATATCTGTATATTTGAATAAACCACACTCAGACCAAAAGGCCTGAGTTTATGTAAAATGCCTTAAGAAGAGAACTAGTTAAAATAATAATAAACCTCAACACTTCATTAGCCGAGTACGCTTTTATCAACAGATGTTAAATGTTTTTGTTAATCAACAGAACTTTCAGTTTTGGAGTGACAATTCAATAACCCATATCTCCACGAAAAGCTCCTCCATTCACAAAAGGTAACTGTGTGGTGCGGAATGTCCTCTCAAGGTCTGGTTGGTCCTTACTTTTTCGAAAGTGAAAACGGTCATACTGTAACAGTGAACTCTGAACTGTATGCTGACATGTTGGTGATCTTTGCATTACTTGCTAGAATTAGAATTTCCGGGTCGCTTAATTATCAGGATTCCGTAGCCTGCCTGTTCACCAGACTTGGCGGCTCCTGGTGTTATTTAAAGTTCAAAGTTTTTGAAGCAATCTCACCCAGACCTAAGAACAAATTGAAGGACCGAATCCAACAAGAAATCAACAAAATTCCGTTCGATATGCTACGCAGAGCCATGGGTTCAACAAAAGACTTAAATAAGGTGTTCGAAGCGAAGGACACCATCTCACGAATATATATATATATATATATATATATATTTTTAAATGGACATTTTCAAATTTTCTCAATAATTTCCACTAATTTTGATTACATTTGTTTGAAAAATTTAAATAAATAGTAATCACTAATCTTCCCGTTTCATTGCCGGACCCTGTATATAATAAACGGTTGGGTTGCGCCGATTGTGCAACAATCAACGACTTATTATCAGTATATTGCTTCTCCAGATCTATAATTGTCTTACTGCTTAAACGAATCTAGTTTCATCTGCGAAAGTTTTAAAATTACACGTTACTCATACGTTAATGCAAATTAAATGAAGATTGTACGCTTCAATTAATAAAATTCCAACAAACCGCGATAAAAGAGAAAAATAAAGAAAATAATAATTTCTTTAATAATTTTATGTTACACATACCCAGTTGCACCTCACGTGTCGGTATGTGTACCGTACCTTTAATATATGCATGACCTCATTTAGATTTAACTGACCAACTGCATTCTAAACGGATTTTTTCTTAAAACCGCAAGCAATATTTATGAAATAATTATTGTGAGCAAAATAAAGTGAATGTTTTATCTCATAAGTTTAACTTGAAAAAATTCTATGATCGCCATAATATCAGAAACCGTTAATGAGGACGATTTGCCGCACTTAGAACGTTGGAGAAAAAAATATAAATCAAAAAAGGTAAATAACAAGAAACCTCCAATAGATTGGACATCTTTCGGTACCACCTGAGAACTTATAATCTTTGAATTCTAAAAATATGCCTCCTGAATTAGAAAATCTGGTTTCACCTGCCCAATACTTCTAAGGAGCTATGCCAGCAAATTGTGTTTCAGTCCAATTTGTATTGTACGCAAAATAAGCCTGATAAGCCACTTTCATTATCAGAAGAAGAGTTTTAACAATTCCTTGGAATAATCATGTATATGTATATCGTTCATTTACCATCTACTAGAGATTACTGGAATTCTCGTTTGGGTCAGCCTTTCATATATAACTTCATGACCTGTAATCGTTGGGAAAAGATGAAAAGTTTCATCAATTTTTCTGATAATCGGCAGGACAAACAGGTCATGACAAGGTGTTCAAAATCCGTCCGCTATTAGATTATCTGAAAGGACGCATGCATCTTCTTCCGGAAGAAGAATATCCCGCGGTATATGAACAAATTATTCCAACCGAAGCCAGAACATCCATGAAGCAGTACAATCCGAAAAAGCCCCACAAATGGGGGTATAAAGCTTTGTTTTTTGGGTATTTGGATTGTCATATGGTTACGATATATTAGCTAGGCACAAAGTAATAGTGTACCTGAAAATGCACCTGATCTAGGAACTAGTTCAAATGTAAGAATGACTCAAACGGCCCCTCGTAACAAAAATTATAAGTTATTTTTTGACAACTGGTTTAATTCAATTCCACATCGAGCTTATCTCATAAATCAAGGAATATGGCCACTGGATTCAGTTGGATCAAATAGAGTTCCAAATATAAAGATACCGAAGGAGAAAGATATGAGAAAGTTTGGACGTGGCCACGTTATAGAAAAAGTAGCAGTCGTAGATTAAATTATCACTAATCTTTTGGTTTGATAATAAAGTTAATAACATGTTGTCAACAAATGTAGGTTGTGATCCGGTTGTTGAAGTTCAACGTTTTTCCAAATAAGATAGGAGACATGTAACAATAAATTGTCCCCAAGCAGTAAAAATATATAATACTTTTATGGGGGGTGTAGATCTACTGGATTGTATGCTTGGTTATTACAGGATACCGATAAGATCTAAGAAATGGTATCTTAGATGTTTCTTCCCTCTCCTAGTCTTGAGTTGTGTAAATGCCTGGATTTTGTGGAAACAAAAAACCGAAAACTTTTATTTGCCATTAGCGGACGTTAAAACGGCAGTAATTGAAGAAGTGTGCCATGCTAATAAGGGAACACCTCGATCACGTGGTCGATCTTCTAAACGTTTGGAAAATATTCTGCAAGAACCTAAAAGAAGACGAGTCCCTGTGTCTAACATTCCCTCTGCCGACGTTCGGTCAGACAGAATGGATCATTTCCGAAACAAGGCAAAGGGCAAATTTCTTAATTATACTCTTAAAACATTTATTTTTTGTAAAAAGTGTCGGTTGCACTTATGTATTAACAAAGATAGAAATTGTTTTCTGGTAGCTCATACTGAGTAAAAGTATGTATTTTTATTTCATAATGTGCCATATTAGTAAGCATCGGATTCAAGGCAAAATGGACTAGATAGTTCTACTGTCAGGACACTCTCTCAGGACCATCGAGAAAAAGTGGAAGGCTGTCTGGTCGGCTTGCGAGACCTGGGCCAGACAGACTTACAATGACAGAAAAACTGTAGCCACGTTCATAGCACAAACATACACGCCCATCAAGACTGAAAATACGTAATAACAACATCACATTTGGGGACATAATAAAATACTTGGGACTTACTTTTGGCACAGGCCAGCTATGGCTAGAACACGTCAAGCAAAACAGAAAGAAATCAGCCGACATTGGACACAAACTCTTTATCATACCTGGCAGAGACTGGGGACGCAAACCAACTACACTTAAGTGCATTTACGAACATGCGGAGAAGCCGATGCTGTTGTATGGAGCGGAGATTTTAGGAAAGCGAGCACAAGACACTCAAATTGGCACGCAGCTAGCCGCAGCGGAAAGACCCTTCCTCCTAGCCATCACAAAGGCATATAGAACCGTTCCCACATCTGCGCTGCATGGGGTGATGGACGTTGATGCATGGACCACATACAAAACTCATAACGACAACAAACAAACACTACACAGCTTACGCACCAGAACAAAAGAATTACCATACCCTACAGCTAGAACAATTATAACTACATATAACGACTCTATACCACACATCCAGATATTCACAGACGCAAGCATAAGTGACATCACAAAAACCATAGGCATCTATATAGATATACACAATACACATGAATCCTACAAATACAAAGTTGACACAACATTAGACATACATAAATTAGAGATGGTGGCTGTTCTAAATTAACCCTTTTTACTTGGGCTAATTAGAGGGAATGTAGTTTCTTTGTTGTTATACGATGTACTCGAAGGACCAAATGGATATTTTTCACTTTAGGTATGATGTAAATGATGTACTGTACGATGCAATGAAACACTTATGTCACTTTAGATTTTATATTGTCATGAAGTTATAATTTATTTATTTTGCGTCGACAATTAAGACTTCACTTATTATTTACGCGATAACTGGGAGTATTTTGCACATACTTCGATGATTTATTAAATGATTAAAGCTTAAGGACACATGGTTGTTCCCCGTATCAAAACGCCGGGTGATTTTACGAAGTGAGGTACCTTGTTGTACCACGTTGTATGATGAAAGAGGAAAGTGTGTCTGGGAAGTCTGTCTGGGAAGTGAGTGAGAATGAGGTTATTTTCGTACTTATACGTAGTGTGACGTAGGGTCCACTTGTTCGGATCTAACCAATGGGATACGTGTATTTTAAAATGTAATGTTCAAACACAAGTGAAATTGCCAGTTGGAGATATGTTTTTTTTTGGAGTTTTCAACGGTTTCGTAGATACAGATAACAGAGTTTGGAAGAGAGTTTTTATGAAGCGATAAGATGTCGGGGACTTTGATATATTCAGTGGAATTTCAGAAAACGATATTTATCTGTTTTTCTTAGGTGTTAGTAAATTTAAATGATTTTTTTAGTGAATTAAAGAAATATTAACTGTTGATAATAAGGATATATTTAGTTATATGTTTTGAGCATAATATTCGATTTGTAGTATACAGGGGAAGTTGAAATAAAATCACGGGAGAATTTGGTAATTAAAAACCAAATTCGAACATATTGGGGGCGCGGGAAGAATGGAAGAGAGGTGAGAGATGGCTGCTCTCAGACATCGAATGCTGATGTTAGTGAAAGGGTATGGAGCGTGAGTGTGTGTACAGTTTTGATGCAGGATTGTGAATGAAAGTGAATAATTTTGAGAGTAACTATGTAAATAGGTGTATAGGGGTTGTAAAGTAACCTAATGTTGGTGTCAGAGTGTTGTAAGGACTCTAATGTCATGAATGTAACGAATGAATAAGATTTGAGGTTAGAGTGTTGTAAGGACTCTAACGTCATGAATGTAACGAATGAATAAGATTTGAGGTTAGAGTGTTGTAAGGACTCTAACGTCATGAATGTAACGAATGAATAAGATTTGAGGTTAGAGTGTTGTAAGGACTCTAACGTCATGAATGTAACGAATGAATAAGATTTGAGGTTAGAGTGTTGTAAGGACTCTAACGTCATGAATGTAACGAATGAATGAGATTTGAGGTTAGAGTGTTGTAAGGACTCTAACGTCATGAGTGTAATGAATGAATAAGATTTGAGGTTAGAGTGTTGTAAGGACTCTAACGTCATGGATGTAACGAATGAATAAGATTTGAGGTTAGAGTGTTGTAAGGACTCTAACGTCATGAATGTAACGAATGAATGAGATTTGAGGTTAGAGTGTTGTAAGGACTCTAACGTCATGAGTGTAATGAATGAATAAGATTTGAGGTTAGAGTGTTGTAAGGACTCTAACGTCATGGATGTAACGAATGAATAAGATTTGAGGTTAGAGTGTTGTAAGGACTCTAACGTCATGAATGTAACGAATGAATAAGATTTGAGGTTAGAGTGTTGTAAGGACTCTAACGTCATGAATGTAACGAATGAATAAGATTTGAGGTTAGAGTGTTGTAAGGACTCTAACGTCATGAATGTAACGAATGAATGAGATTTGAGGTTAGAGTGTTGTAAGGACTCTAACGTCATGAGTGTAATGAATGAATAAGATTTGAGGTTAGAGTGTTGTAAGGACTCTAACGTCATGGATGTAACGAATGAATAAGATTTGAGGTTAGAGTGTTGTAAGGACTCTAACGTCATGAATGTAATGAATGAATAAGAGTTGAGGTTAGAGTGTTGTAAGGACTCTAACGTCATGTATGTAACGAATGAATAAGATTTGAGGTTAGAGTGTTGTAAGGACTCTAACGTCATGAGTGTAATGAATGAATAAGAGTTGAGGTTAGAGTGTTGTAAGGACTCTAACGTCATGTATGTAACGAATGAATAAGATTTGAGGTTAGAGTGTTGTAAGGACTCTAACGTCATGAATGTAACGAATGAATAAGAGTTGAGGTTAGAGTGTTGTAAGGACTCTAACGTCATGAATGTAACGAATGAATAAGATTTGAGGTTAGAGTGTTGTAAGGACTCTAACGTCATGAATGTAACGAATGAATGAGATTTGAGGTTAGAGTGTTGTAAGGACTCTAACGTCATGAATGTAACGAATGAATAAGATTTGAGGTTAGAGTGTTGTAAGGACTCTAACGTCATGAATGTAACGAATGAATAAGATTTGAGGTTAGAGTGTTGTAAGGACTCTAACGTCATGAATGTAACGAATGAATGAGATTTGAGGTTAGAGTGTTGTAAGGACTCTAACGTCATGAGTGTAATGAATGAATAAGATTTGAGGTTAGAGTGTTGTAAGGACTCTAACGTCATGGATGTAACGAATGAATAAGATTTGAGGTTAGAGTGTTGTAAGGACTCTAACGTCATGAATGTAATGAATGAATAAGAGTTGAGGTTAGAGTGTTGTAAGGACTCTAACGTCATGTATGTAACGAATGAATAAGATTTGAGGTTAGAGTGTTGTAAGGACTCTAACGTCATGAGTGTAATGAATGAATAAGAGTTGAGGTTAGAGTGTTGTAAGGACTCTAACGTCATGTATGTAACGAATGAATAAGATTTGAGGTTAGAGTGTTGTAAGGACTCTAACGTCATGAATGTAACGAATGAATAAGAGTTGAGGTTAGAGTGTTGTGAGGACTCTAACGTCATGAATGTAACGAATGAATAAGAGTTAAGGTTAGAGTGTTGTAAGGACTCTAACGTCATGAGTGTAATGAATGAATAAGAGTTGAGGTTAGAGTGTTGTAAGGACTCTAACGTCATGAATGTAACAATGAACAAGAGGCCTAGATGCATTCTAGTTCTTGTTTGGTAAGGGCACGAATGTAAGCAATATACTCCAGAAATGGACTAGAGTTGTAAACGATAAGAAGATAAGCAATATACTCTAGAAATGGACTAGAGTTGTAAACGATAAGAGTGTAAGCAATATACTCTAGAAATGGACTAGAGTTGTAAACGATAAGAGTGTAAGATATATACTCTAGAAATGGACTAGAGTTGTAACCGATAAGAAGATAATAATACCTTTGTCCAGGTATTCACATAAAAGAATAATACCTTTGTCCAGGTATTCACATAAATAATAATACCTTTGTCCAGGTATTCACAGAAAAGAATAATACCTTTGTCCAGGTATTCACATGAAAGACTAAGTAAATGAAGTAAAGAACGAGAATGTTTACGTCGATTCTAGTTCGACAAGTGTGGTACCAGTTTGTTTTACGAGTAACGGTCCAGGAATCTCGGACTTCCCAGTGTTTAATGAGATAATGAGAGAAACGAAAGAGAATGTTTAAGTCGATTCTATTTCGACAAATGTGGTACCAGTTTGTTGTACGAGTAACGGTCCAGGAACCTCGGACTTCCCAGTGTTTAATAAGATAATGAGAGAAATGTAAGAGAATGTTTAAGTCGATTCTATTTCGACAAGTGTGGTACCAGTTTGTTTTACGAGTAACGGTCCAGGAACCTCGGACTTCCCAGTGTTTAATGAGATAATGAGAGAAACGAAAGAGAATGTTTAAGTCGATTCTATTTCGACAAGTGTGGTACCAGTTTGTTTTACGAGTAACGGTCCAGGAACCTCGGGCTTCCCAGTGTTTAATGAGACAATGAGAGCAAAGAAAGAGGATGTTTACGTCGATTCTTGTTCGACAAGTGTGGTACCAGTTTGTTTTACGAGTAACGGTCCAGGAACTTCGGACATATATAAACGAAAAGGGGGGCCAAGTTGTGAAGGGGTGTAAAATTCCATGAGAAAGCATGGAAAGCTCATGTGGGTGTTTTTTCCGGGTTGTTATTGTATCAGAATGAATGGTGCTGGGCAAGAAAGGGAACGTTTTTCTTCGGATAACGTGAAAACTCCAATGTAGCTTGCGCTACTCCCTTTCTACGCGGAGGAATGACTTGTATAGTGAGGGTGATTGTAAGAGAGTATGCTCATGAGACTAGAGCAAGTATGAATGCGTGCAACAAGTGAGTAAGAGTAAGTATGAATGAATGTGAATGCAAATGTAAATACAAGTATGTACGAATAAGTGTAAAAGTATTATGAATGTGAGCTTTGAGTGCCAATATGAGAATGAGTATGAGTTTGATTAAGGTGCAATTGTATGCTAGTGCAAGTAATAATGTAAGTGTGAGTTAGCATAAAGTAAATGTAAGGTAGTGACCACGAGTGTATAAGTATGATGAGAGAGTTTTTTCTAACTCTTTTGAGATTGTTTTTGTATATGTTTTTATGATTATAGATGTTTGTGTTGAGGGGACCCGACTTTTTTGCGGGTGAGAATAAGTTTTTAAAATGTTTTAATTAATGTAAAGGAGTTATTTCTGTTCTCGTCAAGAAAAGGAGGGTGAGATATGTATATAATGTTTTTGTCAAGCTGTGTTAAATTCAAAGTGTCGTCAATGTGATTGTTTAAGTAACATATGAGTAAGGGGGATACCGTTCTCTTCTAAACGTCACCCAAGTGTTTATATTATCCAAGTATCATCTTCTTCAACCATGCATCTTCTTTTTCAACCAAGTATCATCATCTTTTCAACCATGTATCATCTTCTTTTCAACCAAGTATCTTCATCTTTTCACCCAAGTATCTTCATCTTTTCAACCAAGTATCTTCATCTTTTCAACCAAGTATCATCTTCTTTTCAACCAAGTATCATCTTCTTCTTTTTAACCAAGTTTCTTCATCTTTTCAACCAAGTATCTTCATTTTCAACCAAGTATCATCTTCTTTTCAACCAAGTAGGTATCTTCATCTTCACCCAAGTATCTTCTTCTTTTCAATACCTTTATCCAGGTATTCACATAAGAGTAATGTTCATGTCAAAGTGTCTAAGCTTTTTTTTTAATCGTCCAGGGTTTTAAATGTTAAAGTATTTGTTTCTCAATGTTTAAGTGTAAGTTTAAGTTTTTCACAAAGTTTTTTGTTTTTCTTAAGTGTCAAGTATATAAGTGTCTTTGTCCTCTTCCAGAGGACTAAAGGATTTGTTTTCTTGACGAGAAAGAGTTTAGGTAATGAATGAGTGCTATCCTGCACTGAAAGAGCGTTGAGTATGAAAGTGAATCGTTTATTCGAGCGTAAGTGTTGGTTTGAAATTTATTTATTTATGAGTTAAGAGTGTTTTGTGAATTAAGAGTGTTTTTGAGGTTAAGTTGTGATTTGAAAGTGGTGTGGTCACACCCAAAGAATGAGTATAATGAGTATGAGAGAGGTTATCCATAAGGTATTGTGAATGAGTTGTGTCCAGAACAGTACGTTTTTTGACGATAATATTCTGGAGATTTGCATTGATGGTGAATGGTTAGGGTTTGGGATCTTGGGTTAACAAGTTTTCCAAGACTGTACATTTTTTTTCAAGAAATCATAGAAAGTATCACTAGCAATTAAATTTTGATCAGTCTCTTTTTCTTCAAGAGATTTTTTTTGTATTATAATCTAACTTTGTTTTTAATATGTGAACGATTAGTGCATCAAATACTCTTCCTTATTGATATTTGAATTTAACAATGACTTTACGATAGATCTAGCTTCGGACGTGAATGTTCTTAATTGTTGGGCAGTACATTTTGAAATGTTATTACAGGCTGTCAAACGGTTGAAATGGGCAGTAACAATCTGCCGTGTATTATTATATTTAACATGAAATGTAAATTAATGGCTATGTTTGGACAATGTTTATTTTGTATCAGCGTAATATATTTGTTTTATATTTTTGCTACCAGCCGTGCCTGTTCAGTTTTCTACGGCTCGTTGCAAGTTAAAATGACACTGTAATTGTACCTGGTTTTCTCACACAACAATACCGACTAGTGTTATTACGGTTCCATAACAATCTTAATATGTAATTATTTAAGACACACTGTACAATGAATGTATGTTATATACAAATATGAAATCATTTTGTCAATTAGCGTTATTATAATCAAACACATCCAGGTGTAATTATTTAAATCCCAATGTCTCATGTAAATTTCAAAAGTTCAATAATCAAATACAGAGTGTGAATGTATGTTTTATAAGAAATATCAACGATGTTATTGTAATTAATCAATATTCAGGTGTAATTATTTAAGTCACACTGTATAATATAAATATAAATGTTTATGTTGCATGAAAAATATATCAAAAACTTTTATTATAAATCCAAATTAATATGAAGGTGAAACCATTTAAATCACCCTATATACTATGTTTACAAAATTCTATGTTGGTTGATAAGCAAATATACAAAATCTTTTATTATCGATAAATACCTTATCTAATGAATGTTTTATGCTGACTGAAATTCTCGAAGAGTTCTCGGGAACGCTGAGGGTCTATATTCTCTGGACTCCAAGGGCTGTTTCACTGCTCTCTCCTGGTCGCTAGGACTGCTTCACTTTTTTCTGGTTCTATCCGGTCTCGACAGGACCATGTTCTAAATTAACCCTTTTACTTTGGGTTAATTAGAGGGAATGTAGTTTCTTTGTTGTTATACGATGTACTCGAAGGACCAAATGGATATTTTTCACTTTAGGTATGATGTAAATGATGTACTGTACGATGAAATGAAACAATTATGTCACTTTAGATTTTATATTGTCATGAAGTTATAATTTATTTATTTTGCGTCGACAATTAAGACTTCACTTATTATTTACGCGATAACTGGGAGTATTTTGCACATACTTCGATGATTTATTAAATGATTAAAGCTTAAGGACACATGGTTGTTCCCCGTATCAAAACGCCGGGTGATTTTACGAAGTGAGGTACCTTGTTGTACCACGTTGTATGATGAAAGAGGAAAGTGTGTCTAGGAAGTATGTCTGGGAAGTGAGTGAGAATGAGGAAATTGCCAGTTGGAGATATGTTTTTTTTGGGGTTTTCAACGGTTTCGTAGATACAGATAACAGAGTTTGGAAGAGAGTTTTTATGAAGCGATAAGATGTCGGGGACTTTGATATATTCAGTGGAATTTCAGAAAACGATATTTATCTGTTTTTCTTAGGTGTTAGTAAATTTAAATGACTTTTTTAGTGAAGTAAAGAAATATTAACTGTTGAAAATAAGGATATATTTAGTTTTATGTTTTGAGCATAATATTCGATTTGTAGTATACAGGGGAAGTTGAAATAAAATCACGGGAGAATTTGGTAATTAACAACCAAATTCGAACAGTGGCACTATTGACAGCGACAGACATTGTACTAAACACCATACAAACATACACTAATAAACACATCAGATTTAATGTAGGCTCGGCATCCATCATACAACAACTTGCATATAACACAAAGACAAATCGATCATAAAAACTAAAAAGAACCTAGAAACAATGACACTACACAATATATCATGCGACGTCTACAAAATTGACAGAAATAACTTAGGCATGAAAATAGCTGACAAACTAACTAAACACGCACACACACAACCAGACCGTACATTAACATACACGGCCAAACAAGACATAGCAAAACAAAAAGACAAACTTACATTGACGACATGGCAACACAAATGGGACTCGGCATATACAGGCAGGAAAACCTTTCCTTTTTTCAAAACGGTAAGAAGATCGCAACCGGTACCGACCTGGAAAACCACACAACTGGTAACAGGACACGGGCACTTGGCAGAATATTACAGACGCTTCTAATTAAGAGACACCGACGGGAAATGCACGGAGTGCAATGAAATAGAAAATCAGTTTCACGTTATAAATGCATGCCAAATCCCCCAAAGGGTGCAGGCAAGACAAAAATTGAGAGACAGATTAAGGCAAAAAAACAAAAAATACCTACCAACTGATATTGATCTGACGGACGTTGAATTAACAAATTGGTTGAACGAATGGGGCGAAAATATGATCCTCGATGACTTGGTTCGAACCCCTCTACTGTAATACACAAGACACTATACTAACACAAAACACAAATTAACAAGAAATAAAAAGATGTAAAAACTTGAAAAAATTTATTAACAGGCTTATTTTGATACCAAAATAAGACAGGGTCTTCTTTCTTTGCTATTTTTTGGAGTGCGGCGATTGGGAAGGGTTCTCTTGGCAGTGGTCTCGCTGGATACTGGACGGTCATGGCCTTATGCCGAAAGGTGGGTGGGCCATTCGTCTCCGCTCCCCGGCAATTACTTCCTTAGGGGGTGATGGCCGGGACGGGAGGACGATAAACGCTTCGCTTTCATGTACCGTTTAATGTTTTGAGATGAACGACTCTTAGAGAATTGCAGATGAGTTATATAAGATTTTCGCTGTACCTTTTAATATTATGCAATAAACACCAATCCATAAAATGTTTATATATTTGATTATATTTTCCCTTTACCTTTTCAGGTAACAAATTTAGTGTAGCTTGTCTCTCTCTTTGTTTAATCTCTTCCAATGTAGAATAACCGCCGTCATATTCGTCCATATTAAGTAACACACTGTATTCCATCTGTGGATAAAGAGGTATTTCAAACACGCGCGAGTTTTCGAGCCCGACGGCGCAGCCGGAGTGCTCGAAATTAAGCAGGTGTTTGAAAGACCAGTTATCCACGAATACTTTACGCTATTTTTTTATTGGTGCACTTTGAAATCATAAAATATTATTATTACAAAAAATGCCAAGTTTCGTGAAAGTCCATCCAAAATAGTATTTATTTTTATTTGACGTTACGAGGTACTGCTGTCAGATCAATAATCAAAAAGTTTCTTTATTTATATTTAAAATTATACAATGTATATATAAATAAATTTTGCAGAAAAAACCAAATAAGACATTGGTTCACAATGATAATATACAATTTAAAAACTAATAAAAAAAGTTGTCATTGATACTTACGTTTCTCGAGTTGTTGTTGTTGTTGCCATAGGGACTTTAAAAAACTCGCGTATTTGAAAGTTCGATTTAAACACGCTGAGGCGTGTTTTAACCCATTCATGCCCAAAGTTGCGTTTTCGCAACAAGTGGTAGTGGCGAACCTAATCCCATCTATTGAGCCAATAGCTAAGTGAAATATATTTAAATTGCAGATTTTCTTTTCTTTACTGTTAACTTTAACTAAACCTATCAGTATATGAACTAATAAATGAAATTTGTATGCAGAATTTAGGAAATAAGTTGAGGGTTTCATTTGGTGACAAGTCGCACTGTGATTTTTCAACATAAAGGTGAACAGTTTTAAAGTTTTAGAAGAAACATTGATTTTTTTGTGCTATTAGGATCCAAAGGAATTATTTGTTAGCCATATATCAAATAAGTACTATATGTTTTTTGTTTACGATTTTTGTGTTTGTTTATTTACTAGTGTTGCGTTTTCGTAACACGAAGCTATTACAGCCCACAAAATTTACAGAAAATTTTAGTAGTTCCAGATATTAATCGAGAACCCCCTTAAGTACCTATAATTATAGGTATTGCGTTTTCACAACGCCGGGAACTAAAGTATAAAGTATTTCTAAATATAATAAGTTAGTTGTAACTAGAAAAAAAAATTATATGTTTTGACAAAAGGTTTCTATTTCTTTCAGTATTCAAAATGTCCAACAATATTCCATCTTCTTCAAAATTTAGTAGAGGGACTAATCAAGTTGGGTCTCAGCCAAAAATGATATATAAAGCCAGAACGCACAAAATAATGACAATTCTTGAAGAATCAACCATTATGCAGTCAGCCAGCAGTGCAAATGTATATTTAGCCCCTCTCGATCCGCACGAATTGACCGATGAAGATAGCGATGATGAAGATTTTGGTGGAACATTTGACAATTTGAGTAGATCCCAATTACAGTCAGAAGCAGAAGCAGTTGTTAACATTTTTCATGAAGAAGATGCTATAAGAATTGACGAAGATAACATAAACTCTGTCGAAGAAAATATTGGGGAAATACTGCAAACCACAACAACTGAAGAACAACTTGATATAAACGACGATGAGTCATTTATCGTAGACGAAAAAGGAACAGTTCCTCAGAGATTATCTACACGAAGAAAATTGGGTAAAATTTCACGGAATTGAATTCAAGGCGATTTACCTGTCGATAATTTACTATTTTCCCGTCTATCTAAAAAAAAATCGGAGTGGAATAATTTTCTGCCATCATTTTATTCGCGCCCGCTTACTCCGCTTCAAATATTCCAATTTTTTTTAGTGATGAACTTTTTACCCATATTGTAAAAGAAACAGTTCGTTATGCTTTCCAAAAAGGACATACACTTGAATTAGGCGTTGATGAATTGAAAGTCTTTATAGGTATTTTATTAGTTAGTGGATATAACGTAAATTCCAGGAGACGTATGCACTGGGAGGAACAAATAGTATGCGACGTAACAGATTTGAGACCATTATCAGATTCCTTCATTTTAATGATAAACAAAAGTTAGACCCAACAGGCAAAACATACGAAATTCTACCTTACATAGAAATGTTAAAAAAATCTTTTTTTGAATATACAATTTGGGAAACAGAATCTAGTATAGACGAGGCCATGATCCCATAATATGGACGGCATGGAATGAAGCAGCACATAAAAGGGAAATCAATACGTTTCGGCTGCAAAAGCTGGTGCTGGAATCTAAAATCTGGATATCTAATTGACTTCCAAATTTATCAAGGTGCCAAGGGTAAAGAAAATAAATATAAAGCAGAATTTGGTCTAGGTGGAAGTATAATTTTGCAGTTTGCCGGTCATATTCCTAAACTTAAAGGCGATGAATGTATACCTCATGTTTTATATGCAGACAATTATTTTACGGGTTTAAAACTATTAGATAAGTTGACTGTCGACGGGATAGGATATGTGGGAACACTACGATCCAATAGGGTTGAAAAGTGCCCTCTATCTGAGGTTACAAAAAAATCGGTAAGGGGTCAGTATGAAATATATTACGACAAAGAAAATGAACTCTTAGTATGTAAATGGAATGACAATAGCTTAGTAATTCTTGCTTCTAATTGCCAAGGTGTAAACCCAACTTATCAAGCTACTAGATATTCATTTGCTGAGAATAAAAAAATTAAAGTCGTGCAACCAAACCTGGTTAAAAATTATAACGAAAATATGGGCGGAACGGATCGAATGGATCAAAACGTTGCATATTACAGAACAAGCCTGAGATCAAAGAAGTGGTATTGGCCACTTTTTATGTGAGGAATTGACGTTGCCGTACAGAATGCCTGGCTTATATATCGTAAAATGAAAAGGGAAGTCTCAGATCAGCCGGATATGGATTTATTAGAATTTCGAAGAAATATTGCAAAGGGACTGCTTACATGTTTTGGCACGCCACCATCTAGACCAGGACCGGTGCAGTCAATTCGCAAACGTACTACTTTAGATGCTAGTTATGACAATATCTGTCATTTTATTGATTCACATAATAAGAGGACACGATGTGCTATGTGCAATTCAGCAACAATAAAAAATGCACCAAATGTAATGTGGCCCTCCATGAGAAATGTTTCTTTAAATATCATTCAGAATAAATTACATTATATTTTATAAGTATTTTCAATAAACTACTCCAAACTATTTTGTTTTGTTGAATTTTTTCTATGTAACCTTTTTGCCCGGTGTTGCGTTTTTGCAACAGTCGTTATTGAAAAAAAGATACACAAGATACACAAAATACTCAAAATAACCATAAATTTGTCTAATTTATGTTGTTAACTCCTATAATTTTACTAGATTTATAAACAATTACAAAAAAATAGTTCTGGACATTAATGGGTTAAATAGGTAATATGAGGCATCAATAAAAAAAATATTATTTACATTATATTTTTTATCATTTTTCCTTTGTTTTACACCAAAAAAATAATCAAATAAAAAAATGTCAACATAAAATAAAAAATCATGCAAAAAGGGGTTAAAATGCAATAGACCAGATAGGAGGACAGTATACCTACCATTTGCTCTACTATTCAAATGTCAATATACAATGCATTAACATTTGGCGATTTCAGTTTACATCATACACACTACAACAGCAAAGCAGAAATTCTTTACACACAAACACAACATTCAAACATCTCGCACCTCTATTTCCTCACGATTTGATCTGTTTTTTTCTTCGTTATTGATTCAAATAATACACAATCTGCGTCATGATGTCAATTAATGTAGAATGTACGTATTTTTCCATGTTTGTCCTTGAAAAGAGTACCACGGTTCTAATCTAACCACGATTCATCAATCGTGCATTTCAAAACAATAAACAATCATAGCCGAAGGGGAATTTTTATATTCAGTTAATAATTTTTAATGGGAAAGTGTTTCGCCTTAGTTATCAAAAATTATAATACTGTTAAATCAAAAGTATCACCCAAAAAAATTAAAAATCTAATTTCCGATGTAAAAAGATAATTGCTGTGGTTAGAGATTCAGTTAGTGTATTAACAGAAAGTGAAAGTGAATGATTTCGCAATAAAATAAGATTCAATGTTTTAAATATAGCAAACTAAATAGAAAGTGAAACACAATAAAAGAGTTCGATGACTATTTAACAATGTTTGTATTATACATCCATTTTCTATTGCTTAATGTGAGTAGTTACTCACTCAGTGAGTTTTTGTTTCATTTCTTCATTACTAGTTGATAATATCTTAATATTGTTCTAGTGATTTTTGTTTTTTTCGGTCGGCAGCGCTGGCGACACTTAAAATATTGCATAACTAGTTTTTGTTATTCAATAGTCATAGAAACAGTATAGTGTTCTACTCGCGAGTAATGGCTATTACACACTTGGATGATTACCCTACACGCTGTGATGATCCCGAAAAGACAGTATCGTAAAAAGACATTATCAAAGGGAAAAGAGATCAAATTGTGTAAATAATAATTTCAATGTTAATAGCGGACGTCGATCTGTTAAGGTCAGGCGAACATACGGAAAGCACGTTTCTATTAAATGTAAATATCACATTCACTTGATATGCGGAAGGTCATACCTACGGGTAACTGACTCGTTAGATCGCATGCTTCCTATAAATGGAAAGTGTCGATAACTTTCGGTGATTCATTATTATTATTTTGAATAGTTTAAATGTATGTACAGTGTATTTATAATCTGTGTTAATAATTCTCAATTATATTTATCCCAGTGAGTTTTTAGATGATGTTATTTATTCAACCCTTAAAGAATGGTTACGAGGTAAGTGTTTCTCAAAGATAAATGGTTTTATGGTTAAAGTAGTCTATACGAGGGGCACTTACTAAGTAACCAGCACAACGCGTGCGGCTCGTATCGCAAATTTCATACTCGTGAGAAACAGCCATCATTACCCGCTCGTTGAATAATAATATATTATTATTTTTTATCATTAATAAAAAATCTCGAGATGATATTAGAGATGGGTGACAAATATTTTATTGAAATTTATTATCTCTACCTTTAGTTTGTGGAATATACTAGAAACATTAGATTTTCTAACCAGGCTGATAATGTAATAAAATATTTCTGTTTTAAATTAAACTAACTATTTGTAGATAATTCCACAATATATTGAAAAAATGTTAAAAATTCTAAGAAATTGACTACTGTTTCGATAGTAAATATCATC
This sequence comes from Galeruca laticollis, assembly GCA_963921935.1. Classification (NCBI taxonomy): domain Eukaryota; kingdom Metazoa; phylum Arthropoda; class Insecta; order Coleoptera; family Chrysomelidae; genus Galeruca; species Galeruca laticollis. Next base: position 175,953,055 of record OY998177.1, read on the forward strand.
GTCAGAATGGCAGGAATTACATTTCATTTGATGCCTACCTGATGTTTAATGATTATTTTTGGCCAGACCAACAATTGACTTACCTTGTGATTGCCTTGATATATATTAACAAAAAAAAAAGAAGAAGATGAAATATCATCGTCAGACTGACAGGAGTTACATTTCATTCGATGCCTGCCTGATGTTTAATAATTATTTTTGGCTAGACCAACAAGTGACTTACCTTGTGATTGACTTGATATATATTAACAGAAAGAAAAGAAGAAGATACGATAATACAAATATTAAAGCTTAGATAATTGGTGCGTTATTTTTTACTGAGATCTCAGATCACTTCAGTTAAGGTGAGCTGAGATAAAGTGATGTGAGTAAGCACCAAAAAGAACGATATCTCAATTGAAGCGCGCGATCTGTCGATAAATTTAAACTATACGACAGATTCGTATCAGCATCTAATAATGTTAATTAATGTATCCATAATTTGTAACAAAAGAAAAATAGATTATGTGTGTTTATTGTTTATATGTCAATGGTTAAAACCTTAGATAACCTTGGTTAAAACTACAAATTAACCAAGCAAATCAAATATTTCTTCATCCCCTCCACTTTATTTCTGACTCAATTCCAACTGATACTCCCTTACAACACTTTCAGCATCGGTGAAGGGGGAGGAAAAATCTCAGCTCACTTAAAGTGAGTAAAACAAGAACGCTCACATTACTGATGTGAGCTGAGATTAACTGAGATCTCAGTCAAAAAGAACGCACCTATTATTAGCCCTGTGGGGATATCCTGGATATCTTTTTCCCATTTAAGATCAGTATAATTGTGCAATGATATAGAAAACTAGGAGACTATGGAAACTATATGCGCTGATCTTTACAATTATCACTTAAGAAGACAGTTATACAGAAACAAAAGAATAAACATATGTCTCTATACAGTATGCATCGATTTGTTTCTAAAACAAAATACAATATAATACAATATTTCCAAAAATGGTAATCTTATTTTCGAAAATACTTTTTTAGTTTTTTTCTCGAGGAATTTCTAAATATATTGTATCACTTATTCAATAAATAACTACTAATGCATGGCAGAGAGTATGAACCCCAATCTGGCAACCCACACAGGATTCTTGTTAAGTTCTGTCTAAGGTTGTTTTTTGAAATACAGAATTATTTTAAAACTGTTTTATGAATAATTGTTTATGAATTCTTTTTATTTTTATTTATTTTCTCTATGATTATGCCCATTGATTGTAATTGATTATGTTGTTATATAGATATTTTATTAATTTTGGTACTTTATTTACAAATTATTTTTATTGATAGATATTATTACTTCATCCTTTATTGGGATTTCTATGAATGTTATATGCTCGTTCTATCTACAACAATATATATATATATATATATATATATATATATATATATATATATATATATATATATATATATATATATATACATATATGTAAATTTCGATTTTCTACTACACCTGCTTTTAGTCGAAATTTCAATAATTTCGACGTATTGGCCTGAACATTCTTCGAAGGGAAAAGCAACTACATTCCTGGCTAATACCACGCAGAATATTGAATTACATCCCCTTCGAAAACCGCGATGACGATCGACCATTTTGCCGATACGAACATCTGTGGAGATACGTAACTGATAGCGGAAGGGCATAGTACACTGACGCGTTTCTACCTTCTTGCGTCTCTTCAAGAGTGCCGTAATGCCTTCCAGTTCAGAGTCTCTAATCCGAACTGAAGATTACGTCCTCCGACAACTTCTACTTGGCTCGTTTAGTTACACACAAGCGAGAAGTAGTCAGCTGGCGCCATCTTCACTTTCAGTTGCGAACCAACACCTCAGATAAATTCGACCGTATTAGTCGTATGAAATAAAATTAATATAATTTGATAAAATACGAGGTGTCTATATGAAACATAAATTTCGATTTTCTACTACACCTGCTTTTAGTCGAAATTTCAATAATTTCGACGTATTGGCCTGACCGTTCTTCGAAGGGAAAAACAATTACAGTCCTGGCTAATACCACGCGGAATATTGAATTACATCCCCTTCGAAGATGGCGCCAGATGACTACTTCGCGATTGTGTGTAACTACACGAGCCAAGTTGTCGAAGGACGTAATCTTCAGTTCGGATTAGAGACTCTGAACTGGAAGGCATTACGGTACTATTGAAGAGATCCAAAAAGGTCGAAACGCGGCAGTGTACTATGCCCTTCCGCTATCAGTTGCGAATCACCACAGATGTGGTTATCTTGTTGAAATCCGTTGTTTGTGTTTTCTCATGTTTCAATTAACATCCTTGCTCCCAAGTTGTACACCTTTTCTTGGTTATGCCGTACCGATGAAGGCTAATGAGCCAGAAACATGCATGTCTACGGTTACCACTCATTCTCTGTAACCTCTTTTGCGTGATATGCCCGCTAATTCTGTTTTTGTTTTATATTCCACGCGTTATTCTTTCATCTTTTCATTGATTATTTATATATATTATCCATCAACATTATTTGCAGTTTCAGTTATGATATTTTCTGGAATCCTTAACATATTTTTTAGACTCATGAGATCAATCCTTTAAAATCGAAAATTCCTTTTAAATTCCTCATCATTCATATTACCGATATTAAACTGATATTATTCATCTACCTCTTACTCCACACCAACATTATGCAAAAGCACCAATTCAATTTCTTGGTTATTTGCACCACCTAAAATTGTAATTTCTAATTGTTCCTCCATATTTTACATACCTTTAGTTTTAACCTTTATTACAGGCTCCTTTAATAAAAGAGGCGTTTATTTTTGTTTTACAATAACTCTCTATTACTACGTAACTAAACTACATTTTCTAGCGTTGTTATGTTATTTGAAAATGTCCATGGCCTTCTAAAGCGGCATAAACCTTTCATCACAACTCGTCCGCTTTTGAATGCACTGTACCACTCAGCAATCTCAGCATACGCACATGTTTTTGATAGATTATTGTTACACTGTAACATTATCAGAGCTGTCGGAACACCAAATTCCATTAGTAATTCAAGACATATTCTTTGTTGGATCCATCGTAAAACACACTTGAAACGAACTGACAAAATGGAATACAATAAACTAACACAATGACAGATGGCGCTGAAACTCCCGGGAGCTAATTGACTATATTGTAAATGTAAAATTTATTTTGTAGATACTAATTCAACCAATAACGAAAATATTAATCCCTGTACCTACCTCGTGATTGAGATAATATTAATAAAATCTAGATCGGAGTCTAGCCAACATATTCTTTGAACTGTGAAACAAAGCAATAATTAAAACATACGTATCCGTTGTTAAATTCATTTTCTTGGTTACGTAAAAGTTTATTCACATATCGACCTTCCGGCGTTATTATTACGAAACTAACAGAAAAGAAAGTGAACGATGTTTAAAAACCATCATTTTGTATCTTTAGTTCAACATTTTTCTGCAAAATAAATATTTATGGAAGATTTGCAATATAAATCAGATGTGATTATATCTATTAATTTCATGATTTAATGATCTACGTAATTCTTTTGCTTCCGTGAGATTTTCTTACACAAAAACTAAAAATATTCGCATTTTAATTGTTCTATTAGAAACTTCATTTATATGACTTAATATAATACTTTCCTATGTCACACAAAAACTAAAAATATTCGCATTTTAATTGTTCTATTAGAAACTTCATTCATATGACTTAATATAATACTTTCCTATGTCTCATATCAGCTTCATTTTTTATACAAAATTTTCTAGAAAAGTTTACAATGCAACGTCGTTTTTACATAGCTAAAGACTAAATTATTGGTAGGTATTTATTCTAAACTACAAGTTGTGTTACTCAAAAATTTATCTGCAATCAATAGTTACACTTTACACTTATTGCCGAATTCAATTTTCTTCATTTTACCTTATAGTTATGAGCAAAGGCGGATCCATGATTTTATTTGGGGGGGGGGGTATTTGAACGGGGGAAATTTTTCAGACAAAGTTTTTCGACTATCAAAAACGCGGGTTTTGTAGATTACAATTATGCCGCAGTGTTGCCAACCTTCCAATTTTTTGTTTTAAAGATTTATGTTGGCAACTCTTCAAAGAACTAGATTTACATGTTCACAACTTAATAAAACCGAATTTGAATTTACTAGGAAATAAAAAAAGAAAATCCCATTTTACGGTACCAGTTTCAAAGCAATTGATAATCTTTGTGCCCACAATCCTCCAATTGTGACCTAGTACATTTTATTAGTTCACAACAGGTCTGACGATATTTTCGTTTCTGAAGGATCTTGGATATACGCGATGGGTTAATTCAGAAATATTTCTGGCAGATATTGTTTTTCCGGGATATGACACCATCCAGTCATTAAATGTAACACTATACAGACATTAAAAGGCCCAAAAATTCCGACATCTAATGGCTGCATTCAATGAGTTGTATGGAGAGCGAAACTTAGTAACACAATTCCAGTTTCCTTGCAGTATTTGACGCTTGCTAGACTGATACGTGACCGAGGTTGTCAACTATTAATAGAATCGGATCGTCACGAAGCTGCGTGTAGATTCAAGCCAGACTTGTTGATCCTGAGAAAAACATAGGCAGTTCCCACAAAAGTCACCAATTCTCCTTTTTCAGCAGAGTCAGCCTGTGAAACTTGTTTCTTTCCAGTAGTGGAAACAACTTTCAATGGTTTCATCACAATTGTGAGTCTTGGCTGACGTGCCATGAACCCTCGTCTCCACCCGTCCTTTGCTTGTCGTTTTTGATGTCACTCTTGAGAAATTTTCAATTAGGCAAAATAGAAGCGTACTGACAGTCTAACAAATTTTAGATCTGAACGTCTGTTAGTTCATAATTTAAATCAGAGCATCTTTTAACATATGATTCAAGCTCAGATTCCTGTTCTGTAAATTTTATAGCAATTCTTCATCTCCGGTCTTCTTTTGTAATATTTTCTCTTTATGCAATGAGCCCCGGCGGCCTCTCCCACGGTGTAAGTACCATTAAAATAGCCAATATGTTTAATGATATTTTCATCTATCCCGTTTCTATTCGTTTTCGGAGCATATCTGAAACTAAAAACCAAATTTTATAACTTATGGGGAGCATTCCACCATGGTCAAATGCACACCCAATATAGGCGGACGAATTCTCCCCAACATAACAAGTGACCGAAATATGCTCGTAAATAAAATATGTGAATTTGTAGGTTAGAATTGAAAATAATTATGGATTTTGTAATATTTCAAGGCAATATGCGAGAAAAAGATTTCAAAAAAACAGAAATTTTAAACACAATCACTTCTAAAATGTTATCCGACAATTCTTACCCTTAAGACGTCTTTTTCAACTATTTCCTTTAAAACTGTAAAATCGTATATTACCTGTTAACTTTCACACAGACGAAGAACAAAGAACTAATAGTGAGCAACCTAAAGGAGGAAAATTCATAACAGAAAATAAATAAGCAGGATAAATGCTCCCCACTTTCCCCTATATTGCTGAAAGTATACCATATATGATAATAAAAGTACATTTATATTTTAACGGATTATATACTGCTCATTAATTTGTAGATATGAATTAGATAATTAGATTTGAGGATACCAACGTTTGTGATTACTCCGATTGTTCCACAAACATTTAGAATTCAATCTGATTCACAAGGTATTGATTAGGTCAGTTAGTTTAAAAAGTGATTCTGCGTTTCTTATAACCGGAAAAGAGAAAATAAACTGTTGCCTTTTTAGAGAACATTGAGATTTTAAATCATAGAGATTGATGTCAGTTTGCAACTATGATAAATAAACTCATGGACAAAATTATCGATTATTTTTTGTAATCATTATTATTTCAAAATAAATTTTAATAATCCCCGTAAACTTACATGCGCTGATATTAGTTATCTAGTAGGCTGATTACTCATTTGATTTAACATATTTTGACGTTTAATTGACATTGATGGCGCATATTATTGTCTCTTGTGCATTTTATCAAAAACAATTAATTACATATTTTGAGAATTACAGTGAATTAGGCTTGGAATAATGTTACTGTAGTGTAATGAACTAAGTAATAGAAAATAGTGTTTGTGTTTGTTGCTATTGAAAACATCAGTATGCCACCAGTTAGACACTGCAATGAAGTTGAAGCGGTGCAAATTGTAACTCTATATAACGAAGGATATAAACAAAAGGATATCGCACAACGACTCAGGAGGGGTCAATCTACAGTATCGAATATTTTAGAAAGTTATGAAGAAACTGGAAATTCCGTACGTAGGACTAGTCAAGGGCGCAAGAGATGTACAACAGCAATTGATGATCCATTTTTGATACCTAATTCTACACGAAATCGCACATTGACATCGACGCATCTCAAAAATGACTTACTAAATCTAAGACTAATTAATGTAAGTTCAAAAACAGTTAGGCGAAGATTAAAAGAAGCAGGTTTAACGCCAAGACGGACCGCCAAAGTTACACGTCTTCTCCAAAATCACAAAGCCCGACGATTATAATTTGCTAGAAGACATATTCAGTGGGATATCGAGAATAGGAAAAATATTCTTTTTACGGATGAGACTAGAATTCAGTTATGGATGCCAGATGGACGAAACCACGTCTACAGAAGAGTTGGATAACGATATGCTGCCTGCAATCTCATAGAGACCGTTAGTTTTGGCGGTGGTGGTATAGTGCTCTGGGGCGGTATTTCTTGGGACGGACGCACCGAACTCCTGGAATAAGTGATTGGGCGAATGAGAAGTGACTTGTATATTGAAAACAATCTGTAAGATCATGTTTTGCCTTATGTCGGCTATATTGGATATGAAGAATTCATATTAATGCACGATAATGCTCCTGTTCCAAGTACAATAGACCAACTTCGGATTGCTGCACAAGAAGAGTGGAATGCAATTCCTCAACAATTTATCCAGAACCTCCTTAGTAGCATGCCGAGAAGAATGGAAGCAGTAATTAGAACTCGTTCCTAACTGTGCTATAATTTTAATCAAAAGACCTGTAATCGTCCTCCAATTAGTATTTAAATATGATGTAAATATCCTTAATTTTCATAACATTTAGCATTAATTTTTTTTCACGATTTTTTTCTGATTAAAACTTAAGATTGTTCACTGAAATATTTTAAAATAAGCAGTTTATCGTAAGTGATACCATTTAAATGACTTGATTCATCAGAATTTATTTTTTCAACAAGAAATTAAGAAAAATTAAAAATATTCGATAATTTTGTCCATGAGTGTATATGATCAAATATGATTAGATCCCAAAAAACACAAGTGAAATCATGTTATATATGCAACAGAAAACTGCAAATAGATGAAGATAAATGCATGCTCATTTTTACCAAACACATGCTCTAAATATAAGAAACATGTAGCAACTTTCAAAACAAAATAACTATAATTTTCTCTCATGTATAACCTGGTAACAATTCGCAACAAAAGCAGAATAATAAATGACTTCCGGCCTCAAGGATTTAAGTAGATCACCTGCGGCAGTTATTTTTATTGTCATACTAGAAGATAAATAATAAATAATTGTTATTCATTGCAGGTATAGATAATTAAAAGAGAATAAAGTCACGATTCACATTATTGAAGATATGCATTACTTGACATTGTTTTCATATTCGCATGTCGGTCATATGCTAGTTTTTTTGCATGTTTTATTATTAGTTTCCAATTAAACCAGTCAGGTGGCTATATAATTGAGATTAGTTACATTCAATTACAGGGAATAACAGTACTTTACCCAACAAGGACAATTGAAGAATTTAAAAAGTGAAAGTACCATGTTCTTATGGAAAGTACCTAGTCGTTAAAATCATGTCTTTTAGTAATTCTTGACGTATTTACCTATGCTATGCCAAATTTCTTCTTTCTTTAATGTTTCTTATTGAGATTAGATAAAGTTGAATGATTGGATCTTTACCCGTGCGTCATTAATATCTGATAACATAACCGACAAATGTCCTGTTCTTCACTATTAATAGAAAGAGATGCCACTTAATAATGATGTCGGTTATGTTATCAGATAGGCGCACGGGTAAAGATCCAATAATTCAACAGTATTGTTGGCGGTTTCTAACTAATTAGTTTCTTGGACATTAAGAAAATTATACACAATTAATTCCATCAATAGAAATTATATTTGAAACCAAATTATTTAAGACAAAGACATTATTTTATTATGTAATATATTCCTAAATCCAATACATATTTCATTTATTGTTACAGGTGAAGGATGTTTCGAGAAGCCATTAACAACTTTATGGAGAAACTACACCCAGTCTTCCCGACCTGATGTGCGCATGAACTTGACAATCAGTGGCGGTGGTTTGAAAGCAACAACAAAGGATCACGGTCTCACTGAGTATTGGGCTAATCGATTGACAGCTTGTGGAGCTCCAGCACAATTCCCTCGATTGTTCTGTTGGGTATATCGACATGAAGGTAAACGATTACGACACGAACTAAGGTGTCACGCAGTACTGTGCTCTTCTTCGACTGTAGCGAAGCAAATAGCAGAAGAACTCAAAGAATCGCTAGCCCTAGCACTCCTAGAATTCAAACGAGAAAAACTTTGCAGGCAAAATGCAAGGTTGTCCCTAGTCAACTCCGTTTATGAAAATCCCACTATACCAAGAAGAAAAATTTTACTTAGTACGGGTTCCCATAACTACAGACCTCCTTTAGAACGATCTAAGTCAGCTCCAAAACTCATGAGCATAGAAGAAATCATTGAAGAAGAAGACGATAACGTCTTCGATAATTCCAAAGAAACCGTTAATGCAGTTAAGAAACTCCTTAATCATTGCAATAGTAGTAGCAGCCTTCTTGATAGAAGGAAATGGTATTTAATAAGTCAGATCCGAAACAATAGTAATATAGTACCTGCAAAAGAAACTACCTGTGATGAATCTTTAAAAGAAGAAAAACCGGAAGAGTTAGAACATCTTATGCTAGATGATAAGAGTGACGTCATTTTAAACGAATTGGTAGAAAATAGTTTGAAGAATGACCTTTTAGAATCATGTGAAAAAGCTTGGTACAATGCTTTAAGTCAAAAGCCAGACCTGATACCAATTGAGAGTGATGAAGGCTCCTTATCCAGTGGTTGTGAGTCAGCAAGTACAGCTATGTCCGAAGCAGAGCATCCTATATTTCCGACCATAACCGAATTAGGAGTTCTGCAAGAAGAGGAACCAGAATACGAGAAGAAGACTGAACTAGATTTTAAAGTTGGCGGTGCTGTTCTATCCAGGGTACGCAGCTTCGAAAAATTATCAAATCCGGATCTACTAAAATACTGTCGCATAAATAACAAAAAACAACTTTTGGACCAGGAAGAAGTATCGTTAGTGCCCGTGGGGGAGACTCATGCGGATTTCAGTTCATTAAAGGTTTTTAAAAGAAGGACTCTGTCTGATCCCAACTATAGACGTATGAGCGAAGGAAATGCGTCAGACGACGAAATTGGGAGTGCTTGCAGTGACGAAAGTGGCTATGAAGAAGAAGACATCATCAGTTCAATAGGAAATATAGTTTTAGTCTGAGATTATGCTGTGATTATAGGTTTTAGCCAACTGTTAATAATTTCACTTTATAAACAATGTCATTGGTATTTAATTTATACACGAATGATTGTTATTTATGCGGTTGTTTTGAAATTGTAGTTACCTGTAGATACTAGGAATATTTTCTTATTCTAGTTTTATCTGTAGAACTTCATCTTCTCTATAGTTTTATATAGTTTTATCTTTAAGATTTCTACAGTTGCCTCAAGAATATTATCATCCCTATAGCCCAGTCAAAATTTCCACGGAATCATAGCTGTATAAGGATAAAAGTTATTATATATTTTCCAATTTGATAGATATGCCTTATTAGGCAAGGAACCACAATGATATAGCCATTCATTCACATCCAATCTAAGAATGCTAGATCCATGGCTTAAATGAAATATATATATTTTCTATTTGTATAAGGTAAGGTGGGGTAAGTGTACACCAATTTTTGAATAGTCGACATTTGTTGCAAAGTGTAGCATTTATTACTTATTTTGCGGCTGACAATTTTGGTATTTCTTTGTTAGTAGATTGCCCTAACAAATCTATAAATAGATATACCATGGATAACTATTTATATGCTACAACAAATTTTTTTTTAAATTGCCAGGGGAAAGTGCATATATATATATCTGTTATACGAGGATGTATGGATATCTAGTTAGCCTAGACCAGTTCCATGCATAAACAAAATATTGCGATACCATAGCAACGAACAATAACTTATTAGAAGTGTCAGTGTAAAGTTTGACGCCAAAAAAGTAAACTAGAGTTACGCAATACATTAAAAGAAAAAGGATGTGCACCGAAATTGTGAAAATCGAAAAATTGGAGTATCGAGTCATCATCAAGTCCCGTATTTAAAAGGGTTAAGAGGTAAGCAGATTTACGAAGATATGCTTAATACCCTTGGTTAGCAATGTTCTTCGTATGCGACCGTTAAAAATTGGACTGCAAGCTTCAAAAGAGATAAATTTTCCATTGAAGATGATGACCGATCGGGAAGGCCAGTTTCTGTGTCAGTCCCCGAAAATATCGATGTAGTACATCACATGATTTTATCAGACTGTCGAATTGGGCTAAAACGGATATCTGAAGCACTGAATATTTCATACGAACGCGTTCATCTATAGTTCACGTCAATTTGGACGTTAGAAAAATTGATGCAAAATGGATCCCCAAATGTTTGAATGTTGACCAAAAGCGTGCAAGGGTAGAAGCATCGCGTTCGATCTGTGCTCGATTTAAAAACGATGTAATCTTCTTAAACCGAATTGTTACTATGGATGAGACTTGGGTACATTTCTACGATCCAGAAACAAAGCAACAATCGATGGAATGACGACACTTTGGTTCTCCAAGACCTAAGAAGTTTCGTGTCCAAAAATCTGCAGGAAAAGTTCTTGCTTCAGTTTTTTGGGATTGCCATGGAGTAATCATGATTGATTTTTTAGATAAGGGTAGAACAATAACTGGAGATTACTATTCGATATTACTGACCACTCTACGGGAAAAAGTTAAAGAGAAAAGACGCGGAAAGCTATCCAAAGATGTTTTGTTTTTGCAGGACAACGCCCCTGCCCACAAATCTCATGTTGCCATGCAAAAAATTCGTGATTTAGGGTTTGAATTACTAGAAAACCCCCCTTATTCACCAGATTTAGCTCCGTTCGACTATCATCTCTTTCCTCAACTGAAAAAAAGTTTAAAAGGTCGTACATTTATTTGAAAGGTCTAGAGTTCCCTGTAATAAATGTATCCAATTAAGAGGAGAATATGTTGAGTAATAAAATATGTTGACATTGAAATTTTATTTGCTTCTATAGTAGGCTAAGAATTTTTCAATATATCCTCGTAATATAATGTAATTCATTACAAGTTTCTGGGGCAAGTTCTTGCTAAAGACAGGTTTGAGCTATTTGCTACCATTTGCAGATTTTAAATAAGTTGATTTGTTCAAAATTTATAGACTATAATAGCAGGAAGGAACCAAATCAAATTTTCGAAGTAAAAGAAAGTATGTGATTCATTCTCAAAAAAACCTTATTTAACCCTGGAATGCACAGGTACGGTTTGTCGGGCCCAATCATTTTAAGTCAAATGAGACCTTTTCGTTCAGAGCTGTACGTTTCAGTACATTTAAACTAGATCGGTCAGTATTGTACATTAGACCCAACCCGTCAATTTCCATTTTTTTATTCCGTTTGCCAGAGGTTTTTTAAAATCGATTTTTAGTTCAGTAGGATAATCAATAGATCAAGTATAGACGAATGCTTAGACTGGTTATACTATATGGGTTTCTGAATGTCGCTAGAATGAACTATTTCGCAATCTATAAAGGCAATTAAAAATGCGACGTCTATACAAAATATTCTCAAAGAACTTTTTTAGCAAATTTGGAAAAGAGCTTTGGTTGGCCAGAGCACACTCCCAGTACTTGTCAAGGGAAATTGCGGTGAAATTTAGTGATACAGAGATAGTACGCGCGTCCAGAAAATCTTGAAATTATCGAATAAAAAACGAGGATGATGTGCTTATTGTAAAGATCGGAAAACAAGATTTAGGTGCCGTTCCTTCCAAAAATGTCTTTGCATGGAACATGTTCTTCTTCTTCTTCCTGCTTCCTTAATAGTCTCGCGCCTGTTCCATCTCCGGGTGCGTCCTCACTATATATCCAGGTTACCACTCCATCTCTTCCTTGACCTTCCAATACTCCTTCGGCCGTTTGGGATCTGTCTCGTGCAATCTTTACCAGTCTTCTTTCTCCCATTATAGTTATATGGCTATACCATTATTTTTTCCTTTTCAGTGTCCATTCTTTTATGTTCTCTATATTACAGGTCTGCCTGAGGTCTGTGCTACGTTGTCCGTCCCATAGTGTTTTTCCAGTGATATCACGGACTATTTTCATTTCACATGTTTCCGTCAGTCTTTTGTCTTTGTTATATCAGGTCTTGTTTCCGCAGTGTAGGTCATAATTGGCCTCACTACTGTCTTATAAATCCTGGCCTTTTTTTCTGTCCGTAAATGTTTGTTTCGCCAGATAGTGTCTTTAAGACATCCTGCTATTCTGTTGGCTTTGTTTATTTGTTGGGCAACTTCCGCTTCTGTATCTCTATAACTGTGTATTAGTATTCCTAGGTATTTGATGCTTTTTTCTTGCTGGATTATCTTTCTATCCACTTCCAGCTTGCACCTGCTTGGATCTTTAAATACTCTTTGTTTTATTCGGTGATATTATCATGCTAAACTTTCTTGCTGTTATATTAAATTGGTGTAGAAGTCTCTGAAGATCATCTTCACTCTCCGCGATCAGTACGGCATCATCTGCATACCATACTATAGAGATAGTTTCTTCGCCCATTCTGTAATCTCTATTCAGATTTTTGACTTTATGGATAATTTCATCCATGATGAGGTTAAAGAGCAGCGGGCTCAATGAGTCTCCTTGACGTATTCCTCTTTCCACTGGTATCGGATGTGTTAGTTTGTTATTAATTCTGGCCTGTATGTTTGTTTTTCCTGTATATGTTTTCGATAGTCTTGATGGTATCTGATGGAATGTTTCGTTTATATATCAGGTGAATTACGTCGTTTAGCTCTACCCGATCGAATGTCTTCTGTAGGTCTATAAAGCAGCAGAAGGCCGGGATGTTGTATTCCAGTGACTTTTCCATGACTTGCCTGACGACAAAAACTGCATCGTTACAGGATATTCCGGATCTCAAGACTTGTTGTTCATCAGCTAGATCTATTTCATTGGTGATTTTGGTGGTTATGACTTTTTTGGTTAATTTCAGAGCGGTGCTCAGCAGGTTTATTCCTCTGTAGTTCTAGGGTACAGTTTTGTCACCCTTTTTAAACATCAAGATCGTTGTGCTACCGCGCCAGCTATTTGGTATTGTATGTCCCGAGATAATTTTCTGTACAAATACCCTTAGTTGTTCAGTTAGTGTGTTTCCACTGTATTTCAGCATTTCGTTTGGAATTATGTCCGGTCCTGGAGATTTACGGCTTTTTAGTTTTTCTAAGGCTTTAGTAATTTCCTCCGTTGTGACGATTACGTTTTCGGTTGTTATATCTGGAGTTTCTGGTCTTCGCTTGTCTTAAACAGTTGGGTGAGGTAGGAGGTCCAGGTGTCGACATCTATTTTATTGGTTTCTATTAATTCGCGTATTTCTTTTCTCTGCGTTCTAATAAATCTCCATATTTGCCTTTGCAGTCCGTAGTAGTCGGCTTCCATTCTTGATGAGAAACCCCGCCAGTGTTCGTCCTTTGTCTTATTTAGTAATTATTTAGTTTCGTTTCTTATTCTTTTGTAGTTGTTGTAAGCTTCTGGTGTTTGTTGTGATTTGTACTTTAAGTGGGCTTCTCGTTTTTCTTTACACTTTGTTTTGATTTCTTGTCGGAACCAGGGCGTTTTGTTAGGCTTCTTGAGGTTTATATTTACTGTTCTTGTTCCTAACGCTTCACATGCCGCCGAGTCAGATTATTTTCTAGTTTTCTCCATGCTATCTCTATATTATCTTCCTCCAAGATTTTATTTGCTTCTATTTTGGAAGTTAATCTTTTCTGATATAGATATCTGATTGATGGTTGCCACATACTTTCGATGTTTATTCTTTGTGTTTTCTCGACTGTTTGTGATCTTCTTGTTTTCCGTCGGACTTACATTCTTATTTTGCAGATAAGCAGAACATAATGTTGATGTTTGTAAAGAATGCACCGACATCCAAGATTTACGTTCTTCTCGAAGTGATTAGTGTAACACACACAAGAGTTCTACTTTATCTTTGATTTTGTTTGTTTAAAGTGTCGCTAAAGATATATGCATTAACTTTTCTACAAGTATATGTTTGTTCTGAAAACCACATATGTTGGTGCTTGTCAGACCCCATGCCTCTTTTCGTGTGAAATTCGAACACCTGTTCACTCCCGGGTTAAAGAAGCACATTGGTAACATAAAGTAGTTTTTAATTAATTTGTGTATTATTATGTAAAATTAATGTTAAATTTATGAAAGTCAAAAACGAAAATCTAAGTATCTCCATGAGGATCTGATTTTGGATCAGGTAAAACCTTAATAGTAGGTTAATTCATTAATTAAAAAGGTTCTTTATTAAGTTTGTCATTCCCAATTAACAGTGAATACAGAAAATAACTATATATACAATATATATAAGGCGGCCGATGTCCTGGCAATTTTCCTATGCACTCTTCTTTCCGGTGTGTTCTCACGGCTCCTTGCTGTTGGCATTATCCGTTTGTTTTGTTTGGTGTACAACTTTGTCCCTAATATAGATTTTCACTCCTACAATATTTCGACTTGGGTTTTCCCAGAAAAACAGCTGAAAACCTGCTAGTAGGTATCCATATTGGTCACATTATCTAAATCTTCTGTTTGTGGCCAATAAAATTTTCCTTTATTATGGTTTGTGAATTTAACAGTCCATTCGTCGTTACGAATTTTGTGGGTAACCTGAAAGTGATAAATAAAACTAAAACGTATTCATTGATAATTGACTTTAAAAAAGCAGTACCTGTCCTACATAATGTCGTGTTGTTTTCTTTGTATTATTTGGACAAGAAAGGATGCAAGTTTTATATTTATACTTCAGATACCTCCTCGTTTAAATCGCTCTCTGGATCTGAGTCATCGTCATTGTCAATATATGAATGTTCTTGGTTATGCTGAAGTTTTTTTAATCAGTCTTGTACTTTTTGAATTTTTTTTATTTTTTAATTTTGTCTATTTTCTTTCCAGATCTGTAGCTTTGTTTATCTCAATTTCTGACACTCTGGCAATAGCTTCCAGTGACGTTATCACTTCAGCGCCACCCGCAATTGTTTTTGGTTTAGCTGCGGGTTGTTACGTTTGGTTATTTTTTGGCAAAACAAGATCTTCAAAGGATACTTGAAAAGAAGACGAAGTTGATGGAACAGGTAGAGATGGCTGTTCAATCGAGTAAACCAACAGTTCTTTACCTTCCGAATCTGATTTTCCATTAGGAAGCATGGGCGCTTGTTCGTTTAAAATAACTAATAGTTGTTTATTTTCTGAATTTGGCTGAATAGTGGTTAGTGGTAGAGGAGGCATTGCTACCTTGTGCTGTTTTCAACGAAGTAACGCAACGGATTTATGTTCAGGTATCACTTGGTCAGTAAACGGTACAACTCCTCCTTTCCTAAAGCCACTAATATTTATATCAATACCTTTGGAATTTTACACCCTGAATTTGTACGTTGCCACACTACCAATTTTGTGTCCCACAAATCTTTTAAAGGCTTAAATACTGCCAAGTCGAGTGGTTGTAGTAAATGACTTGTATCTGGGGGTAGTTTTAAGATCGTAATCTGTTCTATAACGGCAAGTTCTACAATACTAGCAGTAAGGTGAGTACTAAGGCAATCGTATAGTACCAAAACTTGTCGACTAACACCAAGTGCAGGAATTACGGAATATATCTGACAGCCATTGGAGAGGCTGCATAGACCATTCCTGGTAAAAAATTATTTCTGTTTTCGGAAGCCACTCATTCCAGATATTTCTTGCTTTAGGTAAATATAATAAGTAGTGCCTTTTTTACTGAAGCACTTGCTACTGCAAGTACTGTTGTACTCTCCCTTCCTTGGCCACTCGTTGTTCGGAGACATGGTTTTCCACGTGTACCTACTACTTTAGTTTTTGAAGGATCTAACGACATAGCAGTTTCATCCAGGCCCGGAACTAGGAGGTTTGTCAAGGGGGGCATAGATCAGTTTGCCGCCTCCCTCCACCTACCACCAAAATATGATACCTCCGTAAGCTATTTTTCTAGATGCGGTAATTGAAATTGATAAAGTTGATAAGGGATGCTCGTTTGTGTTAAATTGATATTATACTTAAATTATAGAGTCTCTCCTGTTCCATTGTAGTTCTCATGTAGCAATTGATGATTTTGAGTTTACTAAAACTTCGTTCTCCAGGTGACACTGTAATTGGCAGCGTGAGAAACGTTCTCAGTGCAGTGGTAATGTAAGGGTAGCCTTCCTCTAGTTTATGCTTATAAATAAGACTTGAACATTTCTCTTGATGTGGCTTCCTATAAACTTTCGTCAACTGATAAAGCGTGCTCCTTGAAACTTTCTATTTCAAAATTAAATTCTTCAATGTTGAGATCAGCAGTGTAGATATTTTCCAATTCTTCTGCTTTCATTTTTAGATCTTATGTTTGCATTTCTTTCATTCGAACTTAATCAAAAATCCCAACTTGCTGTTTATGTTGTTTAAGGCGTAAAACCTGTCACTGAGTTCCGTAATCATCAAGTCAATTACCTCTAACATAGCTACTTGGTATACACATTCTTAGTACTTGTCGGAACTTCATCGCCACACGATTCATCAGACAATTCTTTCTTTTTTCTTTGGCTTTTTCTGAGAATTCAAATAGTAGATCACTCATTCTTGCTAAAAATTTACCCTCAGTAATGGCCTCAGATGGAACAAAGTCGCTGCAAGACTTCAAGAGCGTTAAAAGACCTTAAAGGTTCTGGACATCAAAATATTTTCTTTGCAAAAAAACAAGATTTTGGGAAGCTGTCCTCACTCTTAATTTGAGGCGTTCAGAGATCATGATTTTTAAGATCCTCTAGAGCCTGCACAACTTTACTGTAATGTTTATACACGACCCCATCTTGCAGAGCATGATGTATTGCTTTCATGTTTCAATGTCAGTGGCGCATATATAAATAACATTAGTATTTTTAATGCAGTTCTCAAATTTTGCCGTCCCTTAAATCTGCCACCCGGGGCACGTACTCCCCTTGCCCCACCCTAGTTCTGGGCCTGGTTTCATCTAAATTCTGAACTTGGTTTGGTTTGTCATGTAAATCAAGATTTTCTAATGCCGTTTTTAGTCATTGAAAGTATTCATATATAAAATACTAATAAGACTCTGTATTTTTTTTCGCGCATATTCAACGCTTTAGGGTTTTTCAATTGACAGCCCATGACGTTTCTTAAGTGCTAGAAACCAGTCTTCGCTAGGTTTGTTGTTCTTAAATGGAGTTTTTAACTTTTATTCTCTTCCACAAATATTCTCATAATTACCATTGTGTCATGCCTAGATAACGAAAACCCCCGTTTCTCTAGGGCTTTTATTCCGTTCGCAAATTTTACTTCAAAGTTTAAAGGTATTGCAGGTGACCTACATATATTAGAGCTTTTAAGACCATATTAAAGCTTTTAAGACCACGTCTTTTCTTTACATGATCGCGAATTGTTGTCGTTGGTATCGTTTTTGATGCTCCTGTTATTGTAATCACTCCTTTGCTTACATCTTCAACTGTACGCTGTAGAATTCCTGCTGGGTATTTAGTAGCTCTATCACTTTTTCGTTTATAGTTGCGCATCTTCCTAAAGTTATAAATAGTTATTGCAATAATGTGTGGGGTACGGGTGGGAACGCACTTGCCCCGTGACAAATGAGCGATCTTGCCCCAGTTCCAAAAAATTGAAAGATAAAAGTGTGCTCCCCATCATTACAAAATTATTACTAACTATTTTTAATCCCCAATTATTCGAATTTTTGAGCAATGCACAAGAATGTTCGTTACACTCGCTCCGGATGCTAACATCAAACTAAATTACAAACAACCAGGGTTGCCAACTATATGAAAATAAAATACGCGAATTTCTAAACAAAAAATCGCCCAGCATTTTTCTCTTTCAAAATAAATTGTTATACCATGTAATCATTAAAATGTCGATTTTTTATTGTTGCCCAGATGGCACGAAGAAAGTTTTCAAATTTTGTTGTTGCAGCTAATCAACTTCTGTCTGGCAATGCTTGTTACTGCTACTAATCCAAATATATTCTTTTTTGTATTTAGCGTAATTTGGCATCGTATTTCAACTGTGTTTTGACAACAGACGAATTCATATAACTATTGATTTATATTAATTTTTTCATCTATTAAGCATTTTTAACAACCTGAACAACCATAAAAATGTCGGAACAAAATGTCTGAATGTCATGTCAAATGTCAAAACTAGCTAGTTCTGTCTTCAGCTAAAGGTGGGATTACGAGGGGCGTTAAAATGCCAACTGAAAGAAGAAGAAGCTAAAAGTGGTTCATATTCTGTCTGTTTCTGTTTCTATAGGAAAAATCTATTAAAAAGTCGCCCATATGCGCAACTGAAATATATTATATCGTCCAAATAATTGTAACCCGCAAAAACGAAATTTTACTAACAAGGTGACTTTTAAAATCGCGCCCATTTTGCGATTAATCCCACGAGTTGGCAACCCTGCAAATAACCGAAGGGTAACCTTGAAGCTCGGGGAGATGTACAGCAAATTAATAGAGGTGGGAAATTTTATTATTTGTAGTAGTACTAGTGGAACGGGTCGCAGCTAATATGTGATTGGTATTACCACAGAAACGATCTTACCCCACCTTACCTTATTGTATATACCAGTATGACAAATAAATATGTTTTAACCAACCCCCTTGATATTTCTCGGACCAATGCATTTCAAATCACCCAATATATTATTTTTACCATTAATGATAGTTACAAAAAAATGTTGGCAATAGAACAAATTTTAATAAAAAACATTGTTTGAGCTATTTTTAAAGAGTAAAGAATAATTAAAAAATCAGTGTGCACAGCATAAAATAAAATTTAGGAAAAAATTCCTCCAATATTCTATCATTCAAAAGAGTCAGTCAAACTCTTTTTGCAAAAACTCTGAAAATATCTATCGATTATTGTCACTTTCTGGACCATAAAAGCTCTAAAACCAAAAAAAGGATTGCATTCTCAGGACTTAGCTCATACCACATGAATGCAACATAGAAATAACATATCAAAACTTGGACTTGTCTCAACTAAATAAAAAATATTAACCTTTCTACAATAACATATTGGAGGTTAATGTTAAGCGTTTGAAAAAGTAGTATAGTAAAAATTATATTTTTAGAGTTGTATTGCCTGCAATGTGTGTAACACACAAGACATTACAGACTTTTTGGATTATGCTACTAGCAGCAAAATCAATCTTTACTGCGAACATGTTATTGGAACGCTACTAAATTCAGTCATGTCTTAACTTACCTGATTAATTATTTTTTAAATTGTCTGCATAAATTCATGTATTTTTATGTTGCATATTACAATAGTTAGTTTCGATGAAAAATGAGATTAGTAATCATTATACTCATGTAGATGTCACAATTTGAATAATATAGGTCGATCAGTGTATTAAAAGTGTTTACCAGGTCCACCGCCAGACATTTTGCCGCACTGGCAGGGTGTACGGTTTGCCGGTCGTAACGGTGGCCCTGGTATTTAGTACTGCCTCAGAAACTTGAAATACTATCTTTCGGATTAGGACATATTCTTTAAATATTTTCCAGAATAATCTGAAGCTGCGTTTTCCAATCGACTAATTTTTCCCGCCGCGTGAGACGGAAGATGCTGGCGAAGTCACATCGCCCACTCGTTCAGTGAAAAGTTAGCCTTCTGTTTTCCTAAGAAACGGAATATGTGTCACGCCAGCGTAAGACGCCCGCGTGCTCTACGAGGAGTCAGTCCGCTTCACACTGAGTCTTGAAGACGTTCATTATTAATAACCACGTGTTCGTAAATAACGTTGCACGTTTTCGTAGATGTGTCGCTTGATTAAGGTAGTACACTCCTTCCTCTACTCTTCGCAGAAAAATATCGCTAGTTGGCTTTCGTCGGAGGAGTTCGCCAACAATTACATCTTCACTATCCACAGTATTATAATAGTGGTTTATTATTTTGGCCAGGAGACACAGTTTTTCATGACGAGACAAGCAGACAACATTGTACCACCTGTAGAGCTCAAAACGAAATGATAAACACCGCCAGTACGTCGACTTTAAACCCGCTGAATGGAAAACACGTTGCGTGTTATTTGACTCCCCGTCCGACGGCATACGCCAGCGGTGGTAAAATCCCGTCGATTGGAAAACGCGGCTTAGGGAATTGGTATTATAAATTAACAGACGGCATGATACCCTTTTAATACTGAATAGCTGTTTTTCAAAATTTTTATCATAAATACTGTAAAATTCAAGTTTATGTCCAGTATTATTTTAAAGGACGCAACAGTGTAAAATAAGTATCTCTAGAGGTTCGATATTCAATTTGATATTTAAAGAAAAAGGGTAGAAGTATTTTTGTCTCAATGTACATAAAAGTTATTGATATGATTTACTCCACTGTAGTTAAGTAGATGACGAGTTAACCACATTCCTAATTTACGATTGGAAAAATATTTTCTAGCTTGTTGGATAGTGTTAAAATTATTAAAAATTAGCTGCACATTTATATCTAACAATTAGACATGTAATAATTTTGTGGAAACAAATTGTGGTATTAGTGGTTCTGTGTATATAATTGTACATATAAAATTGAAAGGGAACATAAATAATGTTTGTAATAATTTATTGTTGATTAATTATATTGTTATATATGTACATTACCAATGACGGTGGTATATTGTTGTATATTTTTATTTAGATTCTACTCATCATTGTACCTTTACTATAAAAATGAAAAATAAATTGTTTTAAAATATATGTTGAACATTATTTTATCCTCTTGCAACTATCGACAAACATTAGGTTTGTTCTCACACGAATTTCAAACCATCAGAAACAGTCAGGATTCTGCGCAATCTATTTCTCCGTATTCATACATAAGTTTCTGATTGTTTGAAAACAGCTGGACGTTGGAAAGTTGGAAAACTATCAGTCAAACATGTGTGAACATCGTCCAGCTGTTTTCAAACAATCGGAAACGTATGTATGAACGCGGAGAAATGTATTGCGCAGAATCCTGACTGTTTCTGATGGTTTGTGACTCCTGTGAGAACAAACCTATTATCGTCTCTATGATTTAAAAAATCTCACACACAGCAAATGAGATGAAAAAAATTGATATTTTAACTCTGGACAATTGAAAATGACAAAGAGAGTATTTCATAAGGGGTTTATTGTTAGGAGAAATGGGTTACAAAAGTCCATATAAATATTGGTATATTGAAATTAGTCAAATTGGAAAATAGTGCCGAGAGTTTCCATAAAAATCCTGTTATATAAATCAGAAATCACTTTAGTAATAGTTTATGTTGAATGCAATTATAACTATTAGAAAATAAATGGTTTTAAGGATTTAAACTAACTTTTCCACACTGCGGACGCTGTATCGTATGTACTGAAATTTTTCCAAAAACGACCCAAAATGTAGTATATATCTGGATTTATAGGACCCGTTTTTCTGGTGAGCTAAAAATCGATAGGGTTCATCTGTGAGACGACCTAAATAATATCCAATCATAAGAGTGGTCACTTGTATACACTCCAGAAGCTGTATCGTGCTAACAAACAGAAATTTCTCCAAAAATGTAGTATATCTGGATTTATAGGACCCGTTATACTGGCTCTAGTGACCTGAAAATCAATAGGATTCATTTTTGAGACACCCTGAGCAATATCCAATCATAAAATTGGTCACTTGCATACACTCCGGATGTTGTATTGTTAACAAACTGAGATTTCTCCAAAAATGTGGTTTATCTGAATTCATTTGACCCGTGTACTGGCTCCGACGAGTTGAAGATCAATAGGGTTCATCTGCGAGACGCCCTGAACAATATTCAATCATAAAACTGGTAACTTGTATACACTCTAGAGGCTGTATTGTGCTAACAAACCGAAATTTCTCCAAAAATGACTCAAAATATAGCGTATCTGGATTTATAGGACCAGTTGTACTGGCTCTGGTGAGCTGAAAATCAATATAGAGTTCATCTGTGAGATGTCCAGAACAATACCCAATCATAAAATTACTGAAGGGGGCTTCAGCCGTGATTGCAAGGTTGTTCGCTAGACTACAACTGGATATCGTCATTGCCTCTGCCTACTTCGCTGGAAACGAGCCGATGACACCGCCAGTAGAGGTACAAGAGCTAGTGAGACACTGCGATTGCAGACGGCTGCCAATTATAATTGGTTGTGATGCCAACGCACACAATACCGTGTGGGGAAGCACTAATAACAGCGCAAAAGGTGAGTGTTTATTAGAATATCTCTTAGCAAATAACCTTGAGACCTTAAACGTGGGGACAACCCCCACTTTTGTCACGAGAGCAAGAGAAGAGGTCCTGGACGTAACAATTGTTAATGTTGCTGCTAGGAAAAATGTAAAAGATTGGAGGGTGATGAGCGAGCCATCACTTTCCGACCATAGGATCATCGAATTTAGGATAGAGGGAAATACCACCTCGATACCTACAATTCGAAATCCTAGAAATACGGATTGGTCTCTTTACAAGACCAATCCGAAGGACAATTTGGAACACGTCGAAGTGAATGGGGTAAATCACCCGCACTACGACTTGGAACAAAGAATCGATCAGACCAGTGAGGCAATAATGGAAGCTTTCATTCCAGTTGCCCACTCTCAAAAGCTCGTTTAGAAAAGGATACTCCTTGGTGGAATGAGAACCTGTCAAACCTCAGAAAAGAGGTCCGTCGCCTCTTTAATAGAGCCAAACGTGACGGCAATTGGCAGAGGTACATTGAGAAGCTTACTCAATACAATAAAGAGATTAGGAAGGCCAAAAGGCTTAATTTTCAAGCCTTTTGCGAAAAGATCACCTCCACTCACACTGCGGCCAGACTACAAAAGGTCATGGCAAATGGGGGAACTAACCCCACAATGTCGCTGAAAAAGCCAGACGGATCATACACGGAAGGTGAAGAGGAACGATCGATTCTTCTTAAAACCCAGTTCCCAGGTACCCAGCAACAAGCACCGAAATAGCAATGAAATACACCAAAAATTCCCGCAAGGAAGATTGGGCCAAAAATTCCCGCAAGGAAGATTGGGACATTGCTAAGAAAATATTTACCAGACAATGGTTGGAATGGGCAATAAGTACCTTTCAACCATATTAATCACCAGGAGTGGATGGAATATTTCCAGCACTCCTACAGCAAGGGATAGAGGAGATTCTTCCTCACCTGCTGAAGATTACAAGAAGCAGTCTAACCTAACCTAACATCGTTTCTACTCAAATCGAGGGAGAAAGTATTGGATAACTACATAAGAACAGAGAATCTAGAAAATATATCACTTCATAAATGTCAGCATGCCTACAGAGCGGGTCGATCAACTGAGACGGCTCTGTATCAGCTGACAGAAGTCATCCAGAGAACTCTGAACAACAAAGAAATCGCAATGTGCGCATTCCTGGATATATCAGGGGCTTTTGACACCATAACTCATGTGTCTGTCAAAGAAGCACTAAGAAGGCGAGGAGTGAATGAAACCATTGTAAAATGGATGTATGAGTTGTTGATAACGAGGATAGCTGAGACACAGGTGGGGAATCAAACCACCTCAGTTAAAGCCACTCGGCGGACACCTCAAGGGGGAGTGATATCTCCCCTTCTATGGAGCCTCGTAGTAGATGAGTTGCTCCACAGGCTAACGGAGTTTGGCTTCGAATGTATGGGCTACGCCGATGACATTGTTTCAATAGTCAGAGGTAAGTTCGAGAGCACATTGTGTGATTTATTACAAAAGGGCCTCAGAATCATTGAGCAATGGTGCTTGTCAGTGGGGCTAAACATTAACCCAAGCAAGACCATAGTAATTCCATTTACCCGGAAAAAAAACACTTCCAGCCATGAAACCCATATCCTTAAGCGGGGAAATCATAGAATGGAAATCAGAGGTTAAATATCTAGCGATAATCCTAGACAGTAGGCTTCTGTGGAATAAGCATGTTGAAATAACTGCTAGTAAAGCAATAAGAGCTTTGATGGCGTGCAGAAATCTAGCTGGTAAGAGGTGGGGCTGTAACCCAAAAATACTGCGATGGATGTACGCCATGATTGTGAGACCAGCAATTACGTATGGGGCAATAGTTTGGCACACAAAAGCAGGTCAGTACAGCACGAGGAAAACCCTCGATAAAGTTCAAAGGCTTGCCTGTGTGTGCATCACTGGAGCGATGAGAACGTGTCCAACTAGGGCACTTGACATCATTACAGATCTTACACCTCTACATCTGGTGATAGAAAGATCTGCCCAAGAGGCAATTCTTAGAATATATAAGGAAGGTTCAGGCAATGAGAGTATTAAAAATCAGGGAGCTTGGTCCTCTCTGGCAAGATACACCTCATTAGCGAATCTTCCCAGTGACGAAATGATCAGAAAAGTAAGCATCGAAAAGAATTTGACCACGATGCTAAATACGAGGAGAGACTGGGAAAGGGAATACCCCACCCAAACTCTCAAAGAAAACACCATTAGCTGGTATACGGATGGTTCAAAAACCACCATGGGAGCAGTCGCTAGAGTATTTGGGCCTGGCACCAGATACTCATTATCGTTAGGCTCCTTCCCGAGAGTCTTTCATGCAGAAATACTTGCGATCGAAAGATGCGTGGAAATGAACCTAGAAAGAAACTACCAGAAATGTGACATATCGATCCATTCTGATAGTCAAGCTGCTATCAAAGCATTGAGCTCCCATGTCATTGACTCAAAGTTGGCATGGAAGTGCCGAAGAAAACTTGATGAATTAGGCAAGAATAACAGGGTCTCTTTAGTCTGGGTTCCTGGCCACTCGGGAATCACGGGAAATGAAGAGGAGGCCAATACACTTGCCAGGAAAGGAGCACAAATGCCTTTTATTGGCCCGGAGCCTTTCTGTGGTGTAGCAAAATGCTCCTACAAGAAAGAGGAAACCGAAAGAGAAGCACTCTGGCGGTGCCTTCCAAAAAGTTCCTGGGGAACTTTGACACTGCAAGATCCAAAAAAATTTTGGACCTCAGTAAAGATAAGCTATATCTCCTCACGGGCTTTCGTACAGGACACTGCCGCCTTAGGAAGCACTTAATGAGAATAGGTCTAGCAGAGATTGACGAGTGCAGATTCTGTGGGGAGGAGGATGAAACTCCTGATCACCTAGTTCTGGAATGCCTCGCCATTGCAAGCCAACGCAAGAAATGCATTGGACAAGAAACTTGTAAGAGTGAGGACCTAACCTCGTTGAAGCCGTCCCAAATACTAGAGTTCATTAGAACCTTGGAACTGGAAGGCGAACAGCGATAACAGCTCTGATGGGGGGGGGAGGCACAATAAACCTTTGGTTTCAGTGCGCTGTAACCCCGTTAAAATCTAATCTAATCTAATATAAGTAGGTGTTGTAATTTTTTCACTTACTGAATAGCGAACACTGCTATATGAAAATTATTTGGACCTGTGCGGGCAGTTACATCAGGTTCCGTTTTAGTTACATAATCAGAACTGTAAATGAAATAAGATGCTTCTTCCAAGTAGGTGTTGTATATTTTTTACTTACAGAATAGTTATTGTGAACACTGCTATATGAAAATTATTTGGACCTTTGCAGGCAGTTATGTCAGGCCTGGTTATAGTTAAATAGTCAGAACTGAAAATGGAATAAATAAATTAGATGCTTCTTATAAGTAGGTGTTGTAATTTTTTTACTTACTGAATAGTTATAGGATAGCGAACACTGCTATATGAAAATTATTTGGACCCGTGCGGGCAGTTATATCAGGTTCCGTTTTAGTTACATAATCAGAACTGTAAATGTAATAAATAAATTAGATGCTTCTTATAAGTAGGTGTTCTAATTTTTTTACACACACATTTTAAATAGACATTATCTTTGATTTTCATATTCATTGTTTCCAAACTGCCCCACAGATTCTGCTTGTATGCAGTCTCTTTGGCTAACTGTTACCTAAAAAATATGTTGAAGTATTATATCTGTTAGACTAATATAAGTAATTATACATACTTAAAATAATGTTGACTTACTTGTAACCTTTGCATGATTTCAACTACTTCTTGTTTAATCATTTCTGGGTTTTCAGGTTGTTCAGCGTTTGGCCAATAATCTACATGTGCGGTACTTTTTTCTTTTTAACTATTGGTTCTTCGCCTGGTGGTACAGTTGTGGTAGTATGAAAAAGAATTTTGCGACAATTTTTCTTTTCACGAAAATTTGCCTGTAGTAGATGAAAAAAAACACAAGTTTTAAACTACAATTTTATTTGCATGGTAAGAATAAGCAAATGTCACGAATCAAGAGGTCCATGTCCATAATGCTCACAGTTGGCAAAAAACTTAAATTGTTGGTTAGTTCACTTGCACCAAGAGAATAGGGATCAACATTGTCTATAATTCGATGTGAGCCTTAACGCGATTTCACGTTTCATTTGATAGATGTATTTACTCCAAGTTAAAGTTGATAAAATATGTAATACACGCACTAAAAACTTGAAATAAACCCTACAAACCCGCAGATAACAATATGAATCTAATAGCAGAACCACCCTTGTATGCCCTACCGACAATGCCACGGGCCTCAAAATGATCTATAATCAAGAAAACATAACCTCAAACATAACTTTTAAAATCAAAATTACGGATTGCAGAATAATTTTCATTATCACAACTATTATTTTTGATATCGGGTAGATACGATTACTTACTTTTTAACAGTTTATTCCTTTCAAAAACACTTATGAAAAGCTTAAATAATCAAAAATCTACACTCAAATGGAAATTCTTATGTCAGCTAGTTTTGTTTGGATATAACCTCAAAAAGAGTTGAAATGTTTGAAACCAAAATATCGAAACAGCTAATCCAGAGATACGTTTGTTTGAATCGTCAAGAGTGGAAAGACAGAGAGAGAAAAAAGGTTGTATAAGTAAAAGTCAGTACTACTAGCGACATCTATCGTAAATATTTTGAACCTAATAATTGCTAGATAAGTAACTAGTATTGTGTACGTTTTTAGGTTTATATACGTGTGAGGAGGTCTCTCTTAAGTCCATTTGTATTACTTCAACTGTGCATGTTTACTCTGAATACTTTAATTTCACAATAAAATAAAATACCCCTTAACTTAATATCTATATTATAATTTTTATATATGGTATTAATAATAAATACATCACATACAAACATTCATCACTAAAACAATGCATCGATAACAAATTTGTATTTTTATCAAATATAGAAGCCTAATGTAAACTATTTAGTGGTAAGAAAAAAAGCGTTTATTGGTATTCTAAAAACGTGTAAATGAAAAGGAAAAAATTACTAATATCAATATCCTATTACACTTTGGAAAAAAATACTGATTTTTCATTACCACTTTTAATGCGATGGATCATGAGCTTTCAGTTATGACCAGTTGGAATTTTTGCAACAGAGGCGTGAATGAATTCCTTGCTACACTCATATTTCTATATAAAATAAGGCTTGGTTATATACGAAAAATATCTATGGCAAAATTACATACATAATTGCTTATAAAAAATATAGATATAATTATTGACGGAAACAAACACTGTAAATATTTTGATAGCTTTGATTAAAACTATGAAGTAGATAAGAGATTAATTTAAACAATGTCAAGATATGATACAGCCTAAACATCTCTTTGATATACCTTTCAAAATAATAATAAAAAACTATACATCATAAAAAACCTACAAATTGGAATAATTTCACCGAAATAAACAAAATTGTAACCTAGTGCCTTATGTAAAAAATTAATATGATTGCTTATAACAAAATTAACTAGTTTTAAAAAAATAAATGTTTCACAGTGTAAATTATTTAAACAAAGTACTAGGATATGTCTACGTTTCATGACAACTTAAGTAATAAACAATATATTTATTTCAATATATTATTTGAATATTCAGTGTGGGCCACATAAAACAGTCCACCACGATAATTGGCAGAATTTATTAGATTTTAAGGAAATGCTGAAACACGCCAATTTTTTTTCAAAGGAGGACACATTTTTAGGATAAAGACATCTGTCATTTGATAACAGCCACGTGGAAATTGTGTTTAGTGTTTCAGCTGAATGTACAAGTTCTTGTCTAATTAAAATTAGAATAAAAAACCAAATTTCCTGGAAAGAAACTTTCGTATCAATTATAACTTAAAACAAATCTCTTTGTGAGTGTACTTGTATTAGAAAGCATTGTTTACTGAACCAGTATGTAACCTCATAATTTATATAAAATCCTGATTTTTTAAAATTTGATTTTAGGAAAAATATTTCGTTTTAGGGGTGAATTCGAACAGTATGCCCAGACTATAAAATGCAAATAGGCCAGCCTAGACCAGGATAATTCAGGGGGTTGAAGCGGCTACATCAAAGAAGTGCACTTTACGAGGAGCAGCCGAGACATACAGTATACTGGTTTGAACCTTGTGCAATAAGATAAAGGGAAAGCACTTGGTGTCTGCAGGAGGTCAAACAGCGCTATCAACAAAAAAAGAAATCTTGTTAGTGGATGGTATTAAAATCGCCTCAGATTAGGGATTTCCCTTCACACGACATGATATTAGACTATTAGTGAAACAATACCTTGATGGAATTGGCACAAAAATTTCCCAATTCAATGATAATTATCATGGAGAAGACTGGTTCTACCAATTTATGTCAAGGCACAGAACGTTGACAGACAGAATGTCTCAAAATATCAAACGATGCAGAGCAAATTTATCGCCTGAAATTATAAATCAGTATTTTGATGATTTAGTAGTCAATTGAAAAGATGTTCCAG
Source organism: Galeruca laticollis (assembly GCA_963921935.1). Taxonomy (NCBI): domain Eukaryota; kingdom Metazoa; phylum Arthropoda; class Insecta; order Coleoptera; family Chrysomelidae; genus Galeruca; species Galeruca laticollis. The sequence goes on from OY998177.1 coordinate 175,982,364, forward strand.
CTTCTAATATAGTCAATTACGACGAGACTAACATATCAGACAATCCTGGAAGGTTGAAAGTTCTTTGCAAAGGAGGTGTCAAACGGGTCGACCGGATAATTGATTCTAAGAAAACTTCCACATCTATAATGATAGCTGTCAGTTGCTCTGGACATTTGTTAAAACCTTACGTTGTCTATAAGGCGACTCATTAATACCCAACTCGGGTTAAAAATGGACCGGAAGGCACCGTTTACAATAGGTCGAAATTGGCTGGTTCGACGGGGAAATATTTGAAAACTGGTTCCAAGAAGTACCTCTGCCTTATTTCAAAAAATATCACACAAAGGTGTTGATAGGTGACAACGTATTCAGTCATATATCCTTACATGTTATCCAAGAATGCAGAAACAATTACAACTTATCCAGTAATATATCCTTCCATGTTATCCAAGAATGCCGAAACAATGACATAATATTCTTTTTATTAGGGGAGAGTGCCCTACAGTGGACACTTTTAAATTTCTGCGAATCTATATCCTGGTGCGTGCTGCCACCAACCTTGTTAGGTGCGCATTAGCATCAGCCACGTTGCACTGTGTTGATGCGTCTGTCAGTCGCGTGCAGTAAGATCAGTGAGAAGGTATGCGTTTTGCGACGCAAAAAGTTACATTTTCATCAAAATTGTGAGTAAAATTGTACATTATCATTTATATTTTATTCCAAGTAACATCCATAGCATTGTGTATCTAGTGGCCACATATTTCTCCTACTTTCATCTGCTGAAAATCGTATAGAATATCATAGCTACCATTTTTCTAAAAAAAGTGACAATTCCTACAGTGGCCATGGTAGATGTAGCCAACGAGGCCACTGCTTTTTGGAGTCATTGAGGGGTGGCCACTGTGGGAATGAATTCGGTTTTAGTGCTTTAATTTTTTTATAGATGCCGAAAGGTTAGAAACTGACAATTACTCCAGAGCATGTAATACGGGAAGCAGTACAAAAAGTACTAGAGGGCGGCTGGTCTACACAAAGAGCGGCAAAATACTTTAATATTCCCCGTACGACATTGAGAAGATATGTTAATACATGCAGGGGACAAATGGAGAACATAGACTTTAATGAGGCCAAGCATCCCAGATTGACTCCAAATTATGCCTGTCATCAGATCTTTACTTCTGCAGAAGAAAAAGAATTGAGCTCGTACATCAAACATTTGGCAAATCTTCATTATGGCTTCACGTCAACCCAAGTAAAAAGTTTTGCATATGAGCTGGCTACTTTCTACAAGAAAAAGGTACCCGAATGCTGGGAAGCAAACAAATCTGCTGGCTTCAAATGGTTCAACGGGTTTATGAACCCTAGTTTCTCATTAAGGGTCTCTGAAGCAACGTCAATAGCTCGAGCCATGGGATTCAATAAGGCTGTAGTAGTTGACAAGTTGATCAAAAAGTTGAGTGATATTTATTAATTTCGTAAACGTGGCGCTGATCAGATCTACAATGTTGATGAAACGGCTTTAACTACGGTGCAGAGTACAAATAAGTTTGTTGTTACTTTAGGCCAAAAGGAAGTCGGCCAGATCACTTCGGCAGAGCGAGGAACCCTAGTCACCATGATAGGAGCAATAAACGCAATTGGAAACTCAGTTCCCCCTCTGTTGGTATTTCCAAGGACATTTTTCAAACAGCATATGTTAGTTGGATCCCCACCTGGAAGTGTAGGAGCAGGAAATCCTTCAGGATGGAGTTTGAAAGAGATTTGTTTACAGTGGTTACACCACTTTATCAAACATGCAGGTCCTACTGAAAATCGATCAGTCTGCTCATCATGGATAACCATGACTCACATATTAGTTTGGAGGTAATAGAGACCGCTAAGTCCAATAATGTGATCTTGCTTAGATTGCCACCCCACACAAGCCATAAGCTCCAGCCATTGGATGTTTGTGTACTACAATAAGAAGTGTGGAGTCTGGATTGCCAATCATCCGGGAAAACGAATTGATATCTATAACATTGCCGAGATTTTGGGCCAAGGTTATGGCCAGGCCTTTTGCACACAAAATATAGTTTCCGCCTTCAAAAGTACTGGTATATATCCGCTTAATAAGAATTGTTTCAAGGAACATGAATTTCTGCCAGCATCAGTGACCGATATACCACTTGAGCCCCAGCCAGTACCCATCGATATACCATTTGAACATCAGCCATCTACTTCACAATCAACCAACGAAACAAGTCCGGTTGCCTCTACTTCTGAAACTGTTCCAACGTTTCTTCAAGGTGATAAGATCTCAACCGAAGAGGATCCGATTATCAATCAAGGTAATGAAGAGGGTGCTCTATACTTTTCCCCGAATTGGTGAGAGCTTTCCTGAAAGCAGAAAGACAAATCCAATATAAGCATAGACGGAAGAAGAGGGCAACCGAAATTTTAACAAGTACCCCAATATTCAGAAGCTTAAAGATGAACTTGATGAAAAGCTGAAGTCCAAGGTTACGAAAAAGCTTCCATTAGCAGAAATTGCTTCCCCTAGCTCATCAGAAAATGAAGATCAGAGTGAACAGAACATTTCGTTTGCCTCGTCCACCATAAATAGAAAGAATTTCGATGAAGAAGAGGATGGCGATAGGCCTTTGAAAGTGAGCAGTTTTGTTCTTGAGAGGTATGATACCAAAAAAACGATAAAATATTTTGTTGGACAAATCAAAGAACATAATGTGTCGTTTTTAAGAAAATACAGGGAAAAGAAATTCGTTTTTCCAAATGTTGATGTTTCTGTGATACAAAGGGCAGACATTGTTCTGCATCTACCTGATCCGACAAATTCTGGAGGGACATTAAGAACAGCTAGATGCTTTTCCTTCGATATTGATCTGGACCCTTATAACATCAACTAATCGACCAAACTGAAGACTGAAGATTTTATTTTTATACTTTCTTTAAAATATCCCTTTCATGTTTTCTTGAAAGTTTGTTCCTCAAGACTCGTTATGCATGAATATTTTATTCTTTTGAAAAGTAGTGGCCACTGTTAGACGTATTGGTGGCCACTGTAGACACTATCTTCCTACAATGGCCACATTTTTGAAAAAAAGTAAGTTGCTTTGAAATAGGTTTTTTTTTGATTTTTTGCAAAGTTAGATATGGCAATTTGTAGCCAAATAATGAAAGTTTTGTGTGGTTTAATTATTTTTTCAAAATTTCTAATAGGAAAAAAGTTATGTCCAACAAAGTAAAAAGGTGGCCACTGTAGAGCATTCTCCCCTACCTCCCAATGCCACCCACTTATTTATAACCTTTAGAAGTGACATTTCTTGGGCCATTTAAAAAAAGCTGGCGTAAAGTTTTGACTGATTGGAAAATAAAGAACAGATGTTCTACCAAAACCCGAGTTTCCAATATTGCTCGTAAAGGCTTTGGAAGAAACGGGATTGAAGTTAGAGACCAATACTAAATCAGGTTTCAAAGCTTCTGGCCTTATTCCTTTAAACCGAACTGTTGTTCTTAATAAATTACCAAAAGAACCCACAAAGATGGATGATACATATATGGATGATCCACAACGTTTTTAACATTTTTACGTGATAGGATAACTGAAAATTAATCACGAAAAAAAACTTGACGCTCCTGCAGGTCAAATCATTAGATCCGAACATTTAAATGCTGTAACTGCATCTACAAGCGTTGCTGTGAACAATGAAATTCTCGAAGATGCGGTGTTAGGGGAAGCAGAGGCCGAAGAGCAAGAAGTGGAAACCTGCAACAACAAAGATAGTGACAAAGAAAACGTAACTTTTGTACCCGACGATTATGTGGTTGTCAAATTTAAGTGTTCTAATAATAAAACAAAATACTACGTGGACAAAATTACTGGTGTTTTTGACAATAATCTATTAGTTGTTAATTTTTTGAGAAAAAAGACTCACTTACACATGAAAAGAACTTCTTTTACCTTGATATAAAACATGAAAGTATTGCGAATGTAGAAGATGTGATTATGAAACTAACCTACATCGAAATCGGTTTGCTTTCTCTAAACTGCCAGATGTGATCTTAGAGTAGTTAAATATGTTTTCCTTGTTTAAAGGTTTTATGCTAGATTATTTTCGATTCTTTATGTAGTGTACAGAATAAAATATTTTACTTACCTGTCTTCAATTTATTATCATCCCCCGTATATTTTCTATGGTAACTGTATCATCTAAACTATTTTTCTTAATAAAAACTGTTCAAATTCACCTCTATCTGTGGCTAAAATTAAACAGTAGCCTTTTCTAATACATGTTCGAATTCACCCCAGCCATAGAGGTGAATTTGAACACTAAACAAAAAAATATATATACTATATATGTGTGTGTATAATTTTGACCATATACGAAAATGGCAGTCAAAGGACTGTACTTTCTAAATTAATTATTTCAACATCTTTGGAGTGTGCTCTCAAACATTATTAGCAAAAAAACATGAAATTGTGTTTGAAATCACCCTGGATGACGGTTTACCGTGTGTATCACATCATTAGAAAGGCATTTAGGGGGAGTATTCAGACATAATGATCGTCAACGATTTTTTTTTTGATATTTAGAATTACCAACTTGGAAGTATTCAAAAAATAGCTAAGTTTATTAACTAACAACAATGTTTCTTAGTAACAAATTACTATTTTTTTGTCAAATTTGTTACTTTTGATGTGACAGAAAAATGACACATTAGCAAACTTTAGGCGTTGCGTTTCATTTTTAATTAAATCATTCAAGATTTTTTTTTGCAAAGACAATCTAAATATCGAAAAAAAACGTTGATGAGCATTATGTCTGAATACTCCATCTAAATGCATTTCTAATTATGTGCTTGCTATACTTGGTATATTCCATTTATAAAAATAAAGGGTTCGGGAAGTCGAACGGAGGAGGTTGACAAATAACAGATGTCTGTATCGTAAAAATGTGTACCCGTTACAACAAAAATTGTTGAGTTTAAGGATTTCCTTAAAATCTAAAGAATACTGCCAAATATCGGGATGGACTGTATCCCGTGGCTCACTCTGTATATACAACGAACAAACCCTACAAGATCACGGGGTTAACACCAATAGTGGAATGGATTTCTGTACAAAACAAGTACCGTAACATGGGGATACTTTAAATTCTGAGTATACTTTGATCGAAACTTCATCATTTGTTCAAACCCCACAGCGCGCCGCGCTTTTCAAAGTAACGAATTTTTGTTGGCGTAGGTAGTAGCATCGATAGGTTCGCTACATCGACAGTCGGTTGCAAACGTCGAAATAAGAAGCTTCAATCCGTAGCCAAATGTTCAGATTGGGGTTTTCCATTGAATCTTATGGACATAAGGATGATGGCAAAGTACTATTTGGACAGAAAAGGGATAACGATAAACATGTTCGTGAATAATGTACCTGAAGTTGACTGGATATAGTCTTCTAAATAGGCATAAAAACTCGTTTGGACAGAGATTGACCACCAACATAAAGCGAGCGAGGGCCGCAGTATCCAGAGAAACTCTAGGAGTATTTTATGACAACTTGGAAAAATCAATTAAGGACTTACCGAGTTTCAACATATTCAATTACGAGGAATCAAATTTATCAGATGACCCTCGGAAAAAACGAGTTTACAGACGAGGTGTGAAATATCCAGAGAAAGTTATGAATCACTCGAAGAGCTGCACAACTATCATGATATGTGGTTCAGCGGACGGCACATTGTTACCTCCTTACGTTGTATTCAAGAATATCCACCTTTATGATTCTTTGAAGGAAAATGGTATATGAGGACCTCCTTGCTGCGACAAACCATGTTGTAGTTCAGGCACACGGTTCAATCGCACGTCAAGCGGATGGATGGATGGCCTTACTTTCAGAGACTGGTTTCAAAGCTCTTCCTTACCGCATGCCAAACGTTTAGAAGGCCGAAAGGCTCTTATTGGTGACAACCTATCCTCTCATATGGATGTTGGCGTAATAAACATGTGTGCGGCAAATGATATAGATTTCATCTGTTTAGTCCCACACTCCACGCACATGTGCCAGCCGCTAGACGTTGGGTTCTTTCGGCCAATGAAAGAAGCTTGGCGCAAGACACTGTCGAAATGGAAATTACAAAATTGACGATTGTCCACTGTTCCGAAAGATACATTTGCCAGTCTTTTGAAAAAAACTTTAATTGACATGGACGTGATGGCTGCAAGAGTTGGTAATCAGCCACGGGAAGACAGCTGCAACGCATCGGCCATCAGACGAAACTTGATAAGCTCATTTCGTTCTTCTGGTATCTATCCTTTAGATCATCAGCAAGTGTTCAAGAAATTACCAAAGGAAACTGAACAAGAAAATCCGACAAATGAGGTTGAAAGTGCACTATTTGCTTTGCTAAAAGAGCAAAGATTTGGTGGTCCAAGTTGGCCACAGAGGAAGAAAAAAAGGCTGGCTGTTGCACCCGGATGTAGTATATCGACAGCGGGGGTTGATAATGGGACAACACATAATAATAATAGTGACGATGTGTTACCCTCCACTTCAACGCAGAATGAAGAGGATCACGCAGCTAGAGAATCTGTGCCAGACAGTGAACTGGAATTTGACAGTGGAGAAGCACCTGATAGATTTGAAGTTGGTCAGTTTATTCTGACAGAATTTTCTTCACAACGAGGGAAAAAACATACAAATACATGTGTAAGATTTTAGAAGTGGTACCAGAAATTGTTGTCGTGGGAATGAAATCCATTGGAAAAAATAAAAGAAAATTTAAATTAATTGCCAACGATATCTTCGTGATTAGACGTGAAGATGTAATCAAGATCCAGGCCAATCCTTCAGAGCATATCGACTCTGATGGTAATTCGTTCTATGAATTTGAGACTGACATCGAAGTTCACGAAGATTGAAGTGTTATCATGTTTATTTTTTTTTCGTACGTACCTACTCATTTGTAATACAAATTTTTTTTCAAGGACTAAAAACTACAATGTGTTCATGTGCCTTAATTGCATTATTTTTGTATAGAAGTTTACATTTTGTTTTCACTGAATAAATGAATATTTGACAAACTTATTTGTTTTCATCCGATCAAAGTTCTCGCACTGAATGAATTTGCTTGCACAACCTAAAATATTCAGTGGGGTTACTTTAATATTTCATATAAAACGCAATGGCGATCAAAGTATCCCCAATACCAGTATATAACTTTGATCACATAATTTTTATTTTTTATCTCAGAAAATACTTATTTTTTGAATTTCATATCTTCAGGATATGTTAATTGGGTAAAACCGATTAATCATGATTTTAAGGTCACCTGTATTGAATGGTAAAGACAAGTTATTCAAGTCTGAAAAAAAAATTGATCAAAGTATCCCCATGTTACGGTATATAAAACTTTTACAAACTAAATACAAACTCATATAGTGAATAATTTAAAAGTTATTAAGTTTGGTAAAACTGCTTTTCTAAGTTAGTATTAACTATTTTTTTGTATTTTCTGTTGCCGATTATAAACAACAAAACTGCTAAAACTATTGACCAATCACCCTCCTTAACAATACAGCTAAAATTACCAAAACATCCTAAAGAAAAATAAAATATAAACTCGAATAAATATTCGAGAATACAAAATTCGGTTTTATGTCAAACATAGAAGCCCGGGACGCCTTATTGATATTAAGAAAAAACAGTAAAAGAAGACAGTAAAATACACATTTCTTTCATAAATCTAGAGAAAGTATTTGATAAAACAAACAGAAACGATATTTGGGAGATCTTGCCAAAATAATACAATACATGATTGAAGGGATCAAAAGTCTATACAAATCAGTAAAAACCTCTGTAAATTACAAAATCTTGGAACATTTGCAATAACTAAAGTACTAAAGCGAGGATGCATCCTGTTTTTGCTGTTGCTAGACAAAGTCATCAAAGATATTAACAAAAAACACAAATATGAAATTGGATACTGGAAAATGCAAAGAGGGAAATATCTAAAATGTGATAAACTACAAGAAATCCCAAACATGATTACCAATGGAAGTGAAAAAAAAACACCTAATTAGTATAAACAATAAAGAAATTAAGCAAGTAAAAAATGTAAGTACCTGAGAGCAATAATAGACTCAGGAAGGCTAGAAGAATTGACCCCAAGAACATCAGCAGCAGGAAAATGATTTAATAGTATAAAAGACACTTTCCTAGCAAATAAACAGATATTTAAAAAAATGGCCACTAAAGTATATAAAACATAGATAAGCACCAGAATCTTTGAGATGCACCAAAAACCAAGAGCACAAAATCACGTCAATGGAAATGTGGTGCCTCAAATTACATCCAATTAATTATTGATATCATAAATCTGCTGTTTTGGTATTTTTGTAGTTATTATGAAACGTAGGAAAACATACCCTAACATGCCAGTAGTAAAAAAAAATAAGAATCGGAGAGATTCTATGTGTGTTAAAATTTCGAATAAAACTAGCAGGCGCAATTGTCTTTATTCGCCTGTTGGTCATTGGACGGATTGCGACCGGGTTGTGATGGTTTATGTTGGACACCCGATTCGGCTGCGTTAAGATCCAAGCGGCCGTCTTGGATGCTTTGATATATTTTCTTTGCAGTTTCGAGGAATGCTTCTTCTACATTATCACCGCTGAAAACGAGAAACTCTATTGAACACTTAAAAGTTATAATTTACAAAAATAAAAATGTTTATGGAAAGATCTTAAATCACAATATTAAGTCTATCCTTTAGAGCACCAATTTTAAGTGTGAAAAGTGGGGAATCAACGCGGTTCTGAAATACTTTTCCGTTATGATTTTATATAAATAGTTTTGGAAATATAAACATGCGGTATTGTTTGTGCCACTTTCGCAAGAAATTATGGCCTAATATTTAAGTTAAACAACTTTAAACATTTTGTAAGGCAAGTTATTATAAATGTTAATAAAAATAACAATTTTCAACATAGACATTTAACACAAAAGATTATTAGAAATTTTCGAAATGATATCTTTCGATGTTTATACACATTCGCCATTTTTAAGTACAAAACAATTAGTTTTATTGACATTTACAATTATCTGCCTTGAAAATGCTTAAAGTTGTTTAACCATCATTTCCGGAATCAATGGTACAAACTATATATGTTTGGAAAGGATTGTGTTTTGTTTTAGGCTAAAAATATATTGGGTGTTCTATATAATATAACAACGTTGTCCTGTTCCTAAAAATGACAGTGTTAATTTCCAGTATAACCAGAATTCCAATGAAAGATCCCCTTTACTGAGAAACAAACTTTTATAAATTTGAACACAACTTGTGAAAACTATTTGAGTAAAACGTGTTCAAAATCCCGAAAAGTTAAGTGGGATACTATAATAGAGAAGAGCTGGAGAAATGATTAAAAAATGAAAAAAAGATTATCGTTGGCTAAGAGTGTTGGTCTGCTAACTCTGTTTAACCAAACTTTACTGAAGGCGAAAAAAACATTATAATTATTTCAGAACGTTGAATTGAACAAAATCAAGAATCCAGTTTCTTTATAACCGGGTATAACCAGAGAGATAGCAGGTTTTTCAAGGAAGGATTTGCAAATTAATGGTAAATTTTATTCTGTTTCATCTCAAACTGGGATAGACTTTACATCACAGAATAAAAAGATTTGGTTATAAAACGAAAAACGTAATTCACTGGTTGTGGTATTCAAATTATTAAAGCTCTTTGTTGATAAGAGATGTGTGAATCCTCACTTTACAATTAACTGTTGGGTTCTAATTAACAGTACTGTTGACAACAGTAACAAAACCTACACAGAACAAACTAGGCTAAATAGCCTTAGTAGTTGATACCGATGACACCAACAGTCCTTGCTACAATCTTTGTTGACAGAATTTGATAGTAAGCCATAACTTACTAACGAAATTCAAACAACGGTAACACTGACAACTAATATCATGCAGTTTGATAACAATTTGCTGCATACAAAAGTAAACAAAACAATTTATAAGTTGTTTTTCTACTTCATACCAGTAAAAAGTAATACGGAAATGGTTTTTGCTTACTTTCTTATTATTAAGATCTACATAGAAAATAAGTATTGCGTCTGATAACAATTTGTGTCTATAAAAGTAAAGAAAACAATTTATAAGTTGTTTTTTATTTCATGCTGGTAAAAAGGAATACAGAAATGGTTTTTGCTTAGTTTCTTATTATTAAGACCTGCATAGAAAATAAATATTGAGTGGGTTGTATGGCATTTATGTAATCAAATATATTCACTTTTTTATAATTAATTGAACTCTGGAAACTGTGGAAAATAAACATAATAATACTGCTGCTCAAAAAGGGAAAAGAACTGAAATAATCCCATCATGGACGAAATAATAAACACGGCAAAAGGAGGTAAAGGTTATAAAATGGGAAATAAAGAAATAAGAATTCTATGTAATGTGGACGATGCCGTCCTCTCAGTAGGAAATGAGCAAAATTTATAAAGATTAATTCACAAGTTCAAAGGAGTAGCAAAAAGCTAAATATGAAATTATTTCAACCCAAAAAAAACAGATATGAAATACATTGCAAGCAAATAACAAGAAAGAAATATTTTATTACTTTTCCTTTTTACAATTATTACCAGATTGCATTTTTAAGTCTAAGACCAATATAAGAAAGAGTATGTCTACTTATAATCAAAACAACATCTAATATTTGAGAAAATATTTGCTTTATTATCTTTAAAATAGATTTCCTTATTATGAGATGTAGTAAAACATTATTTATCTAAAGTTACTTACGTTTTCGCACTAGCTTCTACAAACATTAGGCCATTTTCTTCTGCAAATTTGCTAGCTTCCTCATAAGTTACGTCCCTTTGTCCTTCTAAATCACACTTATTTCCTATGAGAAAAATTACAGTACTAGGATTTGTTAAATTCCTTGTATCAGTTAACCAACTACTTAAATGATTGTAAGTAGATCTTCTAGTAATGTCATATACCATCAATGCACCTAAAATTAAAATCAACATGTATATTTGAATGAGGTACAGCTATGTATAACCAACATTTTTAATAATGATGTATTCAACAGAAGTCAGAATTTTGGATTCTACATGTTATTTTTCTGACTAAGAGGCTAGTTAGTCCCATGATTGTTCTGTTTCTCCATTGAAAGAGCCTCATTTTCACAGTATTTCAGTTTTTATAACAATTTAAAAGATAAAAAAGGTGCCAAGGAATCAGTATTTGTTTTTTGTAATAAAGTCTATAAAATAATTTTGCAGAGTAAGTGATCTTAGAAATAATGGAATTTAAAATTTTCATATAAAATTTGTTGAGATTTTATGTTACAATTATTTGATTTACTTAGTATTGGAAAACTATTTATACTTGAATGAAGCTTAGTGAATTATTGATTTGGTGTGCGTGAGAGGTCATCTATGACCATTACATCATCTGTCATCACTAGTGGGCAATGATTTTGAATATCACTATATATATATATATATATATATATATATATAGAGCATTAAATAAAATGGTAAAAAGTTGCAGGAAATTGTGTTTCCAATGTACATGTGTGTTCTGTATCACATTTATTATGAACCACAAAATAACTTTATCATTTCCAATCACGTTCTAGAATACAATGGTTGAAAAACGTCTATAACAAAATTCCATAAAATGTATTTTGTTGATTGTAACAAAACTGACAGTATAATTTATTGAGATACCTTTGAAAACTATAATTATTTGTGGAAAAATAATTAGTCGTTCTCATTATACATATTTTTGATAAGATAAAAACTATTATTTTGTCCATTGGAGCTTGACTTTGCAAAAGAATTATTTTCAAGGTTATTTGCTCAGCTACAGGTTTCATAAATAATATCTAATAGAACATATATTTCTAAACTCTCAGAAATCTGATATAAATAGTCAGCAACATGCAATATCCTATTTACCAATGCGAGGACAGAAGAGGATAATAACTTAGTTCCAAAATAGAAGAATTCTTCACAAAGATATAAGAAAAGTAAAGGTCCTAAGGAAAAGGGAAACAGATACCTTAAATTTGACGTTTATGCACATTAACAAACAGGGTGGAATAATAAAAAAGTACTGATTTAAATTTAATCTTAGAAAAAGAAAATGTACAGATTCTATGTATTACTGAGCATTGGTTTTATGCAAATAAATTGAAAATTCCGCTCATAAGAAAGTTCCAATTAATGTCTAGTTTCGCACGTGTAAATAAAGAAAAAGGTGGTACCTGCATTTTTGTCAATCGACGCTATAAATTTCCAACATATTTTGTATTGAAGGTGAATTTGGAAGTATGTGGTGGAAAAATGGAATATGCCGTAAAAAAATTTTGTCATCAGTATTTATTTACAGACCTCCATATGCTACTAATTTTAAAACATTTTTTAATCAGTTAGAACTTTTGCTTTATAATATGTATGATAACAATAATATCTATTTGATCTGTGGTGACGTTAATATACTTTTTAATTCAAAGCAACCACAAATAAATGTGTTAAAGGTGTTTAACATTAAACATCATAATGAACGTACCTACAAGAATAACCAGTACTTGCTCAACATGTATAGACACTATTTTCATCAATTACGATATAGATAAGGTAAAAGTGTGTGATATGTTCTTGTTTGATCATACATATCAAATATGTTGTAATATGTCTCAAAAATCAGTGAAATCAGTTATGTATATAATAGAAATTTAAGTGATCCTCTAACATAGTTACATTTCGAAATATTTTATCAAAAGAAACTTGGAATGAGGTGTACGAAGCCAAAAAATTTCATGAGAAATTTGCAGCATTTTATGAATCATTTGTATATTATTATGATATAATATTTACTAAAACAAAGAAATGTTTTAAAAAATATAAACATAAAAATCCTTTTCCATCAAAAATTAACGAAATACTATAATATTACAGGAACTACATTCTGCACATTTTGGGGTATTAAAAATGAAATCTCTAGGCAGAGAACATTGCTGGTGGCCAATAATTTCATATGATATAGAAATAATTTGTAACAATTGTATAGATTGCAATAAGATTAAATCTAACCCTGAAAAGGTGCCACTACACTCATGGGAGGTGCCTACTAAGCTGTTTGAAAGGGTACATATTGATGTTGCTGAACCATTTATGAATGCTTAGTACTTTAGTAGATGCATATACTATTAGGACAGAAATACATATAAATAAAAATATTATAAAATTAAATACAGTTACCCTACTTAGGAAAATTTTTGCTACATATAGTCTTCCAAAGATTTTGGTTTCAGACAGTGGCCATTTAAGAAATTATTACAAGAAAATGGTATCAGACACACATTAAGTACCCCATACCCTCCCGCTACAAACGGGCTTGCTGAAAAATATGTACAAACATTTAAGCAATCACTCAAAGCCCTAGGAGGGAGTGATATAGAGAGAGAAAAGAAACTCTCAAATTTCCTTCTACAATGCCGAAAAACACCGCAAAGCTCAACTGGCGGGAGCACAGTGTATAATGATGTTTGGAAGAGACATCAGATCACGCTTGGATATTTTACGCCCTGAGGAAACTACTATGTTACCTAAACCTCAACTGCAAATAAACAAAATACGAGAATTACAAGTTGGCGAGCGAGTAGCTTGCAGAGATTATATACATGAGGATAAATGGGTCTTCGGTTATGTTAAAGAAAAATTAGACTAGTTACACTACATAATTCAATTTGATAATGCCAATACTTGGAAGAGAAATATTGATCACATTCGATCAATAGGGGAAACAATTCCTGTTACACCACAACCCTGTAATGACACCACAGAACCTGTACCCTGTAAGACTTCCACTACTGCGATTGACAACAGTGCCCCTAACTCTGAAACTAAAGCTCTACGTAGATTTGAAAATCAGGAAACAGACCCAGATTTATGTACTAGAAATGAAGTAGTATTGTCCAGCCCAAGCGACCTTTCACAAAGTCTTCGAAGATCTTCACGCACAATTATTAATTTGTAAAATTGTAAATACGAGGGGAGGAAGAAATGTTCTATATTCAGTTACTTGTGTTGTGTTTGCTGAATCAATGCATGTTTAATGAGTTGGCAGTTGTCTGTCAACTGTAATTGTCAGGTGGGAATTGACACATTCCCGGAGGTATATGTGTTATATGCATGCTGCGAAACAGTTCTGTCTATGTAAATTATATTATAAGAAATATAGAAATACAAGTAATACTTTCATTACAATACCACATACGCAATAATTAGAAATCTAAGAGAAACTGTCTCTCTGAATGTATTAAAGCTCATTTATTATGGACTAATACAATTGACTCTTCAATTTGGCTTAATGTTTTGGGGTGCATCATACATTCTTGAAAGGGCTGTTGTAGTTCAAAAGAAGGCTATAAGTTCAGTGTTTCTCCAAGAAAGATATGCAGATAATTTTTTAAAAAAGCTGAAATTTAATTCTACCAAGTCTATGTATATTCCAACTAATTTTATTTGTTAAAGAAAATCAAAGTTTATTTATAAAAAATGAAGACATATATGAATATGACACTAGACAGAAAAGTAACATCTACCAACCATTTTCACGTTTAGAAATAGGGCAACATTCTCCAAGGCATGTAGCATAGTGTGCTACAATAAGTTCAGAAATATATTGAATAGTGATCGACCAATATGACTTTTTTAGCAGATACCGATAATGTCTTGACCGATAACGATATATATCGGCATATCGGCCTTTTTTGATTGATAACATTATTATTGTCTAAAATCTCTAAAATCTGAATATTCCGTAATATAATTTATAATTCTTTAACGTTCAATTTAAAATCATAAAAATAAAAACAAAAATTGCACTTTGGCAACACAGCAATAGGCGGTAATTTATGTGGCTCAGCAACAAGTCATTGGTGAATCCCGTGCGTTTATTGCCGTGCATTCAGTATTGCATTCTTAAAGCAGATCGTTTTAAGTTCGATTATTTCTTGGCGTAATTTAGTTATTCTTTAACAAAGACATAATATTAATAGTTAATAATAATCCTATTGGAGTTTGGTGGAGTGCAAAGTAGTGAAATGGATGGAAAAAGTATTTATTGGAAATATTTCATAAAGAATAAATTATCCCCAGCAGATAAGAAATCCACTGCAAAATGTAAATTGTGTGACATAACCATTTCATTGGGGGGAGTGGGAAAATCGGCGAATCCCTCAAACATGAAATACCATTTAGAGAAAAACATCCTCAAGAATATTATAAATTGAAAGGGACTGATTCAAGCTCAGGTTAGTACTAAATTTTTATTTTCCAGTTCGCATTGTAAAAATATTTACCAACAATAGGACTGCTCATTCAGGATTATATTATTATATAGGATTGAGGGGCAAATCACCCAGGAATTTTTTGTTAAAATTCTAGGGATTTATTAGGAATTTAGGGAATTTTAAGGGAATTTGTGTAAAAAAATTACCCCCAGGGGCAAACCACCTAAAGATTTTTTGCTAAAATCTAAAGAATTAAGTAATTTGTTGGGAATTTGGGGAAATTAAAGGAATTTGTGTAGGAGGGGGGACATTTTTCTTTTTCATCACTTTAAATCGTTTCATTAACACCTACGATATGATTCTATTTTTTTTTAGAAACGGCTGGACCTTCTTCTAGTACTACTTCTAACTCTAAGCTATTGCAAGTCTCACTGGCTGACTCTTTCAAGCAAATGCAAAAGCGGGACATTGATTCATCCAGAGCGAAGGAGTTTCACTACCTTATAGGTGAAATGATATGTTTAGATAATCAGCCATTCAGCATTGTATCAGATGATGGCTTTACTCGGGTACTACAGAGAGCTATTCCAAATTATCAAATTCCTTCTGACAAATACTTCGGAGAAAAAGTTGTACCAGATATTTACTCAAGATGTAAAGCACAAGTGACTCAAAAAATTTCAAATATGTTGGGAAAAGCATCTTTTACTACAGATATTTGGACGTGCAAATATACAAACAGTTCTTTTTTGTCTCTCACAATCCATTTTTTTGAAAAAACATGTTTACTTTTAAATCATAGATCCCATTTTTCACTTGCCTGCAAGAAGTTCCCAGGATCTCATACAGGAGACGCCATAGCTGAAGCATTTAATTATTTGTTACAAGAATGGAATATAAAAAGGGAACATATTCACTTAGTATTAGCAGACAATGCTGCCAATATGAGGAATGGTTTTGTTAAGGCAAAAGTTAATTATGAAGCATGCTTCATTCATTCTTTACAACTTGTAATACAGGATGCTATAGGAAGTCAACGTTCAGTCAGTGATTTAATAGCAAAATCAAGAAAAATCGTCTCGCATTTTAATCACTCTCAAACTACTTGCGATAAACTACGTAAACTACAAGAACAACTAAACCTTCCCAAACACAAACTTTTCCAAGATGTACAAACACGTTGGAATTCCTCATTTTATCTACTCTCTCGCCTACTTGAACAAAAACAAGCAGTGAATTTATATATTTTGGATCATGGGACTCTTACAGACTTGACATTTTCTGAATGGGAATCAGTTGGAAGCATTTTAAATTTGTTAAAGCCATTTGAAGACATAACAAAAATTACAAGTTCTTCAGACTGCTTCATATCTGAAGTCATTCCATTTGTTTCGACTATCACGGCCTATCTTAACAAAGAAAACGCTAATTTTGCAGGAGTAGGTACAATGAAAGAAGAATTGAAAAACAGCTTGAATAAACGATCCTCTTGGATCCTCGCTTCAAAGACATTTTTTTTACAAAAGACGTGATTTTATATGCGAATACATAATTACAAATCTAAAGTCCCAAATAAAAGAAAACAATACATCTGTAGAACATTCCAGTTCCCCTGACATTTCGGATTAGATTCAAGATCAAGACCATACAATAAATGAAACTATAGAAATTGATAGTGATGACAACGAACCACTTACTAAGTATGAACCTGAGACTAGTCGAACATCTGGCCAAAATCTGTTTTGGGAAATCTACGAAGACTTTGCCGGAGAAGGGATGAGCTCCACAAAAACAAAAACCATTCCAACAACATCTTCTTGTGACACAAAATCATCTTCTAGAGAGAGCATCCATTTGTGAAAAAGTGAATGCTGAAATTACAGAATACAAGAAACATCCTCTTCTTGAAAGAAAAGCGAATCCCATTTCTTGGTGGCAAGAAAAAAGAGAAGTTCTACCATTATTATATAATCAAGCTCTTATATATTTATCTGCACCAGTTGGCAGTGTTGCAAGTGAGCAAATGTTTTCAGAAGCTGGAACCGTAAATTCGGCGAAAAGGAATCGGCTGAATCCAGAAACAGCCGAGACACTTATTTTTTTACATGATAATTTGCCAAAACTACAGTATTCATATTAAATGCCTATTTCATGTTATATCTACCATAATTTCTTAAGATTACCTTATTCCAAATATTACTTTAAATTTAAATATAAAAAAAATGATTTAAGCTGCTATGGTTGTTTTTATACATCGGCCGATATAGCCAATATATATTTACATCTATCGGCCGATACCGATAATCGGCTCTCGGCCGATATAGCCGATGTATCGGTATCGGTCGATCACTAATATTGAATACAGAAAGAAACATGGGAACATCAAAGAAATTTCGCATATTAATACTTTATTTTAAAACTGACTTAGTATATAGTCTGATAGAGTTGTGTATTATGTGATGTTTTGTATAATGTATAATTCTCATAGATGAAAAATATATTCTATTCTATAATACCAAAACCAGGTAAACAGTAACAAAAAGTTCAATCACACAGACTAATAAGCTTGCTATGTTGCAGAGCTGAAGAGTATTTGAATCATTTATGATTGAAATCCCAGGATTGGAATTATTTTTGAGGATTCGAGACCGAAATTCGAATACTTAAAAAAAGATATTCGTGATCCGGATTCACTCAAGAATGAAGGATTCATATTCAAATCACTAATATTAGGAACGAAACCTTTTAGTGGGTACCACGCCAGCGTGACATTCTTCCTCAAGCATTGACTTGTCAGGAAATGTAAACTTGTAAACTAAAACAGCCTAATAGTGATAACAGATTATAATAATTTAATATAAAAAACGCAGTTTTGTGAAAGCGTCATACTATGACATTTCAGAAATATAACCTTCTTCGGAATAAAGCTAACAGACCCAAATCAAATGAAATTATTCAGAACATTTTAGGGCGCACACTTAGCCGTCCAGGCATTACTAGGTGGAACTCACTTTATAATTCTGTGAATCAAACTTTAAAAGAAAAATTCAAGCTCACTACTCTTTGCCACAAACTGGAACTCGAACCATTTAATGAGAATGAGCTATTATTTTTAGAGCATTATTGTATGGTAATGGAACCGTTAGCACATACATTGGAATTTCTTCAAGCAGAGAACGTGAACAACTCATTTTTTGTTTCTTATTACCTAATCTGTTATCTCTAAAAAAATGAAATTAACTACTCGTGCAATATACAAATATGGAGGTGAACATTTAACCAAAATGTGCCTCGACAACCTCAGAAAAAGATTTGGTGATATATTGTCGCTAATTGCAGTTGTTCTAACTAATTCCCATATTTAAATTCAGATGGTATAATATCGTCAAGTATCTGACTAATACTAAAGATGATATTAAAAAGCTAATAATAGACGCAGCTAGAGATTTGGATGAGTCAAACACTGATAATATATTATCAGATAGTAAGAATGACCTAACAAATTTAGATCAATTCTTCGATTTTAGTGAAGACAAGGTACAGCCAATGTTAAATAACGAAAATAATATGGGGAAAAATTACTGTTTATCATCTGTATCCCAAAATAAAACAACTTCAAAAATCGAACTGGAACAGCGGAGATATTTATAAAATAAAAGAAATAATCTACATATTATTAATGAATATCCAACACTCAAGAAAGTTTTCCTAAAACGTAGCATTTGCCTTCCTTCATCTAGCCCAGTGGAACGATTATTTTCGTTCGCAGGTAATTGACGAACCTCAAAGGAACGGTTTAACCGACGAAAATTTTGATTCTGGTGCTCTCCAAGGACAATAATAAGAAATTTTTAGTTTTATGCTGTTCGTTTGTCTGTTCAGTATTATTTGTTCTTTGATATAAAATAAAGTTTATTTTTTGTAGATTATTTTTTAACAGTTCAACTATTCAACCATCTTTTTGTATCTCAACTATTTATAGTCAGTCCTCAAAGCAGAATGTTTTCCATTTTACTGCGACGGACCAGCAAGATCTCAAAATTTTACTGCAGGGAATTAAATTTGTTCGCAGATAATTTACGGCTTTCCGTGAGGTTCAAAGTTTTTTACATTTCCAATTCTTATCAAAAATGTGTTCTTATTAATATTTGTAGTTTCAATTTAACTATATTTAAATATTCATAATAAATATATTTGATTAAGGTTTTATTGACTGCTAATTCTAATTTACTTATTGATTTAATAATAACCAATATTATAGTGAATTTACACATGTAGCTGCAGAATTGCTTAACTTTGGTGCTTGAGCGCACATTCCACTCCTCCTTCACCCAACCACCCTTCTAACACCATGTCAGCTGACTCTATCAGCTATCTGATAGCTCGCCCGGCACGGCATGTCATTACGTCTGCAATACTGCTCAACTTGGCGATTGTCTCACTATCCCTGTCTACTTATTATTCGTTTTCGTGCTGTAAATAATAACTTTTTACTGCTGTTGATCATTTACAGTCTTATTTTTATTTTTAAAACGCGAAATTCCGTTCCTCCAAGCTGCATTTTATTTTTACTCTTTGAACGATTTTACTGCAGGCCTCTTCCTCGTGCGGCGACAATGTTGCACTGTCGCTCATTGTTCTGCTTTGGGGGTCAGTAAAAGACAGTATTAGATATCAGTCATACACAGATACATGGTATAACTGCAATTCATATTCGTAATTCGAGATAATAGGTTCGAATCACATGATTTAAATCTTTTTATTTTGTAAAAAGGATCTGAACATAGTATCTGTGATTTGAGGTCCTGTGATTCAGATTCATGATTCGAATCTATGATTAGAGGATTCATCCCAGCTCTGCTATATTACGTAGCAAAACTAGTGGAAATACGATTCTCATAATCAACACTTTAACTTTCTCCAAGAATATTCCACAGGCCACTGTCACCAAATAATACAAGCTATTAACACAAGCCTGGAAGAGAGAAAGTATTTTGTGACTAATTTTAGTTATATACTTGATATTTCATATTAAATAATTGTTGAGAAATGTATTCAGAATGATGTATTTTTAAATATAGAATCAATTTATAATAATATTAATTACTTTTTATCTTTATGATACAAAGTATCGTATATGTTTATGAATTATGCAGATAACTTTTAACTTTAACAGGTTCAATTAAAAAAATTGATATCAAGGTTTTAACTGTAATTAAACAACTATTCATACCTGCAGCACCTCGGTAATATGATCTTGTCACAGCCCTGAAACGCTCTTGACCAGCAGTGTCCCAAATTTGAAGCTTAATTTTTTGTCCCGATACTTCAATGATGCGAGTACCAAATTCTACACCTATTGTGTGGGGGCAATCAGCCATGACTGAAAAATACCAACATTATAATTTCATTTACGGAATTAGAAATGCATATGTTTAAATATTATTGACACTATACCATTAGTTTAGAAAATGTACCAATGAGTAAGTTGGACGACACTTCCTGGATAAAATGTTAATACATATTAGCATGATTCTTTAAATAATACTTATTAACATATTTGGTGCTACTGAATGTGGTTTAACCATTTTTGTTGTAAAAAAGTCATCTAGAGACTAATGGAAATAAATATAGCCCATTAAACTCTTTCAATTTAAAAACTGCCTAGTTACTTCTAATACTATACAAAATAATATTTATACAGTACTAGGAATATTCTTTGGTAACATGGAGTTTGACACAGAGTCCATAAGCGACAATGTGTTAGAAGGAAACAAGTATAAATTCAGTGTATTACTCTCTTTTTCTATAATAGGAAATCATAACCAAGCAAAAGTGGAACACGTGCAAAAGTAAATACCCCTAAGTGACGACAATGTGTTACATAACATATATAAATTCATTGTAGATATTAACAGGATATCAGAAACAGTGAAAGAATTACAGTACAGTTAAACGTCCGAACTATAGTTGGTCAGAAGTACCGCCCTCGAGACGTGCGCGCGGGATTCGTATATTCTAGTATCCTTATTTTAACAGTAATAATCTATGCTAACTTTAGATTGTCTATCTTACCATGCCTCTCTCTAACACACGGGTAGTACTATGTACCTGTTACATTTTCCCGTTGCCTATGAGGCAATTATTGTTTTACGTTAGAATTAAATGAGGAATGATTTATGTTATTTTTAAAAAGTAATATAGTATGCGCACTTATACTTTCAACGTGTAGATTGAAAATGAAGAGTGGCAAAATTATGGCTCTAGAAGAAATCGTTTTATCAGGACCTTAAGCGTTACAGGCGGTTTACACTCATAATTACAGATACATTTTATTAAGAGGTTACCGGTGGGGAAGAAATGTTTACGCTAATCGCTCAGAATTGAATATTCGCCATTTTATAATATGTACAGTATTTAATTATTGAGTTGCAATAATAAATTATTTCAAAAAGTACCCTATTCAACGACACTATCGTCGATTTATTGTTTTTCATATTATAACCATTAAAATTATTACATTTTCAACCCATTTTTAGAATCTTTATAATGATTGGAGTGATATTTGAAAAACAATTTGTGCAACGATTTACTACAGAGGTGATTTTCGATTTAGAAAGTCCATAAGAACAATGTTAAATGTAGCAAAAAAATAATTTATATCTTTTATAACTAAATATTGTAATTATTTCTGTCGCCAGTGCAATGTATCGCTATCACCATTATAATAAATTGTTCCACACTTTATAGTAAACTCTAGTTTGTGCTCTAATGAATCTCCTAACTACTGGGTGACTACGTTCATTTATTGTGCGCCCTTTTTTTCTCTCAGGAAATAGGCAGCGCTGTCACCAGTGCCGTCAGGCACGAGGGAGAATGAGGAATTCTCCCCAAAAGAGACCGAGAGAGTATGCTTTCCGGGCTCGAGCGGTAAGGGCTTTCCGGGCTCGAGCGGTAAGGGCTTCCGTGAGAATCGCCTGGGCTTAACCATCCGCCAGAACCGGGTTGGTTCGGTCAGCTACGTGCGTGAAAAATCAGAAAAAACCTATAGGGATGAATCTGGATGCGGGGGTGAATAAAACAGATTCAACTTAACAAAATATGTGCCTCTATATTACCAAGAATAACATACAATACGACCCTTAAATAGGATAGGCTAAACAATCTGATTGTCCTACGTTTACCTAATGAAAAGTTAAATGGCGGATATATTCCTCAGGGAATATTGAATGAACGATATATTCCTATGGAAATATTTAATGAACAATGTATTCCCACTGAACTATTTGATGATCAATGTATTCCTATTGAAATAGTTAATAAACAATGTATCCCTATTGAAATATTTAATGAACGCGATATTCCTATTAAAATATTAAATGAACGAGATATTTCTATTGAAAATATTTAATAAACGAGATATTCATATTAAAATATTTAACGAACCCCAAAGGCACCGCGCGAAGGTCGAATGTCTAACCTAACATAACTGTATACTAGGGAGTGACCTAGCCCAATATTTCTTCAGTTGGCTTACTCAGTCGTAAAAGTTATTTGAAAGGAATCCACGATTACACTGGCGACTCCTTAAAAAGCCAAACGGAGAGTTCGCCGAAACCATAGAGGAAAGCATGAGATGTTTATTAGACGCTCATTTTCCTGGTGCTGTAATCATTGAAGATAACGCAGAGGCAAATCTTGATGAAACTATCATCAAAACATCTAGGTCAGCAAAAAGCCTAGCGGGTAAAATATTCACCACAAATAGAATTGAATGGGCAATTAACAGCTACAAATCACCTGGAGAGGATGGCATTTTTCCAGCACTTCTACAACAGGGATCCGATATCTTAATTCCTCACTTATGTAAGATATTCAAGATGAACTTCATCTTGGGATACATTCCAAAAGGGTGGAGACAGGTCAGGGTCTGCTTTATTCCTAAGAGTGGCAAACGTCCAGAGGAACCAAAGTCATATAGACCTATAAGCCTTACCTCCTTCTTACTCAAAAGTATGGAAAAATACTTGACACATACATGAGAAGTGAATATTTATCAAATGCACCGCTTCACGAGGAACAATTTGCCTACCAACCTGGCAAATCTACCTTAGATGCCTTACATTGTCTCATAAGAGACCTAGAAAAGGCAAGGGCTGCAAAAGAAGTATGGCTATGTGTCTTCGTAGATATAGAGGGAGCTTTTGATAACACCTCATACGAATCAATTAGCGCTGCTGTAACTGCAAAGGGTATTCCACCTTCCATAATCAAATGGATTCAGTCCATGCTAAATACTAGGAAAATAATCACCTACCTCGGAGACCAGTCGACTACTATAAAAGTGGTGAAAGGTTGTCCTCAAGGAGGAGTGCTATCTCCTCTACTGTGGTCACTAGTGGTTGACGACCTCCTAACAAAGCTAAAAAGAGAAGGATTTCGTGCTCTTGGCTATGCCGACGATTTAGTTATAGTGGTCAGAGGTAAGCATGACGGCATCATTGCCGATCGCATGCAATGTGCCTTGAACCTCATAACTACCTGGTATTCGAAGAAAGGACTTTCAGTCAATCCTAATAAAACGGCACTTGTTCCATTCACTAACAGGAGGAAGTTAAGTATACAGACTCCAAGCTTGAATGGTATAACCCTGTTTTTTTCGGAAGAGGTTAAGTATCTTGGAGTCATCCTTGATAAGAAACTTACGTGGAACTCATACCTCGCACACATCACCTCAAAAGCAACAAGGGCTCTTTGGACGTGTCATAGGCTCTTTGGGAAAACTTGGTGTCTAAAACCAAAAATGATCTACTGGTCATATATAACGGTTGTCAGACCTATCATCACATATGCTGCGCTTGTATGGTGGAAGAAAACAATGCAACAAAGGTCTACAATAGAGTTGCAAAAATTAAAAAGACTCGCATGTTTAGGAGTAACGAGTGTAATGAGATCATGCCCTGGCGCGGCCTTGGAGGTAATGCTAGATCTTCCTCCATTACATTTACATGTAAGGAGGATTGCTCTGCAAAATGCCTATAGGTTAACACAGGCTAAATCTTTAAAACCCGGTGATTTGACAGGACATCTCGAGATACTAAGGGTTGGATCAAACCAATCTATGATGATGCCTAGGGACATAATGCCTGCTAAACAAGATTTCGAAGCTACTCTAGATGTTATTATTAACGATCGTGAGTTAACACAAAACGAAATCTCAGAAATAACAAAGGGTGCCCTCACATTTTATACTGATGGGTCAAAAACAAACTAAGGAGTAGGAATAGGGGCTACAGCTAATCTTAGGTTATCAGTAGCACTAGGTAACACTCCCACAATATTCCAAGCGGAAATACTAGAGATAGACTTCTGTGCTCAAGAGTGCCTTAAAAAGCACCTCAACGCAGCCAGAATATTTATTGCCTCCGACAACCAGGCTGCTTTGAAAGCTCTAAAGTCTATAACTTATGAGTCCAAAACAGTCTGGAGCTGCAAACAATCTCTTAAGCTACTGGCTAGACATAACAAACTATCTCTGTTATGGGTGCCCGGGCACAAGGGAATTGCTGGAAATGAGACTGCCGATGGTCTTGCAAAGGAAGGAGCTAGCACTCCTTTCATGGGACCCGTTCCGTTTTGTGGCATTACTAAAAGCCACATTGTGGAAGAAGTCCGGAAATGGGAAAAGGAACTTAGTGCAGCCTACTGGAAAAATGTTCCAAGCCAAAGACAAGCAAAAAGGTTGCGACAACCTTCTGCTCGCTATACTAAATCGCTCTTAGAGCTTCAGAAGTCTGGCCTCAGAGCAATCACAGGACTCCTTACAGGACACTGCCCACTCAGATATCACCTCTGCAAGATGGGGAAAGTGGACAGAGGAACATGTAGATTCTGCGATAGTGCAGATGAAACAGCTGAACATATAATCTGCCATTGCGGAGTACTTGTTTGCCAACGCCATAGGTACCTGGAACGGTTGTTCTTGAGACCTGACCGGGTAACAAAAATAGCTCCCAATCGGATAATAGGCTTCCTTAGAAGGGACTACTGATATAGGTGAATGTGTACAATTTTCTTATTGTTTATTGTTTTCGGACGACTTTAAAATATATAAAAAATTAGATCAGTTAGGGATTGCGTCATGATTCAGAGGGATAGCATACTAGAATAGAGTATCCAAAATAAATTTAATTTTAATATTAATAAATGTGGGAGTAAGTTTATTACAACAAAAGGAATCTATAATATTCAATTATTTGATAGGGGAGGATTCTCTACAAAGATTTAGGGGTTATATATAACGAGCAACTATCATTTGTCTCACACATTAACCGGTTAGTAAAAAAAGCAAATAGCATGCTAGGGTTTGTAACAAAGCAAAGTTCTTCCTTTTTAATTACAGAAACTATAAAGATTTGATTTAAGACGTTAGTTAGATCAAACTTGGAATATGCATCTATTATTTAGGGCGAACAGACACAAGTGCATATAAATTTAGTAGAAAAGGTACAAAACAAATTTCTTGGGCAATTATATTTTAAGAAGTACCATGTATGGCCAGATTACAGGACAATAAGTTCATCCAGATTGCGAGAGGAATTTGGTTTCATTTATGAATAGAAGGAAAATTACAAGTATGATATTCCTCTATAAAATAATTAATAATGATATAAATTCAAGTTGTCTATTAAGTATAATACCATTTAAAGCTCCAGCGAGACCAACTCACTGTCCATTATTATTCGAAAGAATAAGAACTTGTGTACACTCTACATTAGAAGCCATATTGACATTAGCCAATAATTTGAATACATTTATTGACACTGACTGGACAGTACCCATTGTTAAGTATCGTAGGAGGGTGTTTGGGTATAAATAAACAAATAAATAAAATTGATGACTTGTATGCACTTCAGAAACTGTATCATGCTAACAAGGCATGTTACAAAAAGTGTGTTCGATGATGACATATACACAGGATTTGTTTTCTAAAAACCCGTTTTTCGTGTTTTTCTCACAGAATAACGAAAAAATTACCCCAAAAAAACAAAAACTTCAAATGAATAAACTGTTGTATAAATAATATAACCACTGATCATACTTTGACTTCACTTATAGAACGAAACAATTAAATAATTACAAGAATTTTCCACTTGAGTAATCACTAACCAAACAATGGTTACAATTAAGTTTTAAAAGTTCATAACATTTTTGTATATGAATTGATTGAATCTTAATTTGTTGGTGGCGATTCAGCTTAACCTATATCTCATAACATTTTATTGTATAGTTTATTCACAAGTGTATTGAATCTAACTACAACAAATTTATTCACGTGGTAGTAACAAAAATGTAGGTTTTACATAATTAAAATCAAAATACAACACTACTAACAAAACGGAAATAAATAATGGTAATTATATCACTGTTTCCCATGGAGCATCCTATCTCCAATGTCAGCAGATTCATGCAAACTTGTTATTCTGCATGTTTTTACCTTTTTAGATTCATATTGTTATGTTCTTTGTCAATCTCTTAATTGTGAACTTGAAAATTTAATTAAATCAGATAGTTTGTGAAAATAAATAGTTTTAAAAAAGCATTTTGAATATTGAATATATTTCTTTTGCTTATCTCTTCATGTTAATTAGGCAACTTCTCATGCTGTGGAATAATCTTGTTGCTTTGTTTAATCTGTCATTTATTTCTTTTTCGTAATTGTATATACCTCTCCTACTACTCGTCTCTCTCCATATTAATATTACATTTATTCTCATACCTCTAATTTCCAGTACTCTCATCAAGATGTTTAAATTATTCTGTAGATTTCTCACACTGTTTGCTAGTACCACATTTCATAAGCAATAATTATATCTACATTTCTTGTACTCCAAATTTATATTTTTACTTTCTTCACTACATCCCTTAATTACTTGATGCATAAACATGAACAGCATGGAACTAAGTAGTAATCCTTGTTGAACTCCAATATTGGTTTCAAATGCTTCCAATTCTTAGTTATTTGAACATACTATATTGGAGAGGTACACATATATCAATTTTATACCTTCTGTCAATCCTTTTTCTACATTTGCTCTGTTCGTTATCTGTGTCTGATCAATATTTGTAGTCTGAATGGTTCATTTATTACATCTAGAGATAGGATAGGTAAATCTGAACTGTTAGGTAATTCCACTCAGAGCCAGTCTGATGTAAATCTGTTTGCTTGGAATCTTTTGACTGACGAGAAAGATTAATCTGAGTATCCCTGATGCTGTGAGGTTATGTAGTGTTTTTCATAGATAACCTTTTGTATTTCTTATACAAACATTTTTATATTTTTAGTTGTCCATTCTCCATGTCTTTAGCAAAAATGACCGAAAGTGAGTTATATGATGTTGAGGAAGACAAACTATATATATTTCCTGCGGCACAGGAAAATTATAATATTCGTTAATAGCAATTTTCTCAGATTTATCTGTGATGACGTAACCAAAAATCTGTTATGTCTGTGATGCAAATACTGAATGTAGCTATTGTTCCATAATGTCTTCTTACTGTGTCAAACTGTTTTTCTATGCCTATCATTTTTTCTAGGTGGTTTTATGGTTTAATAACATCAGATTACTAATGCAAAATATTTTATAGCAGCTATTCTAAATTTTATTCATGTTGATTAACCAATAAGTTCATCAAAACAATTTGATACCCAAGATGCAATAAATAGCAACAGATAATGACCAGTACCTCACAACAGCACATTGAAAATGGTAAATTTAACACAATTGCAGCAACCATTCCATAAAATAATTATATATATAAAGATCCTGATATTGATCTCAGTTATATTACCAAGTAAATTTCAAGAATAATGATAAGTCTACAGGTGATAAGGTTATGAAACTTCTCTAGGAAGATTTGTTTTCATTCATTTCAACTTTCAAATTATCATATATGTCCTTTAATTTCTTATTTGGTAAAAAGCTTGTTTTGAAAAAATCTAAATGAAGAAAAATAAATAGAACCTATAAAAAATAGCAAAACAGAACAGCCTACATAGTCTACATTTTAAAAGAATATGTAATAAAGTGCTTTAATATATTTTTCTTCCATAAAACAAATTTGAGAACTTTGACATGAGAATCATTATTAGATATCTTTATTTACTTGATGTGTCTTTGGTATAAGTAAAAAACATTTAAACTTTTTTTAGGGATTTGCATGTAAGCTAAAAGCACGTTTTAATAAGATATAAGATACATAAACAATAAAATACTTACATTTCTTTTCGGTGAATTGGTGTAAAAGGCACGACTTCCCAACACCCATATCACCAATGATAATGTATTTGAAAATATAAGAATAATTATACGGGCCCGCAGACATTTTAACTGTAAATAGAAAATGATTATTATGATTATAAATTATTCATTTTTATACTTAATTTAATATGGAAGAAACTGTATTTACCTTGAATGACTAATATCAAATACACCTCCTTAATAACAATGGATGTATGTGCTTCCTATCTAGTTTAAAAATTTGCAAAGCGTTGCAAAAATATTACGTACCTGTTTATGAATTCAGAGAATTCCGTATTAATCTTGAAAATACTCCCTGTTAGTGAACAATTCTGGGAATTTTATGAAAAAATGACACGATGTCAAAATTACAAATAGAATGTGGACATCTTTAACTTTTTTGACAGATGAGATGATTACAAAACAAATGTCCAAATTTCGCTCTACTCCACAGAAAATGAACACAACAACAAGACTGTCCAGAAATAAATAGCTACAGTAAGGTCAATAACCATTTGATGCAAGCTAATGTGATATTTTATTGCAATAGTAGAAAAAAATATGATCATAAAATTTGATGTGGATTGTTGATAAATTCTCTGGTTTAATTTAAAGATTTTAAATGCTTCTTACCGACTACGGCAATGTAGGTTCGGTAAATATCGTTTGTATTCCAAAAGAAAATGAGCGTTCAATTTATGCACTGGAACTCGATGTTCCATGGTTTGACCACAGAAGGATTATCTATGGTTTGAGCATACAGTAAGGGTTTTTAGCGAGCTGCTGGTTATAACCCAGCGGTTATATGCGGTAACAGGCGGTTATTCACTCGCTAAAATGAAGTGGTTACAAATAATTGGTTATAAACGTCACAACATAACCTTAAAATATTTGTTGTTAAGTATCTATATTGTATCAATACTATTGTTTATCTTTAGTCAGAGTTATTTAATGTATAGAGTGTAATGAATAACGAAGAATTATTGCTGTAAGCATTGCTGATTCATCAGAGGCTGTTCAATAGTTTGTACATATTATCAAATAGTTTTATTTCCTTGGGACATTCCTCAGCCAAAGTTATATTATGTAAATATTTAAGAGAATCCCACATAAGATTAGATCCATAAAATATTAGGTTGGATGCTTATCATGAGATGTCTTTTTTTCAACTCTTTCGTATGCAAAAAACAACATTCCACAGTTTGTGCAATGAAATAATTGCAAACGATGATATCATGCTCTGGTAAAAAAAAAATATCGAGGCGGTCGGTATCCTACTGAACCCAAGAAAAGTATGCTAGTGTTTTTGTGGTACATTTCAAAACAAGACACTTTACTATCTATATCTGATAGATTTGGACATGTTCAGTTATGAATATTGTTAATGCTTTTTTGTACATTATCATATACAAATCAAGACAAATTAACATTTTCTTTATGGTTGAGACCATTCACCTTTTAAATCAAGAGTGTGTGGCTAGAACCACTGCCAGTTACCCACCTCTTGACTATGGTAACTGAAGTTATTACCGTGGTCACTGATTTGACATTTTGGTATTTACCATTTGTGGCAAAAAATTGAATGGTTTAACTTTTTGTGACCAGTAACTCGCTAAAAAAAACCTAGTAATTTGATATGTATAATATAAAATAAATTATTATCGTTAGCACAACCTGACTGTTATATAAAAATGTATATTATTTTTCTGAAGTGAAAACTTCTTTAGTCGCGTTGAGCGATTTTTGGTAGGAGAAAAGATATAGGTTCACAGATATATGTTCGCCTTAAGGTACAATTTCACGTGACGCTCGAAGCTCAGATTTTGACGCTCAAACCGGTGGTCACATGACTCAATGTGCAGTTTTATCGTCGCTTTAGGAAGTTTCTTTTTAAACCAACTTTTAGCGTCGATTTTCAGCTTGAACCAGTGTTGCCAGGTGAAAAATATTTATATCAAAGAATATACCAACAACAGTATTTTTTGATTATATCTTCAACCATCTTACCAAAACCGGGCTGAGGTTTTAAAATCCCCAACATATTAAATTAAATGTAACAAAACTTGTACAAATAAAAATTTTATTATAAAATGCTTAAAATTATATAAAATCAAAATACAATTTTTTCAATGCACATAACTTCAAAATAAAAACAGTCTTCTATATCTCATCACAAATAAATAGGATATCACTTGGTACCTTACTAAAGCAATTTCATTGTTTGGAAAGGTACAAAATTGACTACCCAAATTGAATTATAAATTAAAATGCCATTGGTTGTACATATGTTATAAGATTGTAATTTGACTAATCATTAATGAAATCTTATAATTTTTGTACTGGATTGGTCAAATTACAATCTCCAATTCACAATCTCAAGAACCATAACCTCTTTTTAAAATCCTTAATAATTTCGTCACTACATTAAAAAATCCCCAATTTGAGGAAAAATCGCCACCTTTGACAAGACTGGCTTGAACTGTGTTATTCCATTGACAAATCAAATTAGTATTACTTTCTGTATGGTTTATTAATGTGTTAACAAAGAGTATATAAATATTGAGTAAAATGACTGAAGAATGGGAATCTATAATTGATATTTAATCCTTTCACTTGTACCAAATAATGTATATACCGATTATACCATTCAGTATATTTCTGATGATATTCCGCAGCATATTTTCCATATCGATCGTTATTTGACATTTTTACTCGTTTATCGATATAATTATTAACAGGATATTTTTTCATTTACGTTGATTCATTTAGGTTGAATATATGCATTTTATTTGCAAGATGCTCCAATTTTGACGTTGGAATACCCTTTTCATGGACGTTACAAATTTGAGCGCTCCATTAGTCAGTTGACAGCCTTTAAAGCTCATTTTTTGAGCTTCCAGCGTCACGTGAAAATGTACCTTTACCTATGATCTCGACATGGTCGTGAAGTATTGCGCTTAGTGTTGAACGATATATCGATAATCGCGATGTTTGACCGATGAATGGAAAATGACTGGCGATACTCGTAATTCAATTCCTGCAGATACGGTGATCGCTGTTTTCGACAATCATTATTTGAATTGATTAATTGCAGAATCACTGTATAGTACAGTAGTAAGTAATTAATATACTTACATGTTTGTGTATAAATAATAAAAGCATAGGTTCGCGTTACCGATGACCTCGACATGGTCGTGACGCACTGCGCTTAGTGTGTTGGGCGATATATCCGTATCGCGATGTTTGATCGGTGAAATGGAAAATCACTGACGCTACCCGTAATTCAATTCTTGCAGATACGGTGATCACTGTTTTCGACAATCATTATTTGAGTTGATTCATTGTAGAATCACTGTGTAGTACAATAGTAAGTAATCAATATACTTACATGTTTGTCTATAAATACTAAAAGCAAAGCTTGTCTTAAATTTCTCACGTATTCGTACCTAACGAACTGCGCATGTGTTGAACGGATTGTTACGTCCCTTCTCCGTATACGTTAACGTATCCCGACCAAAATCAGTATTCTGTGCTATTAGTGCTATTTTACAAGTATTCTTTGATATTGGTTTGGTTTGATTATAACCACAAAGTTCAGTTTTGTTTTTCATTATTTTTTTACTTTCACCGAAGAATAGTACTTTGACCATCCTAGTTTTAGCACGAAACGATACGTTATCTGTTAAAAAGGTTTTCTTGACAACTTCTTTACATCAACGTAACTCCAATTCGGATACGTGTGAAAACTTATGACAAGCTAAAAGTGTCTGTTGTCGAATACTTTCATTTTTGTTATTTGCTTTGAAAAATGTAATATTATCTATTTTTCTAATAGGTACATATCTGCAAAATTGAAAATTCTATAAAATTTTCCAGCAAATTTAAAATCTCAAAACTTTTACACTAAATTATCAGAAATAAAATACATGTCTTGTTATTTTTTTCAAAATGATAGTTTATGAACTATATCATTTAATTTCACTATTAGAACTTCATAAAAAGTATTAACATATAATCAGACTATAATTAATATAAAAATTTTAAAAAGAATGGAAAAAAATAAATTTATATTGATTTTTATTTATCACTAAAACTCTCAAGAATGCCGAAAACCAACATTTTCTTCATTATTTGTTAAAAACAATCATTTTAATAAAAGAAATTAATTAATTTAAACATTAGTCACGTGATCAGAAACAGACGGTGTACCAATTAGATGCGAGTGACGTTACTAAATAGTAAACGTCCGACTACCGCCATTTAAACTTTGTTGTAGCTTGCAGCCAGTATTTTTATTCTTTTGTTTTTTACAGACGAATTTACGGATTTATACCTAAATTAACTTTGTGTTTTGTGTATTTTGGAGTTTTCACTTCTGTCGGCAGTCCTTCTAACTGCCTATTTAAATTTGTTTTTGGTATGTTTGGAAAATGTATCATATCACGATGTTAGTGAACAATCCTGTAATGCACTTTTTCTGGTATGTTATAATCATAAAATGCACAGTATCAATTATTGACATGATACAGAAATTTGTGTCCAGGAGTGCCTCAAAAGGAACACCTGGACGGTAGAAATCTATATACTATCAGATAGCCAGGCAGCATTGAAAGTACTTTCGCGTCTTAGCTGACTTGGTAATTCATACACTAAGCTGACTAGGGACTGTGAACAATCCCTAAGTCAACTGACAGCAACCAACCAGGTCACTCTCTTGTGAGTACCAGGTCACAGAGGCGTTAGAGGCAATGAGGAAGCAGACATTCTTGCAAAGATGGATCAAATTCCTTGGTCCGGAACTCAAAAGAGGTTTGATGCAGGGAAAAAGATTTAATGAAATCTCATGGAATAAAGTGCCAGAGGACAAAGATAAGCGAAAAGGCTGGTGAGCATTTCGCCAAGGAAAGCTAAGCAGCTTCTCGAATTAGACAATAGACTTGAAATTGATAACGGGACTCCTCACTGGACACTGCCCTCTGAGGGATCCCCTCAAAAAATGGGTAATCAGAGAATGAATGTTGCCGATAATGCGAGAACGTCTTTTCTGCACTTTCTGCAACATGCTGAAGTTCCTGGGGGGGGGGCCTCCCTAACGCACTCTGATGTCGGGAACTTAGCTCCCAGGAAACTAATAAACTTCACACGAAGCCTCGGAATCCCGTGCATCGTATATATTAAAGGTTATGTACAAAAGATCTTATAGGTCGAAGTACTTCAGGACCTGTACGACCCCATTACAATCTACGTATTGCATTTCTAATAAATACTGTTGACATTTTGCGAGTAAAAGTTGAACAAATAATGCCAAAGTTGCCAACTGTAGGGAATTTTAGTTATATCAAAATGCTGGATTTCTTCCAAAACTTAGATGAATGCCAATTTGTAAAAAATTGCAATATATGGTGACGTTTTCATTTAACAGCGCTGTGTTCTTTAAGGTAATATTATTTTTTCACACTGTTCTTAAAGAAAACTACCTCTACTTCTAAAATCTATAGTCTCTATTTCACTCCATTTTGTTTGCGCCATCTACTGAGTAGTAGAGTTGTAGCTTCCACTAAATCAAGAACTGATTTTGAAATTTCGGTTTTTTTTGATATTACTTGTTTGAATGTCGGTGTTTTCCCTGAATTTCAATATAAACTTAGAGATTTGGGGAAAAATAACCATTCTATAGAAATTTCCTTGGTCGCTTAAGGAAACTACATATTTAAAAGTTGGCAACCCTCATCGGTAATGCCCAGTGGCACTACACTAAAACCAAAAAGTTTGAAAAGTGCAATGACCTCCGCCTGTACCAATATAGGCCTTGCACATCGGCGTAGATGTTATTTGCGAGGTTTAAAATAGCATTGTTACATTTTCCTGAAATATTTTTTGGACGCGGGAAACATTTATAAAATAAAGAAAACTCTTCAATGAGAACAAAAGGATTTTTTTTCAATAAAGAAAATCATAGGTACAAAATTCAGAATTACGAAAACAAAAATTGGTAACACCAAAAAACCATGTTAGAACTTGCCCTTTGTCATTTCCCGATTTTATTTCATCAATATCACTATTACCGACATTGATAATAATATCATCGATAACTTTATCAGCTATATTATTTACATCCCACATTTTATTTTCTTCGGTTTGAACATGAGCAATGCACTTGCTCCAGTTTTCTATTGTCACTCGTTCCAATGATTTCTTAATACCACAACTTAAACGTTCGATTATCCCGTGCCACATCCTCTTTAGCTTGTGCCCAAATTAATTCAATTGGATTCAACTCACAATGATACGGGGGTAACCTTAATATAGTGTAATTCCATGGCTCAATGCTAATTCATCTACAGCAAGTTTCTTATATTTATAGGCATTTATCTGTACAATTTGAAGCAATACGTTCTTTACACTGTTTTCATCGTAAGGTATGCTTTCATCCTGTAACCATTCTTGAATTTGAGCTTTTCTCCATGCCTGTTGTGGCGTTTTTCGCAGTATCTACTGTGGTAAAGGAGCATATCCATAACAACGATAAATCCTCGTTCCAAAATTTCAGTAATGCGTCCCAACCACTTCTCATACATCTATGCGTTTATATCTTCATGGTAGTTTCCCGTTTTCTTGAATCTAAATATTCATTCACCATTTAACACAAATCCGCTACCACTTCCTATGTGTGTAATTATCAAACGATGGCCTTTTCCAGATGACATTCATTTTTTCACTGGTTGACCAGCCTTCAATAGCTGTTTCCCCGTGCATTTTCCACAATTTCCATCTTTCCATACTTTTTTCACCGTGTGACCCTCGTTTCGTCTGTATAATAAATCTTTCTTCCTTACTTCCAAAACTCGTTAATTTTGTTTAGTTCTCTCTTTTCCACAATATTAGAAGAAATGGACCTAATATGAGACACATTTTTATTTTTTTGAATAATTTTGCAAAAATTTAACTTTTAGAAGTGGCTTTATTTCTAAAGGATAGATCGTTGTGTATATTTCACACTGTAACACATCAAATTTACTAAAAATTTTAACTATTTTTGTAAAGTGGTAATAAATTTTAAAATAAAATCACTTGTCATTTTCAAGATTGGTCTCTTAATATGAGATAGTTAGGGTTCCCAATAAAAGACGGTCTCATAATAGGATACCAAAAAATAAAAACAAGGACTGAAAGAATATAATATATTGTTTTATTTCAGAAGTAATCAAAAGTAACAACACTAAAATTTCATCGAACCAAAGGTTTTTTCTTTGTTTTTTTTGGCACATAGGGCAAGCAAATGTTGTGCCATCAACTTCGCCGCAATCTTTGTGGAACCACTGAAAACAAACGATACATCTAGCCCACTTTTTCTCCACGGGTGTCTTCGGAAAATCTTCCATGGCAAAAACGACTCTCAGCATCATTGTAATCCTCTTCATCAGTCGAGTCATCTTAATGCACAGAAGTTTCTGAATCTGAGCTGCTCGATGTAATTTCAGCCTTTTTGGTACTTTTAGTCTTGGATTTTTTACCTGTTGTTAGTTTCTTGGTGATGGATTCTTCCAAGTTTTTTTTATATGGAATAGATGTTATTAAACTTGCTTAGCCTTTTCTTTTATTAGAGTTTTCACAATGAGTTGAAGAGGTATTGATCGCACTGGACAAACTTCTTTTGGAGAAACTAGCTAAAGTTTACCACTTTTGTCAGAGCAATTGCTGTGGGCAGAGCCTGATGATATTGATGGATTTGTCATAGTTTTTCTTGACTCTGCAGGAACATCCTCATTGAATGAAATATCTGCACCCTCATTTTCAATATCAGTTCTTTCTTGTGTAGGTAGATTTTGCTCTTCTTCCAAAAAGTCAGTTTCTCTAAAAACATTTCTGTGGCATCCCGATTATAAGCTTTCCCAAATAGTGAGCAGATGTTGTTGTAGGTAACAACTTTTCCTGGGTTGTTTTTGAGAAATGTCTCTATTTCTTGAGCATATGTTTTTAGTGGTGCCATGAAACCCACATGGCTGCATTTTATGAGTGGCATGTGGTGGTAAGCACACAAATGAAACATAATTATCTCTAGCCACGTCTATGATTTCTATGTTTCTCGTGTGTGAATAGTGACCGTCTAAAACTAACAAGATCGGATCATATTTTGTTGGTTTAGTAAACTTAACAAAATGTGAGAACCACTGCGTAAAAAGATTTGTCTGAATTCATCCAGGTGGATGGCAGGCCCGTATTGATCCATGAGGTGCGCACTGCATTAGATGCTCCGACATATTTTTACGAGGAAACACTATCAAGGGCGGAACAAAGCGTTCATAGTTATCACAACGGTGACGAGTTTTCCCCTCTCTTGTGATGTTATGGCACAAACCTGTTTTTTCCTTTCAAGCCGATGATTTTGCTTTGTTTATGTTGCACAACCGTAAAGCCTCTTTCGTCAACATTAAATAATCTATGTGGAGAAAAATTAATTTTTTCCATCTCCTTTTGAAATATGTCAAAAAACTGCGCAACGTTTTCGGCGTTAAACCCTTTAACTCTCACAGCAGATATTGCCTGTGGTGTATGTACAGACAACTGCAGGTGCCTGGTTAAAAAACCCCCGAGCCATTTTTTACCTGCAGATTCCTTTCATATGCTAAAAAGATGCTTTAAGCCATTTCTGATTGCTAACTGAAACGCCATATATTTGACATCTCTCCTCCGAAGACCGTAATACTTTTTTTCCATTTCAATGCAGTAGTCTGCTAACTGCTTCTCCAAAACCTCAGGTAAAGCTTGTTTCCTACCCAAAGATATTTTTACGATGAGGTCTTCTGCACTTATGTTGTCTTTTATATATCGTTCAATGGCTCATGAAAATTAAAAATTTTGATAAACAATAACTAAAAAGCTAGGCTTACCTTTCGGAACATTGAACGTTTTAGAGGCCATCAGGTACCCCATCTCATTGTTCCTTACCGCTTTAACAGCCCTTATCATGGTATTTTTATCCCATTGCTGCCTTTTTTATTGCCTCTAGGCATCTGCAAATAGCTTTCGTTGAACGAACGTGGGTTGCGCGTGTGCTCGGCGTCGGTTAGAATCAATGTGCAGTACCCTACTATAAATCATTGTTTACAGAATAAAACACGCGTGGGTTGTCCGGTGGGCGTATGGAATGAGCAAAAGTGAGACAGGCGTCTTTCGATTCGCAATTCAGGCAGACTTTTCAACTATTTGAAGAAAGTTATTAAACATGAGAAATAGAAGTACAAAGTTTATTTCATAAAAATAACCTTTTTCTACGTGACTCATAAATCGTAGTGTTACATAGATAACTGAATTTTGAAAAATTCAAGAATGCATGAAAAAATGATTAGTTCTAGAGTTTTTCAAAGTATTTCTGAACTATTCACAAAGGTAAAGAAATTTTAGAATTAAATACGAGAACAACGCCTTCATCTGGCTTTCGTTTTTATGTGTACTTTACCAAGTCATTGCACTTTTCAAATTTTTTGGTTTTAGTGTATTGACTCATAGGAACATATAACTGAGTAAGCTGGAGCTGGATTAATGGGATTTACAGAAACTCTGGAGCTGCACTACAGAAGCAATCATTTTCTTCTCAGCCAAACATGTAGAATAAAAACACATAGTATAATTCGATATTTTTTAATTTTCTAGTCAAAGCTCAGTACAGTATAAAAATTGAAAATAGGCCTATAGATTGTCCCCCCCCCATAATATTTTAAAAAAATACTGGACGTGATTTTACAAGCAGGGTGGTGCATTTTATTCATATTTTTAATTTTTTTTTGTTATAATTTGCAAGTGGAATGATTACAAGGATTAACTCAATTTAATACTAGTAAAGGGCCGTTATATTCACTTTAATTGATGCCATTTTTAGTAACAAAACTTTTTATTTATCTCGTTAATTTAAAAGATTTGTACAAAAATTTAACATTGACTATTTCTTCCAATAACCCTCTAGTTTTCATTTCTTCTATGATCAAGGTCTTTCTTTATTTGTGGGTGTCCAATTTATTATTTTTTGGCTAGCCCCCATTGCACATCTGTAACTCATTAAAAATTATTCTCAATTTTGTTACTAAACGCCTTTTCCACACTGTACATGAATAGACCTTAACAATAAACTCGGCTTTAAATATTATAGTATGCAAGTCAAAAAGGTTATAACAATAGTGTACATTTCAGATCGCTAACTTATAATGCTGATTGATGTTTCAACTGCAAAAAATATTTATCCGATAATTTGTCTTCCTCTGTTGAAAACTCATATATTGTCTGTTTTGTAGAAATCTGACAATGAAAATCTGAATCAAGAGCTGGAAGTTGCCTTCAGATAGTACCCTCAAAACCCGCTCCATTATCCATCCAACCCCCCACAAAAATGGCCGAATCAATTATTGTAAATATATCTGTTAACTAAAAAAATATAGGCCGCTTCAAGAAATTAATGCACCATTCAAAAATAATGGAAAACGTAATGCTAATTTTTGACTAAGCAATGTTATAATGTTTTTGCTATTATTTAATAAAAAAAAACTTTTGGTTATTCTTTTCTGCTGCTTTAATTTTTTGAAGTTCAACATGTACAATTACTTTATTAATCATTTTATATCTCTTGTAAATGATACACATAAATTTAACATTCTTTTCATTATAAATCCGTTTTTAAATATAATTTACACCAAAACGTTATATATTTATATACGGTAAAAAATACTTAAATAAATATAAATTGCTTATAAATGCAAAAAGTAATCAAATTTATACAAATATGACATCAGGACAAAAAATATTAGTTACAAATATTAATGTAAATCTATAGTATTCATTTATGATTCACAATTTTGATTACTTAAAATTATCGTATCACGTTTTGGTCTACTACAGTATCAAATTTTGAGATGTGTATCAATTTTATGTGAAGAAAATGAAGACAACAGTGGAGAAAATAGTGGCTAGGATACTAAAGATTTATGACGCTGTCATATGTGGATATATAGAAGAGTGAAAAAAGCTTCAACTGCAATGTAGGGTGAATGTGCATGTTCACCGACTTGCTCTAGATCTCCACCATTTTCCTTTAAGCGCCGATAATAAGTAAAATAACCGCGAAACCCTTTAACAAAATGATTAAATTGTTACCGACAACTTTGATATATCTAGAACAGGTAGCGCTACTGTGAATATATAACTAGGTTTCCCGCGAAAAATCAGTGAACATTTGGCGTTTGCACTGGTGAGTCACGAAGATCTGTATTTAAAACTGTGCTAAGTGAGGGTGTGTCCGAAAATAGTAAGTAACTTTTTTCTGACTTCAAATTAATGAGTGCATTATGTTTTATCGGGTTAAGGAAGAGTTAAGTTTTGGAATTACTATGAAAAAAATGCACTTAACTATTTTCTTCTTGATAATATTTGATGGTCGAGAAACTGATTTTAAAAATTGATGATTTTCAGTTCAGAAACATATTATTTTCGTTCAAGAAATATATATTAGTAAAGTACTTGTATACAAAGATTTTACATCTATTATTCATAAATAGCCATAAAGATTCTCATTTTTGGTTTGCGACCACAGTTTACAACTGATTGAATAAAAAAAGTTTATTATAACAGTTGATGAAAAGTGGTGATCGAAAACCAGTTCAGTTCATTTCCGTTCTCGACCATCATACATAAAGGGATAAGCAGTCATTTTTTAACCTTTTTTAGTGACTCCCACAACACTTAAAAAGTCTCGAAATGGAGGAAGGATACAAACGAAAGAAGGAATAATAAAAAAATCAAGGAAGCTAAAGATACAAAAAGAGCAAGTGCGAAGGTGCTTCTTACTTACTCAGAAGAAGACCTGAAAAAGGCTTTATATGAAATCAGGGAAACTAAAATGGGTATAAGAAAGGCATGCAGAACCTTCAATATCCCGAAAACAACAATTTTGGATGGAATATCTGAACGAGTTCCTGATCACTTACGAAAGTCTGGTCCACCACCACTACTTACAGTGAAAGGTGAGAAACGTGTTAAAGAATGGGTGAATAATACGGCGAAGTGTGGCTTTCCGGTTAATAAAGAAACGCTCTTCAATACTGTATCGAAGATAGCAAAAGATTCTGGAAAAGTACCATGTAAAGATGGAATTCCTCATCAGACTGGGTATAAAAAATTTTTAAAACGTAATTCAGAAATTTCTTTAACAGCTTGACTGCCGACTACACCGATCGGAGTATTTCGGAATCATTCGGCGACGCCCATCACTCCTATGGGAGTTTTAGTTTCGCTTGAGAATCACACACTAGCAGTGTTGCCACAGGTGACTCGTTCGAGCCAGACCTGGCACGTTTGAATTAAAAGTTCCTCGTTGACTCCTCTTCATTAATATCTGCTAAATTTTTATTAAATTGAGTATTTCTGAACTTTCGTGAATTGAACTGAACGGTGTTGAGTGTTGGATTACTTGGATTGGATTATTTGAATTATACGGAACGGGCGAGTGTAATTCGTGAACGCACTACCGCCGAACAAGAGAAATTACGAACGCACTCCAAGCAAACCGATCAGCTGACTGCCAGCTTTGTTCTTCGAAAAGTAAAATGTAAAATATTGGAAAGTTTGTTGTTAGTTATTAAAATTTTTAAATGTTGAATATTGGTTATTGATAAATGCAAAAATACCTGCCTACCCTACCTTACAATGGAAAAGTAAGTTAATATTTTTAAACATTATTACCTTAAAAATTCTACGTTTTATATTTATCTTTTTAAAGGTTCATTATAAGAAAACCAAAGAAAGAAGGAATTGGGACAAACAGTGAATTAGGACACAGTTATAATTGACGAGACTTTTCTAGAGCAGATTATAAACCAAATAAATGATTATGCTATCGCAGTTTTTCTCAGCAGTGAAACATCCCTAAATTCGCGTATTACAAATTGGAAACATTTGACTGTTGCAGAGTTAAAAATTTTCATAGCTCTCCTCTTTCATACTGGCACTATTCAACTGACACGAATAAATGATTACTGGAAAATGGATCCTCTTTTCAATATACCACTTTTTCGAAAATATATGTCGAGAAATAGATTTCTTCTCATCCTGAGGTGTCTACATTTTACATCTACAAATACTAAACCCAACGATCGTTTAGGCAAAATAAGGTCTGTAGTAGACTTTATCAACGCTAGGATGAACAGCATCTATTACCCAGGAAAGGACCTCTCATTAGACGAATCTATGGTACTGTGGCGGGGGCGGTTCCAGTTCAAACAATACATACAAAATATACGTCACAAGTATGAAATAAAGCTTTATATGCTTACAGAACCGGATTGATTGGTGCTAAAATTTCGCGTGTACGAATGTTCATCAGATGAATATGGCGGTCCTGGACATACAACCAAAGTACTTACTTACACTTACTCGAAGAAAAGTTATATCAACGAGACGCGGTATACCTCGACAACTTCTACAACAGTGTTGACTTAGCTACAAAGCTGCTAGAAAATGACACCTATTGTACCGGAACTCTGAGAAGTAGCCGTAAGCACAACCCACAAGAAGTCATGAAGGCAAAATTAAAACGAGGAGAAAACGAATCTAGGTTCTCTAATGGAATTCATATTGGAAAATGGAAGAACAAACGCGATGTCACTTATATAAGTACCGAATTTGGAAATGAAACTGGTATTTTCAAAAATAAAAGGGGAAAAGAAATTGAAAAACCTAAGGCCATTCTAAACTACAACAAATACATGTCAGGAATTGATCGTCAAGATCAAATGTTATCCTATTATCCTTGCAATAGGAAAACGATACGGTGGTACAAGAAACTTTTCATTCGTGTTTTACAAATGAGTTTGATAAATGCATACTATTTGTACAGAAAGTATTCTGGTGATCGTCGCCTTCGCTTTTATGACTTTCGACTGGAAGTAATTAGAGATGTTAGCCACCCAGGATGATGTACTCGTCCGTCCTCCTAGTCAAAAAAGGATTCGAACGCTACCCATTTTCTTACAAAAATCGAAAAAACCGCCAAGGAAACAAAGAAAGGAAGTACTGAAACCAAGAGAGTTTGTATAAAGGAATGCAAAACATGCAGGGGACACAAAATAAGGAAATAGACAACGTTTGAATGCAGACAATGCCCCGGAAAACCTGGTTTTTGTATCAAATGCTTTGAGGACTTTCATAAAGAACTCTAGTTTGTTGTCAGTATTTTTGATATATATTTTAATTTTGTTTTGAACGAACTTATTTGTTTTTTATATTTTCGTTGTCTATGGTAGTTTACCCGTAAACCAAATGTGTTTACTTATTTTGTTCTTAATGAAAATAAAAGTTATTTGCATCATGATTACGACATTTTCCTTCCTTTCTATGGCTAAAATGTGTAACTCTGATCGGAGTGTTCGGCGTCTCTTGAAAATTTTAATGGCTGACGCCGACCACTCCGATGGGAGTAAAATATTTTTATGCCAATTTGAGACAAAATATATATATAAATGTAATAAATCAACAATTTACATGATCTCTGGCGTAAATAAATATAAAAAAACAAATAAAACACTACGGCATCCGGGCATGCTTAGAAAATATGGTCGGCAGTCAACCTGTTAAGAGAAGCTGAAGGAATTAACAAAGCAAGGGCAACTGTAAGCGAAGAAATCATAAAAAAATAGTTCAGAGAACTTAATGAATTCCTAGTGGAGAGAAATTTGTGAGACGTATTGGATGATCCTGATAGAATATTTAATGGGGATGAGTCAGGATTCGCCTTATGTCCAAAAACTGGAAAGGTATTGGGACCTAAAGGATTTAAAAGTTTATATAATATTAAACTTGGAAATGAAAAAGAAACATCACTGTGCTCATCGTTTTTAATGCTGCTGGAAAAATTGCTCCACCGCTAGTCTTATTGACTTATGTCAGGCCACCTAGAGCGGTGGATGACCTCTGAAGTATTTTTTGAATACATCGCGAGCGAATTCCATAAATGGATACTATAAGAAAACATAAAAAGACCAATTATTGTATTTGTAGACGGGCACAAATCCCATATGACGTATGCTCTTAGCCAATGGTGTCAAGAGAATCAAGTAATCCTTTATGCACTACCAGCCAATACTACCCACATCCTTCAACCAACGGACGTCAGCGTTTTTAAGCCAATGAAAACTGATTGGAAAAAAACAGTTCTTGATTGGCAAAGTAAGCCTGAAAATATTAACTGCGCTGTCACAAAAATAAATTTTTGTACCGTTTTTAATGGGGTTTTATCAAAAACAGATCAAGGATACATTAAAAATGGATTTAGAAAAATGAATCCTAATGCGATAAACTACTCTAAATGTGTAATTAATACTAGAGAAAAACTAAAAAAATCAATCACTAAAACTAGACAATCAAGTGAGAATATAACCCAGCAAGATATCACATCAGCTAAAAAGTCTTTGGAAGGATAAAAACTGAATTGGAGTCATATGGCATAAAAGTTGATGTAATTTTGAATGAAGTAAATTTGCTTCAAGAAGTGTTGTCACCAAGTAAAAGGACCATGAGCTCTAATTCACTGACATGTCAGCAACATTCCAACCAAGATTGTGAAAATGATGAGCACGATATAAATGCACTTAGTACAAATTTAGCTGGACAATACTTACCAGAATTAATAATAAATCAAGGATCTGAAGGTTCTTTGACAATTTTCAACAGCACCATGATAGATATTCCTAGTGTGAATCTTGAAAGCTGTTTCACAACCTCTTTTGTAAATAATATATAAAAAGAACTATATGAACTACCCATAATAGATATTTCCCAAATCGATGTTATTCAAAACAAAGAATTTCCTATCAACGCTCAAATGCCTAGGAATCCAGATCTCGACATTAACCATGT
The DNA here is from genome assembly GCA_963921935.1 of Galeruca laticollis. Taxonomy (NCBI): domain Eukaryota; kingdom Metazoa; phylum Arthropoda; class Insecta; order Coleoptera; family Chrysomelidae; genus Galeruca; species Galeruca laticollis. Next base: position 176,026,864 of record OY998177.1, read on the forward strand.
TTTGAGTACATCTAATGACACTCAAAATAAGGCAATTATGGTTAACCCTGATACCCCAGAAAGTGCCCACTCGTATACAAATAATGAAGAGGAGAAAATTATCGTCAAACAAATTAAAGTCATTGAACCATAGAGTACACCAATTACCGACGTACCATTATATATCATAAATACCGACTCAAAATGTGCCAATCAAGATAATAAATTAATAGACAATAATAATAATTCAAATCCTGACAATGGAAAGAAGGTATTGTCTCCTCTTACTAACGCATTTGAAACTCATCTTAAATATCCTGATTCCATCAAAAGAAAAAAAAACGAATAGAAAAACAACAGACGGTAAAGCGCCAAGTGCTATTTCCTTCGAAGAGTGGCGAGAATTTTATAGAAAAAAAGATGCAGAAAAATCTCAAAAGCAAATGGATATTTGTAAAAGAAAAGAAGAGAGAAGGAAATTGAAGGAAAATAAGGTACCAACAAAAATGAAGCCAAAGAAAACAGATAGTGACAAAACTTCAAAAAAAATTAAAATACCATGTTATATGTGTAAGGGTTATTTGAACAGTGACACAGAGGAAGAGGACCATAAAAATATAGGCTGCGATTTTTATGATAAATGGTACCACAAAAAATGTACCGAATTTTATAACCTTCCTTATACTATTGCTGCTTCAAAGGACTACAAATGTGAAGTGTTAAGAAATCGTTAGCATTTAAAAAAATAATCTTTAGAATTTGTGTATATTTTGTTTTTGTATCAACTTATTGAATATATTAAAATGATTATTTTCTAATTTTTATTTCATTTGATGGGTACCTTAGCAAGTAAAATAAAAGATACATAGAAACACAACAATTGGTGCACCAGGTTTATAAGGATCTTCTTTTGAAGCGGTCGAGAACCAACTCTAAAGTGAACGAGAATCGCGACGGGTGGTCGAAAACAGGCTAAAATGTACTTTTTTTACATTCATTTGATTTATTCAACAAATTATGAATAAAAACACTACAAAAGACTTTTTAAACCCATTCCAAGACTTCAAACAACCCGAAAATGATATGGAAATTGAAATTTAATTGAACTTTCTTGGATTTATTACATCTCAAAGTCGAAATTCCTGTTAATCGGTCGCAAACAGGCACATTCATTTTGTGAGATAACTGAAGATTTTGCAATTAATAAAAACTTGATACACATTTCTTTTTACCTACTTATTATTGAAGTAATAAAATCCTAGCAAATATTGTACAAAAATGATACCTTTTGTTACTTTGGTACGAATTACAGCACATTTGATATAATCAAATCAATCAGATAATATCAGAACTGACATATTTTACTTACAATTTCTGTACTTTGATTGAAATTTGACAAAATTACAAATTTAAATTGTAAACTACGTCTACAAAAACTGTTTAAATATTATGAAATTTCCGCAAATATAACAAATTAATACTCGTTTAAAATGCAGGATAACTTGTGTATAGTATAAAAATAAAAAAACTTTATACATAAAAAATATTTACCCTTGTAACTTTTCAATAGATATACTAAATACAATTATAAATAAGAATATAATTAAACTTGCTACTAGATAAAAATGGATTAAAATAAATGACTTCTTACAAAATATAATGCTTCATGTCATAACCTGTGGGTAAGCTAAAAGACAAATAATCGTTTCAATAATAATGATGATAATAATAGAAATAGTGTTAGGCCACTATTATTATAATATAATAATAATTTACAACATGATATACCATATATATAAATAAGTTTACTATCCTGTAAAATATAAAAAATACAATGATTTGAATGAATACACTTCATGTAAATATATACGCAGTGGATTTATAAAGTCTCTTTTTTGTTTATTTTATCTTTCAACTGAAGACATTTTTGACATCTCAGATCTTTAGAAGGTAGTGAAGCTGTGCAGCTACAATATGACAGGTTATCATCAGAATACAAATAGTACTTAAAAGGACTTATTGAGATCTAGTTTTTTAGAATTATTCTCACAGTTTTTATTTAAAAATAGATACTTAAAGTTAGGCCATGAAAAATTCATATTTCGTATATTTTTTATTGTTTTCAGAGATTTGTAGGTATTAAACATATTGCTAGTAACCAAAACCCTCAAAACGTTCTAGTTATGGTTGAGTACTGATATGTACTGAGTATTGCACAGTATATAAAAAGTATTGTGTCAACCTCGTTGCATTACGAGGCTATAAAAGACGAATCGCCGTAAATTAATGACAATAAACCGATTTAGTAAAAAATAAATAAACGCTTAGTTTATGTATTTAAATTAATTATTGTACAAAATATTCAAGTACATTTTAATAAACAAATATTGTCTATCGTAGATATATATTCAGAGGTATCAGTTTCTAACGTCAACGTCAAAAATATTGAATAGACACTTTAACAGACCAAAATTATAAGATTTCCTTACACCTGGCTATAAAAATATTTATTAATATAAAGATAATATGGGTTATTGACACAAAAGCAAGAAGCAGGCTTAATAATGTTCCGTTACCTAAGTTCTTCCTATTATTAGAAATTTATTAATTGAATAATGTGGTTATTTAATCAGGTATTTTGATGAAATACGTCTACCGCCCAGATTAGCAGATAGAGCTTGATATGTGTCCTATCACACTCAACAGTATGTGGGTAATTTAAGGAATTGACGAGTTTTACCTAGGTGCTCGTAGAACACATATGCAAGAAAAACCAAATTTATATTGGGTGAAAGCGTCTATCTCAACTGTCCAGTACTGTATCTCAGAAACCAAAGAAGCACAGAGTTCTACAGTTTATCTCAAAAACAAACCAATTAAGTAATATTTGCATGTTTAATTTTCATATTAACAATGCCATTTGACAGACATGGGTTAATACTTTTATTAATCCCGAATTTATGACAAAACTTTTTTGTGTTTAATGAACTTTGTAATGAAGCAAAATGGTTTGTTTTACCTTCGTATTAAATCATAAAATTTACAATTTCGTCCTCTACTGGAATCTATTTAAGGTAAAGGCACCAGAAGCTAACAGTGCACCTATACCTGACACATCGACTATCGAAAATACCCAGTACTTAATAATAAAAATTCTATGGCCATAATTAGCTGTTTACGCAAGCAGAGTTCAGTTCAGCAAATTAAGATGGCTGTTGATGTCGTTTATTTCTCAAATTTCAAGTGTTTTCTAATAAGAACTGAATAAAGGTAATATTACATACTTAATAAAAATTATATATTATTTACTTATTTTAGGATTTATTTGTCATTAATGTAGGTAAACAAATGATTGGTCTAAATTATTTTAACGTCATAATTCATTACGTTAGTAAAACAAGATAATTTGTAAGGATGTCAGCTATAGGTTTCATTTTTTTTGTCATTGAACGAGGGTGTCAGACATAGGATTCTATCGAAAAATTACGAAATCTACACCCGAATCTCATTATTATGAATCAAATTATCCTGCAATATTATTTTTCAGACTCCACCAAAAATCCTTCAATATGATGAAGAAAATATAAATCAGGCACTAACCGCAAGGCAATACTCCATTCCAAAAAAAACTCTATGGTGCAAGTTTCATAGAAAATATCAAGAGTAAAGGAAAATGGGACTATCATCATTCTTTTCACCAGACGAAGAGTTTGCACTTGTTGATTGCATAAATTTAATGGCTGGCAAAAGATTTCCAATAAAAAATTATTTGATCTTATGTGCCAGAAGACTAGCAGTAGAGGTTAAAAAAGATAATAACGATGGTCCAAAAAAAATTTTTTTTGGGGTTTATGAAACGGCATCTCGATATCATTCAAACAGTTAGTCAAAATCTCATAACAAGCCTAAAAGATGTCACGGAAGAACAAATTAGAAGCTGATTCCTAGAAGTTGAAGAATACCTTACACCCAACAACCTATTTGATATTATTAACAATCCATCCCGTCTTCAACGCGGGCGAGTCGGCTTTTTTCTCAATTCCAAAAGGTTGAAAGTATTGGCCTCTAGAGGTGAAAAGTCCGTTTACCAGTCTGCCAATAACAACGAAAAGAAATGCGTGACGGTATTAGTGATCTGGGATGCAGCAGTAGCACTAGCGCCTCCATTTATATTCAGATATGCAAGAATCCCAGTTGTTTTGGCAAAAAGTGTTCCAATAGAGTGGGGTATTCGGTGGTCAGAATCAGGATAGATGACAGCAGAGGGTTCTTAATGAGTACGTCACCAACATTTTCACCCTTGAATCAAAAATTTCTCTCCCGATTCTTCTCTTTACAGATGGCCACTCATCTCACATGTCTAATCCATCTCAGCACTTTTTGTTCCATAATGTTATTGTTTCTTATCTCTCTCTTCTCAATCTCCACCCATCTACTTACACGTCTTTAAAACCCTCAAAACTGGCTGGATAGAAAACGTTTATAGTTGGAAGCTAAAAAATAGAAATTCCGAACTTAAACGACACAACTTTGCTCCTATATTAGATGAACGAAAAACACCTGATATTCTTGGTAATGGTTTTATAAAATGTAGATTGATATCATGGAATGCAGGAGCAGTGGCATTTGAAAAAACAAAAAATGAGACGGAACCTCAAACTGTTTTCAAAGGTTTTGTGCCCAATAACCCAGCAGCATTTGAAACTTTGGAACATTATATTGGCGAAGAGACAATGGCGCGTTTATCATATCTGCTGATGTTTGGGATGGTGATATCAAATATACAATTTGTAAAACAATTAAAAATGAATTATCGGGCAATAATACTGCAAACATGACTAAAGAAATGAATGCAAGTATCACCAAAGATGATGGAATGATAGAAGAAAGTACTGAAGGCAATCTGACAGACAATGATATAAGCAAAATTGAAGTGATCAACAATACACCTATAAGAGAACTAACTTCATCCGACCTTGCTCTTAATAAACGACTGCTTTCACGATTCAACTCCTTTGAGATCTATAGAATTGAATAAAATGGAAACTGTGAACGTTACAGAAAAGTCTACTGAGATGCACCCTTTAAAAAACCACTTTTTTGGCCCGAGCCAAAAGTTGTAAAGTCGTCACTATCCAAAAGAAAAAAACAAAAAGTTCCCAACGTAATTACTTCTCAAAAATGGCAAGACTAAGGTAGAATAAGAAGAACTAGAGAAAGGAAAACAGGAACGTAGACAAAAAAGAGAGAAGCTAAAACTCGAAAAACAAAAAAAGCGGCCTTTCGAATCGTCGAGGTCATCGGAAGAATCAGGTGAGGAAGTGAACTTCATGAAGTTCTAGGATTCTCCTTGGTATGAGGATGAAGAAACATGTTGCGAAGACATTGGTGAAGTAAAAGACAAGAAACGAGTAACACAAGGATCATTTGTTTTAATGGTGTTTATAGAGGGAAAAATACTAACACAATAGCTATTTATGTAAGCAGTTATGAACTGCACCATTTTGTGTAACGAGTGAAATTTTTGCGGGACGAGCGCGCTCCGCGTAGAGGGGCGAGCAAGGTCCCGCAAAATGACACAAGTTACACAAAAAAAAAAGCATTTCATAACGTGTTTCATACAAGATTGTATCTAATTTTGACAAGAAGAAAATTTAGTTAACCTAACGCACTGTTCGAATTGTGTCATAAATATTTATAATGCATAAAATGAAAAGTAAATTGTTCTAGTTGTTCTTATTGATAGTAGTTCTCTTTAGTAGTAGTTGTTGTTAATTTTCTATAATATGACATTAAACTTTCTTCTTTTCTCTCTTGTTTTTATTAACTAGTGATAAAATTAATTTTTCATCACCAGTTACATAATATTTTTCATTATGTAACTGGTTACGAAAAATGTGACGTTTGCTAACGGAAGTCAATGTTGAAAAATGTCACTTTATATGTCAAAATTAGATAAAATTTTATTTACGTTTGTATTGTCCAGGAAACTAAACAAAATGATGTGAATGTGATGGCGCTAAAATGTAAAATTTGTAGCTAACGAAAATGACATCTCAATTGTAAAATTTAAACAAATCGCTGGGCTGTTAAACCCACCCAAAAATGTAACTGTCAGGGATAGTGTCAGATATTTGTTTGATAAGCATGTAATGGCAATAAATGAAAAGTAATTACTTATGTTCTTGATGTGTTTGATAGTTAATAAATTAAAACAAAATAATAATTATTGTTATTGTACATAGGATTTTTGAAAGATCTAATTGAAAAATGCTAAAAAATTATGTTTAAACCAAAAAATTACATGCCTGTCAGGTATAAGTTCACTGTGTGTCAGATAGAAGTTACTTAACCCCTCTGACTTGTCAGCTCAGGTACATTTACTTCGAAAAAATTTTTCAGTTTTGCTGAGTAATTTTAATTTTTCTAGTTAAAATATGTTGCTGTGTTGTTTGACTTACCAAATATGTATAAGCTTAATTTCACAAATCATGGAAATATCATAATCTATAGCGACAAATGTGTCTTAACCTGTCAGCTACTGGCGCCCTTACCTTATGGTCCTCTCGATTGAAATGGTTTATTTCGAGACAATTGCACTTTATTAAAAAAATAATCCAATTAGAAAATTTACAATTTTTATAAAGTAGACTTGTTCAGAAACAATTTATTCCAACGGAGTATAAGAGTGTTTAAAGTTGATATCAAACAGACTAAAACAATACCATAATTCTACAGAGGTTCATAAATAGCTCTATAAGTATATTTACAGTCTATGGTTAGTGCCCAATAAATCGACAAATAGAAAAATTAAATAAACCATTCAAGCAATTTGAATTTTCTATCATAAAATATTTCTTCACAAATAAAATATTGTCTTCAAATAAAAGATACAACTTTATAAATGCAATGTGTATAATTATATAAAAACTAATTGCAGATATTAATAAAAAAATGTCCTTAATTAAAAAATACTTTGGTAAATCGTTGGAAGCATGAGAAGCTAATAACTAATATATTGAGATGTACATCACAAGAGATTATTACTTCAGACACTAAAGAAAATTGATAATGCTAATACATTATACTAATATTGTAAATATGGAACTCATAAAATATCAAAGATTCGAATGACATATACATTGTGTCCATTAATTAAGTTTACTAGAAAGGTATATAATTTTATTTTGAAAAAATTGCTCTACCGACGTCGGGAAAAGCCACTTTGCGATTTTCGCTGATGACACAGCCATCTTAACTTCACATGTAGACGAAAATATGGATTCACATCAACTGCAATCATACTTTCTCCAGTTTTGGTTTATTAAATGGCGAATCAAAGTCAACAAAGATAAATCAGTACATGTGACCCAAGTACGATATTGGAAAGGATCATCGTCCGATAACCCTCTTGCCATTTCTTCTCAAGGCAGTAGAGAAGATGATAGATAGGCATCTAAGGGTTACAATGCTATGTAACAAGCCTTTACATCTTAACCAGCATGCCTACCAAAACAGTAAGTCTTGCGAAACGGCCTTGCATAGCTTGGTGGGTAAGATTGAGCAAACCATTACTTACAAAGAAGTTGCACTGGCTGTGTTCCTAGATATCAAGGGAGCATTTGACAACACGAGCACCCACTCAATAGTGTCAAAGCTGGAATCCAGGGGCACTTACAGGACAATTTTTCGATAGTTAAAGAACATGTTAAGCAGCAGGAGAGCACAAGCATCATGTGTGGTGTCATGAGAGAGGTGAAGACATAAAGAGAATGTCCACAGGGTGGCGTTCTGTCACCAATGCTGTGGAACCTGGTAGTCGACTACCTCCTTGTTGCACTAAACAAATAGTGATGGTATGCTCAAGGATGTGCTAATGACATTGTTATTCTAATAAGGGGAAAACACATGAGCATCTGCCTGGAACTAATTCAGAGGGCACTGTTCGTGGTGGGGAGATGGAGTGATTGTCTGTTAACCCCTCGAAACTTGGAAATCGCTCGGGTGCTAAAACTCGTTGGCGATTAGATAAAGGTTGCCAGAGAAGCAAAACACCTAGGAATCCGGTTAGATGAGAAGCTAACCTGGAACAGCCATTTAGCAAGCCGTTCTCAGATAACATTAATAACGATAAGACGAGCGATTGGGTGCACTTGGTGTTCAATTCCGTCAATGGTAAACTGGCTTACACCGGGGTAATCAGACCGATGATGGTGTACGGCACGATTGTGTAGTAGTAAAGTCCAGCAAGGCACATCCACTAAAACACTTTCCAAAGTGCAGCGAGTTGCGTGTCTGAGCATCATAGACGCCGTGAAATGCACATTAACTGAAGCATTGAAGATACTGCTGAACATCCCACCCCTCAGAGAGGCACGCCAAAATAGCTGCATATAAAATGCAGTGTAATAGCAACTGGTTTAAGTTCCATGGTATGAAACATACCAAAATACACGACACTATAAGGTGCGATATCTTTGAAACACCAACTGATAGAAAGCCAAAGGTCGTGGAAACTGAGATACCATATCATGTCAACTTGAGTGGCAGAGCTGAATGGGCTCAGGGAGAAACTCAACATACGTTGAACAGCATCACCTAGTACACTAATGGGTCAAAGACCCCATAGGTTACAGCAGCAGGCGTCTACGGCGTCAGGCCCACGCAAAGCAAAAGTGTATGCCTGGGTAAGCTGCCAACCGTACTCAAAGCATAAATAGTTGGGAAATATAATAAAAGACTATTTATGTGAACAAGTACAGTAGGGCGGCTCTTATGGCCCTAGCAAGCCACATCTTTACTTTGAAGATAGAGTGGGACGGTCATAATACTTTGAAAACCTTGACAAAAGCCAATAAAGTAATTCTCACTTGGGTGCCAAGTCACACAGGTGTAGCTGGAAGTAAGGGAGCTGATAAGTGTGAAAAGAAAAGAGCTAATCTCTCCCTCATGGGACAAGCACCAGCATGCTGCGTTTCCTATAATGTCGTCTCCAACTGGGTGTCGAATGAACATCAAAAGCACTGGAAGGGGGTTGTGAGTCATGCTCTAGGGACCATCGAGTTCCAATGCAGCAGATGCTCTTAGGTTGGACAGAAAAGAACTGCGAAAAGTGGTAGGATTCTTGACTGACCACTGATTATTCCTAGCGAAAATGGGGATTGGCGTAACAAACCCTCAATGCAGGATGTGCGGAGAGGAAGAAGAAACTACAAAGCATGTTATTTCAAAACATGTTATTTTCGACTGTCCTGCTCTTTGCAGAAGGATAGCCTCCAATATAGATACCTTCTTAGATATAAGTCAGGAGGATTGCAGGAAAGTATAGTCCGAGGAATCTCATTGTTCGCTAAGACTGGGGGTGCACAATATGTCTAATTAATGGCTGAGCGACAACCATTAGGGCACGAACTTTCGTGACTTTCACGAATCGTAAAACCACCTGCCCCCGGTAAGATTAAGTAATATGCAAACCCCACAGCGAGAAGAGGTGAAGTATCTTGGCATCCGTTTAGATTGTAGACTGACATGGAAGAAGCACGTCTTCACGAAAAGAAAGCAGCTTGGCTTAATGTTGCACAAACACTATTGGCTAATCGGTCCCAAATCAGAGCTATCCTTAACAAATAAACTACTGATCTAAAAAGTTATTTTCAAAACCGTTTGGACTTATGGATTAGAACTCTGGAGTTCAGCTTCCAACTCAAACTTGGAACTTCCAAAAAGGTTCCAGGCTAAGATGCTCAGGATTATCTCCCAAGAACCATGGTTTGTACCTAACACCATAATTGCAAGAGATCTCAATGTACCAACAGTAAAAGAGGTAATTAGGCAACAGTATGTAAAATATTCTACGGGGCTAGATGTTCATCCAAACCCTATTGTTTCGGATCTAACACAATTAGTGCAACATAGGCGCCTGAAACATCACTACCCAGTTGACTCTCTGTACAGATTGTAGTAAACTAATACACGTTCGCTCTGGTTATAATTAAAATATAACTAATGTAAATATAGGAATCAGTTGATGAACTGCTTTCTACAAGTTGTATTACATGAACATACAATTTACTTATTGTTTGTTGTAACAGATTGTAAATAAAGTTGGTTATTAAAAAATTGCAAGAGTAATAATAAAAGTGAGAAGAAATTTGTTCCAAAGTAAAACCCCAATAGGTAAAAGTGTTGGGAATAAATTTTAAATGTTCATGAATATGATGACCTTAAAATACAATTAGTTATATAAATCAATTTTTATATTATGCAGATAATAAATTTTCTTTAGTGGCTGTCGTAATACTTTCATACTCTGTAGTACTGCTAACGCCCCGAACTTGTGTAATTATGTATTAACCAATGCTTTAATATTGCATAAAAACGATATATAAGGATTCAATTAAGATGTTACGGAAATCCTTTTTACTAATATTCCTACACAAAAAACCTTCAATGTGGAATTTTCAAAAAAACATTACTACCAAATATCATCATTAGCTTTTATCAATCACTACAGGACGAAGGCCTCTCCTAGGTGATTCTAATCTACCAAATATACTTAGTTACAATACTATGAAAAGATGCTTTGATTTTTAAGATTTATTATTTTTCTGACTGTAACTGATTTGTTTAAATCAAAGTCGAAAAATATAATTGTTTTAAATGAGGCCTATTATGAAATATTTTAAGTGATAATCATTGTATAATACTTGGTAGAAAATGGTGTTAGTTTTTCTGTATATCGAAACGCGAAATAAATAATTTACACAAATTCGTGTTTAGATCTTTAAAAAAAGTATTACAAGCTTTTCGCACATTGTCACAAATTTCTAGCTGTAATAAAAATCTGTTCACAAAGCAAAAAATAAGAAGGTTATATTATTGAAAGGAGACAAATGGGCCACGATTCTAAAACCTAATATTGACTACTTTGGCATAAATTCTTCAAAATGGAATTGAAACACACCTTAAAGTTGAAAAAATGGATGTTTTATTTATCCACAATACCATGTAGATTCACCGTTACAGTAAAAATGTATTCAGCATTAGCAAACAATTCATTTTCCTTTTAAAAAATTTTATACAAAGTGTATATTGAAAAAAAATATTTTTTTAATAGAAAAATTTAGAAATTGAGCAAGTTTAAATCAATTCTGTGTATTTGAAATATCTCAACATCCATATTTAGTATTTAAAACTGTGTTCAATAAATATTTCCATTAAATAAATTCAAACAGAAAAGATGGCATCTAAAATTTCATATGGAAATTTTTTTATTCATTCTAAAGAATATGAAAAAATTTCTAATATGAAATATTTCTCGAATAATTAGATCTTTAAAATATGTTTTTATTCCATCTAGTATTTGCGTCGAAAAATAATTGATTAAAAGTGCCCTTTCTGCTCTAGATAATTAAGGTGGTCATAAGATATGAGCCACAGTGCCTAATTTTTATTGTTTTTATAATTATTGAAAAAAATCCGAATTAAATCCTGGATTTTATTAAATATTGTTCTACAAATTATTTGAAAATAAGACCGTAGCACAGAAATACAATACTTATATGTGAAATATAGGACAATTACCAGAGATCTCCTGACCAAAGAGAGTCAACAATCCGCTAGAGCGCCAAATTCTTAGGTGGGAATGACACAACAGAATACCCTGAGAAAACTTTTCTATAATTACACTACAATAAAATGTGTATATGTGCAGGCTATGCGTAAGGAAATATTGAATTAAAACAATTTTTTCGTCTTAAAGAGTTAAAAGTAGTGCAAATAAATCATGCCAAGGGCTGTCATTGTTCTATTTTCCTAAAGAACCTGAATGTCAAGTAGAAATATATTTTAATAAATCATATTAATATGTTTCAGTACCAAGATTTGAAGGGCGTAATTGTCGGGTCAAAATAAGAACTTTAATTCCTATAAATATGATTAATAAGCAAATGATTGTTGAGTGTACACGTATTTTATTTTGTCCTCATAATTTATAAATTTTTAATGATAAAAAGTGGTCAATTGTGTAGTGAGCTATATCATTTCAAAGGTAATTGATTGAACTTTCTATATATGGAGGTGAACCAACAATATTTTTGTATTTAGAAAAGATATTAGGTATATTATTGCATTTATCAAAGATTAAATGAACGTCAATTGAACAAAAAACTCGTCTAATTTATAAGCAATTAACTATTTGGAATCTGCTTTCGTCGTATGCAGTAAATGTATAAATAGTAAACTCCAGTGGCGGATCAATCAACAATGTCAACCAGAATTAAGTGCACCTACTGTAAATTGGATAACATAAAAGAACATGTAAATTGTGATTGTTACAAATGGTCGAGTTGTAGAAAATGCAGAGATCCAACAAAAACTGAATAGAGATGTATAACTTTAAAGAAAACAGTGTTATCATATCTGTGTAAGAATTGCGAAAAAGATATTTTCATGATCCCGGAATTGATTAATCAAGTAAAAGAATTGCAAAAATGAAATCGTGCTATTAAAACAAACAATTCAAACAATTTAAATGAATAATTTCGGACAGCAATATAACATTAACCTGCTTAAAAAATAAAAAAAAATTGATAGCTAACAATTCTAGTGTTCCTATTAATGTTGATCTAAATTCAATGCAAAGGAAGCATACTTATTAAGGAACTTTACAGTGATCTTGAAGAACAAAAGAAAAATGGCGAATCTAATATTGTCATCCGTCACCAGTTTGGCGTGCCCAGAATTATGAAAAAATAAGTAACAACTCAAAAAACTGAATAAAGAATTATTGGTATATTGTCAGAATTAAATCAAAAATTCATGACCTAAAAACCAGTGCTAGTGTATCTGTATATGACGTTATTATCTTGATTGAGACTTGACTGTATGACATGTATGTTGACGAAGAGCAAACTGGGTCTGGATAATTATATAGTCTATAGATGTAATCACTACACACTGTAAAACTAGTAAAAAAAGTCATGGTGGTGGAGTATTAATTGCTGTAAGTGTTTTAACACCAGTAAACTTACATTTAAACACGAATCAGCATCTATTTGTGTCATTAAAATATGGTCAGAATAAATTTATTTTTGGTGCCGTGTACATCCCACCAAAATCCAGCATGGAGTTATACACTGAGCATGCAGATGATGTATTTTAAATTTTTGTTAATCATCCAGATTTTAAATTTATCTTATTTGGTGATTATAACATTGCAGATGCTATTTGGACACCATCTAATAATGATAATGCTCTAAATATCACTTGTTCTTTAACCTCACCAGGGAATTTTATAAATAGCTATTTTAATGCCATTGGAGTTGGTCAAGTTAATAATATTCCTAACAATAATAACGAATTTTTAGACTTTTACTCAATACTAAAATCAGAATACTTGAAGCAAATGATGTTTTGCTCAATATGAATTATCATCATAAGGCATATTATTTTTCCATTTTTGTAAATTCTTCTAATAATCTAAAATTTGATACTTTGTACTATAATTTTAAAAAAGCAAACATCATCGGCACCAACAAGTTTTTTTCATCAGTGGACTGGTCTGTATTGTACAACATTGAGGATATTAATTCTGCTATTCAACTTTTTTATGATATTGTCTATGAAGGTATACGCATTTTTGTTCCCTTACAGAGATTTAGAACCTCAAACTTTCCAGCATGGTCTTCGTCTGAGCTTAGAAGTCTTTTAACAAAAGAGAAAGTTGCACATAAACAGTACAAGGTATCTCATTGTATTAACGACTATCTGAAATTCTGTGAATTACGGGAATTGTGTAAAGTACTTAGTGGTTGATGTTATGCTAATTATTGCAGTAGTGCAGAGATTGATATACACAACAACTCAGGTTCGTTCTGGAAATACTTTAACAATATTCGCAAATCAAATAGCTATCTTAATATGATATACTTGGATGATAAGAATCGTTCCGATGGATCAGAAATAGTAGATCTGTTTGCAAATTTATTTTCAACCGTTTATTCAAATGATCAATATGATCTAGATCTCGCTGCCCAAAACTTAAATTGCAATGAAACAGTTGACCTACAAAATATAGCCATTACGTTAATTGAAGTATATGAAGATATTCAAAAATTTAAGGACAAAAATTCAAGTGGTCCAGATGGTGTACCCAACGTATTGTTGAAGGGATGTGTGTGTGCTCAAACCCTATTCATTATTTATTTAATATGTCTTTAAATTCTTGTCATTGTTATCCAGAGTTTTACAAAACCAGTAACACTAATGGATAATATCATAAGCATTTGTCATGGACCTGTAAAAATATTGTTATTCCAGAACATGGGTTTCAGTTGGGTAGATTAACAGAACTGTAACTAATCTCATGCTATTTCAGAGCTGCATATTGAATGCATTCGAAAAGGGTCAACAAGTTGATGTAATCTATACAGATTTTAAAAATGCATTTGGCACACTTAACCACCAACTACTAATAAGTAAGCTAAAAGTCTTGGGTTTTGGAGAAAATATTATATGTTGGGTGTGCAGTTATCTTACTGGGCGACATCAGAGAGTTAGAATTAATAATTATATTTCAGGCGATATCGAAGTTTCATCTGGTGTACCTCAAGGGTCATATTGTGCTCCTTTACCATTCAGTCTTTTTGTAAATGATCTAAAACTAGTAATTAAGGATGTGGATTTTTTATTTTTTGCTGACGATCTGAAATTATTTCATAAAGTGAATGACGTTTGTAACAGTAACGTGTTTCAAAGCAATCTTGATGCCCTCGTCAACTGGACAAACAAATATTTGTTTGAACTTAATATTGATAAATGCTATGTTATATCTTTTTATAGGGGAAGGATGTTGACTGAATATGCATACAGCATCAATAATACGCTGTTAAAAAGGGTAACCGAAGTAAAAGATTTGGGTATGGTCTTTGACCAACAACTAACATTCAAAAAACATATGCAAGAAATCCACATTATGAGGAACAGTAGAAATTTTTCACATCAAACTGTGAAGATACACTGCTCTCTGGTGCTATCAAACCTAGATTATGCTTCTATCATATGGTCATTATAACTCTGACATTTCTCACATCGAGAGTGTTCAGGTCAAGTCTGCGAGGTACATCGCATTTAAGATAGGCTCATCTCAAGGGACCAAGACATATGTACCAATTATTGAGGGTTTCCAATAATCCAGTTTTCCAGTTAAGCAGGTTTAAAATTATAGTTGTCTCATTTACAGAGGCCCTTGCTTACAGAGGTCGAAATGTGCCGGTATTCCATTTTTAGAGGTGGAAATGTTGATAAAAATGCGTATTTTTGTTGTTATGAATTTAATGTAGGTATGAATGTACATACATACACCCTTTTCGGAGATACGCACTCCAACCTCAGCGGCAGACTACTCGCCGACCAACTTGTCTCACTTCCTATCTTACGGATAAGAAATAATAATCCAACCCTATTAAGTCACCTTAGCTCCTCCATAGTCGATCATATAATCTGCAGAGACAGATTAATCACTCTCGTGGACGACGAATGCTTTATAGGCGACCCTATCACCTCCGACCATGTCCCACTACTGGTCAAAACCGCACTACACAACCCCATACCACCACCAGCAACAAATTTCACCTTTCGCGATTTCAAAAAAGCCGATTGGAATTCCTTTGCTAATCACGTCTCTACTAATCTACCACCACCCGTCATTCATCAGAATACTGATGACATAGATAATCACGCAGAAGAATTCCAATCCCTCTTAATCGATGCGCAAGACATCGCCGTCCCACTCACCACCGTACACACCAATTTTCATGCACTTCCGCAAATAATTTTGCAAAAGATACGTCAGAAAAGACAGTTATACAGGTTATACGTCCGCACTCGAGATCCTGCAGTCAAAACACAATGGAACCGTCTCAACGCCCAGGTCCGACAAGAAATCAATGCTGAAAAGCAGAGAAAATGGAAGACCGAAACAGCCGGACTGGACTTCAGACAAGGGCGCGTGTTTTGGCAAAAATTCAACCGCCTCGTCGGTCTCAAGAGAAAGGTTGAATCACATCTCGAAGTGCAAGGACAGAAGATCTACACATCCGAAGACAAAGCCACCGCCTTCAAAAATAACCTACAAACTGTCTTTTCACCACTCGATAATCCCCAATTTCTTAGGGACTTTGCCGTCGAAACCGACCTCATGACTCGAAATATTACTCGAAGTCCACATATACACATCCCACCTGATGAGAACTCTCCGCTTCTTTCACCATTCACCATCGAAGGAGTTCAGCTGGCGTGCCGAGCGGGGAGAAACAGTGCCCCAGGGCACGACGGAATCTCGAGGCAGGCACTAAAAAACCTGCCAGAAGAGATCTTCCCTCCGCTCTGCGCCCTGCTGAACGCCTGCCTTGCTTTTTCTTATTTTCCTCGTTGTTGGAAATCTGCCAACGTAGTTCTCATCCCCAAACCCGGCAAAGACCCCACAAAGCCTGAATCTTACCGCCCTATTTCATAAATCAGCGTCCTAGGTAAAGTCTTTGAACGCTTGTTGAAAGAACGAATCTGGGACTTCTGCACTGAAAATAATATAATTCCGGCATTTCAATTCGGATTCAGATCGGGCCACTCTTGTCAGAACGCCACCACCAGTCTTCAAACAATCGTCACCCGAGCTTTAAATCAACGACGCTGTTCTGCCGCCATCCTCATGGACGTTCAGAAGGCCTTCGATCAAGTTTGGCACGCCGGACTAGTGAGAAAGCTACTGAGCATCCGATTGCCCAACCAAATTGTCAAATTAATATTTTCTTACCTCACCGACAGATCGATCAGCGTCAAAGTTGGTTACAGCATATCCGACCCTTTTACACCTCAAACTGGCGTTCCGCAGGGCTCGATACTTGCTCCTCTACTATATATCATTTATACGTATGATACACCTGTCCCACGACATCCTCGTGATAACGTCCAACTATATGCGGATGATACCGCACTAATAATTTCTGCCACAGATATTCGCTCTCTCAACATTCGATCCCAAAATCTACTGACCCAATTTTCTAATTGGTGCAGGAAATGGCGGGTGACTCTTAATCCTCAAAAAACACAAGCCATCGTCTTCCAACACCCTGATACCAGGAGCGAACGAGGGTGATCGACTCGAAATCCGTAGGGAAGTCGTCTATTTGGGAGTGAAATTCACTTACACTCTCAACTGGACGCCCGACCTAATGGACACTTTAAATAAAGTCCGACGGAGAGTTAATCTTCTCAAGGCGCTCGGCGGCACATTCGGACGCACACACCCTACCACCCTACTTCATACGTATAAAACATATATCCGTCCAATAATCGACTATAGAGCAAACGTCTATTGCACGCTCCCCAACCATCTTGCTAAACGACTTCGAACTTGTGAGCAGTCAATCCTTAGATACTGCCAATACAAGGCTCCATACTCGCCCACCAACACAGTATATGTCAATATAGACATCGAGCCCCTTCTACCACGCCTTAATAACCTACAAGCCCGATACGTTAATCGTACCATCGAATCGGGCAGCGAAATCGCCAAAAACACCCTTCTCACACCGTGGGTCGCCAATAGACGACCCCTCGGTAGGTACCCCCAGAGGAAGCTCCCATTTCCTCCGTTGCGCCTGCTAGCCACGGCTTACGACGACCTCCCCGACGAATACATCGACTACCTCGACAGCTCCCCAATCTCTCTACGATAATCGTAAAAACTCACTATTACCCACAACATTCTAGGTCATTAATTCTCTTCTCAACAACCTCCGCAACAAGTCCAAAACCATCATAATAAAATCTCAACAAATCCCAAAATCTCACATTCCCATATTTGTTCAACACTTTGGACTAACCCTATAGTTATTGCCGCCCCCACACCACCCACGTCGGTGTTGCAGGTTTTTGCGGTTTTCCTGTACACTCTGTGAATTAATCACTAGCCAAATGGACCGACGATCGACGCACTCGCATTTTTAGATTTAAAATTGTTATTATTCCACCGACCATCGAAAACATTCCCAAACCACCGAAGGCACGTCACCGCTACTTTCTACCAAACTTCAACAAAATACTAAATTCCATACACTTTTGAAAAATGTCTCCTATACACCTTTCACATAACAAAAATCCAAAAAGTAAAAATCTTCAGTACCCCTAATACTTCGCTCTCAAATACCCGGAGACATTTAAGAATTTTCAAAATCAATAAATAAATAACATTCAATTTCATAATTCCTGACACCTAGCCAGTCCAACGCATATATCTATGTATCGGCAACGATACATGGTTCGTCTTCAACACTTACACTCCCATCCTAGACACTTTTTGTCAAATCATTTCCGCACACTTCTGGGCTTCGCTGCTTCCAGAGACCAACCCCCAATTCACCCCAACGCAGCACAACCCTCCAGTCACCTTCTGGCGAAAAGCCCACCCAACAACTCTCATCCTAGACACTTCTAAACAAATTTTCCTACACACTTTTAAAATTTTTTTCTACTAGACACTTTTAAACCCCAACCTAATTTCTTGGTCAACGCGCACTAAACCACCCAACACACCCCCAACACAGCCCTGAAGAGGAAACCTATCCTATACCAGGGCGGCATCAAGAAAACGACAAATCAACCAAGAAAACCCCAACCCACCCCAAACTCATTCACGAATCTCTCTCTCTCTCTCTCTCTCTCTCTCTCTCTCTCTCAATTTCACGCCAGTAGCGCCAGTCCATCGCCTGAGGAAGGTGATACAGCAAGAGCGGGTCACTGATACAAACCTGTTCACCGCGACTTCGCCGGCAACGTGGACGCCTCCACCAGAAGACCAACCAACCCCATGTTCTGCCGAACTTTTCAGTTCGACAGTTCAATCACTACACTTGGAAGTGTAAATTGTTTCTCTCGAAACAACTACTATTTATGAAAATAATAAACAGTGTTAATCTTGTTTTTATTTCAGACAACACACAAGCAAGCCACACCATCCGAAGAGGGAATGACATTTAGCATCTAGGTAAATATAAAACTCCTGAAAGCTAATAAGTCAGTAACATTTTTTTGTTTTTTGTTGATTCTCCAAGCACTTGATATTTTATTTTTGAGATAATTTAGTGAGATATTTTGAAATATTTTTTAAATACAATACATATTATATTATAAGTAGATAAATTTTTGATAAATAACAGAATACAACAGGGTAACAAATGTTTCTATGCATTAAAAGACACATTTAAATCAAAGATATTGTCTACAAACACAAACATTAAAATATACAAGACCAGTCGTAGAAACCTGGAATTTAACAAAAAAAGAGGAAACACATTAGAAATCTGGGAAAGGAAAATACTACGGAGAATATACGGCCCGATTAAAGAAAATGCAGTATGGAGAATATTAAGAAACTACGAAGTTAATCAAAAATTCAATAGCCCAATAATAACAAATGAAATAAGAAATAAAGGATTAAGGTGGGCAGGACATGTACAACATCTAGGTAATGAAAGGTGTGTCAAGAAAATACAGGAATCTGAAAAACGAAGAGCAAGGGGACGACCGAAAACTAGATGGTTGGATGGTGTAGAAGAAGATCTTAAAGAAATTGGAATAAATAACTGGAAGAACAAAGCAAAAGACCGGAAAGAATGGAAAAGAATAGTAGAAGAAGCAAAGGACAGACTTCAGAGCAGAAACTAAATCACCGAATTCACAAACTCACTACTGATTTAAAGCAGTAGGGTTGGCCAAGCGGCTGGCCACCGCTGCCGGAAAAATGAGACTAGGAATCCCAATAGGGAGACAATGGACCTTAGGTCTGAAAGTCAATGAGAAGAAGGAGATACATTTTTGAGATATTTTTAAAAAAATTTTGATAGATATTATTTTTAACAAAGATAATATAATTTTTAAGTATTCATTTATAGATATTTTAGGATATAGATTTTAGGCATATAGGATTGTTTTTAAACGTTAGGTGAAATCTAACACGTGGCCTTTAATGTAACTTTTTTAACGCAACCTTTCCCAGGTTAATTAAAGATTATCTTTACTCTTCTATACTTACTTAATTTTTAATATTTTTCAACTTACAAAAAATTAATTTGCTTTTACATCTCTATTGAACATCTTCACTTTATTTTAAAATCAATAATTCAATACTATATCAATATACCATCAACTAATCAATTTCAATTTTCGATTATATTTTTTCTCTTTCCAGAGAGTCGACTGTCGCTTAACAGTTTTGCTAGCACATCATCTGCCTCAAGTTGTAGTTCACTCATGACGAATAGTTCATATGTTAGAAAAACTCCACGGAAAGTACCAGCAAGTCCAACAACTTTTGAGCCAGTCCAAAAAAAGAAAGCAATTGAAACTCAGCCTACCATGACTGGTTTTGTAATGCGGACTTCAACTGCTGCTGCTATTAAGGCCTGGTTATACACCGCCCTCGAGAAAAACGGTAGCAACAAGTCTCTTGGACGAAGTCTATGAAGAGGAACAAGAAAAATGTTTCTCCTCCCTGTCAGGACAGTCCGTAAATATGTCAATTGATGGGTGGTCAAACGTGCACAACGAACCAGTGATATGTGCAACGATAACCACTGAAGATGGACAAGCCCTCCTATACGAAACTATAGACACATCAGGAAATCCACATACTTCAGAATATTTAACTCAAATGGTTTGTGACCTGATTTCTTCATGTGAATTAAAATACGAGTGTATCGTAAAATCTTTTGTGACAGACAATGTTGCAAACATGACATTTATGAGAAAAACATTAGAAGAAAAAACGAACGCAAAAGTTATAACTTATGGCTGCTCTGCACATATTTTTAATTTACTGTGCAAGGACTTTCAAGTTAAAGACGTTAAAGAACATGTGGTCCAAATTGTTAAGTAGTTTCGAAATAACCACTTGGCTAGAGCTAAATTCAGTCAAACAGGAGGCAGTGCTTTAGTCCTTCCAAGCGTTGTGGGATGGAATAGCCTTGGCGATTGCTTAGAGATGTATGTCACTCAGTGGGACATCATATTAAAAATCTGCAAAGAAAATAAAAAGGAGATTGATTCCACTATTTACCAAAAAGTTTCGAATATTGCGATTAAGCATGCAGCGCAAGGTTATTTAAACATTTTAAAACCTATATCAGTTGCTCTTGATACTGTGCAGGGAAAAATGCTACTATAGCAGATGCTGTAGAGCAGTGGAAACATTTACAATATATCTTTGATGAATCTGTGGAAATACAATTACAAAAAACACAACAATTTAATAATCGATATAAGCAAGCACTAACGCCATATCATTTTATAGCGTATATGTTGAATCTACAAAAAACAAAATACCAGTTAACACCAGAAGAAAAGAATATAGCTTAAGAAACAATTAACGAGTTATATGAAAACACTGGACTGTTACCTTTAGTAATAAAGTTAAATGCCCGCAGTGCTCCATTTAAGTAAGTTATGCTTTCGGATGAAGTAATAAAAAATGTACACGGACTACAATGGTGGTTATCACAAAATGATGAGCCGGAAATTTTGAAACAGTTGCCAATAATATAACAGTTCCTGTGTGCAACTGCTTCTTCAGTTTCAGTAGAACGCATATTTAGCTCTTTTGGTCTTGTACACTCGGATATTAGAAACAGATTAGGCATAGAAAAAGGAGGAAAACTCGTGTTTTTGTTTAAATTGTATAACAAAAATGAATAGATTGAAAATATACAGTAATAAAGTTTAGGTGTTACGTTTAGTTTAAGAATTTGGAATGATGTACTTTTTTTTGTTGTTTTTGCTAAAAGCAGATACTTCTTTTGATTTTTGAGAAAACTTTTATATTATGTGGTTATCTGGTTCTGAATAAAAAAGATTAAAATTGATTTTAAATCATGATTTTAATTTTAAAAATCAAGTTATTTAAATCATGGTTTTAATCGTGATTTTAATTACTTGATTTTAATCAGCCCAACCATGTATATTATGCATGTAACATTATGTTTAATTAGTTTTAGGAATGTAATGATATCATAAATAAATAGATTTGAAAATGTTTTCTTCGAAATATCTTTTAAACCACAACTGCAGTTTTGTTTGAAATATATTTTATAGACAGTATATCGAAAAAGTTCACTCATACCTTTTTAAATAAAATATTTTTTTTCTCAGTATAGCGTTTTTAGTTTCTTTTCTCAGTGTATTCTGTTGTACTTTACATCAAATGACATCGCGATTTTGAAACCCATTTACCCAATGTGTGTGTGTGTGTGGTTTTTCTAGGAAGACACTGCTTAGTGTGTGTGATCGTGGAGAATGTACTTTTTTTAAACTAAATATAAAAACAACGTTTTTAACTAATAATAATTACCTTTTTCCCATTGTACTACTTTTTACGTCGTTTCATAGTCTTGTGTTTTAATGACTAGTACCTAATTGTTTTATGTTTTTTTATTCACATATCAAGCTATTTTATTTTATTTTTTTCTTAGAAATTATTAACAATGTATAATTATTTTAACAATGTATTTTTGTACTGTTCAATTGTTTATTATTAATTGGTGAGCGTCTAAATGGATCCTTATATTCAGCATTTTCAAATAAATTCAATTCCAACTTTTACCATAAATACTGCTGATGATTGTTCACAAATACTAAATATTAATAATAAAAATAGCACTTTTCAAGTCCTGCATATGAATATACGTAGTATCAATAAAAATTTTGATGAATTTTTGGTACTACTACAAAATTTAAACAGAGAATTTGATTGTATAGTTTTAAGTGAGACTTGGAAAATAATAGAACCGAGCATTTTTGACATAAATGGGTATGAATTGATCTATAATGAAAGTCATTTTAACCAAAATGATGGAGTAATTGTTTATGTTAATTCTTCTCTTAATTTCACATATGATATAAGTATTACCATTGCACAATAATATCAATGCATTAAAGATTAATATTACATCAAATATCAATGGTTCCATTGTTGTTAGGGAATTTTATAAGTCACCAACTATAAACATAAATGAATTCAATGGGAGCCTGAATGCATTCCTAGAACGGCACGAAAATAATGAAAACAAGATAAAACTTTTTTTGGGTGACTTAAATATCAATTTACTAGAGCCACATGATAGACACACAGCCGAGTACCTAAATATTCTGAATGAATTTGGGTATAAATCTACCATCAATGACTCAACAAGGGTCCAAGGTAATAGTGAAAGCTGTTTAGATCACATATTCCTAAAGACTAATGTAAACAATTACGATAACATCTTGCCCTTGGTATTAAAAACAACTATAACTGACCATTTTTCAACCATCTTGCAAATTGGTAATGAAAATAATGCTGTACATGAAATAGGTAACAGTAGATATATCAATTTCATCAATGAAAATGAATTAATAAATTCATTACAGCACCTTTGTTGGGATTCAGTGTACGCTGCTGATAATCCAGATATTGCAACAAACGAATTTATAACTATTGTTACAAACGTGTTAAACCAATGCACTGAACGAAGACAACTGTTCAGAAAACGCGATAAATTAGCTCCCTGGTTAACTACGGCCCTACTTAATTCGATAAATAAAAAGGACATGATGTATAAAGAGTGTCAAAAAAATATAAATAACATTACTATGAAAAATGATTACAAGATATTTAGAAATAAGCTGAATACACTAATTGTTAAAGCAAAATCAAAATATTATCAACAACTAATTAATAAAAATTCGAGCACCACAAAAAACTTATGGAACGTAGTTCAACAATTAACAAATTAGAAAAAGAATAAAAACCCCATCAACAGCATTACTGGCGTAGATTCTGACGAGTTGCTTGTGGATGCCATTGATGTAGCTAACGAGTTCAATAACCACTTCACTTCCGTAGGCAAAAAATTAGCTAACAAAGTTCCAAAAGATAAAAATTATAAAATTAAACGGTCATCTACTTTGAATTCGTTTGTGTTTGCGCCAGCTGATGAAAACGAAGTTGTAGAAGTAATATTAAATTTAAAAAATGGGAAATCAGTTGGTTGTGATAACATAAAAGCTGAAACGATTAAATTAATTCGATATCATATAGTACAACCTTTAACTTATCTCTTTAACAATTCAATTCAAAGCGGTGTGTTTCCCATGGCCTTTAAGAATACTGTTGTGACCCCAATATCACTTATAACACATTTTGCTAAAATATTCGAGAAACTGATTCAAGACTTCTTAGTTACCTAAATAAATACAAACTTCTATCAAATCAACAATTTGGTTTCAGGCAAGGTAAATCTACTCAGGACGTTGTAATCGAATTAACATCTAAAATAACCGAGTCACTTAGTGAAGATAAGCTTTGTTTGTGTATATTTATAGACCTAACAAAAGCCTTTGATACAGTGAGTCACCCTTTATTATTACAAGCATTGGAGGATATAGGGATCCGAAACGATTCCCTAAATTTTTTTGAAAATTATCTAACTAATAGACATCAATTTGTAAGGGTGAATGATGTGAAGAGCTGTGACAGACCGATTGACTTTGGTGTACCTCAAGGTACCGTTCTAGACCCAACGTTGTTTAATATATATATATATATATATATATATATATATATTCGTTCGGAAAGAACGATAATATTATTGGTTTCGCAGATGATACTGCTATATTCTATAAAGCATATAACTGGGAAGATTTAAAAAGGATGGCCGAAACCGATTTTTCTAAAATAAAAAAATTTTTAGATTTCAAATTATTAACAGTTAATACAGTGAAAACCAATTACCTGTCTTTCAGTTGCAATACATTCGGAATGCCTTTATTTCATGAGTTAATAATAAATACTGAATTGGATACATACCGAATATTGCCTGAAAAGAATATCAAATATTTAGGAATTATATTAGACCCGCATTTGAAATGGGATGCGCATATAACATATGTGGTTAACAAATTGCGTACTATACTATGGAAATTTAGAAAACTCAAGGTCATTTTATCATCAAACTACTTACGTACTCTTTACTATTCGTTGGTGGAAAGTCACTTACGTTTTGGAATTACTGTGTGGGGCTCTGCTTTGAAGACTCATTTGCACATACTCGAGGTAACACAACGAAGATTTATAAAATTAATATATTCAAAAAGCGCGAGATATCCCAGTAACCAATTATATACAGAAGCAAAAATGCTGGATCTCAGACAACTCTATTTCTTATCCGTATGTATTAGATACCACACACATAAACACAGTAGTAAGTTACCTACTCATTCGTACAATACAAGACAAGGTCAGTATTTTGTGGTTCCCTTCATGACAAAAACAGTTTCGCAAAGGTCTTACTCTTATTTGGCCCCTAAGTTATACAATACAATTCCACAAGACTTGAAAAAAATATTGAATATTCATAAATTTAAAAAACATCTTAAGCAGTATATTATCGGAAATAATTGTGTTAATATATGAAGTTTTTTTGAAACTTAGTTTTATTTGGACATGCTTAAAGAAAAGTTGGTTCGTTTAGCTGTTTTCGTATTGGCACTCACCCTGTTTTCAATATTAATTTTTTTAGATATTAGTGTATGTATAGGCATTTTATTTTATTTTATTATATATTCTCTTAATATGTTTTGTATACCGAAACAAGTGTTAGTACACTTTTCGGTTCTCCGCTCTATTCAACTACTTTTGATGCCGTAAAACAAATAATGACAATTGTTTGTAATCACTATAGGATAAATTAATATTATAAAATTGGAATGTGTGAATATCATCAATCAATAACAGACAATTTTAGAGACAATTAATAAATATATATTTACTCCCAATATGGTGAACAGCAAATAAAATATTCTATCTCCCTTATTGCCCACTTCAAACAAAGCAGTTCTAGGATTTTTAATACTTACATTTGAAAGTAATAATAGTGTCAAAGTTTTCCTAAAACATTCAATTTATCCTAAACGATTAACTATAAATAAAGACATTATTAAATAAACTTATATTTAGAATCCACAAATTATAAAAATATTTACTGTTTTTATTGAAAATAATAAAGTTGCTATTGAGATATAGTCAGAAGTGTAATCATATTGAAAATATTTTGATTAAAAGCAAAATTCTCACAAGCCCCTAAGTACAAAATTTCGTATCAGTATTCATAAATTGATAAGTGAAGTTTATAGTTATTTCTATTATCTTCCTTGGATACTTTTATTCTATGGGTCATATCACCATTCCTTTTTGAAAAAGAAATTCATCTAAATTTCTAATATTTGGAATGAATATAATTAATTCTCTATTTATTTTTAATCAATTGTAGATCTGAAGCAATATAAAATAGTAGAAGCAATATTAAACCAAACAATTATATTTATCCTTGATGTTTATATTGTTTTTTTAATTTTATGGCAGTGGCTGAATCAATAGTACAGTTATTTAAACCCTTTGAATTGAATTTTTCACACAAATTTTTAATGTGTATGCAATGTTGATCAAAATTAACTGCTAAGATGAGTATTTTCTTGAGGATCATTAAAAAAATGTTATGAAATGATACCGAATTTACAAGACTACAGATTGTTTAATATATTTGTCAGAAAATATCTTTTGCAGAAACTGTTTACTTAGTTTTTGATTATTTCATGTAGACAATTTTTATACTTTAATGTCAGATTGTATTTTGAAATTTTTACGGTCTCATTTTGAAACAATATTGATGAGAAAATTTTACAACTGAAATTTGCTATTAAATATTTGAAAAATACCTTGGGTCCCTAGATGGGCGTATTAAAAAACTTGTAAAATGCCCCAAATGCTTCTCAAGAATTATTATAATATAAATCACGATAAAATAGCGATCGATCTTCTTGCCGCAGTACCGTTTGTGAGATTGTCCAAACTTGACCATTTTTTCAAACCATTTTTTATCGCTTCTTGGGTGTATTTATCGGCCATCACCCTAGACATGGCTTCTAACTTTTGTGCCCTTTCTATACTCAAAGGTTCACTGGGAAACGTCAGATCGTTAGCTTCTGCTAATGTCCGTAAATCAAAATAATATTTGGCGTAGACACTTGACGGTACATTTATATTGAACTGCAGTAGTTCTAGGAATTGTCTTTCTAACTCGTTCATGTCTTCCACAGT
This sequence comes from Galeruca laticollis, assembly GCA_963921935.1. Lineage (NCBI taxonomy): Eukaryota > Metazoa > Arthropoda > Insecta > Coleoptera > Chrysomelidae > Galeruca > Galeruca laticollis. Next base: position 176,054,030 of record OY998177.1, read on the forward strand.
AATATCTTTCAGTATTTGGCAGTAGTCGACGTTCCAGACCGCTTGGTCGTCCCAAACTTTGGAAGCTAATAAGATTGCACCTGAAAAATCACAAAATTTATTTTAGAACATCATTAAAATCAGTTGGCTTTGTGAAGATAATAGTCAATGGATCTCATAGTAATCTTATGATCTTGTATTTTGTATTGGATATATCAATATAAAATAATATATTTGTTGCATTTCTTAAACCATTATATATATTTATCTTTTTTTGGATTTTTCTTGGGTATAGGTTTCATGGAAAAAATACGAAAAACTTATGACGTTTCGCCTCTCATAGTAGGCTTTTTCAAATATTGTTTTATTGTGTTTTTTTTTGGCATTAGGAGTGGATCCATGCAGCCAGGAACACTGTTGATAAAATCGCAATAAGTATTGTATGGGATTGGGTTTGTGTACATGCTTAAGGGTTATATCGACTATGAGGAAAGACAAGGTCACACGCTTCTCGCCTAGGGGTCAATCAAGACATTATTCTAACACAGATGGACCACGAATAGTAAGGTATATATACATATAGGTACAAAACATAGGTATTAGCAACTAACAATGGACTTTCTAGATAAATATATTTGTCTTATTGATGAATTTGATTATTACGTCAAGGACCTTTTTGTTATTGGTGCCCAAGAGGAATGGCATGTTGATTGGGAATTCAATCCCAATTTCTCTAAGATCTCCGATTAGGATGTTGTTGTGAGTTTCTAATTTCTTGCATTTTAAGAAGATGTGGTCTAAGTCAGCCCTTTCATTACACTCTTCGCATAGATCAGATGTTATTACTTTGATTTTGTTGAGATGAGCGGGGTAAGATGCATGTCCAAATCGCATTCTTATTAAGGAGACCGTCGGTCTTCGGCTGTAAGTAGTGTTCCTGTACCAGCATTTTTTTGGTATGTATTTTTGTAATAGAGTGTACTGTGAATTTTTGTTATTGCAATAGTTTTCCCAATGTATGGTTCATTTTTAATATAAGTTGTTTTTGCATATGTTAATGCAATCTGATAGGCAATTATTCTCAAAATATGCTTCTCCTGTGTCGATACTTTCTTTTGCTAAAATATCTACGTGGTCATTTTGTTTTATGCCTATGTGAGCTTTAACCCAAGCCATTTGTATGTCGAATTTCCTTGAAGTGAGTTGTCCTAGGATGACTTGAATTTTGTAAATATACGGATGAGATACAAGGGAACGATTGTTTGGTTTATTTATACTCTGTAGGACGGATAGTGAGTCCAAAAATAACGTAATGTTTTTATGTTGGTTTTGAGATGCTAAGTATTCTAAGGCTTTCAATATTCCGTATGCCTCTGCGGTGTAAATCGAACTATGGAAATTGATTTTGAACTTCTTTTCTATTTTTCCTTCGGGGATATAAAATGGACACCCAGTACCTAACTCATTCTTTGATGCATCAGTGTATACTGCCATGTTACTTTCGTTATTATCTGTAATTCTTTCGAGTAAATTTTGATTATAAGAAGCAGTTTCAAAGTATTTCCGTATTATAATTTTTGGTTTGTTTTGATATAATTCAAAGTATTTATCTCTCGTATGTTTTTATTGTGTTTAGGAGTACCTACAATTAAAAGGAATTAAATTGAAACCTGATGGTTTACAATGAAGACATTAACAATTAAACATTAGACATTAAAAATTAAAAAGTTCCACATGTACGAATACAATTTCTAAATTAAGTTTTATTGTGGTACATACCTCGATGTTGACATGTTTACTTTAAAATAATGAATGGAAACGCAAACAAATATACCAAAAATGCCTCAACAGCTTTACACAAGCATGAATCTAGCGAAAAATACGAATTTAACTTTTCAAACACTAAAATTCTAGCACATGACAACAACTACCAAAAACTTATGATGAAAGAAATGATATACATAAAAAAGGAACAGCATACAGTTAATAATAAGTAAGACACCGATCATTTAAGCCATATTTATCACAATTTAATACTATAAACAGCTAATAAATATTATTTCTATTTATGACCACCTCGTATTTTTCCATTTTATTAATTGATATACACCTTAACTCTTGGCAAATGCTTCTGTCTTTCCATTCCTTATTTTAACGTAAACATGTCAACATCGAGGTACGTACCACAATAAAACTTAATTTAGAAATTTTATTCATACATGTGAAACTTTTTAATTTTTAATGTCTAATGTTTAATTGTTAATGTCTTCATTGTAAACCATCAGGTTTCAATTTAATTCCTTTTAATAGTAGGTACTCCTAAACACAATAAAACAATATTTGAAAAAGCCTACTATGATAGGCGAAACGTCATAAGTTTTTCGTATTTTTTCCAAGAAACCTATACCCAAGAAAAATCCAAAAAAAGGTAATTATAAAAAAATATTTCTACATTGATAGAAAAAGAGCAAAATTTAAACATTAAACCTTGCATTCTCGGTGTCTATGATTATATTAACAACATAAATATTTATGGTATTAACTTAACCACTTCTCCGACTTTTCGATAGATATGCCTTAAAATCAATAAGTTAGTTCTACTAAATTCGAATTAATACACATCGGCCAAGTGTAAACTATTTCATTTCAGTCCCATAAAACTTTTGTTTTTCCCGTAGGTCATGGGTCCAGTTAAATGTTTCCTTCCTATTATTATCATAGACCAGGGTCGATAATTTTTGAGACCAAAAAAAATTATAGTAGGATGAAACCCATTGGAAGAGGTAGAGAATATAACAAAAATGAAAGGAAAAATAAATTACGGGCGATCTGAGGTCGGGAAGGGGGAGGGAACGAGTTTTCAAGGGTAAAAAACGGTTAATCTCGATTTTCGGTAAAACTGCAAGACCTATGAAAAAAACTTAAATGGCAAAGTTGTAGGTAATAAAAATATCTACAACTTTTGTATCGACACTTTTTTCACATAACCTCAAAATTTGAGTGAAAAATTCGATTAACCGAGTTTTTGGTTTTTATCTTTTGCAAAAAATTTATTTTTTCACTAAAATTGGTGCAAACTTACCTTTGTATGTCCCAAACATACAGTAATTTTTTTGATTTAAAAGACTCATTTTTTCACCTTATTTTGACTTAATATCGAAAAAGCACCCTAATTTTCAATTGAAAATTCTCACGTCAAAATATCTGCTTTTTTAAAAAAGTTGGTGTGTTTTTTGTTCGTTGAAATCTCTACTTTCTGATAGTATAAAAAAATATACATTACTATGGTAAATGTTCTCAGAAAATGCAAATAATGAAAAAAACTCGAATCCGAGAAATTTTTTTTAATCATTATGTATAATTTTGAGCTATTTATTAAAATTTACACTTTAATTACTCGAAAAACGTAAGATTTTGTGTAATATTGATAAACAAAAAAATTACAAATCCATAAAACATCAAAATTGCAAAAAACATGCGAAAATAGTTGTTCTAAATATTAAAAAAAGGATTTCATCTAAAAAATGTGGCTGCTGCAATTTTTTTCAGTAATAAAGTTGATTTATTAAATTCTCATTACATTTGTGTCATAGAAAAGCTCATAATAGATAAATATACATGCAAATCGTACTATTGAAATTAAATACTTTTTACTGATGACGTTATTTATTATAATATTTTCAAATACAATAATCTTATTTATAAATACCTTATCTTGCATTCTAATTACTTCTCCATTAGTTTTTGTCTCTTTGATGGCATTTCTTCATCGTTAGATTCGACAAACCTTCCCGATTCTAGTGGATCTTTGAAATCTTCAAGACCATCACCGTCTTCGTCTCCAAGATTATTTCCGGTCTGCATCCACAATTTCATCCGAATCATCAACTTCTTCGTAGGTTTTTTATTCCACATTGGAATGTTTCAGATCCATGACAAATTGAGCATAAATTTGTGCATTTCAAACCATGTTTTCGGCAGCCACATTTTAAACTGTTACATCCAGTTTCACAGCTGCAGCAAATAGTTTTAAGCCACATTTCCGGAATTAATTCCTTGTCTGTAAATTTGGGCATAATGCCGCGTTGATGTTGCTTCCAGCCCCAATCTGTTGCTGTCAGTTCGTTACCCAGCCAAGTCTGAAGCTGATAATATGCCCTGTAAGAATGTTGCTCTGCTGCACCTTCTGTGGGTGGGAGATTGGCCAATATGAAAGAAGATTTAATTCTTGCCAATTGATATTTTTAGAATCTTAATTGGTTTAGTGTTATATCATTTTTACATTTATAAATAGATTTGATTAATTGTAATCCATTTTTTTTATATCTTCTTTGTTCGCATCTTTTTTATAAAAAATATTGGCCAAATTTGACACATTTTTATCGGCTAATAAAGAGTTGACGATAGTATTCTTTCCTTTTCCGGCAAATCCAGATGTTGTATCACAACCAGAAAAACAATGGAGAAATGCAACGATATTTTTTAAGGATTCATATTTGAAACTGTTAGATGTGAAAAATAGATCTTTTATAGTACCAGAACCTGGCTTGAGAAAATGAATATCATGATTATTAGAATTTAATTGATTTAAAAGAACCAACAGATCAATATCTTGACCCACAACAATGAATGTTTTATTAGTAACTCTAGCAATTTCTATCGAGGTCTTAATAATGTCAGCATCAGCATCTTATTCTGATAGTTTACAGGAAAATCCTTGTGACTGTAATCTTTTTATTAACGTGTTTATCATATTGTCCTTGTTTTTCTCGTTAGATAAAAAATTTTCTTGCAAAAATGGTATTTTTGTATGGTTTTGATAATCGAACTCTGGAATATTGTCTGAGGTTTTTCTATGAGTACGCTCTCCTCTTTAAGTTGAATTAGTTGCTGGTACTGTTGTCACAGTAACTAATTTTTCAATTTCGGGGTACCCATCAAAACCGATATAGCTGCTTGCTGCGTAATGTTTTCTACATAGCGCAAATATTTATTCATGATGAAGATTACTGTATTTGAAAATATTATAATAAATAACGTCATCAGTAAAGAGTATTTAAATTTAATAGTTCGATTTGCATGCATATTTATCTATTATGAGATTTTATATGACATAAATGTAATGAGAATTTAATAAATCAACTTTATTACTGAAAAAAATTGCAGCAGCCGCATTTTTTAGATGAAATCCTTTTTTTAATATATAGAACAACTATTTTCGCATTTTTTTTGCAATTTTGATGTTTTATGGATTTGTAATTTTTTGTTTATCAATATAACATGAAATCTTACACTTTTCGAGTAATTAAAGTCTAAATTTTAATAAATAGCTCAAAATTATACATAATGATTAAAAAAAATTTCGAATTCGAGTATTTTTCATTATTTGCATTTTCTGAGAACATTTACCATAGTAATGTATATTTTTTTATACCATCAGGAAGTAGAGATTTCAACGAACAAAAAACACACCAACTTTTTCAAAAAAGCAGATATTTTGACGTGAGAATTTTCGATTGAAAATTAGGGTGCTTTTTCGATATAAGTCAAAATAAGGTGAAAAAATGAATTTTTTAAATCAAAAAAATTACTGTATGTTTGGAACATACAAAGGTAAGTTTTCACCAAATTTCGTAAAAAATAATTTTTTTTGCAAAAGATAAAAATAAAAAACCAAAAACTCGGTTATTCGAATTTTTCACATAAATTTTGAGGTTATGTGAAAAAAGTGTCGATACAAAAGTTGTAGATCTTTTTATTACCTACAACTTTGCCGTTTAACTTTTTTTCATAGGACTTGCAGTTTTACCGAAAATCGAGATTAACCGTTTTTTACCCTTGAAAACTCGCCCCCTCCCCCTTCCCGGAAAAGGAAAGAATACTATCGTCAACTCTTTATTAGCCGATAAAAATGTTTCAAATTTGGCCAATATTTTTTATAAAAAGATGCGAACAAAGAAGATATAAAAAAGATGCGAACAAAGAAGATATAAAAAAAATGGATTACAATTAATCAAATCTATTTATAAATGTAAAAATGATATAACACTGAACCAATTAAGATTCTAAAAATATCAATTGGCAAGAATTAAATCTTCTTTCATATTGGCCAATCTCCCACCCACAGAAGGTGCAGCAGAGCAACATTCTTACAGGGCATATTATCAGCTTCAGACTTGGCTGGGTAACGAACTGACAGCAACAGATTGGGGCTGGAAGCAACATCAACGCGGCATTATGCCCAAATTTACAGACAAGGAATTAATTCCGGAAATGTTGCTTAAAACTATTTGCTGCAGCTGTGAAACTGGATGTAACAGTTTAAAATGTGGCTGCCGAAAACATGGTTTGAAATGCACAAATTTATGCTCAATTTGTCATGGATCTGAAACATTCCAATGTGGAATAAAAAACCTACGAAGAAGTTGATGATTCGGATGAAATTTTGGATGCAGACCGGAAATAATCTTGGAGACGAAGACGGTGATGGTCTTGAAGATTTCAAAGATCCACTAGAATCGGGAAGGTTTGTCGAATCTAACGATGAAGAAATGCCATCAAAGAGACAAAAACTAATGGAGAAGTAATTAGAATGCAAGATAAGGTATTTATAAATAAGATTATTGTATTTGAAAATATTATAATAAATAACGTCATCAGTAAAAAGTATTTAATTTCAATAGTACGATTTGCATGTATATTTATCTATTATGAGCTTTTCTATGACACAAATGTAATGAGAATTTAATAAATCAACTTTATTACTGGAAAAAATTGCAGCAGCCACATTTTTTAGATGAAATCCTTTTTTTAATATTTAGAACAACTATTTTCGCATGTTTTTTACAATTTTGATGTTTTATGGATTTGTAATTTTTTTGTTTATCAATATTACACAAAATCTTACGTTTTTCGAGTAATTAAAGTGTAAATTTTAATAAATAGCTCAAAATTATACATAATGATTAAAAAAAATTCTCGGATTCGAGTTTTTTTCATTATTTGCATTTTCTGAGAACATTCACCATAGTAATGTATATTTTTTTATACTATCAGAAAGTAGAGATTTCAACGAACAAAAAACACACCAACTTTTTTAAAAAAGCAGATATTTTGACGTGAGAATTTTCAATTGAAAATTAGGGTGCTTTTTCGATATTAAGTCAAAATAAGGTGAAAAAATGAGTCTTTTAAATCAAAAAAATTACTGTATGTTTGGGACATACAAAGGTAAGTTTGCACCAATTTTAGTGAAAAAAAATTTTTTTTGCAAAAGATAAATATAAAAAACCAAAAACTCGGTTATTCGAATTTTTCACTCAAATTTTGAGGTTATGTGAAAAAAGTGTCGATACAAAAGTTGTAGATATTTTTATTACCTACAACTTTGCCGTTTAACTTTTTTTCATAGGACTTGCAGTTTTAACGTAAATCGAGATTAACCGTTTTTTACCCTTAAAAACTCACCCCCTCCCCCTTCCCGACCTCAGATCGCCCGTAATTTATTTTTCCTTTCTTTTTTGTTATATTGTCTACCTTTACCAATGGGTATCATCCTACTATAATTTTTTTTCAATTTTTACCATTTTTAAAATTATCGACCCTGATAGACATCAGTGTATAGTGACAATAAAAAAAATTTAACACAATAATCAGTTGTTGGGGATTAATTTTATTAAATGGAAAACAAATCAAGTAAACGATATATCGAACCCTTTAATGGCCAGTGGTACGCAATATAAAAGCTTCGTCTTAAATGGATGCTAGAAGAACTAAATGTTGTACATGTAATAGACAATGAACTACCCAATGAACCTACTGAATAGTGGCTAAAGCATAATTTGATTGCTCAAGAGCAAGTTTTCTCGAAACGAATAGTGCAAATTTTAGATGATAATTACCAATGAAGAAGCTTAGATTCCCAACTCACGTTACATAGAAGACTGTTAATAGACTGACTGGCAAAATTATCGCATCACATAAAAAAATTGCTCTTTTATGATCAAAAATTTCACTATTTCAAAAAAAGCCTAGAAAACAATAAATTAACATGTAGATTTAATAACAATACTAATTAATTAATTAAAAAACATGTAAATACCAATTAATTAACAAATAACACACAATTTGCAGGCAAATTGTAACTTCGCTCTTGTGTGGTGTAGTAGCAATAAGGGCCCATTTTCCGGTCTTCTGTTAAACTGTTTTCTTTTAGTCGTCTTCGGATTGTTCTCTACTCACTTCAATATTTCTGGCATTATAAAGCTCATTCTGGAGCTATAGCGCAGTTAAACGTCTATTTTACAATAATGTTAAATGAACAAAATGATCATCAACTTCAGATGTGACTCTTCTGCGACCTTGTCCTGGTCTCCGATTCAATTCACCAGTCTCCTGGTATCTTTGTGCAACTCTAGAATCTGTCAACTGATTCATTCCTAGTTCCAGCTAAGTAGCGCTGACTCCTGTCATCGTTCAAGAGTGCTATTGCCATTGCAGCTTGTTTATCGGTTAAATGGTAGCTGTTTCTGTTTATTTTTATTTGTACTATCAAAAATCATTAATTAATAAAATCATCTCAATAATAAAGCACCAAATTACATACATTTCTTAAAAAGTACCTGAATGGTATGGACCTCAACCTAAGCAAGTTTTTCTCTATTTACTTTAAAAGATCCCACAATGACTTGAGCTTTCCAAGTTCCATTAATGAAATGGACTTAACAAAGGTGGATAACATAAAAGATTTTGGTATTCTAATGGACAATAAACTTACTATCTCCCAACATATAATAAATATTTCAATGAAATCGCGAAAACTATTAGGGTATGCCCAGAGAACTACAAAAGATTTGTCTTTAATGTCATTAAAAATAATTTATTGTGCAATTGTTCGTTCAAATATGGAATATGCATCGATTGTCTGTAATCCTTGTTATAACATTTATGTAAATATGCTTGAAACAATACAGCATACATTTTTAAGATATTCAGCATATAAACTAAATATTCCCATAGTCCATTAACTTGTGGAATACACAAATTTATGCTCCAAGCTAAATATTGAAACACTTGAAAATAGGAGAACATGAGCGGACCTTCGTTTTTTGTACAAGTTGCTATCAGGTGAAGCTTCCTGGCCTGATCTTCTGCATGATATTGGTCTGAAAGTAAATCCTTTTGGAACAAGATCAAATTCTACATTCCATTTACAATTCCATCAAAGGAATATGGATTAAACAGTCCATTAACACGCGTAATGAGGAATGCAAATAGTACAAATGTGGATTTTTTCAACCCTTCACTCAATAATTTTAAGAAATCATTGGTCAATAATATTCCATCTGGACAAATAATTGGTATCTTGTAGGTTTATAATATATTTCCATTTTTATTTTTACATATAATCTTTTCGAATAGTCATGTCAAACTTTGTCATTTAATTGAAAATTGTAATTTGTGTAGTAGTGTCTTTATCTTTTTAACTGTTTATTTCAAGTCTAAATTTAGTACTTTTAATGTAAATATCACATAAGTATTGTATTTTACTAATATTGGGGGTGTATCCCCGTAGAATGAATGAATGAAAGTCAATTGTTGTTGAAACAATGAAAGAACTGGCAACTGTTTTGACACTTTGACGTTTCACTATGAAAATGTGTATTGCAATTGCGTTTAAATAATCCATAGCCAACAAAATTAAATTATGCTGTGTTAAACTCCGAAATCTATTAAGATACAAATAATCTTCAGTATTTCTCATGTTACGGAAGACTGGCTACTTCCTAAATTGCAGGAGTTTTCAGTGTAAAATAGTGGCGGCTTGCTAACTAAGTAAAAGTATTATCCTTTGTGTTGTTCTTGTTCCTGTTCCTTTGTAAACTACTGTTATTACCAAGAAATTTTCGACAATCAAACAATCTTTTAATAAGAGTAGGGATTATACTTAATGAAGTAACTTGATTTGGGTACAGCCAGTCAGTTGACAAATTATTTTTTAGAATTTACAATAGCCTTACTATTTACTATATAGATGTCGATATCTGCAGAAGCATACATCCACTATTATGGAAAACTTCGTTCATTTGTGGCTCCGAGTTTTTGTTGGAGATTATGTCCCTGCATATATCAAAATAGGCTATTTCTGATTTCCTATAATTCAGACTACCCATTTTCGAGATAATTTGGCGTTTACAGACTCCTGTTCACTCTGTGTATAAATTTTGAAGGTCTAGAACCCATAATTAGGTATTTAACTTTATGTCTAATTTATTAATTAATAATATTAGTAAATTCATTAAAAATGTAATTAACAGAATCAGTGATGTGTAGTTTGTTTCAGCAGTAAATGGTATATAATATAAATACAAATGTATTTTAGTCGAAAAATAGCTACTTGAGTGTTTGACCAGTGGCGTTGCAACCGGGGTGCTGTAGTTATGGTTCTATATCTTTTTACTGAAACGGAATACGTATATTCTTAAAGTACCTACATGAAAAATAAATTTAAAAATATTTTAAAAACCTCTATGCAAATATTGTGTAATGGAATAACCTAACCTAATATAACTTCTACATACAGAGTAGCAGTTTTATGAATAGGTCAAAATACCGGATCTTAGTAGATATGAATTTTTTGAGTATTTTTCTGATACTTGGTAACATAGGTAGACTAAAAGTTCTGTTAAATGAATCAGACAATGACTTATCTGATAATTTGGCCATGGAAATTTTAGTTTGCATTCAGCTTTTTAGGAAAGTTTAAATATTAAATGAATTATCATATCAGCTCTTCTACACAAAATGGCTTTAAAAAACTGAATCTTAATCCATTTTTTGCAGAAATCATTAGTATACAATAGAAAGTAGGTGTGAGAAAGAAATCAAATTTGATAAGATAATTCCGAACTTTTCGACGACAGATATATAGTTTACAGGAAGGACAGAGATTTTACAAAAACGGGTAGAAAAGAGGGGGCGGTGTTTTATTTGCAGTACATAAGAAATTAAAATCTAAGTTACTTAGTGTAGATACGGATTTAGAGGGTGTGTTTATCGAAATTAATATTTCTGGTAACAAAATAATTTTAACTAATATTTACTTGCCACCTCAGTCACGAAATGATTATTATATAGCTTGCCTAAATTTTTTCTCAGCTTGATAACATAATAGGTTCCAATACATATTTTGTAATAATGGGTGACTTTAATTTACCCAACATAAATGGAATGGACACAGGGATGTGTCTTATCGCCCTTACTATTTAATATATATTCTGGCTACATATTCGATGAAGCTCTACAGGGTATGGAACACGGCATTAGAATAAACGGGCATCTGATTAACAACTTACGCTTTGCAGATGATACCGCCATCATAGCCGATGGCTTAGAAGGACTCCAACAACTTTTAAATCGAATCGACAGAGTAGGAGAGACCCTGGGCTTTAAAATTAATATAAAGAAGACAAAAGTAATGGCCATCACTAGAAGAACTAATCCAGCACCAGATATATATATATATATATATATATATATATATATATATAAAAGGACTACCCATCGAAAACGTAACCAAGTTCAAGTATTTAGGTACCTGGATAACATCTGATCTGAGTCCTAGTACAGAAATCAGATCGCGCATAGAACAAGCCAGATCAGTATTCAATAAAATGTTATTACTGATCCATCAGAAAAATGTAATAAATTTAATGATTTCTTTTTACATATTTCAGATATATGCCCATTGCCTAAACTTGATAAGGGCTCTCATACGAATTTTGGACCTTCTAGTATCTTTCTTAGTTGTGTCACACCTGATGAAGTCAGGGACTTGTTGCATAAGACAACACAAAAACCAGCTGCAGGTTTAGATGAAATTCATGGTAGAGCCTTAGGGAGAGTAAGGGACATAGTATGTTATCCTCTTGCATACCTTATCAATGAATCTTTCATAAGTGGGCAATTTCCAGATTCTATTAAAATATCAAAGTGTATCCCAGTATTTAAAAATAAGGGGTCAAGGAGTGAAATGGAGAACTATAGGTCAGTTTGTGTTCAGAGTCAAATGTCGAAGATATTTGAGATTTGTTACTCGGTACGTTTGATAGAATTCCTGGAACGCAATGGGATACTAAATAAGAGTCAGAATGGATTTCGTCCGGGCAAGTCTACGAACACAGCTATTCTGGACTGTCTTGAATTTGTTTATTCTGCTCTCAATGGAAAGGAACATTCTGTGGGTTTGTTCTATGATTTAAGTCGAGCTTTCGATACGATAAACCACAAACTTCTATTAGACAGATTGTTTGCAAGTGGAATACGAGGGGTTGCTTTGGATTGGGCAGCATCCTATCTTAAGGGTAGAGAGCAAACGGTCCAGATAAATGGTACTAAATCTTATAAAAGGGAGAATAGCCTTGGAGTGCCTCAAGGTTCTATTCTGGGTCCTTTGTTTTTTATTATATTTGTGAACAATGTTGCCGATGAGTGCTGTCTTAGTCTTGGACGTACTGTCCTGTACGCAGATGATACTAATATATTGTTAAGCCATTTAAATCTCGAAAATTTGGTGAGTGAATGTAATTGCGTCTCCCAAAATTTTAGTAATTACTGTGATAGTAATGGTCTTATTCTTAATTCAAGTAAGACATTATTTATGCAATTTTTTCCTAAAAATGTTAGTGTTGATTATGATTTATTGATAAAAGTGAATGGAAAATCTATAAAAAGTACAAACGAAATTAAGTTTCTTGGTTTGATTGTTGATTGTAAGCTTACTTGGGAAAAGCATATTGACTATGTATGTGGAAAAATTAGTTCTTTGTGTTTTTTAATACGGAGATTAAGAGAAACTGTGTCTGAGGGTATTCTTAAACTTGTTTATTACGGGCTTGTACAATCAACGCTACAGTATGGGTTGTTATTCTGGGGCTCATCTGCTCATTTTCAGAAAGCATTTATCATGCAAAAGAAAGCTATAAGGAATGTGGCGGGGATATCTCCGCTTGAGTCATGTAGAAATATCTTTAAATCCTTTAAAATACTTACTTTACCCTGCTTGTATGTATTCCAACTAATAAACTTTATATATACTAATGGAAATTCACTGCAGCATAATTTTGATATTCACTCACATGATACTCGAGCGGTTGATGATTTTCACTTACCGTATTCTAGACTGGGAGTCTGTCAGAATTCTCCTTTCTATATGGGTATTAAGTGTTTCAACAAAATAAAATGCGTTGTTAATATTAAAACAAGCCCACATCGGTTTAAGAAAGAAACACAGAAATATCTATGTGAAAAAGCATTTTATTCTGTTCAGGAATTTTTGGATTGTAGTGAATAGAAATCATCCCAATTGGCATTTTATTTTGTTTTATTTGTATTTGAATTGTATTGTAATTATCTAGTTTTAACTTCTGTTGTAATTGTAATTTTAATATTTTGTTCTTTTTCTTGTAAACTTTAAATATTTGACTAGTCTTATAAATTACTTTATTGTGATTTGAATGATGAATAAATGAATTTGCATTTGAATAAAATGCGACCAGTGCTTTGTAACCGATCACTGAACTTGAAATTACGCCTTAGATTTGTCAATTGTTACATCTATTCCGTCTTGCTGTATGGATCCGAAGTCTGGACCCTAAAGGCCGAAACACTAAGGCGGCTAGAAGCTTTCGAAATGTGGGTGTATAGAAGGCTCTTAAAAATACCCTGGACAGACCACATCAGTAATGAAGAAGTTCTGAGAAGATTAGGTAAGGACAGAGACTTAGTTGTCGACATAAAGAAGAGAAAAACCGCATACTGGGACATGTAATCAGGAGTGATAGAATGAGGCTGCTGAAAATAATAGTGGAAGGCAAAATAGAAGGCAGACGAGGTATAGGAAGACGCCAACATTCGTGGTTGAAAAACATAAGAGACTGGACCGGACTAGACTCACATTCCGAGCTGCTCAAACCCGAACCCAGTTCGCCGAGATTGTTGCCAACCTTCACTAAGGTGAAGACGGAACCGAAAGAAGAAGAAATGGAATGGAGTTTAAATGGGAAAATAATACTTCAGATAAAATTTCATCATTACGCGAATTAATGAAGATATGTGAACATTAGATCTTGTATTGGGTAATGTCGATATGTCGGTGGAAAAAAACGAATATCCTCTGATCAAAGAGGATAAAAAACACCCCATTCTTCAACTTACGATTAATATTGATAAAAAATGTAAAACATTTCGGGAAATGAACAACCTAACATATCAATATGATTTTAAGAGAGCTAATTTTGATTTACTCTCCGAGGTTACTAAGGGATTGCAATTGGGAGTTCCTAGATTGTATAGATGATGTAGATACTGCAGTAGATTTATTTTATCATAAACTTTATAATATTTTTTATGCTTGTGTACCCAAATTTAAATCTAGTAACAATAAAAATACCAAATTGGTTTACTCCGGATATAAACTGTTTGTTGCAGGAGAAGGAATATCACAGAACAATGCAGAAAAAATCTGAATATCACTTGAATGAATTCAAAAGACTAAGAACTCTGTTAGAAAACGAAATTAAAAAAGCATATAACATATACATTCGTAACATTGAAGACGGCATTAACGATAATCCCAATTTGTTTTGGAATTTTGTGAAAATAATAAAAAATATAACAAAGTAGATTACTGTTTCAAGAATTCTGATAATGATCGCATTAATATTACGGATAAATCAATAATATCAGCCGAATTTGCGAACTATTTTCAGTCGGTGTATGAACACAACTAGTCTACCTACCATCTGAGTTTTTTAATTCTGCAGATAATTATAGTTCAAATTTTAATTGTTTACAATTTACTAGGATCACTGTTCAGGATATTCACAATGCCTTTAAAAAGCTTAAACCAAAGTTGCTGGACTCGATGGCATTCCGGGATATATATTTAAAGCCTGTCGTGATTATCTTACATACCCTCTCATAATTGTGTTACAGAAATCACTTAACAATAACTACTTTCCAAAGGCGTGTAGGATTACAAAGGTTACTCCGATACATAAAAAAGGCCCTAGGGACGAGTTCAGTAATTATAGGCCAATTGCCATAGCAAACTGTAGTGCTAAAATTTTTGAATATATATTATATGATAAACTATATTCGCTTTTTCAAACTATTTTATGTAATCAGCAACATGGCTTCTGTAATAAGAGGTCTATTGAAACAAATCTGCTAACGTTCTCCAATTATGTAGTTGAATCACTGAATAAAGGGGAACAGGTTGATGTGGTATATACAGATTTCGCCAAGGCTTTAGATAAAGTAAACCACGATATACTTTTAAGAAAGTTAAATTTACTGGGAATGAGCTATCCTTTACTAAAACTTTATGCAACTTATCTTAGTGATAGGTGGCAATATGTGTCTTTCATGGGTGAGAAGTCTGAGGTATTTATGGCGGGATCTGGTGTACCACAGGGATCTAATCTAAGGCCATTACTTTTTATGATTTTTATAAACGAAGTGCCTTCCTTAACCACATCTGAGTGTTTATTGTTTGCGGATGATTTAAAAATTTACACAAAAGTGAATAACTCAAATGATCATCTACAATTACAACACGACATAGATAAAATATATAATTGGTCCCTAACTAATAAATTACCATTTAACACTAGCAAATGTGTTGTTTTGACATTCAGTCGCCAAAAAAACCCTAACCATTTTTATTATACAATGGGGATGCTCAATTAACGAGAGTAAAGGAGATAACAGACCTTGGTATTTTACTCACTGGTAAGTTTAGCTTTAAACCACATATTCTTAACATTGTTTTTCAATCATATAAATTACTTGGGTTTATAAAACGTACTACTCATGCTTTTACTAATGTTAAGTTGATTACAAGTATTTTTAATTCGCTTATAAGAAACAAGTTGGAGTTTGGTAGCATAATCTGGAATTCACTTATTAATATAAGCCTAAGTCGCCAAATTGAAGCCTTACAAAATAAGTTTGTGAAATATATCTATTTTAAAAAACACAAGAAGTCCCCTAAATATGAGTCTTATGATCCATTAAGGTCAGAGGTTAGTATTGATAAATTAGTCTGCAGGAGAAAACGTCGAGATTTAATTTTTCTTTATAAGTTGTGCAACCATTTAATAGACTCAGCTGATCTTCTCAGTCAATTAAATTTCTACGTACCCGATCATCGAACACGTCCTAGGAACTATTTATTCTTAACACCGATAAATTCGCTAGATAGAATATGTCAGTTATACAGTAGCGAAGTGAAAATCTCGATACTGGACTGCTAGGAATTAAACTGTGTAAATTTAAAATATCTATTGCAGATCTAATATTAGAGAATTAACCTTATGTGTACATTCAGTCGTTTTTGTCGCATAAACTATAAACTATATGCGAGCGTTGTAGTATTATTACTAATTTGAAATCACAGTTGCATAGAATAAGGGAAACCTGTTTGCTTCTGTAAATAAATAAATAAATCAATAAATAAATAATTGACCAAACCTTACGAGAAAAATATTTCTAATATGTGCCTACTGTGTTGTTGAAACTAAAATACACTACCATCCAAAACTTTGAAGGCATATTTCTTTTTAAATTTATACAAATTAGCAGTAAAATTAATTTAAATGAACTTTTTCGGTTATTTACATGAAATTTCTACAAATATCTTTCTTTTTTATGCAACAGTGTAGATTAATTGAAAATATTTGGCAATTTCAACTTTTTGCAACCCTATTTAGTTGCATTGGCACACAAAAGTTATGATATTAACCTTGTATGTATTTGAAATATTTCAACTACTGATAGAAGAGTATTTTTTTCTGAAAACACCAACTGTTAACTGAATTGAACATTTCCAGAAGACATTAAGGTATGTGTAGAAAGCTGAAACATTTCATTGTAAGTATAAGTTGAATATTTCAACCTACCTTCTGTGTATTGAGTTACTAAATAATTAGATTCTCTATATCTTTACAATTTAATAAAGTATTCTTGTTTTTAAACTTATCTTGACTATTGTAATTCATATTGTTAAGGGTTATTATACATAGGGATATTTTTTCCAAGGTACATCTAATAAACTAACTCTTTCTTTCAAATAATATGATTCCATCATCTCATCTTTGTGTTCTTTTAATTTAGAGTAAAACGGTTTACATACTGTTGGAAGCTTCAGCAAACATACATATATATACATTGTTAGTTGTAATTGTCATTATAAGATTAAGAGATAAGGATTATATTGGATAAATATTAATTTAAGTGAAAATAATGTTTAATAAACTCGTGACCCTGATAGTAGCGAGATAAATCTGCTTAATGTATTCTTTGTTGTTTGAATTTATAAAGAATCTTTATACATGTGACAAACCCATTAATACTAAAATTAAATAAGATAGAGATAAGTAATTCAATGAATTAAAAAGATTATTTTGAGAATTGTTTAAAAAACAGATTGATTTTTGCTAAGATGAGGATTGTAAAGAGATACTTCCAGATTAATACAGTACCAAAATCCTTTATTTTTGTCCCTAGATGTCAAGTATCTCAGTCACTTAACCCCTGATTATCATACTCTCTCTCTCTCTCTCTGCATACTCATTCCTAAATATTTGTGTTTAGACAGAATCAATAACTTACTCCAAGTACACAAAAATCCACTTTACTCTTCAAGATTCGAACAATTTGTTTAATGTTTTAGTGTTTTTAAGGTACAAATTAAGTCTATCATTTTATAGGCTCATTGGACATAAAAAATATTAACAAAAGTTGAAAATCCTGATACATTTCTTAAGATTTAAAAAAATGGTTGAAGACATTTCATTGGCCATTACAATTGTCTTTGATATGTATTAGTCAAAATCCGTTTTTTTATAAAAATAATATTATATTTTGTATGTTTATTAATCTAATTCCACTCTTGATCATTAGATGTCTTAACTATGGAACAATAAAATTTAACATGGGGCGATGATATTTAATATCGAAACAATTGTCAATTATCTTAGAATTTTTAAAATCTTTTCAATATATTGTGGAATTAACTAGAAACAGTAAGTTTCATTTAAAACAGTAAAATTATTGGACCATTGCTTTCTTCAAGAAGGTATATGACAAACTAAACTAGCTGTGTGGTTGGGTATCTAAAAAAGCTTCAAGCAGCTGAGAATCAATATTAAATTTTAATCATTACAATTTCATTGCACAGAACTTTACTAGATGCATAATATGACTATTGGCACTAGTATAGTGAGTAATCATTAGGACACCTGAATAAATAATATATACTTTGTGATTCATTGACTGCTTCCCATGAATTTTTTGATAAGATAGTATTGTCATGGTCATGGTTCCTGACTCCTCATATTAGAAATATAATAAATACATTTCAATCTCAAAACTTCTAAAAGTACAGTGGGCATAAATAATTCAAGCAGATATTAACAATGATATTCTGAGCATGAATACTAGATGTATATATAGCGAACCAGTATTAAGGGTGTTACATTATCTTAAAATTTTTCATGGAAATTGAGATTTGAAAAAAGTGTTTTAGATTTTTTCTTCTGGTTCCGTATACTGTGTTCACTTATTATAGGCTACCAGTGTAGTACATTTGAACAACTTCATAAATACATAAAAATAAAAAACTGATTCAGAAATTGAGAATGCATCACCTTCCAAAAATTATGGATATAAAAACATGATTGTTCTAAAATTTATAATATAATTTCTAGTATGAAGAATTGAAATTATACTATTTTAATATAAAAAAATGTGCAAAAACTTACCTAAAACTATTCGTTTCCAATTTGAAGGTTGGATATCTAATTCAGCATAAGTTAACAGTCTCTCTAGGTACACTAAAGTAATAATGGCACATTCAGCAGTCAACTGAGCAGCATTAAATAAAGTTCTCACAAACTTATAAATCTGTTTGTGTTCAGGGTTATACTTATCATAATCATCACCAACATCAACTCTCGTTAACGGATGTAACTTCTCATCAAAAATTTCAATCTCCCTTTGAGAATCCCTGTTCTTAATGTGATAATATATGGCTAACGCCACACACTTCACTGTATTTTTCAAGTTTGGTTGAGAGACAGTACTATCATCTAAATATATTGTTGAACATGAACTGCTTTTTTTCAGGGGACGTAAATCTGCAATTTGGTGTTGACTTTTTCTTCTTATCATACCATTTTCTATAGCAGTTTTAGATCTGAAATAAAAAGTAATAATCTGCATCGAAATATAACAACTGAGACAAATTTCATTGATAGTAGACATAACATAAATATACCTGTTATTAATTTGCTTTTATTCATATTTGGATAGATAGCATTTGTTGTTAACTTGTGTAATAGATAAAAGGCCATTAAAATATTATTTAAATCTACTTTTTTGGACAATTAGGGTTACTCAATTATTATTATCAATATTCTTAATTTGGATCTACTTGCTAATACCTTGTGTTTATCGAAGTACATGATTGTAAAATAATGTAATGTAATAAGGGGCTCAAGCTCAACAAATGATAAACTTCGCAATCATTTTAAGATTTAATTAATTATTTACCTCTCTCCCATCCATCATAAAAAATATCTAAAGAATATTCTTTACTACTAGAAACCAATGATATATTAGTTTTTTTAAAGATTGTCCAATAGAACAAATTGGTTGGAGCTACCACAGATCTCTTTTTTTGTCACACTTACTAAACCTCTTTTCTTCTCTATATATGAACGACACGAAATTTTTTGTGTATGTACTTAAAACAACAGAAATAACAAAACAATAAGTATTTGTAGAAACAAAAAGCAACCCAATCCTAGAAAATGTAGTAATGTGTAGCTCCGCTATTCAGTTCAATACATTCCGCTACTCATCAAGAGCATGCTTTCAATGAGATGATCAATTGCACCCTGAGAGATTTCATCCCAAGCTGTACGACATTGAGTTGCTCTGCCAAAGTCATTGGAACCTACTTTTCTACCGATCATATCCCAGCTATATAGGTGACAGATCAGCTGTTCAGATGGGCCAAGGAAGAAGATTTATATGGGCTGTAATAAACAGCAACCACTGGGTGTGGGCATTGTATTGTTGGAAAGGTACATTATTTAATGCCTGTAAGTAAGGTAGAGCAACCAGTTCCAAGTCATTAACAACTTCACCTGAAGCAGTTACAGGTTTCCGTAAAAATACTAGCGGACCTCTAATACCTACAGCTATGGTGCCCCAAACCATTAGCTCTCTGGTAAGGGCAGACAGACCCGAGCTCCAAAGCATATTGTACAAACTGCCCTGACTCGTCTACGACCATCGGGACCCTGGTACTTTATTATAAATGTTGCTTCACTTCTTCACTTTTGTCCAATAGTGTAATAATATATATATACATATATATATATATATATATATATATATATATATATATATATATAAACAAAATAAATTATTTTAGGATTTTTGGATGTCTATTAAATATCATGACAAGGCCAACTACAAACATGTACACCATCTGCCAGCTGTGCCATTGACAGTAATTCCACCACCAATGTTCAAAAGAGCTCTTAGAGCAACTGCTTTTTTTATACCTAGATAGTGCCAAGGGGGTGCCACAGAAAATTTTTTGTAACAAAAGATTGTCTCTCCTCAGGATATCTTCCGATCTCCTCAGATTTCCTTGGAACTCCTCTTAATATAATTATGGGGTCAATAAACACAAACAGCTGTATTTCAGTTCACTAATGACATTCTGAAATTTTTTGAGGATGGTAAGCAGGATGCAGGATTATTTGTGGATCTTTCTAAGGCATTTTTTAGTTTGAATCTAGATTATTTGCCTTAAATATTTATATGTCATTGGCAGTGTGATGGAAAATGTTTCTTTTCAAGATATTGATTGAAATATATCGGGGGAAAACTTTTTGGGGATTTCTCTTTCAATACTTGAGACAAACTTAAATAATTGAATTATAAATTTTTAATAATGAAAATTGTCCGGCATAAATATTTGCACTAATTTGTCAAGAGCATTTTGGGTAAAAAATTCTGCCTAACAATAAATAAACAATAAGACGTTGAATTAAAGTTGCGAATCTGTTTCTGAACATTCAGTTAATGAAACGTTTCAAAGAGTAGGAACAGAAACAGTAAGTGATAAAATATTAAAATTAAACCTATTTTCATTAGGAGATGATTCTATATACAGGGTGTTTTTAATTAACTTTCATTTTGAATGTTTTATATAAATACTACATAACCTACAATTAAATTTACAATAGAATTAGAACAGAATATATTCATTAGAGAGTTATCGAAACATTAAATAAAGGCTGCTTTTAATAAAAAATCCTATAATGTGGTTTTAAAATTACACTATCGAAAGCGCCTCTTTGTATGAACTTTATTATGACATTTGTTGAATTAGACAGTCATATAAATGTTTTGTTCCGCGCTGTTTTAACCTAAAAATTAGGGATAAAAGCTGTGTTTTATAGTTTCCGTAATTCATTATTATTTGTTTGATTTAAATTTATATGTGGGCTTAACCCATTATATTCATACAATATTATGCAAAATAAACATTGCATCAAAAGACATTAAATTACAATAAATACATGAGCAACATTAAAATTTTACGATTATAGAAATATGTATACATAAATACCGACACAACCACAGTAAATCATAAATTGAAAATTAACATCAAAATCCGCAGAATTGCCTAGGACATTTTTTTAAAGGAGACAAAGAAATTGAGGTGACATTCGCGAATCTCATTGCTCTTGAGATGAAGGAATTATTCCCTACATTTGTCCGGTGGTGCGTTTGATAAAAGTAATTCATTGATCTTGAACTTCTTGTTTGCCAGGATAATTTTTCCAAAAAGTAGGTACTGTTGACCATAGAGTTCAATATCTTCAACGGCAACTTTAAATCGTAGTGTTCCCATCTCAGTTTCAGAGGCACTAGCTGAGATCTGGTATATAAAGTATTGAAGTCATACATGTACTGGTCCAGCTTTGGAACCTTGGCATTAAATGAGAAATCCATCAAGAATTTCCTTTGGACCTGTTCTATCTTGTGAATATAACACACCTGTGAAGCTGGCAGAACCATTTCAGCAGAATCAAATCAAACCTATTATGATTTTTAGTACTCATTTTGTACTACAAAAAATAATTTTGTACATTTACTCATTAGAGAAAAAATATGGCATTGTCAGCTTCATGTTAACCTGGAAAGCCCAAATTAAAAATAGTTTTAAAAAAATTCAAATTAATACAGGAAATTGAAAAAATGAATTTGTACTAATTTGTACCACAAAAAATATTAAAGTCAATCCCCCAAACAACCCGTTTCTATAAATTGAATGGCAAGCCTATTCTTCTCAGATCTTTTCAAAATTTCTTGAAAACAGGAATATTAAAGTCGATTCTATTAGTACTAAATTAATACCACAAAAAAGATTTGAAAATATTAAAGCCAATCCACTTAAACAACCCCTCGTTTGATAAATTGAATAGAAAGCCCATCAACCTCCAA
This sequence comes from Galeruca laticollis, assembly GCA_963921935.1. NCBI lineage: Eukaryota > Metazoa > Arthropoda > Insecta > Coleoptera > Chrysomelidae > Galeruca > Galeruca laticollis. Next base: position 176,076,599 of record OY998177.1, read on the forward strand.
TATTTGCAAAATTTCTTGAGAAACGAAATATGAAAGTAGATTCCCTTAAAACTGAACTTGTACGAATTTGTACCACAAAAAATATTTCAATACTTTAATACTTTGGAATATTTTTCATGGCAGTAATTAGTACACATTTAGTATTAGTAGAATTGAGTTTAATATTTCGTTTTTCAAGAAATACAGAACAGATCGGAGAAAATGGGCTTGCTATTCAATCTATTGAAACAGGGGTTGTTTGAGGGGGTTGACGTTGATATTTTCTGTGGTACATATTCAGTTTTTCAATTTTTCTATATTAATCTTCATTTTTTTAAAATTATTTTTAATTTGGGCATTCCAGGTTAGCATGAAGCTGGCTGCGCCATGTTTTTTTCTTTAAGAGGTTAAGGTACACAATCATTTTTTGTGGTACAAATTAGTACAAAATGAGTACTAAAAATCGTAATTGGTTTGATTTTATTATGTCAAAATAGTTCTGGGGCGAATATAACAACTATAGTATGGACTTCATATCGACAAAGCATACTCCAAAATAGGTTTAAAAAGACTACAATAGAGTAAACGAATTGCATATATATCATCAAAATCAGATTTACATAATTTAATGAATCCAATGGTCTTAAGAGCTCTGGAAACTGCATCATTAATGTGAGGGGTAAAGGATAATGAACTATCAATGATGACACCAAGATCTTTGATTTGAGAAACCTGCTCAATATATTGAAAATGTAGAAGTTGTCTAGTTTTACTAAAGCATATAGTAAAACATTTGGATGGATCAAGATCCATATCACATACGTCATACTAAGCCAAGAGTTGGTTAAGATCAGATTGCAAGCTCTCACAATCGTTCACAGATGACACTTTCAGGTAAATTTTCAAATCGTCGGCGTAACAAAGAAATTCCAAATGTTGAAAGCAGTTAAAAATATCATTAATAAATAAATTAAACGATAATGGCCCCAGATGGGATCCTTAAGGCACCACAGACGGAACCATTATTTCCCAGGATCTAAACTTATTAATCTTGAGAATCTGAGACCTATCAGAGAGATAGCTTGTGATCCACTTCAGGAAGGTGCCTCCGATTCCCAGAGTCTGGAATTTACCTAACAAAACTTAGTGAATGACACTATCAAATGTCTTAGAGAAACCTGTGTATATAGCTTGTACTACACCACCCACATCCAAAGCATTTGACAGATAATCCACGTAAGTAATCAGATTCAGTTCTGTAGATCCAAACGTTTTCAAAGAGTTTTGGAATAGCACTTAAGTTACAAATGGGTCTGTAATTAGAAATATCAGTCTTATTGCTAGATTTATTAATTGGTGTTAGGTAAATAGCTAGATTTCCAAATACTTGGAAACCTAGCACACTTCAATGAGAAGCAAAATATAATATGAAGAGGGCAGCACAGTGTCCTCGGATGCTTGCACAACTTTTATTTTTGTGATAAAAAATTGCTGTCAAATGGCAAAGTGGATGGGCCAACTTCTTGAATAACAATTATTTTCAAAGTGGTCTAATTAATTTTTCTAATTGTTTTTGAGCAGCCCAGCACAATTCAACCCTATTTTTATTTTTCGAGATTTGAAAATGGTTGCACTAACTTTTTTTTAATTTTTCATCAGCACATGGAACTTCCAATATTGAAAAAATCCTTTGGAGCACATGTAGCACAAACCTAGCACAATTCAGAACAACTTTAATTTTTAAGAATTTCGAAAAAGGCTGGGTCAACTTTACGCACATGCCTTATTTGTATAAAACATAAATTGGGTAATAACTTCTGTTTAATATACATAAACTATTATTATACACAAAATCAATAATAAAGATAGAGAGTAAATATTTACCTTTAGACCATTACAGATAAGAGATACTTTCAATCTAAATTATGTACTTATGTACTAAAAACCTTCTGTTAAACTATCATGTTACTTGATGTAGTATGTAATAATATATATTGGAAATATTTACCTTTCAATGAATATAGTCTTTGCCATAGGATCCTGTGATGGATCAAGCTCTCCATCATCAGTTTCTCTTTCACTGATATGCTGTAAATTGCTTGTACTAATTTCACCATCATGCAAAGTCTCTTCTATAGGAATAATCACTCTTTCTCTATGGTTACTCTGAGGACTAGAGTACGAACAGCAACTATTTTTATTTCCCATTTTGGAATGGGTTTGTTAATTCTCAACTATTCTTTAGGCACTGAATTCTTTTGTTGATTTTAACATCGGATATTTTACACATGTTTTCACCAGCTAGGTAGTGCTGTTTCAATATTGGCGCATCTGAGAACAATTTATATTATATCAATATCTGTGTCCACAAAGATAACGATAAACTAAACTGGATATAGAAATATATCGCACACCCACTTAATTCAGTCTACGCCTTTTAGACTACTACTACCAGCCGGCATCGTCTAATGAAACAATTAAGTTATACTCCAGTAATCACCAAACCAATTGCGATTCATTTTCTTTTAGCGTGCAAAACAGATATAACATATTATTACAAGATGTTTCATGTTCTTTAGAAAATTGAGCCTGATTTTCTTAGAAATACGAAAATATGTCAAAAGTATAAACGTCAAATTAATGTTTTCAGAATGAATAGTATAGACATACACATGGAGTTGTCAGATTCATTATCTTTTACCGTCTCTCCAGAAAATCAATTTCAAACAAGTTTACTCATTTTGTTTTGATTATTTTAATATCTACATTCTACGAAACAACATTCCATGTTTTACTTGTTACCGTACCGAATTTGTTGTAATCAACATGTATATGTTATTTTCTCTTATCATAAATTAATAGAATAATTTTTTTCCACATGTTATTAGATGATTTAAAGGTTTCCGGCAACATAGCGATAATATTTTGGTAAGTTTTAGTGATACAGTTGGTGCTACCTCTTATTCTTATTACCAACTAAAAATGAATCGGGTAGAATAAATTCGGTTAAGATGGTTATCTGATAATCAAAATTAAGTAGACAGTAGCTAGTTTATAATAAAAATACTACCTATATAGTTACATATTTAAAAGCTGCAACAATTTCATGTATTTAGGTTTTTGTTTGTGTTAAAATAATAAATCGAAATGGGCTATTTGAAATTTGACATATTTGATAGGTTGCAAAAATGGGCTACTGGTAATGTAGGGCCCAGTTTTGTTAGCAAAACATTTCCCTGTTTATAAAAGGCCCAGTTATGAAATGGCGGATAGCATTGTATTTGACAAGTAGATTTGTGAATTAAAATCGCGTTAAAAGCACTAATAACGTAATCTTAAATGTTTCATTATTTTATAATACGTAATATATCGATTTTTTTAAGTGTAAAATATTTAAAAGTTATTTTAACATGGGGTGAATTACCCATGAATACCTTAAAAGCTTTGTTGTGTGTTGTGAATTTTTAAGACAACAAAACTAGGAAAAGCGTTGATGTGCTGTAGTTATTTACGTAATGGAAATAGACGTTACACCAGATGGTATTTCAGAATATAATACAGGTAACTCGAGTCAAAGCGAAGACGAAAATGCCGAAAATTCAAGTGCCAATCAACAGAATGTAAGCAATAACAACGACACTTCTCCAGATCGTACCAGAGCTAGCACTAGTAGAAGGAAAACAATTAAACATGCACTACGACAACAAGCTAAGCGTAGAAGGAAAAATACAACTATAGCTACTGGAAATACTAATTCTTTGCCCCGAATAATAGGTAAATTAATAATCTTGATTAAGTAATATCAAAATTTTATAATTTTTTTGAACCTCTTCTACTTTATATATAGAACATTTGTGGGTGTTTTTAAATGACGATTTTGATTATATACTTATGCTTATAACTCAATAAAACAGTCCTCACAAGATTTTGTCAATTATTAAGATTATTTTCTTACAATTACAAAAATAAATGCAAAATATACTGACACTTTAATAGCCACTTATTCATATTTTTTATACATTATGTGTCATGAGATGATTGAGATAAATTAAAACCTTTCTATTTAGAGTTGTTATTAATATTTTTTTACATTCTATCACTAACCTTTCAATATCTATAGTGATTGCTGTCTGGAAATTATGTACAATGATAATTTGTAAACAACCATATTACTATACCTATTCATTTTATGTGAGAGAGTAATAAAATGTAAATTTGCATTGAAGGACCCATTAAACAGGGTGGACAACTGGAAGGTGTGCACTTGCAATGATTTTTTTTTAAATTCAATATTTCAGTTATCACTCTGCCACAGTATTAAAATAAACATTACAGTATGATGGTCTATCAGGACCAGTAATGATGAATTAATATTTTTGTCTAATATGGTAATATATATGGAAAATTTTACTGTAATCTATTTAGTATGATGGTTTTTCAGTTAACAGTTATACAAAAAATTGAAATGTCCAATCTTACCATATAATATAGAAGTAATACAAAAACCTTGCTATTTTGACACTTTTATTTAAAAATTGATAAAAAATACATAGGAACAAAAAATTAACATTTTTCGTTTAAGACTAACAAAACTATTTTTGCTGATGTTATGGAACATAAAATATAACAAAAATGCAAACTGATGAAAATATTGGAGGTCTAATTTACATCACGATTTTCTTTCATCTTATCCACACATTCTCTGCAACCCTCAAAAATGTAGTCCATACATAAACATTTTATGACCAACTTACAAAAATATCTAGTTTTCCTCTTAGTACAATATTTATAATGTCCTATTTTATTAGAGGGAAGATCTGGTAGAGCTTGAGGTTTAGAATATTTGGCAATCAAAGTCTGGATATATGTGTGTAACCCTGATGTAGTTGCATGAACATGTGTTCCTTTATCAATTCATGCCCCAGATTGCTCCTATTTTTACTATAATCTTCGTCTGGGTTATTGAACCTAGTTATGACAAAAGCATTGACATTGCAATCTTTCAATAAAAAATGACGAATGTCAACCATTTAGTGTTTCTTGCAACGTTATAAGAAGAATATATTTTATCAACAATTACACCCCATTTTGTAGAATTATAAAATTGTCTCTGACTTACCACTTACTGGATCCACTGTGTCATCACAATGGAAGGAAGACACTAACAAAGCCATCATGGGTTTTCCAAAAACAAATATAGAAGACTGTAAGGGGCGATTTTTTACATTAGTGATAATGACTGGTAAGTGTGGCTTATTGGTTTTAATAGTACCTACAATTGTCAATCTATGGTCTATTTTAAGTTGCTCAACAACTGGGCAAGAGACAAACCAATGATCCATCGTTACATTCCTTCCTGAACTGGACAAAGGTTCACACATTCTCAGTGTAACCGCTGCAGTGGAATTATCTGGTTTATAGGTTCCAGGTGGCTGCTGTCCTGCATAGGTATCTTTCCATATGAATTCTATAAAAGGTTCTAGCGTCAACAGTGACAAACACTTTTATACCATACTTTTTTGGTTTGTTGGGTATGTACATTCTAAAACTGCATTAGCCCCGAAAAGCAAAAAACATTTCATCCAGAGTGACATACTAACCTACAAAATAATAACTTACAATTCTGAACAAATGTTTCAAAAATATTTCTTATAGGGGCTAATTTATCTGTTTGCTTTCTTTCGGCCCTAGTATTTTTGTGTAGTCAAAACGTATTACTCTTAGAAGATATCTAAATCGCATTTCTGACATAGTCGTAGTAAATATTTTGCTACCTAGTCCATCTTGAGCATAAAATTATTTTAGATTTTTTCGAGATCCATGATATAGGCCTACCAAACATAGCAAACCAAAATATGCTCTCATTTCCACAACTGATGTTTCTTTTACATCCCTTTGATCTTTAAAATTTTCAGAAGTGTTTGTAATATAAAGATTGGTATAATGGACAACATAGACAACAACATTACTAAACAGAAGGTTCCACGATTCAATTGGATTTCTTCCATTTTTTTCAATACCAATAGTCCTGGAGATGTATAACAGTATGTGGACATTTCTAGGAGGTGGTTATTTTAGCCATTTGGTCCCATATTTGCCATAGTAATATATTTGCCTAACTTCTAAGGAATCTCTGTTTTCCTCGACCTGTTGTTCTCTGTTTCTGTCACCTCTTGCTCAGAATCCATTTGGTGCTCACTGAATTCATCTGCCTGTACATCAGAAATATAGTCATTGGTATCATAAATGTCTTTGTCACTGGGAACTTCATCATTTAGAGCAAGAAGACACTGTACTTCCCTTTCATAAGAGTCCATATTACTAAATAAAATACTTATAATAAGTAAGGTAAATGCACCAGTCTTCGACACTATTAGCAGCTCTTATGGAGTTTGTATTCTTTTTACCTAGACCAATAATCGACACCCTTGAACTAATTATCATCACTCCAATAATCGACACCCTTAAACCAGTTATTATCACCCCAGTAATCGACACATGAAATCAAAAATATCTTTATTTGTAAAGTAAATACAAGATTGTTAATAAAATATGGTATTTTTAGGATTCGAAAATGTTTACAGGTGAAGAAAATAAATATTTAAGTCTGTCTCCAACATTTTGCATTTCAGGTTGGGGTAGCTTTTTTAAAATATCTTCTTGTTTTATAACAAAAATATCATTTTCTACCAACTTAAATACCGTTTTATTTTCGTTTATGCATTTTAGAGACATAACTTCAATTTCACCAAAAGGAAATTTTCTCTGAATAACACAAACATACCTATAATGGGTAGTTTTTCTACTTCCACCTAAACATTGAACAAGCAAATAATCACCAATATTATGATCTTCATTATCATCAGTATCTTCATTAGCTAGATCATTTTCTTGAATCACCGATTGTTCAATATCTGAGATATCGTCTAGACTGTCACCGCTCTCCTCCCAGACTTCTTCTTCTTCACTAGAATCTTTTTGTACTATTTATCTTTTCTTTTTCCCAGTATTTTCTGGTTTATTCTTTTTTTTAGCTTCTCTTGTCTTGGCTCTGTTTTCCTTTTCCTCAAGTTTTCTCTTCTTTTCTATTTCCTTCTTTTTATGATAATTCTGCCAAGCTTCAGAAGTGATAGCAGCAGGAACTTTTTCCTTGTATCTCTTTTTCTTGACAGTCTTTGTTTCCTCTGACCAAAAGAGAGCCCTCTTAAAAGGAGTTGGAACGTTATTTTGAAGCATGGACATGGGAGTTTTTTTGGAGGATAAACAAATTGCATCAGCTTTAGGGAGTGGTGTTACGGGTGGTGTTTTATGAGGATTGATTATTTGTATAGATTGTATGTTGATTTTACTTGTTGATGGTGCACTGTCGGTTTCCTCAACTGTGAGGCTTTTGGACTCTTGTTTCAATATAATTTCAGCTAATTGATCCTCATTTCCATCTGTTGCTGGATGGTCTATTTGATTTTCAGTTCGTTTTATTTCCATTTTTAATTTTCTCCATACTTCAAACATTGACGTATGCTCAACTTGACCTTTCCAGTCTTCATTTTCTGTGTTTTGTAAAAATAGATTTAGACAAGTTCTTGGGATCAAACTTTCCAAAATTTCTAGTTTCTGTTTTAATTTTAGACTATCCATAATATTAAAATTATGATTTGAAGAAGATTTTTTTGAAAATTTTACACTGTCTGCCGAAAAAGGAACCAGACCACAAGCTTTAAATCCATTTTTCACTGTATCTTTCGTTATAGCACTTAAGGCAGATTCAAGAAGTTTGGCAAAGTGCTCTTTACGTAACCTTTCTCCATCATTCTCCACATGAAATTGTCTTACTGCCTTTTTCCAAAAGCTTTTCAGTGGCCTGAACACTGCTACATCCATTGGTTGGATGAGATGGGTAGAATTTGGAAACAAGGCTATAATTTCTATTTGGTTTTTGGTACAGAAATCTGATAGATGATAAGTTAAGTGGGAAACATGTCCATCAATAAAAAGTATTATTGGTCTCTCAATTTGTTTCTTGTCCAACCAAGGTACAAAAACATTAGTTATGTATTCGTAAAATGTGGCGCCACACATCCAGCCCGTTTCAGAGCGGCCTAGTCCCCAGTCCTTATTTACACTTGCAGCTATGTGACCGGGAATCCTTTCATATTTAAAAATTATCATAGGAGGAGCAAAATCACCCTCTCCATTAGCTGTTACCAGTACTGTCAGATTCTCTTTATCGTTATTTGTTCCAGCCATATAAATGGACTTGTCTCCTTTTTTTGCAAGAACCTTTTCCCCTTTTTGCTGAAGAAAGAAAGCACTTTCATCCGCATTAAATACCCGCTTAGGATCTTCAGTAATTTTTATCAAATTTTTGGAAATCAAATATTCTTGGATTTCCTTAAACCAACGTCTGATTTGTGATTCTAATACGTTCTCTCTTGCAGGAGTTAAATTTTGAGCAATCCTTGTACTGATCTGGGGATGTCGTTTCAGAAAAGCTGCAAACCATTTTTTTCCTAGTCTTCCATCTGTAAAAGGTGTCTGCTTTTTTTTGCTTTATTATCTTATTATCATCTGCACACTGTCCATGAGTTGCTCTCTCGTAACAGGTTGATGTTTTTGTGCCAGTAACAAAATCCACTGAACTAATATCTCCTCTTCTACAGTAATGGGGTTCTTCCCATTCTTTTATCCAGGAGAGTTGTCCTAGGTACATTATATAATTTTGCTGCAGTTGCAACTGGCATGCCTTGTGTAACTGCCTGCAGGGCTAAATCCATTTGATTTTGAGAATAACCTCACTTTGGCGCCATCCTTCTATAAAAAATTTACGTGTTAATCCATATTAAAGCATGTCGACGACTGGAACTCAATGAACCCGGTAATCGACAGAGAACTGTCAATAACTAGGATGCATTGATGTTGAGTGGATCCTATTTTCGACATCCCCCAAAATCAGAGATTAGGTTAGAAGTGAAGCAGGGTCTACATGAAAACGAATGTAACAAACTTTAATAATACCAAACAGAGTGAATATTCAATGCAAATAGTTTTTCGAACAGCTGAAATATTTTTTTTAAGTTTTTACTTACCTTAACAAAACTTTTTAGAAAATATTTAACCTCACACCTCAAACACTATTTCCGTCATTTTGAGAGGCACATGTCAACACGCTGACGCTTCCACAATTTACAAGGTTGCCAGATGACGTAAATTTTCAAATGAACACAGAAAAAGCAATAAAATGTAAACCGTTTTCTTATTTTTAAAGTTTGAAAGTGGGAGTGTCGATTATTGGTCCCATGTCGAAAACTGGTGCTTTTACCTTATGTACGTTTTACAATATAAAAATCACCTACCTCAGTACAATAATCAATTGTAAAATCACATCTACAACACAAAAAAAACTGTCTGTGTGCCAAAATCAAAAATCATTTGGAAGTGTCCCACATTTTATGGTATACTAAACTTAATCATCCTAAAATTCCGAGAGGTGAGAGATATTTTACGAACAGTTATTTCTTAACTGATATTTTAAAATCACATAACGATCGTTATTTCTTTCTTTCACAATGCGTGAATTGATATCTGTTCTTTTTTTATCGCAGTTATACTGTTCATAGATCACAACTTAGCATTCGTTATAACGAATCACTATGAAAGCCGGGTAGCATTTTCATATTTAATGTAGCGTATAGCAGTGTAGTTCTACCGAAATACATTTTGTAAACCATGTTCATGGTCATGGATAATGATGATAGTTTATCAATTTGGGAAGACTTTGACAAGGATATAACACAAATTAGGCCTAAAAGTACAGCATTGTCTACAGCTATAATAGAAATGCAGCGATATTTAGAGACCGACTTTGCACCACGACAATCAAATTCATTGGTATAATGAAAATAAATCTATGTTCAAATATTTGCCAATTTTAGTTCGACAAAATTTTTGAAATTTAGCTACTTCAGTGCCGTGTGAACGCCTATTTTCTAAAGCAGGCCAAATAATTTCTGAAAGAAGAAGTCGTTTAAGCAGTAAGATAGCAAAAATGATTCTATTTGTTGGAACAATCGAAAAATTAATGGATTAACATTTATCATGTTTTAAATTACATATTACTTTCTTATGTATAAAGATTTTTTACAATATATGATATGTAATACGTAGTAAACACTTTCTTATGCTTAAATCATCAACCTATTGATAAACCCTATATGTTTAAGTATTGCTGTTGTTTGTTGGGTAAGGTCAAGTTTGGCCGTTGTTATAATTGCTATTGTTTAATATCAAAGTCAAAATAAATGAATATGTTGTCTGATTTAATAATAAGTATTATAATTTTTTGTATTAAATTAAATAACAAATGGAAAAACAGGATATAGTTCTCAGAATCTTATTAAGCAGAAAAGAAAATAAATGCCATTAATATAAGTAAACTGTAGACTAACCAATCTAAACATACAAAAAACGAACAGTATCACGACGGCTCAAACGCGACTTACGTTACGCGTACTTAAAACTGTGATCACATCACGTTTAAAAATCACAATAACAAATATCAGTGTGATTGAAAAATCACGATACCGCTCATCTCTAAAAATTCCCTTATCTGAGCATTCTGGGGTTTCCTGCAACATACTCTGCCATCTACTATTGCTTAGTCCTATTTACCAACCCAGGGGCAAACAACTCTCAAAAAAGTGTTCACAATATTTTAAATATTTGATACTTGCAAGCAACCAAAATATTCATTTGAAAGTATTTATAGTAATTAGAAAGTAATGAAGAGTAATTAAATTATTTAAAAAGTAATTGGAATACTTAAGAATAACTAAAATATATTTAAGATACTTGGAAGGAATTGAGAAGTATTTAAACATATTTAAAGTAATTAAAGGTAGTTAAATATTTGTACAGTAATTAAAATGTATCTAAAGATAATTAAAGTAATGAAAATATTTAAAATGTGAATATAAGCGTAGATAAAAAATATTTTTCCACCAATAACCACCATTATTCAAGCAATGCCACTAATGAGAGGTAACATGTTTTTAACCCATTTAAATAATGAGAATATTTTACTTAGGTAAATAACTCAGTAAATAATGAAAAATGTTCATACATTCAATGAAACCAGCAGAAACATGTATCACCAATAAAGTAATTGTAAGTCATAAACTAAATAAAATGCCTTTACATTCACTTCATGTGATTGAAAATATTAGAGTTATACAAGAATACTTAATTTGAATTGAAACTAATAATTACTTATAAAATTATGTCGTATCAGTGTTTTAAATGAAACTTACAGTTTCTAGATAATTCCACAATATATTTAAAAAATGTTAGAAACTCTAAGAAATAGACAATTGTTTTGTTATTTAATATCACTCTTTGGAGCACGTCAGAACTAATACGCAAATCTTTTGCTTCCAATACCCAACATAGGGTACTATTTTTTATTTTAATGCTTATTGATTATCTCGACATAGCACTCTGTTTTTTCACACACTCTTTTGCCAGTTTTTCTATCATAATCCATCTATTCAGTACATCAAAATATTTGAAATTATTGGCTGTTCCAAATGAACACACACACAAAATGCAGCTGCATTTGGTACTAATGGTTGTGCCATTATTATATATATGTAACTGCGTTTTTTATTATTTTCAAATATTTCATCAATCTTCTTAGCTTTAGTAGCTGAAAATACACTTGTTATTGGCAGTCCTGTTATAGGATGAAGTGGCAAAGTGACAATATTATTGTTCCTGGCATCATACTGGATCTGTCCAAAAATTGAAATATTTCGGTAACTAAAAAAAAGAAGTGAATATGTAGTTACTAACTTGTTATCGTAGTTGCGTTTTCACTTATCCAAACTCTCAGTGGGTAGTTTTGTTTTACCAGTTTTATCTTCGAACCTCATTTATGTTGAAGTCATTATTAGGTCTTTCCTTACTGTTGAAAGGGAAGGTAAGCTTTCTTTCATATTGCTATAGAGAGTTTCATATAGTAAGCAACCACCAGTTAAATACAGATATTTTCAAAATAGTTTACTTTTTTCATTAAGTATATATCTCTTTCTATTCTATTCTTTCCTTGATTTTTATTTTTGTTGGCGACTTTTATCATGAGTTCGAGTACCTTGGAATTACTCATGTTGATATTAGTATTGAAGGTTCTGAACTCTCTAGTCACATGTTCTGGTTGATTGCAGATGATTCTATCAATTCGGTTTAAAAGATGCTCTGTTGATTTTCAGAATTTATCAAAGAAGACTCCCTCCTTCTTCTATGCCTTCCCAGTTTACTATATTTCGTGGTTTTCTATTTACTTGTTCATTGTTCAAAATTCTGAGAAACTGGAGACAAACATTCCGAATTGTTTAAACAGAGATGGTCAGAAGTCTTCTTACCAACTTCACTGCTTAACCAACATTTGAATTGGATGCATTAGTTTCTTTGTTGGTGTTGGATAGTGTAGATGAGGTGTTACATTTGTCCTCCCATTCGGAAGCTATATCAGATCTGACCTCGATCATTAAATTTAATGTTTGCTTTTCATTTCCAGAAGAAATATTCTGTACTTTCATGAAATTGTCTAATTTGTTATGTTGTCGCTTGCTAGTTTTTACCGATCTCTGAACACTTGGTGGTCTCATCCAACAAATGATTTTTTAAATGTTAATAAAAATTGGACACTGTCCAATATGAACCACCTGCATTACAGATACTCGATATCTTCAGTTCTTTTTTACAAAAAAAAAACAAGTGATTATACTTGTTGCAATTGCAGATCAATAATTTGAATCATCATCTGTCAGTGTATTAAGCAATAATTTTATATTTATTTTCTCCTCACAATTAAGTTTTGTTTTTTCTAATTGAGTTAAATTCTTTATATATTTCCTCAAAATATGTTCAAGATTCTTTCGACCTGTATTTATATCAATTTTTTTTTCTAATTTCATCCAATTTTTCGGACATATTCATTAACATTTTTTTTGTATTACACGAGATGGTATTGGTGCAGTCATTGGTTTCTCTGTAAAAGTCTGTGCAAATAGAGAAGTATCACCATTTTGTTCATTATATTTCTCAAGTTTCCCAAGCTCTTGTCCAATTTTCAACAGAGTTTTTTAACTCCTGCGGGCAAACAAAAGCTCTTATAGCTTTTGTAACAGAACCCATAATATTTTTTTAGTTCATCATCGTCAGTTATATCAATGATATTTGGCAAAAGGCCTTCATATTATTTGAATTATTGATAACACTTACCTTTGTTTCCTGATCCTGCCATATTCACTTTAACTTTAAAAATGTGAGTATATTACCAAAGCCACGACTCATGCTGACAAGACTCTCCTATAAATACGAACTCAACAATTTTATCTGGTACTTGGAAAGTATTTGAAGTAACGAAGAAATAATTAATGTAACGAAAAAGTAATTAATATAATTTGAACATAATTAAAATACTTGAAAAGTAATTAAAATGCTTAAAAAGTATTTAAAATACTTAAAAAGTAATCGGAGGTACTGATAAGATTGAAAAAGTAATTAACAGAGAATTAAAGTAATTAAAAAACTTACAAATGTAATTAAGTATTAAAAAATTCATAGTGTACAGGGTGTCCCAAATTGGTGTGTTTTGCAGGGTATCTCGTAAACTAGAAGAGATAGAATAAAAGCAGTTAAGATGTTATGACTTCTTTTTTGTTAAAGTACCGATAGCCTAATTAAATCTTTAGTAACTCCCTGCAGTTAGGATATACAGGGCGATTATTGAAAACTACAAGGTACTATAACTTCTTAATTAAGAAAAATATAAAATAAACGTTATAAAAACTTTTGATAGATATAATATTAAAGAGTTCAGCGGCGCACAGAATTTTTTGTTAGGGGGATCACTAAGAAAATATAATGCAAACTTATTTATTTTATTTCTAATTATGTTTAACCCGATATGTTGTTATATTTTAGTTTGCTTACCTTAATTGACATGAATGTTATATCTTATAAGAATGTTCATTTCATCAAGTAGGCTTTGGTCCTCTTACCATGGAAAATAAAACAAAACCTGTGTTACCTGTCAGAATTAATTTTATGACGTGCAGTCTCGTCAACAACATGAATTTTGAAAATTATGAAAAATATGATATGCGTGTGGCATATATTGAATGTCAAAAGAATGTTAGTGTTGCGTCTGAATTATATTTCCAACGATATCCAGAAAGAAGGCAACCTGAAAAGAGAATTTTTAAAAAACTCGATTCAAATTTAATCGAGTATGGATGTTTTGTGAAACCACGGAATAAGTATGAAAAGATTCATGAAGAAAGAGAGTTAAATAGGTTGAGCGTCAAATTGAAAATGAAGTAGGTGTTCCAAAAACTACGGCAGGAAGGATTTCAAAGAAATATAAATTTAGGCCTTATCGGACATCCATCAGTCAAAAATTATACCCAAACGATTTTTTGAGAAGAACACAATTTGCACAGTGGTATATAGGAAAATGTAATGAACTGCCATTCAAAGGTAATATTTAGCGATGAAGCTCGCATAAGCAGCGCAGGAATATTTAACAGACATAATTAACTATATTGGAATGACTCAAATCCATACTTAGTTCAGGGGATCAGGAGACAAGGCAGATTCGGCTTTAACGTTAGTTGTTTTGTCAAACATAATAAATTAGTTTATCATATATTTGATAATAAACTAACTGCTGCTGGATATATAGATATCTTGGAAATAAACTTACACCATCTTTTGGAGGAAGAAGTGTTGGCTGATAGGGACACATTTTGGTTCCCACAAGATGGAGCACCTGCCCATAATGCTCTATTCATTGGAGATTATTTAAACGAAAAATTTTCTAATCAGTGGATTGGTACTTATGGACCGGTTAGGTGGCCCCTCGTTCTCCGGAAGTAAATCCTCCTGATTTTTTTATTTGGGGATTTTAAAAAAATAATATTTACAAGACTAATTTCGAGAGTAGGGAAGATTTATTACAAAATATTCATGCCGCATTTAGAAAAATAAAGCTAGTGCATATTCTCAATAGGTAAGAAAAAGGTGTCAATTATTATTACAACAAAACGGAGGACATTTTGAACATTTAATGTAATTATTACATTCTAATAAAATTAGTTATAGGTAGATTGATAAATAAGATTGTCACCCATCAGTATCCTTAAAATAAAATGTTAAATTTCGTTACTGAGTGTTCAATTTTTTAAGGGTGTTTCACCTGATAACATCCATAAATGGTTTATTTGCACTGTAGCTCCAACCATTGAAAATGGATTTATAATATGTCATATCAGGTGAATGAGAATTAAAAAAGGAAACGAAAAACGTCAAAATATACAGGGTGTTCGGCAGTTTTCAACAATCGCCCTGTATCTTCCAACTGCAGGGAGTTACTAAAGATTTAATTAGGCTATCGTTACTTTAACAAAAAAAGAAGTCATAACATCTTAACTGCTTCTCTTCTATCTCTTCTAGTTTACGAGATACCCTGCAAAACACACCAATTTGGGACACCCTGTACACCGTATTTATAGACTTGTTTGCCCCTCGTTACTAACCTCCAAATGCGGCTTTAACCACTAGCCATCAGTTGGATGTATATATTCTTAAAGTTACAAGACTACACGACTGTGGTCTATTAGGATAGAGCGAAGAATTTCTTAAAAAGTTTTTGTAAAATAGTTTTTTTTTATGTTTTTGAAAGGTACTGAAACCCCCAGATTTCTATATTATCTGTTTATATAAGAAGCAGCATTGCGGCCAGTACCCTTGTTCTGACAGACCACCATCCTGCATTGGAGTGTTATAACTCACCCAGATGCGATTCTAAATTAGAATCAACCTAATTTTCATAAAATAAAAAGAAATGTTTGGTGAATGAAAGTAATGCTACAATGAAGTTATCTCAGATAGCCCATTAAAATAAGTGTTATTGTAGGCAGGTATTATTAATTTTGAGATATCAATTCTAACTTAAGTACTTAAAAAAAAGTAAGAATAGTAAAAAATAAATAAATTGCTATATTACAAAAATCAACTAGTTACAAGTTTAATTTTTAAATTTTAGTTGTCATGTTCTGAATAGTGTAATGAACTATTGTTGTTGGGATACAGGGAAATTATAAGGGGCTCTACAATATTTTCTAGCATATTACCAGCTTCCCACACTCTTCTATTTCAATCATATGTTCCACACATGTTCTGTATTTTTTGCAATCCACTGTCATTATTCCCTCATGTAAGGGGTTTCCAACAATGTTTCCCATTTCAAAATTTTTGTAATGACTTGGCTAGGGTTTCCATATTAGTTTTTTAAAACTCAGGACATTTAAGACCCGAAATCCGGACCGTTAAAAAACTAACAAAGTAGGTATACATTTTTAGGGAAAATAATAAAACTATAAATTTAAAGTAAAACTTATTTATTTACAACAAAAATAAAACTTAATAAACACTTATTATTACAAAACTAAGTCGAAACAAAAAATAGGGACAAAGAATACAGATAGGATCAAAAGTAAAAAACGTAGGACCAAAAGTACACAACAGAAACAAAATAAATATTAAGCGCAAAAAAATAAATAAAAATACTAAATGAAAATCACTCCCTTACTTGTTATTTTCAGATTTCTCAATAAGATCTACAAATCTGCAAATATGTCAATTAATACACCATTTTGTAAGAAAATACTGTGAGTTATAAATTGTTTTAAGGAAAATTATTGATCAAAAAACTTTGAATCGTCAATATTGACGCTGTTTTTTAAAAGATAGTTTATAGATGGCAGAATGTCCATTTCCCAGTTTTTTGCCTCCAAATTTTTTATTCCAAGCTGTTTGAAATTGTTCTATACAATCACATCTATCCCAGTGTGTGGAACCTTATTTCACCTTCTCAGCATGGCTTCTCGACTCGTAGGTCTACTGAAACTAATTTATTAACTTTCACACAGCATGTTGCCGAAATTGTGGATTCTGGTGGACAGGTGAATGTTGTATACACAGACTTTTCTAAAGCTTTCAATAGAGTGGATCCTGGTATTTTACTTGAAATATCAAACCAGTTTGGATTTTCCCTGATAATTATACAGTTTTGTAGATCTTACATTTGTCATAGGCAGCAATTTATTATTACAACGGTTTCCAAACCATAAATTACATGACAAATTCAGGTGTGCTGCAAGGTTCCAACTTGGGACCATTGTTATTCTCGTTATTTATAAATGATTTGGCATAAACTATAGATACTAATAACCTGTTTTATGCAGATGATTTAAATATTTACTTATCAATAACTGACTTACGTGACTGTGAGAGGCTGCAAAATGATATTGATGAAGTTTGTAATTAGCGTGTTTGCAACAGTTTATCCTTAAATGTATCGAAATGTAATATGGTGACTTTCACAAGGAAGAAAAGTTATATTAGGTGTTCCTATGCATTAAATGATACAATCTTAGATAGAAATTGCTGTATTAAAGACCTGGGTGTTGTTTTTGATTCCAGATTAAGTTTTATTGAGCATATTCACTTGAAAGTATCAGAGGCAAATAGAATGTATGAATTCATTGTAAGAAATTGTAAAGGTTTCACCAACCTCCTTTGTTTAAAGACATTATACTTTTTTTATATTAGATCTAAACTTGAATATTGCTCTAATGTATGGAGTCCTCATTACAGCGTCCATGTATCCTGTATTGAAAATTTATAAAGAAGGTTTCTTAAGTACTTGGCTTTCAGGGTTGATGGTAGCTACCCACAATGACGTTTTCAATATGATCTTTTTGTTGACAGATAAGATTTTGAGAGTCTTGGGTTCAGAAGGTTTCTTGCTTCTCTGTCATGTCTCTTGTGGTACATTGTCATATTGACTGTCCAAGTTTGCTGGAATTGCTAAATTTTAACGTGCCTCAATTTAATAATAGGCAAAACCTAATATTTTATAATAACAATGCGAGAACTAATCTCTTACTGAGATCGCCTGTATTTAATATGTGCAATAATTTTAATAAGGTTTGTAAAGAGCGTGATCTGTTTTTTCATTGTTTAAACCACATTAAACTTGTAGCAAGTAGTATGTAATGTTTTAATTTTGCTTATGCTTTGTTTTTGTATCATTTATGTCACGCGTATCACTGTTTTTATCGTTTTTATTTGTCTACTTAAAGAAGCAACTAACTGTATAAATGTTAAAATAATCAAAAAGCTTTAAAACTGTAGTCCCTATGTCAATTGGCTGGATGTCACAACTAGCCTGAAGCGCATTATTTATGATATGAGCCGGACATCCAATGCCGATTAAATTATTATTTATTTTATATTTTAATATGCTAAAAATATTATTTTGACCAGCTCTCTTAATTCCACCAAAATTCCCCGAAAATAAAATGCACTTTTTAGTGAACTCAAGTTTTCCAGTAGAGAATATAAAAGGTAATAGTTTCCGATCTTTCATCGTCTGAGCTACATATATCAACTAGTTTAATTTGTATGCCCCCCTTTTTAAAATCAAAATATTGTATTAATACAGTGGCTTTTGCCCCTGACAGTCCGAGTACTCCATTTACTATTGCTTCAATTTTCGTATGGCCGCAAGTCGTTGATTTTGAAATTGAAGAACCCTAATACATTTTCTAGTGGATCTTAGTTGTACAGTCCAATGAATTAAACGACTGGAGATGTTTGACTGTATGATATGCAAGTGTTCTCCTGTTGCTTCGACTGCCTTATCAAGTTTTCCATTATCTTTACTTGTTGCCCTAACGAAGACGTCTAATTTGAATGTGCCTAAAATTATGATAAATTTAATTTTGATTTACTAACACTGTTAACTAGTTTTCTTAGACTTACCTGCCTGACTTTTCAAGTTTTTCTTATGTTTTTCAGTAGCTGTATGGTCCTCAATGTCTTTTTTGCCTTTATGAGCAATGCTAAGATTTACATTGCATATCTTACAAATTACATCTGAATTTGACTTTCCTTTTTTGAAAGAAAGGAATGCTTTAAGTATTTCATCTGAAACTACGCACTTTTGTTTTGGCATAAGTAAAACTCAAAATTTAACGTAAAGCGCTGAA
The DNA here is from genome assembly GCA_963921935.1 of Galeruca laticollis. Taxonomy (NCBI): domain Eukaryota; kingdom Metazoa; phylum Arthropoda; class Insecta; order Coleoptera; family Chrysomelidae; genus Galeruca; species Galeruca laticollis. The sequence continues at coordinate 176,095,693 of OY998177.1, forward strand.
AGCACAAATCACACAAAATGCAGTGCCAAGCTAATGCATAATGTTAAACTGAACTAAATATATGAGTTCAGTTATAAAGGCGAATCCCCGCGGACCGAGTAAATAGTAGTGTAAACCCAAAAACAATCCATAGAGATGGGCGAGTTAAAATGATGACTTCACGCTTTGTTGAAATGTATGTCAGTGGGTACCTATCGATATCGAATATAATATAGGTACTCACTCAAATTTACATTTTATTATATTGAAAACCCAAACATGTCCGTTCAAATCCGAGGAGATGGAAACTCTAGACTTGGCTACAAACTTTTTTAGTTGTGCCACACGAGTTCTATGGGATTTACTTCACAGTGATATGGCAGAAGGCAAAGTAACATATTTTGTTTTGAAGCATTTTATTGACAAACGTTTCATACAAACTTTACAATATACATTAAGTAGATTTTTGTTCAGCATATTTTTGTGAAACAGCGTCTCTTTTAAGTAATTGTTGAATGATATAATTTTTTTGCATAACAGACCTAGGAGCGATAAGAACTTTCATTTGGTGTAAATATTTTTCAAGAATATCAATCCAGACCATTTTAATTTAAACACTAAAAAGCATCCATTTTTGATATCAATGAGAGTAATTATTTATCTTTTACGTTTTTCCGAAGGTGATTTTATTCCAGTGGACCATCTTTCTATGACAATTTGCCATGCATTTTATATTTTTATTCTGCCATATTTTACAAACTGCGTATCCTTCATTTAACAAAGTTTCATCCATATAATAAATACTTGTGTATTCTCTTTGAAATTGTCAGATTTTTTATCTTCATTTATTACTGTTTCTATTCTTCCTGTACTTCACTTTGGTGACCTAATGGGCCCTGTTTACCCTCATGTACAAATTGGTATATTGTTGATAGTCTGGCTCAAGTCAAACTAAAAATTTTTTGGATATTTTACTTACACATTCACTAACTTTGATTTTTACTGTGTTGTAAACATTATTTGTGACATCTATTGAAACACCGTTTATCAGTGAACTGTCAGGTTGGCATCCTACTGTCTATTTTTTCAACAGACAATATTTTGATTCAACAGTGACATATTATCATATTCTTACTTGTAAAGACTGTACTGATATGCAAATCTAGGTTTTGTATTAGAAATGAGCATATTATTGCTGGATATTTTTTGTTACATAATAAATTTATTTAAGGTAAATGACTCAGTAGCTTTTCTTTTGCTGCTCTCTTTTGTTTACCGGCTTCGACTCTGGCCATATGAGAGCTCTCTTAAAAGGAGATGGTATAGTTTTATCTTCTTTGAGGTTTTGTTATAAATGATCACTAATTATTTTTAAAGGAGCTCTTTCGTGAGACGTCATTGGTTCTTTACTCGGATGTTCACTAGGTAATGGTACATTTTTTTCATTGGTCTTTTGTATAAAAATGTTGCTAATTATTTTAATTGATGTTTTTCTTGAGGGGTTGAGAGTTGGTCACTATTTACGTATCATATCGCCGATGATTTTTTGTTGTCTTGTATGTAAATTTTTAATAATTTGTCTTTTGTTACTGAGTTCTCACTTTCTTCATTCGCTAGATCGTTTTCGTCTTGGTCGATCCATATACTATTTTTCAAATCTTTACCCCATGCTTCTTTCCTCGACTTTTTTACTTTCTCTTTAATTTTTTTATAAAATTTAAAAAGAGAGATATGTTCTCTACTGTCCCTATCCATCTTTCCATTTTTCTAAACTTGTTAGTTTCCTCTTTATCTTTTTGGGTTACCAAAAACATCATTCCTTCTTCAAATTTTCGAAGTTCTACAAGATCTGCTTTTTACCATTATCTCTGGTAACGGAATCGTTTTTCAACTGCACTTTTTGATGGTTCCATGGACATAGATCACATTTCCTAAAACCATGTTTCAGAATATCAGGATTCTGACTTCGTTCCAACCTAACTTTTCTGGTGATTTCTCTCCAACCGCCCTTCAGGGTTCTAAACACCGTTACGTCCATAGGTTGTATTAAATTCGTCGTGTTTGGGTAGAGGGCTACTAAAATAATCCCATTTTCATCACAAAAACGGCTAGTATGAAGTGTAAGGGGCGATGCATGACCCTCTATAAATGGAATTTGTTTATCTATAAGTCATGGGTAAAATATATTTGCTATTAGCTCGTAGAAGTTCTCCCCCGTCATCCACCCCAAGTCTGATTTTCCAATGCCCCAAGATTCAAGGACACTGAGGGCAATGTCTTTGTAAATTTGTTCATACCTAAATAAAATAATAGGGGGGGGGGGAGGCGCATATCTCCGGCAGAATTTCCGGTAACAAGAACTATTAAGCATTATTTTTCATCATTATTAAGCACTTGGTATATGTTTGTTTCTCCTATTTTTGTCAACACTTTATCCCCTTTGGGATTAAGAAAAAAAGCTACTTCATCACAGTTAAAAACTGTTGCAGGGTAATTGAGAATATTGTCTTGATTGCTGCAAGTATTCAAAAATCTCTTGGGATGATGACCGAGCCTTTCTTGTACACAATAAATACTTTCAAAATGAAATATACTATGTGTTAAGAAATAACAATAAAAACACTGTTTACCGAATATTCAGCATGTGGCTTAATGAGGCATCCACAATAGAAATTCCTTTAAAGAGTTAACAAGTTTTAGGGAGATATGTGTAGAGGCATAATAATTTTAAATATGATAAGGTTCCTAAATTGTTCAGGATGGAAAACTATTCAGATTTTATTAGGAAGTAAATCATTAAATATATTAAAATATTTTCTACAGCTCAAAGAAAATAGATATGCAATTAATTTATGATATGAAGTTAAAGTATACACAATGAAGTCAAATATGTTAACAATTTTGCTGAAGCTTACATTAAGACAAAAATGAATGAATTACATCGATCTATTATTTAGCTTGTAGGATTATAAAATTTAGTTATTCCATATATGTCTACCCTTCCAATCCGACATCGAAGGAGCATTCGACAATGCACTACCAGCCTCCATTGGTTCAGCTTTGACTGAAAAGGGCATTAAACCAACGATTACCGGCTGGATATATGCCATGCTCACTAATAGAACAGCCACTACATCTATTCAAGACGAGGCCATTAGCTTTAAGGTTTCCAGGGGCTGGCCGCAGGGTGGAGTGTTATCTCCCCTTTTGTGGTCACTCCTGATGGACGACCTGCTTGGTACTCTCGTGGGAAGAGGGGTAGAACTGCAAGCGTATGCAGACGACCTTGTCATTCTGGCAAGGACGGGTTGCACATAATACCCTCCAAAGGACTTTGGACGATGTCTACAGTTGGTGCCAGAGGGAACAAATGTCTGTTAACCCTGGTAAAACTGAAATAGTTCCCTTCACTAGGTGAAGGAATTTGGCGGACCTTCCGCCACTTTCCTATAATGGTGAGATTATTCCATTTGCAGCGGAAGTAAAATATTTGGGGATCATCCTAGATAAAAAACTTACTTGGAATGCTCACTTGGAAAAAGTCATCCATAAGGCCAGACTTTCCTTGTGGACATGTCGCAGGATCTGCGGAAAATCTTGGGGCTTGGGTCCCAAACAAATCCATTGGATATAATGTGATGATTGTTAGACCAATGATCACATATGGAGCCACTGCTTGGTGGTCAAAAGCTTTACAGAAAACGGCCCAAGCAAAGCTCTCTGGCATACAGAGACAGGCTAGTTTGGCTATAACTGGGGCTGTCAGTACCACACCGTCAGCAGCCATGGAAATCCTCCTCGACCTTCCTCCTCTACATATACTTCTGGAAAAGGAGGCCAGATGGACACCATATAGAATTGTGCATATTTCTAAATGCACAAAACAGGTTTATACAGAGCAAAGTAGAATGCTAGCGGTCACCGAAAGTCATAGTGTTCTGGGAATGACCTCTGATATAATGCCCCCAACAGTAAACTATAATCTGCCTTATACCGTCCTATTTCCAAATAGAGATGAATGGGTCCTCCGCAAGGATGAACTCTCAAGAGCAGACATCTGTTGGTACACTGATGGATCAAAGACACCCTCAGGCTCTGGTGCGGGTGTATACGGGCGAAGACCTAGGACAGAAATCTCAACCTCTATGGGATCCTATGCAACCGTATTTCAGGCAGAAATTTATGCCATTGCTTCATGTGTGGAGAGTCTGGGACAATCCACCACACACATAGATCAATAAAAAATTTCACGGGCTACCAAGCGGCCTAAAAAATTTCACGGGCTACCAAGCGGCCTTGAAAGCACTTAGCTTGTACCGTGTAGCGTCGAAATTGGTTCTAGACTGCCAAAAAAGACTCGCCTCGATAGGAGAACGCAATAGGGTATCGCTGGTTTGGATCCCTGGCCACTCTGGTATGGATGGTAATGAGAAGGCTGACTCTCTTGCAAGAGAGGGTGCCGCTCATGACTTTATCGGAAGAGTTTTAGACTTCTGGCATAATATACCAGGATTGGTTCATTCAAAGGCCTTCATACATCCTTCGAATAATGTATCCAAACAAATGTTAGGCTATAATAGACACGATCTACGGTGCCTAACTGGCCACTGTCGTTTGAATCATCATATGCTGAAACTTGGACTGTCGGCCGATCCGATTTGCCGTCTTTGTTTGGAAGATGATGAAACGGCATATAATTTGTGCCTGCCCCGCCGCGGCTCGAGTCAGGTATCTGATGTTTGGCAGGGCCACTCTCTTGCCCTCGGACCTGGAATATCATTCACTGAACAAACTAATCGCCTTCGTTAAGAAGCTGAATTTGTTTGGTGAAATTTGAATAGGCATGAGCCACAATAGACTCTCACGAGTCGCAGTGGAGGGCCTCATTGACCCACTCATTATAAACCTAACCTAACCCTTCCAATCACTGTAAATTTCTAGTAGCCTCACTTTATACTGTCAGGTTTATCTAGGCTTTCCTTTTGAATTTCTAATCTTGAAGAGCCCATAAAAATAGTACAGCTCCCTTATATGCCACTACTACATATTTTTAAAGCATCCCTTTTTCTATTTATATTTTGAACTTCTTACCTCTAACAAGCAAGATGAATTATTTACACTTATTTGGGAATATATTAAGTAGTACTATTCAATTCATCAATCCTCATTAATGACAATAAAAGCATAAAACCTGATTAATTTAAAAATAATCCTGGCTTGTTCAGATATTGGTGGCAATTGATGTGTTTATACCCATATATAGTATATGTTAAATTTGTCAGTTTCTTAGACTCATTTTCAATATTTTTTTCGAAATAAGCTCTTTAGACATTATATGAGGATTAAATTCAATTTTGCTTATGTATGCAGATATAATATGCAGTCTGATATACTACTATAGTCTATTTCTTAATGTCTGACAGCACAGTAGCCTCATTAAATATTCAAATAGAAAATTATCTCTTACAGAGTGATCCTAAGAATTTTACAAGTAAATACTAAAATTCTAATGCAAAACAAGTAGGTGTCTGTATTGGTTATCTGTACATCCCTGTTTCAGCTCAAAATACAATATGGTAATAAAACTGAACAATGCCAGCTAAACGATGAACAGTGCGGCAGTGGCGGAGATTACGATATTAGTTCATTTTGCTTATTTAATTAGATTCGGTCAACATTACAGTTGAAATAAAATTCATTCGTTTAGGCCTATTAACAAGTTACATTTTTATTAAATTAAATTAATGAACGAAAATATAGTTTTATTTTCATAATTCAAATTTATTGACAATGAATTAATGTATATTAAGTAAAGTAAATATACCATTTATAGGAAATATAAAATTCAATCTATAGTATCATCCTCTTCGCTGGCCATACTAGAATCATCTGAAGACTCGTCGAGAGAGATCACTATCGGTTCTATAGTTTGTTCTATGAGGTTATCTAAAACCCACATTTTCTCTTCCTCTTTAATTACATGCTTCACAGCATCTCTTCAGTTATTGTTGTCAATGAGTACTTCATGAGTTCACGAACATCTTCCATTTTAAATGTTTTATTATGTCTAGCTACATAAGCTTTCATTTGGGCCCATATTAACTCTATCGCATTCAATTCACAATGGTATGGCGGCAAACGAAGCACTGTTATCCCACGATTCTTGGCTATTTCATCAATAACAAACTTTTTAAATTGTAGCTTGTGATCTGAAGCAACCTTTAAAAGTTCTTTTTTCAACATATCATCTTCAAATGGTATATCTTTTACGATTAACCAGTTTCTGATATCAGCTTTTCTCCAAGAGGTAGATGGAAGATTTTCTGTTAATCGCGAATGATAAGTGGCATTGTCCATAACAATTACAGCATTAATTGGAATTAATTCGACCATTTGTGTAAAATACTCTTCAAAAACATCTGCAGTCATTTCTTCATGATAGTCTTTGGTTGATGTTGACTGAAACTCCAGTAAACCACCTTCAACGAACCATTGATTGCATCCAATATGCGTTATTATTAGTCGGCGACCTTTACCGGTAGGAGTTTTCAGTCCAGTAGATAAACCTTCTATGAAAGCTTGACGACTGGTTTGAATACTTTTGTCCTGCCATATTTTTTTTACTGAATGTCCTTCATTGAGCCATATCTCATCTAGATAATAGATTTGTCTTCCCTCCTGTATTTTCGGATATCTCGTAAATACTGGCGTCTCCAACGTATTATTTTTTCGTTGTCGATTAGCACTGATTTGCGACTTTTCTTTTCCCAAGTAAAGTTTAATTTGTGTAATATTTTCCACAAAGTTTTTCTCCCTATGTCAGGCAAATTCTCGTCCTCCTTCATTCACCTTTCTTAGAATTATGTCAAGGGCTGGGATCTTTTTTTTAAAATATAATTCATGTACTTTTCGTCTTATTGTATTTTGCATATGTTCATCAAGGTCAAATGGTTTTCTTCCAGTTGACTTTTTAGGTGGAGATATATTTCCATTTTTCCTCTCTCTTAGAAGCCTGTAAATAGTAGATTCACTAACTCCTGTCATATTGGAACATGTCGAAACTATATTTCTAACAGTAGCAGCTGGCATTTCATGTACAACAGCATCATGCACATTTAACACTACAGTCTTCGTTTGTAAGCTAAGCACGCTCTTACACTTTACTGGGGTAAAACTTGAAGACATTTATCACAACACAGTTAACACTTATGGAACATAAGCGACTCTAAGCAAAACAAATTATACAAATTTGGGCGAGACCAAGTTTCACCGTATATACCAGCAAAATTTCTAAGTAGTCATTGGGGCAATCCCTAGTAGGACCCTATTGTAATGTTTCTTGAAAATGTTATTATCAACATTTCGAAAATCAGAAAGTAATTATCTGGAGAATGAATTGATAAATGTTTTGTTAATATGTCTCCCAAGAATTGACCTGCTTCAAATTCTCAAGATAATTATTGAAATATTCAGTCAGAATAGTTGCGTTACAAGATTATTTCAAAAATAATTTATTGTTTTAACTGTATGTACTCTACAAATGTATGAAGGTCAGTTAGTTGTTTTAACTAACCGAATTTACATTTATATTACCTTTATATATCAGATCGGGTATAAAATTGAATAGTAAATAAATTCCTTAGATGAAAGGTGACGCCTATGGTTTAGTACCTGACTAGCATCTGTGACCTTTTCGCGTGCTGTCAGACAATAAGAAACATACTATATCAATGATATTTGGGTTCACTGATGTAAACATCCATCAATGGGAATCTTATGTTCCAAATTTAAATAGCATATCATTGTTGGTTTGTATGTCCATTTTTTAAAACTCAATGTTGTTTTTTTTTCCAGTTAAACCTCTACCTCCACAAGCAGTTGAAGAACCAACTGTAACCATAGTGCCTACAACAAGAACGCCAACGATGAAAGAAGTACTTGCCTCAATCCCTGGATTCACAAAGAAACCCAGAAAACGATCTAACAAGAAATTATCACAAGCTGCACAACTTGAACAAACCAAAGAAGGTTGCATTGACTTGGAAACACCTGATTCAATATTGGTCAATACAAATCTGCGTCATTTGCTTAACAAAGCAACATTTGCAGCTCTACCTACTCTATATCAAAACAAATTGGTTCAATTATTACCCAGTGTCGATAGAAACATTGTAAATAACGATCCTAATAGTGTAGATATAAGTAATTCAGGATTAAATAATGAATTTTTTGCTAGAGCCTGCCTTGAGTGGCAGGATAGATTGGCTGAAGGTGAATTCACGCCTGAAAATCAACAAAAGCTTAAACTAGAAGCTGATAAAGAAAGAAATAAGGTTGATCCTTGGAAACTGAAACATTTTGAACCAATTTGGGGAGATAGATATTTTTCAGCCGATTCTCTTGTAACCAATAGTGTAAATAGCACCACACATAGTTCAACACGTCCACCTATCAAGACAACCATAAAATTAAGGCCTTCTACGACTAATATGACCAAACAAAGTAGAAATTCTGCAGCACCTCCTGTTAAAAGATTGAGAACAGTTGGTGCTATGACTCGTTCATGTACTAGTATGAAATTTTCAGAGTTAAACTCTGTAGAAAGCAAATCTCCTATTCCTGACTTGTTGCCTATAAAACAAATGAAACAAGTACACAAGGAAGAAAGTCGACTTAAGTCTGAAAATACATTTAGAGTAGATGTAGATACATCATCAGTTAGTCACAATCTTGTAGAGCTCCAAGAAAAATGTATTGTTAATATAAGTGATACTATATTAGAAAATAATCAAGAGACAATCATTATATGTTCTTCAAAGCCTGAGAAAAGACGCAGGTCGCCAAGCACTGACTCAGAAGGGAGATCTCTAAAAAGTAAGTTGCTATTTTATAAACTATGTGAGAGCATATACTTGCTACTTTTTCATTTAGATCAAAGTCTAAAATGTTGCAGTTATCAGAGATGGTATTTATAGAATTTTGACATGAAACAATATATTCAATCATCTATCTTCAATTATGATTAGTCTTACTTACTTTCATTTCAATGTGTACCATCCAAAAGACCAGATACTTTATAATAAATGTGCTGGGATTTCTTTACCCATAATTCCACTCAGAAAATACCACAATTGCTTTGTTAAAGATTAAATTTTGATGAAGTTCTAGATATTTTTCCTTAGAAGATACTAGATAAATTTGATAGATCAGTAACTTTAATTCCTGCTATAGAGTTCCTAAGTAGTTATCTGACTTTCTTCAAAAAACTTGTTTCTTGTTGTTCTCAGTTATATTCACACACATTCAATGGTAAGATATTAATTGTTGTAAATGATGTAGGGAAGGTCGGGTACAGTTGTAACACTTTTTACTTATGATTTTTCATTCATTATCTGTAAAATTACAAAGAATAATAAATGCTCTTATGTGGGCTAAATATGTGGCTATGGAAATAATTATTATTGATGATGTCATTTCAATAACAAGAAAACATATATATAATGTGGCGGGACAGATTGTTACAAACGTACCCATAGGTGTGACAGTTGTAACATGCATGGGGATCAAATGTAAAAAAGTCTGAAACTATTAAAAATAATATTTATTAGTCAGAAAAATAAATGGGTTTAAAGATTAAAACTAACTTTTCCGCATCTGTGGCCCTGAAAAATATTCTATCATAAAATTGTCACTTGTATATACTTCGGGGGATGTATCGTGCTAACAAACCGAAATTTCTTCAAAAATAACCAAAAATGTAGTATATCTGGATTTATAGGACCCGCTGTACTTGTTCTAGTCAGTTGAAAATCAATAGGGTACATCTGTGAGACACCTTGAACAATATTCAATCATAAAACCTCAGCCAGAACCTCATCATTATCCAAGTTAGGTTAGGTTAATCAAGATCGAAATTATCGTCTGATTTTAAAGTGTTAATTCTTAAGTTTCAAAAACCTAATAAATACATTAAGTAGAATAATAGTGCCCAGAAATAAGACTGTGCATCTGGAAGTATTGTTTAAGCCGGAGGTGCAGTATTTCTTCCAAAAACGGTGACCTTCAAACGACCCCTACAGTTATTAAGAGAATAAGAAAATCAAGAAATAAATTAAAATAAGTGTAACATGGTTTCATGTAGTAAGTGCAATGCTGAGGAGACCGAGACGTATGCCCACGCAAAATGTGATGAATGTAATGTTTTGCTGTGTGTTAACTGCTCCAACTTATCGGCCTCAGAACATAAAGGAATAACTTTGAAAAAAAGATCACCCTGTGTAAGATACAGCTGTTGTGAGTGCCTAAAATCGATGAAGGATGAAAATAGAGGTAAAATTAGGAGATCCATAGGAGATATAGAAACATCCCTTTTTAAAGCAATGCAAAAGGGATTTGATGACATAAGGGCAGACTTTTCAAAAACTGATAAGGTCTTAAAATACATAGACGCAATGAATAGGACAATTAACTCAATAAAATCTGAAAATGGAATAATAAAAGCAACAGTAGAAGACCTAACCTCAAAAATTTTAATGATTGACGAGTATATACAAAAACAAAAACCAGAGCAACAATTACTGCCCAACGATTCACAGACAAATTTATCATCTACCAAAAAAGACATGCAGAACAGTATGAATGGTGCTACCAAAGATGACGAAAATAAGATTACATTGAGTCAAGTACAAAGAGCCGTAAACTCAGCACTTGTGACAGAGGATAATACTCGGGATGATGCATCAGACTCTGAGACATCAAGTGAAAATAAAACTGTATCAAAACAATCTGAATTTACTGGAGTGCAGCAAAATAATGAAGCAGTATCATCCCATGTAAACAACCAGCTCATTGGGATACCAAATAAAAAGTGGTATTATATAGGACAGGTTTCAAGTAACTCAACAAATCAAATGGTTATACAATATATTAGAGAAAAAGCCAACATATCCGAAAATGAACCTGTAATTGTGACTCAGCTGCAAACTAAAGGGAACATAAGTCTTTTAAAGTTGGAGTACAGTCCAAGCATAGTAAGGAATTAGAAAGTAAGGACTTCTGGCCACCATTTGTAAGCTGTAGAAATTTCGTTTTTCGCAGACAAGGTTTACAAAACTCAAACAATAATTTTAATAACAACAATTTTGGACATCGTAGAAGTTTTTTTCTGAGAAATCGTGGGAACCATTGGAGACAATAAGTCAATGTCATATTGTATATCTCAATGCTCAAAGCTTTACAGCCCATAAAGATGAAATAATTGCTGAAATAATTAGTGAACAACCATGTGTCCTAGCTCTATCGGAAACAAGAACTACAATTGATATGGAGGAAATTGAACTTGTGTGCCTGGATATTCTTTGGTCCGTTGTGATGCTCCAAGTCGATATACTGGAGGAATCTTAATTTTTGTAAGAAGTGATGTAATTTATGAAAATGAAGTTACTTATTCTGAAAATGGTAATTATTGGTGCACTTTTATACATGTAAAAATCAATAATATTTGTTGGACTGTTGGATGTCTGTATAGATCACCTAGTGGTAGTTTAGCATGTTTTTTAAATAAACTGGAGCACATTATTGAGGATAGTATGAAAATGAATAGAAAATGGATATTGGTAGGAGACTTCAATATCAATTATTTAAATATAGATGATTTTTATTGTAAGAAATTAATAACGATGTTGCAATCTCTAGGAGTAGAGCAGGTTGTTGGGGAAAGTACTAGATGTTGTGATTATTCTAGTACTCTTATTGATTATGTCTTGACAAATAATGATATGCTAGAAATTAAATTATTTAAAACACCAAAGATTACTGACCATTTAATTATAGGAATTAGATTAGAGAATGTTAATAGTATAAGTAATGGAACGAAAACAATTCTAACTAGATGTTTAAATGATCAGGCATATTGCCAATTAAATGTCGAACTTATAAACTGTGATTGGAATTTTGATTGTGTTGATATTAATGTGATATATAATGATATGTATGAAACAATTAATTCTGTGATAAATAATCATCACCCAATAAAGGGAAAAAAAATGTAAGAATGAGAATGTTCCTTGGTATGACAATGAAGTTAGTATAAGAGCTCTTGAGCGAGATAGGGCATATAAATATTTCATAAACTATAGTAATGGTAGTAATAGTAACATTCTATGGAGTGATTATAAAATAAAAAGAAATTTAGTTGTTGATTTGCTAAAACAAAAAAAGATAAAATACTTTGAGACTATGATAGACAACAACAAAAACGATCCGAAAGAAATGTGGAAATGTTTGAAGACCATAATAAAAAATAAGGATCAATCCATAAATTATAAAAACATTAACTTTGGAATGAATGAAAGTACTGTTTTTGCAGATAATGAAAGGGAAGCTGCATGTATGTTTAATTCATATTTTATAAGGAGTATTGAGGAGATTATAGCAAGCTTTGATAATGTACAGGAATGGTCTGATAGTGATCTACCTGTACTTGAATGCAACATGGATGAATTTCAGCCTTTGACTATCGGTGAATTAAAAGAAATAGTATTATCATTAAAGACGTGTAAAAATATAAATATTCCACTCAATTCACAATTCCTAAAGAAAACTTTTGAGACAACGGGTTATGCAGTACTTAATTTTATAAATAGTTCATTAAAAAGTGGAACTTTTCCTAAAGACTTAAAAGCTAGTTCCATTACACCTGTCCCAAAAACTCAAGTTAAATCAGAGGTATCTTCATTTCGACCCATTAATACACTGCCTTGCATTGAAAAAGTGTTTGAAAAAGCCGTTTATAATCAGATAGTCTCATACTTTAATGAGCATAATCTTTTTCTAGGAAATCAGTCTGGGTTTCGAAAGGGCCACTCATGTGAAACGGCAATACAGCTTACTATCTCAAAATGGAAACAAACAGTTGATAATAACAAATATGTAGTAGCTGTGTTTTTAGACTTGAGAAGAGCATTCGAAACCATAGACCGAAACTTATTAATTAGAAAACTGGAATACTATGGTTTTAGGAGGAAGGTTATAAGTTAGTTTAAAGAATATCTAAATGGTAGATCTCAGTACGTTCAATTAGGTCAGAGTAAATCTACGGAGCAGGGTAATTGTTTTGGTGTACCGCAGGGGAGCGTACTTGGTGCTTTATTGTTCATAATTTTCATAAATGACATTAATTATGTTGAAGAGCTGGAATTTATCAATTTATTTGCAGATGACACATTGATTGCATACAGTGGTTATGATATTTTTAAGGTAATTGGAAGGATGCAGCGGTTGTTAAAAAGAATTCAGATGTTTTTGAATACCAACAGGTTAAAACTTAATACAAGTAAAACTAAATCAATGATAATTTCTAGTAGTCATAAAATAAATAATCTTGACATTAAGAATATGAAATTACAAGTTAATGATGAAGATATTGAATGGGTGAATCAGATAAAATATCTTGGGTTTGTACTAGATAATACACTTACATTGAAACCTCATTTTGAGTATATTCGCAAAAAGATATCCAAAAAACTTTTTTTCTTTAATAGAATTAGCAAGAATCTATCACTATTCTCAAGAATGACAATATTCAGAAGTATAATCCAGCCCCATTTCGACTATTTCTCTAGTGTTCTATATTTGGGTGACATGGGTTCAATTCAATCGTTACAAATCTTGCACAATAGAGGTATGAGAATAATTCTAAGTTGCAACCGTTATACACCAATTGAGATCATGCAGTCTACATTGGGTTGGTTCTCAGTGAGAGAAAGACTTTACTACCTTACTATGGTTTTTATTTTTAAGTTAAAAAAGGGCATGTTACCTGCATATTTTGATGAATTTGTGTCATTAAGGGAGCAGATTCATTCATATAGTACAAGAAATGTTCAGGATTTTAATATTCTAAAAACAAACAAGTATAGTACTATGATATCTTTATTTCACAAATGTATGAATGAGTATAACCATCTTCCATCTAGTGTTAAATGTGCAGTGACAATGATGACTTTCAAGAGGCTGTTAAAGGCCCATATTTTATCAGACTGAGATTTAATGTTAGTAGTAAGGTTGAATGTTGTATGATAAATTTTTGATCTTAATTAAGTATATATATTCATTGTAGTAGGATTTCTATTTCAAATAAAGCTTATTATTATAAAATTGGTCACTTTTGTACACTTTGGAGGCTGTATTGTGCTAACAAACTGAAAATTCTCCAAAAATGACAAAAATTTGGTACTTCAAGTACTGTAGCACCCGTTGTACTGGCGTACTGAGCTGAATATCAATAGGGTTCATCTGTGTGATGTCCTGAATAATATTCATTCATAGAATTGGTGAATTGTTGAACTCCAGAGGCTGTATCGTACTAACAAACTGAAATTTCTCAAAAAATGACAAAAATGTTGTACTTCAAGTACCATAGCACCCGTTGTACTGGCGTTAGTGAGCTGAATATCAATAGGATTCATCTTTGAGACGCTCTGAATAATATCCAATCATTAAATTGGTCACTTGTATATACTCCGGAGGTTGTATCGTACTAACAAAATGAAATTTTCCCAAAAATGTCAAATATATCGTACTTAAAGTACTATAGCACCTGTTGTACTGGTTCTAGTGAGCTGAATATCAATAGGGTTCATCTGTGTGATGTCCTGAATAATATTCATTAATAAAATTGGTGACTTGTTGAACTCTAGAGGCTGTATCGTGCTAACAAACTGAAATTTATCAAATAATGACAAAAATGTTGTACTTCAAGTACCATAGCACCCGTTGTACTGGCTTTGGTGAGCTGAAAATCAATAGGGTTCATCTGTGACATGTCCTTAACAATATTCAATCATAAAATTGGTAACTTGTTGCACTCCGGAGGCTGTATCATGCTAACAAGACATGTAACGAAAAGTGGCCGACGTACGCACAGGATTTTTTTCTAAAACCCGTTTTTTCGTGTTGTTGTTGATGGAAAACGTAAAAATAACTCAAAAAAAAATTTTAAATTCCAACTATTTTGGGATAAACCAATACTTTTCTCGCATATTAGATAGGTTGGGCGGAAAAGTAAAAATACATATTTAGTGCAACATTATAATCTTAAATCTTAACAAACTGAAAACATATTATAATAAAGCCATATTGTTGGTTAAAAAAGAAACTAAGACAAAACATATCTTTTCGTTTAAATGTCGGATCGTAGCTTATGAACACATAATTTGTGTGCCCATCGTTTGCACTTGTTACACTGAATCCATGTTTTTTGGGTTTTCCGGTGTATGGTTTGAAGCAATATTAACAAAATGAATCTTCCATTTCTTCATCTGTCACACAAGAGAAATCTTCTCTACCATCGATCTTTTTAGACTTCCCAGCTAAACTGTTATTTCTTGCTTGCTTTTTGGTTTTTTCTTTATCTTTATTTCCTGCTAAATTCCTTTTTATTATTTCTGCTTTATGTTTCCCCTTACTTTGCTCTTCTTCGAGAATAAACTTTTGTGGTGCACTTTTTATTCTCTTTGTAATTTGCTTTGGAAGTGGGCGAATTTGTTCAAGAACTTGAAGGGATTGATTCCGATCTTCGGGGTTATCTGGTCTTGTGCTGGAACTTGGTATAGCTATATTTTCGACACATCGTCATTCCCATTGTCTATAGTCGTAGTCCTACTAAGTTGTTTTCTAATAAATCCCTGTCAGTTACAGACGAAGGCGAAAATTCATCGTCTCCGCAAATATCCCTGTTGTAGGGCCAAATTCCTGACACACTAAATCCTCCCATAATATTTGTGGGTGTTATTGCTTTTGGAAATGCCTCAGCAACTATACCAGGAATATTGTATATAGTCATTGTCTGGCCGGGATGTGATTCATCCAATTGTTCATTGCACCATTGACGTAATGCTTTAAAGGACCTTAGACACCATGGTCCAACGGTTGTAGTTTGTACGATGTATTTGGAGGGAACGATGGTAACACAACTCCATTAGCTTTACAGAACTCTATAGTTGGGGCATACAGATGGGTTTCATGATTGTCCAACAGGAGAACTTTTTTGACAGGTCTGGATCTAACATGGTTGACGAAGTGCTTCATGAAAATTAAAAAAGTATCTTCGTTCGTTCAGCTGGAGCCATTCACCTCGCTGATATATCCTGGGGGACCATTGGATATAAAATGTGCTTGAAATTTTTTGTGAGGGAAGATAAAAAGAGAGGGAACAGTATTTTCGATGACACTATGGGCAGTGCAAACAGTGACCAAAGTGCCCCGTTCACCAGAAGTAACTGCACCTACTTGTTTTGTGATTTTTATGGCAACGATCTTGTTTGGTTTTTGTAGCCCTGTTTCTTTGACATTGTAAATGTTAGAGGCCTCAAATTTATATTTTTCAAGTAGATTTGATGATTATCAAAGAATTTGCCGACATTTACTTTGTTAAAATTAATTGCACATTCATAGCTGGTCGCCTCTGGCATTCTTATAGATAAAATAGGGTGTCTACGCATGAAATTTGTGAACCAGCCTCTACCAGCATGCCTATGTGTGGATTGTAACCTATTTTTGGCAATTCACCATTACATGGTTTTTTCATATAACAGTTGAGTGTTACGTGGCAAATATCTGAATCTCTTGCTGCCTGTCATTGTGGAAGACTTCTCTTCATTATTAGATTAGCTGCCCTTTCCATTAGTTCATTAGAAGGACCTCTGTTTTTCAAATTTTTTGGCGGGGCATTGTTTCCTGAAACACAAAATTTTAATAGGTTTAGCTCAGTTAACAGATGAAAATAAGTCATAACCTCAAATTAACATTAGGAGTTTTCAAAAACATATTTACTCTGAACACCAACTAGAAATTCTTTGCGACAAGTGTGAACATGTAGAGGCTATACTAAAAAAGCAAAACACTAAAATTTCTCTTACCTGTCTTCAAAATAACCTATTTGGTATAACTTGTCACCCGCATAACATGACGCGCTGTAATCAACATGCATCTACTTTACACTGCAACTATTCGTTTGCCATGTTGCCATATTTAGAAAATTATGCTAAAACTTTTTCCAGCTATTGTTACATTCATACCGTGTTACAATTGTACCAGACCTTCCCTACTTGTAGCATGATCGGTAAAAAAACTATTTTTGTCCATTATGAACGTCTAGTATAACTATTTATATTTGTTTAGCTTTTACTGTTTATCTAGCTGCAGACCATATAGATCCCATAGAACCCAATGAAAATGAAAAAGACGTTTTAGATGAAAGCCATGATCAGTTATTAGATGATGGTAGTGATGATGAAAAAGCCAGTGAAACAATGTCAGAAAATTTGGAGGAAGATACATACAACTATGACAAAGATAGTAGAAATATTGATGAAAATAGCAGCAGTTCTAGTAGTATTGTCACTCATAACATCGAGGAAATTTCTAGTAACGAGACGATAGAAACAGTAGACTCTCTGCAGCTCCATATTGATTACAAAGATGAAGATCATAATCAAACAGATGAAACATCTTCGACTACTTCTACAACGGAACATGAAGATCAAGAAGAACAGGAGGATCCTCTGGCACCGACGCCAGACTTATCAGATGTTGCACCTATGGATACAGATCCTTTACAAATTACTGAAGATGATAGTGAATGTCATATAGGTGAGTTAAATTTTTTAGTGATCTTGTATGCTAGTGCATAGTTAGTGTAATAAAATAACAGACTTTTGAATTAAAATCATATTGCAAACATTGGCAGAGTTTGAAAGGTGTGAAACCATGCTTTTTCTATTCTATAACTAAAAATATCAGTTATTTTTAGATCACACTGTGTATTATTGCTTCCATTTACTACAGACATCTTCAGAAATCTTTTGAAAACACAGTCTATTTTTATAACTATACTTTTTGTACTTGTGTTTTACTTTCTAAATCTAATGACATTAAATTTATTTTAATGGGGCTTCTTGGAATACAAAGTATACATTATTGTAATCTGCTAAAATTTAAAAACTGAATCAAGTATACATTTTACTGCTACTCTTTGTAACTTAGTGAAGTTGCATCAATTTAGAGTGACCTTTTCAGTTACAGATAATTTAAAAATCACTCACATTGAAGACAAAGAACCATATGGTCTCGTAGTAGAACAAATCCATTCAGAAGATATCACCCTAATAGAAACTTTAGAAGTTAACGAAGACAAAAGTGAAGTAGACAATAACAAAGATCGTCCTGCAGAGTCTCCAGAACCAGCTGAAAACTTGGATCTCATAGAATCTCTAGACCAACAACCTGAAATACCTGAAACCTTTCAGCCCCTACCGAATACATTAATCCTACAAGAAGAAAAACCACAACCCCCTTGTTCAGAAACTGCTGAACCTGAAAATGATAATGTAGCAGAAACTGGTGATGCTTTAGTTGAACCTAATGAGAATATTGTGGATTTTGCGGAAAAGTTAGGAGCTAGTGTGGAAGAATGTGATTTAGTAATGGCTCAATTATCGGAAACTGGCTTTCAAACTGTGAGGACTGATGAAGAAGACAGGTAAGATGAGCTCGTTGTCTATACTTTCTTTAATCAGTTTTTACAAAAAATTAAATTTCTAGATTCTTTTTATATATTATGATTGATTTAACGGTAATCAGAATTTTACATTCTATAAGCTATTGTCCTGTAGGGAAATTCCTCTTTTTCACCTTTCAGGTCCATTGGACATCTTCTCTCTCTTGTATTGGAGGAAATATATTAGAAGTTGTGTGTGTGTGTGTGTGTGTGTGTGTGTGTGTATTTTTAATCTCTCATACTATTCAAACCACAGTACAAACAATTCTACCAAGGTTTATACTATTTTATTCATAATCAATAATTTGAAATTATTTGGCTTCTTTCAAAATCATTCAGTTTCCCTCACTGTTTGTAGATGATCTTCAGAAGTTTCACAGATCAGGAAGCTGGTCTGGTTTGGGAAATTCAAGATGCATATAACAGTAGTTCTGTGAAAGAAGAAAATCTTATCTTACTAAAAAGGTAAATTTGGCAGCATGGATTCAATAAAATTTGATATATGTACATCTTCTAAATCATATGGCTCATTCGAATGCAACTCTTTTTCAACAACATATTAGTACACGTTAGTACAAAATTCAACGTTGAAACGGAAATTAGGTGTTATGTCTAGTTTAATTGCTGGATTTGAGAAATTCATATTCATTTGCAGGTTTATCACATTAATATCACGTAAAATTACAAGAATTTCAATAATTTTTGTAAAATTACAAGAATTTCAATAATTTTTAGTCGTTATGATTGCTTGAAATTTTTTTTTACATTATTTTATTAATGAACATCCTGTAATAGTATATTAAAAATAGAACGTTTTGTTACAGGTTTATTGATGCCGAAAATTATGTCTTGGAATCAGGGCAGCTGGCTGTTGTTCAGACAGATGAAGGAGTAAAGGAAGAAAGCACTACAGTGGATATACAAGCTACTCTTTTTGGAGAAACCCCTGTACCAGGTAAAATATTAATACTTAATTTATGTAGAATTAGACATTTGTCATTTTTTCTCAAAATTTTATACAATATTACGATATTCAAATGTAATTCTTTTAGTAACAATTTTATTTTAAATAGCACATTTGCTCCTGGATTTTTTTCTGAACCAAAACTCGAAAAGAAACATGAAAACTTGAGTGCTAGAATCAGAGAGAATTAATAGTGATAATTACTGACAGTCTTCATAAACAAAGATTTCGGATTAGTAATTGTAATGTTTATTCATTCTATAAGGTATTGGAAACTTAATTACAGAATAAACATACATTATCAGAAAAGTAATTGCTTTAACTACTTGTACCAGGTTGGATTTGTATATGCTGTATTAGCATATACCAACACAAAAGTATATTTAAAGTAGTGATCGACCGATACCCATACATCGGCTATATCGGCCGATAGATGTAAATATATATCCGCTATATCGGCCGATGTATAAAAACAACCATAGCAGCTTAAAACATTTTTTTTATATTTAAATTTAAAGTAATATTTGAAATAAGGTAATCTTAAGAAATTATGGTAGATATAACAGGAAATAGGCATTTAATATGAATACTGTAGTTTTGGCAAATTATCATGTAAAAAAATAAGTGTCTCGGTTGTTTCTGGATTCAGCCGATTCCTTTTCGCCGAATTTACGGTTCCAGCTTCTGAAAATATTTGCTCACTTGCAACACTGCCAACTGGTGCAGATAAATATATAAGAGCTTGATTATATAATAATGGTAGAACTTCTCTTTTTTCTTGCCACCAAGAAATGGGATTCGCTTTTCTTTCAAGAAGAGGATGTTTCTTATATTCTGTAATTTCAGCATTCACTTTTTCACAAATGGATGCTCTAGAAGATGATTTTGTGTCACAAGAAGATGTTGTTGGAATGGTTTTTGTTTTTGTGGAGCTCATTCCTTCTCCGGCAAAGTCTTCGTAGATTTCCCAAAACAGATTTTGGCCAGATGTTCGACTAGTCTCAGGTTCAGAAGTTCGAACATACTTAGCAAGTGGTTCGTTGTCATCACTATCAATTTCTATAGTTTCATTTATTGTATGGTCTTGATCTTTAATGTAATCCGAAATGTCAGGGGAACTGGAATGTTCTACAGTTGTATTGTTTTCTTTTATTTGGGACTTTAGATTTGTAATTATGTATTCGCATATAAAATCACGGTCTTTTGTAAAAAAATTGTCTTTGAAGCGAGGATCCAAGAAAGTCGCGATGGTATGTTTTTTTATAAATATATTCTCAAATCGTTTATTCAAGCTGTTTTTCAATTCTTCTTTCATTGTACCTACTCCTGCAAAATTAGCGTTTTCTTTGTTAAGGTAGGCAGTGATAGTCGAAATAAATGGAATGACTTCAGATATGAAGCAGTCTGAAGAGCTTGTAATTTTTGTTATGTCTTCAAATGCTTCCAACTAATTCCCATTCGGAAAATGTCAAGTCTGTAAGAGTCCCATGATCCAAAATATATAAATTTACGCTTGTTTTTGTTCAAGTAGGCGAGAGAGTAGATAAAATGAGGAATTCCAACGTGTTTGTACATCTTGGAAAAGTTTGTGTTTGGGAAGGTTTAGTTGTTCTTGTAGTTTGTCGCAAGCAGTTTAAGAGTGATTAATATGCGAGACGGTTTTTCTTGATTTTGCTATTAAATCACTGACCGAACATTGACTTCCTGTAGCATCCTGTATTACAAGTTGTAAAGAATGAATCAAGCATGCTTCATAATTCACTTTTACCTTAACAAAACCATTCCTCATATTGGCAGCATTGTCTGCTAATACTAAGTGAGTATGTTCCCTTTTTATATTCCATTCTTGTAACAAAGAATTAAATGCTTCAGCTATGGCGTGTCCTGTATGAGATCCTGGGAACTTCTTGCAGGCAAGTGAAAAATGGGATCTCTGATTTAAAAGTAAACATGTTTTTTCAAAAAAATGGATTGTGAGAGACAAAAAAGAACTGTTTGTATATTTGCACGTCCAAATATCTGTAGTAAAAGATGCTTTTCCCAACATATTCAAAATTTTTGGAGTCACTTGTGCATTACATCTTGAGTAAATATCTGGTACAACTTTTTCTCTGAAGTATTTGTCAGAAGGAATTTGATAATTTGGAATAGCTCTCTGTAGTACCCGAGTAAAGCCATCATCTGATACAATGCTGAATGGCTGATTATCTAAACATATCATTTCACCTATAAGGTAGTGAAACTCCTTCGCTCTGGATGAATCAATGTCCCGCTTTTGCATTTGCTTGAAAGAGTCAGCCAGTGAGACTTGCAATAGCTTAGAGTTAGAAGTAGTAAAAGAAAAAGGTCCAGCCGTTTCTAAAAAAAAATAGAATCATATCGTAGGTGTTAATGAAACGATTTAAAGTGATGAAAAAGAAAAATGTCCCCCGTCCTACACGAATTCCTTTAATTTCCCCAAATTCCCAAGAAATTACTTAATTCTTCATATTTTTAGCAAAAAATCTTTAGGTGGTTTGCCCTTGGGGGTAATTTTTTTACACAAATTCCCTTAAAATTCCCTAAATTCCTAATAAATCCCTAGAATTTTAGCAAAAAATTCCTGGGTGGTTTGCCCCTCAATCCTATATAATAATATAATCCTGAATGAGCAGTCCTATTGTTGGTAAATATTTTTATAATGCGAACTGGAAAATAAAAATTTAGTACTAACCTGAGCTTGAATCAGTCCCTTTCAATTTATAATATTCTTGAGGATGTTTTTTCTCTAAATGGTATTTCATGTTTGAGGGATTCGCCGATTTTCCCACTCCCCCCAATGAAATGGTTATGTCACACAATTTACATTTTGTGGTGGATTTCTTATCTGCTGGGGATAATTTATTCTTTATGAAATATTTCCAATAAATACTTTTTCCATCCATTTCGCTACTTTGCACTCCACCAAACTCCAATAGGATTATTATTAACTATTAATATTATGTCTTTGTTAAAGATTAACTAAATTACGCCAAGAAATAATCGAACTTAAAACGATCTGCTTTAAGAATGCAATACTGAAAGCACGGCAATAAACGCTCGGGATTCACCGAGAAATTAAGGGGATTCACCAATGACTTGGCGCTGAGCCACATAAATTACCGCCTATTGCTGTGTTGCCAAAGTGCAATTTTTGTTTTTATTTTTATGATTTTAAATTGAACGTTGAAGAATTATAAATTATATTACAGAATATTCAGATTTTAGAGATTTTAGATAATAATAATGTTATCAATCAAAAAAGGCCGATATGCCGATATATATCGTTATCGGTCAAGACATTATCGGTATCGGCTAAAAAAGTCATATCGGTCGATCACTAATTTAAAGAGAACAATTCTAAATAAAAATTCTGAATACTACATATATGACATGAAAAATATTAAACTGAAGCTGCTTTCTCGCTCAAATATCATCGCTCATTACTTGGAACATTATAACTGAAATTTAACAATGTAAACAGAAGATTTTTCATAAATGTTGATATTCATTCCAATTTATTTATTTTCATATTATTCTTCTTTCTATATAAGTTTTTATCTACTTAACAAGTTAAGCTCCATGAAACATATTGCATATGTCGCACATACTTTTGTATCTCGGGCCTCGAGACACATGCTGTGTTGCAAGGCTCGCTGTTATATTTCGCCGTGTAACTCGCCCATGTATGGCGCGCCTGTACAATTCCTATGGGAATAGAGTTATTTCCAAGTAAAAAAACAAATCGATAATATCCTCTTCGGGCCCCAGGTATCATATATAGTACTACGGTTCAAAAATTTATTTTTAGCACTCGATGAATAACGCAGTTATTTCGCCCATAAGTATCTAGTGTGTGTGTGTGTGACGCGTCCTTCACCTTACCAACTGGCGCGTCACTTTGGACACCCTCGATGCAGAGTTTTTTAAACAAATGCTCGGGCGCCAGATTTCTTTTACGTGGTTTACCCCACGGCCCCTTGACCCTTAGCGTCAAGAGTTCCAGGTAGTCTCAGATGGAGGTTACCGAAAATTCCAGGGGGCTATGCTACGGGATATGAAGAAAACGCTAATTGTATTGATTTGTATATTACAAGTCCTATTCAAAATATATACACAAAATAACACTTAAAAAGAAAATATCTAAGTATTTTCAGCGGTATCAAACCATTTAAATATATACAGAATGCAAATGTGCTAAAGCCTTATCTTATTATGCACCATGCGAAATTTGCCGGTATTAAGGGTGTGAGCAATGGTACAATAAACCAGGTGTAAACAAGCAAATCTAATTGTTAATAACAGCGTAAGCGGTAAAAGCAGTGTACAATTATGCGGCGAGCAGCAGTGAGAAAGAAAGAAAAACAATAAATACCTATCACAGTAGTTAACGGGATATGACTATCTTCGCGGCAGGGACAGTCAATCGGGATAGGTGGGAAAATACGACCAGACCAGTTTATAAAAAAAAGACTAATGAACATAGGCTAGATGATCAATCAACTTGTGGCAACAGCCTCAGACTTGGTTGAAAATCTCATTAGTTATTTACTAAAGCTTAACAAAATAATTAAACGGAACTGAAACAAAATTACTCTCGGCTGAAAGTGGAACAGTTGGTGGCAAAAGCCTCTGCTTTGTCCCACAATCAGTTTTAAATTTCAAATTATCGGTTAAAATTATTCTTAAATTGGTCGGAAGATAGGACTGCGGGTACCCAAATACAGGCAAAAAGAAACAACTGTGTCTTAGAATAGATAATCGATCGGCCTATGGCAATGGACTCAGACTTGGTTGAAAATATTGTTAGTTAGTTACTAAAGCTCAACGAAAAAAATTAAATGGATCTGAAACAAAATTAGTACCGGCTGAAAGTGGAACAGCCTCTGCTCTGCCACACAATCAGATTTAACTTTTTTTTTAATTATCGGTCAGATAAAACTATATATAATTAGGAAATAAGATAAATCAAAGGTAATTCAGACAAAATTATACCCGCCTGAAAGTGGAACAGTTGGTGGCATCAACCTCTGCTCCTCCCCACAGTTTTAAACTTTTGAAATTGTCGGTCAGATAAAACTATATATAATTAGGAAATAAGATAAATCAAAGGTAATTTGGAGAAAATTACTCCCGTCTGAAAGTGCAACGCCTCTGCTCCGCCCCACGATCAGTTTTAAATTTCAATTTA
Organism: Galeruca laticollis; assembly: GCA_963921935.1. Lineage (NCBI taxonomy): Eukaryota > Metazoa > Arthropoda > Insecta > Coleoptera > Chrysomelidae > Galeruca > Galeruca laticollis. The sequence goes on from OY998177.1 coordinate 176,120,404, forward strand.
TCGATCCGCCAAAATAATATAGAAGGGAAATTAATTCCCGAATAAATAAAAAATCACAGTCACAATAGACAAAGTTCCAACCGACTGAAAATGGAGCAGGTGGTGGCAAAAGCCTCTGCCCTGTCCCACAATCAGTTTTCTATTTCAAATTATCGATCAAAATTTAAAATGTATTTGGGTAATTTGGGACAGGACTAGGGATGCGCAATTTTCGAAAAACATCGATGTTAAATCAAATGATACATCGAAAATAGTCAATCGATATTCTAAAAATATCGGACGGGAAATATCGATATTTATAAACATCGATGTTTTATTGGTCAATAATGTTAATAATGCCATTAAAAAAATATATATAAGCTTAAGTTTATTACAATATACTTTAATATACTAAAACACAACGTATATATGAAAAACAAACATAAGTATGTTCATGTATACTTAAATTATACATTTGAAATCAAAGAACGTAAAGAAAACAGTAAACATTAAAAATTAAAAAATACTAACAAACAAAAATAGCATAAATCCTAAAATATGCTTAAATCGCAATGATTTAAAAATAACAGTTTTGACAATTTTTGCCCTAAGAGGAGTCTATTACGTTGTTGTGTTAAAATGTGCCCTGCGTTTGAAAAGAGTCTTTCAGATGAGACTGAAGTTGCAACAGCGCTCAAGTATTTTGAAGCTATTTTTGAAAGTCTGGGATACACATTCTTCATCTCCTCCCAAACTTTCAATGGATTGTCATGAAATTTTGCTAAGGGACTCTGAAGGTACTGATTTATCATCATCGGAGACATAATTTTCCAAACTTCTTTTTACCGCTTCGTGGTGATGGCTCCAAATGCTAAATGATTGTTCTGAAAAAATTAATAAGATATAATAATTATTATAAATATTAGTATTTCTAATAAGCAATACTCTAATCATACTCTAATGAAAATTCAATCGACCCTACCCCCACCTTCTACACTTTTTTGCTTTCTTCTATCGTTTCTTCTCCGTTCCGGGTTTCTTCTGCTTCATTCTCCATTTCTTGCAGCATTGTTCTTAAACATGATAGGGCTAGGGAACAGGCTAATGGATTTTGAAAATGGATTCGCTTTAATCCTGAGTCGAGTAAAGTAGCTACTGCTAGTAAGCGTACTTCCTCCATGTGGCCAAATCATTTTTGTAATTCGGATCTATAAAACTTCTTTCAAGTTAAGGCCCATTTCTAGATTGCAATCGATACTTTGAATTTTATTTTTAAGGCAATAAATCATACGAATGATTTTGCTTGCCATAACGTATTTTTCACCGCATAACTCTGTAGTAGCTGCTTCCAAGGTTCGTAATAGTTTTAAAATTTCTTCTATTTGTTGAATTTCTATGGCGCTGACCATCGCTGGTGCTGTAGTATGACGGATTATAATATTGTTAATCTCAACTCGTAGTTCTATAAAACGTTCTAACATATAATATTTGGAGTTCCAACGTGTTTGGACTTCTTGGATTAATTTTTTAGATGTTTGTTTTCTTAATTCATCACTGGCTACTACACTCTGCTTGAACCAAGTGACGATGCTCTTTACTTTACTGATAATGTCCAACAAATTTGGTACAGAGCTGATTGATTTTTCGGCTACTAAATTCAATGTGTGAGCGCAACATGGTATGTGTAAATGTTTTCCAAAAGATAAATCCACTGCTTTTACAATATTCGTGCCACTATCCGTTACAATAGCTGTAATTTTTTCCTTAGGTATGTGCCATAGGTCGCAAATTTCTAACAACTTTTCAGATAAATAAACTGATGTATGCCTCTAGTTTAGGTCGAATACTCCTAGTGTAAATGAACAAACTTTCATTTGGTCTGCATAATGCACTGTGACGCCTAAGAAACTTCGTGTCTGGATTGTATCGCTCCAGATATCAGTCGTGATGGTAAGCGAGTCAATGAGTGATAATTTTTCTTTGATTTTTTGTGATACTACTTCATATTTGGTATCCAGTCTACGGCTAAAGGTGTCTCTGCTCGGTAACTTATATTGAGGTACAACGATTTTCATAAGGTGTCGAAACCCTTCATTTTCAACTATGTTTAACGGCTGCATATCTTTGCAAATCATAAATAGAATTGCGTTAGTAATATCCTCAAATTTTCTACCTCCTTCTCCGTAAGATGTTATATTTTGAAATATTTTTTTACCGATGGCTGGAATGTACTTAAAGCTGAATTACTTCTACTTACTGAGCCTGATGCAGTCGTTGGAGTCACGGCCTCGCTAAAAACTGTACTTGAAGTACTTGAACTTGCAATACTTTCATTTTCAGCGACAGTATCTGTATCGTCATCAGTATCCGGATCCGATATCTGTGTTATCTCCGAAGCTGGGCTTAACATCTCACTTTCTTGCTCTTATGACGGCCCAGAAGTCTCGGAACTTTTGGCACAGGTTTTTTCATGTAACTTTATTTTTGCCGAACTTTTTTGAGCTACTAACAACTTATGCAATCGCACAATGTGTCCCATTAAATTCGTAGTATTTCCAGAAGTTTTTAGCTTTTTGTTACAATACCGACACGTAGCTGTCCCATAATTATTTTTTAAAACATGTTTCCACACATCACTTTTTGGAGGAGCCATTTTAGAATACTACTAACAGTACAGACAATTTCATTTAAAAATAAATTAAAAATTAAAACGCGCACTGGACGTAAAACAATGCAACCACCAACTCCACTTGGCTGACTACACACACTTAACTGGACAGGAAAACTATTATCTTTTATACAAAAACACCAAAATAGTTTCTAGGAAATAAATTCCAGAAGATTTAGCCGACAAAAGCGGCGTCGGCCGCCTGATCAAAGTCAAAGGTTAAAGGCGGCCGTCTTTACCTTTAAACCGATTCCGCGTGCTGCTTCCCGAGGTAGGAATAGGCCGCGGCTGCACATATAAAAGAACACACAAGAAAGTTAGATATAATATGATTAATTCTAAAAATGTTTAGTTTATTATATCACTAATTTTATGTATAGTATATTGTAGAAATTCTTGATAGGTCAATTTTATTTTTAATATTTGCTTTGTTCGCGGCTTCGCGGTAAAATCCCGAACTATTTTGAAGCAAAATATTTGGTTTGTAAAATCCTGAACTGTTTTAGAACTAAATTTATTTTGTTTAATTGGCTAGACCCCGTTCGGAATTTATTCGGGATTCGGGATTGACCCGCGAACAAAGCTATTATTTTTCGTTTAATTCAAAAAAAACATCGCAAAAAATATCGATGTTAACTAATAAAATCGAATGGAAAAACATCGAAAATCGAAACATAAAAATCGATATTTTCAAAACATCGATACATCGTGCGCATCCCTAGACAGGACAATAGGTATAACAATCTAAATCTAAAAATTAAAATCAAAATACTATTCCAATGTATTGCCGGTTCAGTCACGAATTCCAAAAGAACGATATAAAGAAAACAATAGTAAAAACAGCAAATAAATTTTCTGATTGCTTCAAAAAAAAACCGGCTTACTAAAATATCGTTTTACGGAAATATAAAACTTTTAAAACTGTAATGAAAATTACTTACTCAGAAAATCTGGGACGGTCGGGCACAATCAATTCACTTGACTTCAAATAATGATTGATTTAGCAAACTTATAACATCAACCTCAGCACTAGTACTTATAGGGAAGAAGCTTTTTTTTCGAAAAAATAGACTGAAGCAGAAAACAAAATTTTGGCACGCGGTAGCAGATCGCAAAATTTGGCAAACGGCAGCAGACAGGCAGAGTGACCAAAAACGCTCGGTTTTTGGAATTTATAATTTAATTCCTACCTAAAATGTTTTTTGGCCTGAACGGTGGTGAGGGAATTAACTTGAAATCGATTTATTTACAACAAGAAATATTTCTAATATACTGGGCGGCTTTGGTTTTAATTAAAATAGTTTATATACAAGGTGTCCTCGATAATTTGAATTTTTGAAAAGCGGAATTTAATACATTTTTTTATATTTCTTAGATGGTAATTCATGGCTTTTGAATTACTAATAAAATAAATACTTAAAGTAATGCTACAAGACTGAAATGGTACCAGAAATTAAAGTTGGAAAGTAAGTAATGAGTTATATACACTTATTAAAATCAAAATACCATCGGAGACAAAATAGAATGAATCCAAAATGTTAAAAAAAAATAACTCGTTACATGCGTAGAATAATTGCGTGGTGGCATACTTCTCGATTCAGGCGAGTTAGTTAGATGTTTATTGTAAGTAGGGACGCCATTGCAGACACTAACAAAATGCTCAGAAATAAAAGTAAGTACTTAATATTTAGGATGTTTTTGTGTATAATCAATGTATTTTAGTGTTAAAAAAGTTACTAAATTTGAATTATAATAAAATTGATGATAATTACAATAGTTTTTTGGATCTAAATCCAAAGTATCATTGATGATACTTTGGCTCCCAAATGCTGCCGTATTTGAAAATGTTGTTCCTATTATTAGGGCCGCTAACTAGGACGGAACTTCAGGAAATCGCAGATCATGTGTACTTAAATTATTCTGATTTGGATCCCTCTCTTTTTCCGCACAGTGATGATGACGAGGATGTATGGGATGAACCTAGAAATGTCAATGCTTTGGGTCAAGATGAAACAATTTTTGATAGTGATGAGGAATGTGGTGACGATCACGCAGACATCAGTGGCAGGCGAGAGAACAATTCAGATGATGATGTGCCTTTGGCGACCGGGCTTTTAAAGGTGAAAAACAAAGCAAATTGTATATCTAGAAATGACAGATAACAATGGAAGAGAACAAATTTTGCACCACAATTTGCCGATTATCAACCCACTGTGCAAGATCTTTATCCCGAAGGTATTCCAATACCAATTGACTACTTCAACAAATACATCGACAACAATCCATGGTAATGTACACAAATATGAAGGAAGTTAAAAAATTGGACAATCTGGAAACTACTACAGAAGAATTAAAAACGTTCGTTGCGTGCTCCCTGCATATTGTTATTTACAATTTACCACAAATCCGAATGTTTTGGTAAATTGATCCCAGGGTACCAATAGTTTCAGACAACATGTCAAGAAACCGTTTTTTGGCCATTCGGACACGACTCAGACTTGTTGAGGATAATTCTGTAACCAAGGAGACTAGAGAAATTGATAGATTCTGGAAAATTAGACCATTGTTGGATCAAATTCAAAGAGTGTGTCTGAAGAATGAAAGAACTGAAAAAGTGTCAATACATGAGCAAATGATTCCCTTTCATGGAAAAGTATTAATGAGACAGTTTGTGAGAGGAAAACCTAACCCTGTTGGATTGAAGAATTTTGTCATGACGACTACGGGGGATTCCAATTGATTTTCACATGTATGAAGGTAAAGGCAGATTTACTGAATCCAGCTTGGTATCTATATCAGAACGACTGGATATTGGAGGAAGGGTCGTTTTAAAACTAACAGCTACTCTGCCCACAAGAGTAAGTTTTTGTTTACAGATATTTCACATCAGAATTATTGATTGACGCATTACATTCTCGGAAGCTTTATTTAACAGGTACACTAATGAAAAATAGAATACCAAAAACTGATATGTAGTTTGTGACAGATAAAGATCTAAGGAAATCAGGAAGGGGCTCTGACGATATGCTGGTTAGAAAAGATAACAAAGTAAATGTTACAAAATGGTTTAATTCCAAATCCATTTATATGGTTTTAGCAAAATTTGGAGTTGAATCGCTGGGATTGTGTAGCCGCTGGTTGGTAAAGGATAAAAAATACATAGAAACTAATCGTCCATCAGTGATTAGGTACTACAATGAAGGCGTGGGCGGAGTACCTTATGAGCAGTAGAACAAATAAATGGACAGTACGATGTATTTACGCCCTTATTGATTTTTGTGTTGCAGCTAGTTGGCTACAATACAAACAAGATTCTTTAGCAGCTGGAATTCCCAAATAACACATTGAAGATTACCTATCGTTTAAGTTTTCGCTTGCTAAATCACTCTTATACTCCCAGAAAATAAATGAAACCCTATCCGGCGAAAGCGACGAAAAAGATGAGGTACCCAAAAAAAGGAAGATTGCAGCAATCCCTGATAAACGCTTCCGATCGAAGGAAGCTAAACACCTTCCAGAATTCATTAATAAAAACCAAAAATCAAGATCGAAATGTAGGTATCCTGGATGTCGCAACCTGACGTTTGTCAAATGTATTCGGTGCAATATTTTTGTATGTTGTAGTGTTAATAGAAGTTGTTTTACTAAATTTCATCAATAAAAATGGTAAGTGAACATACATTTTTTTATTGTCAATTTTTGATAATAGCAAGACTTAAATTTTTTTATTCTCTTTTTTGTGATTAGTAATCCCACATTGTAGGGTTATTTTACTTGGCAGCAAAAAAATCACTGCAATTAATGTTTGGGCGCGAGGAGGATATGATAATCTTTACTAACGAAAATAATAACTACTAAGATAAGGTTATAATTGAAATACAGCAAATATTGAATTATATAATAATACAAACAGCATTGTTTATGGAACCTTGGAAACACAGCAGATATATCATAGCAATATGAGTGATGCTTACAAATAAGATAAAATTATATAGCTGCGTTTATCTAAAAAAATGAAATACGAACTCTGCAGGTAAAAACACTAAAAATAATGAAAAGGAAACTCATCATGGTATAAACCATTTAAAATGAGTCTATTTTTTAGCAGTATGATCTATAAAGAAACATGGAAGACAATAACATTTGTTGCTAATGGAACATTTCCATTTTAAATGTGTTATCTTAACGTTACGTAGTGCAATTGTACGTCCATTTGTTTCTTTTATATAGCGATAACACACAACACACCGTAATTGCAATCATTCTCGACTAAAGAGAGTAACTTTGCTTGTCTTCCATTTGTTCTGACGATGGTTTAGTTTCTGTCAGTACTATCAGAGATAGACAAACTTGTTATGGATATTTTCTGTTGTATAAATTCTTTGTACATCAGACGAGCGTTTACGATTGCAGAACCTAATAAAAACTCGATGGCAAATTTTGTTACCTTTTAGTACCTCTATGAAGAGAAGACGAATAGGCTTTGACTTGGTCTGATATGTTGATATATAGTCTTGCCTCATTGTAATCAATAAAACATTCAGTTGTTCAGTTTCCCCTCTTTGTTGTATTTTCCGCTGATTGTCTGTGTGATACGTGCATACCATCAGAACATCTCTCTTGTCATGACATTTGAGAACCATTATTCCTGTATCACTTTCTTGAACAAATATTTCCTTAGCTTTTAATTTTTTGTGACCACTTCCTTTGGATTATATTTGCAATTACTATGCAATGTACCATTAGGTGGGTACTTCTGGTTAATAATTCTGTAGCTAAATATACACTCGTGTAGTAATTATCGGTGTATAATTGTCGACGCTCTTTCAAAAGTCCTTCCATAAGACAGAATACTACTTTCGCGGATACCTGTCCGCCTTCGGTGCAGTCGGTTTCACAATAAACTTTTAAATTGTATGTATATCCACCTTCACAACACAACTTGTACACTTTTATTCCGATTTTGTGTCTTGTTTTTGATAAATTGTTTGAATCCAATGCGACCACAAAATGGTATCATGGTCTCATTAATACATATGTATGTATATGTAGAGAGCTTGGATCTCTACTAGTTTTGTCACTAACGTGCTCGTTTTCCAGTGAATTATTTTCGTTATTACTAAAATGCCACATAGATAAAAGAATCTCAAATCTCTATTTCTGGACAATTTATTGGCATAAAGTGGACTTTTCTTCCTAAAGCACCGTGGCGACGGCAATTTGTATTAGCCCATCAATAAAAGAGTACCAAAAACATTTGGAAGGAGCATTTGACAATACGAGCACTCACTCAATATTGTCAAAGCTGGAATCCAGAGGCACAGGCAGGACAATCACCCGATGGATAGAGAACATGCTAAGCAGCAGGAGAGCACAAGCATCCCTGTGTGGTGTCACAAGAGAGGTGAAGACAGAAAGCGGATGCCCACAGGGAGGCGTTCTGTCACCAAATCTGTGGAATCTGGTAGTCGACGACCTTCTTGTCTCACTAAACGAGCAGGGGTGGTATGCTCAAGGATATGCTGACGACATCATCATTCTAATACGGGGAAAACACGTGGGCATCTGCCTGGAACTAGTGCAGAGGGCAATGTCCGTAGTGGAGAGATGGTGTGATGCGGAGGGATTGTCTGTCAATCCCTCGAAAACCATCATGGTACCATTTACAAAACAGCGAATCGCAGAGATTACTAGTGTGCCAAAACTCTTCGGCAATCAGATAAAGGTTGCCAGGTAGGCAAAATATCTAGGAATCCAGTTAGTTGACAAGCTAACCTGGAACAGCCATCTAGCGAGCATCACAAACCGTTCTCAGATTACGCTAATGACGATGAGACGAGCAATTGGGTGCACCTGGGGACTAACTCCGACAATGGTTTGTACATCAGAGTAATCAGACCAATGATGGTGTATGGTGCGATCGCATGGTGCCCTAAAGTTCAGCAAAGCACAGCCGCCAAAACGCTTTCTAAAGTGCAGCGAGCTGCGTGTCTGAGCATTACAGGCACCATGAAGGGCACCCCAACCGCAGCATTGGAAATACTGCTAAACATCCCACCATTAGATCTCTATATGCAGGGGGGGCTAAAATGGCTGCATACAGAATGCAGTGCAATGGCAACTGGTGCAAGCACCATACTATGAAATATACTAAAATACACTACAACATGAGGTGCGACATCATCGAAATGCCACCTGACAGATTGCCCAAGGTCGTGGAAACTGAGATACCATATCGTGTCAACTTGAGTGGCAGCTCCGAATGGGCCCAGGCAGAACCTCGACGCATGTTCAGTATCACCTGGTACACCGACGGGTCAAAGACCCTAACGGGTACAGGAGCAGGCGTTTACTTCGTCAGACCCAGGCAAAGCATAAGTGTTTGCCTTGGCAAAATGACGACCGTATTTCAAGCAGAAATAGCTGCACTAATCGAATGCGGCAGAACATGCATAGACAGGAAATATAACAAAAAGACCATCTATGTGAACACGGACAGTCGGGCGGCCCTTTTGGCCTTAGCAAGCCACAGCTATACGTCGAAGATACAGTGGGACTGTCACAATACCTTGAAAACCTTGGAAAAAGACAATAGAGTAATTCTTACTTGGGTGCCAAGCCATACAGGGGTAGCTGGAAATGAGGGAGCTGATAAGTGTGCCAAGAAAGGAGCTCATCTCACCCTCATGGGACCAGAACCAGCATACGGCGTTTCATACAGCGCCGTACGAAAAACTGTTTCCAACTGGGTGTCGCTTGAACACCAAAAGCGCTGGAACAGAATCACGGGACATGCTCAGTCCAAAAGAATGCTAAAAGGACCATCAAGTTCCTACGCAGCAAATGCTTTTAGACTTGGTAGGAAAGAACTTTGAAAAGTGGTAGGATTCATAACTGGCCACTGGATATTCAACGCACACCTAGTGAAAATGGGGATTGAAATACCAAATCCCATTTGCAGGATGTGTGGAGAAGTAGAAGAAACCGCAAAGCACGTGGTCTTCGATTGTCCTGCCCTGTGCAGAAGGCGAGCCTCCTGTCTAGATATCTTCCTAGGCACAAATCAGGAGGGAATGCAGGAAAACATAGTCCGACGAATCTCAATGTTCGCTAAGAATTTAGGATGGGACTCTGCTTAATACCTGTGAGTGGGGGTGCACAATAAGCCAATCAATGGCTGAGCGGCAACAATTAGGGCACCTGAACCCTAACCCCCTCGTGACTAAAAAAACATTTTCCATTTCTAAATTATTGGTAGGAACCCAATTCTTTACATGTGATTTTGGCATGGTCTCTTTCAATAGACGCTGCCCTGCATATCGATTAGTTTCGTTTACCATGTGGGATATAATATCGTATGTCAAAAGAAGTTTGAAAACATCATTTGGTTCTGTATTATAAAAAGAGATGTTGTAGCAAATCCCAACATCTGTAGATATACAAGGGGGATTCTGGAGCGGAAGTCGGATCTTGATTACGTAAGCAAAGCTGCGCGTGCACCGGAAATGACGTCATCCGTCACGTGTGTCAACTGTCGCGTGTCTCATCTGTCATGTGTCATCCATATTGTGTTCTGTGACTTGTTTTCTGTCACATGTGCCTTGTGTTCCGTGTCATCCATCTTGTTTTATGTAACGTGTGTTTTGTGTCATCTATCTCCTGTGCATGTATGTGTGACGTAAACAGCGGATGGGGTATGCTATAGGTGAAAAATGTAATTCTTTATAAAACGTTTTGCTTGTTCTGAAACCCCATAAAATGAAATAAAATTCAAGTTTTTCAAAACCCTTCTCATTTTATAGTCAGTTTTATGAAAACCGTATGGCATCATTTCTGGTCTTCAATATTATGGTTTAAATTATTTGCGTAAACTTTTTGTTTTAAGTAGCCCCATAAAAAAAACTAAAATAGTTAAGTCGGGGGATCGGGGCGGAAAAAATATTGGTCCATAACGTCCCATCCATCGCCCAGGAAAAGAATCATCCAGCCATCCTCTATCTTGTATCACGTGTTTGATAATATCACCTTGCTGCTGATCAAGTATCCCCTGTCCGCTAGTTGAAGCGATACTGCTGTCAGCAGGCTGTTTTTCTTCAACTAGTTAATTGTTTTACGGTTTCTTTTTGGGCTCATTAGAAATACTGTTAGAACTATCACTTGATTCACTATCACTTGAAGAATATATATCGCCAAATTCACTGCCTTTTTCTTCATTAGATAACAATTCACTATGTGTACAATTAGTACGTAGCAAGAGTAGCAATTGCTACAGACCCCGCGCAAAAGGGGGCCCTGCATATTCAAATCCGCTCATCTTTCTCTGATCGTAATTTTTGGAGTGAAACTTATTAAAACTGCTAGATATATAGAATTTACTTGATGTTACACCTTTTCCTATTACATCAGACAATCGGTAACCTTGGTGTAAATAAAACACAAAAATTCGTATGGTAAACATAAGAGCTCTACAAATAGTCGCTCGTATAAATGTGTCGAATTTGAGTTGGCCCAATAACCAGTTCTACAAAAAGTCGACGTGCAAGTACGTTTACTGGCTCAATTCAAAGATTTAAAAGTATCTATTTATTTTTAAGACAAATACTACTAGTTGAAAAATAAACACCTGGTAAACAGTTTGAAGTAGACATATTTGTTGTCATTATCGATAACTCACTATCTGCTTTACTTAAACGCAAGAAGGCATATCAAAAACTAACTAGTGTTTTTGAAATATTTCGACAGTTAAAATCTATTATGGTCAGTGCTTATAAAAATTATTTGGAGAAGACAGTCTAGACAACGAATTAGAGCAGTTTGCCAAGCTGTTCATAACGGATGTGGTTGGTGCGATTGACAGTGTAACATTCAGAAATGAATGTGTGTTTACTTTGAAATATATTTTATTTTAAATCAATAATCAGCTTAGACAATCAGTAAATTATGTACACAAAGTATTGTTATTAATTACGACAGGTGATTGCATCTTGAACAGTAGTTTAGTTAACAGCTACACAAGTTCCTAAAAAATTAAAACTTTGATTAAATATATAATTAAAAATTCATGTATTGTTTACTTACCAGTATTGGATAATGATAAAACCATTTAGGCGTTTCTTTCAATACAACGTTTATATTTGAATGAGTTTACTTTTCGTAAACAGTTTATACACTGAGTACATGAAGTTTTAGAATGGCTTCAGACATCTAATAAATAAACTTTTTCGTTGATTTTAATCTTTGTTTGGTAATACCTTTGTTGCGAACGCCTTATTGAATTTTGTTTTTGTTTTTGAATGTTTTTTACAAGGACAGTCATAGTAGGTACTACTTTTGATTAGGTTGAAGTTGGCACTTCACATTTCACCAAACAGTTTGAGTACTAGGGTACTACATAAATCTGAAATTCACTAAGTCAGCTCGGATATTCCATTGGTCAGCCGGAAATAAGAATGTATATTATAGGGATATCAGAACTTGATTGGCCGTTGAGGTTTACAAAAACTTGCAGTTCATTTAGTTTCGGGTTAACTTGTCCAGTTTTGGAAAGATGAAAGGAAGTAGCAGATTTTTGGTTTTTCGTTTGCTGGCAGTCTTAAGAAGCTGTTCTCTGTCGTTGTAAATTGGTTAAAGAGGTTTTCATGTAACAAGGAGGTAAGCGTACTAAACATTTTTCTTGAAATAGTATAGTGGTTGAGTGGTACATTAATTTCAGATTCGCCGACCTATCAATGTTTCTTCATCGGTATCTTTTTCTTTCAACACAAGTCTAATATTGAGGCAGCCATTTTGGACTTAACCATACGGTGTACTTAAATGTCTAGAAGTAGTTATACCGACATCCTGATTATCCGCCTGAGGCCTTTGAGGGAGGAAATCCCAGAGGAAACGGCGTTTTGAGCTAGTCACAATCCTGGAGTCGATATTTTGGCATGATTGATCTCGTTGATGCACGTGTTGGCTGCATGGTCTAGATGTTATTTCTTCAAAATGGATGGAGTTCAGAAGAATAAATCTTTAGTTTGAAAGATAGGGTCTGAAGCCGTCTTCGAACTTGGGTGATCCAATTTAACAAAAATCCACTGAAGAAGTGCACCGGCATACTTTTACTACTATTTTATTACATAATACTACATTCTTATTATAGTACAGTCATTTATTGGACTTTTTATAATTTAAATTCTTACCTTAATCAATAAATCTCTCAATGGAGGAAAAAATTGTTTTTTATCGTTGATAACCTGTTATATTTTTTGTTGTTTTATATATTTCTCAATTTGAATAAACTGTTCGCCAAATGTGAACTTATTTACATTAAAGGCACCTACCACATATTCTTTATTTTTGTATCATAACTAGCTGATTATATGTGCTTATGAATTATTAGTATTATTTTCTTCTACAAAATTAAGTTGAATTGAGCCAAGAAAGTAGTTGGGGTAAGTAATTTCTTGTTTTTGAAATATTACCAAAAAATAAGTGGCGCATTCCTGCCAACTCTTGTGATATGTAAGATCCTACGACCACTGCTCACCAGACAAAGAGCCACCAGAGCCTTGTAACTTCGAAGCAAGTTACAACAGTACACAAAATGAAGCTCTGGAAATTCTATATAATAAATTCCTATTGGACAATTCATTAGAATCATGTTTCCCTAATTTAGAAATTGGATTGCACATTTATTTATCTCTCATGATCACTAACTGCAGTGGTGAACGTCCATTTTTGACATTGAAGCATAAAAAAAATGAGTCAAGAACGTCCGTATGATCTCTCTTTGATGAATATAGAATGACTTGCTTAGAGAAATTGATACGAATAGTATTATTACTAAATTTGCCCACACGAAATCTAAAAAACTTCTTTGTAAAAGTTTAAAAAACAATAATAGTTAAATAAATATAAAATATATACATAATTTAAAGTACACCATTAATAAAATATAACATTAGCTCTTCCTAAAAATATAATATACTTTGTATTAAATATTTTTTATATCGGATTTAATAGCAATCAAAACCAAAGTTCTATAGGCTAATTTATAGGCTCTGGAGCATGTGGGCATGGTGAGGTCTTCTCCAGTGATATGACCTCTAGTCATTTTTTAGATCTGCTGGCCAGTTTCTTTAGAGACATCTATCGGCTTGGTGTTCTAGTAGGTGATGAAGTAAGGGGTTGCTATGTGACTCTAGCCTTTGATGATGTCGTGTGCTTTGTTCCATGATTACGTCCTGTACGAACGGGATTTTTAGATCTTCATAGAGTGTGAAATTTGAGACATACCAGATTGCATCTTCCATCATGCGTAGTATTTTGGATTGGCTTTGCACGCACATCTCCAGAGTTGGATGCCATACACCCAAATAGGCCTTATGACAGCTTTGTAGATTAGTAATTTGTTTTCCATAGACAGTTTCAACCTTCTACAATCAACCAGTGATGATCCTTTATTCTTAGGTCAATTTGTTTCTTTTTGCTAAGTTTATGCTTCCTCCAGTTTATCCTTGAACCAAGGTGCATTCCTAAATATTTGATGCCAGTGGATTATGGAAATTGTACGTTATTAAGTGAAACGGGAGGACACTGGCCTTTTCTCAAGAAGAAACTCACTTGGATGGATTTCGACTCGTTCATTTTGATTCTCCACTTGTGTTACCACGCCTGGATATCATTTAGATGTTTCTGGAGGGTGGTAGACGCTGTAGCTGGATCTTCATGGGCTGCTAAGATGACGGTATCGTCCGCAAACGTACGTTATGGTGTCATTAGTTGGTAGATCTGCTGTATATAGCACATATAGTAGCGGTCTAAGAACGCTTCCCTGCGGGACACCGAATTTTATTGGGAAATTGTTGGAAAGGCTTTCGTTCACCCTTGTTCCGAATTCTCTGTCCCTCAGGTAGGACCACAACAATTTCAAGTAGGTGATGGGAAGATACTTCTTGATTTTGGAAACCAACCCAGGTATGCCAAACCTTATTAAAGGCTTGGTTAACATCCAGGAAGGCAGCTGTGCAGTACTGTTTGCTTTTCGTTGCCGTGTTTATGTTGTGTACTATTCTATACACTTGCTGGGTCATGGAGTGTTCTTTTCGAAAACCAAATTGGTGGTGAGGTATACATTCCTCCGTTTCGAGGTCTGAGTTAATTCTTTGTACCAGTAGTCTTTCAAATATTTTGGAAATTATTGGTAGTAGGCTTATTAGCATATATGAGGAAACTTCGTTAGGATTTTTGCCCTCTTTTGGGATTAGAATTATTTCAGCAGCTATGGCCAGTAGTTTAAGCATAGAATGGCATTGAAGATTAGAGTAATGAGCATAATTCCTTTCACTGGGTATTTTTTTTATCATCGTTGGAGTTATTTTGTCCGGTCCAGGAGCTTTTCTAGTGTTTAAGTATTGAATTTCTTGTTGAACTTCGTTTTTGGTTAGTGGCTTGATTGTTGGTATGTTCGCTGGAATGTTGTTAACGCCTCTTTCTATTTCAATATCTGGAGCGTCGTTGTTGGGAGTAAATACTTGGGCTAGATGCTCGGCAAATAACACTGTTTTTTCCTCGTCGGTTCTTGCCCACTGTAGAGTAACTTTTTGAAATATGTATTAAAAACAAATAATTTGTGTAGTATAGTCAGCTTTCAATTGTTAGTTTCTTATCAAAATTATTTTAAATTACCAGACAATCTCATCTCTGGGTTTTTGTACTTGTCAGAGCTTAACAGGGCCTATAGTAATCTACACCCACAAAATTGTAACCTATAGATTGCAAATAAACGTATTGAGGTATTGAATTGTTTTTTTACCACTTAATATTTAAGAACCCATAGAAGATCAATGGCCCTTCGAAAAAAATTGCTACGGGCCCCACGCTTGCTTATTATTTTTCATTATACCGATTTGAAAAACACTAGGTACTACTTTATCCGCCACGTACACAATATGCGTGCACCTGAGAACGTGCATCCAATCGATGCGACACGCAGACAGTTGCAGGTGGACAACACGGCCTGTATTGGCCGGAATAGGTGCGCCCTGCAATTAGCTAACGGAACTTTTCAATGCGCGACAAAGTATTTGGGCCGCGCGACACAGAACCCGTGTCAAAAAAGTGAATAAATGGAAAACATTACATACTTCTTGAAAAAATCGGACTGCTGTACCTCAATAAAATAATGTTGGGCTGTGGGGCCAGATTTTTGTCTCTCAAGGTGGTTAACATGTTAATATTAGACTAATTAACATCTCAATTATCAGTCTGCCTCTATATTTATTATAATCATATAATTATCGTTAAATTTACTATTCCAATAAAATATGTGTATCAACCGCTGCTGTCACATTACTTTAATTCACCAAAATCACCTTTATATTGTACCGGGTGATCAGTTAAGGGTAGCGAACGGCCATATCTCATAAAATAATGGTCGTATAGATTTAGAAAAAAAAATCATGATAAAATTCGCCAAGAGAAATTGCTGGAAATTATTTTCGAGTTTGTCAAACATCCGCTAGCAGCCGTAACAACCAACACTAAGTAGAAAAATGGGATTTTTATAGAATTTTGCCTAATGAAAGTATATCGATGATATACATCATAATTACTGACTATTCACCTACACTTTTTGACTAAAATGTTTTGTTCTATCTATCAAAATAAAGCGGTGGGGGAGGTTCAATTATTTTTTTAAACAAACCAAGATTTCTCCCGTTTCGCTTGACCGATTTTAACAAATTTGGGCTCATATGAAAGAGCATAATTTACACTACAAAACGCTTACTTGGTTTTGACTTTCGTCGTCGCCGCTATATGGCATTAACTGAAATGGTAGCAAATTTTTGAGTTTTTTCAAAAAAAAACAAATATATTCATTTTTACATATTTTAAAAGAGGATACATTTTTCTAAAATTTAATGAAAAAAATTAATCATCTACCTTTTTTTGAACCGTTGATATTGAACAAAATATAATTTTATTACATTAAAAAATGGCACGTCACTGCTTTTTATCAAAATAAAAATCATTTTCGTAATCACTTATTAGTTGCTAACAAAAAGAACCCTTTGACTTTTTTCATTAGACGAACGGTTTTGGATTGAAAAAATAAGATATGTTTACATACTGTTTAAACTAACATCGCATTTAAGCGAAGCAGGCCATGATCTACATTAAGAAAGAAAACACCAAATTGTCAATCACGCTGATATTCATTTTGACAATTCCTGCTATTAACATCTAATTTAATGTTATGTAAAAAGTATTTTTACAACAAATCATGCTTTTTACGAATGAAGAAGCCTTTGATATGTTGAGAATTTATTTTCAATGTTTTGAAAATGCGGCGATTGCTTCTAGACAGTATGCACAGCAATATACCCTCCGAAGACGGCATTCGAGAATGTTTTTTCGTCGTTTAGCCTTACGTTTACGGCAACATGGCCAAGTGCAACCAACTCCAACTTTGAGAAGAAATCGTAGAGTAAGAAGAGAAGAATAAATGTGTTGGCTTATATTCAAGCAGACCCCCATTAAAGCATAAGAGAGATCTCCAGATATTTAGGAATATCCTATGACTCAGTGCAAAAAATATTAATGTATTTTAAAATGCATCCGTATCACGTCGTGATTCATCAATCCTTAAATGAGACTGACTTTGAACGTAGGCTCGATTACTGCTACTGGCTTAAAGATTTCATTAGGGAAAGCCGTCATATTTTGTTACAAATATTGTGGACAGATGAAGCATCGTTTTGCAGTAATGGCAGGGTAAATCATCATAACATGCATTACTGGTCGGACACTAATCCACACTGGTTACGTGAAGATTATTAGCAGGGTCGATGGAGCGTCAACGTCTGGTGCGGTGTTATTAATGGTGCTATTATCGGTCCGCACATATTTAATGGTGACATGTATTTGAACTTTTTATTGAACGATTTACCAGGACTCTTAGAAAATGTGCTTTTAGAAGTAAGAAGAAACATGTGGTTTCAACAAGACGGATGCCCGGCACATTATTCTCGAAATGTGCAAGATTTTTCCTAACCGTTGGATAGATAGAGGCAGTCTATTTTTCTAGCCACCGCGGTCTCCCGATTTAACCTGCCTTGATTTTTATCTGTGGGACCGAATAAAGGATTTGGTGTATAAAACTCGACCAACTACTCGAGAAGACATGATAGTCCGAATTCAAAACGCCATAAATAATATACCAAGAGCGGAAATTGAGGCAGCTGTCAACTCCACCCAGAAAAAATTGGACCAGTGCATTCAAAATAATGGACAACATTTTGAACATTTACGACAAAACTATTAACTTATTCTTAACGTTTATTTTTAAAGTTCTGTGTTTTTGTTTTTAGTGTTATTGCTCCTGCTGTTGTTGGACAGTTTTATTAAGATTTTTGTTTCCAATTATGTAAATTAGTATGTTTCGAGATATGGGCGCCCCATGTAAATTTATTAGATTTTTTTAATCCAAAACCGTTTGTCTAACGGAAAAAAGTCAAAAGGTTCTTTTTGTTAGCAACTAATAAGTGATTACGAAAATGATTTTTATTTTGATAAAAAGCAGCGGCGTGCCATTTTTTAATGTAATAAAATTATATTTTGTTCGATATCAACTGTTCAAAAAAAGGTTTCCTCTTTTAAAGTATGTAAAAATGAATATACCATTACATTTGTTTTTTTTTTGAAAAAAACTCAAAAATTTGCTACCATTTCAGTTAACGCTATCTAGCGGCGAAGACGAAAGTTAAAACCAAGTAAGCGTTTTGTAGTGTAAATTATACTCTTTCATATGAGCCTAAATTTGTTAAAATCTGTCAAGCGAAACGGGCGAAATCTTGGTTTGTTTAAAAAAACAATAGAACCTCCGCCACCACTTTATTCTCATAGATGGAACAAAACATTTTAGTCAAAAAGTGTATGTGAATAGTCAGTAAATATGAATATGATATCATCGATATACTTTCATTAGGCAAAATTCTATAAAAATCCCATTTTTCTACTTAGTGTTAGTTGTTACGCCCTCTAGCGGACGTTTGACAAACTCGAAAATAATTTCCAGCAATTTCTCTTGGCGACTTTTATCATGAATTTTTTTTTCTAAATCTATACGACCAATATCTTATGAGATATGGCCGCTCGCCATAATCATAATTTAGCAACAATTCTGAGTTAGTCTTCTTACATAACTGAAATACCAAGTTTATAAAAACTTTCTCCAAGTTTACAATACAATCTATAAGTTGTCCACCCTGTTTAATTTAAATTTACATTTTATCACATTCTTACATTAGGAAACATATATTATTTTGTTGTTACCAAAGGTATTGAATATATCAGACCTCCCGAAATAGTAAACAAACTCTACCTTTAACTTGACGTATCAAATTTCAAAACAGTTGTTTCAAAGAAACAATCATTAACAGCAATTATTGGATTTACACCATCAGCTGGTGGAGACATTTTAACCAAGGGTTTATATTTTTAAAATTTATTTTATTCCTTTGAAAAATTTATAACTAATAAAATAGCCTTATTTCTCACAAAATATTAATTTTGAATAAAGAGAAAATCCAGTCCGAGTTAGGTCAGCGCTGAATTAACGAAATCAAAACACCAATAGCAAAGATGTGCAACGCAAAATGGATTACTCAACAGATGAAAAAATGAGACTTAAAGCAAGAAGATTAATTATACGAACTACTGAACATAGTAGAAATGAATTCAGACCAGAAAGTGATAAAGAGGTAGATAAAATACATAAGAATTGAACAGAAAGGGTGAAAAACTGAAATAGGTACTAAATAAAGATATAAAGAAATCTTGGCAGAAAATCAAAGAGATCTGAATGAAATAAAAAGAAATCACAGAATTCCAACAGGAATAAAAATGGGCAAAGGCGATCAGAAACTATTAAAGGAAGCAGCTGGAAGAAATGAAAATAATGGGCGAACGTAGAAACAAAAAGGGAGGAATTGTAAAAATTGGATACAACAAGGAGTTATCAGCAAGTCAATAATTAATTTGTGGCAGCTGCGACAAGCCGATGGGAACAGCTGGGGAGTTAATCCGAAGATCCTCTATTGGTTTTACACTGCGGTCATAAGACCGAGCATCCAATATAGTTCCGTGGTCTGGTGGCCGGCTGTGGAGAAGCAATAGATTCCCAGAAATTGGCACATGTCCAGAGAGTAGCAAGCTTAGGAGTTACAGGAGCTTTTAGGACAATACCTACACCAGCATTTTATGTGCTCCTAGGATTGCTGCCTCTGCCCATAAGGATTATTATGAGCGCAATGGCGGCCTTCGTAAGATTGTCGGACAAGGGGTGATGAAGGTCACACAATAATAGCCAGATGAACAGAAATGGAGCTTTCAGTTCTAGCTCTCAAAGCTGCTCCAAAAGAAGACAAAGTGACGACAGACAACAAGTTTAAAGTCATCATTCCGCCAAGAGAGCAGTGGAACGATGAACAAGTTGAATTTCCACCCGGGAACATCGTGTGTTTTACTGACGGTTCCCGCGTGGAAGGAAGGTTGGGAAGTGCAAACGAGCTATGCTCTGGGCAGATACTCCACGTTCTTCCAATCACAAATATTTGCCATTCTTAAAGCCGCAGAGAATGAGACGCATTTGCTCGGATAGTTAAGCCGCTATTAAAGCAATCTGCAGCCCCAGAACTAGTACGGCATTGGTTCAGGAATTCACAGACACTCTAGATAGTTGGCTTCAGAACGTGAAGTTGACTTACTGTGTGTACGGAGGCATAGCGGGATCGAAGGCAACAAGCGGACAGATGAACTTGACAGGCGAGGTGCCAACATGTCCTGCTGTGGACCCGAACCAATAATAGGGTTGAGTAAAGCTCAACCTTCAACCTTGCTCAAATAATGCGCCCAGGGAAGATTTAAGAAATACTGGAGAAACTGCAACGGCCTCTGGCAGGCGAAACAAACAATAACCTACCCGGATTTGCCAAGGACTCGGTGGCTGCTGGATAAACCCAGGTGTATTGACTAGCCATTGCGCACTTAGAAGACACTTACATCTGTTAAAGACCATTTCAGACCCAGATTGCGGAGATGAGGAATCCTCTCACCACTTTATCGGCACCTGTGAGATATACACACAGCTTAGAAATGAAATCTTTGGTGTGGATAGAATTGAAGAAGAATACCTACATTCCCTTTCCCTGAAAGACCTCACGGCCTTTATGCGTAGGTCGAGGCGATTTGAAAGTAGACCGACTTTCATTCATTCATTCGATACAACAAAATTACAGTGGATGAACTAGAATAGAAATGGAATAACAAGAGGAAAATAGAGAGCTTGAATGATCCAAAAAACTAATCAAAGTACAAAAAGAAAACGAAAGAAACGAAACGGCAACAGGAGGACAATGACAGTAGAAATAAGCTTGTGATGAGATTAATAGCATTCTTAATTGTAGTAATATTTTCAGGAAAAATAATCGTAGTAGTCACAAACATAATAATGGCGTGATAAGTGATGAAATGAGCATTGTAAAAATAAAAATATTAACAAAAATGTTTGGACCGAAAAGTAATAAAAAAAAATTAATAAAAGCAGCCATATCTAAAACTAGGAGTAATCCACCTCAAATAGAAGATTTTAAAACACTGAAAGTGGAGGAGGGGGCTTCTGAAGGGAGAAAGTCCCTACAGGATGATAGCGAGACTAACTACCAAGAAAAACAGCTCATAAAACCCAAATTCTGTTTGATTTTAAATTAATAATTAAAATTCAATTTCATGGCACTCTATATAGTTTTAAAAATACGTTAACCTTTATTAGCTTCGACATTTATTGAACATATAACTTAAATGAATTGCCAAATTGTAAAATTGTATTTTTTACCCGCCTATGGTGAATTGTTTTATTTTTTTAATGACTAAACATTGAAATGTTACTTTTGCAGCGCCAGACGAGTGTTGTTGGGCTATGGTGGATAACAGGACAGAAAAATTAATGCAAGTACAAGTACCACCTTTGCATAATATGGAACCGGCCGTTGCTGCTCAATCGCCTCCCGAAAAAACTCTTGCGGAAAAACAGATAGACGAACATGTTCAGGTGATTCCCATGCAGGAAGAATTGGAAGTTAAGCTAGAGCAAGGGAGATTTCCTGTTGTTGTAAACGATTGGAGGTATAGATTTATTCTACTATAATATTTTGTAATATTAAAATTCACAATAAAAGCCATGTTATGCAATTTTGTCTTTAGAGCTAAAGAGATAAATAAAGTTTTCAAGATTAAATTTCGTATATTTGATGGTTTTATTTATTTGAATATGGATAATCATTTTATATAGTTTCAAGATGAAGTTGGCTTATACGTACAGGATGTCTCAAATAAGAATGGATAGTTGAATGAAAGTTTTATATTTTAGAGCTCGTTTTAAATTATATAAGCAAAAACCAAAAATTCTGATTTTTGTTTGTGCCGTCTACTATCATATTAATGAAGTGAATGAAAATTATTTACTTTAAATTTGTCTATAATAAGATACTATGAAATCAACATGAAACATTTTTTTCAAGTCCAGCATCAATTTTTTTAAAGATGGGCCTGTATCGCACATTGAAAATATGAATAGAATGTAAAGACTAATTTAGTGATATATTATAATCACAATTATTACGGCGTTTTGTGTAAAAAAATATCAGCACTGTTTTAGTATCACTCTGTAACTTACCTAAAGTGTGTACTAATATTGAAAATAGCAACAAATGATTTAATTCAAGAACTACAAACAAACAAGAACTGAATGAATTATTGTTAAATTAGTTACAATAAATTTTCGAATTGGTGTCTATGATTTGTAATACACATATACAATGCCTTTTCAACCATTTTTGACAGTTTAATATGACACTTCTCAAATGTTTGCCCTAGGTGACCCAAAACCCTATTTCTCATAAAATGGTCCATGAAATAAGAAGATTGTTTCTGAATAAATAAAACAAATGTTCATTCATATAGGAATATTACAACAATCCTCAAATTGATGTGACAAAAAATGTAAATACATTTCAGTAAAAATGAACAATCTATCTAATATGCGTGAAAAGTATTGGTTTACCCCAAAAAAAGTTTGAGTTTTGGATTTTTTTTTTGTTATTTTTACGTTTTTCAGCAAGAACGTCACGAAAAAATGGTTTTTTAAAAAAATCCTGTGTGTATGTCGTCGTCGTTGTCGTCGGCCACTTTTCGTAACATGTCTTGTTAGCATGATACAACCTCTGGAGTGCAACAAGTCACCAATTTTATGATTGAGTATTATTCAGAACATCTCACAGAAGAACCCTATTGATTTTCAGCTCATCAGGGCCAGTATGACGGGTGCTATGGTACTCGAAGTACGACATTTGTGTGATTTTTGGAGAAATTTCAGTTTGTTAGTAGGATACAGCCTCCGGAGTGTATACAAATGACAACTTTTATGATTGAATATTGTTCAGGGTATCTTATAAATGAACCTTATTGATTTTCAGCTCACCAGAGCTAGTACAACGGGTGCTATGGTACCTGAAGTACGACATTTTTGGAGAAATTTCAGTTTGTTCGCACGATACAGCCTCCGGAGTGCAACAAGTCACCAATTATATAATTGAATATTATTCAAGACATCTCACAGATGAGACCTATTGATTTTCAGCTCACCAGGGCCAGTACAATGGGTGCTATGGTACTCGAAGTACGACATTTTTGTGATTTTTGGAGAAATTTCAGTTTGTTAGTAGGATACAGCCTCCGGAGTGTATACAAATGACAACTTTTATGATTGAATATTGTTCATCTTATAAATGAACCTTATTGATTTTCAGCTCACCAGAGCTAGTACAACGGGTGCTATGGTACCTGAAGTACGACATTTTTAACAAATCAGTTTGTTAGCACGATACAGCCTCTGGAGTGTATACAAGTGACCAATTTTATAATTCTATATTGTTCAGGGCATCTTATAGATGAACCTTTTTAGTTTTCAGCTCACTAGAGCTAGTTCAACGGGTGCTATGGTACCTGAAGTGCCACATTTTTGGTTTTTGGAGAAACTATTTTAGTTTATTATAGAGTATCAAGTATTTACGGCAAACCCTTCTGCGTAGTTGGTTGCTTGGCATAAAGTTGGTTTTGTTTTCCTATGATAATGAATACTCGTATTGAACTAACCCTTGTTAGGGAACTCGTTACACCATAAAATTTTGTGTCAAATGTCCCCTACTTCATGATTTTTTGTGAGATATTTATATTCCATGTATAACTAGTCACAATCTGTGCAACAAAATTATATTGATTCCATAAAATGTCTTCAATTATTCAAATCTTCGACGATTTTATTCATCATTTCAGTTAATAAATTGATTTTAGTTCAAATTATATGAAAATAGTTATTTATGTACCTAGGACGAAAAACAGTTTATTATAGTCGAGCCTACAAATTGCAAGCAAGACAAAAGACAGTTTTTCACCAAAGTGCATATTATTACATTTTTTCGTCGACCTCTAAATACCTTTATGAAAGAAAGCACTCACCTGTTTCCTGGCCTCGGCTTCATCCCACTCTTCGATTCTATCATAATTTTAATAAATTTAAACAAAATGTATTCTGATTTGAAGTGTAATAACCCTCAGTTTTAATTATACTACAAAATTAAATCAATTTCGAAGATGAATAGTGAACATACATTTTGTGCAATTATTGATATTAATTCCTGCTGTCGAAGAAGATGCAAAATACAAGTTTAGATTTTGGGTACTTGTTGATGCAACTTCAGATGCAGGTGCTCCAGCAGCACTATTTCCAAAACCTCTCTTGGAGTGCTGTACCTGTTACAATGCTTTTTGATACGTTTATTTTATTGGAAATGGAATCCTCAATGTATCACTCGACGACTATTGAGGATTTCCATCCTCCGTGCTGAATATCTGCGCCGGAATTGACCAAAAGTGTTGCAGATCTGCGCCGATAACAATGCCCTGTATACTCTGGTTCGTTCGGCAATTTTAAGTATTTTGCGATCCAGCTAGGTATCTACGCAAATATATGCATACCAACCGCTTATACTGTACATTTTTTAGAATCACAACTCTTTTTATAATCCTACTCATGAAGGTTGTGCTTACCTTATACCCAGTACATATTCAAAACCTGTCTGCTTGATTTTGTCTGGAAATAAATTATTTCAATGCATATCTTACTTATTTCATTTTACTAACCTTACCCAAATCTTCTTCCTCTTATTGTAAGACTATCTTGATTTTTCATAGAAGCAGTGTAAGTTGTGATTTTGATGACCAACTCTCATACCAGCACCTTGGTGATCTTCCCTGAGGTCCTTCCTCTCCGATTTTTACAAGTCGGTCATCGTCCATCCTATTGACACGATCTTTTCTTGCTTGTCTTCTAGTTCTGCCCCATCTTTCTATATTTGGCACATAACATGCCATTCTGCTATAATTGCTCCTTGTTTTTTGTCTTGAAGCGTTTTGCCTGTGGTCGTTCTTAAAAGCTATTTAGTAGCTGCTATCTGTACCCTCGTCTCGATTGCGTATGTCATATTGAGCCCAAGGCCTGTTTTAAATATTCTTGATTTGCTTTCAAACCTTGGAAATTCATTTCTCCATATCATGTCTCGGAGGAATTCCAATATCCTAGCTGCTGCTGTTTGTGCTTTTACTTTTTGTTTCAGATTCCTATCCTTGTAATGTTAACCACTAGATACTTGAAACACATAACCTGCTCTATGCTTTTGTTATAAATCGCCAATTTACATCATCTGGACTTACCCTAATAATTTGCTTCATTTCTTGTTATATATTACTTTTCCGCCCAACCTATCTATATGCGAGAAAAGTATTGGTTTACCCCAAAAATAGTTGGAAATTTAAAAATTTTTTTTGAGTCATTTTTACGTTTTCCATCAACAACACGAAAAAACGGTTTTTAGAAAAATAAACGGCTTTAAAGATTAAAACTAACTTTTCCGCATCGGAAGTCCTGAACAATATTCTATCATAAAATTGTTACTTGTATACACTTCGGGAGATGTATCGTGCTAACAAACCGAAATTTCTCAAAAAAATAACCAAAAATGTGGTATATCTGGATTTATAGGACCCGCTGTACTCGTTCTAGTCAACTGAAAATCAATAGGGTACATGTGTAAGACACCTTGAATAATATTCAATCATAGAATTGATCCATTGTATACTCTCTGGAGGCTCTATTGTGCAAACAAACTGAAAACTCTCCAAAAATGACAAAAACTTGGTACTTCAGGTACCATAGTACCCGTTGTACTGGCTTTAGTGAGCTGAATATCAATAGGGTTCATCTTTGAGAAGCTCTGAATAATATCCAATCATAAAATTTGTGACTTGTATATACTCCGGAGGCTGTATCGTGCTAACAAACTAAAACTTCTCCAAAAATATCGTACTTAAAGTACTGTAGTACCTGTTGTATTGGCTCTGGTGAGCTGAAAATCAATAGGGTTTATCTGTGAGATGTCCTGAATAATATTCAATCATAAAATTGGTGACTTGTTGAACTCCGGAGGCTGTATCGTGCTAACAAACTGAAATTTCTCAAAAAGTTATACAATGTCGTACTTCAAGTACCATAGCACCCGTTGTACTGACTCTGGTGAGCTGAAAATCAATAGGGTTCATCTGTGACATGTCCTTAACAATATTCAATCATAAAACTGGTGACTTATTGCACTCCGGAGGCTGTATCGTGCTAACAAGACATGTAAGGAAAAGTGGACGACGACATACACACAGGATTTTTTTTCTAAAAACCGTTTTTTCGTGTTGTTGTTGATGGAAAACGTAAAAATTTTTTTTCAAAATTCCAACTTTTTTTGGGGTAAACCAATACTTTTCTCGCATATTAGATAGGTTGGGCGGAAAAGTAAAAATCCTGTGTGTATGTCGTCGTCGTTGTCGTCGGCCACTTTTCCTTACATGTCTTGTTAGCACGATACAGCCTCCGGAGTGCAATAAGTCACCAATTTTATGATTGAATGTTGTTAAGGACATGTCACAGATGAACCCTATTGATTTTCAGCTCTCCAGAGCCAGTACAACGGGTGCTATGGTACTTGAAGTACGACATTTTGTCATTTTTTGAGAAATTTAAGTTTGTTAGCACGATACAGCCTCCGGAGTTCAACAAGTCACCAATTTTATGATTGAATATTATTCAGGACATCTCAGTGATGAACCCTATTGATATTCAGCTCACCAAAGCCAGTACAACAGGTGCTGTAGTACTTTAAGTACGATATTTTTGTCATTTTTGGCGAAATTTTAGTTTGTTAGCACGATACAGCCTCCGTAGTATATACAAGTGACCAATTTTATGATTGGATATAATTCAGAGCTTCTCAAAGATAAACCCTAGTGATATTCAGCTCACTAACGCCTGTACAACGGGTGCTAAGGTACTTGAAGTACCAAATTTTTGTAATTTTTGGAGAATTTTCAGTTTGTTAACACGATACAGCCTCCAGAGTGTACAAAAGTGACCAATTTTATGATTGAATATTGTTCAAGGTGTCTCACAGATGTACCCTATTGATTTTCAGTTGACGAGCGAGTACAGCGGGTCCTATAAATCCAGATATACTAAATTTTTGGTTATTTTTGGAGAAATTTCGGTTTGTTAGCACGATACATCCCCAGAAGTGTATACAAGTAACAATTTTATGAATATTGTTCAGGGCCACAGATGCGGAAAACTTAGTTTTAATCTTTAAAACCGTTTATTTTTATTCCATGTTCACATTTTCAGCTGCAGTAGTATTTCTGTTGCATTTTGTGTATATAAATAACATGTCATGATTAAACTATTTTTGCAGACAGTAAGGAATCTTTTCAAGAAAGGATGATGCACCCCAAAACATTAAGCCATATTGAACAGTTGATTGTATTAGTCCATAATAAATGAACTTTAATACATTCAGAGGGACAGTTTCTCTTAGATTTCTAATGATATAACAACATGAACTGAGCTTGGGATCTAGTATTACTCTCAAGAATTTGAATTGAGCGACACTAAATAGATTTTCCATTAACATGTAAAAAGGCACGACATTTCTTGGCAAAAAACGCATAAAATGTGTTTTTGACACATTCACTGTTAAACTATTTTCTCTGAAATACTCATTCAGCTCAAAAGATGCCAGTTTCGTCAATGAGCTCTTCAAATAGTTGATTTACCATGATAATATTAGTGTAATCAGCATATTGATTAATTTTTTGAGGGGTTGAACCAATTTTGTTAATACCACTGACAAAGATAATAAAAAATAATGGGCCAATAATCGATCCTTGTGGCACTCCAATTTCAGAGGGAATAGGATCATATGTATTGTTAACTGTGACCACTTGAGTTCAAAAGAAGGCTATAACGGCTATGTACAGTGTTTCTCCAAGAAAGACATGCAGATCATTTTTTAAAAAGGCTGAAATTTTAACTTTACCAAGTCTATTTATATTCCAACTAAATTTATTTGTGAAAGATAAGCAAAGGTCATTTATAAAAAATGAAGACATACATGAATATGACACTAGACATCCACCAACCATTTTCATGTTTAGAAATAGGGCAACATTATCCAAGGCATATTGGAATAATATGCTACAATTAGTTCAGTAATATATTGAATACAGAAAGAAACATGGAAACATCAAAGACATTTAGAAATATACTTCACTTTTTTTTATTACAGCGTACATTCCATAATGTTGAAGAGTTTCTCACATATTAGTAGTTTATATTAAAACTTAGTAGGACAATTGATTTTATTCAAGTGAATGTTTTTATTGTATTAACCTATTATTTTTTTTGCTTAGTTTTTTTTAACTAGGTTTATGGCTTTGGCGATTGCCAATTAGCCAGGCTGTTTTTGTTAATATATTTGTGGTTATATTTTACAATTTCTTTTTACTTTTTCTCTTTTTTTTCTGTTTTCCTTTTTCTTTCTTCTTTTTTCTTTATTCTATCTTGATAATAAGATTGCTTACAATATTTTGTTAGTATAGCTATAAATTAATTTTACACTTCTTGCTTAGTTGACTAGTATGATAGAGTTGTGCATTATGTGAAGTTTTGTATAATGTATAATACTCATAGATGAAAAATATGTTCTATTCCATAATACCAAAACCACATAAAGTTCAATCACACAGAACAATAGGCTATGTTGCAGAGCTGAGGAATATTTGAATCATTTGTGATTAAAATCCTAGGATTTGAATTATTTTTGAGGATTCGAGATGTCGTAGATTGTAGATTACAAAGGTGTCGATTGGCCTATAGCTCGCCTTTCCACACTGCGACCTGAAAATATCTTTTGTGTATACCCTCCATCTATTTTTTGTCCCAAAGATCAAGGCTTCTAAGGAAGCCTATTATCCGATTGGGAGCTATTTTTGTTACCTGGTCAGGCCTCAAGAACAATCGTTCCAGGTACCTATGGCGTTGGCGAACAAGTACTCCGCAATGACAGATTATATGTTCAGCCGTTTCATCTGCACTATCGCAGAATCTACATGTTCCTCTATCCACTTTTCCCATCTTGCAGAGGTGCTATCTGAGTGGGCAGTGTCCCGTAAGGAGTCCTGTGATTGCTCTGAGATCAGACTTCTGAAGCTCTAAGAGCGACTTAGCATAGCGAGCAGACGGTTGTAGCAACCTTTTTGCTTGTCTTTGGCCTGGAACATTTTTCCAGTAGGCTGCACTAAGTTCCTTTTCCCATTTCCGGACTTTTGGTGGCTTTTAGTGTCAATGACAAACAAAAGATAACCAAATATGATCAAAACCGGAGATACGAGTTGGCAAAAAATGTGTTAGACACCAATTCAACAATTTATTAAAATTCATTTTTGATAGAGAAGTTACTAGTAGTTTTTAATTTTTTTTGTTTGTATTTCTTAAATTGAATAATTCGTTTGTTATTTTTATGTTTCTATTGCATTTTGTCAAGCTTGGTACACACTTTATATAAGATGCAGGACCGTAATAAAAGAGTGCTGATAATGATGATAACTTTTGATATATCTTACGAATTATAATTATGATATATTATTGAATTAGTCTTTAAATTGTCTGCTCATATTTTAATGTATGATGTAGATGTTAAAAAAGATAATCTCTGAAAAACGATTTGTCGCATTAACCCCTTACTGCATGATTTTTTTTATTTTTTATGAAAAAATGCACTAGGTGGAAAAAATATCAGGATTACTGTAGCAATATTTAAAAAATTCTTTATCAATTAATTTTTTCTGTTTTTTATATTTTTTTTATGTCAGATATGGCACAATATGCAGTAATGTTACAAAACATCAAAATAATGTAGGTATAAACAAATAAATCAATGGAAACTTATTCAGTATGGAACTTGTAAAAGCAGTTTCTGTCTTTGTTTAAGCAAAGAAAAACACCACATTTTTCACACGTTATATAAGACTTTCCATCCCAGCAATATTTGCACCTTTGCCAATTATCACATAGTATTGGATGATGGCCATATTGATCTCTTCGAACCCCTTGGATGGGAAAATCTGATGTGGAGCCCATTTTTTTCACGTTTTGCAAGTTATCCATGATTCCACTGGGATGGCCTGTATTCTTTGTTGAGCTGGCTTTATGGAATTTACACAAGCACTCTGCAACAGCCACTTTGAAATCTACCAGGGCTAAATATTTGAACTCGTTTTCTTTACTTCTCCAAAGTATCCACGCATTGACAACTATCAAATCAATAATATGATATAATATCCTCATGTACCATTTTTTGATCTCAGTTTGATCCTATAGTATCCCAGCATGGAATCCAAGAGATCTACTCCTCCCATATATTTGTTGTAAATTGTTACAGCCTTTGGACACGATACCATTATGTTTGTTATCCTTTTTTGAAAATCGTCGAACCTCAACTGTTGGTGTACTGCCTGCATATGTAGACAAATTGTTTATCAATTTGTTGTCATACCATGAAACAACATATATTTTTGTGCCATTAATTGTGGAGACTTTCTCCAGCATCGCTCCTCGGCCATTCTTTTTCAGTTCATTCTCTTTTGGCATATTGCTGTTTGGCACTCTGTTTATTCTAACCTTTCCAAGCGGTAACATACCGTTTTGTGCCAAGTAAATTTGTAGTGGGACGCTGTTGAACCAGTTATCAAAAAATAGTTTGTGATTTATGTTCCTCAGAACTGTTTGTGTTAGCCGAAGAACTATGTTTGAACTCATTTCCATATCAGGAAAACCATAGGGAAGAATATCGGTTTGAGTTCCTGCGAATATTTCATAATTGGAGGAAAATCCGCTGACACCACTAAGAACAAACGCCTTATATCTCCATTTGAGAGGTTTTTTGGGATATTGTTTTATAGACGAACACGCTTTAGTCGGAATAATCTGTTCGTCTATAGCCAAATATTTTTCTTTTGGAACTTTGAGTAGTTGCTCCCTTAGTTTACTGAGTACGGATCGTATTTTGAAGAGTTTATCTTGACCAGGAGTGCCGGCTCCAACAGCGTCATCATTATTCGCTAAATTCAAAAACCGATTTGTTTCTTCCCATCTGTTGCATGACATAACATTTGAGATCAAGAGGTGGTTCAGGTTCAGATTCCAATAACTTCTAGAATTCAGTAATTGTACTATTGACATATAAATACAGGTCCCTATAAACTGTTCGAGCTCCTTTTCAGTAAGATCCAAAAGTTTTTGTGGTCTCCTTTGAGCTGAATATAATATACTTTGGTAAACTATTTCCGTGATAATCTCCTTTGTTAGAAAAAACTTTTTTTGAATCAAAATCTGCGATAGAAACTCGGATGATCGTGGATCAAAATTCATAAAAACTGATAACAACTGTTCACATGGAGGTCATGTACACATTTGTATGAAACTTCACCAAGCTGCTTAGAGATGTCGCTACACTACCAGAATTATGAGATATGTACCATATATGACCACCCATGCATAAATAGTTTGGTATGTGGCTTTATTTATAATAGTTATATGTGAAAATATTAATTGTGCCAAATATGAAACATGATGCGGTAAGGGGTTAAATATTTCATTATATCCTGTAACGGAAAATTTGAAACTACTAGATTTTTTCCTTTTCAATTTGCTTTATTCCAAGAGTGATTCATGCTCAACTTATTAAAAGCATATCTCAATATAAATAAGGATACCTATAATTGAAAATGGTTGAAATCCAGCTCCTTTGATTACTTTTCCAAACTTGCCAAAGATAAACAGTTTCAAATAAATAAATAAATAGATATATACATAAAAAATAAATTTTTTTAACAACATTGAATTACTGATTACATTTTTCAAAGAATATATATGACATTACTTTTATTTGATATGATTAAATATTAGATTAAGATGGACTTTTTTATTGACTCATTTTTTAAATAAAGGAATACCTCTTGTCATCGTTTTTTTGATAATATTTATTAAACTTTCAATTAACAATTTACAGTTTTTTAAGAAAATTGCTCCTGTTATCTAATAAAACGCTACAATGTCGGCCAGAATAGGGTCTACTTGTTAAATATACAAGCTTTAACATTCAATTGTTCAAAATGCCACAAGTTATGAAAAAAATTCTACATTTAGAGGGTACTTTTAAGTATGTGTATTTAAATTAGGGATTCTAAGAAAACTTATTTTCTTGGGAACGTCCTTAATGGCTTCAAAATGCACAACTGTTTCTTCCATTTTTTTCGTTCTTCAAGGTAGTGCACTTACTGTGGCTAAAAACGACTGTACAGAATATTCAAAATCATTCCATTTTTAGGTATGAGCAAATCTTCTATTAAGTGGTTCCTCTTCTGTCTTAATCTTCCTATTTTCTTCACTATCTTCACTGCTAGATGTTAATTGTTTTTATATATGTAATGATTAGTTATCTACGCTAATGTGTTGGCTTGATAGCAGTTTCATGCTCTTATCAGGGATGACAAAGTCTTTTCCATTGAAAAGTCCTTTTCAATAATTTCATAGGTCAGCTGACTAATTCCTTTTCAGGCTTCTTGTATCTTGGCATTCTTGGAGGTAATGCGTTGACGTGATTTTCAAGTCTATGGTTTTTGTTTCATACTTTGTTGCCGAATTTCTTCGTGTATATTTGAAACTTTGAGATCCTCGTTGTAGTGTTTGATTTGTTACATACCTTGGAGCATGGTGAAGTAAATAAACACAATTGCAAGTATTGGATTGAAACTAATCCACATTTATTTGTTGAAAGTCATACCCGAAGTCATCAGAAATTGAATATTTGGGCTAGTATTTTAGAGAACCACATTGTTGGGCTGCTCTTTATTCCTGGTAACCTAGATGGCGAGTGATTATACAAAGTATTTGGATTGACTTCTTTAGATTATGGTTAGGTTTGATTTATTGAAACAGCCCTATAGCTCAGTACTATCTGTCCAACTCATCGGTATATTAGAAAATTGCTTTCCAGTGGTAGTTTTGATTTTTTGTTTAGTAGGCCATATAGTTCATTCACTTCTAAGTTAATTTGTTCTAAGTTTTCAAGTATGTTCTTTCCATGTGCGCTTCGTTTCCATATGTATTCCTAGATATTTTGTATATGTGGTCTGTGATAGTTTGTATTGAAGAACAGTTGGGTAGCTTAAGTCATTCGGATTGATTTTGATTCGTTTATTGGTATTCTCCACTCCTGTGGTTATCTTTCCTTGTAGCAAGTTTTTCATGTCATCGGCAAATGTTCCATGTAAGTTTGATTCTCCATTGGTAAGTCTGTTGTATATATCTTCTTCTCCTTCTAGTGCCTATCCGTTACCGAATGTTGGCAATCATTCCAGCAATGATAATTTTATTTGTTGCTGCTCTGTATAGTCCTGTGGTGGATGTTTTAAATCAAGTTCTTAAGCTCTTTAGACAGGATATTCGGCTTCCAAAGCTTCTCCTGTCCTGCACTTTTCTAAGATGTATTTTTGTAATTTGTATTTGGTTTCTTTTCTCATGATGTGCCCCAGATATTCCAATTTTCTACGTTTTACTTTGTTTATTGCTTCTTTTTCTTTATTTAGTTTTTGGAGTATTCGGATGTTTGATATTTTGTCCACCCATGATATTTTGAGGATTCTTCTATATGTCCACAACTCGAATACCTCCAGTTTCTTTTGTTGCATGGATTAAAGTCCAAACTCTACTCTGTATAACAAGACAGAGTAGTCTGAGTTTTAGTTTTAAATCCAAATTATTTGTCTTGAATAAATTGGACATTTGATTGAAAGCTGTATTTGCTTTTTCAATTCTTGTTTTTATTTCTTGGGAATGGTCCCATTGTTCATTTAGTACTGTGCCAAGATATGTGTATGTTGACACTCGTTCTACAGCTTTCTCATTGGGGATAAACTGTACTTCTCCAATTCTTTCTTTACTAATTACCATGACTTTTGTTTTACTGGTGTTGACTTTCAGACTATATTTCTTACTTACTTCAAATATGTCGGTGTCATCGGCATATCTAAATTTGTTTTTTCGTTCGCCATTTAATTGTACTCCTGCTTCCGTGTATTTTAGGGCTTCTTGGAAAATTGCCTCTGAGTACATGTTGAATATGAGAGGTGGCAATATACATCCGTGGCATACTCCTCTTAAGATTTGCACTTCCTTTGTTTTGGCATGGTTAATTCTTATGGAAGCTGATTGATTCCAGTATAAGTTCAAAATTATGCGTAGGTATTTGCCGTCAAGTTTTGTTGTGTTGAACTTTATCAAACGCCTTCTGCTAATCAATGAAACAAGCATACACCTCACAATTCATATCTCAACGCTGAAAAAGCACCTGTACTCTGAAAAAGGCCTCCCTAGTTCCAAGTCCCTTCATAAAACTAAACTGTGTTGGCGATATCTGTTATTCACCTCGTTTGTACAGTCTCCTATGTAGGATGTCTAAAAATAATTTTAATAAGTGACTCATAAAGCTTATTGTTCTGTAGTCACTGCTCTTTTTGGCCCCTCGCTTCTTTGGGAGAACCATAAACTCCGATCTCAACCATTCTTTGGGTATTTTCCCACTGTTGTATATACTTCTTTTTTGAAATCCTCATCAAAAAGTTTGATAATCTCTGACTGCACCTCATCTGGGTCAGCCGCTTTTCCATCGTTGAGGGTCAGTATTACTGCCTCAACTTCGTGTAAAAGGATATTCGGTCCTGTTATGTCGTTTGTTGTTCTGTTCTTGTGTCTGAGAACAATTCTTTCACGTAATCTTCCCATGTTGATTTTATTTGTTCGATGTCTACAATTATTTCGCTTTGTTCATTTTCCATTTTTCCTATTGATTTCTTCTTGAATTTTCCTGTTATTTGGTTGATCTTATATACACCAAATGTGTCGTGCTTTGATTGTGATATTTCAATCTCTTTTCATTTGTCTTTGAGTTCCTGTTCTTTTACTTCTCTGACTTTTCTCCTAATCTGGTTGTTGATGGATCTATAACTGTTCATGTCTTTTGGTATTCCTTCTTTCTTCCATTAATTTCAGTCATCCAGGGTTTCCCCTTGTCTATATTTGCTATTAGTACGTCTTTCTTTATTATTTTTGCGATTTTGACAATTTCCTCTATTTTTTCCTCGACTTCTGAGCTTTTTTTTACATCCAGTAAGGCGTTACTTATTACATTCATGACCTGAGTTCTTACCTCTGGTTCATTGATCTTCCTTCTATCATAAGTGGTTGTGCTTTGTTTTACTTTCAGTTTCTTCATTGTGATCGGAGTTCATGTCTCCTGGATAAGTTTTGGCTATTTTACAGCTGTTTCTATATATTAGATTAACCATTATGTAGTAGATTTGGTTTCATATGATTGTACCATCTTTTCCTTTTTTGGAGCCTTCTAGGTATATAATCTGCGCTGAGGCATCTCGAAAAATGTATTCATTATAACCAAATCATTTTCTCCTGCAAAAGTGCAGAGTTTTTCTATACACGCATTTTTTAGTCCAAGCCCATGGGGTCCAATATGGTTTCCTGATCTTCCTCTTCCCACTTTAGCATTAAAATCACCCATCATTATAAGTAGTTATTTTTTAGGGATTTTTCTGATGGGGGTGGATAATTCTGTGTAAAAATTATGTATATCTTGTTCACTTGTTGGTCCATACACCTGTATGGTGTTGACGTTTGTTGGAATTGCTTTTATTTGTACTAGCAGTATTCGTTCATTGACGGGCACAAAGTTTGTGACATTTTGTGCAATTGACTTGTGCAGTATGACTCTTACTCCATATTCATATTTGGCGGGACATCCTGAGTAGTATATTTTATGTTCTTCAATATCACAGTAATTTTCATCTGGCCATCTCATTTCACTTATTCCCAAAATTGTATTTTTGTGTCGTTCCATTCTTTGATAGTGTTTTTTATTTTACCTGTTTGGGCCATGGTGCTCACATTCCAGGTACCCAGTTTTGTGCGTTGTTGACCGAGTTTTTGTGTCTTCACATCCTTGTTCATACTTGCTCCCCCTGGAGATCCGATCGGGATGCTTGCTCCGGAATCAATATTTAGTTTGAACATTGCCATGTCAATGAATACTAGGGTTGTTTTGTAAGCCTTTAATGCAGTGGTTACCCATGATTCCTTCTGCATCCCAATGTCGTTTTAGCTCATCCGCCTTTGGGGTTAATTTCTCAACCCCAGGACAATGAGTGGCCCTGCCACTTGTCAGTTCTTCCACCTGAAGCTGTTGACTGACAAGTGGGGATTACTTATACCAGTAATCACTCGGTCGACAGAGCCTCGTTGGATATCTGGCAGGGTGCACCACGTGTAGGTGAGGTTGTCAGTTGGGTCGGTCTTCTTTCTTTATTTGTTACCGTCACCCCTTACACCCCGTTGTTTACATAGAGTAGTTAATTGTTGCAGCAGAATATCAGCCAGACATTTGCCTAAATTGTATTGAAATTAGGTATATTTAGTAATATTTCTAAGTAGAGGATCTTGTCAGAGTATTTATATGATAGATCTATTGAAAATTTAAGTGAAATAGTTTTGTACATAATGAATTACTTTTTAGAATATCAGAAACATTTGTTGTTTCAGATATGACGTCAACATGGATTCGGATATGGTAGAAGCTGCACTTGGTACTTCTGGGGAGGAGAATGATGGAAAAGAAACACCAAAACAGGCAGCTAATTATCAGGAATATAGTGGGAATCAAGTAAAACTTGAATTAGAAGTCACGCTAACACCAGAAATAGTTAATACTCAAGCAGTCACTACAGTAGAGAATACTACTAGTACTACATCACCTTCGAATGTAACTTCACCTGTAACCAAAGTAAGTTCCTATTTTTAATAATTGGTTTTTCATCTATGAATTACCAAATCTAATCTTGTTGCTTAGTTTCTTTCTGAGAGTTACTTTTATATGCTCCTAGTGGCTTATATTCCAAAATAGTTCTCAATAAATTGTTATCTCTGATGCTGAAATTAATAAAGCTTCAAAAAATATATGATTGATAATTTCAAATTATGTGTATTTTATATATACAGATTTTGAAAAAGTTTTGGTGTCGACGGGGAATACAAATGAATATTGAAGTTTGAATGATGAAATAATAAGATAATGACAGGAATTACATGATTTCGCACAACTATTTGGGGGAATTTAGATTACTATGAATTGAAAAAGGACCTAATACATCATTACCTAAAAAATGTCCACAGGCATTTATTTTTTATGGCTACTGGGTTCAGACGAAAATATTTGTTTTCCAAGAGACAAATATCTTGGATGGACTGTGTTGTAAAGAAAATGATTACACTGTAAATAAAATATTTTTAAAAAATTACTAGCATTTTGATGTTTCATTATAGTTTCACAAAATCCCATCCTTAGAAACAATTTTATAATGCAAGATGCAAACAAACATTCTTGAAGATGAGGCTACTTGACAGTAATTTAAAAATGACTTTAGAGAACAAAATTTTACTATATAAGATTGTAATCATTCCAATTTGGACATATGGGACATATAATTGTGAGTCTGTATCAGCAGATCCAGCTTAGCTATTTTACGATATTCTCTGGACAATTGTTGATGCTCTCTGGTATGTCCCAAACCAGATAATACATCTTCAAATTTGAACATAACAGATAAGTCCAAAGGCTACAATAACAATCCTTTATTCCAACTATTACTGTAAATAATCAGAAGATTAAACAAAAACTGGGTAAGGTTAGGAAAACCTTATTGGACAAGTCTCATCAGGACAATAACGAAATTTACCAAGCCAGTAAAATAAACTCATAGTTAATGTTATTTAATAGACATAAAAAAATTATGTGCAGTGCAAATTTTTGGTCTAAACGAATAGTTTTGGAATGCAGTTTAGAGCATGAGAATATGTATTTAGATACACTTTGATTGCCAGCCGAGCATTGCGAGCTAATATCAATTAATGGCATTGATGGTAAACATTTTATTGCCATAGATAACAGCACTTTCATAATGGAAAGTATAAAAAAACTATTTGAAGTTGCAATTAGTAAAAGTCCACAAGACAAATGGAAACCATGTTGAGGTAAAGAGTTTGAAAACTTAATCTTTTGTCTATGACTTTGTATTTTGTAAATAATTTGAACGAATGGGAATTCGGTCGTGGCGAGATAGTAAACCAGACTTGCTAATATCAGCTCTCATTAATTTCGTATTTTTCCTTATCAAACAAGTGAATAAAATAGTGAAAAAGTTGGTGCTATGAAATCACAGCATTAGTGAGAGGTATGTAGAAAAGATACCTTTCAAAACTCAGAAATTATCTAAATATACATAGAATATGTCATCAATATATCAATATACAGCAAATTAAAAACCATATTCTTTAATTTGTAATAAAAACTGTTCGAAACCCATAAAGTGATACATCTAATTACCAGACATCAAGAAGTTAAAACTAAAAACACAGGATCGTATCTAGGAAATAATAGAGCAAAATAGAAAAAGTCATGGAGAAATTGAACACTATGGATGAGAGAAATATCCGAATAGAGCAAAAACTGGACGAAACTCGGCAAGAACTAACTGCCCTAACATTAGAAAACCTTGAAAGGAAACAGGAGAATGTGGAACTTAAAAGGGAGCTTGAGAAACAAGAAAAGAGAATCCAATTTTTAGAAAGAGAATTGTGAAGTAATAACCTAATCATCTACGGAGTAAATGAAGCGCCTAACGAAGCTAGTAACATTCAACAAAATGAAATAAAAGAAGTAATGAAAAATTAGGGGTGCAACTTACAATAAAACAGATCTGAAGATTGGGGAAGAAATGGGACAATGCAAGTAGACTAGTACTAATAGAAATGGTTAACAAAACCAAAAAACTTGGAATTTTAAAATCGGCTAAAAACTTAAAAATACCCAGTGGAGCCTTAATGAAGACTTCACAAAAGAAATTCAAATGCAAAGAAAACAACTTTTGGAACAGAGGAAAATGACTAGAACCGAATGCCATAAGGCATTTGTAAAGTATAATAAACTTGTAGTGGGTGGAAAATAATATGACATAAAGAATGCGGTAGGGTGGAAAAAGCTGCAAATAGAAACATCAACAACGTCCAAGAAAACAAAAGGAAGAACAGTAAGTGAGATATCCCCAACATCCGAAGATGCAGTTAGTGAAAATTCTTTAAAAACCCCGAAACTTGCATAAGAACAACCAAACCTAACAAAATACAATGATCTAATTAATTTGCGTTTTGTCGATACGATATTCTGGAATATGCAGGGCTTTAAAAACCTTAAATTTTCTTCAAGACCCATATGAACAATATGACTTTTTATGTTCATGCGTTGTCTTCTGGTATAAAAGTGCCTGACAGTAGTAACTATAGTATTGTTTACTCAGAAGCAATCAGGGAGAAGTCAGTAGGACATGCAAAAGGTGGTATAGCAATATTTTATAAAAATTGTTATTAATCAAAAGTTCTGGAAACTTTTCCCTGGTGGCTAATGTACCAGTTTAAAAAAATTTCTTTTCAATTTATTGATTGTGTTGTATATTTTTCACCTAAATGTGATTATGATGAATTATTGGAAGCTTTTGGAATGTCACTTAGTGCTATACTAGAACAATATCCTGATTGTTTATTTCTTTTAATTGGAGATTTTAATAGTAGAAT
This sequence comes from Galeruca laticollis, assembly GCA_963921935.1. Classification (NCBI taxonomy): domain Eukaryota; kingdom Metazoa; phylum Arthropoda; class Insecta; order Coleoptera; family Chrysomelidae; genus Galeruca; species Galeruca laticollis. Next base: position 176,160,285 of record OY998177.1, read on the forward strand.
TGGCGAGACAAGTGAAATTCCAGAAGAAGTTGTAGCAAATACCCAGTTTTCCCCCAGTTAGTTATGACAAAGTCAGTAACTATAAGGGTCATCGTCATTTAGAATGTATGTCAGATAGAAAGTTCTCGTTAATAAATGGTCATATAAAAACAGACAGACCTGCTAACTTCACTTTTTGTAATACATTAGGGCAAAGTTTAATGGCTCTCTTTTTCTGTAATACTGATAAGCTTGAATTAATTGAAAAATTTCGTGGGTCAGATGATCAATATTTGTCTGATCACTTTCCAATAGTTATATCCTTCGGCTCTGTAATAAGAAACAATAATATTACTCCTACTAAATCATCGTTCACTAGCTTAAAATGGGACAGTTCTAAAGTAATTGATTTTAAAATGTCAATTCAATGCTTACCAAATGTAGGAGTAATTGGAGATGTGGTCGTGTTGTATGATAATCTGTGTAGCACAATATGGGATGTAGCAAAATATAAAGGTTTAGTTTCAGTAAAATATTTCAATGGTACAAACTCGCTATGGTCTAATCATTGGTTTGATACTGACTGTAAGAAATGTAAAAGGCAAGTGACAAATTCATTGAAAATATGTAAAAAAACAAGGATTCTGCGAACCATACAAGACAACTTATATTTTCAACAAAAAAGAATATAAATAGTTATTTTTAAAAAGAAAAATTATTATGAAAAAGATATTGTAACTGCTCTTTCCAACACAAAAAATCCATCGGAGTTCTGGAAAACCTTAGGTTGTTTAGACGTAAAAATAAAATTTGTCCTATATCATTCGGGAAGTGGGAATCTTTTTACGATAGCACAACTTTGCTTAAAGTTGAGTATGAAGTATGTTTTTTGGGATCGGAGACGAATTTCTAGATACTTCCATATCACCTCTAGAATGTATTCAATCTTTGATTTTGTGCAAAGATAGCAGATCACCAGGTAAGGATTGTATTACTTATGAGTTTTTAAAGCATTTACCACAGAACTGGCGTTTATGTAATTGTCATTCATATAATAAAATTTTGGATTCGGAAATTATTCCTTCTGGTTGGCATGAAACAATTCTCACAATGCTCCACACAAAAAGTCCCTTAGAGGATCCTAATAACTATTGTGGTATATCTCTAATTAATTGTTGTGCCAAGGTGTTTTCGTTAATTCTATTACATCGCTTGTCTAATTGGTGTCAAAATTATATCATGCTTCTCAAAACACAATTTGGCTTTCGAAATAATATGGGATGTTTGGATAATATTTTTATTTTAACTTCTGTTTTGCAAATAACTCTAAGGCTTCCCCGCAGAAAAGTATATAATGTTTTTCTAGACTTTCGGAGAGCATTTGACAGTATATATCATACACTTCTTTGGTTAAAGCTATATAAGTTTGGGGTTAGTAGTAAGTATATTAGAATATTAAAACACTTACATGACAACGCCACATTTTTAATTAGACATCAAAACCTTGGCTTGGACCACTTTTTTATCAAATGTAAAAGTAACATTTTTAACAATACTAGGGCTTTAATCTTGGAAAGTGATCTTACAGATCACCACCCCATTTTGCTCAGCCTCCAGTTAGAAACATGTTATGTAAATAAAAATGAAATTAACACTTTCAAAACATTAAATTATCAAAATCTAACAAGGAAACTGGATGCTGAGGGATGGGATGATGTTCTCCTAGAAAATAATGTAGAAATATGCACAACCATGTTTACGAATAAATTAAAAAATATAATAAAATAAGCAACAATTACAAAATCAATAACAAACAAAAAAATGAAATTGAAACCTTGGATCACTGGTGGGCTCTTGACATCAATTAGATATAGAAACAGCCTTAAAAAGAATTGTACCCTAAACCCTCGCAACCCCACTATCTTGAATAGGTATCAAGAATATAGAAAAATGCTAAGTAAACTAATAAAAAACGCAAAGTATGCTTATTACAAATCTAAGACCCAAAAAAACATAAATGACCCAAAAAAACTATGGAAAGTGATCAGAGAGGCCACCAATGACCAGGTCTGTGAGTCAGAAATAAAATGCATTACTAACCAAAAAAATACTGAAATAACAGACAAAAATCTGATGGCAAATGAGTTCAACTCATACTTTTGTAATATTGGAAAACATTTGGCAAACAAGATTACTAGATGCACACAAAATAGGGCTATGAAGGAAAAAAGAAGTGCTACATCGTTCTTTTTGAGTCCTGTGTCAAGTGAAGACATAATTAGAGAAATAAACAACCTAAAGAATGACATTAAGGGAGGGGAGGACGCCATTTCATCAAATATAATTAAAAAATACAAAGATAATCTCAGTATACCACTAAAACATATAACAAATCTGGTTTTTAGCTCAGGTATCTTTCCCAACATATTAAAAATCACTACAATCATACCTTTATACAAACAAGGTGATAAAAAATCAATGAACAATTATAGACCAATAGCACTAACAAGTACCATAAGTAAAATTATCGAAAAATGCCTCAAAAGCAAATTAATCACTTTTTTGGAAAAACACCACCTACTTAATGCAAACCAGTTTGCTTTTAGGAGAAACTCAAACACTGATAAAGCACTTGTAAAGGTAACTGAAGGGATTCTAAAAAACTTAGACAGGGGAAAAAAAGTAATGGGCATCTTCCTGGATCTCAGGAAAGCCTTTGACACTGTGGAACACCAAACTTTATTAAAACGTTTAGAAAATGCTGGAATCAGAGGAATCCCAAATAACCTTATCAGGTCATACCTCACTAACCGTAACCAAACCACATTGGTATCCGGACATGAGAGTGATGCATTACAAGTAAACTTTGGTGTTCCACAGGGTACAGTACTCTCAACCTTGCTGTTCAATATCTACATCAATGACATAATGGACCTATTTGACGATGAAAATATCAAAATCTATTGCTTCGCCGACGATACTAGTGTCCTAATAAGTGAAGATACCTGGGAAGCTACCAAAGCAAAAGCAGAAAACACTCTTCAGAAATTAAAAAACTGGTTAGATGATAGCTTACTCTCGCTTAATGTGGAAAAAACAAACTTTGTGGCATTTGCACTAGCCGCAAGAAATTTACCAAACCTTGAAACAATCAAAATCCATGAATCAAAATGCAACCGGAATCATCAATGTAAATGTGGTATGACCATAAAAAGAAAAACCAGTCTAAAATATCTAGGAGTTATTTTAGATGAAAAGCTCACTTGGAAAGAGCATGTGGAGTATGTAACAACTAAACTCAGAAAACTAATTTATAAATTTTATGAACTAAGGAATATGGTACCTTTCAAAACTCTAAAAACAATTTATCTTGCTGTAGCAGAGTCACTATTGAACTATGGCTTGGTGGTGTGGGGAGCTGCTGGCTCAATAACCTTAACAAAATTACAGGTAACCCAAAAAAGGATCATAAAAATTATGCTTTTCAAAAAAAGAAGATATCCTAGTGATAGGGTATACAATGAAAGTAAGATACTAAACATAGAACAACTCCATCTGAAATCAGTCATAAGATTCATGATAAAAAATAACGACTACAAAGTAAACTTAAAACATTGCCAAAATACAAGAAATGTCACAAGAGGTATGGTTGAGCTACAAAACCCTAAACACAAATCATGTCAAAAGCACATTTACTGTGTGGGTCCGAAAATTTACAATGACTTACCTGACCGCTTTAAGCTAAAGGACTATTACAGAATTAAAAAAACCTTAACAGAATGGATTGTCGAAAGCAAATATAAAATAAACTATGTAGTATAATCGCATACAAGAAAGGAAATCAAGTTACAAAATAATGCAATAATAGAAATAATTCTAATAATATATTGATAATAATTTTATAAGCTGGCAAAATGTGATACAATGCAATTACTTGTTAACTAACATACAAAACCTCAAAAGTAACTGTAAAATAGATAAATGAGTGCACACACAGTATTATAAATACCATTGTGCACTTAAAACCATAGCAGTACTGTGATGATAGCTTATTAGGATTAAGTTTATAAGAGTGAAGTAAAAATTACCTTACTAATCATTAACCAAAGAGAGTATTATTGTAACTAGAGATTCTAGCATTTATTGTAGATTGTATTCCTAAGTATCACCCTATTAGACTGTAAATTTGTATCTACTGCTAATAAATAAATAAATAAATATAGTAAAACATATGCTATCGCTGAGGGAGCTCTCCAAGGTGAACTGCTAAGTCCACTGCTTTTCTCTATCTTCATATCTGATATTGCAGATTACTTTCGTCCAAGTAACTTATGCGGAATTAATATTGATGGCAAGAATGATGTGTTAATGCTTCAATAAGCAGATGATATAGTAATCCCCAATAAACATAGAACGCAAACTAAGAATACTTGATACTTATTGTTCTACCAATAAACTTACAGTTAACACTGATAAAACGAAAGTATTATTATTTGCAAAAGGAGGGCACAAACATAATTATAATAAAGTTTTATTACAATGGTTTCAGGTTAGAAAGAGTAACACGATTTACGTATCTAGGTGTCGATTTCCCTTCTACAGCTATGCTCTGAACCATGGCTAAGAATACTAAAATTAAAGCTTGTCATGCCATTGGAGCAGTAATAGATATTATGTGCCGATCAAAAATTAATACATGGGATTCCAGAATCAAATTGTATAATTTTATCTTTTCTTTCTTTTGGAATTGGCATATGGAGACTACGCTATACTGATTTTATTGAGCGCGTTCAGGTTAAATTTTTTTAAAAACTGTTGAATTTGTCTCAGAATACTCCAGATTACATTGTACGCCTTGAGACATATTCGCATTTATCACTAATTTATTTTCAAACATGCATTAATTTGGTTAAATAAACTTGAAATAATGGATAATTCTAGAATGTCTAAAATCTGTTATATGCGACTTTTACAATTAGCTACTGAGAACGCTAAATATACACTCAAGTTAAAGAGTGGTTTACCTTTGCAGAGTGTGAACATTTATGTATAGACTATTTAAATACATATTCACGTGAATGAAATAGGGTTATTCTAGAAAATTTTGAAAAACGACTTTACGAAATTAATATGTATAGGAAGGTTATGTCTAGTTATTCTCTGATATACTCTCAAATATTAATTAGTGAAACCAGGAGGAATTATTTACGAATACCCGCATCTATATACATAACGAGAATTGTCGCACAAATGAGAACTTCCAGTAAAGAGATACTGAAATTTTCCTTTAAAGGAAACTTCTTTATAATTGATTGAGGTGAGATCTGTTCTGTTTGTAATATGAATACACCAGAGTCGTTGGAGATTATTCTCTTCAAATGTCCCATTTACAGGGCGCTTAGGCAAAACAAATTTTTTAATAGTGTGAATAATGTTGATGATCTAGTACATTATTTAAATGCCAACAATGATAATCTCTGAGCTCTCTATGCTGGCCCATAGTGTTATTAGTATCTTAAAATTAAGAGCTTTTGAATGCGCAGAATAAATAATAATACTATATGTATATACAATGTAATAATAATAATAAAAAATATATATATTTTAACCGACTTAAATAACTGTAAATAATTACTGAAAATGTCGTATGGATCATTGTAAAAAATGTAATTTATGTACCGAACTCCTTTGAAGAAAAGATCCATCTTATGCGCAATAAAAAATAATGATCTACCTATTTAATTTGAACGAATTATTTGTTAACGTACTATGAAATGTAATTTTAATCATTGCTTGACATATATACCTCAGTTACTTCAATTGTCAATTGTACAATAACTTTTTTTATTGTTTTGTTTTCAAAAAACGTACATAGATCCATCTGTAATTAAATGCGTTTTCCCTGACAGAGTAATTTGCTAAAGAGTCCGCCCCTGCAGTCACTGAATTACTATAACAAGCATGTTCTAAGAAGTGAGTTGATTATGCACTGTTATTGTTAATATCATATTTCAATAAACAAATTTCATGATACTATATTTAATGTATTCAAAGGTTTACTTACCATTGCAATATTATTGATTTTACTGTATAGGTATTAAATTTTATGCATACCTGAATGTATTGTTTTCAGAATAAGAAATTTCGCAATGATTTTTTTATCAATACATTTTATTATCAGTATTATTAAATTTTATTTTTGGAATTTTACCATAAATTCAAATGTACTGTTAAACATCAAAATCAATGAAAATTTGGTGAAGTGCAAATGCAGTTAGTGATTTACACTTCTGGGCCTTGACCTTCTCTACAATCTGCCTCTATACAATTCTATTGTAGACTAATGTTTTCCATCCTCGAACACGCATCACATCTAGATCGTTTTTGACGTCATCCATCTATCTGAGCCTAGGGCCTTCTCTTCTTCTAGTGTTATAAGGCTTAGCATTCATGGTTTTCTTTGGCATTCTATGGTCCTCCATTCTCTGAACACATCCAAACCAGCTGATTCTGTGATTTAAATAATGACATATATGAGTTGTATAGAATGCACCACCCAGAAAATAAGACCCTTCCCAAAATGAAGACTGTGCAAGTACACTGGATCAAATCGTTGTAGTAGGGGTTCCAGAAAGGGATTTGTAAGGATTTAAAATGTTTCTAAATTTCCCTTGATGACATATGTTCGAGAATGTATGTAGAGTATTCTGTTGAATTTTATTTTTCTCCAACAAACTCCCATTGATCTAATTACTGTATTTAGAGAATATGTTTGTTCTGTGGAAGATAAGACATTTGACTTGTGTTCATAGATCTTCAGTTATACTCGTCAGCCAGAAGACAACATTGCTATGCATACATCAAAACTGAAGAATATATGGAATAGCTTCCAAAGTAAAGTACCAAAGAAATAGTTAAGAACGGAAATACTTGTAAATGTGATTTGCTAGATTTACTTTTGATATTTTGATTTTAGAAACGTTACCTCCAGGGTATTTTTCATTCAAATTCAGTTTGATATCAAGCAAAGACAGAACTTGACAAATCATTTTGTCACATTTGAGAAGGCTTTTGCAGATAAAGAATGAAGGATAAAGTAGTAGTCAGGAAGTTTTATATGTAAGCAAGAAAGGCTAAGCAACAAACAAGATTTAGATTTGCAACTATCGTATACAGAAATGTCATAAAGTCTAGCAATATGCGAAATGAAAAGCTGATAGAAGACGACAGAAACCCGACAAACGAACTAAGTATTCAAGAGGCAAAGACATGGGTCTGCTGACTGTGTCCATTGAGGTGCTGTTCTAGAAGAGTAAGATGGATTGGTATGTAGATAATGGTGCTACTAACCATATCACCAATCATAGTGAGTTGCTTGAGACCCAAATAGTCACTGACTTACGACACCTAATAATGGCCACTCGTTTCCCGCCCTTGGACAAGTAGAGACATAAGTAAATGCTGAGAAACATAAATTTACTTTACAAAATGTATGGTCCAGAAATCATGTACTTTGAGATAACTCTAAAACTAAAACATATGCTGCTTAGCCTGGCCCTAATATATTCTAAATGTTTATCCCACTTCAAAAACCGATCAATATTTACTCCAAGGAATTTAGTGTATTCATAAATAGAAAAATCTCGATCAATTATTACTCTTGAAGAATTCATTGTTTGAAAGATAACAATATTAGATTTTTTTCATTTAAAATCAATTTGTTTTTTGAAAACCAATCTATCAAGTATTGATCAGTCCTCAGGATAAGATTCTTCACGGAATGTTCTCCAACCAATAAATTAGTATCGTCGGCAAAATTAGTTATACCTACATTTACATTATCAACAATTCTGCATAGGTCATTGACGAAATAATAAATAAAATTGGTCCCAATATACACCTATAGAGTTAACATTTATGTCAGAGTTAAAAGTTCTCTTATTTTTAACAATTTTAACCCTTTGGTGTTTGTTTGAAAGGTATGACTCGAACCACCTAGTTACATTTCCTCTAACTCCATATTGTTCTAGTTTTTTTAGACGCATTTCCCTATTCAAACAGCATATGCTTTTGATAGATCAAGAAATAAATCTGAAACTATCATGTTGTTTTCTATTACTTCCACTATCTTTCCTGTGAACTGCAAAATTACAGTTTGGGTAGATCTACCTTTCAAATATCCATGTTGAGCTTCACTGAAAATACCACAATCATTACAAAAATTAAGAAGTTAAAATATTTTAGAAAAACTAGACAATAAACTAATAGGTCTATAATTATTAAATATTAGTTTATGCCCACCCTTGAACAAAGGTTTTATTTCAGAGGCAAATCCACTAGAGAATGAAACCATATTCAAAAGTAGGTATAGGTGTGGTATTCAAACCTTTCAATTCATACAGCATTACCACATGCCGACTAGTTTCGACTTGAAAAAGTCAGCTTCGGGGCAGGAAAGCTACAATTAATTGTAACTTACCAGTCAATTACAGTATATATATATATATATATATATATATATATATATATATATATATATATATATATATAGGACGACCAACAATATTAAATTCACACAAAACAACAAATACAAGACACGATGACAGAACTAGACGGACTGACAATTTAAATAATTTGATTGCTAACTTTCCCAGGTGAAGATACTTCTTTATTCAATATCCTAAACAGAGGCCGAACTTCAATAGTTGACTTTAAATTTTAGGAAATAGTATTTTCGTTGTTAATTGATTTGAAAATTGAAAACAGAACTATTCCTTGGTAAATGTTCTTGAATTCCCAATTTAAACTTTCTACCACACTGACCTATATAATCAGCGGTACAATTGCAAAAGTTTTATGACTGCCAACTTTAGCTGGTCTGGATAAACGCCATATTTGAATGAACTCCCAATAATGTAAGGTCTTCTTTAATTTGATAGATGGAAAATTTAACTAAGCTAATTGTTATTTCGTCTACCCCACTACTAAACTTATTATTTTAAACAATTTGCTAATTTTACTACTTCATTTTGAAGATGGAGACATACAGTTTAGAGAATGAATATTATAGAATATATCACTGAGATCATAATCATATGCATTTTGAGATACACCACTCATTTGGCTCCCCTTCAATTAAAAACTCTCCATTACCCCCTTCTTTACCTAAAATATCATTACAAATACTCCACATTGTTTTGTTTTTATTTGTTCACAACTGGAGGACAGGCATTTAATTAACTGGCAGTCATATTCTTTTTTAAGTTAAATTATATGCTTCTATATACATAGGGTTGTTTTTACTTAAGACCAGAGGGGTGTCAAGTTTTTTTTTACACTTAACCACATACTACATTAGGATCATTATACTCATAATGATTTCCTTTTTTATTACCTGTTACAAGCTTTATAGGAAAACACTGATTAAAAAAACCAAGATATAAATTTAGACAACTTTCCATTGCTCATTTCCATTATCTCGTAGTTCATCAAAAACCAATTCCTAATACTGTTCATTTAGTTTTTACAATTTGGCAATTTCACTAAAATATCTTATATTTGGGTGAAGAACAAGTTTATTTTTTTAATGTGAATACAATTCTTTGAGCTCTATGGTCTGAAATATGACTTTCAAAGACCTCACATTCATATTTATTTAAATTTGTAAATATGTTATCAATACTACTTCGAAAAGATGTTTTATTACGTTCTGACATATCTTGTACAGTCTCCTCCTTTTTCCATTTGACTCCCATTTTTAAGTAAATTGCTGAGCCTCCAAATTTTCTCCTCTACAAAAAGCGGATCCTAATTCAAAATCTTTTTTGTCAGCTTCCTTAACTGCTCTTGACTTTTCCAATGCTCGGTAATACACAAGGCCATACATCCAGGGTTTTCTTCTAACATAACCTATTCTATCAACCACATTTACTAATGATTGAACATTCTGATGAATAACACAAACATTTTGTTCATTAAATCTAGTTCCATCGAAGTCCTTACTGACAAATTTTCTTTTTGTTACACCTGTATTATTTTCTTGTGATGTACTTAAACGCCCAAAAAAATCTGCTTGGTTAAAAACTCACTATGCCTTCTAAAATCAAACCTCTTGATTCCAACAGATTGTGGCCAGAAGGATGGGTCACACATCTGAACTTTTTTTCTAGTGCTGCGGTCACAACAAAACATTTTAGCTGATGATGTTTCGTAGGTAATTCTTTCACCATTACATTTTCATTTTCAAAACCTGTTTTGGTTTTAATGTAATCCTTTATGATCACCTCTTGAAAATTCTTGAATTCCCCCATTATTCAGAATACTTCCTGTACCCAAATTTTTCTTGCTTATTTTTTCTGTTTTAATACAGTTTTGCCGTTACTAATGATCAATGTGTATGTTGTCATTTCTTTCGCCTCATTTGACCTACCGAATATTTCCGGTGGACTTGATCTACAAAAATTTTCAGTTCTTCGTTGACCTTAATTCTGCTGTACTCATTGGACAGAGCACTTGCGTTTTCGGTTTTATATTGAATTGTGGTTCTGCCGATGACGTACCTTTAGCCACATCCTTGTAGGTATTGTTAATTCCAGCAAATGTTTTGTTTTCCAAATGTTGCATCTTTTCCATTAGTAGCTGGTTGTTTTGTTATACTTCATCTAGCACATTTTTTAAATAAAATATTTCTGTTTCCATCTTCCTATGTTCACTTTGCTTAGCATGATCATTTGCCGCCAAAACTGGGACCCCACACTCGATTTTTGTGTCGTCTATTTGTCTTATTATTTTGCTGATTCTTTTTGCACAACTTTTGTGGTATATTGAGTGGAAATTTATACAAACACACTGCAAAAATAACCACTTTTATCCGAATTATTTCCGAGATAACTTTCGCTGTCATCCGACCCCGACGCCATCTTACTTTTCTTCCATATCCTGTGAAGAAATAGAAAACTGGATTGAAGCTATGCAGCTAGAGACGCAGTCACTGAAGGAGAACCACGCGTGGATAATGACCAAGTTACCTCCCGGTAAGAAAGTGATTCCAAACAAGTGTGTGCATAAATAGGACACAAATTACTCGATTGAAAACGCAAGATTAGGATCAAAGGCTAGCCACAGAAGCAAGGTAAATACTACGATAAGGCCTATAGTCCAGTCGCAAAAGGTGGTACAATTAGAGCTTTGTTCTGTGTTACTGCAAACAAAAATATGTCGCTCACGCAATTCGATGTTTGTACTGCATTCATCTATGGTGAACTTGAAGAGGAAGTGTTTATGAAGCAGCCTGAAGGCACGAAGGTAGTACTGGCATGGCGTGTCGACTTCATTGCAGTTTGTATGGATTAAAACAAGCCCCACGATGCTGGAACAAAAGTTTTATGGACTGTATTGAATCCTTTGGCTTTAGGCGTAGTAATGCTGACCCATGCTTATTTTTAAAGAAGAAAGGACAAAACATGATTCTGTTAGCCCTCTATGTAGATGATGGATTACTGGTGGGCACCAATGCATATATGGAAAACACATTCCTAACAAGTCTAAGAAAATTATTCATGATCACCACGAAATCTGCTTTTATTTCCTTGGACGTGAAAAGGCAGGAAACGGTGATATAAAACTCAGTCAGTCTTCATACACCAAGAAAGTCCTAGAACGTTTTGATATGAAAGACTGTAAGCCAGTTTCAACATCTATAGTAAAACACAGTATTCAATTAGGGAAGGAAAATAGCTAAGAAGAATCGAACACTACCTTTCCCTATAGAGAAGCTGTTGGTGCTCGAGTGTGTCTAATGACTTACACCAGACCTGATATAGCGTTCGCCAAAAGTGTTGTGTCCAGAAAATTGGAAAATCAAACCAACTTTGATTGTTCAAGAGTGAAGAGAATCTTACGATACCTGAAAGGCACAATAGGCACTGGTTTGTCATATAAGTTCGGTGTACAAGCAAAATTGGAAACATTCAGTGATTCTGACTATGGTGGAGATGAAACAACCGGTCATTCAATATCAGGAGTTGTTTGCATGTGCTGCAATTTTCTGCATGACTCAATGACACTCACTGATAGCTCTTTCTACGACAGAAGCGGATATAGTAGCTGCGGGCAAAGCTGCCACTGATATAGTTTGATTGAAAAGGCTTTATGATGAAATTGCCCCACTTGAAACAATGCCAACTGTAAAAGTGGACAATGAAGCTGCTATTCGTTTATCTCAATACCCAGAAGTAGAACAAAGCACATCCATATCAGACATTTCTTCGTGAGAAAGCTACAAGACGAATTGGTGCTAGTTGAAAAAGTTTCATTTGGTTTTCAACTAGCTGATCTCATTACAAAACTGCTTTTCAAGCTTCGAGTAGAGAAGCTGCGGGAAGCAACTGGAATGGTCAAACCATTTTCCATGCTTGGTCATCCATATATTTGTTATTGTTGTTTTTTCATTGGTGGATGATTGACTGATGTTTAAAAAAAAGGCGAATAAAAAGTTTTGTCACGTCAACTGAATTTGACTTTCATTCTTCATAAAATTCTATAATACAGCGACATTTATTATCGCCTTATACACCCATCATCTATCCCTACAATGCACTATAGATATCTTCCATTGTTCGAGTCAGTGCAACACTTTCTTTTTCATTACTTCAAATCTTCATTTTAGTAGAGATTTCACCTTAGGATACAGATAGAACTCGCATGGTGCAATGTCTGGTGAAAACAGCGGAGGGTCTAACACTGGGATGTTTTATTTGTTGTATGAACAGGCACATTGTCTTGATGTCATGATTTATCTTCCACAATTCGGCACATTTTTTATCCACTTCTCCAGTCCAAGAATGTAAATAAAATAGGTGGTTTAATTTAAAAACTACTTTTTGTTGCACCCTGTATATATCTTTCATTTAAATATATTAAGGAACTAAAACATAAAAGACTATATACATGTTATGAAAAGCAAAGTTTCTGTATAAAGGGCTTTGTTGTCCTGTCACCAATATAAATACTTCCTAATTATATTGCAAATATATTTCTAAGAAAGGCTTGTCTAATAAACACCCTTTTGGATTTACGAAACTACCTGCAGCTTTGGAAGATAAATAAATAATTGTAAAATCGGGTACAGTTGAGGTTGGTTGTAAATAAATAAACCTGGTAATAAAATGCAAAATATAAATTCTGCATCTACTGTGGTATTTTGAAATTCAGTTTTGAGTTGAGTTTGGGGGTTTGATGTTGTATATTTACATGTGCACTGATAGTTGTTAACAATATTTAATGTGACATTCCATTGAAATGATAACGAAAGGTGTATATTTAAATGCTTTTTTGTTTTATACAGTGTAATTAATTATTTTCTAAACTACAAGTACAGGTAATTTAATTAATTTTTAACCTAAACCAATAACTTTCATTTTTTGTTTATTTTTAATCAATCATCTAACTTAAAACTACATGTTGACGAACCATCCTTTTGAATATATTATTTAATTTATAAAACTACATATAATAATAAATATTTTGTTTTATCAAATTATTTTCCATATCAGAGTAACTGATATAGCAATATAAAAGTAAACAATAATTAGTAATAAGTACAAACAAGAGATTGTTTTTTCGGAGTTTATCACAGAACGTTTTCGATTATACAAGAGACACATTTCGATCAGAGGGGCAAGGTTGTATTGGAAACTTCCAATGATAATTTTAAAAATTCCGTATTCCTGTTAATCAAGCCCTACGCACTCCGAATCAGTCCAAAATTAAATTAATCGTAATTTGCATACAGTAGAAAGAATTTGGTGAAGGAGAGTAATGTCACAGCAGTATTTGCTTCAGGTAGTTTAGGTACTATAATAATAAGTATAACTACCTGTGCCTCTACCTAAGATTATAATATTTTTCTTAGAAAAACCTTCCATTTGTTTAACAAATCCGATCATATTGTTATATTTTATCACAGGGACAAATTTATGTTTCCATAATATGGACAGCTCCAAACAAAATTCGGGACTTCTTAATTACAAGCAGTATATTTCTTATTTACATGGAAGTTACACCAAGTTTTGACTTTTCATCACAAGAGTGTCTTGTGCGTTCATCTGATCATTCACCTATAATAATAATAATAATAAGATTGCATCAGAAAAATACTAACATGGAACAACAGTAGAGAAATAAATCAATATGCAAATAAATATAAGGCTTCCAAATGAGATCCTCAAGGCATCACTAAATAATGTACTTAACAGCATCAGCGATTGAAATAGGAGATAAATTCTGCAACAATGTACAACATTCCACTGGAAATCAGAGAATCAATAGCAAAAAACGAAGATCATGTGTAAAATGACATAGAACTCATGTAAATCAGTTAAAACCATGGAACAAATTAATCAATAATATTAAAACAAAAAACCACACCATTCAGATTAAGTGACTTAAATTATTATAGAGAGATATTTTAGGAGGTAATTTAGCATATGATATGGAAACCAATGAAATGTTTCAAAACCAGAAACGTAAATATCATTTATCTAATACCAATTGGAAAAAGTCTACAATGGGCCAGAAAGGTTAAAAAACATTCATTTGGAAGTATTTATACCTAACAAGGAAGGAGTAAGAGAATTATTTGATATCCCACCCAATATACCCATCAAACTACTTATCACAACTGCTTAAAAAAGCGACCGGGATATAAAATAGAAAATATATAAAACTTATGAAATTTACTGTCTCGACCCTTCGTGGAATCTACACTCATATTACTGCTTTAAATGAAACTAACTGTTTCTAGATAATTCCACAATATATTTAAAAAAATCTAAGAAATTGACAATTGTTTCGATATTAAATATCATCGTCAGAATGACAGAAGTTACATTTCCTTTTAGGCAGTGGCTGCGTGTCCGAGTTCGGACACTTAATTATTCTTACTAAATGTCCGACATCGGACATTTAATTTCAATTGATATATGTCCGAGTATGAAATCCTACGAAAATGTGTTCGGGCATGTAATTATTCTTACTAAATGTCCGACATCGGACATTTAATTTCAATTGCTATATGTCCGAGGTTGGAGCCATATATACTGAATGTATAATCCGGTAGCCGAATTAATTGATAAGCAACACTTGCATACTAATCTTAAGTAAGTTTCTAAGTTCACTTAGTTTTAAACTTTTTTTTTGGAAGACCAATGGCTGTTAATAAATGTCCTTTTGGACGCCCCCTTTCTCTTTTTATTCGAAGAGGCAGTTTTATGTTTGCTACTCTTTCTCTATCATCTGAATTGCTTACAATTTGTAAGTCACTTAAATCAATATTTGTAAGATTTGTTTCTGGATGCTCTGTTGTAAGTTTTTTTGTTTCTCCTTCGGTGTCGACGTTTTGAGGTAACAAAATGTTTTCGTTATTTTCGAAGACTAAATTAAGAGTTTCATTTGTATTTAAATTATTATTATCTTCTTGATTTGTTTCACTTATTTCTTCTTCAACGATAATCTCTTGAGAGAGCAAATGATTATTATCTTCTTGATTTGTTTCGCTGATTTCTTCTTCAACGACAATGTCTTGAGAGAGCAAATGATTATTATCTTCTTGATTTGTTTCACTGATTTCTTCTTCAACGACAATGTCTTGAGGGAGCAAATTGATTTCCTTATAGGAAGATATCGAAGCAATAACATTTTCAGACTGATCCATATTTAAAGAATTATCATACACTACGTTTTCGACAAGAATAATCTTCTCACCCAATTTCCAATCATTTGTTAAATCTTTGAGAATTTTTAATTTATTTTTTCAAATTCCAGAGTTCCTTCTTCCGATGCTACTTTGCTAACTCTTGTATTTAGCGCCAAATTATACTTTTGATTCTGACTCAAAGTCGCTTTTCTTTTAAAAGTTGTAACACTTGACAGAGATGCATCAATTTGAACATTATTGAAATTATTATCCCTGGGATTTTCTACTTTATCTTGGAATAGATTATGGTGTGCAACATAATATTCTTTAGTCCACTTTTCTCCACAAAGTGACCTTTCGAATAACTCTGTGTTTTCAAAACTCCTAAGTGCTAGTTTATGGCAGCAAGGCAATTTCATTTGTTTTATGAATTTACAGTCACAACGATTATTTGTTGTTGTGTAAGTGCGACTTAGGGAGTCACACACACTCATTAGGCGAGCGGCATCTTTTTTGATAACTACTTTCTTATATTTATAATGCTGTGTTTTGATAAAATTGTATGCATAGGGTGTTAATAGTTCCTTATATTCTTTTAAATTATTTTCAAACGGCTTTAAGGTTGTTCCTTTTTGTAACATAGTAAACATTTCAAAATTGTGTTTTTCACGAAGACTATTAAGAATACAAAAAAAATGGTCGATGAATATTCCCAAAGAGGCATAACGTGGAATAACTGATTTCAGTTTCTGATTGATACATTCTAACCTGTTATTAGTTGTATTAGAAAATGAGCATTCAGCTTCACTTAGAGCTGGTACCCATTCTTCTTTAATAGAAGTCCAATTTTTTTCCAAGTAGTCGACAACAGACCTAGGAACTTGATCTTTCATTTCTTCGAAAACTTTATTATTTTCGTCTAAATTTTTACTATATAATAATTTTTGAACATAACTTAATGAAATATTTCTTTCCATAGATGTTATTCCAAGTTTTGAGTTAATTTGCCTTTGAAACGTTTTTAAGACATGGAACTTGCATATAAGCTGTGTCGCTTCTGGAAAACATTCTTTCAGAACAAATCTTTCTTTTATGTCTTTATCGGTCATTATTGTTTTTATGTTTGACCATTGCTGGTTATTAGATTTGAATGTTTCACACATCCACTTTAGGCTTTTCGAGTCTTCATACATTAACAAAGTAATGCATATAATGTCACTACCTCCATTCGAATCTTCCACTAAGAAAATATACACTGTGGCATCAATACACATAAACTCAGGATAAGCTGCCGCGAGCATTTTCATCTCTTTCGATTGAAATTGTAGTCCTCTAAATTCCCCGTCCTCCTCCAATACAAATTATTCACAATCTGAAAAATAATAATTATATCCATTATGTATATGACTTAAAAGATTGTTTTTCAATTTACTTACTATATGTATTCTTCAGCAGCTCGATGCAACTTGAAAGATCGGATGCCGCAGCTGCATCAAGTTTAATTCTGGTTTGAATATTGTGAAGATCTTTTAAAGTAATTTTTTTATTACTGGTTGTCATAACATGAGATTTAATCAATTTTCTATTTGCTCACATTTTAATCATATTTTTGGTTTCCTCTAATACTTCCCCTTCTAATTTTCGTACTGGTGCATAGTACTAATACAATTCCTTTAAAATTACGAGTATATTACAATAAAATAAAATATCACAAAGAAATTATACTAACTATGATAACTGACTTGACTATACCTACAACTTACTTTTGAAACAGTGTGATTGTGTTCGTTATTTAACTGGGTGATTTTTAGCTTTTTCGTCTTACTCTGGAAATTAATTGTTATATATGCACCGCAGTTAGTAGTGTGATGAGATCTGCAATAAAGTTAGTAATGTTAAAAAATTAAATAATGTGTACTATATTTGCTGGTTTACCTAGTATTTGGTCTTTTGTCATTAGAATTGCTCCTAAACAACTTTCCTCCTTGCTTACAAGTGAATTTCAGATATTCGTAAATGCAGTTCTTGTCCTTTCGGTCTCCTTTTAGAATTTTACTATCACGTTTGTAAAATTTTACAAAGTTTTCTTTTTCATAAGCACTGAGGGCTTTCATGTAATCACTGTAGCTGTTAAATGTTTTACCAACCTCCATTGTATTGGTTAACTGAACCACCCGCAGGCAGCGCTAAGTAAAAACCGAGGTTAAAACTCAAACAGACATAACCTCAAAAAACACATTTTCGTAGGATTTCATACTCGGACATATAGCAATTGAAATTAAATGTCCGATGTCGGACATTTAGTAAGAATAATTAAGTGTCCGAACTCGGACACGCAGCCACTGCCTTCATTTTATGCCTACCTGATGTATATTCATTATTTTTGGCTAGAGAAAGAAGTGACCTACCTTGTGATTGACTATTAGCTTATTTTATATTATTAGCCCCATGGGGATATCTTTTTCCCATTTAAGGTCAGTAGAACTGTACAATGATATAGAAAACCAGGAGAATTCCCTAGATTTATCTGTTCATTGACGACTTCATATTGTCGGTTTCTTAAGTGTTTTCTAATTTCCAATTCTTCGAGGAAATTTAGTTCTTGTTTGTTATCACAAATATGTAGTACTTCTATTTCCGTGTTAGGTGTTAATGAATGTTTGGTGTCAAGTAAATGTTTTGAGTTATGTGATATCTCTGGTTGCTTTAATCTGTATGCTCGTAAGTGTTCGTTGTATCTGATTTCAAAATTTCTAAGCGTTTGACCCAAATAGACAGCATTACAATATGGACATTTAAGTTTATATATACCAGACTTCTTTAATGGGGATATTTTTGTTTTTACATTTAACAATTTTGTATTCATATTACTTTCTGTTTTAAAAGAAATTGTTGTATTTGTTGCTAAAGATATTATCTTTGAAATATTATTAGAAATACAGTACATTAGAAAATCACTAGCAGACAATACAGTAAAAATAATTAGCGTTACACCTGACACCTACAGGAAGTTAATAAAACTCATGAGGGATAATAATGTGATGCATCATACATACCAACCTAAAGAAGAGCGTGCGGTCAGAATTGTGATTAAACATTTGCACCACACAACAACAACAAATCTGAGCTAGCCATAAACGGAGACAAGGTTAGAAACGTAATGAACTGCAAAAGTAGATTAACCAAAGAACCACTAAATCTCTTTGGTCAATCTAGAACTGGCCGAGAACAATAAAGAAATGTATAAATTAATAAATCTTCAAAATAGAGCAGTACAGGTAGAACCACCAAAGAAATCAAAAGGAATCACACAATGTATGAGGTGTCAACAATACGGACATTCTAAATCATACTGTAATAGATCATATGTATGTGTCAAATGCGGAGGAGGACATAACACAATAACTTGCAATAAAGCCAGATATACTCCTGCTAGATGCGCCCTATGTAACGGGTCTCATCCAGCTAACTACAAGGGATGCTCGTTTTATCATAATCTACTAAGGCCAAACAATACAAACAACCGATTGAATATCCAGCAAAATACAAGCAACATAATAAACATACCCAATAACGGTGCCTCATACCCGACAACTACAACAAATACACAACAGTTACGCTAATGTGGTAAGAAATTGAAGTGATCCGCAACAAACCGATATCAATGAAACATTGAGTACGTTTTTAGGAGAAGTTAAAAATATCTTCCAACAATTAATACAATAGAACAGCATGATTTTAAATATGCTAACCACTCTATTCAGCAAAATTCAATACTTTTGTCAAAATCGCAGAATGGAATGCTTCTGCAACATAAAAGAGAAGTGGAACTATTCCTGCAACACAATGAAATAGACATCTTATTAATAAGTGAAACTCATTTCACAGATCGGCCTTACTTCAAAATACTTACTTATGCAACTTACTACACAAACCATCCGGACAACACTGCTCACGCTGGAGCGGCTATTATAATAAAAAGTTCGATAGACATATTGAACTACCAAACTATGCACAGAATAATCTGCAAGCTACAGTAATAAAAATATACATGAGGACATATGAATTAACAGTAGCAGCAGTATGCTGTCCACCTCGATATAACCTAAATAAAGATAATTTCGAGCAATTCTTCGAGACGCTGGGAAACAAATTCATTGCAGGAGGGGATTACAACAGTAAGCACCTATTTTATGGATCACGCCTTACCACAACTAAAGGAAGAGAACTAGTAAATCTAATCCAAGAAAAAAAGTATCACCCTTTATCAACTGGCATTCCTACTTATTAGCTGATAGAACCAAATAAAACACTTAACCTGTTAGATCTGTTTATGACCTGTGGAACATCACCTGCCTACATGGATATCACACCAAGCTATGATCTTTCGTCCGATCACTCACCAATCATAGATACTATAAGTAGCTTTTTAGTATACAAAAAGCAGGCACGTAGGCTCCACAATCGCAAAACTAACTGTGAAAAGTATCGGACCAAATTGATGAACGAAATAAACATCCACGTACTAATACCTAGTATTTCCTCTTCGTGCCCTTATAACAACCTGAATACGTTTCGGCATAGTGGTAATTAAATTTTGAACATTAAGTTGGTCCAATTCATCCCATATTGCCTGAAGCGCCGCACTAAGCTCAGCCATGTGTTTGCACGGGGTACCCGAACTTGAATCCGTCTTCCCAGTGTGTCTCATAGATGTTCGATTGGATTGAGGTCGGGACTGGAAGCTAGCCAATTCATACGGACAATCCCGACCTCTTCTAAATATTCATTGAAGATCCTAGCACGGTGGAGACGTGCGTTATCGTTCATAAAAATAAAGTTGGGCCGTATGAATGGCGCAAAAGGTAGCAGCACATGCTTATCTAAAATGGTTGTTATGTGCCATACTTTCAATCTCAAGAACCATGTCAGTACGAGCCTTGGAACTTATACCAGCCCAAACCATAACTGGACCTCCTCGATAGCTTATTCTTTCAGCAATATTCCATTGGGCAAATAGTTCTCCTTGTCTTCTCCAGATTCTTTCGGTACTTTCGAGTGACCTCAAACAAAACCTGGACTTATCCGAGAACAAAATGTTATTCGAATCTGCGCAATTCTAGTTTTTATGTTCTCTTGCAAAAGCAAGTTGAGCTCTACGATATTCCGCGGATAGCAGTGGACATAGGGCTGGTCTTCTGAATGATAAATTAGCTTCGTTTAGTCGTCGACGAACTGTCCACTTACTTACATCCACATTTCTCACTTCGTTCAGGCGTTTTTTCAGCTCAACTGAAGTTAGATGCCTATTTCTTAAACATGAAGATACCAAAAATCGATCATCGCGTGTCCGATCCTGGCTTTCTAGCGTAGTTGTCGATTTGCCTGAATCACTGAATGGTTCTTTGAACAGCACAACGACTTACACCTAGCAACTCGGTCGCATAATATTGGCTACGACTATCTTGCACTAAAGCCACGACTCTTGCAGCATCCGTTGATGTCAAAACCACTTTAATGAAATTTTTAACCAAAACGTAAATTCCTATTTTTTATAAGAAATGTACATAAAAAATGTAAAAATAATTTAGGTATACTAATTAATAATTGTACTTATACGAGGGTTTCTCTAAATTTCTATGTCATAAAACAAGTCCTAAGTTTTAAACTGACAATGAATGGGAAATATGTAATGAATCGAATTAGATGGATGGGCAGAAATAGTCCAAAAAAATGGCCACTTCGATCACCGGACGTAACAAAACCTGATTTTTTTAAGTGCGGTTATGTTAAGAATCTTGTTTATCAAATACCAGCAACAACAACTAAAGATATGAAGGAGCGAATAGTACAAGCATTCAAATCTATTACACCTCAGATGCTAAGAAACGTATCGGTATCATTTAACGAACGAGTAAATTTATGTATAAGAGAACATGGCCTTTTATCCTTTCAGGTGTCGGATAGGGGTTCCTGTCCCTCTTCTACCCATTTCCTCCTAAGTTTATTCTCTGTTGTCCCCAGTTCCTTTATTTGGTCTATCTATTTCTTTCTTGGTCTCCCCATTCGTTTCTTAATAGTATTTCCTGCCTCCATTATTTTTCTTGTTAATTTATCTGCCTTTATTTTTGCCAGTTCAGTTGTTGTGTGATATTTTTTCTATTATTGGTTCTTGTTTTACTACTTCTCTAATGTCTTCGTTCTTCATCCTGTTCCAATTAGTTTTTCCCGCTATTCTTAGGTGTTTCATTTCCATTGCGTTTATTTTTGTCTTATCTTTCCCCCCAATTGTTCAATTTTCTGCTGCATATGTTATAGTTGGTACTGCTATTGCGTTATATATTTTTGTTTTCACATCATTATCAATATTTTTGTGACCCCATATTGTGTTCTGTAGTGCGTAGTAGATTATTGTTGATTTATTTGCCCTGTTAGGTATTTCTGCATCTATTTTTCAATCTTCTGTCAACATTTCAAGATATTCGTATGTCGTTACACTTTCAAAAGTATTGTTCTTATATTTTATTTCTTTATTTTGGTCGTTTTAATTTTCATTTATTATCATGATTTTAGTTTTATTTACGTTGACCACCATTTCCATTTTTTCTATCTCCGCAGACCAGACGTTTATTAATTTTTCAATTTCATCATCGGTATGTAGTAAGCTACTCATTGTTAGGGATTCTATGTTTCTGTATACAATTATGGTACTCAGATGCTCACTTTGTCTTTTTATGTTCTTAACTATCTTGTACATAATAAGTATAAACAGTAATGGGCTTAAACTGTCCCCTTATTTTATTCCTCTGTCCATTATAAACTCCTCTGATCCCTACCCTGCAATTTGTATTCTAGCCTATACTATTTTATTATTATTTTCATTTCCTCTAGTATTGTCCATATTTCTTTTCTAACACTGTGTCAAATGCTAATTTCAAATTAATAAATACCAGAAATAGTTATCCCCCTTTCTCAATTGTTCTTTCTATTCTAAGTTTCGTACAATGTATATAGTATCACTGCTTTGTCTTTCCGGTCTGAAAGCTGCCTGCTCTTCTTCTAGTTTTTGTTCTATGCAGTGTCTCAGTCGTTTTTCTAAAATTCTTGTATAGAGTTTGTAACTTGTTTGTGCCAAGCATATTGCTCTATAATTTTCACATTGAGTTTTCCCCCCTTTTGATAGATAGGTATATTATTTTCCCATTCCCTCGACATTTGTTTTTTCTCCCATGCTTCTTTGTCCAATATCCACATCCAATATATTCCTTGTTCTCCCAGCCATTTGATAAATTCTGGTGCTATTCCGTCTTCTCCGCTTGCTTTTCCTGTTTTAATGTTCTGTATGACTTCTTCTACTTCTTCTCTCGTTATTTCTTGCTGATTTATCACTATTTCTTCTACCTTTGTATCTACCCTTTCTGGTATTGTGTGGAATTTGTCTACATAGAAGTCTCTTCATGTGTCTAGTATTTGTTTTACCCCTGTTTGTAGTTGATTGTTTTTGTCTTTTATTTCTTTCTTTCTGCTTCCTTTACATCTTTTTATCTGTGTACATAATTTTCTGTTATTTATCCTATGTGATTCTGTTATCTCATCTCCAAATTTGTATTTTCTCTTCTTTTATTTTAATTTTTACAGCATTTCTCTTCCTTTCCTAGTGTTCTTTATCTTCCATTATCTTTGTTTGGAGCTGTTTTTTCCATGCCGTTTTCTTTTCTTTCACAAGCTTTCCTATTTCTTCAGTCCACCATTTCGTTATTTTCATATTCTTATTAAATTTTCTTCTTCCACATATTTTCTCTGCGGAGGAGGTCACTGTTTCTTTAAATATTTTCCATTTTTCTTCTAATGTCCAGTTTTCCCTTTCATTTACCCGTTTTTGAAATTCTTCATTTATTACCTTTTTATATCCTCTCTTTTTCTTTCTTTTTGACTTCATGTATTGCTATGTTACTATACTATATTTTCTCTTCATCGCTCCCAAGATTTACTTTCAATTGTGCTGTGACCAATTTGTGATTGATTCCCGCTTCTACTTGTTTTCTTTTTGTACTTTTTGTATAGTTTTTATTAATCTTTGGGTATATACAATATAATCAATCAGACTTCTGGCATTTCTTTCTTCTGCTACAAAAGTGTGTTTTTCATCCATTTGTTGGTACCACATCGTATTTCACATTATTAAATCATTGCTTCTGCAGAAATCGATCATCATTATCCCGTTCCTGTTTATTGTTGGTTCCCCGTAAATTCCCATGCATCCCATTCTCCTGTTTTTATCATTACCTACTCTGCCGTTCCAATCTCCCATAATTATTGTTGATTCGTTTTCTTCTCTTCCTTCGTCTAGTTCTCTTTGTAGTTTTCTGTAAAATTCCAGTATATCTTCTTCAGGTGCTCCTTCCACTGGACCATATATTTGTATTATATTTTATTATGTCCCCTATCTCGTTTTTTTATCGATATTGTTGTTTTGATTTTTGATTCCACTGCTTTACATTTTACTACGTTCTTGATCATGTTTTCTATAACAATTATTCCGACACCCTATTTTGCCCTTTGTTGCTGTAGTACTCCAGAGTAATATAATATGTGTTTGTTTGTTAGCTTCTTATGTCCTTTTCCTTTTTTCTTGGTTTCGCTCATTCCCAAGATCTGTAATTAACTTTTTTCCATTTCTTCGCTTATTTCTATCTCTTTTCCTGTTGATGTATTTACATTCCATATTTTTTTTTTTTTTAATAGAAATGCTTTTATTTCAACAAGTGTACAAAGTCACAGTACAATGTATGAAAAACTAATCTCTTAGCCTATCACATGTTCACACTATAAAGGATTCTTAAAACTAATTACACCTAATTACAATGTTCAGGACGAGCTCAATTAATAGTCTCGAAAAAATTTCATACATACATACGCATACATATACACATATACACGCACACACATATACATACAACAACAAAACAAAAGAATATATGTATATAATCATAATTTTTGTGAAGCATTGTTCCTAATCAGCAATAAATGCTGGCACCGGAACCTATATATTTTAAGTTTCATGGCCATTTACAAATTGCATCATTTCTGCTTTGAACGAGGAATAACTATCTTTATTTTTTATATAGTTTGGCAAAAGATTGAATGACTGAAGACATTTAGAAAAGGGATTATTTAGAGCAATTTTCGTTCTCACCTGGGGTAGATAAATTTGGTCTTGACTTCTAGTTTCATAGGAATGTATTTCATTAATTATATTCAATTTTGTGTTGCATTTCTGTTGATTTTTTGTTATTTTGTAGATAAATTTACATTGTTCTATCTGTAGAATTTTTTCCAGCGGTAATATTTTAGTTTGATCGTAGATCATTTCTGTATTAGCCCTGTAACCATAGCCAAATAAAGTTTTTACCACCTTATTTTGCAGAGTTTTGATTTTTTTAAATAATGTCTGAGAACATACCCCCCAGTTTGTTATCAGATATCGGAATATAGAAAGAAAATAAGCATTATATATCATAATTTTATTCTGTAGATTCAGGTAACTCTGACATCTATAAAGTGCTCCAATCATTGGTACAATTTTTTTTATCATGTGCTCTGCATGTTTGTGCCAATTTAGTTTGTCATCGATTACCAATCCTAGATATTTGGTATAATCGACCTTTTGAATGGCCTGATCCCCAATTTTGATATCTGGGTCCCAGCTTTCTTTATTTTTATTTTTGAAGAGCATATACACTGTTTTACTCACATTTATTTGCAGCTTGTTAGCTAGGAGCCATTTACCATATAGTTGTAGATCACTATTTACCAAGGCTTCCAGTTCTCCCAAGTTAGATCCCTCATATACTAGGATGGTATCATCTGCGAATATGTAATAGCGAGCTTTAAGATTTGCCTTTTTCAGATTTAGGGTGTGTAGTGAATATAATATGGCTACTGTTATCAAATTCTGATCCTTTTCCATTTTTAATTTTGTTGGATCTACCTATTCTTCTGGTTCTTATTTCATTTTCTTTTGAGATCCATCTGATTTGCTCCCATTTTGTGTTTTATATGGCTCTATGTTTTTCCCCTGTTTATTTTTGTTTTAGTCACTGGTTTCTTTGTTTTTACCTCTTTTATCACTTTATTTCTCTCCATCATTAGTATCCTTTCGGTTCCTGTCATTTTATTTAGCGTGCTTGTCCCTTGGCTGTTTATTCATCTGGTATATTGTTTTATGTCCTACTTCTTTATTTACATTCATTCTTTTTTCATTGCCTTTTCCGTCTTCATTTCCTCGTCCTGTTTTATTCTCGTCTATTAGTTTTTTGATGAATGCGCCTTTTTAATAATTTTCCGGATTTGCTCCAATTTTTTCTGCGTTTCAGGTGATCTATCGGTTACCTTCCTACCTCCCCCCCCCACCCCCATTTCTTCGAATTCTCGAAATTTTGCACTTCTTGTTCGAAGCTTTTCCTATCATACACATATGCATCAGTCTATTTATTTGAACGGATCCTATTTTCCTCACCTCACCGGCATCAACACGTAATTCCTCCTTTATTCCTGCTTTTCCCAATATACTTTCAATATTTGCGTTGATTTGGTCTGTGTTTTCATCTTCTTTGTCATCTATCCCTTGAATTATTATATTATTCCTTTTTAGCTCTCTTTCTAACATTTGTTTTCTTTCTTCTTGTGTTTTCATCTGCTGCTTGATTTCTTCTCAGTTTCTCATTTTCTTTAATGCTCTTTTCAATGTTATTAGTCATTTTCTCCGTAAGAATCTTGAACATTTCCCTTACTTCCTCTATTTCTCCCATCTCTCCATCTTAAATTTATCGGTATTGTGTCTCGTGTACGCTACCGCCGATGGCTTACTCAGTTCTTCCACTGACACCTACATGAACTGACTTTCCTGATAATTTTGTTCTTCTTAAAAATCTCCTAGGTCTATCTCTGTTCTTTTTTAATTCATATAAATATTAATAATTTTATTAAGATATACTTACACAGGGTGTCCAATTTGAAAAAACTTCCATGGAAGTTTTTGGAATGTAAAATTTATTTAAGACCATCCTGTACAAAATAAAACTTTTAAATCTTATAAAGTTGCGGTTTTTTAAACAGGGACGTGTAGATTCAAATTTTTTGGGAAAAGGTGGTTTTCTCCGAGTTGGCCGGGAGTTTTAAAAATTTTGGTTCTAAAAATATAAAAAAAAAGAATGGCATTCCATTTGAAACAAATTTCAAGTCATTTGCCTAGTTTACTAATGAACCACCCTGTATACATGAACATAATTTTAAAATATTTGAGGTTAATTTCCCTTAATATATACCTTTCAAATAAATATGTAAGTTATACACAATAAGAGTTATAGAACTACGACAGAGGTTTGCCGGACCCTGTATGTGACTTGCAGTGAATGCTAATCATCTTTGTGTTCCTTATTATAGTAAAAATGTTATAGGAGCAACCAAACTTACTCTCAGACACTTACCTTATGAGGAAACACTTGAAAAATCAATTCTTCTACCACTGTCACTACCTTTGAATACTCTAAAAACTAAACTAGAAATTTAAAAAAATATACTGATACATTTATCAGATGTATTCCATTTAAAAAATAGTGCAATTTGTTATAATAGTTGATAAAGTTTTTTTTTCGCTTATACAAAGCGTTGACTACTAACTCAATAATACTATTTATAAAATAATTATTTTGATTCTTACACTGTTCTTACCATTTTTATATATATTCAGACACTTTCCAGGTACCCCTAACGACAGTAATTCCCCCGAACGTTATGCCCCCAACAGTAATTCCCCCTACTACGATAGTATGTCTACCTTCCGTCGTGACAACAGCTCCTATAGTCAACAACAATCTAAACAATTCCATTATAAACGAAGCTACGCAATGCGCCGCCATTCCACGTCCAGGGCCGGTGCAGAGCTCCAGTTCTGTTCCTTATTTAGCACTGAGCACAAGTCAACCTGTCAGAGCGGTATCCACTCACACTAAAGTTAAACCAAAGAACTCTCAAGGAGCAGGCAATAGAAACAGGTGAGTTTTATTCAGATTTTGAATTTTATGCCAACATGAAAACAAAAAAAGAGAAGGTCTATAATAAACAAAATTCAGAATTAAAGGTGGTAACAAAGTGACAAAAAAAAACTTAAATTTGTTATTGTACAGAATCCAAATTAATACTCGAAAACAAGATCCTTCTCTGTGGAACTACTAAGTTGGAATTACTGCAACCGTTGATGATATTCATACTAAACACACTATTTATTACACACCGACACTCACAATTACACTGTCTGACGTGCGTTTCATCAACCAACTATAATCAAGCATATCTGGATATATGGCTCTGGGTTGTGGATAAAAATTAAACATTGCCACTATCCAGAAAAGTCAGTGAGTTAACCATGGCAATACCTCACTATATCCATTCACAGAACCCCAAGATGAAGGATTTATAATTCGAGAATACCTCTTCATGCTGTAGAGTCCATACGCTCTGAAGCCATCCCATTAGCTTATAACTATATTTTTTGATTGCTAATAAAAAA
The DNA here is from genome assembly GCA_963921935.1 of Galeruca laticollis. Classification (NCBI taxonomy): domain Eukaryota; kingdom Metazoa; phylum Arthropoda; class Insecta; order Coleoptera; family Chrysomelidae; genus Galeruca; species Galeruca laticollis. The sequence goes on from OY998177.1 coordinate 176,188,529, forward strand.
ATAAATAAAAATTGAAAAGCAATGAAGTCAACTGTAATCAGTATGTTCTTTATCTGTATTTAAAATATTCTAACATGTATTTCTCTACCTTTAATGTGTCTAACAATCTATTGCTGAATACATTCTTTAATAATGTAATATATTCCAAAAATGTATGATTCGTCTATTCAAAAGTCGTTTGATGCTAGTTCATTATTTTCCTGTGTTCCAATTCCACAGATCTTCCGGTACCTTGTGGATTTACCAAATTCTAATTGAGAACTATTACAAGCAATTCAAAGGTACAACTATGGCAACTGTCTGTCACTCTTGAAAGCAAACTTTTTTCTTATTTGTTTTTAATATTATACTAGTCAAGAGTTTTAAAGGGTGTATGCAAACGCAGATTTTATTATCAAGTGAAATTCAAAATTTCCAAGTATAAAATTTACATATGAATTGGAAAGCAGTTAGTAGATTTTGATACATTAGTAATTAGCAATAAAGATAAGTTAGAATTTGACAAGTTTAGATAAGTCCCCACTAAATAGTTTTGTCTCAGTTGCTTATTACATTGTATTGTATTTAAAAAATGCTTAGTTTACATTCGTAAGTAAACATGTTAATACATCATTTTGCTCTAGATAACGAAATATATTACAATGAAAAGAAATTGATTCAAGATGTAACTGTTTATAAAGTTTATAATCAGAAAATCCCATATCAAAATAAAAGTTTATATCAACTAATTTAGTTTTGCTGCACATTTTCTCAATTCGAATTATACAATAACTTTGAATAATGTTGAACTGTTAAATAATGTATCTAACAATAGATTTTTGGATCCATTTGAAAGTATAGAAATAGTTGGATGCAAGAATTGCTTGAATGAACGATTTTTTACAGTCCACTATATAGTTTTTAAGTGAAAATTAATCTAAAATTTGTCAGTTGGTTGAATAATGGAAGATAAAAAACTTTAATATTATCGACAAAGATTGAAAAAAAATATTGTTTACAATAGACACAAATTTTAAATAAATCTTACCTTTTTCACAGGAGTAACAGTAAACCGCCCCCAGGTGCGGTAAATTTGGAAAGAAGCTATCAGATATGTCAGGCTGTGATTCAGAATAGTCCCAATAGAGACCAGTTGAGATGTCAGTTAAAACCTCCTCCGAGTCTGTTGGCCGCTGCGCAAGCCAACAACATGAAAAAGAATGAAAACAACAGGTATGTATAAAGATTTTCCTAAAATAATCAAGTTTTTCATCTTTTCACTTCACCGTATATTTTCATCCAACATAAAACTAACAAATCGCATTTCTATTGAATCATTTTCTGTGCGATTCAATAGACAATCTTTCAACAGGCAACCGCAACAGTTTGCGCCGATACGAGGCGCCACTATCAACAAAACATTCACGCCTCCATTACCTGCACCCAACAATTATCAAATGGTTCAAGGTGGTAATGGTATTAGAGGTGTAACTCAGCGAATGAGGACAATTCCGTTCCCACAGCAACGATCAACTGCGCCGGCACCTGTGGTTGTCAGGCATGTTTTTACGGCAGGTCAAGGAATTCCCGTAACTATGGCAGTACTTCCACAGGCTCCGGCTATTAGTCCAGAGGTTTGTATAGATATCAGTATATCACAAGTAATATTATTTGCATAAACTCTTTATAATATCTTTGCTAACTCAATAAAAATGAGGAGTAATATATATATATATTTGATGCGCCTATTAAATTTCAATGTTAAATTTTTTTAATACTTGACATGCAAACTTTTGTCATAGATTTCTAATATTGCCCATTATTTTAAATTTCTATATTAACATCTACTGCTACTACTCTAAGAGTGGCATGTTTTGTTGTGCTTAAAATATGAATGATGTTCAAAGGACGTAGTTATTTAATTAAAATATTACTGTTTCTTGGATATTTGAAACAGAATATACTACCTATTTTCAGTGCAGCTTCAAAAAAGAGTTGGAATTAAACCCAATTCAGCTTAAGAGGTAAGGAAATCTGTCATGGTTAGTTTCAATTCTAAAGATATTGGAAAAAAATTTTGTGGTGTAATTATCAACAATATATAATGCTAGTCCAGGTTAATTAGGAATGATAAGGAAATAGGAGTTTTGTGAAGAGTTTGTCGAATTGAAACACATTAGAACAGCTAAATACAATAATAGGGTACAGAAACTTGGAACAATTGGACGTACACAATTACACCACCAGAAACTTTTTATATATTTCTTGTAGTGTCAAATGGTGGTGTTGCATTTCTGTATCTCTTAAACTAGCAATGAATGCTTGAACGCCAAATTGTTCTAAAAATTATTTAGGTGCCTGTGGATAGGCTAAATTCAATAGTCTTTCTATGTCACTTTCATATTCTTGGAGGCTCTCGTCTAATTTTTGCATGCGCACCTTCAATTGTCTTTGGAAAACTTGTTTTAAATGATGCTGTCCATACCTGTTCTCCAAAGCTTGGATAATGACGTCATAACTAGGGTTGCCTTGGGGTAATAATTGCAGAATGCATGTGGCTTGTCCATGAAGAGCAATCATAAGGGAGAGCTTCTCTTGATAATTCCACCCATTGGCACTAGCTGCTGCTTCAAATTGGCGTCGATATGTCTCCCAAGATGATTGGCCATCATATGTAGGTGGCTTGATATCCTGGTTGTGTCTCAAATTTACTATTTCAATTCTGGCACTATCACTAATGAAACTGCTATTATTTTCTTTACTAATGCATCTAATTTTTCTCTTAGGTCAAGTTGGTCTGTTTTTAAATTTTTCTCTGTCGTTTTTAAATATTTCTCTACTGTTTTTAAATATTTTTCTACTGTTGCCAAATCTTCCTTAACTGTTTTTATGTCTGTTTTTAGGCCTTCTTCCATTGTATCTATTTTGTTATCTAAGGCCGCTATTTTACTTTTAAATGTAGAACTAAAATCGGGCAGTACCTCTAATATTTGCTTCCTTTCCTCCTTCTCCACGTTCCTCCTGTTCCTTTTCTTGTTTTCTATGGTTTTCCTCTTCCTCCTTTTCTTGTTTTTCTTGCTCCAGCATCTGAAGAAGCCATGCTGGTGCTACACTGCTAGCTTCCATATTGGTGTCGTAATTTGTGCTTCTAGTATTGACCATAAATTACTTTTACCGCTGTCACCACTGTTATAACTTTCACAACTTTATTCAATACTTGGAAAAATACAATACTACTTTTCAGCAATTCAACTTATTAACACATCAAACTATTGACTGACTGACTCTGCCATAACTAATCTCTATTTATATATAGAAATAACTTTCCAGAAAGGACTAGAATATTCTATAACATACTACTAGTACTATTACGTCAATATGGAACACAATAGAAAAATCTTGAAAATTCTAAACTGTTAACTGTCAGAATCTTATTTCTAGGAGTACAAAACTATCCGACACACAACTTAGAACACTAAGACAGAAACTCTAGCTATATTCATCACGCCCCCTCAATTTTAATGTTGGAATTTTAATAATGACTTAACATTCAAATTGTTAAATGAAATAGCAAAACTTTAGGATTCTACAAAAGACCTATTCTGTAATGATACTATTTCTAAAATTAAAATTTTTTCTTTTGATAAAGACTTCGTGAACATGTAGGCAATATTTTCAGAAGAACAAACATACTTCAATATAAATACCTTTTTCAAACATAAATCTTATAAAATGGTATTTTATTTCAATATGTTTTCCCCTTTTTGAATTTTCAAAAATTTTAACTGTGGCAATGGCACTTAGGTTGTCACATTGCAAAATAACTTCACTAAAATTTCCAAACTCGCTCAAAATTCCTTTAAGATTCACCAGTTCTTGTGCTACTAAGGACGCTGCCACATATTCAGCTTCCATGGAGCTAATTGCAACACAGGTCTGCTTCCTCGAAAACCATGAAATAGGGTTATTGTTGTGGAACACTATAAACCCACTCACACTCTTTCTGGTTTGCTTGTCCCCAGCCCAATCTGCATCGCACATCCCGACTAATCCTGCCCTTCCTTTCGTGTAAGTCAGTCCAAATTCTTTGGTAGTGTTAAGATAACGTAACACTCTCTTCTCTGCATCCCAAGTACTAGTAGTTGGTTTATTAAGGTATCTGCTCAACAGTGATACACTTTGACATATATCAGGTCTCGTTAGTGAAATATATATCAGACTACAAATCAATCTTCTATATGGAACATTTTCTATGATTTCCTCATCTGGAGATACATTGAAGTTGACTTCCATTGGAGTTGATATGTATTTGGTTTGTTCCATGTCAAATTCTTTCAAAAGTCTGTTTATTCTTTTTGTTTGATGTATTTTCAGTCCATTTTCTGTAAAGTTTGAACTTGTAACATTCTTTTGACTTTAAATTCATCATAAAGGTATTGAATTAAAAATTCTACAAGTTTTTCTTCTCCTATTATTAGAGCATCGTCAACATATAAAACTAAGTAGACATCTTCTCTAACATATAAGCAGTAATCGTAGTCCGATCTTTTAAATTGTAATTTTGTCATAATTTCATTAATTTGATATTCCACCATTTTGGAGAGTTTCTTAAACCATACAATGCTCTGTTTAGTTTAAGGTATCGACTTTTACTTGCCAAACCTTCAGGATTTTTGATAAAAACTTCGTTGTCTAACTCGCCATTCAAAAATGCCGTTGGAACATCTATTTGATTGATCATGTAGTCTTTTTCCATCGCAATTGATAACATCATTCTTATTGTTGAGATTCTACAAACTGGTGCATAGTCAAATTCTTCCCCTTCGTAGGGAACTTGAAATCCCTTTGCAACTAACCTTGCTTTTCACGTACCATCTTCTTTTAGCTTAAAAATCCATCTAGTCTCAATTGCTTGTGCATTCAGTGGTAATTTTGCCTCTGTCCATGTCTGTAATGTTTCATGAGATTTTAGTTCCTTTTGGATTGATTCTTGCCATTCTGGTTGTTTGATGGCTTCTCTAAATGTTTTTGGTTCTTGATATGTTGAAGAAAGAAGACAATAAGCAACATAAACATCATAGTCTTTTAAATATGATGGCATCTTTGCAGTTCTTCCTGTTCTTGTTATTCTCTCTTCTCGTTCTTCAGGTGGATCATGATCTATCTCTTCAGAACTTTGTGAAGTAATTTCTTGATTTAAGTTAGTTTCATCCATGTCATTGTCACATTCAGTTTGGTTCTGTTCAATTTCTGGTGTTTCGATTTCTTCTTCAGTAAAATGTCTTACTGTCTCATTATCTGAAATTGTTTCATCTTTGGTTTTGTTTCTTTCTTTATACTCCATAACTGATTCATCAAACTTAACATCCCTTGATCTTATAACTTTTTGCTCATTAGGTAACCATAAACTCCATCCTCCACCGCAATAGCAAACCATTACAGCTTTCTTTGCTCTAGCATTCAACTTGTTACCTTTTGGCAATAGTGTCTACCAAGATCGACAACCAAAAACTCTCAGTTTACTCAAGTCATTTCTATTATGCCAAATTTGGGATGGTGTCATTCCTCTTGGTAAAGCTCTTGTTGGTAGGCGATTCAACTCGTAAACTGAACATTTTAGTGCCTCACACCACAAATATTTGGGTATTTGTTATTCAATTATTTTTGTCCTGATCTTATCAACTAATACTTTGTTCATCCTCTGAGCAGTCCCGTTTTCTTGTGGCGTATGAGGCATGGTATACTCTAATATTATCCCTTTTTTCTTGCAATATGTTTTAAAAACATGGCTAATGAATTCTCCTCCATTATCTAGACGTATTGTTTTAACTTTTACTTCTCTATGTCTTTCTGCTTCTTCAATATAATCTATCAAATTTTTTTCTGCCTCATTTTTAGTTTTCAATGTCTTTACCGCTACAAAATGTGAATAATCATCAATAATAGTTTGGAAGTACCTTGCTCCATCAAAAGCTGTTGGATTAAGTGGACCGCATATATCTGTGTGGATTAATTCACCAATTTTTGTGGTTCTTTTATCAGAACTCTTAAATGAACACCTTGAACCTTTGTCTTCCATGCAGGTTGAGCACACTTTAGTTTCTGTGGGCAACTGCAACTGTATCAAGGCGTCATTTCCTGGATGACCCAGTCTTCTGTGCCATAAACTTTGTTCTACAGTCATATTGCACTGTTCAAGTTTATCTTTCCTTTCTGTTTTATCTATTATTAATAAGTACAATCCTTTATTGAACTCGCATGTCAACGAAAAATTCTTCCCAGTTATGGTTGTTTGTTTTGTTCTTTTCTACAATAATCTTGTGTCCCTTTGATGTAAGTTTTGATGCTGATAATAAGTTATGCTCAACTATCATGCTTCTATCGATATCTTTTGTCCTTGACTTTCTGTTTTCAATGTTCCCATTATATTAGCTTGTAATGTCTCTCTGTTTGCAATATGAATTGTTACTGGTCTTTCTAAGCTTTTAATATTTATCATGTATTTCTCCAAGTCTTCTTTTAAGAAATGATTGCTCGTACCTGAGTCCAAAACCATTATTATTTTCCCATCAATTTCTGAACATAAATTTGCTGCATACAGCTGAATTTCACTCTCATTCTCTTCTGTAACATGGGCTTGATTTATGTGTTGTCTACTACTCTGTTCACTTCCTCTCGAGCCTCACCTGTAATTTCTTCCTCCTCTGGGACATCTATTTATCTACCTCTTTCTCTTTTAGGGCATGCTGCAAACCAATGCTGTTGGCTCCCACATTGGTAGCAGCTACTAGAAGCTTTAAAACTAGATTCAATGTTGTTAAATTTCGTGTTGAGTGTGAGTTCTTCGTCTAGTAGTCTATGTTTCACAAAATCTAGTTTCACATTTTCTAAAGTTTCTAAAGCAGTCACTACATGGATATATTTCGATGGTAGAGATAAAGGTAAGTGGCATACTTTGTCTCCTTCATCTAATACTGATCCTCTCTCTTTCAGCTCTCTTATTGTGGTATCAAAGCTCAAAAATAAATCTTCTAGTTTCTCAATTTCTTCGTTTTTAAGGTTAATCAATTTTCTCCACAATGCTAATTTAGTCAACGATGAGGTTCTTACAAAGACAGCATTCAAATCTTCGATTTGTTCCTTTGCACTTGTGCTTTCTTTTATGATGTCTAGATGTTTATCAGAAATACCTGACACTATGATTGATTGCGCTTTCACATCCTTTCTGCTTCAATTGTCTTTGTTGGTCTGACTCGCTGTTTCTACTGGTGGTGTTTGATCTATGGCATCACTACATCCCTCTCTCCTACATATTGCCATTATTCTAAGCAGCCAATTATTAAAATTGTTTGCTTCTAAAACCGGTATCGTATACGAATTCATTTTGCTTGGTTCTTCAGCTTCCTTTTTTTTACTTTTTCAGTTAGACCTTGCTTGTACTTGGTATCGATTTGTCGACCCTTTTCTCAGTCTGCTTACAGCCGTTATATTTAGTTCTTCTTGTGCTCTGGGCTCATAACCTGTTGTAATGGTTTCTACTGCAGTAAAAATGCACTTGAAGAAGCTTTTATTAATTTTACTGAAACTGACAAACGTATTTATTTTTTTATTGTCAATCATACATATCTAAGTTAACTGTCAAAATCTTATTTCTAGTAGTACAAAACTATCCGACACACAACATTGAACACGACAGAAACTCTAGCTATATTCATCATACTCCGCCTATTCAGCCCTATTCTTATTTTCAGTCCAAGCTGTCATTCAGACATTCATAGAACAGGTGTAACAATATTGTACCAGAAAACTATCAAATCTATTAAACAAAACTATTATAACAATCGCATCTCTATAGCTAAAAATTCCTTGAGAGATCTGTTATCAATGATTTAAGGAACAAAACTCGTTTTACAAACTTTATTGAACTCGGCCCAGACGAATTTAACAATTATTTCATAAACGTTAGTAAGAATATTAGTTCTAAAATATCACCAAGTCGTGATGCTCTTTCTTTCCTCGTTCCTTCTAAAAGAATCACTGATAGTTTCTTCCTTTGCCCAATAGATGAATTTGATCATTCAAAACAAAACTTCCTGTGGCATTGATGGCTAAGTTATTTTTAAATACTCCAGATGCGGTGATTAACGTTTTATGTTCTCTAATCATTGAATCCTTTGAAAAAGGTCTCTTTCCTAATTGTCTAAAAACAGCTGTAACTGTTCCCCTCCACAAGGGTGGCGAGAAATATAATACTAGTAAATATCGTCCTATTGCCTTATTACGCTCACATTTGAACAGTTGATTGGTGTGTTCATGTGAACGCACTGGACACTAAAGGGTTAACATAACAGATTTTCCTATTTCCAAGGTTGTTTTGGCTAAATGGTCCATCTTTTTGTTCTCCTTTACACCAGCATGTACCTGTGTCCATATAAGTGTAAAATGCTTAGTGTCACATCGAATAAAACATTTTAATTCCTACCAATGATTATAGTTGAAGGAGTACAAATCTGATTTGGAACCAGATACAATCACACCTCCTTGAATGCCACTTGTTTTTAATCATCTCAATGCTGTTTGAATTACAAATAGTTTTGCCGTATAGATGTTATTGGTAATTATATATTATTTTTCTGAGTACAATGGTTCTTCTGCTTCTCTCAAAGTTTTACTTCAACTATTAAACATTACATTGATTAGTTTGGCTAATGGAAAATTTAAAAATAGATCTACTAGTCATCCGCAATATCCAAATAAATAAGGGGGGCTAATTGTCTTAGCACAAAGCAAAGAATGATCATTGGGGAACTTCTACATTATGTGATGTTGGCGATTGACTGCCAGTATAGTGAATGACAACTAAAAATATTTGGTTATATCCAAACTACAAATTCAACAGTATAATTAGATTATGACCCATCAATATTATTTTATTCTTCAGGTGATGGAAACTCAAACTCCAGTGGGAACCCTAGGTCAATATATTCTCGTTCAACGAACTGGTGTACACGATCCTCTAAACACACCCCGTTCGTCGAGCGCCCCGCCCTCTCAGCAACAGCAGCAGATCAACAACACAGTAAATGCAGGGGGAATCCCGCATATTGTTTCAGTTGGGGCGGGGCGTGGTAGACCAGCTAGTGTGGAAGTAGAACATCCGTCTGCTGCTATACAGTCACAGCCATCTAATGATTTCATTGTACAGTGTCCGAATCCGGGAATACAAGCGGTGACTAGGCGGCAAAGATTACCTCCAGGTGAGTAAAAATGTGAAATATTATAATGTGTTAAGTCAACTCCATTAGTAGTGTTACAATAAAATACAGTAATTTTAGTTAGCTATAAGAATTAAATCTACGAAACTATCACACTACTTCTTCCTCGTTAAAGAATAACTTAATACATAGATAATGAATATTAATGAAGCAAACATTAAACAAGACTTATTGTCCTACAATTTTCATAAACAACACTGGAACTAAAAATTAGAGAACTATATTGGTTGCTGAGCAGACGGTCACAAATGTCAATAGAAAACTTATTATTAAAGCGTTATTAATAATTTAATGAGCACAATAAAAAACAATTTAGCACCATTGTTGAATACCTACTGTCCATTACGCCTTGATCTCCACATCCCAACATACAGTTTAAGAAAAAAGCCACATTGTCAAATACTGGAAAGCCACCTAACTTTCTACTCCTGCTACTCCAAGTGACACAACAGAATACTAAAAAGGCGATGGTCTATACACCTACCATAAATAGAGAAGTTTCATTGTGCCACATGTGGGAGCCCACAAGGTATCCACAGCTAGCGAAATAACTTATAGCTTATAAAATTAATGTAACCACCATACAACGTGTCAATTAATTCTTGACAAATTTAATATTTTTAAAGTAATGGTCTGGACTTCAGATATTAGCATCAGGGTTTGTTTACGTAACAATATACTTTGTTTGGTGAGAATGAAACAAAATATATAAAAACAATAACTTACGCCAGCGATGGGGAAATGGCGACCCGCGGGTCAAATCCGGCCCGTGATATGATTTGATTAAATACGGTCTTCGATAAAAAACTCGGGAGGCATTTGAACCGCTCTGCTTCCTATATAATGTGACAAGCATTGCCAGTGCATACATAAGTTGAGAAATATGTCGAAATTTCGAGACTACCAGAACACTCAACTACATTTGTTTTCGACACAAATATCCCAAAGAAATCTCATTCATTTTCCCAAGCTACAGTTAATTGCTGAATTGACCACTAAAAATGTAAACTTTTATGTTATCCAACTAAATCACTTGGAAAACGAGTTCAAGGAGAAATTTGAATATTTTAAAAAGATAGCAGGTGACTGACAAATATTTTCTTTGCCATTCGTTGTAAGTTGCAAGGAGATTGAAGCTGACTACCAACTTGAAATAATTGAACTACAATGCAACGATATGTTAAAGCAACAATTCATCAAAGCTTGATTTGAACAAAAGTTTACAGAAGTCTCATTTCCCCAATTTAATAAAACACGCTCAGAAAATTATTTCATTGTTTGGGTCTGCATACATCTGTGAGCAGGTGTTTTCAACAATGACTCACCGTAAAAGCAAATTGAGAAATAAAGTGATCGACGAGCATCTTGAGAACGTTTTTTAAATCTCTTCTAGTAACTCGTAGCCACATTTGAATGAGATAATTAAAGAACAGTGAAAATTTCATTTCGCACACTGACATGCCCAAACAATAAATAAAAACCAATCAATTTGGGCCGCTTGAATATTTTAATTCTTTTTTATGGCCCTTCCATAAATCTATTGCATTGATTTTTTTTAGAATAAAACTCAAAGTCAATGTCACAGCATTTTATAATAATTGTCAACAGCTACTAGTTTCGTCAACTGCTACTAATTTCGACATACATCTTCAGGCTACAAAATTTTTGACATAAGTAAAAGCAACAATTACAGAAGTCTCCAACATTACCTGATTAAAATCTTTTCCTTTTCAATGGGCAACACACTTGAATCCTCAGAAATGTTAAGATTAAAGTTAGGAGAAATAGATGTGAGAGGTTGGGAGATTGAAACATGAAAAATTTGAAAAAACCTTTCTCGTATCATATTGAAGTTAAAAATTACAATTTAAAAAATTTAAACTCTTTAACTATCTTTCATAAAAAATGAATGTGACAAACGAAAAAAATTGAAATTTTATTTTGAATTACTAACGTTAGATTAAATGGGTTATAGAATTGAACTCAAATTGACTGTTCCGTGAACATGAAAGAAAATATTTCAAGGGGAGTAAGAGTCGAAACAGTTTTCACTGGTGTGAATGAGAAAATAAATTCGAGGTTAAGGGAGGGAAATTCTTATTTATAGGAACATTAATAGCTTCGATTCTCAGAGGGAAGAGTATAACAGCATTACCCTCGATAACTAGAAGGAAGAGTCCAGAATAGTCAATCTCAATTCCCATAGGGAAGAGTCTGCAATGGTCATCAGCTTGGGAGGAAGCAAATGAAGGGGATACCCTCGGGAACATGATTTCTTCTGTATGTAGAAAAATCTTATAATACAAGATGAATAATAGGTACAATATTATGATCATGCAACTGAAGAAGAAGGAATCCATAATGCGTAGATAAATAGACCATTACAATATCACGATGAAACTATCAACAAAATGAAAGGCACTTAACTCACAACATGTGACTTTGAATAGAAAAGAACAATATGGAAGATATATCATAACGGAAACTGTCAATGGGTGAAATGTCATACTTCAAAATTACAAGAGAAGAATTAAAACATTAATTGAATTGGAATAAATTTGATTAAAGGATTTAAATGGTTAGAAACCAATAATGAACTATGAAAGGAATATGTGTCGCCCACAGACAATGAAATGTACATGAACAGCATTAATACAAATTCACCAAAAGAAATTGATATTAACAATATAATCAAAATAGTTAATGGAAGCTATTGAAACATAAGTTAAAATTAAATGGTTATAACAAAGTCATACAAAATAAAATGAGCGTGTACAGTTCATAGATAAAAAGAATAGTTGTAAATGTGGACATTAGTTCAAATCTTCTTAAAAAAGAAGAATAGTTGTTGTAAGGTTAAAATGTCAAAAATAAACCAAAAACAATTAATATATAATAATAAACAGTGATTCAATTCACGTTCGTTAAACGTATACGTTCGTGACGTCATGAGCGTAGATTTGTGGAAACTGCAATTCTCGGGGAATGAATCATGAGCTAATCGTTTCAAAATGGTCGCTCAAATAATCGTTCGACGACGACTGGTATTTATCAGACGTTCGTTGAGTTAAGAGAGTTTTTAGTTGACTGTTTCCTCTGTACCTATCATTTAAATATTTAATCCTTTCTCCCCCATTGTACTTTTTTAAAGTAAAAATGAGTGTAGAATATATTTTGTTGGACAATATGAATGATATTGTGAGGGAAACTGAATTTTTGATACAAGAAGATGTTGGGAGACAATATTATGAGAGATATAGGCGTGATCCATTTGACAATTTCATAGAAAATATGTTTATCCGTTTAAACATACAATTAGTTTGAGGTTTGATAGAAATGTTGAATTCTTTTCTCACTCCATCTGGGTGAGTTCATGATTTGGATAAGCAAAAAAAGATGAGATGCTATTCTCAAAAGTGATAATATATGTATTGGTTACACTGAAATTGTTTACATCTTCAAATCGATATTGATGCAAATGTTTGGATTTAAGTAAGCCAATGTTCTGTGAGTAGCTGCATCAAAGAGGTTTCTGCTACTGCACATGTCAAATTTCCTTCGACAATTAGAGAATATGAAATTCTACGTGAAAAGTTCTCTAGTTTTTTAAATGAAATAAATTCCCATATGTACAGCATATAATGATATTAATGTTCAATGATAGTTATTTGTAAGATAATTTATGCTTTGTGATAATTGTACGAAATATTTGTTTTAATTGAGGCTGGGAGCGCATAAATGTCCTTCTGTTCAACCGACATTGGCTTATTTCATTTATTGTCCATGTTTGACCAGATAACCACAAAATGATATTCACAACCCAACCAGAACAAATTTCAATATCTGTAAAATACACTTAAAACAAGTTCAACCCACATATGTGTATGGTTTTGAGTTGCACGCCACAAAACAATAAAAATTCACGCATCAAGTAGCACACAAAACACCTATTCTTCGATGGATTTTGCCACGATGCCAAGTTTATTCTTCTTTAAAATGAGCGAATACTTTCGTTGGAACGAGTAGCTGAACATATGTCCGAGAATTGACTTCATTCAAACTATATGTTCGACTTCACTCGTTCACGAACGTTTACGCTCCGCGAACGATCGATCTCGAGAATTGACCCCCAGATATTGAGCAGTAAGTGTACAAGTTCATGGATAGCATTAATGAAGGATTACAGAAGAATACTACAAAAAACAAGCAGTAAACACTAGATTAAAGTTGAGAGAAAGTCAAGTTTAACACCCCCGAAAAGAAAGATTGAGGAACATGTATGGCTCAGAAGGTACTAATTGTTCATTAAGACAAACACCGTTAATATCAATATCAAACATCTCAAGCAAATTTATCCTAGAACAAAACACTTATGTAGTCTACGAGCATCCAACAAGGACAAATTATGCTTCTCAGAAATAATGTGATTTAAGCTGAAGGGGAAGCAGGAGGGTCAGTATTCTGATACCTTTTATTAAAACTAAGATGTTCTTTTATCCTGGTGTCCAACAAACGTCCAGACTGGCCCACATAAACAGCATCGCAGTCCTGACAACAAAGTTCCTGAACACCAGGAGAATGAAGATATGGTATGCGGTCTTTAGTGTTAACCAGTAGTGATCTCAAATTGTTATTAGTTCTAAAACCAAAAGTGATGTTATTTTTTTTAAAAATATTACCAAACTTATAGGATATAGGACCAAAAAAAGTAGAGTGTATTGGATTATAACCATTTAAATCCTTCAATAAAATTTCAATGTTTGTTCTTTAACCTCTTCTTGCAAGTAAATTTAAATTTCTTCCAATTCGATTAATGTTTTAATTCTTCTCTTGGTATTTTGAAGTATGACATTTCTCCTATTCACAGTTTCCGCTATGATATACCTTCCATATTGTTCTTTACTATTAAAAGTCACATGTTGTGAGTTAAGTGCCTTTCGTTTTGTTAGTTTTATCATGATATTGTAATGGACTATTTATCTACGCATTATGGATTCCTTTTTCTTCAGTTGCATGATCATAATATTGTGCCTATTATTGATCTTATATCATAAGATTTTTCTACATACAGAAGAAATCTTGTTCCTGAGATTATCCCCTTCATTTGCTTCCTCCTTAGCTGATGACCATTATGGACTCTTCCCTATGGGAATTGAGATTGACTATTCTGGGCTCTTCCTTCTAGTTATCGAGGCTGATGCTGTTATACTCTTCCCTCTGAGAATCGAAGCTATTAATGTTCCTATAAATAAGAAATTCCCTCCCTTAACCTCGAGTTTATTTTCTCATTCACACCAGTGGAAACTGTTTGACTCTTATTCTTATTCTTCTCGTTCCTTTTTTGGCTAGTAGGACAATTTACCCATAAAAGATAGTTAAAGTGTTTACATTTTTTAAATTTTTAACTTCAATATGATGAGAGAAAGGTTTTTCAAATTTTTCAATTTTCAAGTTTCAATCTTCCAATCTCTCACATCTATTTCTCCTAACTTTCATCTTAACATTTCTGAGAATTCTCTTGTGTTGCCCATTGAAAAGTTTTTAATCAGGTAATGTTGGAGATTTTTGTAATTGGTCCTTTTACTTATATCAAAAATTTTGTAGCTTAAAGATGTACCTTATGTAGGCCGAAACTAGTAGCTGTTGACAATTATTAAAAAATGATGTGACATTGACTTTGAGTTCTATTCAAAAAATTACTGTCAGTCACATTTGAGCTATGGATGATATTTACCTTTTATGCATTAATGTTAGGCTGTTGATTACTATGATTTTATCATTATTTTGTAATTCCAGGTGTCGTTTATGGTGACGTTAGCGTAGAATCTCCTATCCAAAACTACACAATAATAGGGGGTGATGGTAACGTAATGGTCGATCACCCCGGTGCGGCAATGCAGAGTCAACTAGTCCTTCAGCAGCAGCAGCAGCAAAAACAACAACCAATACCCGCTCCTTCTATACAAAAACCAGCGACAGCCCCCGTACCGGTCGTCACGAGCGATTCTTCTTGTTCTTGCAGTCTTAAAGCGATGGTGATGTGCAAAAAATGCGGCGCTTTTTGTCACGACGACTGCATAGGACCCAATAAATTGTGTCGTACTTGCTTTATACGGTAGGCTACTATTTATTAGGCCAGTTCCTGGAGTTTTTTATCATACTTTGTGCAAGAGAGTCTATTTTGTACTGTAAAATGAAAAGAAACTTTTATCGTTCGTTTAATTGTATCTTTTTATTTGGGGATTTTCCAATATCAGTTATTTTTTTACTTAATTTTAAATCTTCCTGAAGATATGGTGGCAACATATTAAGAAATAGAAAAAAGTGTCAACAAATGGTCTGCTCAATCATTTAGTGTTATCTGCTAATATATCAGTCCACTTCGTTTCACTTTGAAAGTAAATATTTTCAAAAAAAAATTTTGGCTGCACTACAAACTATCGGACTCTATTAAATTACACCACAACTGAACATGTGATAGAAACATTATCCCTTTTTATTTATTATTTAAAACGTTTGCACTCACATATTGATGTGAAATAAAAATAAGTCAGTTTTAATCTGGAAATTATAAATAATTCTTCCAATTTTTATATGACTAGCAATTAAAGTCAGCATAAACCTAAAGATGTTTAAAAAACATAAATTTTAATTTTTTTAAATATTTTTATTTATAATAGTTTTATTCGTATAGTAATATAAATTTAATGTTTTTTGTATTCTATTCATATTTTCTATTTTTTACATTGTTTTTTATTTTTACACCTAAATATTTATAATTTTAAACCTGCTCAATATCCATCTAGCTGTTTGTATATACATTTTTTCTTCCTCGATTAGAGAGGCTGTTTGGATTTAAGTGATTTTAAAAGTCAAATTTTATACTATGCTTTATACTAAGTTGTATATTTGATCATTTCAGTGTAATCATCTCCCAAATAGTAATGGGACACCCTATGTAAATAATTTATAAAGTTGGAAAATCAGTTAAAATCTAATAATTCAATTTAACTGCTGGAATATAAAGTTTTGATTTTTTTGTAAACAACTGATAAAAGTTTGTCATTTTTCACACACATTGGGGCAACATTTTTTTGATATTTTTCACCATGTCACTTTTTAATTATTTTGCACTACTAAGTGGCTCTAGGGAACGGCCAATTGTATAATTTATTTTTATTTTGTAAAGAGATTTACTTGTCGGTAGGTGACAGTTTTGAAGTACTGAAAGTTGAATGGGATTTTAGGGAAGGGGAAATAAAGTTTATTTGAGTTTATATATAATTTGCTATGATGCTTTAAAGTTAATATCCTATTTGTATTCATTTCCTATAGCATTTGATTTTAGAAACATTA
This sequence comes from Galeruca laticollis, assembly GCA_963921935.1. Classification (NCBI taxonomy): domain Eukaryota; kingdom Metazoa; phylum Arthropoda; class Insecta; order Coleoptera; family Chrysomelidae; genus Galeruca; species Galeruca laticollis. The sequence continues at coordinate 176,205,139 of OY998177.1, forward strand.
AAAATTATTAAGAGACAATCATTTTAACGTTTTAGTCTTTGTGTAAAATAAGAAAATCACTAAATAAAGTGTAGTTAAAGATTCATAAAAAGAGAAATCTTTTTATTTGTTTTAAATCATATAAAACTATGGTGTATTGGTTTTTTTAATCTTCTTCGTTTATGTATTTCTGGAGTAAATACTTTATTTGCGAGCCTGATACATTTAACAGTAGCTTCAGGTTACAATTGCTTTGTTTTTATTGTTTCATTTAAAAAACAATACTTCTTTCTCATATTTCTATTTAATAGGCTATTTTTACGCACCTTACCAAATGGCATTATAACCTGATGTGGGCCTAGGACAAAACTATGGTATTTTGTGGAATTTTAATAATGAAACAGTGGTTTAACGAAACAAAGCGGTACATTAGTACCAAGAACAACCTTGGGTTAAAAAAATATGTTTCTATTAAACAAATTCATTATCATCATCTTCAGCGCAATCACACACTTCATCACCCTCTTCTTGCTCTTGAAGATCTTCATTTTCACTGTTTGCCGCCACAGCTGCTTATAAAATTTCAATAATCCATTTCAATTCTGAATCTGTGTCATACCATTCATCCCAGATAACACGACAAATAATGTTTTTAAACTATCAAGTTTTTTTATTGTATTTCATATCCTAGCAGTGCCTCAGAAAGTTCAATTTGATGCAGACACTTAAGAGATTTTAGCAGAGTTCGGAATTTTATTGCAGAATTGTCAGATTTCATCACAACCCCTGAGGCTGGCGCCTTAATGATTAATCTCTTACTTGAGCTAATTCCTACGACTTTTTTTAAAGATGGGTTTTTAATATTCACTAGTGACCAGTCTGTTCCAAGCTTTCTGATTTCTCCCACTTTTGACTAAAGTCTTAAAATCCGTTCCACCCCCTCCAAAAATTATTTCCGCAGGGAGGTATGAACATCCATGCACCGAAAATGTTACTTCTATTTTCTCGTTTCTGGAGTGAAGTTATGTAACCACAACATGAGCATGTGGATAGCAAAACTATTTTTATTTTGGCCTCCGCATCCATCAGAAAAGAGGCGAAGAATGTCTTAAATTCGGGGAAAAATTGTTTTTTTTTTTAGAAAATCAAGTAGTGCTGAAGATATTTCTGGGGCTCCCATGCCAGCTTGATGCTCCATACATCAATAAAAAACTGGCTTTTTACAGTTTGTAGCTGTAGTGCAAAAAAATGGACAGCTGCTGTTGTTTTTAAATAATCTGCATTCTTTGCAGGTTATAACAAAATAACGCTGAGCTAGGCAATTCTTTCTTCATTAATTTATGGAACTGGGAGGTTTTGTGAACTCTTAACCGGATCTTTAGTTGGTTTTTATTAGTATCATCCTTGGCATTACTGTTTTGTGTTGTTCTATTACATAGATCTGTAGCCGGACTACCAAAGTCTATATTAAAGTTATTATTAAAAATCTAGCTAAAGTATTTAGGGTAGAGGATCCACTTTAAGAACGTTTTCATTGAATTGATCTTAAAAAAAAATTTCGACCAAAAACGAATCATTTCGATCATTCGCATCGAAATTTTGAAGTATATTCTTTCCAATAACGGAGTGCTCATTTGATTAAGATCTTCTTTGAAAAAGTTTTGAATTTTAATATCTCGATTTACAAAATTCACCACTTTTGGCCATGCACCTTTTCCACTTTTTGCCACCAATAAGTTGAAGAGAAAAACGTTTATACAGAACAACGATTTATTAGAAATAAAAATAAAACACATTGTATCTCAAAAAGCCATCTTTTTCTATGATGGGGTCTGGAATTATAGTGGAAATGTCACTTTCCTGGGGTCTGGAAGTTTTCCTAACATATCATTAACAATTATAGTGGAAATGTCATTTTCAATCTTATAGAAAGCTTCTCTGTAATAATACATCTAAATCTTTGTATTTTACCGGGTGTCCAACTTTATTTTCCCTCATTTTAACTGCCCATAACTTCTAAACGGTTTGAGATAGAAACATGCGGTTTTCACTTACATGTTTCATTTTAGCACAGGTTTTGTTTAAAATAGTTGTTTTTTTATTCGTTTTGTCTACGTCACAAAAAAAATGGCGGATGTTTGACAATTTTTTTGTTTACTTTTGTCAATGGAACACCCAGTATATTTTTTGACAGTTTCAAAGAACCGTCCTTTACCTATTCATCAGTGCAAAATTTTTTAAAATCGGTTAACGTGTGACTGAAAAATTAACTTTTAAAATGAGATATGCAAAGTAGTACTTAATTAAGTACTTAAGGCAAGCTTGTTTTTTCAATATTTTCGTTTTACCCTTTCCCTTGAGATTATCAGTCTTCTCCTGTTCCTTTTTCTGCTTATTTAGCACCCGAGCTTGTTATCTTTCTAGCTTTTTCTGTTCAGACTTCTTTTTCATTCTCTCATTTTCTTTATGATATTGAACCCATTTATCGGACGCAAGAATATATTCTTTTTTCTCCGAGTCAATGCATTTGGTTTCAGGATAGGGAACAACATCATGAAATATTGAGGGACATATTGCGGTGTTATTAGAATATTCCGTTTCACTTGGTCCACATTTTTGGGATGGAAAGTATTCAATACAGTACTGTTGTCATAATTGACTGAAGTGTCAGCTGGTGTCAGAGGAAGTCAGCTAGAAGTAACACATCACTTACAATACTTTCGTCTGGGGTAGAGAAAGTTTGAGTTTGGATTCGGGTACACAATCATTTTCAGATTAACCACTTAGATTTTTCCTTTCTATTCGTGGCTTTTATTGGTTTGTTTGAATTCTTCTAACAAAATAGGATTAATTTTTGTTTCCAGATACTTCAAATGGTCAACGACTGCTGGATCAATCACTTGTTTTTGATACTTGTCGCATTTTCTCAACATTATTTTAAAATAATCAATATTATCTGCTGAAAACTGATACAGACCTGTGGCTTTGAACTCTGAAATGACATTTTTAGGTCTTGCATTAATTGGGATAACGCATTTGGTATGGACGACTTAGTAATCTCTTGACCATTATTTTTATTTTATATTTGTGTCCATCTAAAAAGACATGACTAGAAACTGAAAGTTAATTTTTTTGAGGAAAGTTATGAAGACGTTAGAAAAATACTTCAAAAAAAGATTCGGCGGTCATTCATCCATTCTCGCTCTTGCCAAGACCCTATCCTTCAGGAGATGATTTTGCAACACTAGATGGAATCCTGTCATATTTATAAATTGTTAAGGGTGAAGCAAAATTCCCTATTACATTCACTGCAAATAACGTTACGTTTTCTTAATCTGATGAACTTCGTTCATCGTAGATATGTTTTCCTTTAGAACCAATTATGAGGCCACTCTTTGAAGCTAAACAGAAGCAAGCTTCATTCATACTGAAAATTGTTTGTGGCTCTTTCAATATAGTTACTGCACGTCTACCACCATGAATACTCGGCTTTTTTTGAGAAAGTTTTTTATGGTGACGCATGAAATCATTTCTTCCCAGGACGGTCGTTAACAAATTGCCTCTCACACGAGTTGTTCTACTGAACATAATAGTCCATCTTTATCAATTGGAAAACCTATCTTTACACAGGTCAATATCCTCTCCACTAATTCTTCTTCAATTTCATTACCCAAATGCGACACAAATTCACAATGTCTGGATTCTCTTCTGGATTTTCAAGATATTTTGTTTTGCAATGTTATTCTTGGCACTTTGAATGTTCGGCTGGCAGCGGCTACACCATTCAATTAGATATGGCATTCAAAGCCGGTGAATACTGAAACTTGACATGTCTGACTTGCGTCACTCTCCTCTCATGGCCTGCTTTTCGCATATTAACTGAAAATAAAATCAAATAATGATAGAACAAGTGAAAAATCAGGATTTACATCGAAAAATAGTTAATGGTCAAAAGTAGTTTTTACATATTTCCTTATGGCCACCTTCATGGCCGTAAGTGGAAAATCGCAAGTGTGTAGTTACCACTAACAGATTCTAATATCATTTACTGGCAGAAAACGTGAAAAATATTAAAATAAAACTATATATTTACCTTATTCGTCAACTAATATTGAGATTAAAAAATGTTTATTATTTATTTCAATTGGATGATTCCGGATTACTTTCTAAACAAATGCTCTTAGAAATCACATGTGGAGCACACTGTCATTTCAACGGCTATTGCGAGATTAATTCATAAGTTCAGTAAATTTTTAATGTGGTCCTCACATCTTCTTAGACAGAGTGATCTTCTGCCAAAGATGATTCCATTGATAATCGTTGATCATGCTTATTATTCCACCAGCAAAGTGGCCATAAGTGGTTCCCATACCCTATAATTTAGTTTTAGTCATCAGTCACTTTAAAATTATACAAATTACAAAGTTTAGCAATAGTTTATTAGGCGGATAAGTAAATTTTTCTTGATCTCCGTCGACCATAATGGATTTCTTTACTTTTTAGTTGACTTATGAAATGTTTCACTTCTCTATTTTTATCAGTATGTTTTTGAGACTTTCTATTCTCCACCTCTTCTTTCAACAAGTTGATATCCAATTTTTATTTTCTGGCATATTGTATTTATACGTCTTTGAGAAACCTTAAACAAAGCTCTAAATAGGTTCTCGTACACCTTGTTATTAATATTTTTGAGATAACTACTACAAAATAATTTACAGAAAAATTATGAGATTTTCTATCTTGTTTGCAACTTCATTGTCACTTTGGTTCTTTAATTTCCATTGCTTGCAAGTATGTTGTCTTTGGTAATTTCTTTGGGATCTTCAAAAAAGTTTGACAAATTTTCAGCATACCTTCTGTTGACATTTCTACACAATCCAAATTAGTATGACAAACTACGTATACAGATTAATATCCAAATTTAAATATTTTTAATTTTCTAACCTCAAAAATACCTTATTTGTTTTTTCTTTCACGCGCTGTTGTACACTTTTTTCTTTTTCTACTATCTCTGTCTATGCTATCACCAACAATATGCTCGCTCACCTTCTAGAACTTCCATTTCAAACAAAAAACAACTTCTATTGTTAATCATAACATACCCACTGCACAACACACTAGAAGGATTTCAGCTATAATATTCCAAGGACATTGATAACTAACAAAACAATTTATCACAGTTAAAATTATGAGTTATTTATCAATATTCGAGGGATATTTGGTGAGAAATTTTTTTGCAATTGGAACAAAATTATTTATTGAACACACAATTATTAAAAGAACAATTTGTATAATGATATTCCATTGATCTTGCCGTATTCGCCTCGGTTACTGCATAGGTATTTCCATGCATACTATTGATTAATTTGTTATGATATTCCTGATAAATATTTAAATAAGGTTTTATGGAATTTCTATTATTGTGCCCAGTATTTTTCAACAATGGTTGTTATTGAACTCCACTCTTTTCTAGCTGACTGGCTGAAGTCGCTCTATTATAGTGATCGGCTATTTTCCACAGCGTGAGGAATTTTTGTCAATTTCATGCTCCTTTGAATACATTTCTATTTCATTATCCATGTGATCCTGCACAATATTAGATAGACCTATAGCCTTTTAGAACTAGATGGTGTGTTTGTTGTAGCTGCTTCAACATTGATGTTTATATTAATCAGTAATAATAGCTCTCTAATTTTGTATTTCACTTTCATAATTATAATATTGGTAGTTATCCGAATCACCGTTTTTCCGAACAACGGATTTTCTGAATAAGTGATTATTCGAAAAACTGGTTGTTGAATAACCAGTTATCCGATTAACCGGTTAATCGAACATCCAAAAAACCGATTTCATTTGTCAGCACTAATAAAAAGATACTGTTTTGACCTTAAGAATGCCTTTATCTAAAATATGGAAAAATTTGACAAAATGCAATTTGAAAGTGTGCTTCCTCATTTGGATTAATATTGTGCTCATAACATTTTTCAATAATTTGACTTACTATAAACAGTCCTACGTGGCGCTAAAATCATATTGATATTCACTGATTTCTTTGAATCTATTGTTGATAAACTGTAGTTATAATTTGAAAGGCTTTGTCCAAGAGTGGAACATCTCTATAATTTTAACATTGCCTTTATCATCCTTTTCGTAAATGAAAAAACTTTTCTTATATTACTCAAAACGTTAAGCAAGAGATGAAATAATATAAGATAAATACTTCAAGACGAAATACACTTTTTTTATATATTAAAACTAATAAATCCGTTTCGAATTTTTTATTAATATTTTCCAGCAAGTTTACACATTTTTTAGCTAACAAAGGGCTGTTAATAAATGTTACAGTATAATCCACGTAACCTACACTTTATCAAAACGTTAGGAAGTCAAAACAAAGTGGCTAGTCGCGTGCTTAAATATTTTCACCATTTGAATATCTTGTCACGGTAAATTTTTCCATTTCCAAATACTCACACAAGTTTAATGTAAGTTCCCGATGCTTGTTTTTGTTATTGAAGGTAATCGAGTAAGAAAAACTGTACTTTTTCTCATGTTTGTCATTAGATACATGCAAGACATCTATCTAATGCCAAACATGAGAAAAAGTACAGTTTTTCTTACTTGATTACCTCTGTGATCCTGTTCAACTTCTGGGAGGAAGCGGGTGGGCAAAGTTTCACTCTGCACATTCAATAAGTCTGTGATTAGTTTCTTCTTGTTTTCTAGTTCTTCTAAAAATTTTTTTTTCTATAGTAATTTCTGTAATTTTGGTATTAAGTACTTCACATTCGTTTGATAAACTCTGTAAATTGTTGTTCAAGTTGCACAATTTTTCTTCTAACGTATTTTTGTCTGTATTTGCAACTGAAAGTTGTTCCAAGTATTCGACACTTAATGTGACAGATTGATCTAACTTTAGAGAGACATTTTTCAACTTTTCTTCTCACATAATGTTTCTTTCAATGAAGTTTCAAGTACTGTGTATTGCTCACTTAATAATAACTGTGTATCATTAGCAGCTTTCTTCAATAATTGTACATTTTTGTTGTTTTCTATTAAAATATTTTCATTTTCATCAGTTACATTTTTCAATTTCTCCCTCAAGCTGTTAACATCCATCAATAATTTGTCTTTGGTAGAGTTACATTCTGTCAAGTGTTCTGTTATTTGCAATTTATGATTTTCAGTTTCATTTTGCAACACTGATAATTCTTCAATTTTTTTCGATTTATTGTTTAGTTCATTCAGTAAATCATTATTCTTAGTAGTAGTTTCGTTAATTGCAAGAGTTAATTCTTTACATTCATCAATTAAACTTTGTACTTTACTGCTTAGATTCTAATTTATATTTTCCAAAGCTTCTTTTTCAGTATTTGCAACTGAAAGCTCTTCCAAATATTGGGTATTCAACAAAATTTGTTTGTTTAATTTGTCATTGAGGTCTGTTAAATTAGTTTGAATAGATCGTTTTTCTAGTAAAATGAAATTGACTGTCTCGACCCTTACTTCGTGGAATATGCTCATATTAGTGTTTTTAAATGAAACTCAAGGTCTCTAGTTAATTCCACAATATAATACAAGTATTGAAAATTCTAAAAAATTGACAATTTTTTAGAATTTTCAATAACTTGTATTATATTGTGGAATTAACTAGAGACCTTGAGTTTCATTTAAAAACACTAGTTTTTCTAGTAATTCTTTTTTTAGGGATTCTTCAGTAACTGACATCATTTTTGTAGTTATATCTAATTTTTCAAAAATTTCATTTATTTCATCACATAACTATTTTAATTGTTTGGTTAAATAGTAATATAATTTCGTAACGAACTAGCTGAAGATATATTATTTCATTTTTTATATGATACAGGTTGTCCTAATTTCAATAATCATTTTTATAATTTATTTATACCCATCATTACAGCTTGTGATAGGTCTATTTTCTTGTCCTTAAAATCAAACATTAAATCGCATAAAATGTTTTAAAGACTTGGGATTGACAAAAGCAGATACAAAAATGCCACAATTTTTTTCTCACTAATTTCTCCAGTATTTAGCTCATTATGTTTCTTCAGAAGCTCCAATATATACTTTCCTCTTGACATTCCGTAGAAACAGGAATCTTCTCTCCCAAAATCGCAATATTTTCAATAAAACCACTCCACACTGTTTAGTTTTGTATATTGATTATTTGAGAGGAAAGACTGTAAAATATAAAACAATACTTTTAACTTTAATAATCAAACACATTTGACATGTCTATTGTGCAAACAAGATTCCTATATATATATACTATATATGTATGACAGGTGACATGACTTGTATCTTCTTTTGTGTATAAAACACACACATCTAACATTAGTAATAACATAATCTCAATAATATATGTTTGTGTCATGTCCAGTAGGCACATTGGACTATCTAGGTTTTTAGTGGATAAAAGTGTTCAGTAACCATACCCCCTTTATCCACCGAAATTTGGTCTTTTACGAGGACATAACACTTTCATCTTTTGAAAATTCAGGTTAGTCATTACAAAAACGTGAAACAAACATTCTAAAATAATAAATGGTTACTTTATTAGTGTATTAAAACAAAAAAAAATAGTTTTAAAAAAATTTTACACAACACCTTCATCCACTCGTGTTTTCAATTCTTAAACATGGTGAATCTGAACGTGAACAAACAAGATTGTGCTGTCAATAATGAATGTTGTTTTTTAAATATGAACAGATTAGGGGCTTTAAAAAACGATTTTATAGAATATATTCGAATGCAAATAATAAAACGCTTTGAAAACTACTTGATGGTTGAAAATGACTGTGACGTTAGAGTAAGGGTCAATTTGAATGACTGTATTTAACTTGTTAATTATCTTTTTTTTAATAAATATTTGGTGATAGAAGCTTGCAGACGAGTTAGAAGTCTGATAAAATTGATTTTCTTATTTTAATACAGCAAAGTTAACTCTAGCCTCAGTAAGAGTCTTGGTCGATGTTCAGATTTCATTGAGTCAGAGATGGGTAGCTTTACCCCACCCAAGATTATCTGTTATTTTAGTACCTCACAGTTAATTATGAAGCATTCAAAAATAGGTTTCCCAAATAATGGTCTTTTTCTGAATAGTAGAATATAATTTTAAAAATGTTCAATGCAACAATCATTTTATAAAGCTGGTGTAAATTTTTTTCAAATAAATGAATTGTAAAATATACTTAGACAGTGTACGTTTCAAAACTGGAATTTTGTAAAAATTTGTACATATTATTAGTTTATTTAACATTTACCGACAAGTATTTCTCATTTTTTGTACTGTGGTATTTGAAAATGCAACAACAAGACTTGGTTAATAGTGATTTTAATATGTTAAAGGTAAGATAAAACGTTTATGGTGGGTTGAAAATAACAGATTTTTTTATTATATGTTTGTTGACTTTTTTAAAGTATATTCTTATACTTAAGTTGAAATTATGAAAAACTTTATTTTTATACATTTTAGAAAAAAATGTTTTGTCATAAGCGTGACCTAAAACACAAAATGCAATCATCAGATAGCACATTTTTCAGGCAAATAGCAGGTGGAGATAATCGGATACAGGCAATTTAAAAATAGGAACATCTAGAGACTGGAGGAAAAAAGTAGGAAGGCCATTTTCTGGATTTTACAAATGAATTTAATGTGCTCAACTTAAGTTTGGAAGATTGGTAGGTGTCAAAAAAATGCTCTGTAGCAAAATTCACATAGTGAAAAATTGAACTTGTTTATTAATCACATTTCTTCATCAAGTTCAATATGAATAAAATTAATATAAAAATCTGTTCATTTTTATCTACCTTTAAACTATTTAAGCTTTTACTGAAACGGATACGTTGAATACTCGATTTACAGGATTTATTTTTTTATTTATTTTCATATAATATATATTACTAGTATTTCATTTTATTTTCATATCGTCATTTAGTGGTTACTTATTTATTTCTTTCTTCTTCTTGCTAGAAGTCTTCCAAGCATTTTTTACATTAGATTTTCGATGGAATGTTGTTTTTTTCCACAAATGTACAACCTCAGGTATTTGTCGTATACTTTTTCATTTTTGCTAAAAAGTTTTTACAAAACGTTTATAGTGCAATAATAACAATTATCTGAAAGAAGACGGGACGAATATTATCATACTTTTTTTCTTTGAATCTTTTTTTGTTGATCAACTTTATATGCTTGTGAGCTTTTCTTAGAAAATTATTTCTAGAATATAGGGTTAAGATGTGTATAATTATTTTTCATATAAATCTCGTGTAGCCTTAAGGTCTTTTGTGTACAGTTTTTTTACTATTTAGGTTTAATATTTAAGTTCAAACTACTAGTTTTGTGTACATAAAAGAATCTTCATGCAATGATTTAAAATAGATAGTACTTGTTAAATATTTTTGTGTTTTATTTTTTGCATTCGCATGAGGTTGTTTCAAATTGGAAGCCATATCCGAAACTGAAACAAAGACAAAGTTACCGAATTAATTTCCACATACAGTAATATTTTTTTATTGAATTTAATTACAATTGATCCAGAAACAAGATTAACGAGTAATGATGCGAAGATGTTAAGCACCGGGTTATTTTTGCCAATCAGAGGAGAAGTCGAGCGATTTGTGTTTAATTGTGGGTTGTTTTACACACACATATTTGTACGAAATACTTTAAACTGAAGAAGTAATATAATTAAGAGGGGTTTAACCTTATTTAGGATTGATAGTAAAACTTTGGAAAACAAGGAATGGCAAAAATCATACTACTGGGACCTAGCTAAAAAAAAATCGAGATTTTTAACACTTTCTGCTTGTGAAAGGTTGTTGGATCTAGGCATCTCTGGGAGTACTTTTTTAATTTTTTGAAAAAAAAACACTAGAAAAAAAGTACGAAATATCAGCCATATTCACTATTTTTTCTCACAAGATATATCGTGTTTCGAAAAAGTACTCCCAGAGATGCCTCAATTACACAGTTGTCTTTATTGAAAAAAAAAATTATTGTGATCCATCAATGACTACTTGGTCAAAAATGATTTTTGCTGAACCCCTGCAGACACAATTACGGATTATTTTTGATGACTGATTCGAGCGCCCTCGCACCAAATAAGCACTTTTACATAGATACTATGAATTATTGAATAAATCGTAATTTCATTCATAAAAACCAAAAATAGCAGTGAAGCTATTCCAAAAATTTCAGCACGTGTGATGATGTCAATAGAAATTGCGAAAGGGATTCATTGCATTCTCGAATAAGATTAGGCATAATATTAAATAGGTGATAAAAACGTAAACATTTTTTGCGAACGGCGGCGGCGAGGGTGATAGACAAAGAACCGGCCAGATAATGCATGTATAACAGACGACAGAAAGCTAGTTAGTTTGTGATTGCATTCAGATGGTGACACTTGTTAGTTTGTGAACTTGTGATCAAGCATGTCGAGTTCAAATTATCCAACTGGCGATAAACATCGTAAAAGACTTTCTGTTAGGAAATTGTCAGTAAAAATAGGATTTTGAGATTAAATAAGGTAAGTAAATATTTTTAAATGGGTATTCGTATATATCTGGAGCTGAAAAAAGAATCGAAGAAGCCAATATTTCAACAGTTCAACATAAAATAAGTTATTCATACCAATCCACTAGGAAGTGTTTTATAAGAGTGAATACCCAGATAACACCGATAACGGCCGACTATGGAAAATTAAAGTAGTTCAAAATAGTGAATCAGGAGTGCTTAAGAAGCGGTGCAATCAGCACACCTCCATATTTGCTTTCGGCAGTATGTGCAGGTGTACTTCTCAAGCGCTCCCGAATCTCGCTTCATGAACTGCCTTTATGCATGTGTGATTCCGCTGCCGGTAGAGCAATTTAACGGGATTATTGCAAAACACACTGGAGGGAAAAGGATTAACTATGTTCTCAGACGTTCTTACCAGTCTCGATGTTTCGCGTCAGTGGTAAGCCACAATACCAAAATTCCTTTGGCAATTTTGAAAAAAAAATTGGTGCTGTAAAAGTTGGCTATTATATACAAAACTATGAAAGTTGCAAGAATAGCAAAAGAATAAATAAAAATAAAATGAGACTATTTAAGAAACGGAATGAATATTCCAATTCTCAAAGAGAAAAATCATCACAGTCATATGGAACGCCTTGCGAAAAACCAGATCTCAAAGATTATAAATTACAGCAGGCAACATCCGAATATTTGGAAGGATTACAGTTGACTGTGGCAGAAAAGATAAATATAGAAGAGACAACGAGAAATCAGTTAGATTCGGAAATGTGGAAAAATGAAAGAAGAAAAAGAGTCACAGCTTTGAAATTTGCTGAAATTTGTAAGAAAAAACCCGAATCTTCAAGAAAAAATTTAATTAAATCTATACCTACTGTATCCAAAGAAAATATTTGCTAAATCTTTGAAACATGGCGTGGAAAATGAAGAAAATGCTATTAAGCAACTAGAGAAACACCTGGGAGTTCAAATTTCTAAACGCGGTTTATTCATCGATCAGTACATCGACTTTATTGCTGCAAGTCCTGATGGCGTTATCGAAGGAAGGAATAAAGTTATTGTAGAAGTTAAGTGTCCTTATTCTGCACGAGATATGACACCAGACGAAGGCATCGTTAAAGGGCTTATAAAATGTTGGAGGAAAAATGGGGAGTTCAATGAAAACCATAACTGGTATTACCAAGTTCAAGGCCAGTTGCATGTAACTGGCTTTGAATTTTGTTATTTCGCGGTATGGACATATAGATGTATAAAAATTGAAAAAAATGATCGTAATGATACATTTTAGCAAAATAAGATGGAATCAGAATTAGTAGATTTTTATATGAAATATTTGCTGCCTGAAATAGTTGACAGTAGATACGAGAGAAATATGGAAATAAGAGAATGATATGAGGTATTTCTGTACAATTAGATTGTTATGTATATATTTTGTTTTCAAATATATCCTGTGAGATTTCAAGTTCAGTGAGCATACTGAATACCTTGAAAAATGTAATTTCTTCATACCCATCGAGAAGAATATTTCTAAATATTTTGTTATGTATGAAAATGTTCAATAGAGTTTTTCTATTAACAGCATTTTTGCAGCGTTTCTTTTTTCTGTGTGTATCTATTTTTTATTAACTATCTACCCATATCCACCATATCCATATTCATCATACGCGAAATATTCATTACGATAAAAAGGATACTCATTTTATTTTTAATATTTATATGGACATTTTTTGATAATACAGGCCTATTCTGAGAATTCCAGCGGCCAACGACGATGGCTGCAGACCGCAAGGTCAAATTTACTACGAAAGTTACGCGACAGTGAGTTGGAGTGAGACGCGAACAGCGCTAAGCGTTTTTTGTTTTGTCATTGGTCTCCGCCCCTTTCACTCGGGATTTTTATTTCCCGCTTTACACCGCAAATTTACTCTTGACATGTTTGTAAAGGTTAACCCCCTCTTAACATTAAATAATTACACAGGAATAATAAGTAATATGAATTGACAACGCGTGGACTTCTTCTATGTTTTTATCTTCCACTGTCAGAGGCCTCGTTGACTAATCATTACAATTTTCCCCTCCGCTTTACGAATCGTCTCGAGAGTAGAAGCAGGGAAGTTGGAGCAACTTTTGGGCTTAGCGGTTCTTCTCTTCGGAGGACCTATGGGTTGGGTCTGAGCCTCTTCTTCTGAGGTATCCCCTTGCGGCGTATCTTCCGGAACAGGGGTCGCTAAGACAACTGGAGCTGTGGGAGACGACATCTCAGTTTCGGGTACAGTCTCTCTGATGTATCCAAAGGATTATTGCGTGGTCGACCTCTCTTTCGGATTGGTCGTTCCGGCACTGGAGCATTAGCATTGGCAAGGTTGTGGTATGGAGTCAATGCTAATGCGAAATATATGTGTTGTTACACGAACTTTGTTTTTAAAAAGTTTTATTTACTTAAAAATACAAAATATCGACTTGCAATAATAACAGTAAAAATATAAATTTTACAAATTGGATATGTATATTAAAAATAATATAATTAACTGTCTCGACTCTTACTTCGTGGAATCTACTCATATTAGTGTTTGAAATGAAACTATTATTATTATTATTAGCTAGAAACGTTGAGTTTCATTTAAAACACTAATAAAAATAATATGCAGACTGAATGAAATATATTCACAATCGTATTTATATGTTGAATGTGCTGAGGTTGCACCAACGGTCGTATCAGTAACGGAAACGTCGGCAATAAACAGGATGTAATTCCTCCATCCCCGGATAGATCCATACAGGGTGTGGATTGATTACTAATCTTCTTCTACTTGGAAACTTCTCGGTTTTGATTGTGGATCAGTTGTAACTTCATTGACCATTTTTGTTGTGGGTTGGCATTTACATCTTGACTTCCATTTGAAAACACCAACAAGAAGCGCAATTGCAATTACGATGTAGAGGGGTGTAGACCATGCATATGCATAGTTGAGTGGAATTTTCCCAAACTAACTTCTTCCATTCGATTATCTTCTTTTAGGAGTTGGTGAACGTTGTCTAAGGAAATGTCTTTAATTTTGATTTTTTCAGACTGAATTCTTCCCTCGTTTTCGATCTTTATTTCAGGAAGTAGTAAAGGTTGATCTGGGATGATATGGTTGAATCTACAGGCCTTGACCGAATCATTTCAGCAAACAGTCAAGATTCTGTACTGCTTTGTAGCTTCGAGTCGCAAGTAGTGTTCGGGAATCGAAAGCGCCAATAATCGTACTAAAGAATAGTTCGCCGACAATATTGTCGGTACATCTAAGTAAATCATTCGTTGCAAATTTAAAATAATAATAATTCGCTAACAATGGCTTTTTATGTATCATTGTGGGTGCACCTGAGTAAACAATTCTTCTGGGTCCAAAATTCCGAATATTCAAAAAATGGAGACTTATTTTAGAAAAAATATATACAGGGTATTCATTTAATTAATTATTCTTTGTTGAGACACGAGTTTTCATTATCTAAAAAGTGAAAAACTAATTTGTGAATGCTCTTATATTGTTGTTGTGTAAAATTATTTAGCTGTAAAAATAATAAACTGGCATATTCAGTGATTCATTTTGGGTCAGCCGCATTCGTTTTGTTCATATTGTCGGCGAGGCTTATAAAAAAAAGATAAATTAAAACTTACTATTAAAACGGTAACAAAACTGTAAAATACTGTTAACACTTGAAGAGTACAAAAAGGGGCAATTTTGCCGACCTCCTAATGATGGCGCCCGGGGCGCTCCGTCCCCCCTAGGTACGACACTGATTGAAATATTTTGTTACATTCATTTCTATAAAATGTGGGTAGTCCAATAGTTTTGCGGGTGTGTATATTTTATTGATTGGGTGAACCAAGTCCTTTGTTTTCTGCAGCGTTTCAGGTGTGTATATTTTATACTCGAGCTTTCTGTATTCTCATGGATATTTCAACTACACGAAAGATTGGTTAAATAAATACAATTCTTTGTTTACAAGGTGTATATTTGAAAAATGATTTATTTCACAAAATAATTTATAAACAATAAATAGGATAATTTTGCTATATAAAACAAGATTACAATAAAATTTTAGAAAATAATCTAATGGTACTGATGGTGTTTATTGATTTCGTAAATTAAACCCAGTAAACCATAATTAAGATATAAACTTTTAACAGTACTACGAGGATTGCCTGAAAGTTTCCAAGCTGAACATGAAGATGGCAACTAATGTTGGGGAATGTGTTGGTGCACGTGTTGAAAAATACTCATTGAAATTTCAGCCATGGTTAGTTGGTTGACAATCACTTGAGTAAGTCATTGTAAGAGTTTTCACAAATTTGGGAAAAACTTTCTACCGAGCTGGCATTAAATATTTGTTTTTGAAAGGTAACGCGCCTACGGATATCAAAGATGAGTTGGAGAGATTTTACAACATAATTTACGACCATAAATTAAAACGTAGACTAGCTTGACTGATGATGAGCGATAAAGTCGAAAGGTTCATCAAATGTTACTGGTTGACCGTCGAATTAATGTTAGAGAGGCAGCAGAGGCTATGGGCATATAAGAACGCATTTGTCAACATATATTGACTAATGAATTAGGCATCGTCGCGTTTGCTCACTTTGTATAAAAACTCATTTTGCAGCGCATGAACATTTCCTAAACTGTTGGAGAGGTTTAAGCGGAACAAGTCCGATTAGATGGAACTTGGAACTACCACTACACTCTTGAGATGAAAGAACAGTCAAAGAAATGAGTTTTGCAAACGGTGAAACTGCTCGGAAAAGGGAGAAGATAGTTCTGTTTGCGGCCGCGACTTTTTTTTTGGGGTATCCGCGAACTTTTGCTCATTGGTTATTTTTTAGAAGGTAAAACAATAAAGGAAGACTATTATTAGGCATCATTAGTTGACAAGCTAGACAGAAATTTCAAAAACAACAGCATTTGAGAAAGGAAATGCTTCTTGTTTGCGCTATTTTTATTTTTTTTTTTTGGGAAAAATATAGGCACTGCTTGATAATACCGCCCAAACATACAATTAAAAATTACCAAAAAGGATTGTAGTAGTAGTATCGATCGGCTCAAGAGTATACAAAAGGTTCAACATTTTCGGTCCGGTTTAAATGACAAACTTCTGACGAAATCGGTTACCAACGGAAATTTATCACGAAACCAACTTTACTTAAAATAAATCAAAAGGACGGTTAATTATGAGTTGTTACTTCATCCTTTGCACTTCCTTTTTGCCTTCCTTTCCACAGACCCTGATTTTGTTTGGAGTAAGTGTTTTCGTGCAATAAGAAGCGACCACATCATTCAATGGTAAGCAAAAAAATACAGTGCACTCTTATTTAAGTGAGTTACGCGAGAACACTGCTTTTCCGTCAAGAAAACGCGGCAACTCGCACTTCAGCTATCGCCATGACTAAAATTTAATTTGAATTGGTTGACCTTGCACCGTACTCTCCAGATTTGGCCCCACTGATTGTTTCCTGGTTCCTAACCTAAAAATGTGTCTTGGAGGACAGATATTTGATCGAACAAGGAAGTGAAAGCATACGTAAACGCCTATTTGCAGAGAAAGGCGGAAGAAGACTATGTTAAAAAATAAAACAAAATTTTAAGAAAAAAATGCCTTGTTTCTTAGTTCGGTCGGAAACGGTTCAGACAATTCTCGTAATTTTAGTCACTGTGCTAAATCAAACATTAAGCTGATGACTCTGCGCTTCGAAAAATGTACAATAATATAGCTGCACTTATGAAATATATAAACTATTACAAAAATAAATATACATATTTTTACAATGTTTAAAACTATACAAAGGGGGAAATGGGGCAATTGGATTCGGTGGGTATTATAAAAGTTATTAAAATTCAAACTCACTAGGTTAATGAGTTTGAGCTATGGACAGGTAAGTTCACAAATTCAATAATCTGTTAAAAAGTTTATGATATCGGCTGTAGAGAAAAATAATAGTTTCATTTGTTACAGTTTTCAAAATCAAAAAACCATTTAATCCGTCAATGTTAGAAAGTTATTTTTACCTAAACACATTTAATTGGCAGTAATTCAGGTTTACATATTATATTCATGTCACAAATAAATACATTTTTAAGTTTCTTTAATATGTTATTATTACACAATTTGTACTTTTTTTAATTCAGGTAAATTTCTGGTACATATAAATAATTTTCAGTATTTACGCTACTATTAGATGAGTTGGTACGTTCTAGCTTATAAAGTTTAAGAATAATACATAGCAGCTAGCATTTGTGAGATAAAAAGAGCATGCACTAAAATAACGATGAAACAATATCATGTTACGCAAAGTACACTGCTTCAAATCTGCAGTTATCCTGAAACTTTTCTATATACAACAACTAAGTAAGAAGCCAAAGCGTCTGTAAATAATGTAGCTTGTTGAGATAAAAGAGAAGACATTATACCTCAACCATAAATGTGCTAAATAAGTCAGTTTTATAATACAGCTTCCATATAACAAAGTAAAACAGCCTGTCCGAAATTATAAAATGAAGGAGCAGTGCTCCAGTTAAAGCATAAGTCAAAAAGATCAAGCACCAAGCGTCTTAATGTAAATATCTTTACTATAAACACCATAAAATATGAACACGTACAGGTATAGAAGAATAAGGCTCTACATATGGCAGTTGTGTAGTTATTTACACCCATCATCTCATCTAGAAACATGAGAAGATAAAGATAAAATGCGATTCGTTTTGATCCACCAATTTTATTAAATTAAAACAAACATGTCAGAAAAAAGTAAGTCACCAATAGTTGAATGTGTTTCTGTATTTAACCAATATTTTTGGAATGCATGAGATATTTGATATGCATAGACCTGTGAGTTACTTTATGCTTTTAATCGCTCAATATTCATACACCATTCCTTGTATAACTTGAATATGGCTGATATAATAAAAATCAATTAGTGCATCACCATATTTCAATATTAACAGTTTTGAACCGTTTTCCATGAACGGATAATGCTGGGTTTAAATTTCATATCAGAATTTGTCCTCCTGCCATTATAAATTGAATTATTTAAACCTAAAAAAGTTTCTATCTTTCAATTTTCTGGTGGACAGTTTTAAGTATCTCATAATGAAACATTGTGTAATGTCCCCTATATTTTGTAGGTTTCTGTCTCATATAGAACATGTTTTAGTCATGTATTGTTGATTGCAGCAAAAAGTTCTGCTTACAATTAAGTAAGGTGAAGTGGGGTAAATGTGTTAGTATCCTCCCAAAATTTGAAAGGTATCAATCAGTAAGTGCCATCCGTGTTATAAGTAATACGCCACCACTGTTTACCTTCCAACCACTTCGAATTGTCTGCGCGGCTAATCTATCGCCAGTAGTTGCAAAGCTTCCATAATGGACGTTATTTATTGTGACGAGTAGCATATTATTTATTATTATTTGCGTAAAATTGTGATCTCAACTGGTAAGTTAGGTTATTACAAGGAGTGGGTTCATTTACTGTAGTTTACAATGTAGTATGTTTATTTTGTCATAATTTTAATATTTCACTGTATTTTGAGACTATATCACATTTGCCCACGAAATAAGCCTCACGAGGCAAATGTGTTAAACAGTGGCGGGGAAATTGTGTTATGTCACATTTGCCCCTTTATTATTTCAGTATGGCTATAAACAAGAAAAAGTCCTCGGATGATAAGAAATACACGAAAGCAGATCTAGAACTTGAGTGAATGTAAACGACGAGTACTCAGTGTGTATATATTTATTAAAATGCAGCTAAGCGCTTTCGGCCATTAGGCCATTATTAAAGCTGTCGTCATAAAAAAAGATCCAAAACAGGTGTCAAAAAACATCCAGCTAATAAAATTGAAACAATATTTACACTTCTGAATGGGAATTTCCATGATATGAAATATAATTGTACACCCTCTTAAAGGGTTATTTTAATGTTTTTTTGAATGATATCGTAACAATGACTTAACTTCATACATTGTTTCAATTTTATTAGTTGGATGTTTTTTGACACCTGTTTTGGATATTTTTTTATGACGACAGCTTTGATAATGGCCTAATGGCCGAAAGCGCTTAGATGCATTTTAATAAATATATACACACTGAGTACTCGTCGTTTACATTCACTCAATTTATATCTAGTGTGTACACCATACCCACAGACAGTTCAGATCTAGAACTGGCTATTAATGAAGCCAAGAGAACAACAATTTACAGAGCTGCTAAGATGTATGAAATTCCGTACGTTTCATTGCATTCCCGAATCAAAGGTGTATGTGGAGCAATAAAAGAAGAAAAATGCCGACCAATTACAATTCCAATCGAGGATGAAACAATGCTAGCAAATTGTTTAAAAATAGCTGAAAAATGGGGGTATGGATTTTCCCGAAAAGAAGTAATTGAACTAGTTGCTCGGTTCATCGAAAGCAACAACATAAAAAATAATTTTGAAAATGGCATTCCAGGTGAAGACTGCTTCTTGAAGTTCCAAAAGCGGCACAATCTGAGTCTTTAAACTCCTCAAAATGTGGAGTACGCCAGGAAAAAGGCATTGGATCCGTTCATAATCTATCAATACTTAGATTTGTTGAAACTTACCCTGAATGAACTTGGACTGCATGATAAACCGGAAAGAATTTGGAATCTGGATGAAAGCAGCCTCAGTATAGACCCAAGGAAAGTGTAAGTAGTAGGTGCTGTTAATAAAGCTTCGTCTCGAACAAGCAGCTCCCCTGGCAAAGACAACACCACAGTTTTGCTAATGTGCAATTCAGCAGGCGACAAAGCCCCACCACTAATTGTGTACAAAGGAAAGAACATATGGGACCAGTGGCTTGCCCCACCAGAACACGAATTTAAAGGAACTGTGTACGCAGCTAGTTAAAAAGGCTGGATGGAAGGGGATATAATCAGAAATTATTTTCTTAAGATTGTAGTACCTACCGTTGGTTCAGAGCGACCTGTTCTTATCATATAAGATGGTTACCCATATCAGCATTGAAACTTAGAGGCTGCTGAAAGGGAACAAATAACAATTTTTAAGCTTCCTCCACACAGCAGCCACTTGCTCCAACCATTAGATTTAGCCGTATTTAAATCGTTTAAATGCAAGTGGGATGAAAAACTTGTCACCTGGCAACGCAATCATGTAGGACAAAAATACCCAAAAAGGTGTTTTCACAGTTTTTGTGTGAAACATGGAAACTTATTTCCCCTGATGTCATCGTAAATTATTATTCCGGAAGAAAGTTTTCCCCCAGATCTCACGCAAAAGTGGAAGGAAACTAACAACATTTCAACACAGGTTCAAGAGCAAAGAAAAACTGATAACTCATTATCAGGCCCCTCAAACATTTGTGAACTTAGTAACAGCAGTGTGTCATTTGAACACCTTTTATTATCTGCAGTTAAACAAACACCAAAGCTACAACCACAGAAGAAAACTAGAATATGTCCTGGAGCCGAAATTTTAACATCCTCAAAAGCAATAAATATTCTTAAAGAAAAACGAAAACAGTTAAGAAGGGCGCTAAAAGAAAAGCTCGATTATTTTCCACCAGTAGCAGTGATGACAATCACACACCTCTAGAATGAATTGAGTTTGATAATTCTGAGGAGTTCGTGAATGAAGTGCTAAATAATGGTATTGATGAGATAATGGTATTGATGAGAATACCATAGATGTGCAAGAATTCCAAAATGTTGTTGCTCCGGGATGTTGGGTAATTGTAAAATATTCTACTAAAAAGTTCATCAAACATTTTGTTGGTAATGTGCTGGAACAAAGCGATGAAGGATGGGTCGTTAAATTTACAAGGCCATACAAAAATAAATTTGTTTGGCTAAAAACCGAAGACACTGACGGTAGTCGACAACGATATTATCACCGTTTTGCCAAAACCATCCACCGACCGAAGAGGCTTACTAGATTTTCCAGTTCGCTTTGGGGGTTATAATTTATAGTTCTGTATAACTACAGCAAATATTATCATTTTTGGACATTTTCTATTATCATGTTTTTTTTTAGAAAATCTGCTAATTTTGCTTTTATATTTGAAAAATTTATAACTTTTAAAGTGTTTGAAATATTTTAATAAACAAAAAACGAAAATGTGCTCATTTCTCTATATTTTATAATTTTGCCCCGGTAATAAATGTACAGGCTTTGCATTACAAAATATTGGTCGTTATCACATTTGCCCCAAGCTAAGGGGCAAATGTGATGGAATAACCGTGTTTTGAAAAAAATACTAACAAAAAAAAATGAGCTAATAATTAAACTTAAAACACAATGATGAGCAATAAACATCTCCAAAATGTATTACATTTTTTTTAGAATTTTAATTATTAAGCTTTTTATTTAGCGGCGTCATACAGTCAACCTAATGAAAAACTATATCACAATTACCCCACTTCACCTTACTGAATATATTTTGGTCAATTATGTTTAATCACATTACATATTTTATTTATTTTTTGTTAATTTTAAGGTTGAAATAAAAAATGTAGAATGTGAAAAATTCTGAAAACTATAACAAAGAATCTATTACAAATTGAAAACTATTTACAAACGAATTCCACGGTTCGTGGATTTTACATAGTTCAACAATTCGTCAGAATCTTCACAAACGATAGGCTTTTCGTGATAACAAGCTACATCATGCCATGCAATACCATCGTTATATACGTTATTCAAGATTGACAAGCAAGATTCTGAGGTTCTGTTAATGTCAAATTCAGCATTATCTGGTTGACGTTGTTTCTTGTGACCGGTTGACGACCATGGGTTGTAGTTCCATTCGGTTGGTGGTCTGTTGGTTGGTTGGATCTTTTCTCGGTTAGCAGACCAGAACCAACCGAAGATGTTCTTGGGTTCGAGATCGGGGCGGTTTTCGCAACCTTTGAAATCGCACAATCTTCCCGATGTCCAGATGAATGGGACATCATCTAAAACAAAAAAAATTGTCAATACGCAAAAAAATCAAAGAGGAATCACTTGAA
This sequence comes from Galeruca laticollis, assembly GCA_963921935.1. Classification (NCBI taxonomy): domain Eukaryota; kingdom Metazoa; phylum Arthropoda; class Insecta; order Coleoptera; family Chrysomelidae; genus Galeruca; species Galeruca laticollis. The sequence continues at coordinate 176,227,679 of OY998177.1, forward strand.
GTAATTGTAGAATATATGAAACAACTACATAGATACAAAATAGTTCTGGATAGAATCGACAAATCAGAAAGGAAATGGGATCTCTATCCAATGTAGTAACTACCGATGTACACCCAATATGCAGATTGGCTACGACACTTATTGATAAATAAGACTTCCAGAATATACAGAATATAGAATACAAGGAATACAATATATATATATATATATATATATATATATATATATATATATATATATATATATATATATATATATATATATATATATAGTTGAAGGAAAGTTTTTGGACCTCTTTGATATATTGTTTTTTTTTTATTCTTGGGATTAGGTCTTTATTATAAATCTAACGAAAACTTAGTTTTAGAAGAAACATATTTATTAACGTTTCGGCTATACGGTGTAGCCTTTATCAAAATACACAAAATGATGCATATATCCTCCTCAAAAATTTGAGAAACTTGTTTTAAAACATTTATTATATAATAATAATAATAAATGTTTTCAAACAAGGATGACTTTCCTCAAATCTTTGAGGAGGATATATGCATCGTTTTGTGTATTTTGATAAAGGCTACACCGTATAGCCGAAACGTTAATAAATATGTTTCTTGTAAAACTAAGTTTTCGTTAGATTTATAATAAGGACCTAATCCCAAGAATAAAATTTTATAGATATGGGTTTCTTTGAGGAAACAGGTAGACAATTTGGTCAACATTCTGTCTCCTTATTAAAAAAATGGGCAAAACTTAACACAGGTTAGCATCACTCAAGAACAGAAAGATTTTCCTTTTAAAATGTAGACAGAACTGATGTTCCTCTAGACACATAACAGACGGAATAAGGAGCATAGATGGATTATTGGGAACAAGATCTGGACAACTAGGATGTAAGATAAACAACTTTAATTTAAGGTTGATAAAAAACTTGATTAATTTAGAGAAAAGGGTTACTTGTTCTGGTTTGGGTGAGGTAGATCTATTAAGACAGAATTGCTTAATGTTTTACCTAATAATATTTTAGTTGAATTTGAAAATAGATAGTTGATAAGATACAACAATATTTTTGGAAAAATCAAGGAAACTCAGACATCAAAATTTGAGAAAATTAAAACTGATCTTTTTAACGACGTTAAATATGACGAGAAATGGTCTAAGAACTTAACAGATATTGACTTTCCTTAAAATATGAAAAAGTTTCTTTCGTTAGGTCCTAGGTTTTGTGTCGAGCCGTCAATGAGTGTGATTTCAAAATATCAAAAATTTTAGCTGATTTGGAAAATATTATTATGAATTTAGATGATAATAACAAAGATTTGACGAGATCTCGCTTTACTAATATTCTTACTAATTTTTCACATAAACACAAAAATGACAGGCATTTCATGAAGAAGTATTTTTTTGAGTAGAGATTTCCTTACAGAGCATCCAAATTTGTATATAGCTAGATTTTACAATTCAATAATTCCTAGATTTTATGAACTGCCAAAGATTCATCAGCAGAGTTTAGTGATGACACCTATAATATCATCTCCGGATTCTCCTAACGGACACATTGCACAATATTTAACTGACATTTTGACCAAATTTTATAATTTTGAAAATTATTATAACATCAAACATTCTTTCACGTTTAGTAGTTTTATAAATGATCTCGTTATTCCATATGGTTTCGTTCTTGTCAGCATTGATGTGGTCTCACTTTAAATGTCATTTTAGACAGTATTTCAGCACATTGGGATGATATTCAACCTCATTATCTATTGACTTGATCAGCTTTTAAAGAGGCACTTTAATTTATTTTTGACTCTAACGTTTTCGTTTTCAATGATAAATTTTATAAACAGATTTTGGCACCCCAATGGTGTCTACTATATCACCAATTTTAATAAATTTTATTTTGGATGACCTCATTAAGCATTCTATTGATTCTTTGAATTTTCCAATTCATTTTATCTAAAGGTATGCGGATGATTTGAGTCTCGCTCATCCTAATGATAGGGCGCAGTTTACATTGAGTTTGTTCAACGCTTATAATGAGCACTTACAATTTACAGTCTAGAAAGAAGAAAATAGTATTTTACCTTTCCTAGACATGAAAGTGCATAGGGGAGAGGACAATATTATAAGAACTTCTTGGTATAGAAAACCGATATACAGCGGCTACGTTTATGAATTGGAAAAAATGAAATTAATAAAAATCGAAAGAGTGAAGTAAGTACAATCATAAAAAAATACTTGAAATAATAAAACAATTCAACACCCTGTATCTCATTAACGACAAGACTTATCACATATGTTTATAAGAACTTTTTGTCTTAAAATGGAGTGACGAAGCGCCCACTACAATATTTTAGATTACTTAGGAAACACCCTATGCAGTAATAAGTTTATCAGTTATTGTTCATGTCATTTTCATGTCATTTTCTAAATAACGATCTAATTGCATTGGAAGACATTCTATTTCAAAACTCATATCCTAGATGGTTATAAACAAATTTATAAACAACAAACCGACAATATTCAGAAAAAATGAAGATATTGTATCTGATTCAGTCCACAGTACAAATTTGTCTTTTGATTTTCATTACCTAACATACCTGGTTTAACACCTGACCTGCTTAAAGTTTTGAAGGGCTCAACTACTGTTAAGGTTGCAACCTATAATTTACTTACGGCTATCAACCTTTACACTAAAATCAAGTCAAAGTTGGGCATCGGCGAGGTTTTTAATCTTGTTTACAACATTCCTTGTAACGAATATAATAAAATATATATAGGCCTGACTTCTAGATGTTTATCTGGGCGATTGACTTCACATAAGAGCGACTGTAATACTGCAAAGTTGTGTTCTTTAGCAGAGTACTATGAGTTTTGATAATGCAAAAATACTTGCAAATGAAAAAAAAAAACTATAAGAGACTTTTTCTTGAGATTTGTCATATACATCAAAAATTTAAATAACTGCCCAAACAAAAAGTCTGATCTTGACGAATTTCTTACTCCTGTAAAATTCTTGTTATGTTCTGATGTATAATTTTCAAAACTTATTTTGGTGAGTCAATTGTGTTTTTTTTTCAAATATATCATTTGGAAGTTACGGATAATTTCAATTTACTGACAGAAAAAGTTTAATTATTAAAAAATTAGCATAACAATGATAAATTATTTTATAAGATGTTCAAAATTACGTCCATTGGTTTCCATACGAGCTTCAAATGATTGTCGCACATTATGTAACATTTCTGGCTTCACTTGTTGACATTCTTGAACTCTAGAGATTCTGGCTGAGTGGCAGATGTAGGGTAAATGCACCAGTGAATGAACACTCAAGACGTTTTGAACTTCACTGTATTTTTATAAACAATTCGTACTGATTTTCAGCTACAGAAAAATATCACTTCGTGTTCAATGAAGTAGTGAACACGTTGCATACGATAGTTACAGAAGTAGACAGTTTAAGACTTAGTAAAAAAATAAAATGTAAAATGTTGCATAATACCCCAGTAAATGAACGAATGCTACCATTGCTTGAACATGGCTGGTCCAATGAATGAACTTATGAAGAAAATAGACGTTGAACAATTTTTATTCAATGATTATCAACGACAACACAACATATGGTGATACAATATTATTTCAGACGAATTTCAGCGTTTCTGGACATTCGGAAAAACCACGTCTTATAAGCTTGGGTGCTTCAATCATTTCCACAATTGAAGTTTTCTCGTACCATATTTGGTCAACACGATCTGGCCATTTGGAAGTATTGGTATTGGGACCTGCTGGTGTCATAGCGCGAACTACATATTCATTACCTTCTGCATTTTCCACTACTCCAGGAAAATATTTTTGGTTATACATTATTATGACATAAGCTCCAATAGTAATTTCTTGAAAATCATTGATTTTTGCTCCATTTTTATCCCTGTTGATATCATCCAGTATATTCCTTATATTGCTCGGATTGATATTTTCAGAATATTTACGAATCTCGGGACACTCGTAGGAACCACGTCTAATAAGCTTAGGTGCTTCGATCACTTCTTGTACCATATCTGGTCAACACAATCTGGCCATCTAAAGGTATTAAGACCAGCTGGTGCCATAGAGCGGACTTTATATTCATCATTGTCAATAGATTCTACTATGCTAGGAAAATATTTCTGGTTATATGTTATTATAACATAAGTTCCTACAGTGATATCTTGGGAAACACTAGGATTTTTATCTTGATTGCCAGTATCGATTATATCAGCCTGTGAACAGGTAACTTCTGTTGGTTTGGTTCTTTTCGCGGTTCTTCTTGTGGTTGCTTCTTGTTTTTTTCTCTCTAATTGATTTTTGTTTCAGTTTCTCAGCTTCTTTTTCCTTTTTCTCAGATTCTTTTGTATCTGTATAGTCTTTCCATTTTTTGGAAGTGATGGCAAACGGCATTGCCTGTTTCCTTTTGCCACACTTTTTTTCAATATTTGGTCAATGAAGATGTTGTAGCCATACGTCTCTGGCAGTTTTCGGCTTCTGCGGCTCTTGATTATGGAAATCGACACTACTGTTATCTATTACTACATCTGTTTTATCTGGAATCTCGATTTCTTCTACAGCATTCAGATAATCTGTTTTACTTGTTTTTTTCTCGTAACCTTCTATTAGAGTATCATTATTAGTTATACTCTCTTGCTCGGTACCGTCCAATATATCTTCAGGATTTTCAGGTTTTCTATATCTTTCGTTCTATCCACATTCCATATTATTGATGAATTGTCAGATATGTTAGCTGGATAGAGAATACCATCAATTTCCAATGGTAGGTTCAACAGGTCATCTGTTAAGTCTGTTGTGTATTCTTGTATATCCGGTATGTCAAAATTAACAATATTCTGTGAGTTGTTTTCAAAGGCTTCTTCAGATTCTTGGCTCATTCCATTTCTCAAATTATTCGTTCCATCGGCATCGGTTGCTTCTTTACATATTATCCAAAAGTTGTAGAACTGAATGTCGACTGCTTTTTCACCCCTTCATATGCACTATTGAATTCTATCAAAGTTTTTGAATCTACATAATGTTTAATGACTTTCAGAACAGTTTTATATTCGTCTCTGGTCACAGAAACTTCCTCGTCACAATTTAGGTCAAGCTGCTGTCTCCTTACTGAAATGCATTGGGAATAACTCACAGCGTCTGCACTAAATGGAAACAATCCACATTTTCTGAAATCGTTTTTGATGAATTCCGGTTTGATCGATTTTTGGGAAAGGGGGGGCAAAGGTATTTTTTGTAAATGATGTATTGGTGTTCTGTTTATGTTTCAAAATGGTCTTTTTCCAGTGTCTTTTGAGAGACTTGAATACTGATACGTCACAAGGTTGCAAGATATGTGTTGCATTGGGCAGAAGGCAGTAAAGTATTATTCTTTTCTGTACACAGATTTATGACCGTCAAGCAATACTAAAACAGGAAATTTAATGTTGTTTTCTTGAAGCCAAGGGAAGAAAATATTCGCAATAAATTCGTAGAATGTTGCACTCGTCATCGTCATCCATCCACTATCTGATCGGCCAATACCCCACTCCTCAGGTATAGTTTGTGCAATATCTCTTGGAATACGCTTGTACGGGTACACAATCATAGGTGGAACAGATTCTCCTGAGGCAGAAAATGTACAGAGAACTGTTATGCATTATTTTTCTGGGCCACTAGCAATTTCATAAAAATTCCTGTAATTTTTGGGACCCAAAAGCTTTCCAGTTTTGGGACAAGTCTGCAAACCGGTTTAATCCCCATTAAAAATTCTATCAGACTCAAAAAGGATGTCTTCAACGCCTTCTCCAATTAAATATTCCTTCATCTCCTGAAACCATTTTCGAATATTTTCCTCTGTTACAGATGCTCTCGCCTTGGATATTAATTCTGTATTCCTTGTGGTTATTTTTGGATGCCTTTGTAAAAAAAGATGTAACCATTTCCTACCCGGTCTATCATCCACGAATTTATTGGACTTATCAACAGCTTTGAGGACACGTTGCACTGAGTCCTTCACCTCATCGGGATGCATGGGAAATCCTAATAGAGCTTTGTAAATAATCCAAGTTTCTAGAATAGTTTCTTCTTTGGAGGTCAACATGGTGGGAGGTCCCATTTTTCGAATCATGGGAACTTTTCCAGTGGTTTTGTTGAAAAGTGTACTTTTCGGAATCCCATATTGTCAGCTGGCCGCATTGATGGTGATTTCCTTCTTTCTTATTGCTTCCACGGCCTTCTGGAGACAGTCATCGGAATATCGGAATCTTACATACTTTTTCTGATGTTCTGGCTTGGGCTTTCCACCTTCTATATTTCTGTCAAATGATTGAAAAAAATATGAAATCAGAAAAAACAGAGAAAGAATAAATTGTTCATTCACTGGAGCACCATTGATCTATGTTATGATTCAATGAATGAACAAAGTCGTTCATTTACTGGATAGCAAGCTTAGTAGACATTTCCTGACGGAACCCGTGAAACAGCCTTTCTAAACGAGTATATAAGGATCAGATCGATGAAATCTAGATTAACACGTAAAATCCCAATGAATGAACATTTTGTTCGTTTACTGGGTTCAGCACATGCACCAATGAATGAACACTCAAATTATTGAATTTAATAACGATTTCGGTGTATTTTGAGGTTAGGTTTTCGATAAAATCAGTTGAAATCAATTAATTGATGTGATAATGACGACACACCACACATCTCATTTGTTAATATCTTATTCTGTACTATTGCTCACCTGGTTATTGCTTAGTATCGTTCCCATAACAGATACGTTTCTCAAATTTTGTCAACAAAAACATAGCGGTACGTTCATTTATAAGAACTGACAAGAACTGACTTGAACTAACGAAGTATCACGTTAAGAGGAACATGTTGCACGTCATGAGGGATATTGCAGTGTTTAGGAGAAAGACACCATATTCTTAATGATTTCAGATATATTTCAATTTGTTCATTCAATGGTGATGTTCATTCACTGGTGCATTTACCCTACTAGTTACTTCCAAATGTTAACCGTTTTTCGGTCACTATGTTTTGTTCTTTTTTTGTTTTTCGTTTTGTTTTTGTTTCAACCAGTAAATTGAAATTACCCCAAATGATATACTTTTCACTATAGGTATTAGATATTTTTGTAATCAACTTCCAGAGGAGAATCCGAAAATGGGAGAGGTGATCATAGAAAGGAGGGGGCTAAAGTTATAAGGAGTACATATGAGCAAAAAAATGTCCTCCTTTATATGATTTTTGACGTATTTTTGTATTTATTCATAAAAGTGACGGCCTCCGATTTATAGAGGGTGGATAGTTTTCATTAAAATGTTCTCTCTCTCTCTCTCTCTATATATATATATATATATATATATATATATATATATATATATACATCGATAAAGAATTATTAATTATCGTGAAACATTGTGAAACGTCCCCTATATTACGTCGATCTTTGATATTTTGAAGTTGAAGGTTAGCAAGTCTCTGATGATATAACCACATTATGAAAATACTATTTTTCGTTGACCGCCGTTTTATAACAAGGTAACAATATTACCAACATTCCAGTATTCAGCGTTTCCTCAGAGAGCCTACACAAAAGTTACGGGGATTAGTTGAAGAAAATGATAACACGATTATTGCTTCATTTATGTTTGATTGTGTTAATCGACAGAACTTTACAATAGCTAGAATAATGAAGATAAATCTATTTCGTAAGAATAAAATTAATTGACACGATTTGCACCTTTATTTGCTTAACTACTGATTTGAAAATAAAACCATTTTGATTCTGTCGTGCGATATAAGTAATCATAAGTTTTAGAATTGCACACGACTACCTCTCAGAACAATGTATTGAAAGAAATTGCAAGGTTTTATGTGTCTTTTTCAAATGCATGATAGTAGAAATGAATGTGCTAACGACGATGCCATAAGCTAGGACTAAATAATCACAACGTATTGTAATAGTTATTTAATCAACAAGCACATTAAGGAAGGCGATCAACGATCGAGATATTTTAACGCGTGAGCGCAGCGAGCGCGTTAACGTTGGATATATTAATCGCATTTTAATGTAAGAGTTGGTTACAACACTTTTCCGTCGACCGAATATTTTTCTAAAGTGGAGAAAAACAGATTACAACTTTTATTTTATTTATTATTCATCATTTTCATATTTATAATTATATATGTTCATAGTCGAAATATTACAATTATTAAAACTAAATGGAGACACATTAGAACTTTTGTTTACCTCGCTACCTTGGAGATTTGTCACAGAATTTATTTCAGCGTCGGTAAAAAGAATGGTACGATAAGCCTGTGTTGCAGTTTCACACAGAATTTTTTTAGCTGTATTAACTTTATTTTGTAACGAATTCTCGATATATCCTTTTGTCACAGCAGTGGATTTCCAGCCACCAAGTCGTTTAATAGCTAAAAAATCTGCACCGCTGTCTGGAAGTATCAAGGTAGAAGAATGCCGGAAACAATGTCCCGTATACAGATGCGGCTGCTTTAATTTAAAAAAAGTGGCTATAAAATGGGCGGCATCTTTGAAAATGTATTTACACCAATTTGCTGCGTAGAACATTTACCATTTTTATAAAAAATAAAAAAGCATCGTTCGTTGATGCAGCGATATAGAAAAAGGAAAAATATAATTTCTCGATACGTAAGTAATATTTAAACTTTTTTACCAACTTTTGAATAACCATTCCATATTTACTGTTACAGTCAATGTAAATATATATTTTTTCTTTGGTGCCTCATTTTACCTATTTAAACACAACTCAGCGTATTTAAATCGAACTTTCAAACACGCGCGTTTTTTAAAGTTACCATGGTAACAACAACTCGAGAAACGTAAGTATCAATTAGCCTGTCCAAGCGAGCGAGTGGTTATTACCGGCTGTAATGTCAACAAATGTCAAAATACGTCACGGTTATACTGATCGCTTTGATATAGTGGTATTTACCAATGTCTTTATCTACGTTCTGTACGGTATAGAGGATTTGTTTAGTTACATTTTCGCTATTTTGATTTGTTTTTCAGTGTTTATTATCGTTTTCCCATTTCGAAACGTAAGAACAGTTTTAATGAATATGCCATAAACAAATTTGAAATATCACATCTGTCAACTGCTACTCTGCTTCCGACAGGGTTACTTGTGGTTTTAACCGTGACGTAATTTGACATAAAACGATGACGTAACGGTAAATACCAATCCTCGCTAGGACGCTACGGTATTTACTTTTGGTATTAACCAACCCTCGCTTGGACAGGCTAAATGACAACTTTTTGATTATTGATCTGACAACAGTACCTCGAAACGTCAAATAAAAATAAATACTATTTAGGATGGACTTTCACGAAACTTGGCTGGGCATCGAGGACGGACTCCCATTTTTTTGTAGTAATAATATAATAATAATATTTTATGATTTCAAAGTGCACCAATAAAAAAAAATAGCGTAAAGTATTCGTGGATAACTGGTCCTTCAAACACTTGCTCTATTTCGAGCACTCCGGCTGCACCGTCGTGTTCGAAAATTCGCTCGTTTTTGAAAGACCTCTTTATCCACTTATACTTTAATATACTACTTCTACTAATCTACGACAACCTCGATGAATGTTCATTTTATAACCGTAACTTCAATAATAAACAATCACATTTTGTACAGAATTTCATTTTTGCATCGATTGCTAGGCAAGTTACCAAGCAACAAATGCGAAATGGAATATTTCGTGTTAGGTGTAGGTTCACTCTAAAATCACGACGACTACGGCTTGTCAAATTATGACGTCCAGCGACAAATTGATGAAATGTCAGCATATCGTTTCTGTCAAAGTTTTAGTAGGTAACGAGTAATTTCATAGTTGTTTTGTATAAAAACTATTAATTAAAATGGAAACTGATAGTGATATTGAGTTTGATTTGACACCTCCGAACATAATAGAAGCAGCAAAGGTAACAACACTGAATTTATTACCGGAAACGTCGAAGAGTATCTATCAACGCGCTTATAACCTTTTTTTGAAATGGAAGGTAGATCAAAAGACAAAATCGTTTTCCAAGAAAGTTCTAATGGCTTATTTTGGCGACTTAGCCAAAAAATTTAAAAGTTCAACATTGTGGTCACACTTCTCAATGCTGAGAACGACTCTTAGTATCTATAATGATATAAATATTGCCAAATATTTGAAACTGAAAGCGTTCTTCAAGCGGCAGACTAACGACTACAAACCCAAAAAGTCAAAGATCTTTACAGCAAATGACATCGATAATTTCATTGAACAGGCTACAGATGAAATATATTTGGCAGCAAAAGTAAATTTTATATTTCCATTCGATGAAAAATATGTTTAAGTAAACTAATTTACATTGTAGGTTGCATTAGTTATGGGAGTAATGGGTGCATGTAGAAGACATGAATTACATCAAATGAAATACCAGACAGTAAAACCAAACTAGTACGAAATTTTACTGTAACTGGCAAATTCTACGAAATTTATAAAAAATACGCAAATCTTCGCCCTCAAAATGTTACTGGTCTATGGTTTTTCCTTAATTATCAAAAAGGAAAGTGCACCATTCAGAGAATAGGTCTGAATGAGTTTGGAGCTATGGGAAAAGACATTGCCAAGTATTTAAAATTCCCAAATTACGAATTATATACTGGGCACTGCTTTCGCCGATCCCCCGCAACAATTCTTGTTGATGCTGGAGGTGACATAACCACGTTAAAACGCCATGGTGGCTGGAAATCTACTACAGTCGATGAGGGATATATTTATGAATCGAAGAAAAGTAAGCTTGATATAGCAAATAAAATTACAAATGCAATACAGAACATACCATCGAATTTAGAAATGGAAAATCGCGAGAAGCCGTCGACAAATTATAAATTTCGAAAAGAATTAAGTATTCAGCTATCAAGTTCTCCAAATATGATATTCAATAATTGCACATTCAACTTCAATTAGATACATACATATATTTATAGACTTCTATTTCTGTGTACCTATTAGAAATAGCAATAAAGAAAATATTTACATATTTCTTCGATTTATATTTTAATTCCGGTAGAAAGCCCATTAGCGGTGAATTCGGAGTAATGAAATATCATCAGTTTATTTCTTTCAAAGTTTTTGCAATGCATGAATGTATTAAACGCGAACGATATGTTGTCATAGAAAAAGTGTAGTATGCAACTCGCAACAAAATGGCCATTTTACACTGGTATGAATTGCAGCACTTGCCTTCGGCCGTATACTCGTGCAAAATGGGCATCATTTTGTGCTCATTGCATAATATACTCTTATGTTGTCTGTGCATGTCTATTTAACGTAATATTAGCAGTTTAAGGTTAGGTTTTGTTCTGTTTTGATAATTTAGTAAAAATTGTAGTAATGTCAGGTCGGTGCAATTGTAACAATTTCGATGGAGACGTTTGTAGCATGTTACATTTGTACCTCGGATTTGTGGCCTCGCCTTGACATTGAATGAGGGAAAACAAATATTTATTTATGTTCATTTTACGTTTGTAATATGCTCAAACATGGCTATTGTTAATTTGTCGAGCATTGCGGAGCAGTTTTGTAATGAAATGAAGTATTAAAGAAATGTGGAGACAGTTTAAACAGTGGATATGTCGTAGATATAGAGTATACGATGGAAGTTTAGGAGCGAAGCAATAAGGCATAATTACTTGATAGTCACTTCATTGTCACTTTACAAATGAAAGAAATAATGGTCAAGACAACGCATAAGTTAAATAATTGATTTGTTTTCCCTCAGTAACTGTCAGCGGCCATGTTTTGACGTCACACTTTTTCGGTCTATAGGACAATATAAGTTATCCATAAAATACTTCAAGTATTTTATGAAGTGACCAAACAAAAGAAAACGCTCTAAAAGTTAAAGCAAGTGTTATTACCACAATGTCCGTCTTCCATAGGAAGTTTACACAATCTTACGAAGAACCGGCGCACTATTTTCGAGCCAATCCTAACGTCTGTTAGTCGTGCAACTCCATCGGGGCCGAGGTAAAGGTGAAATTGGCCTAAAATGACATGCTTGGGTAAAATGACATATTGGCGATGTTGCTACTCTAAGAAGTCGCTACCTAATTGCAAACATTCTTCACCATGGTCCTGGGAAGGTCCATACTTAATCAAGAAAAGGATCAATGATGTTATATATCGCAGAAGCAAGATCCCCAGCGCCATTCGAAGGAGACCATGACCTAGAGAAAGGAGTAAACCATATTCGAGATGTATCTGACCCTACCTTCGATGAAATTATGGGCGCGTATGGAGGTACCGGGAAACTAGATATGGAGTCACTTCGGGACAACGACAATATTTCTTCACTCTCTCGGAAAATTATTCACTGGCATACAATATCCCCGCCCGTATCAAGAACGCACGAGGGTTGGCAACCGTCTTTCGAAAGAAGTTCGGGCAATTAGAAAAACTTGAAGCCCAGATTTCAGACCCAGGCAAGACACTACGACTCAAAGACAATTCGCGGTACGTCTTCTACGTGGTAACTAAAAAATAATTTCAAGATCGTTCCACCTACCGCGATGTGTGGGAAGCACTTCGAAACCTCCGAGACCATGTGTTGGAATCCAGTGTGAAGAAACTGGCTATGCCTAAGATAGCGAGTAACCAGTTGGATTGGCGAGTCATCATGAACATGGTAGATACCGGTGTCCAAATATTAATTTGCAGCTACAACCCCCGTTATCAGTATCCGATGAAGACGGTGCCCTGTTATTTCCATAAGATCGGAAAGGGTAGAAAAGGGGCCAGTTGCCGATTCAAACATCCAGTCTCAGCTACACAAAAGTTCCAGGAGGAACTTCCATTTAAGGAGGGGGTAATGTTACGAAATAGCACACTAGTGTAGTCCCTGAATCCGACTCTGGCTAAGCCATGTATGAAAGTTAAAATTTTGGCGGGTGCGCAGGGATTTCTTAGAACTGTTTTGTGACTATTTTATCTAGACATTGTTTTTGTGACCAGTCTTATCTAGAAAATTCCAGAGACTCAATTGTTTTTGTGTAAGCAACAATCTAGGAGTATCTAGTAAAAAAAGCACTAATATTATAAGGACCGACCAGCGGGAGAAGTTTAGTTTATAAAGTGATCTCGTGATATAAACAACGAACAAGTAAATAGTCTAAGTAGTGAAGTGTTTATATAAATTAATGTAAGTAAATATACTGTGAACATAATATAAATTAGTGTAGTGTAGTGAATAAATAAATTAAGTTAGTAGACATAACGTGTGTGTATAAATTTATCCCACCTGTAATAAAAATGTTTAAATAAATAAGAAAAACATTACAATATTGTCAAAATTTGGGGTAGATGAGCTTGTATATCCTAACGGAAAAAAATCAGCAAGCGCGTTTACAATAGCATCTGGGTGATTAAGAGGTTGGCTTTTATAAAACATGTTCTTAGGTACGCTAGTGGTTTTCCTACTTGCATTAAGATTGGACCAGAACTTTTTAGGAACAATTGCTCTAGCTGTTGCTCTATATCTCTCATATAGTTATAATGACTTCGACTTATATCTCTTTCCCGGAAGTTCAACCCTGGATAACAATCGACCTCCCCACTTTGAGGGCGCAAGGCGGCCCAAAAAGAATGATTGGGAGGTCGCCAAGAACGTTATCACAGCACCGGCGATTGAATGGGCAATAAAATCATTTCAGCCCTTCAAATCTCCCGGTGAGGATGGCATCTTTCCAGCTCTGCTACAAAACGGACTGGAATTACTTTTACCCACCCTCATTAAATTGTATAGAGCTAGTCTGGCGTGGAATTATATACCACCCAGTTGGTTGGCGGCTAGGGTAGTATACATACCGAAAGTAGGCCGCACAGACCCACACCCTAAATCGGTCAGACCAATTAGCTTAACATCTTTCCTGCTTAAAGGACTTGAAAGAGTACTGGACTGCCATATCAGGCAGGTAGCTTTATACAGCTCCCCCCTGAGCATCCACCAGTACGCTTATCAAACAGGCGAATCAACAGATTTAGCATTACATAACCTTGTTGAGAAAATCACACAATCCCTTAACAATAAGGAGATTGCGGTGGCCATTTTTCTCGACATCGAAGGAGCATTCGACAATGCACTACCGGCCTCCATTGGTTCAGCTTTGACTGAAAAGGGCATTAAACCAACGATTACCTGCTGGATATATACCATGCTCACTAATAGAACAGCCACTACATCTATTCAAGACGAGGCCATCAGCTTTAAGGTTTCCAGGGGCTGCCCACAGGGTGGAGTGTTATCTCCCCTTTTGTGGTCACTCCTGATGGATGACCTGCTTGGTACTCTCGTGGGAAGAGGGGTAGAACTGCAAGCGTATGCAGACGACCTTGTAATTCTGGCAAGAACCAAGTCAGGACGGGTTGCACATAATACCCTCCAAAGGACTTTGGACGATGTCTACAGTTGGTGCCAGAGGGAACAGATGTCTGTTAAACCTGGTAAAACTGTAATAGTTCCCTTCACTAGGAGAAGGAATTTGGCGGACATTCCGCCACTTTCCTATAATGGTGAGGTTATTCCATCTGCAGCGGAAGTAAAATATTTGGGGATCATCCTAGATAAAAAACTTACTTGGAAACGCTCACTTGGAAAAAGTCATCCATAAGGCCAGACTTTCCTTGTGGACATGTCGCAGGATCTGCGGAAAATCTTGGGGCTTGGGTACCAAACAAATCCATTGGATACGTGTGATGATTGTTAGACCAATGATCACATACGGAGCCATTGCTTGGTGGTCAAAAGCTTTACAGACAACGACCCAAGCAAAGCTCTCTGGCATACAGAGACAGGCTAGTTTGGCTATAACTGGTGCTATCAATACCACACCGTCAGCAGCCATGGAAATCCTCCTGGACCTTCCTCCTCTCCATATACTTCTGGAAAAGGAGGCCAGATGGACAGCATATAGAATTGTGCATATTTCTAAATGCACAAAACAGGCTTATACAGAGCAAAGTAGAATACTAGCTGCCACCGAAAGTCGTAGTGTTCTGGGAATGACCTCTGATATAATGCCCCCAACAGTAAATTATAATCTGCCTTATACCGTCCTATTTCCAAATAGAGATGAATGGGTTCTCCGCAAGGATGAACTCTCGAGAGCAGACATCTGTTGGTACACTGATGGATCAAAGACACCCTCAGGCTCTGGTGCGGGTGTATACGGTCTCAACCTCTATGGGATCCTATGCAACCGTATTTCAGGCGGAAATTTATGCCATTGCTTCATGTGTGGAGAGTTTGGGGCAATCCAACCACACACACAGATCAATAAAAATTTTCACGGACAGCCAAGCGGCCTTGAAAGCACTTAGCTCGTACCGTGTAACGTCAAAATTGATTCTAGACTGCCAAAAAAGACTCGCCTCAATAGGAGAACGCAACAGGGTAT
The DNA here is from genome assembly GCA_963921935.1 of Galeruca laticollis. Lineage (NCBI taxonomy): Eukaryota > Metazoa > Arthropoda > Insecta > Coleoptera > Chrysomelidae > Galeruca > Galeruca laticollis. The sequence goes on from OY998177.1 coordinate 176,243,183, forward strand.
CGCTGGTTTGGATCCCTGGCCACTCTGGTATGGATGGTAATGAGAAAGCTGACTCTCTTGCAAGAGAGGGTGCCGCTCATGACTTTATCGGACCAGAACCTACAATTGGCATCGCAACAAGTGTTGTCAAACAAACACTAAATACCTGGACTGCAAGAAGAGTTTTAGACTTCTGGCATAATATACCAGGATTGGTTCATTCAAAGGCCTTCATACATCCTTCGAATAATGTATCCAAACAAATGTTAGGCTATAATAGACACGATCTACGGTGCCTAACAGGCCTTCTAACAGGCCACTGTCCTTTGAATCATCATATGCTGAAACTTGGACTGTCGGACGATCCGATTTGCCGTCTTTGTTTGGAAGATGATGAAACAGCAGAGCATATAATTTGTGCCTACCCGAGTCAGGTATCTGATGTTTGGCAGGGCCACTCTCTTGCCCTCGGACCTGAAATATCATTCACTGAACAAATTAATCGGCTTCGTTAAGAAGCTGAATTTGTTTGGTGAAATTTGAATAGGTATGAGCCACAATAGACTCTCACGAGTCGCAGTGGAGGGCCTCATTGACCCACTCATTCTAAACCTAACCCTAACCTAACCTATATCTCTATTAATTTTGGTCCGCAGATTACTAAATTCAATGTAGTCGTCACTATTATTGGATCTTCTGAATTTTAGCAACAAACGACGCTTCACTCTTTGGTTGCGAATAATTCCGTTGTTGATCCATGGAGAGTATTTTTTGGTGGATCTAGTAATTGTTTTAGGAACATTAACGGAGACTGTATTTTGAATCCTATTGTAAAAATATTCGTAAACTTCATCAATGTTGTTTTCAAGCAATAAATAATCCCAGTTGATATGGAGCAGATCACTATAAAATTGGATGAAGTTAACTTTTCGGAAGTTATACCTGCGAACGATTCATTTTCAACTTTTAGCTTGGTGAAGGATGAAATAAAACAATTCAATTTGTTTAAATCTTCATTTATTTGAACTAATGTTCAATTTAAACTTGTTGACGCGTTTCACTAACACAGTAGCTTTGTCAAAACGAATAGTTAAAATAAATGAAGATTTAAACAAACTATATTGTTTTATTTCATCGTTCAGTATGGATATTCATCAAGTAAAAGCCTCATCTATTCAATTTTTTAGCTTGGTAACGATTTCAAGGGAGGGATGGAATCCATCCTCAGAAGTCAACGAATCAACACATCTACTTACTGTCAGCCGATTTCTACTGAAAACTAAGTCAAGAATACGATTATGAGAGTTAAGAACTTAGATGAATTGAGTGATAATATTAAGAAGTCTGTAAAGTTGTTAAAAGAAGTCATAAACCTATCATCATTGATTGGGTCAGCTTGCATATTATAGTATTGAGTAATGTTAAAATCGTCGTCATTTAATACGTGAACACAGTTTAAAATATTGTTATAGAATGTATCTGATTCTAAATTTGAGGAAAAATAGACTAGCACAAAGTATCAAACCTTGCCGGACACTATGACCCTGATTCCGATAACATCAAACATAGGGAGTGCTTTAGTTACATCTGACATATCGAAACAGTTAGCATTGTTTTGCTTTCTTAATGCAAATACGACTCCACAACCTCTTTTAGTATTGTTAACTCAAATTCAAGATCTGACCTGAAGATTACAAAATCATCATTTAGCAGATCAGAGTCAAGCATTGAAGGATTTAACCATGTTTGACAATTAACGGCCGCCTTCTGCCTGATATCATATTTAAAGCTGCGTTATACTTGTTATTGCTTACGGAATACATATACATCTGCATCACTTGTTCTTTTACTGAATTTCAAAATAATGAAGCTACTCTACCCCACCCAGTCACTTGTAATTACAAATGAGCCGTGGTCAAGGAAACTCTACCTTGGATGCGAATTTGAATTATGTGACGCTACACCTATGTAAGAAAAATAAAACGATTCTTCGCACCTTCTAGTTCAGGTTCTGGGAAATTACTATTCTATTGTCCTTTGTGATTTTTAAATTACACTATGAGATGTTTTTTTAATTGTATCTCATAAAATTATTTAATTATATGAATTTTCATAATTATATATTGTTGAGTTATTAGTTGCGGTCACATAACCTTGCACTCATCTTATGGCAAAAATACTAGAGTTACGTATACATGACAAGAAGTGTAAATATATAAATTAATGTGAGAATTTAACAGGTGGGTTTTGCGGTTGTAACGTGAAGAGAACATAATTAAATATTAAATTAATAGAAAGTAGAGAAACACAAATATATCTTAATAAAAAAAATAAGGCATTTGTTGCGGTGTTTTTCTAAGTGAAAGCAGTTTTAAACTGATAAAAGAACAGATTCAAATATTCCTTAATTTAAGATATTCATCTGTTTTTTAAATGTGGAATCAAAAGAAAGTTATGAAAAATTCTGATCACACTAAAATTTAATTGTTTTAAAATAAAAATTTTGGTGAATGTCTACCAGTTCTTGCAGAAAATGATTATCATGAAGTGGTTTTAAAAGAAAAAAAAGAAATTAAAGATTTTTTTGTTTGCAAAGTTTGGCGTATTTAATAGTATGTGTAGAATTTCAGAAAGCTTTTTTAGTTACACTAATGTCATCATCAGCTGTTCTATGGCGTCCAGAAGACAAACAAAGGGATTATTATAACGAAAATGAATAGGCAGTTACTTTTATTTTAAAAATTTGAATCTTTTAACCATTAAAATGCCTAGTTTTTGTGATGTCGTTGATTGTGGAAGCCGTGGAATGAGGGATAAAGTGAGTTTTTATTTATTAATACATTCAGTGTTGAAGAACAAACTTAAACCAAAGTTGAATCTTTTGAAAAAAAAACGGAAAAAATGGATTGCAGCCCTAAAAAGAGAAGATTTGAGTGAGAGTAAATTAATTCACGCTCGAATTTGCTCAAAACACTTTACAACAGGTGAATTAATAGATATATACCATTTACTTTGTTTATAAAAATGTGAAAATAACAGAATCCTGAAGAATCATTATATTGCATTTATTTTAAAAGGAAAACCGTCAGATATCATAGACGTAGGTCACCCTGACTGGGTCCCTTCCATTAATATGATATATGCAAAAATATTCAACTTATGTTGAATGTTTATAACATTAAATTATGTGCCTAAATTATTATTATTTATGTTCTATTAACTAATATTTTCTGAGGTGAGTGTATTAGACAAAAAATTGTTACAGGATCAAAATTTTGATGTGCTACTCCTGTCAGTTTGGGCAGTTTATTCACATATTTTATAGGTGGTTATTTATTCAATTTTTTTTAGGCGAATAATGATGTGGCTCAATATATTGCTGTTAAGACAAGACCCAAATGAAATTGATTTCTAGGTTTCTTAATTTGGAGATATGTTGGAGATCCTGTATTTGGATAGAAATAAAGTGGTCAGAGACAGTTTTTGTATGTGTTGTAGAGCGTTTAGAGAATCTGAAATTATGAGAGAAAGAGATAATGGGGAGGATGTGTTTAATGGCTTTCCGTATAACACGAAGTTTAGCAGAGAGAATTGAGCTACTTTGATGGCGTTTGAATTTTGTAGAAATATTTAAAAAGATATCAAATCCGACTCCAATTTCAGATTTGGAATATGAATATGAGATACTGTTGTTTGTATTTTGAGTCGATGAGTTGTGACAGATGGGATTTAAAAGATGACTTATGTAGGGAGGATTTATCAAATGAAAGGAATGAGATGTTGATGGGTATGGAGGTAATATATTGTAGTTTATTAGTGCCATGTTTGGAAAGATATGATTCATGTTATTAATAAGGATGTTTAAACGGTCATCTGGTCAAGGGTATGAGTTTTTTTAGCTGATGGAGGGTAAAGAGGTTAGTACAGTATAGCCCGAAATAAACAGTACTGAAACTGAAACTTAGGTATCTCTATGTAAAAGCTGTCATACCCAAGTTAACTAATGTAGACCTGTCAAGTAAACCTTAAACAATTAATTAGTAGGGCTTAAATGTTAAAAATGGTGTTAAATACAGAGGAGAATGTGTTTCTGGTAGAGCATTAATTTCGCTCATACGGAATCGGCCGACGTTATGGTGCAAATCTGCAATACGTGTGTGATGAATTCACACAACGGTTTAATAAACGTTCTTCATGTAATGTTGTAATTTTGAAGGTTATTGAGAAGTTCTGAAATACGAGTCATGTATTGTGCCAATGAAAAGGAAACAACAATAACCATGAGCGTGATTTTTAGCGAATCTTAGAAAATCCGAAAGCCAGCCATACAAGGACAGCGTTGCATCTTGGCTTAAAAAGAACCTCCTTGCGAAGAATTTTGAAGGAGCTGGGTGCATTTTCGTATGTGATTCAGGTACATCAACAATTACATCCTCGGGATTATCGCAGTAGAGACGAATATTGCAACAGAATTTTTGCGCTAGAGTATGAAAATCCTGAATTTTTGAAAAATGTATGGTTTTCAGATGAAGCACATTTTCATTTGTGGGGCCATGTAAATCGTCGCATAAATCGATTTCTGGACTTGGCCAGACCAGATGAGGTACAAGAAATTTAGGCAAGTCACACTTAATCAACAGAGGTACATACAAATTTTAACATGCTTTATCTCTGATCTACGTCAATTCTGCCGTGCACGTAATTTGACATTTCGAGACCTATTTTTCCAGCAGGACGGGGCAACTTGCCTTACTGCTGCCGCAGATCGTCAATTTCTTCAGGAACATTTTTCAAGCAGAATAATTTCACGATTTACTGACTTCCCTTAACCCTCATATTCTCTAGACGCATACATTTGGGGGCCTGGCTAAAACCATAGATATATATAAACGCTGAAACTGCCGTTTTAAAACAGGCGTCACAAACCATCGATGAATTAAAGGACGCCGTTAGAGCCCCTTTCGCGAACCTGAGACAACCCTTATCCCATAACATGACGAGAAACTTGGAGCATGTGTACGAAGTCTGTCTTGAGCGAGGAGGAGCATATTTAGAACATGTAATGAAGGGACAACAATTAAATAATTACGTACTGTTTATTTCGGGCTATACTATATATTGTTGCTTTTTTGGATAAAATGTCTTTGTTTCACAGTGACAGAGTATTTTAATAATTGGATTTGTCTAACTGTATTAAGTTATACTTTATAGGCTCTCTATGGGAGAGAATTCTTGAATTGGATTGAGCCAATTCGTATAGGTTGATCACGCAGAATCGAACATGAAGACATTCGTTTTGGACGGATTACCGCTTCACGTTTTTGCGTGTCATCCTTGCGCAGGGGCTACATAAGATTTTATAAGTTATACGTGACAACGCTGCAATTGCCTGTCATCCCGTTTCTTCAAGCCGTCGTCGAATTTTAAACATTTCACATCACTATGTTATTAATGTATAAATTTTAATGTAAATAATAAAAATAAATGTATTATCAAGGAATATGGTGAATCATCATTGATTAGCCCGAGGTTTATACAGGGGCCATGCTAATATTCTCTGTATCTTTCTAATTTTAGTATATGTACTGCCGAAGCAAGTACGGTTACTGTTATAATCAGTAGTGTTGCCGCCGAGACGAGAGATTCTCGTCTCTCGTCTCGTCTCGTCCTCTCTCGACGAGACGAGAGACCCATTTTCTCTCGTCTAGCTAGACGAGACGAGACGAGAAAAGTACCCTCTCTCGTCGAGAAATTCTCGTTTCTCTCGATCTCTCTCGAGCAAAAAACGTTAAATTTTTGGAGATTTTTGAAATCTTCTAAAATTCGACTTTGCAAAAATATATATAATGTCTATAGTTGGACCAGCGGTTTTCGAGTTATTCGACATAATTATTATTATTATGACGTTTTATCGCTGGATAAAATTATTTGCAGTCAAATAACTCGTGACAGGCATACATTGTCGAAATTAGCACAATAAAAATATTTGTGTGTTCACTAACCGCGTTGTAAAATTGTTTTCGATTCCTGAGATACCGGAGATTTGTTGAAACCTCTAAAACTAATTCCTTTCAACTCGAAGGGTTTTAATTTTAGGACACCGTTCTTGAAATAAAATCTATGTATTCTTTTAATTTTTGCAAACTACCGTTACCTTTTTTTATATCATTTGATATAAATCTCTGAGATATAATGATCAACTTCAAATTTTTAAATACGGTCCAAAAATTTTTCATATTAATTTTTGAGTACATATCACCTCAAATATAATGATGTACGTTTCGACACAAATTATACATTATCAGGAACTTTTTTTAAAATATTCTCAGTAGGCTTATGGCTTTTTTAAATATTATCTCAATTTTTGCTTGAGATAGAATGAAATTGAGGTAGAAAATAGAAAAAATATAATATTTGAAGCAACCATAGGCGTAGGTACTAAAAATATTTAAAAAAAATTCCTTATTATCTATAATTTGCGTTGAAACGTACATCATTGTGGTTGCACACTCAAATGATCACACTGTATAAATGCGAAATAAGAGCACGGTGAAAAATGCAATCTTATCAAAAATAATAAAACGCCAATTTTAATAATTAATTTCTATTCTGAAGTGTCAGAAAAAATATTGCAACAGTTAACATAAAATTTACTAATGAACTAAGAAATATATTACAGATAGGTACCTAGATACTAAAACGGTTCATATAATGATGTATAAAAAGTAAATTAGGCTGAAAAAAAAACCTTTAATACCTACATCTAGTTAATACTTATACATATATTAGGAACACTAAAAACTTTAATTTTAAAATAATCATTGTTTGACAAATATTTTTCTTAAGCATACACGAATACCAAGAGTTTAAACATAACAATGATCTCGCTGATTCTGCGTTAAGACGGTTCCTATGTTTTCTTATTACGAGTCGTGCTTTTGAAAACAGTCTTTCAGCAGGAACACTGGTAGCAAGTATGGCTAATATATCCCTAGCCATTTCAGCAAGATTTGGAAAGATTTCCTCATGGTCACCCCACCATTTTAAAATATTGGTATCTCGACCAGATCTTTCTCCGTCTATATATTTTTGATATTCGGCTCTTCCTACCTCTCTATTGTTTATTTATTTACTTACTTATTCAATTTCTTACTTATTCATTCATCCAAACAGACCTTGCGGTCTAATCATAAGGATAATATTATAACAAAAAAAATTATATATAATACATCAACAAACATAGGTATAAGTTTAAATCTATGCTATAACCTAAGTTACCAAAAAAATGCCTATGACAGAAAAAGTAAAACACATGTAATCAAAATGGATGATGGACGAAAACAGCTGCTATATCGATAAATTAACAATTTGTCTCAATACTGTCTTACGCAAGACATTTTTGGAAACTGACCAATCTTGTTGATGTTAATGCTCGGTTTTTGATATAAGCCAGCCATAAATTCGTCACTACTTGTTGATGATGTATCTTCCTCTGTTTCTGTTTCCGTCGCAGTGGCGATAGTAGCAGTTGATTTTACGTAAATTGAATAGAAGATTTCGTCAAATTTCTTCAAAGATCCTTCTTTAATTTGACTTCCCCACGGGGTCAAATTAAATGTCACTATTTTGTGCCTCGGATCTAATACTAACGCCGCACAATAAACCCAATTCGTATCATAATAATGCTTCAGAATTTTGACTCTCCCTGCTTGAAATGCTTCTATTAAGGTGTTTTCCACATCTGTGGCTTCTATATCATTAAGAGAAAATAAAAAAAGATTTAAATTTTTTAAATTAAGGTCAGATTTCAGATTTTTGGACAAATTGTGTTTATTATTTCAACGACAACGTTTCGGTGTGGTCCACACCATCACACAGGGCAAAGAGTGCGGATAGAATCTGAAAATTTAAAAATATGCAGGGTGTTCCATTTTAAAAGATGGAATTTTTGGAGGACCCTGTATAGACAAAAACAATTTTATAACAGGCACCTCTTAACCCTTAATAAGCTTCGTCAAACGTTTATCTGCTATCTTTATTGATGCAGGAGATATTGACCTTTGTCGCACTAATGGGCTACCCTGTAGTAAATACCAAGCAAAGTTTTAACGCATTAAGGTTAGGTTCAGCTATATTTGATATATATATTGCACACAATTCATATCAAATATGGTAGAACCTAACCTCAACGCGTTAAAATTTAGCTTGGTTTTTACTATATTTGGTTTAAATCACGAGAGAAGCGAGACGAGACGAGAGAAGGTCGTCTCTCGTCTCGTCTCGCCCTCTCTCGACGAGACGAGAGACACATTTTCTCTCGTCTAACGAGACGAGACGAGAGAAGCCCTTCTCTCGTCTCGTCTCGTCTCGTGGCAACACTAATAATCAGGTGCAATTGATTTGCCGAACCTATTTATATATTAATTTAGTTCAATTTACTCTTTTTTATTTCTGTTAAAAATCTAATTCAAATAATTATATCTTTCTGCTTTTCTAGTTTTTTTGTCATTATTATTAAGATTCTTCAGACCAGTACATAATTAATTTTGAGCACACACCCCATAGTTAATGAGCGATTGTTTATCATTAAATTAAAAATATTGAAAATTTACTAAATATACGTAGGTCTGTAGATCTCTCTTACAGAAATTAAAGAACAACGTACGTGAAAGATGTCCTCGACATCGAGTATTAAGTATATAGTGACCTGTTGGCTTTATTGACCTACATTTTTGTAGATATAATAAATTAGCATTATACAGTTGTTGATTCATACATTGCGATATCTGAAGTCACAATTCCTCACAGAATCTTGAAACAAAGTCTAATCTACATAAAAAAAATACTGATAATGGTTAAAGAAAAGAAGAACGCATACTTAGTTTGATGAACACATATATGGTATGAAAATAAATAGGGGTGGAAGTAAAATTATACAGTAATAAGTTATTGTCTTCAAACACCTAAGGTTACTTTCAGTTTCTTGCAGGCTGCAAATAACAGCATTCGGGCGTAATAATGACATCTTTAATATTAAATATACAGGGCGTTGCCAAAGTAATCTGAAATTTTGTGAGCATTTCCATTTCGTGATTCAATTTGAAAACGAGTAGTTATTATAAACATGTGTAATAAGTCTTGTCTTTAATGAGATACAGGGCGTTTATGTAATGAATGAGCATGAGTGTACGTGAAATTTTTCAGTGGTTCCAAGGTATCATTTCTGAAACTCGGCGACAATAATCTATGCATGACATTTACATTCTCCTTTGTTTTTAATTTTATTTTTATTCAGTATCCGTTCTCGAAAAACAAAAACAAAATGAGAATATGTTAGCAAATGCTCATCATACCATTTATTTCGCTTTGAAAATTATATATCTACTTTTTTCAAACAATCTTGTTTGATTCTTGTTCAAGATGAAGTTAAAAACAGCACTATTGTCTTCGAAGATGGTAAATTCCTAAAAAAAGTCTGGGTCATACTACAGAAAAATTTGGTCTAAAGTTATAATACCACTAAGAACATTCAGGATTGCTAAACTTAGTTGGCACAAGTTGAATGGAGGAGAACAATAGCAGCTTAATAGTTTCAACAACTCCAAGATTTAGATCAACGACGTTATCAATGCTTTACAATGCAATGCCTCTCATTTTATAGCAAATTAGATGCTATAGGAAAATGAAGCTACCTGAAATGACAAAGCTGAGAACTACTGAGAAGTTTTTTTATTAATTCCTTGGACGATTAATCTTTTATTTTTCGTCCAAAACTAATTCCATATGAGGCTGAGGCTCAGATTTACTTGCAGTATTTAATAGTTTCTGACTACAAAATTTTAGTAATTTACACTTATCAAGATGCGTCCTTTATACTGCATAAAGAATGAATGAAGATGTAAAGTTAAACATTACCATTTAATAAGCGTATATTTTATTTGTATCCTGTTTGATATGTTTAAATTTAAAAATGATTATTTAGAATAGATTCGATTTCTTATTGTTTTAAATCAAAATGAATTTGAATTTAATTTATTCATTTTAACCCTTTCACTGCGGACCAAAATAACAACCATTATAGCAGATGCGGAGCAGTTTTTTTTTATTTTCATTATATTATTTTTGTTTTTCATTTTAAGTCATTTGAATTGTATTCATATGTAAATAATATCAATTTTTGCCTCGTTTTTTTTAATGCACTTGTTCGTCCTCCGCACATTTTAAATGAACTATGCCTTATGTGCGGAGAACGCACAAGTGCGTCTTGGTATATACGGATTATTGTACTCAATAATAAATGATGAAATCCAATTGTTTTTTTTTAAAATTATATTGCCATACAAAACCTGTTATATAAAAATATTGAAAACATTCTACTTCGAAATAATAAAACTGAATAAAAATATTGTCGAATTGAAACAAATAAAAATATATATATAAAAACACATAATAAACCTATTCTGAAAGCAGACAACACGAATTTCATAAAATATTTGAATACTAAACTTGGCCATAATGAATAATTAGTATTTGTGGTATTCAGCAAAACATTTTTCCAGGCATAGACCTGATTTATAAGAGCAGGTTTCGCAGTGATAAATGGTATCCTTTCTCTTTTTCTGTTTTGTACATACGCGACACCTTTTTCTAAGAGTTTTGCCCGTTCCGTTAGTTTCAGCGATTTTGCTTGGTAAATGCTGATCCTTGTTTACCATCACCTCAGCTTCATTTCCTTCTTCGAAAATCATAAAGTGACATTTTTTTGCCGCTATATTTTGTATACAAAATATACGAATTATGGAGCAGAATATGCAATACATGTATTCCCTGTTTCTTATACCAACGCAGGGTTTTACGTAGAGAGGGATAATAAGACATTAGTTGATCTTGTTTGTCTATTCTGCCCATAAACTGATTATATTTTATAATAGGCAATAGTTGGAGTTTTCGTTGTCCTCTTCTATTTTGCGTTTCCACCATATCGCACTTGAATTCCGTAGAAATGAATAAAACGTCCCTGTTATCTTTCCAATTGCCAATTGTAACGCCATTGAGATATTTTCCTTTGCACTCACCTATAATAATGAGAAAATGAAATTAACATAAAAAAAGTAAATTGCAAAAGAAACTCACCCTTCTTCAATTTTGCGGTAGTGACATCTTTTGGTGATCCTTTTCTATCCCCACGTAGTGTACCTGTGCAATAGGTTTTGTGTTCGAGAAGGAGCTTAGCTAACAAAAAATAATTATAAAAATTATCCATGTACACAGAATGTCCATTAGATAATTTTCCATGCAGTAATGCCTGGACAACTTTTTGTGCATGCCCTTCTCCCGCAAAATCATCCAACTGGCCAGTATAGACAAGAAAATTCAATACTAGACCATCAGGTTCGGTCAACATATATAATTTGATGCCATACTTATGGCGCTTGTTCTTGATGTACTGCCGAAATACGAGCCTTCCTTTCCACAAAATCATCGACTCGTCCAATGCCAAATTTATACCAGGGTAATAAACTTCACTCATTTTGTTATTGAAGTGGTTTAAAACCATTCGTATTTTAAATAAACGATCATCTGAACGTGGTTCACCAGTTTGAGGATTTCTTACAAAATGCAAACATCTCATTATCAGCAAATAACGATCCCGGCTCATATATTTTGAAAAACATTTGAAATTAAAAAGTCTGTGCGTTTTCCAGTAGTTGCTAACTCGATTCAACTTCACTGTTCCCATATGAAATGTTATCCCACAGAAACGAAGCAATTCATCCGTTGTCAGGGGTTTCCATTCTGAAATTCTTGATCGCACTGATACATTTGTGGAACAAAATATTTCTTCTGCATAGCGATTTGTTTCTGTTACCACTGTATTTAGAAAATTTTCATCTAGAAGCACTCTAAAAAAATCGTATGGTTTTATGAACGGTAAGTCTTCCATTCCGTAACATATTTCTTGCCAAATAACATCATCCAATATGAGAGGTGCCAAATTAGAGTCACCAACATTTTGGACATCATTTTGATTATCATTATCGGCTTGATCATAATTTTGTTGAAAAGTTTGGTTGATACTCTCATCACCGTCGGATTCATCTTCAGAAGCTTCATCTAAAAAATTATATTGTCTCATATAGAAGGGGAAGAAAATATATAACATATCACTTACCTGGAACGTAATCATCATCACTGGAATAAACCATTTCATCCTCATCCTCAGATTCATACAAATACTGTAACAATTCATGTTCAGTGAGTCTTTCAGGATTTCTAACAACATGTACTTTTGGTTTTTTTATGCCAGAAGGGCCAGCTTTATCATTATAGGAATCACCCATTTTAGCAACGCCCACACAAAACAAAAATCCTTAAAATTGAGAACGGCACAAATTTTCTACACGTGTAAACCTCATTCAATGTGCGGACAGCAGTACAACACTCTCTCACCAACGCGGAAGACACACTGCTGTTCGCAAACCAAATTTATGAAAGCCGCACATGTGCGCGCTCCGCACATAGTGGGGGCACGATACAACGCGCATGTGCGTCCTCCGCAGTGAAAGGGTTAATAGGTATTTGCGAGAGAAATTTATTATATTCTAATTATTGTTTTTCAGTATGCAATATCTTCGACGTTTATAGATAGGGTAAACCGAGTAGTTATTGGACGTCTGGGAGTTATGGGACAGCTGATATATTTTTACGAAAAACAAGAGTTCTATATTTAGCAGTTCAATCAGTTTTGCTTATATGTCGCCGTTTTACTAATTGCAGCCATATTCGATCAAATCACATTCAGTTGAAGTTTAAAATTTGGCGCCAAATTTACTTTTGTCTTAACATGTACCAGACAGACAGCTTCCTTAGGGCTTAATCAAGAAATAGTGCGTGAATTTTAGTAACTGGTGATAAATTTTTTGTAAAGCAATCCATAAAAAAATAAAATAAACGGTTTTAAAGATTAAAACTAACTTTTCCGCATCTGTGAGATGCCCTGATTAATATTCTTAAAATTGTCACTTGTATACACTTCGGGGGATGTATCGTGTTAACAAACCGAAATTAGCTCTGGTGAGCTAAAAATCAATAAGGTTCATCTATAAGACGCCCTGAATAATATCCAATCATAAAATGTGTCACTTGTATATACTCCGGAGGCTGTATCGTACTAACAAACTGAAATTTCTCCAAAAATGACAAAAATGTTGTACTTAAAGTACTATAGCACCTGTTGTACTGGCTGTGGTGAGCTGAAAATCAAAGGGGTTTATCTGTGATGTTCTGAATAATATTCAGTTATATAATTGGTAACTTTTTGTACTCCGGAGGCTGTATCGTGCTAACAAACTGAAATTTCTCAAAAAATGACAAAATTGTCGTACTTCAAGTACCATAGTAACCATTGTACTGGCTATTGTGAGCTGAAAATCAATAGGATTCATCTGTGAGATGTCCCGAACAATATTCTATCATAAAATTGGTGATTTGTTGCACTCCGGAGGCTGTATAGTGCTAACAAGACATGTAACGAAAAGTGGTCGACGACAACGACGACGACATACAGACAGGCTTTTTTTTTCTAAAAACCATTTTTTCATGTAGTTCTTGATGAAAAACGTAAAAATAACTCAAAAAATGTTTTCAAAATTTCAACTTTTTTGTGAGTAAACCAATACTTTTCTCGCATATTAGATTGGTTGGGCGGGGTAACCAAAAATGCAGTATATCTGGATTTATAGGACCCGCTGTACTCGCTATAGTCAGCTGAAAATCAATAGGGTACATCTGTGAGACATCTTGAATGAGACACCTTGAAAAATATCCAATTATACACTGTATACACTCCGGAAGCTGTATCATACTAAACTCGAAATTTATCCAAACAGGGCAAAAATATGGCACTTCAGGTACCATAGCACCCGTTGTACTAGCTCTAGCGAACTAAAAATCAATAAGGTTCATCTATAAGACGCCCTGAGCAATATTCAATCATGAAATGGGTCACTTGTATACACGCTGGAGGTTGTATCGTGCTAATAAACTGAAAATTCTCCAAAAATTACAAAAATTTGGTACCTCAAGTACCATAGCAGTGGTTGTACTGGCTTTAGTGACAAAAATGTCGTACTTATAGTATTATAGCACCTCGTGTACTGGCTCAGGTAAGCTGAAAATCAATAGAATTCGTATGTGAGATATCCTGAATAATATTCAACCATAAAATTGGTGATTTGTGGCACGGCGGAGGCTGTATCGTGCTAGCAAACTGAAATTTCTCAAAAAATGACGAAAATGTCGTACTTCAAGTACCATAGCATCCGTTGTACTGGCTCTGGTGAGCTGAAAATAAATAGGGTTCATCTGTGAGATGTCCCGAACAATATTCCATCATAAAATTGATGACTTGTTGTTTTCCGGAGGCTGTATCGTGCTAAAAAGACATGTTTTTTGTAAAAACCGTTTTTTCGTGTTGTTCTTGATGGAAAACGTAATAATAACCCAAACTTATTTTTTCAAAATTCTAACTTTTTTGGGGGTAAATCTATCATTTTCTCGCATATTAGATAGGTTGGACGGAAAAGTAATAACAGACCTGGTGACAGTGGGTTAAAGGTAATACAAAAAATATTTAGAAAACAATAATTATTGCTTTCTATATTTTAGGCTTTTTTGAAAAGACACCCAACAATCGTCCAGAGAACAAGTGAATCAGTACGTGCTGCCAGCGCTTGTGTCTCAGTCGGATATACGGAAATGGTTTAAAGATATAAACAATTATCTCGTTTCCAAAAACTTAAGCATGGCTGACCCTTCGAGAATTTACAATGGGGATCAATCTGGATTTAGAATTTGCCCAGAAACAGGCAAAGTTTTTGCTGGAGAATACGCAAAGAATGTTTACTCTGTGGAAATGTGTGCCAGTTAATCCTGATTGGGAACTTGGACGATCCGATAATGGGAGGATGACTTCGGAGACGTTTTTTGATTATGTGAAAAGTATATTTAATCCATTCTTGGTTCAAATAATATAGAGTTTCCTGTTATATTATTTTTGGACGGCCACAAATCGCATTTAACATATGAGTTAAGTCTACTTTGCAACGAACTAAACATCAAAGTTATTGCCTTGTATCCAAATGCAACACGAATTCTCCAACCGTGTGATGTACCAGTATTTAGGCCTATTAAAATGGGGTGGAAGGACAAGTTTTAAATAAAGTCACATTTGCTCCACTTTTGGAAAAAGCAGTAAAGAATAACGTGAAAGCAGAGACCCTAATTCACGGATTCCGTGCGTGTGGTTTATTTCCTTTAAACCCAGATGCTATTGATCAGTGTTTAGAAAAGGAAAATGCACCTACTGAGGTAATAACAAGGGACTTGTCATTCATAATAATACCTATCATCTCATCATTTTTGTTTTTAGGTAAAAATGCTCCCTCGTATGGATCACAATATATTTGTCAGTTTAACTGGTAAAGATTTAATAAAAATATTTAAATTATTTGATGATGTTCTGGTTCGAGAAGGTATTACCGAAGAGTTTTTGACATTGTACAAAATACGGAATTATTTTGAAAAGCCAGATTCGCGGCAAAATAAGAAAAAACATGACGTGGACATGCCAGACAAGCGAGCATCATTTGATAATCAATTACTGAACTCGGTTTCGGAGGCTGAACTAAATCCACCTGAACCTCCTACTCAAAATGAATCAAAGGTTAAGATTATACAGAATATTGTTTTAAACAAAACGAATACAGGCACTAGCTATAGCTTGCCATCTACAAGCAAAAACATTGATAACTACTTGGGGCAATTGGAGAAACCAGCAAGAAAAAATAAACGTGATATAGAAAGAGTTTAATTTGCTATAACGTCAAGGAATAATCAAGAAAGTTTTGAAAGAAAACGGGCCTTACAGTTGGTAGAACAAAATGGACTGAAAACGAAACAGGGAAGAGAATGAAGCAGCAAAAGTTTTTTAAAAATCTACGCAAGCTTCTGATAATAATAATTGTTGCTTTGTATGCAAAGTTCGTACAATAAAAAATAACTACCAAACATGTGATAGCTGCAAAAAAGAATTCGCCGTCGATGGGTTCCAAAAACGGTTGAAGCATATGTTCCAGAAGATGGCGAGGATGAGTTGTTTTTGTGTCATATATGTTATATCGAGGAAAGTGACGAAGATGTAAATTCAGAACCAGAAAGCGAAGAAGATAGTGAATTAGATGATAGAAGGGAAATCGACAGCAAAAGAGGTGAAAATTCAAAAAGCTTGACGATTTCTGAAAACAAAAATCCCAAAGGCAGAATAAAAACACGATCCGAATAAGAAAGTGAGGCAACAAATGGCAATAATTTTATAAATTTTAAGAAACATGTTGAAATAATATTGGGAACAAAACAATCAGTTGTGACGAAAATTGTCGGAGAAAGTAAAATGAAAGACCAAGTGAAGATTGAAGAGAAAATAGAGGAAGAAAAAGGAAAAATGAACCAAAATTCTAATATTATAAAAATAGGGCGGGACAGGCATCAGAAATGAATACAGACGACAAGATAGAGATAGACGAGCTATTTGATATGTATCAAAATGTAATCAAAAATAATTTTCAAGTGCACTCTTAAGTAAATTAAAGTTTTTAAACACTTAGAATCATTAATTTGTCCTTGTCCAATAATTAAAAATGTTGTGTCCGATAATTAAAATTTTTGTTCAATAACTAGTTTTTTGGTAACGTTCAAATATTTTTTTTTAATTTCTAGAAAAGCCATATTGTTACAAATATTTGAAATTCATTATCCAAAAACATCATATATGTACTAATATCTGGCACAGACAAATTATTATACCATGAGAAATACTCCAACAGTAACTATTTTAAACCAAAAAGAAGCTTACTGTACAATAACTACCTAGTTTACCCTACAAGTTTGCTAAAAATATATTACGCAAAATTTAACGCTGACTTCTTTTCATTATCATACTTCTTTGATTTATTTTTGTAAATAAAGCATTCGTTCCGGTCAAACAATAATTCCAAGTTGAACTGCTAAAACCTTGTCTGCATTTTGTTCGTCATATCTTGCATGATCATATCATTGGTGAATTTTCATAATTTAATTTCGAATAACACAGTCATTGACTTAAAAAAATATTATTTATTTATCATAACTTTGTTGCCAATGCAAAAGTAATAAAAAACATTTTATCCTACTTACTTTGTTGGATAAGTCTGAAAATCATATTATTTTCTTCCTGAGTTTCCATAGAAACTAAATCCATACAGTATTCTCTACAAATATTCCTACCATCTAACCAGTCTACTTTTCTATTGGCTAATTCAGGTACGCTACCACTGTAGAAATAATTGTGACCCCTGAAGAAGAATTGTTTAGGTCCTAGAATAAATAAACAAAATAAGTATAAAAATAATACATAAAAGTTAAATTAACGGATGAAGATAGGTACGAAAATGATTTCAAAATGCATCCCAAGTAATCATAAGTATAGTTTAGGGAGGTACAAAATATAAATAAAACTGGATTGGATCCACCACTGCAAATTTTTGTTACATTGTTAAAGGCCACTCATACACATAGTGATTCAAGGGTAGCCATTTTTCATAATTTGAGAGCAGCTGAATTATAATCTATGCTTAATTTATCCATTTTACTTGCTGCATAATAAAAGGGTTAGTCTTCGATATTTTTTAATGAACATTTTATGTAACAATAAGTATTGTCACAAAATCTGTATAATATACACTATAAACCGTTTTTACTTTGAGGTAATCGTAAACATGTATAGAGGTGGGATTTTCTTCTTGCACTTCTCTTTGTTATTAGGTAAATATCTGGAAAATGTATCAAGTATAACAAATCAGTCTCCTTTCATTTCATAGACTTCGGTGTTTATATATATATATATATATATATATATATATATATATATACAAATCAGTTTATAACGTTCTCCGTCGTCTTGTGATTTCCAGTCTCCATTGTTCTCGATCGGTCCAGAGATTCTCATCTACTCCTCTTTCTCTGATGTCTCTATCTATTCCTTCTCTCCAACTCAGTCTGGGTCTTCCTCTCTTTCATCTTCCCACAGGTGTCCAATTTAGTATTTTCTTTGGGATTCTGTCTTCCGCCATTGTTTGAACGTGTCCTCCGTCCTCCATACCATCTAAGTTGGTTAATTTGTATGTCTTTCGTCATTTTGTGTTTAACATCCATACTTTCTCGAATTCTCTCATTTCTCACTATTTCCAGTTTTGATTTTCCGGCGGCGCGTCCCCAATAATCCATCTCGGTGGCTTCAAGAGACTTACGAGTTTTTTCCTTTAGAGGCCACACTTCACTACCATAGCTGATGACACTTTCCACTATGCTGTTGTCAATTCTATGCTTATTTTGTTTTGATACTGCCTTATCCCACAAAATACTGTTGAGTTGTCTGATTGCTTGTCTTCCTTGGTTGTTTCTGTATTTGATTTTTTCATCCAAACTACCGTCATTAGTGATGTGTATTCCAAGATATTTCTATTTTTTACACTGTTTTATCTGATGTTGTTGTCTGATGTAAGGTCCTGTTGCTCTCCACCAATGCTTATATTCCGTTTTCTGAAGATTTACCTCCAGCCCCCACTTATCGTTTTCTTCAATTAATTTACGGGTCATGTATCCTAAGTCGTCGTAGTGTTGAGCTAGGACTATTTGATCATCAGCGAAGCAGAGAGTATATAGTATGTGATCGTTCAGTGGTATTCCCATGTGTTCGCACTTTCTTTACCATGTTTTCAGAGCTTGTTCTAAATAGATTTTAAACAAAGTTGGTTACAAGCAACAACCCTGCTTAAGACCCTTAATGTTGAACCCCTTTGATAATGTCTGCCCTTTATTTATTTGGCTTATGTTCTCTTTATAGAGTTCTCGAACATCTTTTATCAATGTTATGCTGATGTTGGTTTTCTCGAGAGCCTCCCTGAGTTTTATCTAGGGTACACTATCGTACGCTTTCTTGAGGTCTATGTAAAGGAGGTGTATTTCTTGATTCCGTGCCGTCTTTTTCTCAATTATCTGTGTTATTGTGAATAAGTGATCCACAGTGGATCTACCAGCTTGTTCTTCGGCCTCACTATCAAAATATTCATCCTCAATTCTCTTTTTCACTAGCTTACCATAGACTCTCGAAATAGTATCAAGCACAGCGATTCCTCTATAATTATCACACACGTCTCTACTTCCCTTCTTATGTATCGTTGTTATGTACGACGTTTTCCATTCTTCTGGCAAACTTTCTCCATTAATGCATTTCTGGAACAGGCAGGCTAATTGTCGATATGTCTTTTCTGTACCGTGTTTAGGTAACTCCGGGGGCCAGGAGATTTTCTGTTTTTCAGTGCTTGACAAATCAGTTTTACTTCTTTGGTGTTGATTCTAAGTGGGGATGCTGTGGTTCGTATTTGAGTGTCGGATTGTGGCTGTTGTAGTTACTGATATTGTGTCCTTTGCTCAGTCAGCAGTTTCGCGAAGTATTTATCCCATTCTACTAACGTTATTGGTGAGATAATATCTTTTGTCTTTTCTTGACGAAGAGATCTTAACATTTTCCAGCTTACGGTCCTTCTACTACCTCCCAGGTATGTATTGAGTCTTGTGCAGTTTCTTTCCCTGCTTTCGTTCTTCTTTTTTGTTATAGCTGTGCGTATCTTCCTTTGGGCTGTTTTGTATTCTTTTTTATCTTGTTCCGACTTTGTGTTGAGGAATTTGTTGTATTTGTCTCTCTTTATTTTTATCATTTCTTCTGTTTCTTCATCCCACCAATATGGTGTTCTTCGATTGGGCTTTGCGTATTCTCTCAGGGCTTCCAGTGCGGCGTTTTTCAAACGTCTTTTAAAATACTCGTATTGATCTTCTGTGTTTTCAAAGCTTTCTTGTATGAATTTTTCATCAAGTCGTTTTTTGTAAAATTCCTTTACGCTATCTTGGTTAAGACTATCTCTGTTGTATCTGATTTCTGTGTTTTGTTGTTCTTGTTCGCTTATGTCTTTTCCTTTGTACACGGAAGGGTAGTATTTTGGATTTGACAAGATGGTGGTCACTTCCACACGCCGCGCCTCTATAGGCTCTAACGTCCTGTATTTTCAGTGTTGTAGTTTGCCGGACTATCACATAATCTATGATAGTTTTTAGGTTTTTTGAGTGTTGCACCCAGGTATACTTATGTTTTTCTCGATGTTGAAAAAAGCCGTTCAGAATTCGCAGGTTGTTTTGGTCGCACATATTGGGTAATATAACATAGATTTATTGAAAATATTTACTGAAATAGCCGGTTACAGACAGAGATAGACAACGTACTCACTGACCCAATAATTGTGGCAAGATGCATACGACCGCAAGGACTCACCGAGTCCGTTATTCCTCAATATTCTTATCAATGAAGTAATAAGAAAGACCGAGAGCGTAGTAACCGCTAAAAATTATCTGCTATGCCGATGATTCAGTTTCAACAACGAATGATAAGGATGCTCTGCAAAAGTTTCTTCACATATTTAATACAGTCGCTAAAGCACTTGGAATGACAATGTAAGTATCTAAGACGACGCGCATGACTATATTTAAGACACCCATAAGATGTAAATTAAAAAAAATACGTGCTAAAAAAACAACAAGAACAACTATAAAACTCAATGACACAATATTTGGAAATTGCAAGTTTGTTTCTATAAAATTGCTATAATACCAATACTGCTGCAAAAATAGGACTCGAAACACTAGATATTCGTCAAATTATAGAAACAACAGAAATAAACGATCAACCGGGAAGACAGTATAGAATAGGGAAAGAACTGAGGATATTTGACAAGCATGCCAGGTCGAAAACAACAGCGATGTGCGCTAAACAGAAAAATCGAATGGAATGATGGAAGTGACCAAAGATAAATCACCGTCGGATAATAACGATCTACCCCCGAGTCGCGATGAGAAACAGACATTATGTATATTCAGAAGAAAGAGGAAAAAAGGCATTCAAGAAAGCTCAGTAATATTCAGGCATGACACACAGAGGTAATTTAATTTTTTTTAGGAATTATTAAACCGAAAAAAGAAATGTATTGGAAAATTATAGTTGGTATCCTATGTTGTACCTAACATTTCCAAGTCACTGTTTTTGCTATGTTACTTTTTTATCTTATCGGAGGTGGCTATGCGGCGTAAACAAAATCCGTTGTTTGAATTAATTATTTCTTGTGATATTCTAGTTGTCAATACGTAATAATAATAAGTAATAGTATTAAAATGCATTTATATAACTCAAAATAAAGATATATTTAACTTAAAATTGTTTAAATAATTTATTTTTCCTTCAATTTTCGAAATAAGGCTATCGCAAGATAGATTAATTTTTAGTTGCAAATATATAAACACGTGGGTTATACCAAGTTAGTAAAACGAGTTGACAAATTTTATTAATTACTCACCATGAATTAATATTGTTATTACTTATTTATTTTTTACGCTTTATTAATGCAAACTACAAATACAGATATTTGATTGATTACCCTGTATAATAACTTGAAGACTTTAATGAAATTAACTGTCTCGACCCTTACTTTGTGGAATCTACTCATATTAGTGTTTTAAATGAAACTTACTGTTTCTAGCTAACTCCACAATATATTGAAAAAATGTTAAAAATTCTAAAAAATTGACAATTGTTTCGATATTACCTAAATATCATCGTCAGAATGACAGAAGTTACAATTCATTTGATGCCTACCTGATGTTTAATTATTTTTGGCTAGTCCAAGAAGTGACCTACCTTGTGATTGACTTAATATATGTTATTAGAAAAAAGAAGATATGATACTACAAATAATAAATCTCAGATATTATTAGCCCTATGGGGATATCCTGGATATCATTTTTCCCAATTAAGATCAGTATAACTGTGCAATGATATAGAAAACCCGGAAAACTATATCTGCTGATCTTTACAATTATCACTTAAGAAGACAGTTTAAAAGTGGAGAACTCACTAGATTTATCTGTTCATTGACGACTTCATATTGTGGGTTTCTTCTTCTAGTTTCCAATTCTTAAAGGAAATCCAGTTCTTGTTTCTTATCACAAATATGTAGTACTTCTAGTTCTGTGTTAGGTGTCAATGAATGATTGGTGTCAACTAGATGTCTGGCGTAGTGGGATTTATCTGGTTGTTTTAATCTGTATGCTCGTAAATGTTCACTGTATCGGATTTCAAAATTTTTAGGGTCTGACCCAAATATACAGCATTATATTCTGGACATTTAAGTTAATATATACCAGATTTCTTTAATGGTGATATTTTTGTTTTTACATTTAACACTTTTGTACCTATGTTACTTTCTGTTTTAAAAGAAATCGTTGTATTTGTTGCTAAAGTATTATCTTTGAAATATTATTAGAAATATTTCCTGCATATGTAATGGTTTTTATAAATTTTTATTTCTTCAACTTGTTTAGGAAATATTAGTTGTGATGCCACTTTTTTCTCTTTTTTATGAATTAGTTTATTTATCATATATAATGGGTAACTGTTGCATGTTGCTATTTGTTTAATTGTGTTAATCTCTCTATCAAAATTACATTTGTTCATAGGAACTGAATATGCTCTATGTATCATTGAATTATATGCCGCTAGTTTTTGTGACATGGGATGATTGGAACTATATGGGTAGTGAACGACAATGAGATATATTTTTCAACCACATTAATAATTTACACCCTCAAATTAAATTTACATTGGAAGTTGAAGAAAATAGTTCAATCAATTTTCTTGATTTAAAAATTCAAAGAGTTAATAATGTACTTGATTATTCGATTTACCGAAAACCAACACACACTGATGTGACTATTCCATATAGTTCCAATCATCCCATGTCATATAAACTAGCGGCATATAATTCAATGATACATAGAGCATTTTCAGTTCCTATGACCAAATGTAATTTTGATAGAGAGATTAACACAATTAAACAAATAGCAACATCCAACGGTTACCCATTACATATAATAAATAAACTAATTAATGAAAAAGAGGAAAAATTGGCATTACAACTAATATATTAGCAGATATAGTCTTCCTGGTTTCTATATCATTGCACAGTTATACTGATCTTAATTGGGAAAAATGATATCCAGGATATCCCCATAGGGCTAATAATATCTAAGCTTTAATATTTGTTATATCATATCTTCTTTTTTCTATTAACACATATTAAGTCAATCATAAGGTAGGTCACTTGAAAAAATATATAGTTTTATAGAAATCAACAGAGGCAAAATGTTTAGTTGGATGAGACCTGGTTCAATACATATCAACTCCAAAAAGGATCACATTGACGCTGAAAAATAGCACCGAGTAAAGAGAATTAAAAATATGGCTCCATGTTGGATTTAGAGACGGATCGATTTGAAATACACTGAATATGAAATATTTTTCTTCAGAGGATCCAACTACAGAATTTTTAAAAGTTTGGTTCAACAACAAGCTGATTCTAAACATACTTCCAAATAGCGCAACTGTAATGGATAAAGCAAGTTGTAATAGGTGTACAGAGGAAGGGATTAAAATATTTTAAGGCACAAGATGTTTTTCTATCAGCCCCTACTTACGAGGTGTTATGCTAAATAGTTATATAATAATTAACAAGAATAATCAGTTTGTCAAAATCATTAATTAGGTTTCCATTGTTACTATAGTACTAAATTTTTGGGACCATTTATTACTATCGTACAAAGTTTTTATTTCGGACGTTTAATGCCTCCGCTTCTATTTACGGAAATAAATGTTTTAAATTATTAACGTAATTAAATAATTGTCGAAAATACTTGACGCAAACGAAGATTTTAAATAGACTGCTTGCATTTATTCTGGAAAGAATTTTATCCCAAATAACAGTTAGTTAAATAAATTCTAGAATATTGTTTTAGTTCGATATTTCTCGGGATTCGAGTCTTACAGAACATTTCTGAGAGAGAGAGAGAGAGAGAGAGAGAGAGAGAGAGAGAGAGAGAGAGAGAGAGAGAGAGAGAGAGTAGAGCAGTTGGAATTTTGGGATTTCTTTGAGTTATTTTTTCGTTTTTCAACAAGAACAACACGAAAAAACGGTTTTTAGAAGGAGAAGCCCGTGTGTATGTTGTCATCGTCGTTGTCGTCGGCCACTTTTCGTAACTTGTCTTGTTAGCACCATACAGCCTCTGGAGTGCAACAATAAGTCACCAATTTTATGATTGAATATTGTTCCAGACATCTCACAGCTTAACCCTGTTCATTTTCAGCTCACCAGAGCTATGGTACTTGAAGTATGACATTTTTGTAATTTTTGGAGAAATCTCAGTCTGTTAGCACGATACAGCCTCCGGAGTGTATAAAAGTGAGCGATTGGATATTGTTCAGGACGTCTCACAGATGAATCCTATTGATTTTTAGCTCCCTAGATTCATTACAATGAGTGCTATGGTACTTGAAGAACGACATTTTTGTAATTTTTGGAGAAATTTCAGTTTGTTGGCACGATACAGCCTCCGTAGTGTACACAAGTGACAAATTTGATGATTGGATATTATTCAGGGCATCTTATAGATTGTATTGTTTTTTTCCCACTAAAGCCAGTACAATGGTGCTTTAGTACATGAATTACCACATTTTTGAAATTTTTGGAGAAATTTCGGCTTGTTACCACGATACAGCCTTCGGAATGTATACAAGTTTTAACCTGGATTTCATTCACCACTCGTAATATTTCTCGTCGATGAAAGAGGAACGTCTATTTCGTTTACCCCTCGTAACATCGAATAATACTTCTTGTCGATGGATGTCGAGTTTTAAGTTTTCGGAAGAGTTCGTTTCATTTGGATATTTAAGCCAATGCGCGCTGAGATTCGGCCCTTAATTAATGTACTTATTATTGAATTCGTATCTTATCGTATCGAAGTGCATTTCAATGAAATGGTAAGTGATTTCGCTTAAAATCTATAATATTTCTCCGTTAATTCTTTCTTACATGGTACTCAATAGTTTCAAATTAATTTTTATTTAAAACATTCAGTACCAGAGATATATTATGTCGATTTCGTTTTTGTTATATATATTTTGTTCTGGTTTTTTTTATATTTTTCTTATACTAATGGAATTCTACGTTGAAAACCATTGAAATAAAATCAAATGAATTCGTAACTTTTCTTATGATTTTAATTATGCTTTTATTTCTAAAATCTCTATTAAAATATTGATACAGGAAACATGAACCACGTGTTCTGGTTTTTTTTATATTTTTTTTATACTAATGGAATTCTACGTTGAAAACCATTGAAATAAAATTAAATGAATTCGTAACTTTTCTTATTATTTTTATTGTGCTTTTATGTCTAAAATAAATGAATTTTATTAAAATATTGTAAAATACAGGATATATGAACCACGTTGTTTGATATCATTTCATAATTTTGTACGTATGTTACTTGTACCTACTATAATTTCAAACTTCAGATATCCTGCATTTTACTGAATTCGAGAACTATATCTGATTCAAGTGTCTTTTCTAGCACTTTTTCTTACCGGCCTAAAAACTTTTCCGTACCGGCCTAAAGTTATCTCACTGGCCTAAGCCTTCGTATCGACCGAAGCATTTTCCGTTGATGAATTCTACCTGCTGGGACCACGGCTCTCTTCAGAAACGACTGAACTTAACGTGACGCAGCCGGCTGATTGGTTCCCGATTCGTTTGGACGTCATCCAAATCATCATTGGAATAGAAAACAAGGAAAGTACTAACGTCCACAATCTTTGAAAACTATAGATTCTTTCCAACTAACGTTCATCGACTAGTTTGTACTAAATGTAAATTACATCTTTGTAAAATATTTAACTCTTGTTTAACTTTAGTTTCTTTCAGAATCTAATTTTTTTTGAATGTCAATTTACTTTCAGTTCTAGTTTTAAATTCATAAATTAAGTTGTAAAATTTAATAACATTTTTATTTTCAATTTTTCATCCAAAATATAACTCTACTTAATAAAACTACTTGTAAATTTTAAATAACGTTGTTCATATTTTTTTATATAATCTTCCAACTTCTTGTTTTGTTGACTGGGATTAGTCGATGTTAGGTAACTTATAGACTAGTAGGACTCAGGGTGGCGCCCACTTATCTTTCCGTCTCGTTACGTAAAAATAAGTAGGATTACCCGAGAACCGGTAAGACCTACTCTCCTTGGGTCTCTACTAGTATATAACCCACGCCTGAGTAGCTCTTCGACGAAGTGGCCGTTGCAAAGTAACCAATTTTATAATTGGATATTTGCCAGGGCGTTTAGACTGCATATTGCAAGAATTAATAAGAACGAGGCCGTATAAAAATAAAAAATCTAATAGATTTTGGAGCTATGCTTCAACTATTAAAAAGTAAAGTAATTCAATGAATCAGTAATTATTTTAATTTAAACAAAAACGATAAGAAATGTCATATTGCGACAAATCGGCGCTAAACACCTTCAGCAGGATGTACTGGCGTCCGTAAAAATAATATGTATCTCAAGAAAACAATTTTTTTGGAAGATGCAATGGCTTATGCGGACGAGTTACAGAAATTTGAGATTCTATGATCAATTTAGTCAACCAAGACAATCTTTTAAAAATAATAATAAAAATTAAATCATCAATTAATAATTTAAATAATAATTTTAGTTATCATAGGAATAATAATTTTAGTTATCCTAGAAATAACAATTATAATCAATAGCAATACCAATATAATAATAATAATCAAAGATCAACTTTTCTTAGCCAACTTAAAAATATTCAACTACGGCCTCAGCAACACGAATTCTCAGGTGTTTGGACCAAGGCGTAATGTATTTAGACCTCATTAGATACCTGCAAATAAACTACCAAAACTAGAATCGATGTCAACAACGTCGAGAAATCTCGCTGACTATTCAAGATATAATAGTAATTTTACTTCACAAAATAATAATAGATTGCAGAATAATAATCAGTGTTTCCGTAATAACGGTCAAAAACCAAATTTTGCATCTGAGGAGTTATAAAATATGAAAATATTATGAAAATGAAATCGAAGAAGAAGTAATAAGGATAGATTTTGAGAATGTTGCCCGTTCTGAAGAGAATGATTCAGAACAGAATCAAAATTTTCGGATAGCCCCTCAAATAAAAAATCGGAGGTAGTACAAATCAATATAGTGTCCAATAATCCAACATCACTCATAAGTAAAAAGATAAATTTCCAGGCAGAAATACCTGCATCTCAGAATTCAATTATAATGGCTCACTTCATATTATTCGATGTTCATGACTTTTTTTATGGAATCATAGGTTTGAAAGACATAATGAAAATGAAATTAAATATAAATTTGTGTAATAAACAGTTAATTGGTAATAATGTTTCTATTCCTATAAAATCAAGACTATCTACGGACAATAAATTCGAATTTTCTATAGGATCAACTGCAACCAAAAACAAATAGAAATATTTTAATTAATAAAGCACATTTAGGTAAACCTCTTGCGGCTGATTCCAAATCAAGAGTAAAGCCAACTTATAATGTTAATACATTTGAAACAAACTCAATAATTCAAAAAGAAGCTGATTATTTGCCAAAAACAGAAACTCATGAACAAATAGAAATTGATTCATTACCAGATTTATCATTGTTCTAGAAAATAATGAAACTGAAAATAATGAAAATAACAGCATTAAAATTTATATATCTGAAGTCCAAATAAAATCACCAAATAAAAATTTGGTATTGGACGACACTGGCTTAGAAATATTTCATACGTCCTTGGACAACCCAATCATGAAAATAAAAGTAATTACAAGCAAAATGGTTAGGGAAATAATCAAAACAAATAAAAATATACAAATTCTTAAAGAAAAAGTAAGTCAAGTGAATGAAAATGCTATGGAAAATTAAAACTTTAACAATGAGATAGAAGAAAATAACCATACTATAAATAATGAAATTGATGAAGGAACAAGAAAATTAATAGAAATATAAAGAAGATTATACATAACAAAAATGATGATAGAAATAAAAAGATAGAAGAAAATAACAAGAAAATCAATGAAAACATAAAAAGAAAATAGAAATAAAAAATTGTTGGCAGGAATAGGAAGATAGAAGAAAGTAACAAGAAAATGAATGAAAACATAAAAAAAATAGAAATAAGAAAATTGCTGACAGAAATAGGAAGATAGACGAAAGTAACAAAAACGTTAACAAGAGGAATTAAGAAAGCAGTAAAAAAGTAAACAGGGCCAGGTCATAGAAATATAATCAGAAAACCCAAAAATAATTAAGTAATATTGTTACATTATAATTTTTCAACTTCATACTAGGTGTAGAACAGAAGACATACAAGTAACCAAGGTAAATAATTTACTTTTACCCGTTACTTATTTATACAAAGAGATGATGGGAAGAACCAAAATGGTTATTAATATATTAGATAAAAAATTAGAAAATATTTACCCACACATTAGATCGAAAAGAGGGTTAATAAATGCCGTAGGTAAAGTTAATAATTGACTTTTTGGCAATCTTGACTCAAACGATGAAAAAAGATATGATAAGTTCCGGTTGCACCCCATTCCAGTTAGGATCAGGATCATTTGTGAACATGATGGTACTTTATCAAACCGAGATCGGACCGAGAGAATCGACATTATTGAGTGAATCTACCCTAAAGATTTTTTTATTTTAAAATTACGTGGCTTGATTAATTTACGTTATTGCTGGAGCGATGCTCTCGGAAAACTGAGTTTTAGTTATTCAGTAATAACGAATTTTCAACGCTCGAATAAATTTATTAGTTGAAAATCTACGAGATTCTTTATAATTTCCAATTTCACTTAATTAAGAAGAAACGCGTGCATACCATTGCGAGATCGGTCTAAAATTAAGTTCATAACGAAAGAGAAGATCCGATTTAAAATTACGAAATTGAAATCTGATATGTGAAAGTCAAAACAAAATTTCCAGTTTTGTTGTGTTCGTGTACGATACAAGAATTTTATATAACACGTTGTCTCCTTTATATTAATGACATCGACTGTATTTGGTATTGAATTTTAAATGCCTTCAGTTGGATTATAGCCTTGATTATATATAGCGTTATATATAAACAATAAGGATTATAGCAAATCGCACCTACACATCTTAGGTTTACTGTGTACTTAAAATTCTTTTGATATGTCGAATTATTTAAAGACGGCATTTTCGTTTCTATTTTTATGTATTTTGGAGATGAATATAACGTTTAAATGGCATTGATAGCAATATGTTAATTTTAATTAATTTGAAAATACGTTGTGGAGACATGGATTATGTTTAAATTTTTAAATTTGCAATTTTACTTAGAATTTATGTTGAAATAAGGTTTTGTTGCCCCTGGAACGGGTTCATTATTTAGATATTTGTGTGTAGTGAAAAAAAGTAGCAATATGTAAGTAGAATATACGGTGTAGTATTAGCATCAATCGAATTTCATGTGAATAAGTTATTACTTTTGAAAGTGAAGTATCAACCGGCAACTACTGAGTTAGTTACTTCTCCGTGGTAGTTATATCTACTCTTCATGCTGGACCTAGTTACATTTCGTAAATAACCTTCTACGCATCCAGTCAATTGTTACCAGTCTTTTGTGTTAAGTTGTTTGCAATAATAAAATAATGCTGTCGTCTAGCGAAGATGAGTTAGAAGAAAA
Source organism: Galeruca laticollis (assembly GCA_963921935.1). NCBI lineage: Eukaryota > Metazoa > Arthropoda > Insecta > Coleoptera > Chrysomelidae > Galeruca > Galeruca laticollis. The sequence continues at coordinate 176,272,951 of OY998177.1, forward strand.
GAAGGGTTGTGAGCGTGCGTTATTTGTTCATTTGCTTGTGGTACATGCAGTCATTTGCGAACAATCTAGAATACCTAAAGTTGTCATAGCCAAAAAAACACGCGTGGGAAACTATTGCTGAACAGTATTCCCACGCAGTCGCTAAACGAATGCCATCGGCACGATTAAACAAAGTGTTTAACAATATGAAGACAAAATTAAAGAAAAAACGGATGAGAAAGCTACGGGTAATAAGCCCATCTCTTCTGGAACAGGCAGAAAATCCGGTGTTTCAAAAAATTCCAGGAAGTACATCGGTCAGAGTGAAAGTACCCGAACAAGTAGAGCTGCGTATGCACCAGTCGGATAACGAGACAGAAACTGCAGATACCCTTGACGAGTGTTCCACTGCTAATATACCTAAACCACGTAGCCTATGTAAGACCTGGAGTACAAAGCATACAATCCCACGAAGATGATGAGACCACACATCTAACAACTCCCCAACTACAACAGCTGGCTATTGAAGCAGCAAAGGCAACTTCAAAAAATTCAACTACAAAAAGAGGTCCTTCTAATGGAAAATTTAAAGAAGATGTCGCCAACAAAATCAAATAAACAGATTAAGTTGTACAATATTTGCAATGTGTTAGCTATTGTGAAAATGTCAATAATGGTAGGTACATAATAATATTTTCTCTGATGTATCGTTTATTAATTGAAACAACCGGGTGTCAATTACATTTTCCCTGTCCGTAATTTCTTAACAGTTGTGTGATTATGAAATTGGCTGGGTGTTCCATTAAAAAAGTTAACAAAAACATTGTCAATAATTCGCTATCTTTGTTGCGACTTAATCGAAGTAGATAGAAACAAATTAATATATTCTAAAACAACTTGCATTGAAATGAAACACTTAAGTGAAATGAAATTAACTGTCTCGACCCTTACTTCGTGGAATCTGCTCATATTAGTGTGATATTGATTTATCGAAACAATTGTCAATTTTTTAGTATTTTCAATAACTTTTATTATATTGTGGAATTAACTAGAAACCGTGAGTTTAAATTAAAACACTAATTTAAGTGAAAACCGCAAACTTCTATCCTGATTCATTTGGAAGTTATAGACAATTATAGTAGGGTAAAATATAAGTGGAGAATAGATAATTAAATAAACGCTAACATCTCTTCGCTTTTTCTCACCTCTAAGTCTGGTTGCGTTATTCTCATTGATCGTAGCAACTCCAGGACCAACTTCATCGTCTCTCAATTCTTCATTGTTGTTACAGACAAGGCCATATTTCAAATATTTGGCTACATTGTGTCAAATTGCACAACATGTTATCACTTTTGGTACACGTTTCACTGATACTCGGACGCAGTTTGCCAAAATTGAAAATCTTTGCTTTAGTTGACTAAACATCTTCTTCACGATTACTCTTTCTGCTGCGTGGGCCATATTAAACCGTCGTTGAATGACATTGCCGTGCAGCTTATATGGCGTGATGAGCCATGGGGAAATTCCGTATCCAGAGTCACCTATCAAACAAGCGCTGCTATTACACTGAGATAATACGTTCGCTACTGCGCTTCCTCTCCAAATTCTACTACCATGCACGCTGCTGGACCATTTAGCACTAATACTAGTAAGTTTTTCTGACGCATCGCATAAAACCCGTACGTTAAAGCTTGTGTAATATTTTCTATTTATATACTCGTTAGTGAACTGTGGTGGACTGCGCCAATTGGCTGTAGGAAGGTGGAATTTTGCCACTGCTTCTAGCTAGGATATGCTCCATTTACTATACTGATTGTTTTACACACAGTTGACCTATAAATTCCAAGATCACCGAAATAGTGCAACACTATCTCCACTATCACTTTCAAAACGTAACAGTTCTTTATATTCCTGTATACGCCTCCTCTACGTTTTTCGTGCCCGAACATCCATGAACATAGCCATGCTCCAAACTTTTGAAGTTCTAACTACGTCCTACAGGAAGTATCTACGTTTTATTCACACTAAATATTAAGTTATAGCTACACCTTTCGGAAAAAACGAGTTTGTTCTACTGTTTGTAGTTGCTACTATTTTTAATCACTTACTATAGCATTACAACTCCAAATTATTAGTATTAACTACGTTTTATTCACTTCACTCATTTGGTCACAAAATCTTAAGTATATTATCCGAAATGCAATAGGATTGTCAGTGATTTAGTTAAAAAACACACTACAATGAGAGAAGAATGTAGTTCAATGCCTGAGAATGTTGTAAGAACTAAAATACATGGAATTTTTAAAAGTTCACATCTTTGAGTTGGCAACACTGTTTTAGTTTGACAACCGATTTGAGAGCTGGCAGCTATTTTGTCGTTTCCCATTCCATGAGCCTCGTGTTATAGACGATTCGTGCTAAGCGATACGTTCTTTTTCGGATAGTGTAAGAACCGAGCTAAAAGCCATTGTGCGGTCATTTTCTTTGTTTTTGTTTATGACAAAACATAGAGCTTCAGTTGTGTTTGGTATTTTTTGTGTGTTTATACTGTTTGTTGGAGATGTTTTAAATGGACCAGTGCGCTCCTTCCGAAAGCATTGGAAGATTTTTGTGGAAACTAAGCTTGGATCCAAGAAACTAATTGATAGAAGATTGTTTGGAATAAAAACATTAAAAATCGGAGAAAAGTCTATCAAATACGATGAAAATGTGCTCATTACATTTTCTCGAAAGTGATTTTTTACAGAAAGGAAAGTGTACTATGATTGAAATCCTTTTTTCCCTTTCTTTTCTTTATAGTTAGAGTAAAACGTGAAACATTATAATCATTTGCTGTGCCGTTCCAGAATCTGCCACTAGGGTCATGTGATGGTACATCGTCAGCAGGATCATCATGCAGAGCTCTTCGAAAAAAAATGGAAAGAGTGCTCAACAAAAGTTGGCCCCACCTATGAACCAACGGATATGCATATTAAGGATCAACAAGAGGACATTTTGAACATAGGTTATGAGGGCCAAGAAGCATCAGAAGCCTTTCTAAAGATATTTTTATATAAATGTTACTTGAAAAATATCTAAAAAAGACTGATTTTATAATAAACACAAACATAAACAATAGTATAATGGTACTTAACTTACTTTCAGCTGTTACCGTCATGCCGCTGCAATCTTAACCCGAGTTGTCTATAGCAAAGCTTGCAAATTGTTGAGATTTTTTATTAAAATAACAGTTCTATACACGACATTCATACCATCCGCCCCAAAATTCTCCGTATTTTCTGAATACTTATTTTTTGGATTGTTATTTAAAACCCAGGTTTCGTATCCAAATAAGCATAGTTTTATACAATCTAATTTTCCCTGCTCTCGATATATTTGTTGATCCTAAAAGCTGACTTATAGCTCCTGAAATTTTATAAACTTTTGTTATTCTGTAGCCCACTTCTTTTATTTTGTTTTTCGTCATCGTCTTTAGATAAGCGAATTTTTTAAATTAATTCTTTCCTTTCCATATCTTCTGCTTTAATTGCTGCTAATATCACAATTTTACTTTTTTAACCTCAAATCTCATTTCCTCCTTTACTCATATTGATTACTGCGTTTTCTCTTCTTTCATATTCTTGAAACGATCGCTACATCGTCTATCAAAGCTGTTATCATGGGTCTTTTAGATATAATTATGCTCAATCTTTTCAACTGACTCTGTTTTATGATACTCTATAATATATGGAATATTAGTGTTCATAATGGCTCTTATTGTCTTACTCTTGTTCACATGTGACATCTCCTCGTTTTCTCTCCCCTTGTTTGTTGTTTTCTTAAGGCTCTTCTTCGTTAATTCCATCAATTTCCGTGGAACTTCTAGTAATTCCATTTCTTAGAATATTTTCCTTTTTTTATTGAGTCATACGATTTTCTTCTACCTCTTAGTTTAAGACTATGTCTTGTTTTTTCAAAGAAGCAACCTAAGTTATGATTTTAAATACCATCTCTCATACCAGCGCTTTGATGGTCTTCCCTGAGGCTTACTGGTATTCGGTTTCACTTCCTTTGCTATTTCCAGTTGATCATCGTCCATCTATCCATGCTCTTCTTCTAGCTCTAGCCCATCTTACTATATCTGCAACATCACATGTCATTCTGATATAATTGCTCCTTATTTTGTCTCTAAGCGGTCGGTCGTTCTTAACAACTGTTTAGTAGCCGCTGTCTCTGCCTAGTTTCTATTGCGGATGTCATAATGTGCCTAACGCACTTTCTATATATTCGTAATTTGCTTTCAACCTTTAGAAATTTGTTTCTACATATTAAGTCTCGAAGGAATCCCTATATCCTAGATGCTGCCGTTTGTGCCTTATTTCTTGTTTCATGTTCGTATTGCTTGTAGAGTTTGTTGAATATCTGTTGTATCCACGGAGAATATCAATCAGTTTATATAGATATTAGGTTTGTTCTCACACGAGTCACAAACAATCAGAAACTGTTAGGATTCTGCGCAATCCATTTCTCCGCGTTCATACATAAGTTTCTGATTGTTTGAAAACAGCTGGACGTTGGACAGTTGGAAAATCATCAGTCAAACCTGTGTGAACATCGTCCAGCTGTTTTCAAACAATCAGATACTTACGTATGAACGCGGAGAAATGGATTGCGCAGAATCCTGACAGTTTGTGACTCGTGTGAGAACAAACCTTATGTCAGTTAGTTAACATTAGGACATTTCTTGATTTGTACTTTTAGCTATTGATAAAACATACAAAATACTACTATATTGTTTCACTTGCAATAATACCACATGGTGGCAGCGTAGCTGATTCAATTATGTTTATTGGTACTGTGGAGGAAACAAGTAGAGAAAAAACATGCTAGATAACGCCGATAAACTGCAAATACCGGTGCTAGTTTTAGCTCATAGCTGTGGACTGTGAACAGTGGGAATCAAGATTAAAGAGGCTCAGAAGAGAATGAGGGCTGGATGCAAAACCAGAAGCTGACCAATTTAATTCATTGATATATATGATGGGACCGCAGGCAGAGTCAATATTTACATCCTTCAAGTTATCTAAAGCAGAAGTAGATAATTTCAGTCTTGTGTTTATCCAGTTTCGAAATCATTTTGTTCCTTCAAAGAACATTATATATGAAAGTTACTGTTTCCATACCCGAAAACAGGGGAAGGGAGAGAGTGTGGAAGATTTTGTGACCGAGTTACATACTAGAGCTCAGAATTGTGATTTTCCAGCTGGATTCGTTGATCAAGATATCAGAGATTAAATGATAGTAGGGATCCTCGATAAGAATCTCTCAGAGAAATATCAGTTGGACTCCATTTTTACCGTACAAAAAGCTGTAACTTCTGCTAGATAGTCAGAGGCTGTAAGAAAACTGCAGGAAACATGTCAAAGTTGACGCAGTGGATGAAAAAAGATACCTGTCTCTCAAAAGATCCAATTGAGGAGCAAACAATGTAGCGGGTCCTTCACAAACCAGGGGCCCTGTATCTAAAGAAGCATTTAAGCAAACTGAGAATTGGTGTGGCCATTCAGAAGTGACAATAGTTCACAATTTTTACAGACAACAGCAGCAGAGTACCAGCAACTTTCAAAAAATTATAAATTTGAGATGGTGGGTCAAAGCAATGGGTTCATTGAGTACCAGGTGAAAAATTTCAAACGTCATTTCAAATAGAGCGAAGATCCGTGTCAAATGTTGTTAACCTTACGAACAACACCCATCCTCAATGGGTGGAGTCCTGCAGAATTATTGATAGGAAGGAAGTTGAGAGGAATAGTGCTACTGTCCTCTAAAGAGTTACATCCGGTTACAACTGATCGCCACGCCATCCTTGAAAACCAGAAAAGGGTTAATCAGAAACAAAATTTCGATTCTGCTCATGGGGCCAGAGATTTGCAAGGACTTCAAGAAAGCCAGCATGTTTGGTTTTCAGATTTACGACAATCGGGTACTGTTGAGTCCAAACACAATTCTTCTTCTTTCTCTAAAACCCTTATGCCGTTCAGCGTCGGGTTAGCCCTTCTTTACCCATTTCTTCCAGTCATTTCTGTTTCTGGCCATTCCTCTCATATCTTCTATTGATTTCCCTCTTTTCTCTTCGATTTCCTGCATTCTCCTTATCCATGTTTTCCTTGCTCTTCCTTTTTTTCATATTCTATCTCTTCCTGCCTCCGTAACTGCTTTGACTAATCTGTTCTCGTTCATTCTTACAATGTGTCCGTACCAGTTCAGTTGCTTGTTTTCGATCTTTGTTAAAATTGGTTCCTGTTTCAGTTGGTCTCTGATTTCTTCATTTCTACGTCGGTCGTATTTGGTAACTCCTGCGATCTTTCGCAAATATTTCATTTCCACTGCATTTATCGAAGATTCATGCTTTTGTAGAGTGACCCACGTCTCACTTCCAAAAGTAGTTACTGGTAATATTATGCAGTTATAAACTCTTAATTTTGTTATGTCGTCGATTTCCTTCTTCCCCATTACAGATTTATTAATACTATAATATATCCTGGTGGCCTTTCTTAATTTATTATTTATATCCGCATCTATCTTTCCGTCATCTGTTAAGATGTTTCCCAGGTATTCAAAACATGTAACTTGTTCGATTTGTTTTCCGTAGAGTCTAATAGTTGCCCTTCCTTTATCTTCCTCTCTCTGGTTAGTGATCATATATTTTATTTTCCCCGTATTGATTTTCATTTTTAGTTTTAGTATTTCCTTCTGCCATATATTTGCTAAACTTTGCATTTTACTGTTCGTGCCTGCTATTAGGACTATATCATCTGCATATAAAAGAGAGTCTATTTTGATTGGTCTTAGATTTCGATATCCTATAGCTGTGCTACTTTTCTGAGACTGATTTCGTGTACTCTTTATTAGCGAGATCATTATAATTATAAAGAGCAATGGACTTAGACTGTCTCCTTGCTTAATTCCTTTTTCCATGTTGAATGATTCAGATCGTTCGCCACTTATTTGAATTTGTGTTGTCACTTCATATTATAGATTGATTTTACAACTTTGATGGTTTTCTCAACTATATTATACTTTTCTAAAGTTTTCCACAATATTTCTCTGTTAATCGTATCAAAGGCTGCCTTTAAGTCTATGAACAGTAAATGGAGTTGTTCGCCTATTTGGAACTTTCTTTCAACTATCTGTCTTATTATGTGTACGTTATCGTTTGCACTCCTACCTCCTATGAATGCAGCCTGTTCATCTTCCAATTTACTTTCCATCTCATTTCGCATTTTTCTACTATTCTTGTATATGTCTTGAAGCATACTGACGATAGACATATTGCCCTGTAATTGTCGCAAATTGTATAATCTCCCTTTTTATATATCGGAATTATAATATTTTTAGTCCAGTCTTTCGGTATCATTTCTGTAGTTCATGCATCTTTACATATCTTCCAGAACCACTTCTTACCTTCCTCGCTCAGCCATCTTATCATCTCAGGGTTAATTTCGTCCTCTCCCGCAGCTTTCCATATTTTTATGTTTTTAATGGCTTCCTCTACTTCCTCTTGGGTTATTTCGTTATGATATTCCTCGAGATATTCCTTTTCTTGTGTTACTTCTTTCTGTTGGTCAATATGTGTTTCAGTTTCTTCAAGTTTAAATATTTCCCTGAAATATTCTCTCCAAACTTTTGTTTTTTCGCCTGTCTCTATATGTATTTGATTATTTTCATCTATTATTGCATACTCTTCTCTTTCTCTTTTCCCTCGTAATGTTTTAATTCTACTCCAGAATTGTTTGTTATTTATTTTGTAGCTCTCATTTACTTCCTTTCCAAATTTTTTCTAACTTTTCCTTTTTGCTTCTTTCACCTCTAGATTCGCCACATTTCTTTTCTGAATATACTCCAGTCTATTTGCCTCGTTTTTGTTAAGCTGATCTTTCTTCCATTGATGTTTTTTCTCCCTTATTTTCCTTTGTATGTCTATGTTCCACCAGTCGGTTCTCTTATGGTGTTTGTTTATTATTATTTTTCCATATGTTTCATTTGATACGTTATATATAATATCTTTGAAAACTCTCCATCTTTCTTCTAAATTTGTGTTTTTTATTGCCAGTTCTGCCTCTGTAAACTGTATGTTCGTTTTATCTTGGTATTTCTTTCTTATTTCTAGATCATTTAATTTTTTAATATTTAGTCTATAATAGCTTTTATCATTGCAGTTTAAGTTCATTTCTGTATTCATTTCTGCTAATACCAAACTATGTTGTGTTCCTAATTCTGCTTTTTTCTGTGTTCTAACGTTTTTTAGTTTATTTAATTCTGTATTATATACGATGTAGTAAATTATACTTCTTGCGTTTCTTTCAGGTGCTTCAAACGTATACCTATCCTTCATGTCTTGGTACCATATTGTATTTCCTACTTTTAGGTCGTTTATTTCGCAGAACTGTAGCATTTTGTTTCCATTGTTATTCCTTATCTTCTCTCCGTATTCTCCTATGCAGCCTAATCCTATATGTATGTCATTCCCCAGTTTTACATTCCAATCTCCCATAATAATTACTCCATTATTTTCCTCTCGAAGTTCATCCAGTTCTTTTTGAAGTTCCTCATAAAATTCAGCCATTTTGTATTCCTCTGTTCCTTCTACTGGTCCGTATATTTGGATAATATTTATTATTTCTTCTAATTTTATTGTTATGGTAATTATTCTTGAGTTGACTTTTTTACATTTAACTATATGCTTACTAATTTTTTCTGTCACTACTAGTCCGACTCCTTCTTTTGCTCTTTAATCAGGTTCTACTCCAGAGTAATATAAGCTATATCCATTTTTTAGTTTCATGGTTCCTTTACCCTTCTTTTTCATTTCGCTAATGCCCAATATGTCTATCTCGTATTCTATCATCTCATCTATTAATTGATTTTCTTTTCCATGTAAAGATGTAATATTCCAAATGCCTATCCTAATTTTATCCCTCTTTTCCTTTAACGTCTTCGAGAAAGTCGACAATGTACTATTTTGTACTATATTTTTGCTGGTATGATTATTTCCATTTTTACGTACAGATGTCCCCCTTTTATTGTTCCTTACCTAACCAAACACAATTCACCACTATCATATATTAACGTAGTCCCCCCTCTTCCTAGTAAATTTGACAAAACCGTCTGTTGAAAAGGGACATTGTTCTCAGACGATACAAGCCGATACAAGTGACACCTCCAACTGAAGTTTTTCGTCGAAGTCAGAGAAGAGTTAAAGCACCTTCTCGTCTAGATTTTCAAAGCAAGAGACGTGTTGTATATGTGCTGTATCCACGGATAACATGAATCAATCAATTTATATAAGTTATGTCGGTTAGTTGTGATTAGGACATTTATTGATTTGTTTTTTTGGCTATTGATAAAACACGTATAAAGTTAACCTCTAGATATTTGGAACACATAACCTTATCTTCGTTTTTGTTATAAATCGCCAACTTACGTCTTCTGGGCTCTTTAGATATTGTTAAGGACACTTTTCTGAAGTAGATAAAAACTAGTACATCTTGTTTCCACAGTAATATTACTTTTCCGCCCAACCTATCTAATATGCGAGAAAAGTATTGGTTTACCCACAAAGAAAAATTTTACGTTTTTCATCAAGAACGACACGACAAAATGGTTTTAAGAAAAAAAATCCTGTGTATATGTCGTCGTCGTCGTCGTCGTCGGCCACTTTTCGGTTACGTGTCTTGTTAGCACGATACAGCCTCCGGAGTGCAACAAATCACCAATTTTATGATTGAATATTGTTCAGGAGATCTCACAGATGAACCTTATTGATTTTCAGCTCACAATAGCCAGTACAACGGGTGCTATGGTACTTGAAGTACGACATTTTTGTCCTTTTTTGAGTTATTTCAGTTTGTTAGCACGATACAGCCTCCGGAGTGCAAAAAGTCACGAATTTTATGATTGAATATTATTCAGAACATCTCAAAGATGAACTCTATCGATTTTCAGTTTACCACAGCCAGTACAACAGGTGCTATAGTACTTTAAGTATAACATTTTTGTCATTTTTGGAGAAATTTCAGTTTTTTAACACGATACAGCCTCCGGAGTATTTACAAGTGACCAATTTTATGATTGGATATTATTCAGGGCGTCACAAAAATGAACTCTATTGAGATTAAGCTCACTAAAGCCAGTACATCGAGTGCTATGGTACTTGAGATACCAAAACATTGTCATTTTTGGAGAATTTTCCGTTTGTTAGCACGATACAGCCTCCAGCGTGTATACAAGTGACCCATTTTATGATTGAATATTGTTCAGGGTGTCTTATAGATGAACCTTATTGATTTTTAGCTCACCAGAGCTAGTACAACGGGTGCTATGGTACCTGAAGTGCCACATTTTTGTCCTTTTTGGATAAATTTCGGGTTTAGTACGATACAGCCTCCGGAGTGTATACAAGTGGCCAATTTTATAATTGGATATTTTTCAAGGTGTCTCACAGATGTACCCTATTGATTTTCAGCTGACTATAGCGAGTACAGCGGGTCTTATAAATCCAGATATACTGCATTTCTGGTTACTTTTGGATAAATTTCTGTTTGTTAACACGATACATCCCCCGAAGTGTATACAAGTGACAATTTTATGATAGAATATTAATCAGGACATCTCACAGATGCGGAAAAGTTAGTTTTAATCTTTATTTATTTTTCAATTTAGATCGTTAAAATCTACCTAAAACTGCCTTAAATTTTTTAAAACAAATGATTTCATGTTATCTGAATTTCTAAAAGTAGACAAAAGAAGTATATGAAATTGTGTTATTTATTTACTCAAGTTCAAAGTAATAAATAATATAATTACATAAGAAGAAACCAGCTCTTGGCTTGGCATGGAATTTATATAAAAAATGAACGTAATTAACAAGATTACAAGTTGAAATTCCTTCTATTGCACATGTTCTCTTGATCCTGTTTCATACAGGATCTTCTCCATTGACAAACCTATTATCGCATCTATAATTATGATTTGAATTATTATAATTTTTACATGCTTCATATTATTGAAAGTAATATCAATCAAGGAATCTTTTATTTATTCACGATTTTGTTGTTTGTTACAAGAGGACAAGGACGTGGCTGTTGAGAAATTAAATTGAATTCTACCACAAAGCATTACGAAGTGGCTTAAGTATGGTCAAGAGTCAGGGTGAACCAACAATATTTTAATTTAATTTGGGATTTATCGAATATCCAAAAGTATAATTTCAATAAATGTTATCAAGTTTAACACTTGTTGAACTTATATAATTTGTCATCTTTTAAAAAAAATTAGAATCAGTTGGAAGGTAACTTGTATTAGATAAAATTGAAGATTCAGACAAGAATATATGCCCCACTTACTAATATTCATCTTCACACTTCACAAACATTTTAGGTTTGTTCCAACCTTCAATCACAAACAGATTTCTTACAGTTTGCAAATCGTTTCCAAAGCGCATGTCTGTAAGATACTGGTTTCCTGATTAATTTATGTTTTAGGTTGGAACAGCTGATAAAGAGTTTGAAGTATGTGAGTAAACACAAAGAACACTTCTTCAGAATACTAGGGCAATATTTGCTCTGAAAATATCAAATTATTATTCATTCAATGTAAAAATTAGCACCATATCTACCTAAATAATTTTGGTTTTTAATTATCTGCTTGTTTACTAGCAATTCTAAATTTTTGTTATCACTACTTTCCATGGACGATATTATGTCACTAATCTCACTAAAATTTTCGACGCTCATACTTAACTATTTTTTAAAAGATATTTCAAAACACTCAAATAGAAACAGATTTTCAGCGGGGAATTTATAAGCTATTTACTATTTGTCGGGTACGGGGTTACAGGTTATATTTTTAAAAGAAACAGTAATGCGCGTGCCCCAAACAAATTGCTAGGGAATAATCCACAAACTATTCTAATAGTTTACAAACAGGTTTGAAAATCAGTTGGAACAGAAAACTAATCATTTACTAACTGTCAGAAACTCTGGTTGGAACACATTTGAGTTATTGCGCAGAATCCTGACTGTAAGAAACTGTTTCTGAGGCAGGTTGGAACAAACCTAATAACGACAGTTCTGTTTTAGACTTATTTGCTCCATATAAGACATATAAACGACAGCTACTAGCAAATACTAAATTGGGCACCACAGCCAAAAAAAATTACATAAATACATCCTAGAAAAGTTCGAATTTCTTAAACCGTTGGTTATATTCACATTGGACACACTGTTTACCATCATTACACAGTTTTAGTACACTGGTTGATTAATTTTTCACTTAATATTGAAAGATACAACAAGGAAAAGAATTTGATCGTTATAAGTTTAAGAAATCTCTTCGCGAGACTAATTTTTTTCAAAATGTGATGTGAAAAGCAGAAAAATGTGTTTCTTGTTTCATTACCTTTTGATCCTGCTTATACGAAAGGTTTAACGATTTTCTTCAGCAAACTAGGTTTAAATTCAATTTCTGAATCAAATAATACTTTGAAACAGTTGTTAGGTAACCCTGAGGATTTGGAAAAGAGTGGTATTTACGAAAATGCAACGATTGTGGTGGAAAGTATGTTGGGCAAACTAAGAGGTCTGTTAGCATTCGGTTTATGGAGCATTTATCTCACTCAAAATATGGATGTACAGTATAGGTAATATAAAATTTGAAAAAAAAATGTATCCAACAATAGTCGCGGGAAATAGTTCCCGTGATAAACCCACTTCAGTGGGAAAAATTTCACATTTAATGAAGTGGGTTTATCACTGTAACTATTTCCCGCGGGAGAGTTGCACTGGCGCCTAAAATTTTGTATATATGTAGGACAAAACTAGATAACCTTTAGTTTACTTTCGGTCTCTGAAGTCGAAACTTGGTTATCGAAATGCGCGTCAAACAGGTTAATTGTGAGTGTAGGTCTAGTGATGTAGTGTATTCATTATCTCAGAAAACGATAAAATAAAAATGTTACTATGAATAGCGGTCATTGGACAGATAAATCATGAATTAGAAATTATTAATGCAAGTTTAATTACTCCACAACGATAATTTTATCAAAACTTTCCAATTACTTGTTTCTATTTTGTAATGTTAAACAGATATTATTGTTGAACATGGAACGTCCATTATTTAAGCACTGACCTTACCTAGATTATTAGCGTATCTTTTAACGAGAGTTTGCTCAAGCTAAAAATATACTCACAACGATATACCATCAAGACAAAAAATACGAGTAAATTATTTAATGATCAAAAAATGATTCAAATATTGTGAGTAAGGAATGAGATTGAAATAGTTTAATTATCTTTAATTTTGGAGGGTCCAGTATACATTTTAATAACATATACTGTTAAAAACTTTTTTAGGAAGAGAAAACTCACTTTCTAAAGGTTTATTGAATAAAAGACATGTATTTAACATCATTGAAATATTTATCATATACAACTGGTCAAATACATACAATACAGAAAAAATAAAAATAAACGAGAGAAACTTGTTCATACATGAGTAAAGTGTTATTCTACTGTTTTTTAGAAACTATCACCACAATAGGATGTAATCACAGGCAACGCTAGTTGCTGAGTGACGCAAGTACACCTCCAGAAAAACCACCAACCCAATAGAAACTGTCTGCATGTAAATCAAACCATGAAAAGTCACTCTATATATAACTACAGTATTTTTTCGTAATTCAAATTGCCGAAAAAATAGGAATGCGTTCACCGATCACGATGTAATTCTGTCAGTTGACTTGGAGCGATGAGGTGATGGTACAGTAAAATTTTCAGCGTCCCAGCTGTACTAAAAGTACCTCGTTTTAGGTAGTTTGTCAGTATATATATTTGTGGCAACTTTATAACGGCTCTAACGATTTCGATGAAACTTTGCAGGATGATAGAGCTCGAAAAGTTATCAGGATCGCATCATACCACGATATCTGAAAAAATCCTTATGGGGTCATAATGGCCATCTACAATTTCGATATACGGGTATTTTAAGTTTTTCCAATTTATACGTTTTAGACCTCAGATAGAGAAAAAACAACCTAAATGTTTTTTGTAGCTCTATTCAAGATCTTTCTAATAGTGTGTAATATTTGAGATTTTCGGTGTAGCATTGTGGACCCAATGATTTTTTTTCGTTTTTTTTTAAGTATTCCAATTAATACGGTTTTCAACCACAGATAGAGAAAAAACACCCGATATGCTTTTTGTAGCTCTATTCAAGATCTTTCCAACTGCATAGATAGAGTATTCCGGGTTTCTGGTGTACATTACAGGTGTAACGGCCATCTTAGTGGAATAGGTCGTTAATAAAAAAATTAGGTTTTTTATATGTTTAATGCATCTTTTGGCGATTTTCATTGAAAATAAGTGGCCAAAAATTGTTTTTACCATGCCTATCATCGACTTCGAGTGATTTCAGAGGCCCGTGGTATTTACCATCCAAAATTTTGTTTTTTCAAAAAAGACCAAAATTTTAATAAACATTGCTGATTTCATGAAGAAAATGTTTAAAAACTAATTTTTGATGAAAACATTTAAATTTTAAATAATTTCATTCGTTTCATAAAAAAGTTGTGGGAAAATACGATTTTTTTTAAATCATGGAAATTTCATTTAATTTTGTTCGTTTCATGGATTCGAAATTTTTTGTATATAAATATCAAAATTTCACTTGATTTCACTCGTTTCAGTGACAAGATGTGAGCCATATCGATTATCAGAAGTGCCTGAAAATATTTTTCTCCACAATCATGTTATGCAGGCCTGCAGGATTAGTGCGCTCATCGGTTTTTTGCAAAAAGCCCAAATTTTTATGTATATTTATAATTAGGAGAATATATATCTACCAGGTTGTCTATCAAAATTTGGCCGCTTTATTTTTAATTTATTTTTGGGAAAAAAACGTTCAATTGTTTTTTAAATAAAATCTCGTCTGCAGCCAGGTGTAACAGGTATGATTTCGATACATTTATACGTTCATAACGTACATCTATTAATTATATATCAAATTAAAGCTAATGTTTTTCTATTTATTATCATATATGGTTGCCTAATTAAATCCGGCCGCAATTCAGGGTTGCTAGCTGTTAAAGATGATACATATTGTTGGTAGAGTGAAAGATAGTGCGTAACATCATTTGTCAGACGAAGACAGCGATTGCCCACTGTGCGACGCTTTTAAGCCATTGCGCATGCGTCGAATGATAGTGTTCTCAACTGAACAGCTGTGGAATTTTTATTCCAACATAAAAACCATAGATATATAATACAAGTGTATTGTGTCATATACATATAAATAAAATATACTGCGCCTAGAGGTCAGGGAAGCGTGGCGATCATCAGAATGCCGACATATATATATGTCTGCACCGTCTGTGGCCAAGATCAATACGCGCATGCCAGTCACGAGACGTTGCATTGTTTAATATCATTGGCTGTATCATTCCTGTTTGACGCTTTTAGACCTTCAGGGGAGTGATGAAGGTTGTAAGCATAGACAAATAATATATTTTATTTTCTCTATGGTTGTTTGTTTGGACACAGCATAGTAATAAAATTAGGCTGTGGTTTGGATGTTTAGTGATTTTGTTATTTGTTTCATCATTGGCTGCATTCAGGGAACATTCAGCAATAAAGCGCTGCAGCGCAGTTATTCTGTAGGTTATTGAATGGTCACCAGAGACAACTCTGATGGTCACGTTAGAAAATGACTGGAAGTTTCGCGCTTTATTGCCATAACCTTCAATACTACATTTTTTTACCACAGATTACCTTTGTTTACTGAGTGGAAAATGATAAATTTGCATGAAATACTAGAGGATAAAGACGAGAACATTGTATTTAAGAATGTTAATAACCTTAACCACATTATTGCTTACGTGGTTGAAGATATGGAAGCACCCCTAGAAGATGCCCACACACAAATGATCCAAATCCATTTTTCAATTTATTCTTTCAACTCCGCTTTAATTTACAGTTTTGAATTTCCAGCGTTAAAGAAAGTGCTGCAGCGCAGCTGTTCCCTGAATGCAGCCATTGTGTTGTGATTTTTACGTGTTTCTTTTATTTAGATTTTTATTAAAAAATATGTCTCCACAACGGTTTATAAAAATAAATTCGGCTTGAGAACAAAAATCATCCCATCGTCATTTAATTTGTCAATATGTATGGCTATATTAGTGTGTAGCTATCGAAGAAATGATTTATAAAAATAATAACTCTAATTGGTTATGTGCTCACTATATATTTCATGTTTATCTACTTCATATCTATTCCTTTTGTAGTAACCTAGACAACTATAATGGACGTTATTTAAGATTTATGTTAGAAGTGAAAAAAAATGTAATTACATAATTGCACTTTATTTGATCAAATCAAAAATCAGACACGAAATTTTTGTTGACTCAAATATCTTCGTTTAAAAATATTACAGGCGGCAAATACAGCACTTGCGCATAACTAACATGGCCACACAGAGTGTAGTCGGACCTCTCACTCTTAATAGAACGCATTTCGCTTATTGGAGATATAGGCAGTTAGCAGTATTTTTTATTTATTACGTATATGTATTGTGTATTATATATCTATGATAAAAACGTAACCACGCTGTTTTGGAGTTCGTAATATACAACGTTTGATTATTACATTGTTGTTTTATTTGTGCATCTAAAAATTATTAAACTAATTAACGTAAAATAAAATTGATAAAGGTGAAGGCGTGTTTTCTGTGTAACGAAAAAAGCAAAGTACTCGACTTTGGTAATGCATCATTCAAAAAGTGCTCGCTAATGCTATTGTTTCTTCGTAAAAAAAATATAAATATCATGACACTTTATTAACAATTGAATCTACTAATGATTTTGGATATCTTACAGAGTGTCTAAAAAAATTGTAGTTCTAAAGCAAAATGATTAAAAAGACTGAAGATTTTTGCAAAACACAAAACGTAAGTAAAATTTCAATTAATATAGGTTATAGTTACAATATAAATGACACAGAGCTAACTTTTTTTGTTAAATTTTTTTTAATTTCGTATTTTTATGAAAATGAATTATTGCATTTTTAAAAAAATTAACTGGTACGTGGTAACGTAGTACCATCTACTAATTCCTAATACAGTGCTATTTAAAAGTCCCCTCCCCCCCTCGTATCTTTTGAACGGCTACACTTACATCAATAAAATTTGGAGGGTGAAAATAAAGTGTTGTAAACTTCTCTACGAATGGTAACAGGTGACGTAATAGTAATAGATGACGTCACAGTGCCACTCTGGCCAATAATTTTAAATAGGACCTTATGACAAGTGATATCTCGTTTGAAAGGCATTGGCTACATAGCCATATTAATTTTGTTTGGGCTTAAATTAATTTTGACGGATGAATTAAATAAATACCAAAATTATTATTTCACATTTAAATATTGAAGATTTTTCAGTCCGCCTCTAGTTAGTTGTCAAAAAAATTGACGTTTTTAATTTAATAGTATTTGTTGCTTTGCAAAGTTTTTCTAAATAGCTTAAATATTTAATTTTATTAATGTTTAACGAGACGCTTAAGAGTTTACATAGGCAAAATTGTACGTACTCAAGCCGACAAAGTAGCAGCTATCTTAATAATTGGTGAATCTAGAAAGAATCTCCATGAAGCGGAACGTTTATTCAATGAGATATACCCAGATCGCCATATCTCGCGAACTTATTCGAGGGAGCTTCTTCACAAGTTTGAAGCAACAGGTAGTGTTCAAGATGCCAAACGATCTGGTCGACCAACATTTAGTGATGATAAGAAAATTGATATAGTTGCTGAAATGGTAGTAAATCCTACTTCCTCTTCAACTAAAGTTGCGTCTATCTGTGAAGTAAGTAAAAGTACAGTACAGAGAGTGTTGGCTAAAAATAAATTTCATCCACACAAGTTAAAAATGGTGCACCATCTTTCGGATGACGACCCCGACAGAAGACTCGAATTCTGTGAATGTATGACAAATAAAATTAGTCAAAACCCACATTACACAAAAACAATTTGTTTTAGTGACGAAAGTACTTTTTGCCTCAATGGAAATGTGAATATACAAAATGTAAGGTATTGGAGTGACACAAATCCTCACACCTTTCGTGAACAACATACCCAATTTCCAGAAAAAGTCAATGTTTGGGCAGGTATTTTGGGAAACCACATAGTTGGTCCTGTTTTCCTAAATTCAAATTTAAGCGGTGAAGTGTATCTGGAGATGTTACAAAATGCAATTGAGCCGTTAATTCTTGAAATTCTGGAAGATAATCAAGATGAATTCGGCCATCTGGAAATAACATTTCAACAAGATGGTGCTCCTGCACATTATTATGGTGCAGTAAGACGTTACCTGGATGAAGAATATCGAGGTAGATGGATCGGCCGGCGAGTTCCTATAGAATGGCCACCTCGGTCACCAGATCTGACACCATTAGATATTTTCTATGGAGGTACTTGAAATCCAAGGTTTATACTACGGCATCAGATAGCATTGGCGTTTTGAAAGAAATAATTACTGAAGAATGCAATGCTATTTCAGCTGACACATTCGAACGAGTACGACAAGAGTTTACTAATAGGATGTATTACTGTCAGGAAGTAGACGGAGCACATTTCAAACACTTGCTATAAGAATCCATTGTTGATATTTGATTAATTAAATTTAAAAAAATAATTTCAATAAATTTGGTATTTATTTAATTTATCCGTCAAAATTAATTCAAACCCAAACAAAATTAATATGGCTATGTAGCCAATGCCTTTCAAACGAGATATCACTTGCCATAAGGTCCTATTTAAAATTATTGGCCAGAGTGGCACTGTGACGTCATCTATTACTATTACGTCACCTGTTACCATTCGTAGAGAAGTTTACAACACTTTATTTTCACCCTCCAAATTTTATTAATGTAAGTGTAGCCGTTCAAAAGATACGAGGGGGGGGAGGGGACTTTTGAATAGCACAGTATATTACATTTCTCAGACAGGTAAAATTTATCAGGTAGTCGGACCTTTTTCAACCTTATTTCAAACAAACAATACAATCATGCAGCAGTATAATGTGGAGAAATGAGTAATATTACCGACTTTCTCTGTTGAGTATGCGTTATATCTTTACAAAAATATATGTCATTTTCTATATTTGAAAAATTAAAGATAGAACGAGGATTATATATTTATATTCATTTAGATCGACTTAATTTTTTCATTTAATTATATTTAGATCAACTTAATATTTTCAATCAATTATATCAAATACAATGAAAACAATTTTGTTGAATGACAATGTAACATTTAACTGTAACAGCATATTGTTTATAATTTACAGATACCGAGGTCTCCGTAGTCTAGTGGAATGGTGCTCTGTCTGCTAACCGAGGGATCAAACCTGGGCCTAGACATCATAATTAAAAATTCGGAGAGCCACCTGTCGGAAGGTAATGGCAAACCACCGACAGTATTCTGCCTAGTACAGCCTCTCAACATAGACGTTCGATCTGTTGTTAAACTGTAGGTCCCTTCTATCTGTAGTAACTGGAGAGCACAGCACAACACAAGTAGAAGTGAGAGGTCGCCTACATCCGATCACGGATATGGCACTGTAAGAAGAAGAAGAGGCTTCCTCCAGATCTCCGTGAACAAAATATTCCTGCTGTAAGCTGTGAGCTAGTAAGTACATATAGCAGTAAAAATATTAATCAGATATAAAAAAAAAACATTTCTAGAGCCAAGCTTTTGATATAAATTGTATTTCAACACATACATTTACTTTGCAGGAATAATCAAGAGCTACATTGACTCATCAACCAACTACACTTTCAGTAGACGACCAGTTAAGTATTACTGCCTCAAATGAGCAGCCTAGTATATCTACGCAGGAGGATAATCATTCTCAGTCTTATCAAGATTTGTCATCTGCTGCTACAGTGTCGCAGCAAGCTATTTCATCAACACCTTAAAAGCGTCGCACAGTGGGCAATCGCTGACATCGTCTGACAAATGATGTTACGTCTTTCACTCTACTTTAAATATTTATCACCTTTAACAGCCAGCAACCCTTATTAGCGGCCGGATTTAATTAGCCAACCATATATGATAATAAATAGAAGAAATTTAGTTTTAATTTGATATATAATTAACAGATGTACGTTATGAACGTATAAATGTATCGAAATCATACCTGTTTACACCTGGCTGCAGACGAGATTTTATTTAAAAAACAATTGAACGGTTTTTTTCCCAAAAATAAATTAAAAATACTAGCGGCCAAATTTTGATAGACAACCTGGTAGATATATATTCTCCTAATTATAAATATACATAAAAATTTGGGTTTTAGCAAAAAACCGATGAGCGCACTAATCATAGACTATAAGATGATTGTGGAGAAAAATATTATCCGGCACTTCTGATAAAGGACGATTCATAGACTTGTAAGATGTACAATAAACTTGGGAAGAAATTGTGCCTAACTCTACCTGAATTCTACGCACTAACGGGGTGCAACTTAAATCCTGTATTCTACAAGAAAGGGAAGGTGAAACCTCCAGCACTACTGCGCAAATCAGATCGGTACATTCAAACGCTCATAAATATTTCTGCTGAATATTGTGTAAAATTAGAAGAAAACTTTGTAGTACTTGAGGAGTTCATCTGTAGAATATATCGTCATAAGCATTAATGTGAAAAAGTATAACATAAAACATTGTGATACAAACGAGCGAGTGTAGTATTAACTCCAATATTACGCGACAGTTCAGCGGTTCGCGTGACCATGCTAGCAACATGATTTTGTCAGATGATGTTGATTTTTCTCCCTTTTAGAAACTGGATTATTATTACAAAAAGTTTCAGCAGCTATAAAATACTCCGATTTAATGGGTATCTGACGGTGATCGCAACATCAGTGGTGCACTTTTTTTATAATTATTTTCATAGACACTACGCGAGAGAAAATTTTCAGTAGCTATAAAATGGCCCGGATTGTGCTCTTATCTCGGCAAGATGCGCAGCCGACCAACACGGTTGCGCCTACTAACGGCTGTTTTGTTTTTTTATCGATAATAAACTTCAACTTGAAATCAAATTAACCAATAATAAAATCGCATGAAAGTAAATGTAATTTGTGTACTTACTATTTGCACATTTTTGTGGTACGGGTAGTGACAAAAATCTTCCTGGCCTATTTGATACTGGCCTAACATCATTTATGGCAGGTTCGGCTAACACACACGCGCATGCACAGGCGAATATTACTAAGCACGCAATTTTCATCTAGAAAAAAATAAAAAATAATTTAAACTTCTATTAGTATCAATTATCCAACAGAAACAAGAGAGTAAAAGCAACAATATGATTTTTCAAATTAGCCTTCATACAATCCAAACTATTTTTCCACTTCTTTGATAAAGATGGAATCACGGGGTTAAATATAATGAATAGTAGAGTATACTTGCAAATTTGAAATACCGTGTTTATGACAGGGAGTATTGTGTAAATGTTAAATACAACAAGAATGCATAAAGACCACAGATACTGCCTCCTCATAAATTAGAAATGATCCTTTATACCTGCGTCCTAACAGGGTCGGAGTAATCACCAACCCGGTAAAGCAAGGGTGCAGTCTATCAGTCTGTGACTTTTCATCGTTGTGCATTGTGCAAATAAAAATGGCAGTGTTTCGTCCATGGGAAAACATTGTGTCGAATGAAATGGAAATAGAGAATAAAGTGATTGAAATTAGTGACAACAGTGATACTGAAGATGATGTTTCGGACAACAGGAAGGTTAAAAGAAAACATTTGTCAAGTGAGGCAAAAACGATAATAAAAAGTGTTTACCAAACTCTAATTGAAAAAGGGTGTTCACCTTCTTTCACCGTGACAAGTGAATTAACAAAAGTACCTGTATCTACGGTAAGGGACATTATAAACAAGGGAGAGATAGAAAGACAGAAACGAGAAATGAAATTTTTTTCTAGAATCGATGAAGCGGCGAGAACTGAAATAAAACAACAAATTTACTCTTTTTACAAAGGAAATAGGGCGCCAACAACGTCTATGATTTTGGAAAGACTGAAAGTTTCGGGAATTGAAGTAACCTATTCGGGACAATGGTTTCGGAAGTATTTGAAAACCATAGGTTTTGAGTGTAAAACCCTCAACGGAAGGATGAGCATCATGGGAAGTGGACGATTAAAAATATTGCGTTAGGAGTACGTTACAGAAATAAGAAGATTTTTCCAAGAAGGTCGATACATAGTTTGGTTGGATGAAACATGGTACGATAGCCATGACGTTATAAAGAAAGGATGGACTGATGGCACGAAAAGTTGTTGTCTAGAGGCCCCTCCGTCTAAGAGAAAAAGAATAATAATTTTAAATGCCGGTGGCAGCGATGGATGGGTGTCCAATGCGTTGCTGCTGTCCGCAAAAAATATAAAAAATTGTTCAGCCGACTATCACGAAGACATGAATTCACCACTTTTTAAGGCTTGGTTCCAAGAATAACTGTTGCCTAATTTGCCCGATAATTCTGTCATTGTGATGGACAACGCCAGTTATCATTCAAAACAAATTAACAAGAAACCCACCACAAGCACGAAAAAAGCAGAAATCCTACAATATATGGCTGAAAATTATAGAAATACCTAAATCAAAATGCACCAAAAAAGATCTTCTAACCATTATAAAAGACCTGAACATTCCTACAAAATATCGGATTGACATAATGGCACAAGCAAAAGAACATACGGTACTGCGTCTTCCGCCCTACTACTGTGTATTAAATCCTATTGAACTTATCTGGAGTACCCTAAAACGGGGAATTCGGCGTAAAAAGACAGCTCCAAGGCTAAGTTCTGCTGTAGTAGATTTAATTAGAAGTGAGGTGGAAAATATAGACAGTATTTTATGGAAAAATTGCATCGCATCAAAGATGGTACAACGTGAAAAAAATAAATTTTCAATTGTGATATCTACATATTCATAAATAAAAAACATTTGTAATAGATAAAATATTACAATGTATATTGTATATATCATTTTCAAGAAGTCAGTTAAACAGTTTCTGATTGAGAAGGTTGTTTATGATGTAGATGACTTTTTACTTTACTGACTGTTCTCGTATATACTGTGTCTTTTTTGTGTATACGTAGATATATATTTATGTATAATATGTACTTTTGTTTCGTTGACATGTTCAGCGTAAATCTAATATTTTTCTATGTATGTTTCACTTAATGAATAAATGTATTATTATGAAAAAAAATTATTACATCATATTATAATAATGAAATAATTTTTCTTTTACCCTAATATAGTTGTGTATAATTATAATGTAATAATTATATGAGTTATTTTTGTTTGTAAATCCATAAAATCCTTATCAAGAAGCAATTGTTTTCTATTTTGCTCAAATTTTTAAAGACGTCCCTGCGTAGGGTCGGACTGTGTACTTGATCTTGATTTACAACTATGCTATTTACGGTCCATAAATTGTTCCCCACTGAGTAAAGTTAACAACGGTCGAAGATAATAAACACGGTATTTCAAATTCGCAACTATATCAAGCGAGTTTAATAAGTGCATACATTTTTGGAAAAATATTTCGAAAAACTATTTCATGTATTCGAGATCTATGACCAGATTTAAAAAATACCTCTTATCAAAGATGTTTTACGTGAATATATTTATTCTGTACACATTAATCAGATTTCTGAAGAAACGCGATTTCTCTTAATTATTCAAATGTTGAAAAATTACTAATTAGTCATATTTCATGTATAAAGATGAGAGTTGTTGCAAAAGATTTTGCAGAACGTGGAATTTGTAGAATAATTATGCATAATTTTTGAATGAAATTTGTTAGACAACCTCTAACCTATTGTCGGAATTTCAGAACGTGTTATTGCAAACTTCAAACTAAGTACGTTATGAAATTACCATTTCTCGCGAAAAAGCACAAACAATCAATAAAATAACAGCCATGTTATAATATTACAATATTTAAATGAAACTTTCATCAGTTAGTTACAACTGTTATAATGCTGAAGATCAATAATTTATAACCAAAAACATTAATCTTTGGTTGAAACTTTTTGTTTATAACCAAACCAAAGAATTCAAATTTCTTGAACTATAAACAAGAATAATTTTTTTGTTCATTTCAAATTATTCATCTCAATCTCAAGTAGGTTTACTAAAAGCTTCAAAATTTCCACTTTCCTACCAACACATACTTTTATAATAAACTTTTTCTTTATAAACATAATTTTTAAGGTCTCTGCAAATGGAAAACTAAGTCATAAACTTGGATTTATTAGAAAAGAGCCGCCGTTGCTGAATTTGAGAAGCGTTTCTTCCCCCACTTACGACAACGGGAACAAAGCCAGTTGCGTGCCGGCATTTTTAGCTTTTTAACATATAATTTTCAACTGTTTGTTAGTTAAGTTAATAGAGTTCCGCTATTATACATTTTCTTATTTGTTTTAAAAACGACCTTTACGCGAGTGAATATAGAATGGGCGCAGTCAGTAGGATTGTGAAACGGAACAACAACAAAAATCGTATCAAACCGGTCTACATCAATAGTTTATTGACAATTAACGATCGCGTGAAGTCGTTCGAAAAATTGGTCAATTTAAAACATTACAAAATAAGCATAATAAAATACAAATCCTGTTTTTCAGTAAAATTTGTAATATTTCAGATTTTAACGAAATTTCAGTTAGTATAATCGAAAATAAAATTATTGTTCAAATTAATCAATTAATTCCTACATTTGATCAGCAATTAAATAATTTTAGAATCTGAAATAACAGAAACTGAACATATAATTGAAACATCCCAGAGCAAAAACTGGCAAACTTTCGAGCATTAATGTATAAAAAATGTTTTGTATGAAATTCAAATCAAAATATATACGATCTATTAGATATAATTGAAGTAGCCATCACATTTTCTAAATTAAACACTTTTCATAATTCTATAATTAATCCAAAAGATCTCTTGAAGCACTTAAAACTTATACTCCTTCCAAAAGACAATACTTTTCATATAATTATATAAAACTCCTTATCCTTAATGAACAAAACTTCATGCCTTTCGACAACGGTTGTCAAGAACTAGTAATCAAGAATTTATTTGCTATGAATCGACACCAATAGTAATCAAGAGGAAGTACAAATGTTAAAATTTTCTAAAAATCTTAGTAATTATCATGTTATTCCAGTTAGTATCAGAGAAGTCAGCATTCAAATAAATGGGCTGTAGCTTCTACTCAAGTTACAGTGGCTGAACAAATGTGCGGTAGGGACAAAGACAAAGTATCCTTAGAAGGAACTTTTATTGTAGAATTAGAAAAAAACTGTAGTTAAAACAGAAAACGTAGTTCTCCATATTAATAGACTTAACAAAAGTGAATTAAAATTGATCGAACTTCCAAAACTTACAATAAAGAATTTTGTGAATACAAAACCACTGAAACTGAAATTAATTTGGATTGACTCAATAATTTAAAAGACTATTTAGCTTTTTCAAGTGCAAATTTAAAAAAACCTTTTCCAAATCCAGTGCATTGCTATTATTGGACTTTCTTTTATTTATCACAACATTAGGTAATTTTGAAAACTAGAGAATCAGCTACAAGGGATACAGAAGTACCGAATCCGTCTGTTAAACGCCGGATTCTCATCTAAGGGTGGAGGAGTTATAAACTTCGATTAATTAGAAAAGTGCCGACGTTGCTGAATTCAGGAAGCGTTTCCCCACTTACGACAACGGGAATAAACCCAATTGCGATCCGGCATTATTAGCTTTTTAGCATTTAAACTAACAAACTATTATCCTTTTTTTTAACAGCGCTGCCCAAAGCTTGGTACTAAATATTATTTTCTGTTAATGACAACAAGTGTATTCAAACGGTTGGCAAAATCCATCAGGTAACATTGGTAATGTTTTTTAAAACTAAATTAATAAATTTCGGAGGGAATTTCTAACCCTATATTATATTAACTAGAATATATTCCAAATTCTGTATCATCATAAATTTCTGATAATAACTTTCTTGAACAAACTCAGTTAGAAAAACTAAAAGAAGTTGCTTCAGAATTATTGATCTATTTAAGTAACTAGCACTCTTCTAATGAGGAGCACAAGAATGATTTATGTTTCGAATTACTTTAAACCAAATCCCGTAAACATTGACAATCGCAGAAACAAAATTCTGTCTTGTTTATCTACGTTGCTTAGTAGCGACCACTGGTGTAGAATGATGATTTATGCCATTTTATAATTTGACATTTGCGGATTATGTTTCTGATTGTTTATTTCATGGAAGTTAGAGAGAAGGAGAACGATCGATATGTGCTAAAGCATTAGCCCGCCTGTCTCTGAAAATTTGTAGAATTGATAATTAATTTTTCAGCTACCAGCCGGTTGTCATCAGTAAGTAGTATTTGCGAAGTTAGCTGGTTATAAGTACAAGTAGATGAAGTTAGTTGAATAATATACAAATTTTCTTCTCGTCAGTTTGAAGATAACTGTCAAAATTCAATATGAGAAGCTGTTTCAAACTGGCAGAGAGGTGCAATTAGAGATTCCCATCTCTATACAACGTGTCACATTATATACTATATAATGTTTACCACCATTTATTTCAAGGTAGGTGGGCAACAGAATAGTTTTTTACTCAAGAAGGCGTTTTTTATGCCAATTTGTAGGTGGTAATAGAAATATGAGAAAGTTTATTCGCAAAATATTAAAATTTATGTAAATTGTTGTATAAAAAAATAAATTTAAATATTCCATTCATTTCCATGTATTAAATTTAGTTTTCTGTGAATCCATTCCAAATGTTAATACACTTTCATTTCTTTTTAATGATAAAGCTTTCAATAATTAATTAATCTAATCTAATAAGTTATTTTTGTCCATAAGCTCTCCTTCAACTTGGTGCGAGTTTTCGTACAACAATTCCATATCAGTCTTGAAGCTCATGGTACACCCATCTGGCTATAGTGATGGAGAACAACATTTTGATTTATCCTCATATATATGCTCTCTATCTCTGTCTGACGTGTTGTATAATGTAAAATGTGTCACCAATCCGGTTTTGTCATCGCATGACCGATTACAGAAGAAAGAGGAAATTGTTTTCGTTACCAAATCTTTTATAATCTGTTGGATCTATCTGTAGCAAGTAATTGAATCCGAACATCACCCTTCAAGTTTGAATGAAAATTATCTGTGATAATTTTGACAAAGTTATTCAAACCTATGAGAATAAATGTAAATGACTGCGTACTGGCTTTGTTGGAAACATAAAGCTAAATACAATAACCAAATCTAATGCTTTACCTTTAAATTAAAATTAACAGCATATAGAATGATAACTGTTCCGCTTGCATTCTATTTGAAAGCCAGTTTTATTCCTATATATATAGCTCGAAGAGTTGTTATTGATTTGGAAAAATATTGCATTTATTTCTAACGGAAGTTTAATATAATCACAGATATTATTATATGTATCAAAAATTGAAAATTCTTTCTTGAATTCAAATGTATATCAGCTGGTACTCTTTGTAATAAACGGTTTTAAGGATTAAAACTAACTTTTCCGCATATGTAACTCGCCCTGAACAATATGTATAGTATCATAAAATTGGTCACAAGTATACATTTCGGAGGCTGTATCGTGCTAACGAACCGAAATTTCTCTAGAAATGACCAAAAACGAAGTATATCTGGATTTATAAGAAACGTTGTACTGACACTGGTGAGCTGAAAATCAATAGAGTTCATCTGCAAGGCACCCTGAACAATATCCAATCATAAAATTGGTCACTTGTATAAAGTCCGGAGGCTGTATCGTGATACCAACTCGAAATTTCTCCAAAAATGACGAAAAATCGTACTAACAAACCGAAAAAATTTGAAGAATAAAAAACAGGTGGTACTTTAAGTTCCATAACACACGTTGTACTGGCTCTGGTGAGCTGAAAATCAATAGAGCTCAACTGTGAGATGTCCTGAACAATATTCAGTCATAAAATTGGTGACTTGTTGCAGTCCGGAGGCTGTATCGTGCTAACAAGACATGTTACGAAAACTGGCCGAATTTTTTTTCTCAATTCCAACTTTTCTTGGGATAAACCAATAATTTTCTCGCAAATTAGATAGTATTGGGCGCAAAAGTAAAAATGACAAGCACAAATTGAGGCATAGAAATATTTGGAGTGAAAATAGAACGAACTCTGAATATCGAGACTATTAGGATTAGCTCAACATTTTCTCAGTTCGTTGTTAAATTTCTATATTATGTTTCTATATAAAATAAACGGTTTTAAAGACTAAAACTAACTTTTCCGCATCTGTGAGATGGCCTGAATAATATTCTATCATAAAATTGTCACTTGTATACACTTCGGGGGATGTATCGTGCTAAAAAAACGAAATGTTACCAAAAATGCAGTATATCTGGATTTATAGGACCCACTGTACTCTCTATAGTCAGATGAAAATCAATAGGGTACATCTGTGAGACACCTTGAAAAATATCCAATTATAAAATTGGCTACTTATATACACTCCGGAGGCTGTATTGTACTAACAACCCGAAATTTCTCCAAAAAATATGGCACTTCAGGTACCATAGCACCCGTTGTACTAGCTCTAGTGAGCTTAAAATCAATAAGGTCCATCTATAAGACGCCCTGAACAATATTCAATCATAAAATGGGTCACTTGTATACACGCTGGAGGCTGTATCGTGCTAACAAACTGAAAATTCTCCATAAATGACAAAAATTTGGTACCTCAAGTACCATAGCACTCGTTGTACTGGCTTCAATGAGCTGAATATCGAAAGTCTTCATCTTTGAGACGCCCTGAATAATATCCTATCATAAAATTGGTCACTTGTATATATTCCGGAAGCTGTATTGGGCTGACAAACTGAAATTTCTCCACGACAAAAATGTCGTACTTAAAGTACTATAGCACCTGTTGTACTGGCTGTGGTGATCTGAAAATCAATAGGGATCATCTGTGAGATGTTCTGAATAATATTCAATCATAAAGTTGGTGACTTTTTGCACTCCGGGGGCTGTATCGTGCTAACAAACTGGAATTTCTCAAAAAATTACAAAAATATCGTACTTCAAGTACCATAGCACCCGTTGTACTGGCTATTGTGAGCTGAAAATCAATAGGATTCATTTGTGAGATGTCCTGAACAATATTCATTCATAAAATTGGTGACTTCTTGTACTCCGGAGGCTGTATCGTGCTAACAAGACATGTAACGAAAAGTGGCCGACGACAACGACGACGACATACAGACAGGCTTTTTTTTTCTAACAACCATTTTTTCGTGTTGTTCTTGATGAAAAACGTAAAATAACTCAAAAAATGTTTTCAAAATTTCAACTTTTTTGTGGGTAAACCAATACTTTTCTCGCATAGGTTGGGCGGAAAAGTAAAATCAATTATTTCTTGCCTTTCGCTGCTCGTTTCCGCTGCTGTTCTTTGAGGTTTCTTTCTACATTCTCTTGTTGCTACTCTTCTACGTTTTGTTTGAGAAGTTGACAAAAAAAGTTTAGTTTGGCGTCTATTTTGCTGTGGATAACTGACCAATAAAAGGCCACTGTAAGCCGGGGAGAAGCACTTGTAATTTTTGGGTACGTGGAATTAAGGCTTCGTGTGAAACCACCCAATTTTGGGAATTAACTCTTTTGGGGAACAAGTCTACTGGAGGGCGATTAACATTTGGGGACATCAAACATATATCGAAGTTTGTAAACTGTCGATAAATAAGAAAAGTAGTTCCTTAATATATGTTAAAAGGGAGATTTTGATTTTATCTTCTGGGAAGATGATTATGGCAGTTAATAATCCCTACGGCTTGTGTTATATCTATATATTCTTTTGTAGCGTTATAGTTCTCGTATTATAATTCTAACTTGTAAATTTTCTTTGGTACATTGTATTTTCTTTACTTTTCAAGTCAGCTAGCCAGCGTAGAGTTTTCGGTAGGGTCGAGCTGTCTCCGATTTTTATTAGGGTCCGGAAAAAGGTCGAGTTATTGGCAGGTAGATAGTGTAACTAAATCTTAAAGAAATAACAAATTCTACCATTATAATATTATTGTAATTGATTATTAAATTTCAAAATGATTTCAAGCTATTTGAACTAGAATCCAAATCTAACGGAAGACGAATTTGTATACTTCAATTAGTAAAAGCTCCTTTTCACTGAATAGCACTAGTTAGGTTAGGTTAGGTTAGGAAGGCTACCGTGCCCGGGAGGGTCGGATGGAGGAGGCTGGAAGTGATCCACCCCTAATCTTCCATGCGAGTTTCCCGGGAGGGGTTGCCCTACCCGACACGGCGCGTCCCAATGGCTCATAGGGTGTCTCCACGAGGAGTGGTCGGTCTTGGTTCCTGCGCTCTTTGAGCTGTGAGGGAGGCACGACCGACCAACCTCGGGGATAAGTGATGAATAGGAACGATTCGTTCTGAATAGTCGCCCGCGGATCAAAAGGGATAGAGGAGTAAACCTGACTAAAAATCATCGTCGCTGACCTCCCCGCCTTTGCTGAGCATCTTACACTCAGTTAAGGGGAGGGATAAACTTCTTCTTTATGGCTATCATGTCTTTCTTTTCTAAGTAACCCTTCAATTTCTTTAACTTCTGTATCTTCCTCCTTTTTTTTCGACTCTTCCACTAATACAATAGATTTCTTTCTCTGGTATTTGCATGTTTCGTATCTCTTTTTTCTCTCGCCAACTAAGTCACCTCCTTTCTCTTTCTTTCTTCTGTTCTGTTTCCTTTTCCAACTGTCACTTTTTTCAATTTCTTCATGGAACATCCCGATCTATTCCCCAGATAATTAATTTAACTCAAAGATCACACACAGGGGAGGCAGCTGTGTGGGTCTATCCGTTGGCAAATCTGCGTCCGGAGGTAACCGTGGAAAAAGCCTAGAGGAGTAAACCTCGAAAAAAGAACCCGTAATCCTCGTTGTTAGCTACCGTGGCCATGGATGAATGGCTGCACGAAACGCAGTCAGAAACGGTGCCTCTGGGATACCTGGCGACCTCCCAGAGTATCTAGCCTTAGCGAGGTAAGGGCGCACTGCCTCGCCGGACTTTCATTCGGCCCAACTCGTGGGAAGTATTATGAATAGGAAGAATAAAACCAAAAAAAAGGAAGTGGAGAAGAGGGAAAGGAGTGAGCAGGAGGAAGAAGAGACAAGGAAATATGAGGAAAGCCTAATGGAAAAACAAAAAACCATTAAAAAATTGGACAGAAGTGGAAGTGAAATCACAGGAAAGCAGGAAAAAGAGACGGAGTTGGTAGTGAGGGTCGAGGATTTGAAGGAAGAAGTAAGGGCAGAGTACCAGAAAAAAACGGAGAAGGATGAGAGGGAAAAGTACGAGAGGTGTATGAATAAAGCCAAGGAAGTATTTGTGAAGAATGCTGGGGAGGAGGGAAAGGAGATTGTAAGGGAAACAGTATTGGGGTTGGAAGACAAGGCAAGAAGGTCGGCAAAGAAAGAAAGAAGGGGGGATGGAAACGAGGAAGGGGGAGATTTTGTTTCTGATTCTGACTTTGAGGAGCAGGAAAGAGAAGTAAGAAAAACGATGGCTGGTCATATAGTGCGCACTCATGAAGAAAGGGATAAAAGAGTAAGACTAATTATGGAGAAGCGACCCATGCTGATATGGGATGAAGAAAACGAGGAGGAGTTAGATCCTGAGGAAGAGGATACGCTATATACAATGGGAAGGTTAATGGAAGCAGAGATAGTATTTAAAAAAAGACTAGAGGAGTTGGAAAGAGAAAGTGAGGAGAGGACAAGAAGGACAAGGGAGGAGATGGAAGGAAGGGAGAGAGGAGAGTATAAGAAAAGGGGTGAGAGGGAAGAGGCAACAGATGAGGGGGCAAGTCAACCCGATGACATTATTGTCATCGACGAAGACGAGTCGGACGGGAAGAAAAGAAAAAATAGAGGAGACAGTCCCGAGGAGAAGCAGGTGGGGAAAAAAGGAAGGAAAGAGGAGGGGCTTAGGGAGAGACTTGGGCGAAAGCTGGAGGAAATGGAATGGATGGAAGCACATTTAGACACTCTGGATATGGCGGACTTCAGAAGAATTCTGGGGGATTTGAAAACAATCTATAGAGAGATGGAGGAAAAAAAGAACGTGCAGTGCAAAGAGTGTAAGGAGGTAGAGGAAAGGGAGAGGACAGAGGAGGTAATGGAGAAGATAAAAGAAGACCTGAATGAGGGCGGGGATTATAGGGATTATAGTAAAATCAAGGATATAGAGTGGGCTGAAGAAGTTTTTGATGCTACAAAATGGGAAAGGAGCAGTATAGAGGAGATACTTTTGGAGAAAGGAAATTGCGTGATTATAAGCAAAGGAGACTCGGAGAGGGGAATAAAGGATACCATCCAGAGGTATAATAAGGAGATATGGACCCTACTGGATAGCTGCGAGGAGGGGGGGTGTGATGCTCTCGAGAACTGCCAAAAGAGCAAGAGAGGCCAAACGACATGGTTCAATTATGGTGTGAAAATGAGTGAAGATGGGGGGGAGGGCGCATATGAGGCACTTGCAGGTCTGACCGAAATGGTAAAGCTAAGACAAGAACAGGGAGAGGTGAAGGTAATAATAGGGGAGGGTATAGACAAACTCAAGGTTAGGAAAATGATAGAGTTTTTAGGTAGGAAGGGAAAGATCAAGTGGAAGATTGTAGGAGAGAGAACGGTAGAAAAGGGGGGAATGGAGAGGGAGACGCTCCTCATCAAAACGGGGGACGAAACCTACGCGGACGTGTTAAACAAGATGAAAGCCCGTGTCAATGTGGAAGATATTAAGGTGGAGAACGTTAAAAAGACTAAAGGGGGGGACTTGATAGTGAATTTGAAAGGGAGGGGGGCGGCCGAAAAGCTTAGCAAGGAATTAAGGGAGAATATAGGGGAGAAAATGACAATAGTGGGAAAGAAAAATGAGGCGAAATTTGATATTTGGGATTTGGACCCATCCGTGAACGAGCAGGAGCTCATAACAGCGGTGTGCGGATGGATAGGATTAGACCATGGAGAACTTAAGGTAAGGAGTCTGAGGGAAAATAGAGGTGGGGGCCAGACCGCTAGGGTGTGCGTTAGGAAGGAGATGGCGGAAAAAATGAGGAAGCATAGGAGAATTAAAGTGCATTGGCAGTACTGCAGAGTAAGGGAGAGGCTCACTCCCCTCCGTTGCTATAGGTGCATGGAGTATGGGCATAACTCATACTCCTGCAAAAACAAGGAAAGGGGTAATGCATGTTACAAGTGCCTCCAGGAGGGACACAGTGTGAGAGACTGCAGTAATGAGGCAATGTGCCTGACGTGTAAGAAGACCGGGCACAGGATGGACTCCATGGAGTGTCCGAAATATAGGGAGTTTACCCTTGGCGGGAGACAGGATAGTTAGAAGAGAGGAAACTGTCAAAAGCCGGTCACATGATGATATGCCTGCTAAAGGCGGTACCGTGTGTGCTGGTGTGGGAGAACGGTGGGGTTTTAGCTGGTAGGCGCCCGGCCACTGGCCGAGTGAATCCAGCACGCCTGGGTTCTCTTCCCAGGCAGTCTTTGGAAGATTTCCCCACCACAAAAAAAAAAAAAAGGTTAGGAAGGCTAGAATGCAGACACGGAAAAGAATGTGGCAAGATTTTTTAGAAACAAAAAAGTCAAAGTCGTCCACATAAAAACACACCAGGGTATTGTTTCAATAGCGACGAATAAATATAGTATTACGGGATGCTATATATCATCAAATGTGAGCCTGGAAGCATTGGGGGGATCTCCCATTAACGATCGAATGGGACAAATACTGGGGAAAGCGTGTGCAAGACTAACATTAGAAGCTGGTAACTTTCATAAGACGGAATTGCCAATCCTTTATAGGTGTCACCTTCTTGTCTGAGACCCTTTTAAAGATGCTCATCACATGGAAAGTCCTGGACAATGAACCGCTAATTCTAGATGGACACTTCCTTTTTTAAATCGCCGACATTGGAAAGACAAGAAGCAATATAAAAAACAAAATCAGCTTCGACAAGACATATTCAAATACTCGCTACTGAGAG
Organism: Galeruca laticollis; assembly: GCA_963921935.1. Lineage (NCBI taxonomy): Eukaryota > Metazoa > Arthropoda > Insecta > Coleoptera > Chrysomelidae > Galeruca > Galeruca laticollis. The sequence continues at coordinate 176,307,106 of OY998177.1, forward strand.
AAATTAGAGAACGGGAAGCAAGAAATATAGATCCTCCAGATCTATTGCACCTAGTAAGAAAAAGATATAATGACGTTAAACATATCTGCAGAAATAGCCCAAACAGCGAACCATATTGGTGGAACCACAACACAGCAGATTTGAGGAAAAAATGCCTAATAATCAGGCGAGTCTATACTCGAATAATGTGAGGTAGCTCAGAGGACACACAAGGGCAAATAGAGCATACAAACTCGCAAAAAGACAATTGAAAAAACGCATCCGGGATGAGAAGAACCGGCACTGGCACAAATTATACGAGGAATTTAACAATGATATCTTCGGAGACGGCTAAAAGATTATGATGAAGAAATTCAAACCCTCAGGAATACCTTTTGAACTAACTATAAAAGCATTATTTCCAAACTGAAACGATGGACTACCCACACGGCAAAGACCACAAAATATAGTACCATTCAGCATGGTAGAACTACTCATGGCAAAGGACAAAATCTAGACAGGTAAAGACCCTGGTATTGGTGAATTACCCCCTGAAGTTGTTAAAGAACTTGTGGCAACTTTACCAGAACTTACTCTATGAAATGTCGACTGGAATACCACAAGGATCTGTTTTGGGGCCAACACTCTGAAATATATTCTATGAGGCTGTTCTGAGACTGGGATATCAGGAAACTTGGAAACTGTAGGTTTCGCTGACGATATTGCTATTGTTAGCACAGCAAGGACTAAAGAGGAAGTTGTAGAGGAAACTAATTATGCCCTGTCGAACATAAGCATCTGGATGACAACGGTATATGCCTTGCGCCAGAGAAAACAGAAGCGGTGATCATGAGTGGCAATAGGAACCGCACGGAGATAAAGTTTGACATAACTGGAAATACCATCATACCAGCTAAACATTAAAAATACCCGAGTGTCGTCATTGGAGAAAATATCAACTTCCACTTCCGAACACATGTAGTGAAAACTACAAGGAAAGCAGGTGACAGAATAGCGGCCTAATATTGGTGGGCCAAATAACAAGAAGAGAGAAGTGCTATATGGCATGGTACAATCCATTGTCTTGTATGACTCCTCAATTGGAAAAGACAAATACTGGTAAAAAAATACAAAAACATCTTGGAAGGAGTGTACTTCTAATAATAGCATGCGGATACCGGACCATATCTACTGTAGCCATACAAGTCCTCACATACATCCGTCCTATTGACTTTTCATATCCGAAAGATCGAACATTGAAAAGGCCGAAGACAAAAGGCAGCTAGCAAAGACAGAAAAGATGGGACGAGTGTACAGACAAGGCTCAATCGACAAAAAGCCTGATGGCAAGTATAGAGACGCATGTCCTCACAAGAGCACGACAGATAAAGTCTGCAAATACTGCGGTGCAGAGGACACAGTAGAACACACGTTATTCTAGTGCTTGAGATGGCATAAACACAGGACGAGACTCGTTACAATAATTATAAGCAATATGGTCGGGGAAATGATGCAGTCAAAAAAGAAATTGAACAGAACCAGCAATATAATAAGAAAAATAATGGATACGAAAGAATGCACCTTGCATTTCTTTTATTCCAGTCAGCTAGCCAGCATAGGAATTCTACTAACGTTATATATGTACATTTTATTGTCATTGTCAAATTAGTTGTATATATGTGTATACAGACATAGCATATTGAATAGATATTAACAGAAACCACTTTTATAGTTTTACTCATTGATCGGGATCTCGGCACTTTCCATGAGTTGTGGCTCATGGGAGTGAGAACTCATCCTAAGATTGGACCAGATCATTGGTTAATACATTATAGGCTGTTACTTCCTCAAATTTTCATGAATATGGATCAGAAACCCAGTTTTAATTTTTCAAGATTTGTTTCGTCTTCTCTTACTTCCAACACAACTACATCATAAATAACAAATCATGCAATGAAAAGTTGATTTCGTTATTTAAAAAATACGATCTAGTATTTGCTTTTTGATTTTGAAATACACAACTGCATATGCAATACAAAAATTTATATAAACTTGTCATCAGATTGGTTTGTGAAAGTGAGAGTCTTTGTCCCTGTTCCATTCATTACAGGTGAAATAATAAATAGCGGTTATAAAATGGAATTTTAAACTATTCACGTACATTATGTTTAAAAAATATTTTGAATTAATGTCCGTGACCTAACTCCTTGGATGCTTTCTAGGTCATGACTTTTAACGTTCAAAGACTTAAATGGCGCCAACAAAGATCTTTCTTGGATATAATTTTAATTATGAATACAAATAAATTTGAAATTGGAATTTGAATATTCTAGGTTCGTTTGAGATGAACTTAAAATTTTTGATTACAGATATTTCTTAATTATTTCTCAATCAATCCTCAATATACTGTAGACGTTCAATTAATAGTCTGCCGTAGATATAAGGGATCAGATACTTATTTTTAACACAATCTTAGAGTGACCGTATCATTATTTATCAACCATCACAAGGAATTTTTAACAAAAATGACTAACTCCACCAGAAGCAGTTGTTGAGTGGATTGAGTAACTCATCAGTTATCACTGTCGGTCACAAGCCGGAATAAATCAGGAGTGTTCTTAGGTTAAGTTAGCAACCTGTCTGCTCATAGAATAAAAGGTAATGTCTCGGAATCCTATCTGAACCATATAATGACGATACACGCTATGAAAAGGAAATGAATTTGGAAGCGTGAGCACACCTTAACTAGGCTTGCCTGCTAGAATATCAAGTATCGAGATCAAGAAATTATATGTGAAATGAAAAACCTGGTTATAAATCTGTCTTACTACTATGACCCAGAAAAAAGATCTGAGAAGTCAAATAAATAAAGCAGCGGTCATATCAGGATGTTTGAAGCAACATACGAGTATGCGTACAGACAGCAATATTTGAATTTACAAGACATGCATCAGACCGATAATAACATACAGAATAGAGATCCGAGTGCAAACAAATAAAACAAAAAATTTGCTAAAAGTAACATAAATGAAGAATCTAAGAACCATCGTTGAAATAAACAAGAGGAGATTGAAAATCAGAAACACAGATATAAGACAGCAATGTGAAATATTTGACATAGTAAGATGGGGCAGGCAAAGAAACAGACAATGGTACACGTATGTAAAATGTATGGAAGAAAACAGGCACTCACGATTACCTTTAGAAACAAAACGAGCAGGAAATACGAGTAGAAGGAAAACTAGCAGGAAACAGATTACCTGGAAGAACACACAAAATATGAAAGAACAGTTGGCAATCCACCTCTCAAGAAATAATACAGAGGCAACCCGAAAATCAACAGACCGCTAGGTCTTAATAAATAATAAGAAGAAGAAAAATGACTGTATATCACTAATTATGAATATATCAGTATGATGTATGTACACTGCCAAAATTTGAAAACCATGCTTGATATAGTTAGTTATTTTCAATTTGATTTGAACTTCGATTTAAGGCAAGAATGGACCATGCAAACAGAACAAGAGATGTCAAATTTGTAAGGAATATGTAAACGTTTTCTATATTAGGTAAATAATTTGAGTTATTTAAGGAAAGTAAATGGAAGAAACAACATATCGGTTTAGAAACTGTTGAACGACAATTTATAGAATAATTATCACCAAAAATACCTATCTTGTTATTTAGGAACCTATAAATCACACTCTTGCGAATACTTTAATTGGAAATTTGAAAGTGACCAAAGTGTTATCGTAGTTTCTTGATAAACGAATTAACGTGATCAAAGAACTTTTTTTCAGCTCATAAGTGCATCGATTATACTTTTTTAGGTAAAAGTAAAAAAGATATGTTTAAAGCTGAATTTTTACTGCACAATGCCAGATATAAAAATTATGTTGTTGACAAAATGACCCTGAGTCGAGATAAATATGTACTTCGATAATTTTCCTATAACTACCAATTCATTTTAACTAATATGGGCAAGGCTTAAACTGTTTTTGCTCAGCGATACACTACCTTCAAATTTTCATATCCCAAAAATCTTCTTATTGAAACCTTACAAAGAAGTACGACGAAGTAGGGAAAATATATTCAACATATCAACAAGTAGATATCAACATTTCTACACTCATGATATCAACATATGGAAGCTGGATAACGTTATGGACGAATGCGAATTTTGGCAGAAGACCAACACTTTCCAGAGAAATGGATGAGTATTTGGTATCTTATTGTCTGGAAATGGACAGACGTGTCTATGGTATAAGCACTGCGGACATCAGAAATCTAGCCTACCAAATACTGATAACGATACCTTGGATGTAGATTGCACGTTTTGTGGCAGTTTATATTCCGAGGATGTACACGGTGAAGAGTGGATCAAATGTGTGAAGTGTTATCGATGGTGGATTAGAAAAGAAGGGATCCTAATTTCGGATACCCTATCCGAAATTAGGAAACCTATATATCTCTGCCAAAAAATGTACTCAGGATTTCTCTTTTTTATTTTATCTATTAAACGCCATATATCAATTTTGTTTACTTATCTAGACTACCATGTAAGCTTTGGATCAGGGTAAACTACCACAAAAATTTGTTTGCTGAAATTTAATTTATTCAAAAAAAGCTATCCGAAGCGCCCTTCCTCTAGTGTTTTTCTGAGGAATTTGGGTAAGTATAGAAATTATATTTTTAGTTAAAAATTAAATATTTACAATGTGGCGTCCTTGCACAATTAAAACAGAGTATTCGGCGTAACAATACATTTCCTAAATTTTATACGAAAGTCGTCGATCTGATTAAAAGAGAAGTAGCTAATATTACCAAAGAAGACTGACAGAAAAGGATTAAAAAAGTAATTAAAGATGAGTATAAGAATATTGGATGAGGGATATAAATTTATTATTGATTTAGAAGACGATAGTGATAGTGAAGCAGACGATATGGGAGAAGCATGATTAGCATTTTTGGAAGAAGAAAATTAATTACGTTTAATATATTTTTCATGTTACTTATATAATGGTGACAAACATGAGTTAGACATAATATTTATTTTTAAAGCAATTTAATTTTGTTTATGGTTGCTTTGAAATTTCGTTTTCCATAAAAAAATCGAATGAGATACAAAAAGGGCTCAGTTCACGTTTGGTATCCCGTTTAAACCGAACACCCTTTCAATAACTACGTAACATCAAATACAATCTAGGTATTGGTAAGTAAACAAAATATTAATACCTTTCAGAGTTTAGCACCGCAACATAACTTAAAGGGAATATACGATTAGATTGCTACACTATATCTGTTGCGCCATCTATACCTCCAGCTAAAACTTTCTTCAATTCACTGGAATCGCTTTATACTTATTTTCCTCGACTTTCAACTCGAAATTTTTTAAAAGACATTGACAATATTTCGAAAATTGAATCAAAAGAATTATATCAGTTGAGTGATACTAGATTGATCTGCAGGTATAAAACCTGTGAAGCTGTTTCTACATCTGTGGAACGATATTCAAAGCGTTACAGCAAGTAATCGATAACGAACACAACAGTTACACTGTAGAAGTTTGCGGCTTATTGGGAAATCTGCCACAAGCCTCGTATTGTGCATTTGTTTGCTTTGACGGAAATTTTACGTACTCTGCACATTCTAAGCAATGCGTTTCCGCAAAAATAGGCTACTATGGGACAACAATAAACAGGGCAATTAAAACGTTAGAAGATATTCGCAATAATAACAGTCAAATATTAACGGGAAGCTATAAAAATGTTTGACCAACAAACTGAAATGTTTGATATATATTTAGACCCCCACACGTCTTGTCCAAAAGGAAAAAAAACTGTGTATAAAAAACCAGGGAAAACCTGAAAATTGCCACAGCTATTGACAAATATTTGTCATTAGATTTTGATGGAAATGCTGTTTTCATTGGCCACTACGTCAATTGATGAAAATCAATAAAAGTACTTTAGAAGCCGAAACGTTCTAAAGAATAATTATAGGGATAAAAAATCAGAAAAATCGGTAGAAATTTATAATTTTCATAACTTGAATGCAAAAACCAAATTTTTTCACCCTCTACAACTGCAGTCAAATAATTCCTGCATCAAAACTTATGGACTTATATATGACCTAACACATGTTCGATCATTTATATGTAATTAGCATCGAAAAAGATGTCGAGGTAGACATTGCCGTTATCTTTGATCAATTTTGTAAAAAAATGGAAGAATTATGTAAATTAAAAATAATATAGTTTAACAGTTTACTTGCGTTTTTTGGTCACACATGGAACTTAAGGCACCCCTAAACAAGTGGCCTATTTCCGCCTATGGTGACAAGGATGATGCTAGTGAAGAAGATGATAGCACACCTTCTTCATCAATTGAATTAAGATTCTACTTACTCAAATAGTTTATAATTTTTTACTCACAAAGCAGTTATTTTAAAACAACTGTACTTTTAAAAATATTATAATCGCAGCAAAACGATTAGCAAATACTTATTAGAGATATATTCTGGATATTTAAAGATCATACTAGTATTTATATATTCACCTTTTCAAATTATTCCTTCATCTACCTTTTTTCTTTTATACAGATCTTCTTTCTTTATACATACGTCGTTCTTTGTATTAAAATCTAATTAACATACCAAACTACTCAGTCTACTAGCATAGAAAATTAATTAATCCAACAAATATTATATAACTAAATGTTATGTAAAAGCGATTCTGTAGTCTATATGGAAATCATCAGGTTGATCTACATATTGTTTACTTTCCATATCAGTTTTACTGAAACAATAACATTGATCATTTGTCCGATGTAGGTTGATATGAACTACTTTGAAAGTGTATTGTAAGAAAATAAAAATTGAAGTACGTTCACTAAATTTGCTCCCGTTTTGAATTAAGTAATGAATCGTTGACATAACTGTCAGCTGTTCTGGAAGGTAGGTTAGTCTTGTTTAAAGATTGTGTATTTAGAGTGACTCATATTGTCGAGAGATTTTATAGTCCAATCTAAAAAGTTTCCATTGATATCTAAAGACCTTTTGAGAATTTTAATAACAATAAAATGAAAAAGAACTGTCAACGATTTTGGAGATGATTAAACAGAAGTAGAAAATATAAAAATCGACATTTTGGAGCAATATAACGCTTCATAACATAGTAGAATAGACAAAAAACTTGATATTTTTTGAGAAAATTTTAATATCAATAAAATGAACAAGAGCTATCAACGATTTTTCTGATGTCCTTATACAAAAATGTGAAAAATCGCTACGTTTATTGATCATTTATTAAATAACCAATCAATACAAGTAGAAAATACAAAAATCGACCTTCTGAAGCAATATAGTATTTCATAACATAATAGAATAGACAAAAAATAATATCTTTTGGAATAGGAAATACACAGCACAATTCTTGATTGAAGAAAACATTTTTCATGAATTGGATAGCTGATGAAACACTAGAAACCTCTATATTCCACCCAATGAAATTCTCACAATCCACGCTATCGAGGAACTACTTCAGCAGATCCCGTCCCCTCGTATCGTATTAGGATATTTCAACAGCCATAGCCCATACTGGGGATCTAAACACAGCTCATCGAAAGGAAGAGTTATCGAACAACTGCTGGAAAATAACAATATAAATATCCTAAACACATGAGAGCCTACAAGATTTAACATACAATCCGGAGATGCCTCAGCCATCGACTTAATTATGTGCGATCCTGCCCTACAAACCTCTTTAAACTGGAATGTCTACCCCTACTTATATGGCAGCGATCATTTTCCCATACTTATAAACCGAACTTTTTCCACTGCCAAATCCACTCCTTTCTCAACATGGAAATTAAACCAAGCCAACTGGACATTTTTTGCAGACCAAGTTGACCAATATCTTCGAGACCTTCCTAACCCCCTTACTTCAAATATAGCCTCAACCTTCTCACGACTCTCACAAGCATTATTACAAGCAGCTGATATGGCAGTTGGCAAAACCAAAACACTCAAATCTCACACCTCAGCCCCATGGTGGTATAATAAATGCAGCAAAGCCATAAAAAAATACAAGCAAGCCTTCAATAAATATCGACGACACCCCACAACTGACAACAAAATAGAATATAAAAAATGCAGAGCTGAAGCACGTTATCAAACCAAAAAAAGTAAAAAAGAAAGCTGGAAAACCTTTGTATCATCCAGCAACCATTACAATCCCGTCTCTACCATGTGGGAAAAATTTGTCAGCTATCCGGACAACGGCATAACAGTGAAATCAAAATTTTGAAACAAAACGATCTCTACAGCAAAAGATATAGCAGAAATATTTGCAGACCATTTTGAGAAAAATTCCAGTAACGATAATTACACTCCACAATTTCTACAATACAAAATTAGAAATGAAAAAGAGGAAATCCAAGTAACATATAACGACAATGACAGCATAAACTCTACTATTTCATTAGAAAAACTAGACGACGCCTTATTTAACACGAAAAGTTCAGCTCCAGGTCCAGACGACATACCTCTAATCTTTATCCAAAAATTAAGTTCTAGTGCGAGAAAATATCTCCTTGACATTCTAAATACAGTTTGGATTCAACATCACTTCCCAAAATCTTGGTCAGACTCGTGTATAATCCCCATCCTTAAACCTCAAAAACCAAAATCAGACCCCCACTCCTACAGACCGATTTCTCTAACCTCGTCAACTTGTAAATTATTCGAAAAGATTATAAACCGAAGGCTAAGATGGTTCTTGGAAAACAAACAGCTCCTGATCCCCGAACAAAACGGTTTTCGCCAGAACAGATCTACCACCGATAACCTAGTGGACTTGGAATCCGAAATTCATGAAGCGCTAATAAACAAGTAGCATTGTTTGGCTGTTTTTTGTGACATAACGAAAGCTTATGATTGCAAATGGAGATTTGGTATCATTAAAAAGCTACAATTCTGGGTCATAAACGGACGTTTACTGAAGTTCATTCAAAATTTCCTTCAATTTAGAGTACGATCAAATGGAAAAATATCAACTCCCAGAATTGGAGAAAATGGAGTACCTCAAGGATCAGTTTTGAGCACGACTTTATTTTTGGTAGCAATCAATGACATCATGAAATACTGCCACTTACCAGTAAAAGGCTTATGCGGATGACCTTGTCCTTCTACTAAGAGGAACAAACCTAAAATCCACCCAACGGATTCTCCAAGCCACACTAGACGACCTCCAGAAATAGTCACACACAACCGGACTTAATTTCTCGACCGAAAAAACAAAATGCTTTATCTTCTCAAAAAAAGAGACAGGAAATAGCCCAGTATTAGCATTAAATAGCAAGGACCTAACTTTTGTTACGGAAACAAAATTTCTCGATCTAACTTTTGACAGCAAACTTTCCTGGAAAAGCCACGTTACAAATCTTAAGGGCGCCTGTCACCAAGCCATAAACATACTGAAAGCTCTTTCAAATATTTCCTGGAGAAGCGATACATCAACTCTATTAAGCATATACACCTCTTTAATAAGGTCAAAAATCGATTACGGTTCAGTGGCATACAACTCAGCTAAAAAGTCCGTCCTAAAACAACTAGACGTCATTCAAAACACCGGAATACGTATTGCACTAGGAGCTTTTCCTACAAGCCCCACTCTTAGCATGTGTTGTGAAGCAGGTCAAATTCCCTTAGACTTCAAAGGAGTAGGAGCAGCAATCTTCTCCAAAACCCACAACATCAATTTCAAACTACACAATAACTTCAGCATTTTCAACGCAGAGCTCTACGCAATCCTAGTAGCCCTGAAACTCATTAATAAAACCTACCAAAAAAAAATTTACAATTATAACGGACTCAATGAGTGCCATGTGCGAGATCCAACGCATGTATCCCAATAACCCTATACACAAAGAAATTAACAGCGAACTCCAGTACGCCAGAAAAAGAGGAAAAGAGGCAGTATTTATCTGGGTACCCTCACATATCGGAGTCAGCAGAGACATCTCTGGAGTCAGTGGAAACGAGTCAGCGGACCATCTGGCACGCGAAGCTGCAACAAAAGACGTTTGCGTTCAAATAAACGAGATAGTGCTCAGTGATCTAAAATCTTGTATTAAAAATGTAGTTCGCAGTGCGTGACAAATCAAGTGGTCGCAGTGCTCCGAGAAGCTAAGTGAAATCAAAGAAAACGCGCTACAATTACCAGTCTTTCTACCATCTAGGGGTAAGCAAGTGACACTCTCACGCCTTCGAATCGGCCACACTCGCCACACACACCTCCATCTTATCACAAAAGAAAACATCCCTAATTGTGATACATGCCAAACTAACTTAACAGTAAAACACATTTTAGTGGAATGTCAAAAATTCAACAACACCAGAAATAAATTCAGCTTTGCACAGAACATATGCGACAATAGCAAACCGGTGTGAAATTGGCAACCAAAACCTAGCAGCTATTCTGAAGAAAACACCCGAATGACCAGTGGCGTAGCATATTTATTTAATTACCAAAAATAATTGAAATTCTTGTTCTTTTTTCTAATTTTAAGCACACTTTATTTAAATGGCCACCGAAAAATGGTAATAAGGAGAAAATAAAGTACAGAGGCGGATCTAGGAGTAAAATTATATTTTATTTTAAGGCTCCCAAAATTTAGAATTTTACCTATGAACAAACGAAACAAAACAATGTCGGACTAACATGCCCATCCCCGCGCCATACAGGACCGGCAATAGGCGTTAATTCATAAAACTTGGGTAAAATAGCAACTTTATTAATTTTTCACTAGTTGGGAGTTTTTAGATCATTCCATTTTATTCAGAAAATATTTGGAAACATCTTAAAAACAAATTAGAAACATCAGATTCACTTGCACTGCCGTACAGGGGCGGTAATAGGAGTTGATTCATAAAAAATTGGGCAAAATATGAAGCTCATATAATTTTTCACCATTTGGGAGCATTTTACCCATTCCATTTTGAATTGAAAATATTGGAAACCATCTTGAAAACAAATTAAAAATGTCAGATTGACTTGCACTGCCGTACAGGACCGGCAATTCATAAAAATTTGGGTAAAATATAAAACTTAATTAATTTCTCACCGATTGGGAATTTTTCGACCAATCCATTTTATATAGAGACATTTCTAATTTGTTTTTAAGGTGATTTCCAATATTCTCTATATAAAATGGAATGGGAGAAAATCTCCCAAATGGTGAGAAATTAATTAAGTTTGATATTTTACCCAATTTTTTATGAATGAACCACTATTGCCGGTCCTGTACGGCAGTGCAAGTCCATCTGACATTTTTAATTTGTTACTAAGATGGTTTCCAATATTTTCTATATAAAATGGAATGGGCGAAAAACTCCCAAATTGTGAGAAATTATTTAAGTTGGATATTTTACACAATTTTTTATGAATCAACCCCTATTGCCGGTCTTGTACGGCAGTGCAAGTCAATCTGACATTTTAAATTTGTTTTTAAGATGGTTTCCAATATTCTCTATATAAAATGAACAGTCTTGTACGGCAGTGCAAGTCAATCTGACATTTTAAATTTGTTTTTAAGATGGTTTCCAATATTCTCTATATAAAATGAAATGGGCGAAAAACTCCCAAATGGCGAGAAATTATTTAAGTTTGATATTTTACACAATTTTTTATGAATCAACCCCTATTGCCGGTCCTGTACTTCAGTCAATCTGACATTTTTAATTTGTTTTTAAGATGGTTTCCAATATTCTGTATATAAAATGGAATGGGCGAAAAACTCCCAAATGGTGAGACATTAATTAAGTTTGATTTTACACAATGTTTTATGAATCAACCTCTATTGGCGGTCCTGTACGGCAGTGCAAGTCAATCGGACATTTTTAATTTGTTACTAAGATGGTTTCCAATATTTTCCATATAAAATGGATTGGACGAAAAATTCCCAAATGGTGAGAAATTATTTAAGTTTGATATTTTACACAATTTTTTATGAATCAACCCCTATTGCCGGTCCTGTACGGCAGTGCAAGTCAATCTGACCTTTTTAATTTGTTCTTAAGATGGTTTCTAATATTCTCTATATAAAGTGGAATGGGCGAAAAACTCCCAAATGGTGAAAAATTATTTAAGTTTGATATTTTATCCAATTTTTTATGAATCAAACCCTATTGCCGGTCCTGTACAGCAGTGCAAGTTAATCTGACATTTTTAGTTTGTTACTAAGATTGTTTCCAATATTTTCTATATAAAATGGACTGGGCGAAAACTCCCAAATGGTGAGAATTTAATTAAGTTTGATATCTTACACAATTTTTTATCAATCAACCCCTATTGCTGATCCTTTACGGCTGTACAAGTCAATCTGACATTTTTAATTTGTTACTAAGATGGTTTCCAATATTTTCTATATAAAATGGAATGGGCGAAAAACTCCCAAATGGTGAGAAATTATTTAAGTTTGATATTTTACACAATTTTTTATGAATCAACCCCTATTGCCGGTCCTGTACGGCTGTGCAAGTCAATCTAACATTTTTAATTTGTTTTTGAGGTGATTTCCAATATTCTCTACATAAAATGGAATTGGCGAAAAACTCCCAAATGGTGAGAAATTAATTATGTTTGATATTTTACACAATTTTTTATGAATCAACCTCTATTGCCGGTCCTGTACGGCAGTGCAAGTCAATCTGACATTTTTAATTTGTTACTAAGATGGTTTCCAATATTTTCTATATAAAATGGATTGGGCCAAAAATTCCCAAATGGTGAGAAATTATTTAAGTTTGATATTTTACACCATTTTTTATGAATCAAATCCTATTGCCGGTCCTGTACGGCAGTGCAAGTCAATCTGACATTTCTAGTTTGTTTTTAATATGGTTTCTAATATTTTCTATATTAAATGGAATGGGCGAAAAACTCCCAAATGGTGAAAAATCGACTAAGTTTGATATTTTACCCAAATTTTTATGAATCAACCAGAATTGCCGGTCCTGTACGGCAGTGGATGTTAATCAGAAATTTTTAGTTTGTTTTTAAGATGGTTTCCAGCATTTTATATATGAATTGAAATGTGCGAAAAACTCCCAAGTGTTAAAAAATTAATTAAGTTTGATATTTTACACAAATATTTATGATTTAACCCCTATTGCCGGTCCTGTATGGCGCGCGGCGGGGCAGATAATCCGACACTTTTATTTTTTCATAGGTGAAATTTTAAATTTAGCGAGACTCAAAATAAAATATAATTTTACTCCTGGATCCCCCTCTGTACTTTATTTTATTTTCTCCTTATTTACTATTTTTAGGAAGGCTTCTAAATAAAATTTGCCTAAAATCAGAAAAAAAATAAGAATTTCCAATTATTTTTAGTAATTTTATAAATATGCTGCGCCAGTGGTCATTCGGGTGTTTTCGTCAGAATGGCTGCTAGCTTTTGGCTGCCAATTTCACAGCGGTCAATATCAACTTTGACAACATTATTAAGTTTCTTAAGGAGATTAACATGAAAGATATTTAAATTTAAAACGAACATAACTAATAACATAACTATCTATAATGCTAATGTAAAGAATACACTGTATATTAACGTAGAACATAAGTAACTTCCATTAAGAAATTATAACCGTTGTCGCTTAAAACATAAGTGGTTCGGGCGACATTAAATAAATATAAATAAAAAAAAAGAGAAAAATGACGGAAACTAAGTAAACGAATTAAGGGTAAAATGTATATGTAAAGACAACATTTTACTAGATAACATATTATCGATGGCATGGGAGATATAATATATAAATATAATACAAACAATTTCACCTAATCGATGGCGCAGACTTATTACGAGAACAAAGAGTAGAATACCGACAAGGAGAAAAGAGAAAAAAGAAGGATTACACTTAACTAGGCATTAATGTAAATCATTTTCAAAATTTCCCATGTATTTCATCATTATCTAAGCCTCAAATTACTACCTTCCTTTATCTAGTGACTTCGAATATGTTTTTTCTTTTATCAATAATTCTACCATATATTTCTATATTCCTAAATCTTTCCAATTTTGATCTCATATTCCTTCCTACCCAACTATTTCATTTGCAAGTTAGTATTTTACTATTCCAGCTAAAACTACTACATCATACTATAATCTAGGTATCGCAAGTCGTTTTCTTTGAACTGTTATTCCAATTTTTTTCATGTTTCTGTATTCTCTTGCAGCAAAACTAAAAAGGGATAGATTGTATCATCATCTAAGAACCTATATACGTAGTACCTATGTCCCACTCTAATCGCATGTTATTAGTTATAATCTTCTGTACATTTCTTATCCTAATAAATATTAAGCTCATATTCTTTCCTACATATTTTTTTCATCTGCACGTATTCCACTATTTCAGCTAAAGCAACTATCGCATATAATATCGTGAGCCAAAGCACAAGGAATAGATTGCATCTTCATCTGATACTCTAAATACGTAGCGAATTTTACAATAGTTATTTGTAAAACAAGTGTCACAATGACTCTTTTTGTAGTACGAGTGAAGTTTGCACAACGAACCGCGAAGCGGTGAGTTGTGCAAATCACGAGTACTACAGAAAGTCATTGTGGCACAAGTTTTACGCAAATTTTTTTATAATTCGCACTTATTTAATTATTTAAATAAAATAGAATTTCATATAATCCCTGTTTTTAAACTAGGAGGAGTGGTTTGAATTTAAGTTGGCAATTCTGTAGATTCCTAATTGGTCAGATCACAGATGGCTTTATTCAGCACTTCTGACTTTGGACATATTATAACCGAATAATTGTGTAAATTGTAAACAAACTTTCATTTAAGCAAGAAGATGATAATTATTTGTTTAAAAAAGAGCTTTTTCGTATATGCTCTTGCGATCTATTTATATTATATCATGAACATCATTATTTCTGTGATACATTTTCACATAGATATCTGGTAATTTATCCCAAAAATCGAACGTTTTGTATACCTACATATTGATCCTATGGAATATAAAAATAAACAATTGACAAATCATTATAAATAAACGTTAACGTACTTTATTCATTAATATTTTTAATGTATAAATCATTCTAATTTACCTTTAGTATAATAATTTGCTGGTTAGAACAACGCTGGAACATTTTATTTATAATTCGTGTCAACGTTAAAGTCAAATGTCAAATAAAAATATAACTAAATTCAATAACCAACTGTACACTAAAAATTACTATAACAGTGTTCAAAGAGCTTCATTGTGACACTGTAAACAATGTTATAATGAAGTCTCTTTTATACGCGAATTATAAAAAAATATATTAGGTGGTTATTTCGGTTAAAAATAATCAGAGACCTCTTTAAATGAATGGATACCTCGATGTTGGTCCGGCAAGTCCGTTTCCCAAACAATCACCCTGTATATTTCGGGTCGTCATAGTATTGTACTATAAGGTCAATTTCGATTCATATTTTTCATGTTGTTTTCGGCATTCAAAAAACAACATTCAATTTTTATTTACATATAGCAATGATATTATATATTACTTAAGCAAATCTCAGACGAGGAATATATTTGTTGAATCAATACTATAAATAGAACTTGAATAAATATTACGGGTATTGACTAAAACTAATAAAAAATAATCGATTAGAATAAAAATACACGTGAATATTTCATTGTAATCGGATAATTATACAATATGCGTTAATATTTACTAAGTGCTTTTCCTGGTGGGGTCTTGTCATGATACGTAGTTTTATGTATTCGTTCCGGAATCACATCACTTTTGTTTTTATATCATATTTTTAAGAGACACCTCTAGGCAATATCAATGTAATCTAATCCAACACTTCTAATTTTCATTACTGTTGTATTTATCCAAGTAAATTCTGCGGTGTTTCATTGTCGCTAGATGAAGAGACAGATCCCACGTCTAGTTGTGAAAGTCGAATTATTGCTTCAGTTTAGTTGACTTTGATTTAATTGATAAGGAGACATGAATGGAAGGAGAAATACATATTGGTTAAGAATCACAAGACACATGATAAACCCAAAATTTTGTAGTGATTGAGAAAGGGCGGGAAGTAGTCATAGCTAACCTTCAATGCCATCTAAGGAAGAAAGAAGTTGTAATCTGATAACATTTGTTTGCAATATTTGAGATGCAGTATGAACATCCAACTGTTAGGCTAGTAAAGAAGTGTGATAAAACTGCCTTGAGGCGCCCCTGGATTTATTAAATGGAGTTTCAGGACATGCTTCATTATTACTTTCTTGAGATGTGGTTTTTTGTAGTTAAATTCCTTTTTTTGTAGTTAAATTTCTAAGTACATGATGTGGCAGAGCAAATTCCTTATTTTGGAATTGAATATAACAAAAAGTAATACAAATGCAAATTTGATCCTGTGAGCAATATTAGTACTGAACAAAAGACTAGCTGCATATTAGTAGAATATCTGAAGAGTTTTTTTTCCTGAGCCAATAGTATTTACCTAATTTCATTCTTTGTTAAATGTTTAATATTTAAATAATGTATTTAGTGTATTTACGTAAATTTGAATTCTTTCTATTAGTTAGATTTTGAATTAACCTGTGATTGAGAACGTCACGTCGCCGTTCACATTGATAAATATGCATTTTGTTTAATTTGTAAATAATCGCGATTACAAAATTTGCAATAAAGGTCATATATATTACGTTTTTCTTTTCAGTACCTAGTTGGTATTGATTTAATTTGCGCGTGCTCATTTATGAGGATAAGGTTACTACGGCAGAAGATTCACTTTAAAGAATTTTAATGATTACGTATTACGAAATTCCTATTATAGCGTGAATATTCTTTGTAAAACTGTGTAATCAAATATTTCTAGTACGATACAAAAGGTAACAATAATGCAAATATGAGTGGTCGTGGCAGTGAGTTTGCTTGGTCACCTGATTTCAATTCTAAGGATTCTGTAATTTGGTCGCAAATGAAATTGTTTGAAAATAGAAATCTTCCCCAGGATTGCGAATAATAAAGAGGGTTGTTCAATGTTCAAAGATCCTCTCAAAAGTAGATTATAAAGTATATTAAGCGATGGTTCTGGCTGTTATTCAGATATGGCTCGAATGATGTGGATTTTGAACAATGGCTTTGATATTTTTTATAGTTGGTTATTGTCACGCGTAAAGAGAATAAATATTGTCGTAAATTCGAGTAACATAAATTGAACAAATCTGAATTTTCTTTATAGGTTTGAGAGCCATTTCATATTTATTTATTTCAATCGTAGTTAAACATATATCGCACACCTAGATCTAAAGAGATTTTAGTCAAAAATCTGTGTGATTGAGTTATGCTCACCATTTAATTTCCTATATGGATACCTATCTGACCAATAAAACAGATTTAAAAATAAGTGCAAAACTCAACGCTAGACGGTGCCTAGAATCCCATTTGTTGAACAAGCGGGCCAGTTCCCCCCGCGCGTAAACGGGAACAACGCTAGTCGCAATTAGAATTACAAGCGAAGTGCACGTGTCCTCCGTAAAAAGTTTGTAGTTATTTTGAGTTGTACCTGTTTACTTGAAATTTGAAGCAGTATTATTTTGAATTGTCACCTTTTAGATGGTTAGTGCTGATTAAATGGATACAACATTTAGAGTTATACCTGTATTGCTGGCAGGGTGAATAAAGTTTTTATTTTCAGTTGTTACCCTATTGTTGAAACATTTTTGATTTTGTAGTTGTATCTGTTTTGTTGAGTCATATTTCATGCTCTCTTTCTTCTGAAAATCTTATCAAAATTAAACTTATTTCGTTATTGGCGATTGGAATTTTTAAACAATTTAATATTCATCTTAATATTAACAAAGTTTGTTACTTTTTTACTGTCAATTTTTCGAGTTGGCCTTTAGATGGTTTCTAGCAAATATATTTTTACAACATAGCTAAAAAGATTAAAAATGTTTTTTATGGGCTTTCCAAATCGATTTGGGGCACATGACTCTGTAAGTTAGTAAAATAATCATTTTATATTTCAGGAAAACAATGCAACGCGGACGATTTCTAGTAAATATGGTAAAAGAACGGGATAAAAAAAATATCGCACCTCCTATAACTTTTACTCAACATGCAACCGTGGAAGATAACTTGAAGATGTCATCAAGTGATGAAGTTTCATCCAAAGAAACTCATACTGTCTTGACACGGGTTAATACATCTATTCCTAGCACGTCTAAACAAAATTCTGTTGCCCCTAACTACTATATTTCACCGATCCGGAGCGATGAAAGTGATATTGACGACTCCGATGAAGATCCTAATTTTCAATTGTTAAATAAAAATGAGCTCCCACCTAAGGTCGTACCTTCATCATCATCGGTGACTTCGTCCAGCACCAGCAGTTCGAGTTCGTCGGATACCGAAGATGATAGTAAGCAAGTAGGCCCGGAAAATGTTATGATTCCTGAAACTGGTATTGATATCGAAAAAAAGGACAAGGAGTACGCAAACCAGCAACGTGGAAGTCGAAACTCGCAAAACAACTGAGAAATTCTGGCAAAGCCTACCAGTCCGTGTCAAAATTTAAGAAATTAATACTAGAAAGAAACGTTGGATCACCCTGTGGAGAAAAATGTCACCTAAAATGTAAAGATAAAGTGGATGAGATATCAAGGTATTTGATGCATATTGGACACTCGGCGATCTTGAAAGGCAAAGAGAATTTATAGTACGCCACTCACAACAAATAAAGCCTAAATATCGGTACTCAAGTACCAATAAAGCGATAGAAACAGCACTTTCGAAGAAACCAGAATCAGGTATTATTCAAGCCGATTTTAGAGGAAAACACAATCATCATCCAACTATTGACCCACAAATTAGATAGAGCGTTAAAGATTTTATAAATTCTATTCCCCGGATTGAATCACACTATTGGAGAGCCCAAACAACAAGAGAATTCATAGCAAGTGATAAATCATTAGCAGATATCTACCGAGATTATAAAAAATTTCGTGAAGAGGGTGGACTACCGGTAGCCACGTCTTCTACATTCAACAGGATATTCAATACCGAATTTAACATTTCTTTCTTCGTACCGAAGAAAAATCAATGCGATTTGTGCGAAGGGTACAAGAATTCAAACGAAGAAGAAAAGTGCAAGTTAATCCAGGAATATGAAGAGCATCTAAGAGAAAAAGATTTTGCAAGGACTGAAAAAGAAAATGACAAGAATAGGACAGATGGCACAATCGTAGCAGTTTACGACTTACAGATTCCTAAAGGACAAATATCCTTGTTTTTCTATAAATCCAGGATCAACTGCCATAATTTTACTATCAGCGATTTAAGGGCAAAATATGTCATATGCTACTTTTGGGATGAAACAGAGGGAAAGAGAGGAGCTACTGAAATTGGCAGCTGCGTACTTGACTACATTAAATTAAAGATAGACCAAAATCCAACAAAGAAATTGACGTCATTTTCTATATTTTCTAACAAAAAAATAAGTTTTTTTTATCTGTCTATGCCTACGCCGTCAACAAATTGCCAGTTAAGTCTATAACTCACAAGTTTTTAATACGCGGTCATTCACAGAACGAAGGAGATAACATACATAGTGTGATTGAAAAACAAATCAAAAGATATTTGCAGTCTGGTCCAATTTACATACCAGAACAATATAAAACGTTGATTACCACTGCAAAAAAGACTGGAAAACCTTACAAAGTTGTTGACATGACCTACAATCAATTTTATGATGTTAGAGCATTACAGGAATCATGGGGCACAAATTTTAATGTGGATGAAGAAAAAAATCTAATTAAGTGGCATGTCATTAAGGTACTCAGAGTTGAACAAGAACACCCTGATACATTTTTCTATAAAACATCATATAAATCAGACGACATTTTCAATTTGATTAACACAAGCCTACAATGAAAAAATTGCATTATCGAATGCAAAAAAGACATTCAAGATTTGATTGATAAGAATGTTATTCCAAAATCTTATTATCATCTCTATTATAAGAATATTCTTGGCGGTAATAAAAATTAAGTGCATTATTGTTATCAGAATATTCTTAACTCATTAGATCTCATTGGGCTAATGATATAAATAAGATCTTATTAACGACTATTTCTGTGTGCCATTATTAGTAGAAATTTAGATTAAACCTAAGTTTAAAGGCGATAACTTATCATATTCTACAAGAATAAGTATAAGCATAATATAGAATTATAATGATTAATAATACTGTTAGTGTAAGACAAATTATGATTATAATGATTGATTCAGATTCATTTAAAACTGTTTTTTCTAGTTTGCAATATATTTTATGTTTTATTTAAGAGTTATTACCCATTTGGGTTTATGAGACTGACCTAAGTTAATGTTATTAATAATATAGTACTAATAAATAATATTGATTGACTGCAGCATTTTTTTTTAAATTTTTTATCAACAAATAATATACTCTTACTGTTGGTGATAGCACACTCTGTCAATTGGACTTATTATAAATAATTCAAAAAGTTATTGCATTCTTAATGTATAATGCCTCTTCAAAAGAGAGTCAACTAAAAACTTAATTCACCAACACAGGCTCAACTCATATTAGTATAACAAATATACATACTCGTACATTGATAAGCAAAAGGGAAATAATTAAAAAATTCCGATTTTTAGCCTTAAAACGTGTATAAAAATTTAAATTACTACAAGATGATTATTCTTATATATAAATAAAGCAAACTATATAAACAAAACGCTCCTTTCCACAGAAAACAGTTTTTCGTGTTTTTTGAAAATTGTGCTTTTTTGGGTTAATACCTCTTTAGATCTAGGTGTGCGATATGATTTAATTTCCTTAATCAAGGTGTTAGTAGCGCCATCTATTGCTAATGTTGAATTAGAATACAAATTTTTAATTTGCTTGCCAAAAAATATGAAACTGAACTTCGGAAACATAAAAAATAATTGAGAAATAAATTGGACTGACTCATCATATTTTACGGCTTAGAATTTACAGTTTTGAGATTGAACCTTTTTATGGCATCCCTGTACAGCATATTATCATTACATTATTATAGCGAATAACCCTGTATATCATTATTGTGGTAGTCGAAATTATATTATTGACACATTGCCTATTCTCATTGAACAAAAAGATCACAGATTACAGTTACACGAATTGGACGTGTAGTTAATTGTCCAAAAACATGTTAAAATTAGTTATGTATTATTAAATGATCATAAAGTTGTACCGTTATCGCGGATTCCGATCAACCTTATTAATTTGATGCGAAATTACATAAAAATCCGGTCGACCAGTTTTGTTTTAACCGTAAAGGTCTGGAATACTTATTTGAATGGTGTGATGGGAGGAACAACCTTTAATTTCTTTATTTTATGCACTTTTATGTCAAATTCAAAAATATTTTTGTATACGGGATTTGAAACTGTCGGATATATCGCGAGTTTTTATTGCATGGTCTCAATTTTTACTCATTACACTTTGTTAAATGCTTTTATTTTGAAGTATATGTACCTACATGAAAAAATCAAATATGGGAAAACTTTTTATTCGACTTAATCATACACATAATTGAAATTATATATAATTATGATTTTTTACTTTTCTGATTCTTCGCTGTCTTCTTCATTTGGTTGGTTATTCAGAGTTTCTTCAACTTTGGACGGTGCTAATAGGCCAACATTCCATAATGCAAGTCTCTTGGAATCCTCCAATTACCACCCACATTCAGTTGTTTCGTATAAAATATAGGGTATGTATTTACGTAAATTAACTAACTTTTGTAGAATTTTTCTTTGTCACATGTACTAAAAAAATTGAAAATTTCACAAATCTTGCAGCACTTAATCCACCAATACGTGCAGCAGATGAATCTTGGGCAAAAAGCAACAAAGGAAAATCCGTTGAGTTTTCTAAACATCTAACCAAAGTTTTTCAGCCTAATTCTGCCATAGAACGAAGTCAATAAGTACCTAGCACACTCTACCAGCTTGATAAGCCTTCTAAAAACGTCACACTAAAGGAAATGTGAAAGATAATGAATAATAAATTATATCCAAAAATATCTCCTCGTTAAGAGTTAATAAGTGATAAAATATTCAAGGAGCTTCCAAGAATAAGAGTAGTATTGCTTACACAGCTGTTTTAAGAACCGGGAATTTTCAATTACCATCGAAAAATGGTATTGCTCCCAATATTATCCAAAATTTTAGAGAAACTGTTGGTAGCTAGACAAAAGCCAATACCAATACCAATTTGTATTTAGTCCACAACATCCCTGGGCAAGGATTCGAGGGCTTGGGAAGGAATTTTTTATTTGGAGCGGACTGTAGATTTTTCTTATTTCCCTCCTGCACTCTCAGGTACCTTGCAGAAGACCTCCGTTGACTGTATCTTGGAAATAATAGCTTTGAGTAGCTAATTCACTTCCGTTGGTAACTAATTTATTGTAGATATAACTCTTTTCATAAATTATTTTGTTGTTAACACTGTTCCTAGGTGAGGATGAAGAATTTAAACTCACTTAATATTTTAATGCGTATAATGATCACTTGTAAATATTACATTGAAGGAAGATAAACCCTACACAGCACTTAATACGTTTTATTTTTATATACGTATCGAGAAACTTTTAGATTAGACTGATTTAAAATGCCGGTTGAAAAAAGGGGAATTATTCGAGAAAGATATGCCTACGCGGCGAATAATATTTTTATTAACTGCTTTCGAAAAGGTTTCTTATGAGACTCTTCAAAAACTAATTTTCGGAGAGGTAAAAACGAGATCCCGAATCTCTACGCAATACATTTCTGATGCAATTTTTTTAGGCGATGAGGTGATGTGTGCAAGCCAATAGATATTTTGTAAATATATTAACAAGATTTATTTATGGCTTTTTCTCTTTTCGGATTTGCTAATGAATGCACTTTTCTTGAACATTCGATGTAAGAGGGAAACTACAGGGGAGTTTAATGGTTATTTCGTGCCAGGATGTACTTGGCACCACGAGAGAGGAAGAAATTTGCTTGCGGGGCTCTAGCAACCTTTGAAAAGAACCAAAAAAGGGGAACCACTACTACGGTAAAAATTGTTATGACTTTGGCGATAGATAAGAATTATTTTTTATGCGTTGTTGGCACTAATAAATAAGGAATTACAGGGCGGTTGCTGACTAGAAATTGAAGTTAAAACTGTATTGATGTTTTTAAGATAATATTTAGAGTTTACAGATAGAATATTAAAATTAATCATTTGAGTTACAATACCTAACTGCGAAGAATTCTCACGAATTCTGAACAATCCCAAAACAAAGCAACTCACCAGAGCAAATACAACGGGTCCTATAAATACAGCCTCCGAAGTGTATATAACTGGCGTAAAACATATAGTGTAGCAATATCATCGTATATCCCCTTTAAGTTAAGTTGTGGAGCTAAACTCTGAAAGGTATTAATATTTTGTTTACTTACTAATTTGTTACGTAATTGTTGAAAGGGCGTTCGGTTTAATCGGAATACCAGACGTGAGTTGAGCCCTAACTCCTGTTTGTCACTACTATATAAGTAACATGAAAAATATATTAAATTTTCTTCTTCCAAAAACTCTATTAATCTTTCTCCCATATCATCTGCTTCACTATCACTATCGTCTTGTAAATCAATAATAAATTTATTTCCCACATTAATATGGACTTGCCCAATATTCTTATACTCATTTTCAATTTTGATCACTTTTTTAATCTCTGTTTTAATTGTGCCCAAATTAACTCGATGGGATTGAAAATACAAAAATAAGGAGGAAGTCTCACTATAGAGTATCCATATTTTTCATTAATATTCTCTAGGACGTATAATTTCTCATATTTCTTTGTCTGTAAAATTTCAATCAGTTGTTGTTATGTATAAGAATCTTCAAAATACAAATTATTATTAATTGAAAAATTATCGGTCTTCTTGTAGCTTTTATTTGGTATTTTATTGAGCTGTCGTGAATGATAAGAAGCAACACTATTTGGCTCTAAGTTTGGGATCAATGTGAATACAAACCATGTTCTTATGATAATGAACG
Organism: Galeruca laticollis; assembly: GCA_963921935.1. Lineage (NCBI taxonomy): Eukaryota > Metazoa > Arthropoda > Insecta > Coleoptera > Chrysomelidae > Galeruca > Galeruca laticollis. The sequence goes on from OY998177.1 coordinate 176,331,193, forward strand.
TTGTAATCTTCCATTTTTCTTCCACATATTTTTAAGGCCAATAAGCGAGGAACAGCAAGGATTCCGATTCATACTCAGGCAACTAGTTGAAAAAGCTTTAGAATATAACTCTCCAGCCTATCTATGCTTTATAGATTTAACAAAGGCCTTTGATAGAGTCCAACTAAAAGACATCATCATCATCTTGGAAAGCAGTAATGTCTCGAAAGAACTCACAGAACTTATCAAGGACTTAAACACAAACACAACAACCCAAATAAGAACAAACTCTACCTTAACGCAGCACCTCCGAACTACAACTGGTATTCGCCAAGGCGACAGTCTCAGCCCTCTGTTGTTCAACACAATCATGGATCAATTAATAAAAATCGTCAAGAATACTGAATTAGGATATCGAATGGGAATACATAAAGTAAGCATACTATGCTATGCCGATGACGCAGTACTTATTGCAGAGTCAGAAGACGACCTCCAAAGAATGCTGCAAGCTTTTAACAGACAGCCAGAAAAACTTAACATGCAAATTTCTACAAATAAGACCAAATGCATGACCATCACAAAGGAGCATCTACGTTGCAAATTGGTAATGAAGAACAAAACTATTGATCAGATAATGTCATACGAATACCTCGGATGCAAAATTACAAGCTCAGGATTCCTGGAAGAAGAAGTAAAGAAACAAGTCAATAAAGCTGCCGCAATATCAGGACACCTTAAATATCCCATATGGAAAAACAAACATTTGAACATTGAATGTAAGTCGAGAATATACAAAACCTGCATACGACCAGTGATGACATATGGTGCGGAAACCAGAGCTGAAACATCGGTAACAAAGAGAATCCTACGAACTACTGAAATGAAGACCTTAGGAATGATAACTGGATACACATTGAGGGACAGACAGAGAAATGTAGACATAAGAGAAAAGTGCCAAACAAACGACGTTGTCAGATGGATATGGCAGAGAAGAAGAAAATGGTACCAGCATGTCAATAGAATGAGCTCCGACAGAATGGCCATAATAATCCGCAACAATGTACCCCATGGCAGAAGACCAACTGGACGTCCACCTAAACGTTGGCGAGATAGTTGGCAGTCAACCTCGCAAGAGTTGCTTAGACGAGGGGGAAACCGGAACTAAACAGGCGATTTCGCCTTCTAAAGAGGAAGAAGAAGATATTTTTAAGGCATTTGGAACCCATCCTTTATTTCCACCGCAATGCACAATAATAAGTCTGGATCCTTTGTGTGTAGTTGGTGTTTGACCCATCAGTCCATCCTTTCTTAAACTTGTCGTGTGTATCATACCAAGTTTCGTCCAAATAGACAATTGGCCGGTTTTCTTCTCTATATTTAGTTACTCGTTCCAAGTATGTATACCGAGTATCCACTATTCTTCTGCTTCCCATGACCGTTTGACGTTTATTAATCTTTTTGAATTTGAATCCCAATTTTTTAATCCAGTTTTCAATAGTTTTCTTACAGCCATTTACATTACGGGCCGACATTTGTCAATTTATTTCTTATTATTTCAATCGTAGGTAACTCATTGCTTTTGTAAAAGTCATATATGGTGGTTTTTAATAATTTTATTACAGACACATCTAAAGGTTTGACCTATCTCTTATCACATCGCTTCTTGCGTTCATAAGGCCCATTCTTGGCTATTTTACGTATAGTTGACTGATTGCACTAATTCTGTTTCTTCATCGAAACCAAACTTTTTCCGTAGATTCTTATACAGATTGAAACATATTTCCTGTGTTTCCAATTTCTAATATCGTCGAATTCTGTTTTCACTTCCATCACCATCATTTAAATTTTCGTCGTTGCCACACACAATATTTTGGACTGAACTCGATATTTCCCAAGAACGCCACATTGTAAATATTTAATTTTTATTTAAAAATATAATTGCTGTACTTATCCAAATTCTTCAGAAAATACTACTCTTTCTTGATGTCAGACTACCAACTAAAAAGCGAAGATCTGTGACTAGCGTCTAGCAAGCTGCAAGTCACAGATGATCCTAACCAATCAAAAACGACCGAGATTAGGATCCGTTGGCGGAAAAGTTTAAAAATAATAGCTGCTTTCTATTGGCAAAAATATTAAATTATTTCAATTAAAACGCATTGTAATTGGTTGCTGCTAGGCAATTAACCGAGTGTATTTGATATTCGGCCACATTTGCTAAATCATAGAGACTTTGTTACTCTGACAAAAAAGAAAAGTCGAGAAAAACTTTTTTCCAGTTAAATTAACTTAAGAAAATATGTTAAATTGAAATAAAAATATTGTTTGACGGTCTAACATTTAAGTTTGAGCTTTCAAAAAACGTGAACTAATATGGGTATTTCATTTTTCAAATTAAAATATAAATCGTAGGAACAACAATAATTAAATTTTTCTTTTTCCTCGTTGTATCCATCAATTTCCAATTATTGCTATATCGACGACAATCGATATAGTTACAACAAAAAATAATTTAACAGCCGTTATATTTGACAGCGAATACTGCAGATTATCTGGTTAACTGAGATTTAAAAAAATGCAATAGCAATATGTAATTCTCACGTTGATCAAAGTAGAAACTAGGAAAATACTGTATCTCTTGTCATAAGGAAATATGTATATTTAATAAAGCAAAAACAAACTACTCAAGACTATTGGATTGTCTTATAAATAATTATTATTTATTTATACATTTTTTAATGCAAAATTTATAGCGATATTTTCTACTTTTTCATGACTGGGCTTACAAACACCACTTTTTGATATTTTTTTCTTCTTTTTAGTAGCACAACCTTATCTGAATATTTGTTCTTTTATTTTGTGGAACATTAATTTAGCAATAACAGGAAACTGATCGAGAAAAACAAAAGTATAATTATTTTTCTTCCTACTAACGATTTATATTTTAATGTGAAAAAGCATATACATATATTGGTTCAAGTTTTTTGAAAACTCAACCTAGAATGAATAAATTAACACCCCAAAAAATCCTCAAACCGTTAAACAATATTTTTATTTTAGTTCAACAGATTTTCTTAAGTTGAAATAACTGCAAAACATTCTCTCAACTTTTCTTTTCTCTCAGTGTAGCAATGTCGTTATGATTTAATAAATGCATACGAATATCAAATAATCTTAGTTAATTGTCTAGTAAGAATCAATTACAATGCGTTTTAATTGAAATAATTTAATATTTTGGTCAAAAGAAAGCGGCTATTATTTTTAAACTTTCGCGTCAATGGATCCTAAACTCGGTCGTTTTTGATTGGTCAGGATCATCTGTGACCTGCAGCTCGCTAGACGCTAGTACAGCTGTGCTCGTATAAAAAACGCAATCTCAAAAAGATAGTTATACTTCAGTCAATGAAGTGAAAAATAATAAGTTATTTGAAATTTATATTTCCAATTCTCTTAATAATTCTCTTAATAAGCTCTTAATAAAATGAGATATAAGGTAGTCTTAATACGAAAAATAAAAGAACAAGTGGTCAAAGAAGTATCAAAATGTCAAAAATTAACCAATCTAAAGAAGTCGGAGAATCATCCAAAGAATTGACATACACGGAAGAGGAGAATGTAGCCGATAGTCTAGTATTTGAAGTGCAACGAAAAAGGGATGCAAGAAGGGATAGAACTTTTTTTTAAACTAGGGAAATTATTGATGCGAAGGTAATCTATAGCGATATATGATTTTGGGTAATTACTCCTGAATTAATAGATTTTTGCCTAAATGGACCTCCTATGTTTCTTCAAAATAAAAATGAAATAATTTTTTTGCAACAGTTTTTTAATAAATTCATAAAAAATAGTCGAACAGTTCTAAGACCCTGGCTTGGTTTTTCTTTATGCAAATGGGCAGCATTTTGTTTACCATGCATATTACTTCCTAATTCAGGCAACAATTTAGCTTTGGCATTTGACGGCTGTACGGATTGGAAAAACATAAGAAAATTATTTTAGCCCATGAAGAGTCTGATGCCATAAGAAACCTTTAATGATCTATCGAAAATCGAGTAAGGGTACAATTGACATAGAGTCAAAAGAACAGGCAACTAAAACTGCAAAATATTACTACAATATTACTTATTTAAATGAAACTAACTATTTCTAAAGGGGGAGCAGCTTTTTCAAAAACTTGTCAAGGGGCTCAAAAAATTAACAGATAGTAAATGACTGATACCAAATTTGAACAATACGAATATATGTCATGTAAGGCTCTTCTAAAAATATATAGAAAAAAGAACAGAACATATAAAAACAAATTGTCTATTCTTAACTGTAAATCCAAAATGAAATAAGGCTATTTCCAAGGATTGGTACAAATATTGTCCAGCTGGATATAACACCGTATCGTCGTGGTTTAGATTGTCAGCTTCTACGATTGGAGTTGATACACAGCAAAATTACGAATCACTCTGCAACGGCAACAGCAAAGTCGAGTTTAGCAAGAATGGGAATTGGCGAACAGGAATTAATTAACCCATTAACGCCTACGGGTTCCATATGGGGACACAAAACCTACCATTGTTTATGTGCGTGTCTTAACTGTCTAATTCAATTTTCACGAAGCCGGTTCGGAAGTAATCGTTCTAAATAGTCATCGAATGTGCGTGACAGCGTTCAGTAGCTTGTCATTGTCGCGAGTGAGAAGTTATACTGTTGGTTACTGGAGAGATTTTTTTCAGCAAAGAAAATATGGACATCCCATGTCGGTAAGTTGAATTATGTCAATCTGAATTATTTTATTGTATTTCTGATCGATGGATTCTATATAAGGACATTATTTGTGCAATATTATAAAGTTATTCTCTTGATATACGATTTTAGTTTTTCATAATTTAGTCGTAAACGTCACCGTCCCCATATGGGACCGGTAGGCGTACTACGGACTATTGTTATTGACTTACATTTTCATACAGGAATGTTAGTTTCAGCGGAATAACTCTTCAAGAAGCATTAGATATCGCTTACGAATCTGATAACGAAGTGACTGACATATACATACAGCCACCGGATTGTCAGGATCTGACAGACGAGGATTCAGGGGATGAAGATGAAGGTGGATTAGTTGAAAATTTGAGTGGTCGTCAACTGTTAGCTCCGGCTGAAGTTGTATTTTCAAATGGTAGGAGAATACAGGACACTTCTGAAGATTTAGACAATGCGCAATTACCCACAGTGGTACCAAATGACGCCACAAAAGATTTAGGACTGACTATAGTCGCTAAATCAGAAAAAAGTGAATTCATTGAGGCCGATCTCGTTCATCCCGATTATCAATTTCCAACGCCGAATTACTCGTCATATCAAAATTTGAGTCCAGTTCAATTATTTGTGTTGTTTTTTACAAAAGAATTACTTCAAGAAATTATACAGGAGACAAGAAGTTATTCACTCCTCAAGAATCTACCGGATTCAAAGTTGTCTATAGAAGAGATGAAAGTTTTCATTGGTATACTAATTGTAAGTGGCTACAATGTATTGCCAACAAAACGAAGCTATTGGGAAAACTCACAGGATATGAAAAACGTTTTGGTTGCAGAATCTATGAGACGCGACCGATTTTTACAAATTTGTCGATGTTTGCATTTTGCTAGTAATGAAAATATTGACTACAATGACAAAATGTATAAATTACGCCCCATAGTAAATCACTTGAAAAAAAAGTTTTTAGAACATTTTATACCCGAACAAAACCTTTCGTATGACGAGTCCATGATAAAATACTACGGGAGGCATGGGTGTAAACAGTTTATTCGCGGAAAACCTATTAGGTTCGGGTATAAAGTTTGGTGTTTGAACACCAATAGTGGATACCTGATAAATTTCGAAATTTATCAAGGAAAAAGTATTATAAAAAGACAAGGTTATGACGCAATATTCGGAAAACCTGCTGCTCCACTTATACACATGATTGAAGATTTAGGAGACAAAAAGGATTTCCGCTATAATTTCTTCATAGATAACCTATTTACTGGCGCTAACCTACTTTGTACCTTGAAAGCTAATGGATATGGAGCAACCGGCACAATTAGAGACGATAGAATTCCAAAAAATGTCCCTGTACCACCAAAAAAGATCATGGCCAAAGAAACTCGAGGCACTTACATTTCTACTCTTGAGAAGAACGACGGCATTCTTTACGTGAGATGGATGGACAATAATGTTGTTACAGTAGCCAGCACGTGCTATGGAGTTGCTCCAGTGAAATCTGTAGATAGATTTTCCAGAAAAGATAGAAGAATGATACCTATACCACGCCCAGATATAATTTCAAAATACAATAAGAACATGGGAGGTACCGATTTGATGGATTCAAATGTATCTTGGTACGGTAAAGTATAATGATCATAAAAATATAATAACAAATACTGTTTCAGTTATAGAATTGGTGTACGATCAAAAAAGTGGTACTGGTCGATATTTACATACCTTATTGACGTATCTATACAAAATGCTTGGATTCTCTACCGCAATAGTGGCCGAAATATCAGTCAGTTGGAATTTAGGAGAAATATTGCCCAGGTAATGTTGTCAATAATTCAGTAATGTTCATTACTTCTTTTACATTGTCTTACAGATTGTTATGATTTTTAGACATATTTAACAAATTATAAGACGATAGCTAAAGGACCAGGTCGAATGCCTAAAGCTGCTGGAAGTAGTAGCCGTGTTGGAGATGATGTTAGATTTGATGGCCTGAACCATTATGTAGCCCAGGTGCCAGAGGGAAAAAGGAGAAGATGTGCAGGGTTCAACTGTACAAGCAAAGGCCGTACAATGTGTTTTAAGTGCGATGTTGGTTTGTGTATAGAATGTTTCATGAAATTTCACACCAAAAATTAGAATGCAATATTTTGTTTATTGTTTTTGTTATACAGTGAAACGCCTACGGGGCCCATATGGTGACAGACTGTTTTTTGTATATTCCAAAATAAACATTTATTTTTTTCTTAACGGTGGTTAATTTCATAGCTTACTTCATCAAAATTTTGAAAAAATAATAATAAATTCAAAAAAATTTTTTTTTCGGCGTTAATGGGTTAAGATCACGGAACACGGTAACAGTCAGACGATAAAACTATATTTACAAATATATGTAGATCATCATCAGCAACTAATTGAGATAATAAGATCTGTGCCAAATAAAATTTACATCCAACAGATTTCAAGTCAATCTAGTATAGCTCAGGCATCTCAAAATAATGAATTGACTCAACCCAGTATAGTTTATAATAATTGTGTATTTCACATTAATATGGTAGTCAAAATAATATTTAAAATAATTTGTAATGAACCTATCCATAAATGATATGTTGTTAAAATACATTTTTTTTGTTTCAGTTTCTTTTAGTAAAAGATGACTTAAACTAGTTATTTACCTAGTTTAGTAATATTGAAGCACCAGTTTTAGATTTAATATATCTTAAACTTTTTTCTAATGTTAAATTTAGATTACTAAAGCTGGTAGAAAATTCTACTTTAGAAACAACTCTAGCATTGATCTATGTTTTACAGTGGCCTGAGAGATTAAAGATGATTTTACTTTTTTATACCACTTTTAGTAGCATGGAAACACCTGCTTCAGATTTATTATATTTTATATTTTTTCTAAATATTGAATTTAGTTTAATAAAGTTGGTAAAATTTTTTATTTTAGGTACAACTGGCAGCATAAAACTATACTTTACAGTGGTTAAGGTTGTTTTAAATTTATTTATACCAGTTTTAGTGTTGGTACAAAATAATATTCCCCATCGCACAGCAATGCTAAATTATTATGATTTTTATCTAGAAAGCCACGCTTTGAGGACAACAAATGTCAAAAGTCGTTCGCAAAGTCTCCAGACTTGCTGTTTTCTGAAATGAATTGTTTTGCAAATTCCAAAATTTGCGTTTGGTGCAATCAAATATCCGATGTAAAAACGCAACACGTGTTTTTTTTGGAAATGTCTCATGGAAAAATGCGGTAGTAATTTAGTGGAGGATAATTTCTATTCTTTTAAAAGAATCAAGAAAATATCGACTACTACGTGGAAAAGAAACCAAACAAACACAGACATTTAATAAATAGAATTTGTTCATTGAATTACTCGCCATTGAAGAGAGAACAGGTAGAAAAATAATTCGACTAAGTATTTAAAATTTGTAACAGAAAATTAAAGAATACTAAAAATTTGTTTTGTTTGGGTGTTTTGTTCTTTTAATAATACAGATAGTTTAACAGAGCAAATTTGTTAATTGTTGACAGTTAACCCTTTATAGTTTCGTGTTGACACTTTTTATTCTGTCAAAAATATTTCCGCTTTAATACCCTCCTGCTGATATTAGGAACTATTGCTAAACGATACGCCACCTCTCAACGTCAAAGTGAACTTCTCTAGATGTGTGATTAGATTGAATTATTGTATAATGTATGTATAATGTACATGCTTGTACCACTTATACTATTTGTTTCGCGTGCTTTCGACATTGTTTTTCGTATTTTATATTGGATGTTTAAGTGTTAGGTTTAATTTCAGAAATGATTTATATATTTGTTCAGTACCACTCCATAAGAAATACAGACACACAATTGAGTTTCGATTGATTACTTGAAAGTGGAAAGTAAGAAATAAAAATGGATAATTCGAAATGGTATACGCAAGCAAAACTTGGGAAAGTAAATTAAGAATTGAAATATATGTTTGTGTGTTCACTTCATTTAAAAAATAAGATTACATTCCAAGAAGTATATTGTCATTGAATTCCATATTTTTCCTTGTAATTAACTATTTATTTAATTATAGGCACAAATAATGTTCACTTACAACGGTAGAAATTAAAAAACTTAAAAAAAGAACATCTGACCTGTAACTTTAACAACAGTAACAAAATTGAATTTACTAAGAATACTGTCTAAGAAAAGAGGCTTATAATTATTTATAAAAGAAAACATAATACAAAAACGGCGTAAAATACTATGCCACATAATTAACACTATATAAACAAACAGTTTTACCACATCTAAGGTAGTTTGGACTTGCCAGTTAGATAGCGCAGAGATTTTAATCTCGGATCCCAATAGAACTTTTTATAACGTGATAAGCGCAAGCGCAGCCGCCATTTTGAAAAAGAGGGAGTTTAAAAGTTTCGTACTGTTTTGTGCAATAACAGCTGGGAATGCAATATATCTCCACAAACAAATCCATCATTAATACAAATTCTTGGTGGTGCGGTACTTGTTGAGAAAACAGTTGAAGCGTATAATTGTAAACAACTAAAATATGGTTAAAGTGATATGGGCGTTCTCAAAAAGGCAAAATAAGTCTGCTGGTTGAGAGGTTAGCTGTCAATACAATCTATTATCTAAATGAAATTATGTAAATAATTATCTAGATAGATAGAATTAGGTAAATAATTTTATCCTACTTAACCTAATTTATTGTTAGGACATGTAGAAACACTAAAATTAACATCTGGGTTGATAATGAATATTATTAATAATACTAAAATTAAAAAAAACCTGATATATACATATAATATTTTTAATCATAGGATTACGTGTATATATTAAGTACACATCTATACATTGCAAGTAAGATTTAGGAAACTTCAAAAAATAATATATATATTTATGTATTGGTTTCAAATAATTTATAACAAGTATCACTCTTACTTACACACTCCATGACAACACCGTTTTATTTTTCCTTTTCATACAGATATTAAAGTCGACTTGAAAAATTTATTTTTCAATTGAAGACACTCATTATTTTAATTTTATTTTCAAATAATAAGTATTATTCGTTTTATGTTTGGTGATTTTAACTATTTGTAGACAGGTATTTTAACATGCAACGTTAGAAATGCTTACATTTTATTGGTTGAATATTATTGGCGTGAAATTTTCACTAAAACAGTTCAGCACAATGATATGAACCTCTCATTATGAATCAGTTATCAATAAATACTTGATACTCTATATATTTAATGAAAGCAATGAAAAGGCAAATTACCAATTAGAAGCAAATTGTTTATATCAAAAACTTACTAAGCGAGAAACAGCAGTTATTTCCATAATATGGAAAGTAATTTTAGAGTGCTTTAATAAGGTGAACAAAATATTACCAACTCCAGGTTTAGATTTGTGCGAAGGATACACTTTACTCTATTCACTACAATTGTATGTTAAATCTTTACGTCAAGACTTCGAGCAAAAATTTAAGGAATTTGGAAAACAAAGCAACTTAAGTACAGAAGTTGAAGAAAATTTTAGTGATTAAAAAGTGAGGAACATTTTCAGATGAAGAAAAAGGAAAAGGTATTCTTATTGGACAGGATAAATTTCGAATAGAGGTATTCAATATAAATTGGGGGTAAAACTTGAAAATAGAAGTAGTGTATACAAAGAACTTGCAAAAATATTTCAGTTTCTAATAAACTTGGGTAAAAAAACTCGATTATTGAACCTAAATCAAAGGAGTACGTAATAACAATGAATAAAAATGATATCGGGGAAGAACTGTTAAGTGAATGCACTCAGTTTCAACATTATTTAAACATGGTATGGTTTAAACAAAATGAGTGTATTACGGCTTCCGAAATATTAACAATAATTTTCGAAAAAAACCTTATTGATATATTTCCAAATCTGTATACAATTCTTAAAATTTACTTAACCATATAGTTTATTTACGATAAAAAGACGATGATGTCATTTTTAATTACTTTCCTGCTTATCAGAATAAACATTAATTTCCCAACCGGAATACAATTTATCCTCAACAGCCAGGGCAAGTTACAGCTAACGGGTTGGCAAAACTTCAAGACGTTGTCAAATCAACTGGTAAAATTCCCCAGTTTGTTTTGATGTTTATTGACATTCGATCATCGTCTAATATTTACAAGTTTTTTTGGTGCTTTTAAATTCATTGCTTCTTTAAGACTAAAAAAAAAACAGTTATTCTCATAACTAATTATTTAGGCAAATCTGCAGTGTGTGGTTAATAAAATGCCGAAGCAGCTGAACAGAAAATGTCAAGAGATGGTAACATCTTTGTTGAGCTATTTTGAACGAGAATGCCAAAATGGGGGCCCGCTTCTCCCGCTTACTGCTGTAAGAGACGTGAGTAATAGTATTCGCTATTTGTATTCATCATTATTAATATTATTGTTACATATTTACATGTAAATGATTAAATGTTTTTAATGTTAGGTTAGGTTAATTAAACTTGATAATATATTATTCTTTCATAAATTGGAGTAATTATATTGTAGAGAGTTGCAGAAGCTTTACAACTTAGCGTTACCACTGGTAACCGTATTGCCGCCAAGCATAATAGAGGTAAACAGCCTAAAAGCCCACCTAAAAAGAGACAACGCATAAAACCTACTGTTGAAATTGATAACTTTGATCAAAATGGTTTACGAAACGTTATATACGAAATGTATGGAAACAGTGAGTATATTGAATTTACTGTTTTATTTTATTCACAATTAACTAACACAATATTTTTTCAGAAGAACACATAACCTTGTAAATTTTAAGAGACAAACTCCAGAAGCCTGAACTCTTTAATGGTTGCTTAACGTCACTCTGGAAGATAGTGAAAAATATCGGATTCAAATACCAAAAAGATGATCCTAGTCGTGGTTTAATGGAGTTGCCACATATTGCATTAAAACGTGTACAGTTTCTACATGAATATGTCAAGATAAAAAGGGAAGGTTTATATCAATTTGTGTTTTTGGATGAGACCTGGATATTTAAAGACGGTACTGTTGGACGTTCTTGGCAAGATTCTAATCATAGAAGCGTGAAAAAAACGAAAATTGGAGGTTCAAGATAATTGAATAATAAAATTTAGCAATTAATTTATGATGTACTAACATTCCTGCCATTTTAAAACCTTTTCAAATATTTACTAGTCACACTATTTTATTTAAATCTGTATAATTATTAATAGTTATTTTGAGCTATGCAGTCTATCTAGGAAACCTAGTAGTAATTTGTTATTACCTTATTGTAGGTATATAGTATTGCATGCCGGTTCCTCTTCTGGATTTATTCCTGGAGCAGGGCTGGTTTTTTCTTCCAAAAAAAACAAGATGGTGATTACCACGGTGAAATGAACCGAGACAATTTTTTGCAACGGTTTGAATACCAGCTTTTAGTGAACTTGGAAGAACTTTTCACAATTGTAATGGATAATGCAAGTTATCACCGTACAGTGATCAATAAAGTACCAACAACAGCTACCAAAAAGGCTGATATACAGAACTGGTTGATACAAAATGATATTCCTTTTGAAAATACTTTCCTCAAAACCCAATTATTGAATTTAGTACAACGGTAAGTTGATTATAAACATTTTTCAATATATTATGGTAATACTTAGATAACTTATTTTGTTTAAATAAACCACCAACAGTATATGAAGCTGACATATTATCTGAAAAATATGGTCACATAGTGCTTTGACTTCTCCCTTACCACTGTATGTTCAACACAATTGAACATATTTGGGGCATAGTTAAACATTTTTATAGAGATCATGTGGGAACTGATGGTTCTTCAACAGAACAAGCAATAGGTGTATGGAAAAAGTCTTTAGAAAAAGTGACTCCTGATATTTGGTCAAACACAGTAGAGCACAGTTTAAAAGTTATACAGGATGGGTGGGACAGAGAAGTAGTATTTGATAGACAGGATGTGCCTCCACCTATTATTAATTTTGGCAGTGACGATGAAGATAGTGATGATTTTGTAGTGGAATAGTGGAAATCTTGTGTTTTATTATATGTATATTTTTATCCAATTTGCTTTATTTCCACCTTTTCAAAATCACTAATAACTATTATTAAATTGATTAGGTACAGTTATTTTATAATACACAAATTAAAACAACGACCACATAAATAATACTGATAAAATGGGAGATTTTTTATTTTTATATCTAGTAACAAAATTTTATTTTGTGTATCTATATTTTTCTTTTCCATTCTAATTTTATTATAATAAATATAATAGATATTGTATAAAGAAACAATATTTAAATTTGCATGAAGATGATTACAGCTTGTATTGATTACTTTTAGCGTAAACCCTTGCAGTGCTCTTGAAGATGGTTCTATAGAGCATATAATAAGGTATAGGGACCTACAGTTCGTTATTTAACCCTCTTCTATGTAAACTAATTAAATGTTAATTCGAATATAGAATGATTGGTTACTGTTTCTTGTATCTTATCCATAGTTTTTCATGAATATATATTTATGTTAAATTAATCAAGCCTATCATACAAGCCTTTTATTTTTAAATAAATATTTTTGACTTACGCCCTACGGGGCACGGAACAATGAAAAAGAAGAACTGTCAATCTAACATCAGATTGACTTTTCTAGTTTTCGTTAAGTAAAGGAAAAAACTACAGCTTGGTAACATCACAATATTTTGTTTTGCAACGTCATCGCCTTTTTATCGTAAATAAACTATATCAATAACAAGCCGTGAAGCCGAAATGTCCTTTTCAAAAATGGCATTTATAAAATATAAATATAGTTCAACGAGAATACGACATCACTAGATCCATTTCATACGAAGAAGCAATCCGCAAATTAATCACAGATAATTGCAGAAGAGAACAGTTTTTTAAAATTAGTTATTGCTATATAATTAGTTTTAATTTGTTCGTACCTTTTTTATTACTTTAAATGAATTTTTATTATAATTTTTTACATTAGTCGTTTTATTTGTTTTATAATAATAAAAATTTGACATTAGAAACTAAAAAAAATAGCATTTAGGGGGGTTGGGGCCATAGAAATTTAATCAGCCTAGGGCCCCAAAAAACCGCGATCCGCTACTGGGGTTAGTAGTGGCAGTAAGTAGTGTGTTTAGTATGAATACTCCCACCGTTTTCAGAAATTCCACCTTATTGTGACATTATAGTCATATAATAATACATAATTTATTTAAACATATTTTCGGACAATTAAATCCACGCCGACCAAGCTTATCCCATTCATTTAAGTATAGACGGTTCATTTTCGTTGAGAATTTTAAAATTCGCGATCCGCTGCCAGGGTTGGTGGCTCCTCGCGTATATTTAGCATTTTTATGTTGTACATAAACCGTGATAGATTTTTTAGAATAACTATGTTTGTTTTTCTACTTTACAAAATCTAATTTAAAAAATATAACAATATAGTTTTTGTGTATAACTACTGTTAATTTTTTCTGAATGTTCTACACAAAATTTGCAGTCACTTTGCAAAAATGCTTGGTTAAATAATATGAATTGAGTTGAAATCTAATTTAAAAAATATAACAACATAGTTTTTGTGTATAATTACTGTTAATTGGTTCTAAATGTTATACACAAAATTTGCAAAAATGCTTGGTTAAATTATATGAATTGAGTTGAAATCTAGTTAAAAAAATATAACAACATAGTTTTTGTGTATAATTACTGTTAATAGGTTCTAAATGTTCTACACAAAATTTGCACAGTCACTTTGCAAAAATGTTTAGTTAAATTATATGAATTGAAATGAAATCTAATTTAAAAAATATAACAATATAGTTTTTGTGTATCATTACTGTTAATTGGTTCTAAATGTTCAACACAAAATTTGCACAGCCACTTTGCAAAAATGCTTGTATAAATTATATGAATTGAGTTGAAATCTACTTTGAAAAATATAACATAGTTTTTGTGTATAATTACTGTTAATTGGTTCTAAATGTTCTACACAAAATTTGCAGTCACTTTGCAAAAATGCTTGGTTAAATTATATGAATTGAGTTGAAATCTAATTTAAAAAATATAACAACATTGTTTTTGTGTATAATTACTGTTAATTGGTTCTAAATGTTCTACACAAAATTTGCATAGTCACTTTGCAAAAATGCTTGGTTAAATTATATGAATTGAGTTGAAATCTAATTTAAAAAATATAACAACATAGTTTTTGTGTATAATTACTGTTAATTGGTTCTAAATGTTCAACACAAAATTTGCACAGCCACTTTGCAAAAATGCTTGGTTAAATTATATGAATTGAATTGAAATATAATTTGAAAAATATAACAACATAGTTTTTGTGTATAATTACTGTTAATTGGTTCTAAATGTTCAATACAAAATTTGCACAGCCACTTTGCAAAAATCCTTTGGTTAAATTATATGAATTGAGTTGAAATCTAATTTAAAAAATATAACAACATTGTTTTTGTGTATAATTACTGTTAATTGGTTCTAAATGTTCTACACAAAATTTGCATAGTCACTTTGCAAAAATGCTTGGTTAAATTATATGAATTGAGTTGAAATCTAATTTAAAACATATAACAACATAGTTTTTGTGTATAATTACTGTTAATTGGTTCTAAATGTTCAACACAAAATTTGCACAGCCACTTTGCAAAAATGCTTGGTTAAATTATATGAATTGAGTTGAAATCTAATTTGAAAAATATAACAACATTGTTTTTGTGTATAATTACTGTTAATTGGTTCTAAATGTTCTACACAAAATTTGCATAGTCACTTTGCACAAATGCTTGATTAAATTATATGAATTGAGTTGAAATCTAATTTGAAAAATATAACAACATAGTTTTTGTGTATAATTACTGTTAATTGGTTCTAAATGTTCAATACAAAATTTGCGCAGCCACTTTGCAAAAATGCTTTGGTTAAATTATATGAATTGAGTTGAAATCTAATTTAAAAAATATAACAACATAGTTTTTGTGTATAATTACTGTTAATTGGTTCTAAATGTTCTACACAAAATTTGCAGTCACTTTGCAAAAATGCTTGGTTAAATTATGTGAATTGAAATGAAATCTAATTTAAAAAATATAACAACATAGTTATTGTGTATAATCACTGTTAATTGGTTAATATTCTAGAATAACGTTAAATAAAATATCCTCACAACTTTATTATCAAATGAACGTTGCATAACAAAGTTTTTGACACTATGAATATTTTCATATCATTTAACAACCAAATACTGCTGTATGTATTTCCACATAAAATTACGTAACTAGTCGTTCATATCTTCAATAATTATCAATTTTTCAATAGATTGACTGATAAAATGTACGAAATAAATGAAAAAATTCAATCCACTCACCGTGACTGCAATTCACCAAAATGAACTAGAAAGTAAAAACACACCCACTCGTACAACAGAAAACACACTGTATATTTCGTGTGTGATCTTACCTTGTCTATACGGTTACCTAACTCGAAATCTTAGGTAGAAGAATGAGAGACCTCATTTATATGTTAAGATCGAAGATTCAGGGGGGATTTCTCTCAATTCGTTAACGTGTGGTACCAGTGGTACGAGATGTCCCTCATACTAGAGGTGCTTTGCTTGTTTTGAGTGTTATAGCATATTCATATAAGATAATTTGTTTATTTACAGCAATTAACAATTCATTTCATGAATGAATAAAAATTTATTTCTAGTGATTTTAAGAACTAGATTTTTTAGATTAAAAATATCTTTATTTGATTTCTGACTCCCAAAAACTTTTTATATATAGTTTATTTACGATATTTAGTTACTTTCCTGCTTATCAGAATAAATATTAATTTACCAACCCTGAATACAATTTATCCTCAACAGCCAGGTAAATTTACAGCTAACGGGTTGGCCAAACTTCAAGACGTTGTCAAATCAACTGGTAAAATTCCCCAGTTTATTTTGAGGTTTATTGACATTCGATCATCGTCTAATATTTACAAGTTTTTTTTGTGCTATTTGTATTCATCATTATTAATATTATTGTTACATGTTTAAATGTAAATGATTAAATGTTTTTAATGTTAGGTTAGGTTAATTAAACTTGATAATATATTATTCTTTCATAAATTGAAGTAATTATATTGTAGAGAGTTGCAGAAGCTTTACAACTTAGCGTTACCACTGTTAAAACCGTATTGCCGCCAAGCATAACAGCCTAAAAGCCCACCTAAAAAGAGACAACACATAAAACCTACTGTTGAAATTTATAACTTTGATCAAAATGCTTTCCGAAATGTTGTATACGAAATGTATAGAAGCAGTGAGTATATTGTATTTACTGTTTTATTTTATTCACAATTAACTAACACAATATTTTTTCAGAGGAATACATAACCTTGAAAACTTTAAGAGACAAACTCCAGAAGCCTGAACCCTTTAATGGTTGTTTAACATCACTCTGGAAGATAGTTAAAAATATTGGATTCAAATACCAAAAAGATGATCCTCGTCGTGGTTTAATGGAGTTGCCACATATTGCACTTAAACGTGTACATTTTCTACATGAACATGTCAAGATAAAAAGGGAAGGTTTATATCAATTTGTGTTTTTGGATGAGACCTGGATATTTAAAGACGGTACTCTTGGACTTTCTTGGCAAGATACTAATCATAGAAGCGTGAAAAAAACCAAAATTGGTGGTCCAAGGTAATTGAATAATAAAGTTTAGCAATTTATTTATGATGTACTAACATTCCTGCTATTTTAAGACCTTTTCAAAGATTTACTAGTCACACTATTTTATTTAAATCTGTATAATTATTAATAGTTATTTTGAGCTATGCAGTCTATCTAGGAAACCTAGTAGTTATTTGTTATTTCCTTATTGTAGGTATATAGTATTGCATGCTGGTTCCTCTTCTGGATTTATTTCTGGAGCAGTGCTGGTTTTTTCTTCCAAAAAAAAAGATGGTGATTACAACGGTGAAATGAACCGAGAATTTTTTTTGCATTGGTTTGAATACCAGCTTTTAGTGAACTTGGAAGAACCTGCCACAATTGTAATGGATAATGCAAGTTATCACAGTAGAGTGATCAATAAAGTACCAACAACAGCTACCCAAAAGGCTGATATACAGAACTGGTTGATACAAAATGATATTCCTTTTGAAAATACTTCCCTCAAAACCTAATTATTGAATTTAATACAACGGTAAGTTGATATAAACATTTTTCAATATATTATGGTAATACTTATATAACTTATTTTGTTTAAATATATGCATTTTTGTAGGAATAAACCACCAACAGTATATGAAGCTGACATATTATCTGAAAAATATGGTCACAAAGTGCCTCGACTTCCCCCTTACCACTGTATGCTCAACCCAATTCAACATATTTGGGGCATAGTTAAATTTTTTTATAGAGATCATGTGGGAACTGATGGTTCTTCAACAGAACAAGCAATAGGTGTATGGAAAAGTCTTGTTGTTTATAGGTCTGTGGTATTTTGCCCAAGAAGCCGGTATCTCTCTCTCTCTCTCTACATCAAATTACAATTAATTCCATTACAAGTTATTGATTGTCTCTTGTCTCTATTGAAAGATACTCAACATCTATTTATGTAGTTACTCCTATAAAGTGCATTACAATTACTAAGTTCTCTGTTATATTTTTTCATGTAATAATATTTTATTTAAATCGCGAAGCGTTAACAGTACAGTGTTGCCAAGTATTGGCTTGAACAATTTTTAGTTATACCATTTTCACATGTTTATTCTATTTTTGTCAAGATCTTTTGAAGTTACTTTCATTAAAGATCAATTGAAATTAAACTGGCTATTTTATTGACATCGTAGTAGTTAGTTTACCCTTTCGTGGTCAGCGGAGACAGGATAGTTTATGTTTAGATGTCAACAACCACCTCCCCAACAATTATACAGTCCACTGAAGTTACTGCCCGTCTTCGCTCCCCAACACCAATCTAGTAACTTTTTTAGTGATTTCTAGTGGTGTGATTCAGGTTTCTTAAAATGGTCCTCTTAGTTTGAAAATAGGGTATAGAGAAAATAATTATAATATTGCATATATGTATACAGTGTTGGGAACATTACGAGGGAACATACGTTTTACCGTCAATGTGTTAGAAAGAGACAAAATACATATAATTTCAGTGTATTATTCTTTTTCGCTAACAGGACATTATAAAGTGGAAAACGTGCAATAAATCTAAACATGTCTGGTAGGCATTTACTTCCAGTTTTCAATAAACAAGAAATGCATTCAGGCTATTACTAGTCACTTTACCACAGCAAAATGTTGTATAAATAACTCATTATGTTAAAGATCGCAATGAAAGAAGTTAATGTTAGAAATACAGATGTGTAATGTGAACAGTTTAGTTTATTAATTGAGAAATAATAAGATTGTACTATACTGATAGCTTAATGCAATGAACAATAAAAAATCAACATTACTTTCGTTTATCCCTTCATGATTAATTTACAAAGAAATTATTCAGTAGTAATAAACTAATTCACTATATCAGTTCGGGTAGTATTCGCTAATATGATTTGAACAATAAATTAAAACCTGCATAATAGGTATTTGAAATGAGTACCACTACAAAATCACTGGAAGATAGCTAAAAAATTACATTCGTCGATATTGAGGGTACAATTAATGAATATAAGCATAATAATTTTCATTAACATCATAAGGAATAATCTATGGCAACAATACAGAGTCCAAAAGCGACAATATGTTGTAATTAAACAAGCGTATTCAGTGTATCGCCATTTTCTTTAACAGGATATCATAAAATGAGAAATAAGTCGTATGCTAATATTTGTTCAACTGCTTCTGGTTTTAAAAATATCTCAATGTAAACCGCCTCTGTTTCCTATGCTCCTGATAAAACGATTTCGCTTACAGCTCTTTTATCTGTCCCCGCTCTTCATTTTCAATCCACGCGTGCCCTTAAAAATGTCCTTCTTATTTGTGAGAGAAATCAGTCACATTTAATTTCAACGTAAAACGATAACCTCTCACGGCCAAAGGGAACTTATAATGGGCACATGGCGTTACAAGTGTGTTAGAGAAGGACAACCATGAGACAGAGAATTAAAAGCCAGCGTAGATTATTATACCAGACGAATACGAATCGCGCGTGCGCCTCTTGAAGATGTTTAAATGTACAATCTGGGTAGCTCAAAATGGGGGTTTATTCGAACATTTGATTTAAGCTCATTGAAAAATTAAGAAGTTTTATTTTTTAATTTATTACATATCATAATATTACTTTTATTTAAAAATTCTAGGCACTTTCATTAGAATTCGATTTTATTTTCGTTTTTTTTTTAATTTGTACTGTGTGTATTTTTCGTTCTCATTTGCATACAAACGATAAAGATACCAAATTTTTTTTACAAACACATTCGAAACACAGCAGATGTTTTGAGACCAATTTCACGTTGCCAAATCTGAAAAAAAGTGAAGGTTTTAACCGCTTTCAAACTCAAAACTAGAACAATTTCCAGCATTACAATAAAATATTCAACGAATAGATGGAATTAATTATATCTTGATCTGTTACAACCTCTTGAATTATCATAATTAAAATCTTCTTATAACTTGTTCTCGTGTTAGAACAATGCGTTTTACAATTAACATAAATATACAATGAAAATTGGCAATACTGTTAGAAGCTACAAAGAGTAAGAGGCCGGCGTTGTGGGTTTTCCACTTATGAGATCCTGTTAGCGAAAAATGAGAATTGAGATATTTGGAAACACATATTATTATTAATACAAATTTTATTTCCCATGTTATGTTATTTATTCCAATATTAACCGAACTAATATAGTGAATTAGATAATTAATACTGAACTATTTTTTTGTAAATTAATCATGAAGGGATAAACGAAAGTAATGTTGATTTTTTTATTGTTCATTGCATTAAGCTATCAGTTTAGTACAATCTTATTATTTCTCAATTAATAAACTAAATTGTCCACATTACACATCTGTATTGATGATAAAACATATGTGCCCTCATAATTTTCTGTATAACACTGTATAGGAAGTAAAATATTTTTGTCCCAAAGGTATTTTCTTTCTCAGCTGTTTCTAAATATTCTACCATAATTCAAAAATTTCCTCAATAGCAACAAAAATATTTAAAAATCCTCGCCAGACATTAATTCAATTGTTATTGAAAAAGTAGCAAAAGATATTTTGATTTTTCAGTATGAAATATTTTTAGTTTTTTTAGAGCTTCATAATGATTTATCGCCTTCAAATTTGACAGCTCCTAAATATGATTCCACATTTTACTTATCCGCCCAACCCTACGCGAGAAAAGTATTGGTTTACACCAAAAAAGTAGGGATTTTAGATTTTTTTGAGTTATTTTTTCGTTCTTCAGCAGGAGCAACACGAAAATAATCTTGTGTGTATGTCGTCGTCGTTGTCGTAGATCACTTTTCGTAACATGTCTTAATGGGTATACAAGTGACCATTTTATGATAAGATATTGCTAATGGCGTCTCACAGATACCGAAAAGTTAGTTTTAATCTTTAAAATCCTTCATATTTTTCGACCAGAGAAGCTATAATTTCTCTATTGTGGTTTATGTGACTCATAAATTCATTAAAATAATTAATTAATAAAATTAGTTGCTTGATTAAACTCATTACCACGGCTAGAGATTAATATTTAAAATTGAAAAATACAGCTACCAATTTAAGTAAATCATTAATTTGGAAGTGAACATTAAAGATGTATTGAACAAGTGTTTTTTTACTTATTTGAATAATTTGACGATTTAGATTCTCCACAAAAATATTTATATACGAACGCTAATTACCGATAAAAAATACTATGAAAACATTATTTCAAGGTGGGACATGGCGAGATTAGAGGCGTTAATTGAATCCGGTTAAAAAGTTTTATAGAAATTGGCATTTGTAAAAATTGTGCAACTGTTTTTAGAGAAGAAAAATGTCTCGAGATGCCAGGAATGTATTAATAGTAAACAACAATAAATGATGTCACAAAGAAATTTGCAATTTCAAGATTACAAGTAGGTTAACAACCTATAAGTTTTCTATATGCAAAACTGTTTCCATTTTGTTTGACTTTTTGCTACTATTAAAAAATGAGGTATATCTAAGCGAATATCAAAATAAACAAAACCGCGGATTAAAATTTGAAAAAAACGAAATAAAATAATAATACTATCTTACTTAATTCTTTTAAGAATAAATCAGTACCTAGAAATATAATGGAAAACCTAAAATATTGGCACGTTGAAAGTTGTACCAATGCAATGATTTTTTATAACACAAGCGACATAATAGTTATTTATGTATCAAGCTATCAAGGGCGTAAAACAGGTATTTATGAACTGCAACGTAAGGTCCATAAACCCTGTTTACGTCTGAAATACATACAAAATATTATGCAAGATCACTCTGTATAATAATAAGTCTACCAAATAATTTGCCTTCGTTATAAAGACAATGGTTATTATTATTGTGACTTAATAGTAAATTGTAAGATGAGAAAAGAACATATAGTCGCTTTAACTAGCAACTGTCAATAAGAGTAGTAATAAGTGGTCGCCATATTTATCTACGATTCACTTCGCGTAAGCTTCGCACTAACAAATAGGATATTCAGACCCCATCTTACTAGATGGGATTTAAATTAATTTAACCCTTACAAAACTTCAGGACCTGATGGCATATTTCCCAAGCTTTTGTAAGAGGTAATGGACAACATAATGGGTCATTTAGATCTGATATTACGCAGTAGCCATGCTTTAGGGTATATACCAATTGCATGGAAAGAGTTAAATGTGGTGTTTATTCCCAAACCACGGAAAGAAACGTACACCCAGGCTAAATCCTACAGACCAATCAGTCATTGTGAAAACCATGGAAAAAGTGATAGAAATGCATCTGCAAAAAGGAGTGCTTCAGAACATCCCTATACTCAGATTACAATGGGCCTGGTAGGCAGGGAACTCAGAAAAAGCTGCCCTACATAATTGGGTCTCGGGTCTCGAAAGGAGTCTGAACCAGAAAGAAGTAGCCCTTGCAGCATTTTTAGGTGGAGTACTTTCACTACTATTGTGGAATTTAATTGTGGATGACTTGATCTGCAGGTTAAATGATCAAGCATATAGACGCAGGGCTTCACGAACAACCTAGTGATTGTCACCAAGGAGATATTCCCGGAGACAGTAGCGAATGTCTGACAAGAAGCACTAAGAATTGTGGAAGACTGGTGCCTTAAAGAGGACCTAACATCAGACTAACCAAACTAGTTGCTTTAACGAATAGAAGAGCTCTTCCGCAGGGCAGATTACAACTTTTTGGAGAAAAACTAGAAATATCTAAAGAGGTGAAATATCTGGCAATGACACTCGATTCTAAACTGAATTGGAGGACACACCTGGAAAAAACTACGCCAAGCATTTTAAAAGTCCATCCTTGATGCCTAGGCAAGTTTCGTAAAATAAGTAGTATTCATTAATTTTGTTTGTTAGTTTCATAAATAAATTATTGAAAATGTCTTGTTATTTGAGGGAGGCGGAAAAATCATATGTATAACATGGGTGTAAAGTGCCTTTTCCTCCCTCGAATGATTACTACTTCATCCTCGGGAGGAAAAGTAGCACTTTCCTCCCTTGTTATACAAATAGCTATTGACATCACGGTCTTTTAACCTAACATCATTAAAACTGACATATTAGTTGCGTTCGTTTGTATCAATTCCGCGAACGTTTTGAAATGGCAAACGACGTAGATGACAGTTCATTATATCTGACAAGCATCAGTTAGACAAGGTGTTTGAGTGACACAGATTTGTTGATGCGCTTTCAAGTGTAGATCGACGATAGAACTACGGCAAAAAACGGAGATAAAAACAAATGTTTGGTTGTCTGGCGAGATATCATAGGAACCAGAATGTATTCAACAACAACGACGTTCATATTATACATGTAATTTTAAATCTTTGATGTCAATGTATTTATTTTATACACGTGCATTTCGATGAAGATTTATTTTAGTCACAACATATTTACAACAAAATATTTGTGCTGAAGGTACCATCTAAAAAGAACACTGTTATGGTGTTTGCTCACTTTCTTATTATCTAAACGGGAAATAAGTTTTTATTATATTTTAATAACTTCTGAAGATATGAATGAAATGTTGATACGCTTTTTCTACTGAAAATCAAAATTTCATTCCTATTATAACACCTAGTATTAGGCAAGATACTTCTTCCTACTACTGTTGAATATTCTATTTAATAATGTATTATCTAGTGAAAATAATTTATTGCCCGTATCACGAAATTATTTTATAGAATCTTTAAGAAACGCATCGTAGTGTGAAGGCAGATCATAAGATTATGTCATGCGTATTTCTAATAAAAATATACCACAAAATATAATTGACCTTAAGTACAGATGCATATTCTGCAACAGAAAATAGGTCGGTTGGATTATATACAAATGCAAAAGAGAGACAAAAAGCACTTATATTTAAAAACTGCATAGTTCACAGCATGCTTAATTTTATTAATAATAGTTGTTTTTGATTTGAGGGGAGCTAGATTATCGCCCCCTCACATACATTCACAAGCAAATACAGCCCCATCTTGTTTTTGAATCCCTGTTATTCAGCTGCTTTTCAGGGAAAAGTAATGTGGCCATATATGTGACTGAGGTGAGGAGTAATGAAATTTACTGTTTCGACCATTACTCTGTGGAGTCTACTATCACTTTTTTAAATGAAACTAACTGTTTTTAGATAATTCCACAATATATTGAAAAAACGCTAAAAATTCTAAGAAATTGACAATTGTTTAGATATTAAATATCATCGTCAGAATGACAGAAGTTACATTTCAGTTAATGTCTACCTGATGTTTAATAATTATTTTTGGCTAGACCAAGAAATGACCTACCTTCTGATTGATTTAATATATGTTAATAGAAAAAAGAAGAAGAGATGATATTACAAATATTAAAGCTTAGATATTATTAGCCCTATGGGGTTATATTTTTCCCATTTAAGATCTGTACAACTGTGCCATGACATAGGAAACCAGGAAAACTATATCTGCTTATCTTTACAATTATCACTTAAGAAGACAGTTTAAAAGTGGAGAACTCCCTAGATTTATCTGTTCATTGACGATTTCATATTATGGGTTTCCTAAGTGTCTTCTAATTTCTAACTCTTCAAGGAAGTCCAGCTCTTGTTTCTTATCAGATATATCGTCGCCTCAGAACCAGACTATTCTATGTCCACTTTTTTCTGAAAGTAACATTTTCATGCCAAATTATTCCATGTCCTTAATACTATCCGCCAGTATATTTCATGTTCTCAATTGGTTTTGTAACTAAGAGGTGCCTGTTTTATTCTATGTCCATTCAACCTTGTTAATGTTCGAACCGTATTAGTCTATGTCCGAACGCTCAATCAGAACCTTCAGAATAAGCATCACGTGAGGACATAGAATAAACTAAAGCAAATATTTTTATCATAACAGTTCGACCAGTCACCTTGTTTGTGCTGGTGTGTTGGGACCAATTTTTTTACGATTCAAGCGGAGAACACACATACGCGATCGCGATCACGATAGCAATGGCGATAGCGATAGCGATCGCGTTGGAAAGCAAACACATATGCAATAGCGACCTACAATCGACGCATTATTAAAAATGTGTCACTTGGAAGAAGAAGCACTGCTTCTTGCAATATTATTGGATGAAGATGATAATAATAGACAACGGTAAGCAAAAATTGGTTAAATATTATGTAGGCTATTAATAACTAGTATTTAATGTATATTTTAAAAGGAAAAGGCGGAATGTTTAGGTGCACGAAATTAACAAAAAACGTAAAGAAGAAGGCGGAATTTCAGGGTGTATTCCGATAGCGCGCAGCGGTCAGTTTAATCCTTACAGATTATAAGAGGGTTCTAAAAGGGACAGGTCGATTGCGCGTAGACATGATATTAGTACCTGTCCCTAATAGCAAGGGGTCTTTCAGTCTTATGATTGTACACATTAAATTACATTTACTCACTTACATTATTCAGAAGAAGTTTACGTGTAAAGATACCGAAATGGAGACCATGTTAAGTGAGCGCGGAAAAAAATTATTAATAGTTAAAAGTTATACTTTTCGCAAAGATAGAGAAACTATATTAGGTGTTTCATATCGCTGTACAAAGCGAGGATGTCCAGCTTCGATTTCTGTGGATAAATCAGAAGAGGTGTTGTTACAGCAAAAAGACAATCACAGTCACGCATTTGATGAAAATTTACACGTTAAGGTAAGTGTTTAATAATTATATTTCTTACTACTAACCTTAGAAATCGTCATTATTAACTCCAAAGCTCGAATGAGAAATAATATTTCTCTCCCTAGGTAAATAATGAACTTTTTTTATATTTTCAATGAAATATAAACAGAAACTCTTATTTCTAATTCTAAACAAAATCAAACTCGCAAATTCAGCACTAGTAGGTACACTTAATTGGTATGATAAAATTATAAAAACTTATTTGAAATTAGCATCATTTCTGCCTTTATCAAAATCTAATTAAATAAAATTTTAAAATATTAGTACAACTCCTCGGTTAATAATGGCTCACTACTCGACCTACGTATATAATATAATATGATTAATTTTATTCGTATAAGTTAAATATTTCGGATATTCATCTAATTTCTTAAATTTGTTATTTTTCAAAAATACTCACTCTTATAAACCTCAAAAATTATAGTAGATATATATTATTTATATATTTTAATGTTGTTTCACAGAAATTACAAAACGGAATTAAAAGGAAGGCTGTAGAAGACATATCGCAAAGACCTTCTAAGATCATCAATACTGAGCTTAAAGAAGCTCTCGCAGAAGTGAATCTCACAACACGGGACCTTGATAATATAAGAAAAAGTGTATATCGATCAAGACGAAGCGTTTTGCCAGTTTTACCTCAATCATTAGAAGACCTCCAAGAAGCTCTAGAATCTATTGTTATTAAAACAAATAAGGACGAAGAATTTTTATTGGTAAATAACACGAACTTAAATGTAATAATATTTTCCTGTCAAACAAATTTACAGTATCTGTGTTCACGACCTAAAATTTATGTAGACGGAACTTTCAGTTATTGCCCGAAATTTTTAACTCAGTTATTTACGATACATACAGTAGAAAACGGACATTATATACCTTTAGTATTTATTTTACTGCCAAACAAACAATCTAATACTTACTTTGAGGCATTTAAGCTTTTAAAAAGTTATTGTGCTAGTATAAATTTAAGGTTTGAGCCCAAAGAAATCGTTAGTTATTTTGAAAAAGCGATACACGTTGGAGTTAAGAAAATTTGGCCAGACATAAATATAATAGGATGTAGGTTTCATTTGACCCAGTCCTGGTATCGTAAAATTCAAAATCTTGGGTTGGTATCTGAGTACAGGGATTCTAATTCAGCAATAGGTCTTTGGTTACATTACACTTTTGGATTATTATTTCTAAATCCTAACGAAGTAGGGGATTGTTTTGTAGAAGACCTTTACTCAGATATACCTCAGAATGCTAAACTAATTGAATATGCTGATTATTTAGTTGATAATTATATATCTGATGATTCCGTTTTTCCTCCAAAAATGTGGGCTTCTTGTAATAGTGATCAAGAACGTACAACAAATGCTTGTGAATCATTCCACAGTCATTTTAACTCCAGTTTTTATGTAGCGCATCCAGATATTTTTAAATTTATTAATGTTTTAAAAGATGTACAAATTAATACATATATTAAAATAAATAGTGTACATTTGCCTAAAGCTTGTAATAATATTAGGTATAAAAAACGCAAAGATTATGTAACAAATTTAATTAATTTATATGTAAATAACCATATTGAAAGATTTAATTTAATTAAAAGTGTTTGTTTTAATTTTGCAAAAAAATAAAAAAAATATATCTTATAATCACTATTTTATATAGTTTTCTTTTCAGGTGTTTTCCTATGGCATGTTACGTGTTAAAAAAATTGTTTAAGACGAGCATATTTCTATAAAGGAACCGTTCGCGCAATTGACCGGTTTACCGATTGTATACCGCGCGCTATTGACCCATAGAATTTCAACTACCTGAAAACATTTCTGACCGCTGCGCGCTACTGACCGTTGCCCGAATTTCATAAGTTATACCCTGAACTCCGGAAAGATGCAAAACGATTCCACACATATTTTAGAATGGACTGTGAAAGTTTTGATGAAATATTGAATCTTATCAGGAACAACATTACAAAAGAGCAAACTACATTTGGAGAACCGATTGGGACAACAGAACGACTAACAGTCACATTGAGGTAATATAATAATTATTTCGTCATACTTTACTTTTTATTCAGTTGAAAAGTATAATGTGATATAAAAAAATATGTATGGATTTCACACGTTGGTATGGTAAAAATCTTCATACCACGTTGCAGCAGAAGAATTGTCGTCAGTCTCACGTATATTGGACGAGTTTAACGGTGTATAAGCTGAAGCAGTGGAATTGTTTGAAAAACATGTACCCGGTCGACTTTCCGTCTGAGTTTCCGCTTCTTGAGCCAGTTCTTCTTCCATTATGATTTTGGCGATTTTATATTTCACTATAGTCTGGCGTCGATTATACAGTTTTTTTAACACTTGCAGCGTATCCTGGAAAAGTTAAATATATGCTGTCGCAGTTATTTGTAACATCCGAGTGCCTTTCATTCAAAAAGTGAACAATTTTGTCAACATTAGATGAATTGTTCGATGCCGAATTTTCTACCGCTTTTCTTTTCTGGCTTGAATTACGAATATATGAGACTTGTGCCGATCTTTCTGGTACAGTAGTCCCAGTACTGACTTCGTTAACGTTTTCTGAACTCTCTGTAGCTTCTTTCTGTGTACTTCTAGTACTGTGTTAGGTGTCAATGAATGTTTGGAGTTAAGTAGATGTTTTGTTTTTACATTACTTTCTGTTTTAAAAGAAATTATTGTTTTTGTTGCTAAAGATATTATCTTTGAAATATTATCTGCATATGTGATGGTTTTGTAATTTTTTATTTCTTTAGTTTGTTTATAATAAATTACCGAAATAACGTAGAGTGACTAATGTTTTAGTGAAGTTCACAATCAAACTAAAGCGGAACAAAATAATTCTTAAGAATAAAATGAATTAACTATAAAAAAAATACCTTTGAGGCCACCTACATGTTATTGTGGACCAAACGATAAGTAAATAATAATTTATACAAAATTGGCCTTTATTTTAAAGTACTGTAGCGTTTATTACCGGATAACAAAGTCTAAAACTGTATAAAATTCCAATCCTGAATACCAACTGATAAGACGTACATAAACGTAGATATCGATTCGGTGAAGAGGTAGAAACATAATTTTTTTTAAAATAATTTACAAAAAAATAATGAAACAAATTATTTGATTGTATTATATTAGTTGTTGATACTGTGACGATCAGTATTGCTACTTTATGAATTTTGTGAGTTTTGAATTTTGGGTTTTGAGTTTTTAATTTTGAGTTTTGAGTTTGGTATTAGCAACATATTGATAATTAATCCAAGTACTAGCGGTGTATCAGAAACCAAAAAACGGTGTCATCATTTAACGCACGAAGAAAAAACGATGATTAAAAACGTGTTTGAAGGACTTCGCGCGAGATAAAAAAATATGACAGAAAGTGAAGTAGTTACATTATGTAGTATTTTGACAGAAAAGGGAGAAAGCACTATACACAAAGTAATTAAATCCACTAGTGAGTCAAATACATCGACGCCTACGCCTGAAACTAGAGGAAGAAAAAAATTGAGCTAGACGATCAACATGGATTTTATTTTAAAAATGAGGTACCAACTTTAAAGAAAATTGCATCGTATCAAAATCAAGAAATCTTTTGTTACGCACATTACGTAACTTGAACTTTAGATATTTGAAGTGAAGCCGGAATAGTGCCTTAATTGAAAAACAGGAGATAATTTTATGGCGCAGAAAATATTTAAAAGCCATAGAAGAGTATCGAAGAGATAACAGAAAAATATATTACACCGATGAAACGTGGTTAAATGAAGGCCACACAGTAACAAAAGTTTGGCAAGATTTAAATATAAAAAACAAAAGACAAGCATTTATAGAAGGACTATCGGCTGAATTAAAAGCTCCATCTGGAAAAGGTAAACGCCTCAGTATAACACATATCGGCAGTGATTCAGGATTTTTCGAAGGAGGTTTAAACACATTCGTTTCTAATAAATCTGGCGATTACCATGAAGAAATGAATGCGGAACATTATGAAAAATGGTTTTCTGAGATTCTCTTAAGAATTGAACCAGGTTCTGTTGTCGTTATAGACAACGCACCGTATCACAGCCGACGTATCGAGCAGTTACCAACAACCAAATGGAGAGTGGCTTAATGAAAAAAATATTCCATTTGATAACAATTTGTTAAAAGTAGAATTATTAAACTTGGCGCGGCTGCACAATCACAAATATATTCGATACGCAGTAGATGAATTGGCACAAAGGCGAGGCGTAATACTTCTCATATTGCCGCCCTATAATTGCGAGCTGAACCCAATAGAGCTTGTTTGGGCTCACATAAAAAATTAACTAGCAAAGAAAAATGTCACTTTTAAACTAAACGACGTTAAAGAACTTCTTAATGATTCTATAAATAATGTGACATCAGAATTATGGACAAATTGTATAAAGCATGTCATAAAAGAAGAGAAGAAGATGTGGGATCTTGATAACCACATTGAAATCACTATAGATCCAGTGGTTGTGAATCTTAACGAATATACTACTACGGACGATGAATATGAAGATATGTTTGATAAAACTGAAGATATTTTAGAAAAATTATAATAATTAGCGACTGGAATTTAAACGTTATGCTTGTTGCTTAATTTTTTAAGCAACCATCAGAGATTTACTTTAGCTGTTTTCATGCTTTTTCTGAAGTTTAATGCCTTCTTTTTAATGTTTAGTGAGTTACGAGAAGATCGAAACCGGTCCAACACTTACTTTTCCCCATTGAAGACAAAAACGAAGCTTGAGAGTTGAAACCTGGATTTTTATTTCACCTGTCGACCTTTACATATAATTTAATGCCTGGCGGATCACTAGACCGAGGAGCAATTGTTTTTTAAAAGAAGGTGATGGCCGCACCATTATATTTTTCGTAACTTACTTTGAGTTTTAATTTGCTTTTATTACTTATTTTATTTAATTTTTTCATTGGTTTATAAATTTATTTTTTGCTTGATATGCTGATTTATTGCTTTTTTCCGCAAATTTTGAGCTGTTCAAGTACTTTTTGTTTAATATTTTTATGCTATTAGCACTATTTTTCCAATTTTTGCTCTAATAATTACCTAATAAATATTTTTTTATTCTTAAAATAATCTGTTATAGAATTGATTCCATACTATGAGGTGAAACAGTTTGTAATATAAAGTTTTAATTTTTTTAGTAGTCAAGATTTGTTATTGGCTATAATTGCTATAATTGCCCTCAACCAGTCTCTTGGTAGGAACATTATTAAAAGAAAATCATTTTTTAAATGCACAAAACCATTTATATCTACATTGCTAAAAGATAATTTTTTTTAATAATTAAATACTTGTGTCTGTAAATATTAAATAATAAAGATAAAGATGCGAGTCTGAACCTCTTCAAACGAAGAATGGTATGAGTCACTCTACGTTATTTCGGTACTTTATTATAGGAAATATTAGTTGCAATGCCACTTTTTCCTCGAATATATTGTGGAATTATCTAGAAACAGTTAGATTCATTTTAAAAAGTAATATGAAGTGATAAGTGATTTCATGACATTTTACATAAGTAAGGAGCCACTATCGCATAGACAGGGACGTGATGTAGAAAAACCTGAAGAGCCAGAACATCGGCACATTTATCTCCAACTTTTATATTAATGAGATATTCAGTAGCGTACCGAAAGAGCTCGCAGGGCCCCCAATGCGGGGGAGTCCCGGGAATCCGGGGGGCCCCCGCTCAGCCTCGACCTCGACTACCTCGAGCTAGCTTTTTACATAATAATAACTATAATACTTATACTTAATTTTATAGCGGCAAAATATGTCTATTCCTCATAGATTAGATTTTAACGGGGTTACAATGCACTGAAACCTTATGTTTATTGTGCCCCCTATCAGAGCTGTTCTCGCTACTACTACAGCTCGCTTTCCAGATCGAGGGTTCTAATGAACTCTAATATTTGGAACGGCTTCAACGAGGTTAGATCCTCACTCTTACAAGTTTCTTGTCCGAAGCATTTTTTGCGTTGGCTTGCAATGGCGAGGCATTCCAGAACTAGGTGATCCTAAGTTTCATCCTCATTCTCATTAGGTGCTTCCTAAGGCGGCAGTGTCCTGTAAGAGAGCCCGTGAGAAGATGTAGCTTATTTTTACTGAGATCCAAATATTTTTCAGATCTAGCAGTGTCAAAGTTCCGCAGGAACTTTTTGGAATGTTCCAACCCGGGAAGGCACCGCCAGAGTGCTTCTCTTTCACTTTCCTCCTTCTTCCGAAACTCTTTCTTATATACCTACACCGCAGAAAGGCTCCGGGACAATAAAGGGCGTTTGTGCTCCTTTCCTGGCAAGTGTATCGGCCTCTTCATTTCCCGTGTTTTCCGAGTGGCCAGGTGCTCTTGAACTTGCTACAATGATTTCATTCACTCCTCGCCTTTTTAGTGCTTCTTTGACAGACACATCAGTTGTGTTGTCAAAGGCGCCAGATATATCCAGGAATGCGCACATTGCGATTTATTTGTTGTTCAGAGTTCTCTGGATGACTTCGGTCAGCTGATACAGAGCCGTCTCAGTTGATCGACCCCCTCTGTAGGCATGCTGACATTTATGAAGTGGTATATTCTCCAGATTCTCTGTTCTTATGTAGTTATCCACTACTTTCTCCATCATTTTGAGCAGGAACGATGTTAGACAGATGGGTCTAAAAGATCGTGGATCAGTATCATCTTTTTTCCCTATTTTTGGTATGAAGGTTACCCTTGCCCTTTTCCATTTTCTAGGTATTAGACCCACTTCTAGACTGCTTCTTGTAATCTTCAGCAGGTGAGGAAGAATCTTCTCTATCCCTTGCGCAGGAGTGCTGGAAATATTCCAACCTCATAGATACTATTTTAGTACAACTAAAAAATAGTCGTGAGGCATTTACAAATGTCTATTCAAAATTCGATATTTTAAGTCCCAAAACACTTCTTAAAGCGCAAGAAGTGGAAATTATTAATAGAGTAAAAGAACTAGTTGAAAAATATCCAGACGATCTCATACAAAATCTATATGTTAGCTTGCAAAATCTTAACAGTATTAGCGAATTTTCTGACTTTATTTTCGAAAAAAATTACTTGTTGATTTGTAGTGTACCTGAGATTTGCACTGCATTTCAGTTGTTTCTAGTACGGCCTGTCACATCGGATCACGCAGAACGAACATTTTCAAAATTGAAACTAATAAAAAGGCTGTGCTTCGACCACTAAGGGTCATTAGCACTTAACAATATCATTCTACTACATCCTACATAATAAATTAAAAGATGTTAATTACCTTAGATGTTGCAAATGCGTTCAATACTGCGAGCAGGAGCATCATTATGAGGGAACTAGAGTTGAGAAAAATAAGCCCATATATAAGAAAAATTTTTGGAAGCTACCTAAAAAATAGCGTCTTACTGGTAGGAGAAAAAAGTTTAGATATCACGATGGGGGTCCCACAAGGCTCCGTCCTAGGCCCACTGCTTTGGAATATCTTCTACGACCACATAATGAAGCTGAAACTTCCAAAAGGAGTAGAAATAATAGGATATGCCGACGACACTGCAGTCTTAGTTGAAGCAAAAAATGAAACGGCTCTCATCTCCATAGCAATCGTTGCACTTGCAAAAATTGCTGGGGAGATTGAAGAAATAGGCCTGAAGTTAGCTATTGATAAAACAGAGGTTGTAATACTTGAAGGAAGACGTAAGTTCACAAATGTGATAATTGAAATAGATAACTCGGAAATTCGTAGTAGTGAAAATGTAAAATATCTAGGTGTAATTTTTAGTCGCAACAATAGCATGAGGAATCACATTTCTAAAATAACCGAAAAGGCTGAAAAAACCCTTGCCCCCATAAACAGATTGATGCCAAAGATAGGGGGACCCACTTCAAGTAGACGAAGGATCCTTGTATCCGTAGTCCCCTCCATAATATTGTATGCTGTACCAATATGGGGAAATCCAGTAAAAAAGTCACACATCAAGTGTTTGGAAAGATTGCAAAGACATATATCAATGAGAGTCTGCGAAGCATGTCGTACGATTTCAACTGATGCGGTCCTGGTAACAGCAGGCATTATGCCGATAGATCTTATGATAGATGAGAGGATCAAAATCTTTTTTGAACTAGAAAATAGGAATATTATAGAATATGACACCCAACAAAAGTGGGTAAATAAATGAAATATCCAAAATGGAAAAGCGACATGGACTAAACACCTCATTAAAGATTTAAAAAAAATGGGTAAATAGAAAAAACGGAGAGATCGATTTCTATCTAACGCAATTTTTGAGCGGTCATGGATGTTTTGGAGAATACTTGAAACGATTTAAAATAAAGGAAACTGCTGAATGCTTCTTATGTATGAGTGAAGTAGATTCGGTAGAACATACCATTTTCTTTTGCCCAAGATGGGAACAGCAGCGACAGACCACAACGTCATTGCTTGCACAACACCTCTGCACAGAAAATATCATAGACGTAATGCTGGAAACAAAAGAGAATTGGGATATAGTTACACATATTGTCAGAAATATATTGAGTCAAAAAGAAAAAGAGTAAAGGAATGGAGAGGGAACCATCTAAACCCTCCCTGAAGGGAATGGGTGGATGTACCTAAATTTTTTACATACCACCAAATAGATTTTCGCCCCTTGATGTAATGCATATAGCGGTTCCAAGGGCTGTACCATATAACCAGAAGGGCCACATGTTTGGTTAGCTTAGGCGCCAACAATGTCCTTTTCTTAAAAAAAAAAGAATATGTTCATTACATTCACTAAATATTCACTAAAAACATTCACTGACTATTCACGAAACATTCACTAGATATAATTATAGAGTTTAATATCTTTTGTTTTTTGTATTTGTTCCAGAGTCTTTAGATTTTCATTAACATCTATGGAGATATTGTTCCTTTGTCTTTCCTCTTGAAATTCTGGACAGTCAACAAGGATATGTTTAATAGACAGTTTTACACTTTTAAAAGATTGTATAGGTCTATTCGGTAATTGTATAAAATTTGAAACAATCATAATCAATGATTCTGTTGTTCGTGCACCACCTCATGGGTTTTAACGAGCTGGAATTCAGTTACTTTTTGATATGTTGGTTCAAACTATCTCCAACCCTACATTTATTCTTACTATCTTTATGAAATTGTTAAATTGTAGATTATATTATTAAATGTTACGAATAAATATTATTATAAAACCTTTGTGAAAACTTTAATATATTTTTATAAATTTTGAATTTACCGTTCCATATTAAACTTATTATGAGTCATCGTTATTTATTTCCATGTAATAAACTATTATTTCAATAGACAAATAAATTACGATAAATACAAATTGCAGCTTCTGTGTTAAACTTAAATACTTATTTATAAAACTATTGATTTTAGCTAAGTTTTTGTACGATAATTGAAAGTAGATTCCAATAAAATTGAAAAAGATTGATTTAGTCAGTGTTGAAGATAATAGGGGGCCCGAAGGTACCGCTCCCACTTACGGTACTACGCCCCACTAGATAAAGTATTTGAAGACTGAATTTTGATATACTCTTGCATCTTTAATAAGAGAGCTGCTATATACAAAATTTGAAAGAAAAATCTCGACCTGCTTACGAGATATTACGAGAATATTATTTTATTTTTCCATTTTTAACACACTGTATATCATTAACTAAGCATTTGTAGAGTCAATGTTCCTACCTCAATTTTCATCATTTGTCAAGGGCTATTACATGTCAAACTTGGTCGGTCGAATATGGGAACACCCTGTATAATCAAACCTAGCCTAGGAATCATGCTAATCTACAGTTTCAGGCGTTCTTTATTTTCAAAATAAAAAAATAATTTTTATTTTCATACTTGTATTAATAGAAACATGTAGCATTCATTATATGCACCGTTAATTAATCGCTGTAAACCAAACTACTGTGATTGACTTATTAAAAAATCGAAAACAACAGATAAAATGGGCAATAACCTTTACCACCTAACAAACATTTATATACACGTTTAATTTAAATGCCGACTAAATCATTGAGTAATTAACGTATGTATGTCTTCAATTTTATTTTGTGATAACGTTTTTATGTAATAATTTGACCTTGTGGCTTTCACTAAATCCTAGTTTCAATGTCGCGAGGATTCCGTAAAGTGTGCTGAGAACCTCGAACATCTTTTTTTGTAAAATTCGTCATGGTTGCTGTTACCGCAGCGCGCAATGTTTGATTATTGAAATTGGGATAAAATTATTGTACAAATTTTACTATTTTGTAAATACTCTTTCAGTGTATAAAGTTCTATATTATTAATGTTGTTAATGTTTTACTATAAATTTGCGAATGTTTCCAGGTGATTAATTTCTTCAATATTTCAATATTTTTAAATACGACTACAAACTCCGTAAGTTTGTAAGGCGTGCCCAAATTCAGTAGAAACTATATTAAAATTAATGGACATGTGCGTAATAAATATTATTGTGGCATGTGATATTTCTTGATCGAAAATTATGACAGTGGGTTGGTGTGAATCTTACGGAACTTTCCAAATAAAGAAACAAGCATAAAAGTTGGCGAATTTATATAGTCCACGATCGTTGGTAGTGCCCATTTCAATAAAAACGGTAAATTACTAAATAAAGCATCCCTCAGTACGGTTAATCATGGCGATGTTTTATAGCAGTAGATAAAAATAATTAATTACAAGATCAAATAAAAAAGGATCGCCAGTTATAGAACTAAAAATTTCTATAAATAAATAAGAATATTATGTTACTGTAAATAAGATAAGAAACGCAGAGTTAGCTTTCATTTTAATATATATATATATATATATATATATATATATATATATATACGAGGGCAATTCAGAAACTAACCTCCGGTTGATTGAAAAAAATACACCAAGTTAAGTAAAAATATTTTAATATATACATCTTACAACTACATCTTTGCACTATTTTTCGACATAGTCTCCATAACGATTGAGGCACTTATCGTATCTCTTCACAAGCTTTGAAATTCCTTCTGCATAAAAATCACCCGCTTGTGCCTTGAGCCAGCCTGTGACCGCATCTTTGAGCTCTTCGTCGTCATCAAACCGCTGGGACCCGAGCCATTTCTTCATATGCATGAAGAGGTGATAATCGCTTGGCGCCAGATCTGGGCTGTAAGGTGGATGGTTGAAAACGTCCCACTTGAAGGACTCAAGAAGGGCTGTTGTTCTGCAAGCAGAGTGAGGACGGGCGTTATCGTGCAAAAAAACGATACCGGAAGTCAGCATACCACGGCGTTTGTTCTGTATAGCCCGTCGTAATGTTTTTAGTGTTTCACAGTACACGTCTTGATTAATGGTCGTCCCACGTTCCATGAATTCAACCAACAACACCCCTTTGGCATCCCAAAACACCGTTGCCATCAGTTTTCTGGCAGAAAAATCTTGCCGGGCTTTTTTTGGTTTGGTAGGCGAATCTGAATGTGCCCACATCTTTGATTGTTCTTTTGTCTCAGGGTTCACGTACTTAATCCAGGTTTCGTCACCGGTCACGATTCTGTTTAACAATGGTTCTCCTTCGTCCTCATAACGTGACAGAAAGTCTAATGCAGAGGCCATTCTTTGACTTTTGTGGTGGTCGGTAAGAATTTTGGGCACCCATCGTGCACAGATTTTACGGTAACCCAATCTTGCTGTCACTATCTCGTACAAAAGAGTCTTAGAAATCTGTGGAAAATCAGTAGACAACTCCGCCATTGTGAAACGTCGATTTTCACGAACTTTTGCATCAACTGTCTGAACGAGTTCGTCAGTCACCAAGGATGGTCTACCACTCCTCTCTTCATCATGAACGTTTTCTCGTCCACTTTTAAATAAACGTACCCATTCACGGACAACTCCTTCACTCATAACTTTTGGTCCGTACACGGCACAAAGCTCACGATGAATAGCTGCTGCAGAGTATCCTTTGGCTGTAAAAAACCTTATAACAGCACGCACTTCACATTTGGCGGGATTTTCTATTGCAGCACACATTTCAAACTGCCACAAAAACTAAACTAGCGCAGGTACGATGTTCACTCGACTACGGCTTGATGCAGACTGACCTGCTGAGCGTGTGAATGCACAGATGGCGCGCTACTCCCCCCACTACCCGCACTGTGACCAATCGGAGGTTAGTTTCTGAATTGCCCTCGTATATAAAATGAATATAATTTCATAAAATACGAGGTGTCTATATGAAACATAAATTTCGATTTTCTACTACACCTGCTTTTAGTCGAAATTTCAATAATTTCGACGTACTGGCCTGACCGTTCTTCGAAGGGAAAAACAACTACATTCCTGGCTAATACCACGCAGAATATTGAATTACATCCCCTTCGAAAACCGTGACGTCGATCGGCCATTTTGCCGATACGGACATCTGTGGTGATTCGCAACTGATAGCGGAAGGGCATAGTACACTGACGCGTTTCGACCTTCTTGGATCTCTTCAAGAGTGCCGTAATGCCTTCCAGTTCAGAGTCTCTAATCCGAACTGAAGATTACGTCCTCCGACAACCTCTACTTGGCTCGTGTAGTTACACACAAGCGAGAAGTAGTCAGCTGGCGCCATCTTCACTTTCAGTTGCGAACCAACACCTCAGATAAATGCGACCGTATTAGTCGTATGAAATAAACTGAATATAATTTCATAAAATACGAGGTGTCTATATGAAACATAAATTTCGATTTTCTACTACACCTGCTTTTAGTCGAAATTTCAATAATTTCGAGATATTGGCCTGACCGTACTTCGAAGGAAGAAACCACTACATTCCTGGCTAATACCACGCAGAATATAGAATTACATCCCCTTCGAATCACCACAGATGTCGGCGAAATGGCCGGTCGACGTCACGCTTGTGTAACTACACGAGCCAAGTACAGGTTGTTAGAGTGTTGTAAGGTCTCTAACGTCATGAATGTAACGAATGTATAAGATTTGAGGTTATAGTGTTGTAAGGACTCTAACGTCATGAATGTAACGAATGAATAAGATTTGAGGTTAGAGTGTTGTAAGGACTCTAACGTCATGAATGTAACGAATGAATAAGATTTGAGGTTAGAGTGTTGTAAGGACTCTAACGTCATGAATGTAACGAATGAATAAGATTTGAGGTTAGAGTGTTGTAATGACTCTAACGTCATGAATGTAACGAATGAATAAGATTTGAGGTTAGAGTGTTGTAAGGACTCTAACGTCATGAGTGAATGAATGAATAAGATTTGAGGTTAGAGTGTTGTAAGGACTCTAACGTCATGTATGTAACGAATGAATAAGATTTGAGGTTAGAGTGTTGTAAGGACTCTAACGTCATGAATGTAACAATGAACAAGAGGCCTAGATGCATTCTAGTTCTTGTTTGTTAAGGGCACGAATGTAAGCAATGTAACGCGAAAAATTCGCCGAGCCGTTGTAAATTTAATTTGGCTAACCTGTCGACTGAGAGAAGTCACAGCGCTGTCGGAACCGAGTTAAAAATTTCAGTCCTCCATTTGCCGTCAAGGTGTGAACACACATCTGAACAAAAGATATTTGCATGTGCTCTGGGAGCCATAACGCTATTTCACGGAAAAATTTTACATAGGGGAAGAAAATATCGCTCGATTTAACTAATCGAAGGTCTGACCCAATAATATACTGGACCAGGGGGTGCCGATGACCGAAGGATTCCAGTAGAATTGATGGATTTAAGAAAACACGTGGAAAATTCCCGTAGACGGCGTTAGCTGGTAGGATTCAATAAAAGGTAAATGGTTGAAAGATACTTTCTCGGAATTAACAGATTTGTAGGCAATTTAACGTAGAAATTCTGCTTGATTCGTAATTTATTGGAGTTTGTAATCTGGTTTCGCGGGATAGATTAGTTATAATTTTATAAATTCTTATTAATTCATATTCTACATGGCTTTATATTTTGTTGAAATAAGAATATATCACAGGGGTTGTATAAACATTCAGGGATGTGTCCAACGACGAAGTTTTTATATTATGGGTTTTTATTGGTATCGTAGTTTTTTTGCTAAGCGGAAAAAAACCAGTCATATAGTTTTTATTTTCAGAGTAGGTGGCTTTTATACAGTTAAAAGTCATGAGGTGTAATTATTTGCGAATTTCGGGTATAGTTATTATAGTCAGTATGATGGGATATTACGGGGGTACGTCGAAAAGTTGACCGGGGTAAAATGTAAACCCTATGTAGAGGCTAATTCGTTTCTCTATTTTAGGGGGGTTTTAGTATATGGACATAAAAACGCTGATTGGAATTTAATGGGTCGGTGAGACCAGTTCCAGGAGGCCTGGATTAATCTGGAGGAATTTCAGTTCCTGTTCTGGTGCCGGGAAAGGAAAGGTTACAGTTTTCCTTTCTTATTTCTTTAAACTCAGTAGTAAATTCACATCTATGCTTCACAAATTACCGTTTTTTTTATATTAAGTTTTATTTATTTTTTTTCCTTACTTGAATTTTGTATT
This sequence comes from Galeruca laticollis, assembly GCA_963921935.1. Classification (NCBI taxonomy): domain Eukaryota; kingdom Metazoa; phylum Arthropoda; class Insecta; order Coleoptera; family Chrysomelidae; genus Galeruca; species Galeruca laticollis. Next base: position 176,371,887 of record OY998177.1, read on the forward strand.
TAAAATATTTTGAAATCTTGCGCATAGATTAAGATACGCTGGAACACTTGGTACGTACCTAGTATAGCGGTATTTAGTAGTGTTTTTTTGCCTATTTCTAATGGTTTCTTGTATATAATTTTGCGCCGTATATAATTTTGAGCTGTATATTCTCCAGCAACGCTAAACTCGTTGTAATTTAAATTTCTGGCTTATGCAACCATTATATTGGTATAAATTGCGGAAGTGTGAACCCTTGTAACTGTACATTGGTGTTTTTTTGGACATATATATAATATATTATCGTTGTAATTTTTGGAATTTTGTACATGAACAATTTGATCGATTCTCTAGAATCTTTGCTTTGAGACATCGGTGTAGTTTGGGGCCCTCAGCTCTACTGCACCCTGAGATTACAGCCTTCAGCTGAGCTCAGACGATTTTTTTTTTATAATATTTTTCTTTTGGTAATGATATTGTATCATATATTTTGAAAAGAGACCTTTGGTCCACCAAGATTAATTAAAATTTCAATCAGGGTGTATTTGCTGACTTTTATTTATTTATGATAATTTACCTATCAGTTTAACCTTTGGAGTGTGTAGTGAGTGTTGTTAACCCACTGAGGAGTTGTGGGCTAACTTAGGAAGTCTTGGGTGCTTGCCAAAACTTCTCTGGCGCCCTTTATGTATACTCAATAATTTTTTTGAAGAATCCACCCCTTCTTCGACTCGAAGCTAGTCGACTGGCGAGCACGGGTTGTACCACGTGAGACAACCCGCATACCTATAACGAGCACTGTGAGGGTTTGTAGGTTTTTCTCGTTATATGTTTTTGGTGCCCATAACGTGGGGCCGTTAGTATTTTTTTATTGTCAGCAATACATATCCTGTAATTTAAACTTAAACTTTTGAAATTAAATTTTTTTTAGCATCTTTGATTAAACTTAAACTTTAAAAATCAAAATTTCAGTTGTAGCCATTTGATTAAACTTGAACGTTTGATAAGTTAAATTTGCAGATTTATTTTCAGTTTATTTTTAGCACCAGATTTAAGTGTAATTGTTTTATTGGGGCGTACCTGGAAATAATTTCTCTTAATATGTTTTGATTGTGCCAGATTTAAGTGTTTTTAGTAAATCTGGGGTTGTGTTCAATTCGAAGGGAATTGTTTTATTGGACGTAATTTGTAAGCAACTTACCTTATTCTGTGAGATCATAATATATATCAAACTGAAAATTTTATAGTACAAATCAAAAAAAGAGTTTATTGGTTCGTGGGCAACATTTATTTTCTTTTCATACTGATTGATTATTGGAATTTTGAAAAATTCAATATTGTAGATTTTATCTTTTTTTTAAACTTTGATAAATTTTCAACTTTTTCTTAGAAACTCAGTCATTGTAGATTTAACTTCAGTTATTGTATCTTTTGTAATCTATTGCACCAGATTTAATTGGGTTTTTTTTTATAGTAAATCTGGGGATTGCTTAACTTTGAAGGTAATTGTTTCAATTGTGGGCGTAACCCGGAAATAATTTCTCTTAATTAGTTATTGATAGTGCCAGATTTAAGTGTTTGTAGTAAATCTGGGGTTTGAGGTCTTGAAGGGAATTGTTTTATGGGGCGTAAGTGGTAAACAAATTCACCTAATTTTGTTAAGCAGTGTTAAATATTAAATTGAAGTTTCAATACAGGAAACGGACAGATTGTTCATTGTTTGATGCGTTTTGTTTTTTTTTCTTCTTTTTCAGGTAGCAAGTGACTAAGAAGATTTCTGATATCGATATTATTGTTTCAATAAAAATTGTAATTTTGAAAATTTTATTTGATTATCTATTGTATAATATTTGTAATTTATAGATATTGTAAATTTAAAAGGTGAGTTACATATTGGGTCACACTGTGTATAAATTTTAGTATCAGAACAGTAACTGAATTCGTAAATACTTTGCTTTATGGTAAGTTTATTTGACTTTCGACGATTGTAGGCTGCATTGTGGGTTCGAACCTTAGCGGATCGGTGTTGTGGAAGTGGTGCCTTGGGCTTGTGGACTCCTGTATTTTGGAATCGCTTTTGAGGAAGGAACGTTGCGTTGGTTCGAGAAGTACACTTCGTGGAAACTCTGTGGGTTGGAGATATTGTTTGGACAAATAGGGACTTTTGGACATTCGGTATCTGGATTTGGGTTTTAAATTCCTTATTAGGTTTCAGCTGGAGGGAGACCATTTGAGGTACAGGTGTGTCGGTGAAGAATTATTGTTCCGCTGGGTTGGAAATTGGTTTGTTGCTTGGATCGCTTGTCAAATTGAACTTAAAAAGAAAAAGAAATGTCTCGTAGGTTTGTGGTTAATCGGTTGGTTCAGGATGAGCTTGTGTATGAGTTGACAATACGTGGTATTGCAAGTGGCACGGTCTCTGAGATGCGGCGTAGTTTAACTTTAGCGTTGCAGGTAGAGAAGGAAGATGATAGTATAGATCCGCCAGAGTATCCGTATACAGCTGCCGAAGACTTGAGTGCTGTTGAGAATAAGTTAGATCAGATTGAGCCCGGTGTAGAAGAGTTCAATGAAACTCGTGTGAGTGATAATTTCCAGAAATTACAGAGTCAGTTGCTGCATGTCATAGGACGGTTGGAACGTGCGACTAATTTCGAAGCAGGTGATTCTGGTGTTCGACAAAGGGCGAAAGTAGATGAACTAATGGCTAAAGCTCTCTCTTTATTCGAATCATTGGGAAGTAAGGCTTCTAGACATGAGCGTTCTCGTCAATCTCAACCCCCCCAGTTAGAAATTCTTTCTCAACCTGGGCCGTCTTTTGCACATTTGTCAACAATCTGTAGATCGACTCTCAATGAAGTCAGACCACTTCCTAATCCTGGTAATGCGTCGAGGAACTTGTCTAGTATTAAGACGATCTTGCCTAGCAAGTGGGGTTTGGTGTTTTCTGGAGATCCCAAAGGTATTTCACTATCGAGCTTTCTGGAAAAAGTGGAAGAGTATCGAGTTTCGCGTAATGTGGATAAGGAAATTCTGTTAGCTAGTGGTATCGATTTATTTTCTGGTAGGGCTTATCAATTTTATTTAGCTTATAGAGAAGAGGTCAACTCTTGGGATGAATTCGTGGATCTATTACGGGAGGAGTACTTGTCCGTGGATTATAATGAAAAACTGTTCGAGGAAATTAAGAGTAGAACTCAAGGTCCTGATGAAAGTATGGGAATTTACTTGGCTGTGATGTCTGGTTATTTTAGAAGGTTGACTTGTCCCATTTCGGAGGAAACTAAACTTAAAATATTGTTAAGGAATATCACGCCTTACTACCAACATCATCTTGGACTTATGGAAATTAATAGCGTGCGTGAGTTATTGACCTTGGGTCGTAAATTGGAGGCTAGGAAATCGGCTATCGAGAATTACAGTGTACCCTCGAGGGAACTAAATTGTATGGAGCCAGACCTAGCTTATGTGTCATCGCATGTGGAACCTGTGTCTGAGGTTGGAACTCTAACCCTCCCTACTTCGTCATCTATTCCTAGAGTTCATGAGCTCGTTTGTTTCCGTTGTAAGCAGCCAGGTCATCGGGCCGTAGCGTGTCGTAGTAATAGGAAATTTTGCTTTAGATGTAAGAAAGAAGGATTCACGGTTAGGACTTGTCCTGATTGCTCTTCCAGAATTAGCCAGCGTAAACGAACCGAGGCGTGCTTGAACGATCGGATAGAGTGCGTCCGTGAAAACCCCCCGATCAGTAGTTTTCGTGCCGTTATAGATTATGTGTTGGATCATGTCGTTAATGATGAACGTCCTTATCTTAAGATAGATATCCTAGGAAAAACGTTGTTAGGTCTTTTGGATTCGGGCGCTTCAAGAACTGTTTTAGGAGGTAAAGGATATGAGTTGATTTCTTGTTTAGGGTTGACTTTGGATAAAAGTAGGACGACTAATTGTACAGTGGCAAATGGTAATGTGTTACAGAGTATTGGAACCGTAGTGTTGCCCGTGGTTTTGAGGGGTCGTATGCGGTTGATTGAGGCTCTGGTTGTCCCTGAATTAACTCATAATTTGATCCTTGGTGTAGATTTTTGGAATTTGATGGGCGTCGTCCCAGATCTTCGCCATGACGAGTGGCATTTTTCGGCAGATCCTGTGTTGATAAATAGTGTGAAACATGTGTCGTCTAGAACGGTACTCACTCCTTTGGAACAGCAGAGACTTCAAGCGGTGATTGATAGGAATATGGAAATTATGGGAAAAGGTCTAGGGTGTACCGATAGAGTAGAACACGTGATAGTGACTTCTAGTCCCCCCATCAAGCAGCGATATTATAGGGTCAATCCCATTGTACAGAGGCATATCGATGCTGAATTGGATGAGATGCTGCAGTTAGGTGTTGTAGAACCCAGCAATAGTCCGTGGGCTTCTCCAATTTTGTTGGTCAAGAAGAAGGACGATTCCTATCGATTTTGCGTTGATTACAGGAAGTTGAATGCTGTCACTGTTCGAGATAGTTACCCTCTTCCCCTGGTAACGGACACCTTAGAGAAGTTGCGTGAGGCTAAATATTTGTCTAGTTTAGATGTCAAGTCCGCTTATTGGCAAGTTCCGGTAGCCGAATCTTCAAGGCAATACACGGCTTTTACGGTACCTAATAGGGGTCTATTCCAGTTCAAACGACTACCATTTGGTTTACATAATGCCCCAGCTACCTGGCAGAGACTCATAGACAATGTTTTAGGCCATGATCTTGAACCGCATGTTTTTGTCTATCTTGACGACGTGGTTATTTGTACGCAAACTTTCGAAGAACATGTACGGGTGCTCGAAGAGGTTTTTAAGAGGTTAGCGGATGCTAAAATTACTGTTAGCGTGGATAAGTGTCAGTTCTGCCGTCCTGAAATGAAGTATCTTGGGTATGTAGTTGATCGTTTACCATTTGGTTTACATAATGCCCCAGCTACCTGGCAGAGACTCATAGACAATGTTTTAGGCCATGATCTTGAACCGCATGTTTTTGTCTATCTTGACGACGTGGTTATTTGTACGCAAACTTTCGAAGAACATGTACGGGTGCTCGAAGAGGTTTTTAAGAGGTTAGCGGATGCTAAAATTACTGTTAGCGTGGATAAGTGTCAGTTCTGCCGTCCTGAAATGAAGTATCTTGGGTATGTAGTTGATCGTTTTGGGTTGCATGTGGATCCGGATAAGGTGAAGGCAATGTTGGAGTTACCGACTCCTCGTAATATTACGGAAGTTCGTCGTGTGGTTGGAACCTTCTCCTGGTACCGGAGATTTATACCTAATTTTTCAACCATCATGGTCCCCATTACGGGTCTTCTGAGGAAAAATCGTCCTTTTGTGTGGTCTTCTGAATGTGAGTCTTCGTTTCGTCGTGTTAAGGAATGTTTGGTTTCTGCGCCCATTCTTACGTGTCCCGATTTTAATAAACCCTTTGTTGTACAGACCGATAGTAGTGGTTATGGTTTAGGGGTTGTGTTGAGTCAGCCTCACGAGGGTGGTGACAAGGTTATTTGTTATTTAAGTAGATCTCTTACTCGCCAAGAACGGAATTTTTCAACCACTGAACGCGAATGTCTCGCTGTGGTTTGGGCACTTGAACAACTTCGGCCTTATTTAGAGGGTGTTTCTTTTACCGTCATTACGGATCACTATAGCCTACTGTGGCTACAGAAGTTGCAGAGTCCGAAGGGTCGTCTAGCCCGATGGGCAGTCAAAATGCAACAGTATAACTTCCAAATCATACATCGCAAAGGTCGTGAACACGTAGTACCAGATGCTCTTTCTCGGTCCGTCCCTGTGGTCAATGAGGTGTCTGTGGAAGTTTCATCTGAAGAGGTACCGCCCCCTCTGTTTGATACAACCAATGATAAGTGGTATTGTAAGATGGTGAAGAATGTCGCTAGTAATCCCCTTAAATTTCCGGATTGGCGTGTGAAGGATAATCTCCTCTTCAAACATGTTGTCAATAAGTACACACAACCGCTGTCGCCTGGTGAATCTTGGAAACTGGTAGTTCCCAAGGCTGGTAGGTCGCGTATAATCATGGAAGCCCATGTCCCTCCCACATCTGGACATACGGGTATTTTTAAAACCTTCCACAGAGTAGCTGAGCGTTTTTACTGGCCGAAAATGAGGGTTGACGTCGCTAGGTATGTTAATCGTTGTGAGGTGTGTGCGGCGCATAAGGTGTCACAAGGTAAACCTGTTGATAAGATGGCGTCTCATCCAAAGCCTAGCAGGCCGTGGGAAATGATTTGCACAGATCTGATGGGGCCTCTTCCTAGGTCGAAACGAGGTAATTCTTTCATCCTTGTCGTTACGGATTATTTGACCAAGTATGTGCTGATATACCCACTTAGAACAGCGTCGGCAGCGGCCGTTGCCCGTAAGATTGAAGATGAAGTATTTCTTGTATATGGGGTACCCAAGGTGATTTTGTGTGATAATGGTCCCCAATATCGTAGTAATCTTTTCCGAAGTTTAGCTTCCCGATATAGCTGTCGTATCAAGCTGAATGCCAATTATCATCCGAGGGCTAACCCGTGTGAAAGAGTTAACCGTGTGATTAAGACTATGATGGCTTCCTATGTCTCGGATAATCATCGTTGTTGGGACGAGCATCTCGCTCAGATAGGATGTGCGATTAGAACATCTACTCATGAAGTCACGAAGGTAACACCGTATTTCGCTAATTTTGGTAGGTCTATGCTGTTGTCTGGGGCCGATTATGTTGATAATTCAGATTTAGATCTGGGAGATAGTGTGAGAACTCCCGAGAGTAGTCGTAATGAGAGTTTTAGGAAATTGTTCGCTGACATCAGGAAACGGTTAGAGGATGCCAATCAGAAGGCTTGTGATAGCCATAATCTGCGGCGTAGGCATGTTGAGTATCTCCCGCACGATTTAGTGTGGAAGAGGAATTTTGTCCTTTCGGATGCTGCGAGGTATTACACGCGTAAGCTAGCGCCTAAGTATATAGGGCCCTACTCGATAGCTAAGAGGGTATCTCCGTGGACGTATGAGTTACACGATAAGGATGGAGCTACGGCAGGAGTATGGCACTGCAAGGACTTGAAACCATACTCTACGCAACCGCCTGACGGTGAAAATTAACCTTTCCGGGTTAATTTTCTTTGACGAAAGGGGGGGAATCTGTAACGCGAAAAATTCGCCGAGCCGTTGTAAATTTAATTTGGCTAACCTGTCGACTGAGAGAAGTCACAGCGCTGTCGGAACCGAGTTAAAAATTTCAGTCCTCCATTTGCCGTCAAGGTGTGAACACACATCTGAACAAAAGATATTTGCATGTGCTCTGGGAGCCATAACGCTATTTCACGGAAAAATTTTACATAGGGGAAGAAAATATCGCTCGATTTAACTAATCGAAGGTCTGACCCAATAATATACTGGACCAGGGGGTGCCGATGACCGAAGGATTCCAGTAGAATTGATGGATTTAAGAAAACACGTGGAAAATTCCCGTAGACGGCGTTAGCTGGTAGGATTCAATAAAAGGTAAATGGTTGAAAGATACTTTCTCGGAATTAACAGATTTGTAGGCAATTTAACGTAGAAATTCTGCTTGATTCGTAATTTATTGGAGTTTGTAATCTGGGTTCGCGGGATAGATTCGTTATAATTTTATAAATTCTTATTAATTCATATTCTACATGGCTTTATATTTTGTTGAAATAAGAATATATCACAGGGGTTGAATAAACATTCAGGGATGTGTCCAACGACGTAGTTTTTATATTATGGGTTTTTATTGGTATCGTAGTTTTTTTGCTAAGCGGAAAAAAACCAGTCATATAGTTTTTATTTTCAGAGTAGGTGGCTTTTATACAGTTAAAAGTCATGAGGTGTAATTATTTGCGAATTTCGGGTATAGTTATTATAGTCAGTATGATGGGATATTACGGGGGTACGTCGAAAAGTTGACCGGGGTAAAATGTAAACCCTATGTAGAGGCTAATTCGTTTCTCTATTTTAGGGGGGTTTTAGTATATGGACATAAAAACGCTGATTGGAATTTAATGGGTCGGTGAGACCAGTTCCAGGAGGCCTGGATTAATCTGGAGGAATTTCAGTTCCTGTTCTGGTGCCGGGAAAGGAAAGGTTACAGTTTTCCTTTCTTATTTCTTTAAACTCAGTAGTAAATTCACATCTATGCTTCACAAATTACCGTTTTTTTATATTAAGTTTTATTTATTTTTTTTCCTTACTTGAATTTTGTATTTAAAATATTTTGAAATCTTGCGCATAGATTAAGATACGCTGGAACACTTGGTACGTACCTAGTATAGCGGTATTTAGTAGTTTTTTTTTGCCTATTTCTAATGGTTTCTTGTATATAATTTTGCGCCGTATATAATTTTGAGCTGTATATTCTCCAGCAACGCTAAACTCGTTGTAATTTAAATTTCTGGCTTATGCAACCATTATATTGGTATAAATTGCGGAAGTGTGAACCCTTGTAACTGTACATTGGTGTTTTTTTGGACATATATATAATATATTATCGTTGTAATTTTTGGAATTTTGTACATGAACAATTTGATCGATTCTCTAGAATCTTTGCTTTGAGACATCGGTGTAGTTTGGGGCCCTCAGCTCTACTGCACCCTGAGATTACAGCCTTCAGCTGAGCTCAGACGATTTTTTTTTATAATATTTTTCTTTTGGTAATGATATTGTATCATATATTTTGAAAAGAGACCTTTGGTCCACCAAGATTAATTAAAATTTCAATCAGGGTGTATTTGCTGACTTTTATTTATTTATGATAATTTACCTATCAGTTTAACCTTTGGAGTGTGTAGTGAGTGTTGTTAACCCACTGAGGAGTTGTGGGCTAACTTAGGAAGTCTTGGGTGCTTGCCAAAACTTCTCTGGCGCCCTTTATGTATACTCAATAATTTTTTTGAAGAATCCACCCCTTCTTCGACTCGAAGCTAGTCGACTGGCGAGCACGGGTTGTACCACGTGAGACAACCCGCATACCTATAACGAGCACTGTGAGGGTTTGTAGGTTTTTCTCGTTATAGCAATATACTCTAGAAATGGACTAGAGTTGTAAACGATAAGAATGTAAGCAATATACTCCAGAAATGGACTAGAGTTGTAAACGATAAGAAGATACGCAATATACTCTAGAAATGAACTAGAGTTGTAAACGATAAGAGTGTGAGCAATATACTCTAGAAATGGACTAGAGTTGTAAACGATAAGAAGATAATAATACCTTTGTCCAGGTATTCACATAAAAGAATAATACCTTTGTCCAGGTATTCACATAAAAGAATAATACCTTTGTCCAGGTATTCACATGAAAGAATAATACCTTTGTCCAGGTATTCACATAAAAGAATAATACCTTTGTCCAGGTATTCACAGAAAAGAATAATACCTTTGTCCAGGTATTCACATGAAAGACTAAGTAAATGAAGTAAAGAACGAGAATGTTTACGTCGATTCTAGTTCGACAAGTGTGGTACCAGTTTGTTTTACGAGTAACGGTCCAGGAACCTCGGACTTCCCAGTGTTTAATGAGATAATGAGAGAAACGAAAGAGAATGTTCAAGTCGATTCTATTTCGACAAGTGTGGTACCAGTTTGTTTTACGAGTAACGGTCCAGGAACCTCGGACTTCAAAGTGTTTAATGAGACAATGAGAGCAAAGAAAGAGGATGTGTAAGTCGATTCTTGTTCGACAAGTGTGGTACCAGTTTGTTTTACGAGTAACGGTCCAGGAACCTCGGACATGTATAAACGAAAAGGGGGGCCAAGTTGTGAAGGGGTGTGAAATTCCATGAGAGAGCATGGAAAGCTCATGTGGGTGTTTTTTCCGGATTGTTATTGTATCAGAATGAATGGTGCTGGGTAAGGAAGGGAACGTTTTTCTTCGGAGAACGTGAAAACTCCAATGTAGCTTGCGCTACTCCCTTTCTACGCGGAGGAATGACTTGTATAGTGAGGGTGATTGTAAGAGAGTATGCTCATGAGACTAGAGCAAGTACGAATGCGTGCAACAACAAGTGAGTAAGAGTAAGTATGAATGAATGTGAGTGCAAATGTAAATACGAGTATGTACGAATAAGTGTAAAAGTATTATGAATGTGAGCTTTGAGTGCCAATATGAGTATGAGTATAAGTATGATTAAGGTGCAATTGTATGCTAGTGCAAGTAATAATGTAAGTGTGAGTTAGCATAAAAGTAAATGTAAGGTAGTGACCACGAGTGTATAAGTATGATGAGAGAGTTTTTTCTAACTCTTTTGAGATTGTTTTTGTATATGTTTTTATGATTATAGATGTTTGTGTTAAGGGGACCCGACACTTTTGCGGGTAAGATTGAGTTTTTAAAATGTTTTATTAATGTAAAGGAGTTATTTCTGTTCCCGTCAAGAAAAGGAGGGTAAGATATGTATATAATGTTTTTGTCAAGTTGTGTTGAATTCAAAGTGTCGTCAATGTGATTGTTTAAGTAACATATGAGTAAGGGGGGATGCCGTTTTCTTCTAAACATCACCCAAGTGTTTATATTATCCAAGTATCATCTTCTTTTCAACCAAGTATCTTCTTCTTCAACCAAGTAGGTATCTTCATCTTTTCAACCATGTATCTTCTTCTTCAACCATGTATCTTCTTCAACCAAGTATCATCTTCTTTTCAACCAAGTATCTTCTTCTTCAACCAAGTATCTTCTTCTTCAAACAAGTATCTTCTTCTTCAACCAAGTATCTCCATCTTCAACCAAGTATCTTCTTCTTTTCAATACCTTTATCCAGATATTCACATAAGAGTAATGTTCATGTCAAAGTGTCTAAGCTTTTTTAATCGTCCAAGGTTTTAAATGTTAAAGTATTTGTTTCTCAATGTCTAAGTATAAGGTTAAGTTTTTCACAACGTTTTTTTATTTGTTTTTCTTAAGTGTCTATTATATAAGTATCACTGTCCTTTTCCAGAGGACTGAAGGATTTGTTTTCTTGACGAGAAAGAGTTTAAGCAATGAGAGAGTGCTATCCTGCACTGAAAGAGCGTTGAGTATGAAAGTGAATCGTTTATTCGAGTGTAAGTGTTGGTTTGAAATTTATTTATTTATGAGTGTTAAGAGTGTTTTGTGAATTAAGAATGTTTTTGAGGGTAAGTTGTGATTTGAAAGTGGTGTGGTCACACCAAAGAATGAGTATAATGAGTATGAGAGAGGTTATCCATAAGGTATTTTGTGAATGAGTTGTGTCCAGAACAGTACGTTTTTTGACGATAATATTCTGGAGATTTGCATTGATGGTGAATGGTTAGGGTTTGGGATCTTGGGTTAACAAGTTTTCCAAGACTGTACATTTTTTTTCAAGAAATCAAAAAAAGTATCACTAGCAATTAAATTTTGATCAGTCTCTTTTTCTTCAAGAGATTTTTTTTGTATTATAATCTAACTTTGTTTTTAATATGTGAACGATTAGTGCATCAAATACTCTTCCTTATTGATATTTAAATTTAACAATGACTTTACGATAGATCTAGCTTCGGACGTGAATGTTCTTAATTGTTGGGCAGTACATTTTGAAATGTTATTACAGGCTGTCAAACGGTTGAAATGGGCAGTAACAATCTGCCGTGTATTATTATATTTAACATGAAATGTAAATTAATGGCTATGTTTGGACAATGTTTATTTTGTATTAGCGTAATATATTTGTTTTATATTTTTGCTACCAGCCGTGCCTGTTCAGTTTTCTACGGCTCGTTGCAAGTTAAAATGACACTGTAATTGTACCTGGTTTTCTCACACAACAATACCGACTAGTGTTATTATGGTTCCATAACAATCTTAATATGTAATTATTTAAGACACACTGTACAATGAATGTATGTTATATACAAATATGAAATCACTTTGTCAATTAGCGTTATTATAATCAAACACATCCAGGTGTAATTATTTAAATCCCAATGTCTCATGTAAATTTCAAAAGTTCAATAATCAAATACAGAGTATGAATGTATGTTTTATAAGAAATATCAACGATGTTATTGTAATTAATCAATATTCAGGTGTAATTATTCAAGTCACACTGTATAATATAAATATAAATGTTTATGTTGCATGAAAAATATATCAAAAACTTTTATTATAAATCCAAATTAATATGAAGGTGAAACCATTTAAATCACCCTATATACTATGTTTACAAAATTCTACGTTGGTTGATAAGCAAATATACAAAATCTTTTATTATCGATAAATACCTTATCTAATGAATGTTTTCTGCTGACCGATTCTCGAAGAGTTCTCGGGAACGCTGAGGATCTATATTCTCTGGACTCCAGGGGCTGTTTCACTGCTCTCTCCTGGTCGCTAGGACTGCTTCACTTTTTTCTGGTTCTATCCGGCTCGAAGGACTATGTTCTAAATTAACCCTTTTACTTTGGGTTAATTAGAGGGAATGTAGTTTCTTTGTTGTTATACGATGTACTCGAAGGACCAAATGGGTATTTTTCACTTTAGGTATGATGTAAATGATGTACTGTACGATGCAATGAAACACTTATGTCATTTTAGATTTTATATTGTCATGAAGTTATAATTTAGTTATTTTGCGTCGACAATTAAGACTTCACTTATTATTTACGCGATAACTGTGAGTATTTTGCACATACTTCGATGATTTATTAAATGATTAAAGCTTAAGGACACTTGGTTGTTCCAAAACGCCGGGTGATTTTACGAAGTGAGGTACCTTATTGTACCACGTTGTATGATGAAAAGAGGAAAGTGTGTCTGGGAAGTCTGCCTGGGAAGTGAGTGAGAATGAGGTTATTTACGTACTTATACGTTGTGTGACGTAGGGTCCACTTGTTCGGGTCTAACCAATGGGATACGTGTATTTTAAAATGTAATGTTCAAACACAAGTGAAATTGCCAGTTGGAGATATGTTTTTTTGGGGGTTTTCAGCAGCTTCGTAGATACAGATAACAGAGTTTGGAAGAGAGTTTTTATGAAGCGATAAGATGTCGGGGACTTTGATATATTCAGTGGAATTTCAGAAAACGATACTTATCTGTTTTTCTTAGGTGTTAGTAAATTTAAATGACTTTTTTAGTAAAGTAAAGAAATATTAACTGTTGAAAATAAGCATATATTTAGTTATATGTTTTGAGCATAATATTCGATTTGTAGTATACAGGGGAAGTTGAAATAAAATCACGGGAGAATTTGGTAATTAAAAACCAAATTCGAACACCAGTTCTTCACATCGTCGGAGATGTTCTTACAATAAAACCTTTCACGGACTCGCTGAAGGGTTTTCTCCACTCCCCGATGACCTCCCAATGGACTATCGTGTAACTTCTTCAGTATCTCAGCTACTCCCGTTCTCGGGATAACTAGCTGTCTCTTCATCTCTGAACCATCATCGTTTCAAGGATTCTTTTCAACAGCCCTTCTTCCAGGACAAGGGAGTCCCCCTGAGCCCAATATGCCTTAAGTGTCGGTGAAAATCTTGACTCTGCTTGCCATGTAGGTCGCCGATTTTCTTCCTTCCATTGCCGAATCTTCTTTAGGTGAGAATCATTCACCTGATCTTCTCTGATCCTGGTAAGTGACCATTCTCCGTTAACTACAGTAGTTCTTGAAACTGCAACTTCCTTAGATTCTAACTTGTTGCAGTGGGAATAGTCTACAGAACATGACCGTCTAGGCAGAGAGTCGGCTTTTCGGTGATTCACATCAGCTCGATATTCGCCCCGTCTAGTTTCCCCTGTGACTGCAGTTCTTGGGTTGTAGGAGTCCTGGGGCGGTTAGACGGGCTGCCTATGTGCTCTAGCTCGCGACAGTTCGGGCATTTGATCTTCTTCGGCTTCTCATCTGCCATACCTTTCAACAAGTTGACGATCTGGTCAAGTCTGTCATATCGCCTTCTTTCTGCATGGTTGTACCTTTGTTGTACCGTAAATACTTCGTGGTTTCTTTGAATTAAAGAGGTTTTTGGTTTGCAGGAGTCGTAGGACGCTTACACAAACTGTGTACATTCTAGGCAAACACATAGATATACTAGCAAAGAAAATAATACCTAACGTAATAGCTATTCCCACAATAATAGATGCAACAGAGAATTGGATAATTAATATAAAGCACGAAACTAAAATGAAAGCCATTGAAATAAAACATTTGAGAAAAATAGCAGGAAAAACGAAATGGGACAGAATCAGAAACAAACAAATAAGGGAAATGACGGAGCAAACATCATTAATTAATAAAATAAAGAAAGAATAAACTAATTTTTTCGCATCTGTAGCCCTGAACATTCTATCATAAAATTGTTACTTGTATACACTTCGGGGGATGTATCGTGCTAACAAGCCGAAATTTCTCCAAAAATAACCAAAAATTTAGTATATCTGGATTTATAGGACCCGCTGTACTCGCTATAGTCAACTGAAAATCAATAGTGTACATCTGTGAGACACCTTGAACAATATTCAATTATAAAATTGATCAATAGTATACTCTCTGAAGGCTGAATCGTGCTAACAAACTGAAAAATCTCCAAAAATGACAAAAATTTGGAACTTCAACTACCATAGCACCCGTTGTACCGGCTTTAGTGAGCTGAATATCAATTGGGTTCATTTTTGAGACACTCTGAATACTATACAATAATAAAATTGGTCACTTGTATATACTCCGGAGGCTGTATCGTGCTAACAAACTGAAACTTCTCCAAAAATGACAAAAATATCGTACTTAAAGTACTGTAGCACCTGTTGTATTGGCTCTGAAGAGCTGAAAATCGATAAGGTTTATCAGTGAGATGTCCTGAATAATACTCGATCATAAAATTGGTGATTTGTTGAACTCCGGAGGCTGTATCGTGCTAACAAACTGAAATTTCTCAAAAAATGACACAGTGTCGCACTTCAAGTACCATAGCACCCGTTGTACTGGCTATGATGAGCTGAAAATCAATAGGGTTCATCTGTGACATGTCCTTAACAATATTCCATCATAAAATTGGTGACTTATTGCACTCCGGAGGGTGCCGCGCTAACAAGACATGTAAGGAAAAGTGGCCGACGACGACGACGACATACACACAGGATTTTTTTTCTAAAAACTGTTTTTTCGTGTTGTTGTTGATGGAAAACGTAAAAATAACTCAAAAAAAATTTCAAAATTCCAACGTTTTTTGGGGTAAACCAATACTTTTCTCGCATATTAGATAGGTTGGGCGGAAAAGTAAACAGGGGAGTTGGTATTGACATATGATGAGAATGAGCCAACTAAGAATAGCTAGGAAAATAATTGAGGTGGGTAAACCAAGGAAAAGGCAAAGCGAGGGAGCAAGAAGACAATGGATTGACCAGACAGAGGAAATATGATGAAATAAAGGGAAAATTCTTGCCAGGGACAGAAAGGCATGGGAAAAATGGGTGGAAGAGGACAAGGAGTCTCAAACCGACGCCTGAAAAGGCATAAAGATACGCCAAGAAGATTTCCAGCAGTATTTGATATTCGTTAATACTTCATTAAGGTATTCCAGATTTTATTTGCTGATAATCGGACGTAGCGTTATTACCAATTGAAAATATGTTGTAACATGTCGCTGAGACATATTTCTATTTACATCAATTATTTTGGAGCGTTACTTATTCGTCGGCTACTCCCACCTCTAATTCCAAATCCTATTATTTCAAATATCAGGAACACATCTGTGATAGTTTTTGCCATCGTTAAAATATCTACTTAAACTACGATTCAATTGGAACTCGCACAGATTTCTGTGGTTTTATTTTGACAATTAAATTCAAATTTTTGTATGTATTGGAGTATAAGCTCCTACCTGTTTATTACTCCTCTCCAATTTTCTACTGTTTCTCCTGTTTTTTATTTCTTTCCCTACAGCTCTGCAGCCTTTAAGGACCTCTACAGACCGTTTACGGGCTTTACTCTACGGACCGTTTACCGCTTTACCTCCACGGACTTACCCTTACGGACCTGACGGACTCTACAGACCATCCACTCCACCGGACCATACAGCGTCCCAGTCCAGACAACGACGGCTTTAGAACCCTCGACTACTGCTGCGAGCTGTACGTCCCGAGTCTTCCCAAGATAAGTCCCTAACTTATTTTTAGTACATATAATATATTGAGTTGGATATTTTTACTGTAATAACTATTATTTATTCGTAGTGTATTGAGAATATACGGTCTATGTAAATTTATCTTTGTGTGTCAAATAAATCCATTTGTCCCGATATATTGTTTGTTGGTTCACCTTATCCCAATTGAGGTAATAAAAAATAGTGTAATACTAATCTTACATTACAGCTTTTTTTCAGCAACTTTATTCCAGGCAATATAAAGTGCATGCAAAATTAAAAACTAGTCTTCTTACATTTGAGCCTATTTGTAGCAAATTTCCAAGATTTTTTTGACAATCGACATTATTATCACATTCATTTTAAGGTTGGAATGTAAAAACAAATTTAAAGCTACAAAAAAGGTGGAAATTCGCTTTGAAAATTAATACAGAAAAACCATAAATTTTACTTCTGGCATTGTCTACAAATGCTATTCTTGCTACTTATATAAAAATGCGTATTGAAAACAGGAGGAATAGATCGTGTTGGAACAAACCATGGTTAAATAAAACAAAGGGAAACTTAAAAATTACAAACGAATTCAAAGATTGTAATGACGACTTGAAAATCTTCAAAAACTACATGAGGATGGATGAGCCTACATTCGATAAGTTGTTAGAAAAAATTGAGCATTGAATAAAGAAAACTGATATTTGACCAACACAAATTATGTTGTCAAAATTTAAAATCACTAAAAATACGTAAAGCTGCACGTAAATAACCTTGAAAATTAGAAACATTTCTATATTTTTCAAGCCTGAAAGTTGCAGTGAAATGGGCCGAAACGCATGCGCAATTATTATTCAACAAAGGCCAGCAATTAAATTGCTAGCAATTTCTTTAAAAAGGCTGTAATGTAAGATTAGTTTAACTAAGGCAGAATTCACCACCTGAGCAGAGTCCCAAGGCCGCGGTAACTTAGGACTGTGACAATGTCTTGGTCAAGTAAGACGTCAGTGGTAGGTAAGCCCTCGTTCCATAATCTATTATATGTTTGTGCACATCTAATAATACCGAACTGTCGCCGACATTTAAATTGGCAGCTATTTTCCTTAAGACCTATTTTCATGCAATTTTGTTATAACCTCGACTTGAGTCTTTCGCTGCAGCGTTGAATTTACAATTGGGTTACGTAAACTGTACCTAAAGTTAAGAGTAACTTTATAGATCACATTTTTGACAAAAATAAATAAACTTACGCCACTGATAATAATAGCATCACGAAACCATAAATAAAAGCAGTAATTATGGAAAGATGTATTTTTTTAATCAACGGTTATCACACTGTAAGAGTATTTTCTATTAGAACATTGATGGCAATCGTTAATTGACCAATTATCCTAAATGGGTACGTCTGTTTCAATAACGTATCTAAACACCGACCATGGAATGTTAAGCGACGTGCCAAACCAGATCATCTCTTTAACCTTTAAGTTTTATCAATTAAGAAAATGAAGATGATCACCAATCAATAAATATACGAATTGTTTTAACAAAATAAATATTAGTTAATTTATTTTAAAATTAATTCCTACCAAAAAAGGAACGGTAGTAGTTATTAAAATAAAATAAATTATTCTTTATGAATGATTACTAACGCTGATACCGCAAAATTAGAATATATTTTCTATAACTACTAAATAGATTCATAAAAGAATATTCACAACAAAGATTACTATTTAAAAGTGAGAGTCTGTGGTTTATTAAAAACGTTTTCGGATAATAGGTTATTTATAGACTATTTTTCTGTCTACTGTCTGTCTGATGACTGCCTATCTGTCTGCCCTAATATAGTTTATCTTTTTATCTGTGTGTGTTTAGACAGGTTGGAGAATAATTAGACAAAGAAAAAAATGTTAATTAAAAAGTCAAAATGAACTTAGACGTGCGTTTTTCTTCTTGAATATTGTTTTATGATAGAACTACTGTGAAAAAATAGTCAATAAATTGATTTTTAAAAAGTCCGTTTTAATGAAATCTTTTTGTCGCCATGATGACCGAACCTCAGATTAACAAATAAAATAGATCTTTTCTTTCCCCAAATGTTGAGTCACAATCTAAGCTCATTTGCGGACACTTCCATTGCTTTGCCATATTTATAAAGTCTTTTTAGTTGCAGGAAAAATGAAATTAGAAATTTAATTGAAAATGTGTTAAGAAGTTATGCAAAGAAAAAAAAGTCATACTAATTTATACATTTGAGTCGCTATTTTTAAAATTAATTAATAATACTTGAATTTTATTTAATACAGACATTTTCTTATATAAATTTTAAACAAGTATTTGTTGTATTCTTAGATACCTTTATGGTTATAACTAAAAGTGGCAACATGGTTCAAAATTTCAGTACCTGTTTAATGTGTCAATAGTAAGCTATTTAGTAGTTTTGTCCTTGTTTAATTACAATATAAAGAGAGATTTAAATATCGTCAGGCTGTGATCGACGATCATTTCGAATGGTCGTAGTATTGTAGTAAATAATGTCAAACGTGGTTTGTTTATACGAGCGCCATTACGACTAGAGAGTAAACATTTAGTTCTTTCGTTTTTATGTGTTTTTAAAACTTTTTGTGATCAAATAAACTTTTAAGTTAATTATTTTATTGTTTTTGGATTATCATGGTTCGTCGGTGCCAAGTTTGTCAGAAAAACAGCCGAAATTACCAATGTCATGTAGCTACAATACCATCCCCACTTTTTGTAGTTGATGCATTATTTCACTACTGGCGTTTAGAATTGTTGGCCGCAAAAATAAACGTGTTTATGAATGAATAGCCCTCTCTATGTTTATTATTACTCTAAGGACCGAACTGTTCTCAATACCCGCACTCGTTTTGTGATTTTTGGAATGGATACTAAGATTGAACAAATTATCTTGAAATGAACTTGGATTTGCTAATAGAACATCATGTGTGGAAGCTCTGAGAAAAAAATGAACGCATTATCTCACAAGGCTATCATTTCTAATGATTTTATGGAAGATGTGAATATCTGTGAATAACTTACCCATAAAAAATATATAATGTATGTAGCATGAGGCACCGCCTTGTCGGAAACAACTTTGCAGACGCTCTTATAACAATAGTTATCCATAAATGCATTGATTTGATTTTGTAATAAGTTTAAATGGCAATTGTCAGAAAACATGTTCCAATTAATATATTTATGACAGGGAATATTGGTTACGAATTTTTATTATACAGTTTGGATTAGTGTCAGACAACCAGCGAAAATTTTGTGAAAAAAGCAAATGCTGTTTCATCGTATTGATGTATATTTCTTCCATGTTTTCTTGTATAATAGAGCAAAATTTGAATCGCCTGTCGGAGTTCCTTGCTTGCATGTCTGCACGAAATGCGGTTTGTACGGTAAACGTTCATTTCGTTTAAAAATATTTGCCACTGTATCTTTACTTCGTGAATTATTTTGTATCAAACCTAGATGCCGTTTTGCTCAACATTTTTGGATTTTCTGTAGCAGTGGCATCACCTCAAACTACGTCTCCTCATTGTCAATCAGTTATCAGCATTTATATTGTTCTGAATACTTCCTTTAGTATTGATTTGCTTACTATTTTTGTAACTGTTGATTTCTATGGATGGCAGACACTAAAATTACAATTAATGAACACTTCTTATCAAATAAACCAGGCATAATAATTCAAAATTGATCACGTTTACCTGGTGTTCAATATTCATTTTTTTCTCTCAATAATAAACAAGGTTGTAGATAAACTATTGTGTACCAGTTCTACTTTTGGTTCATTTTGACTGATCAATATCGAATTATGAATGCGAACTTAAGTGTGAGAACATTATATTCTTCAGTTTTGAGATTAGGGTGAATGTAGGTACACATTGTGGATGTTAGTCAAAATAGTTTTTCGATGGCATGATGAGCAACCTGATGCATTTTTGAACAATGATGTATTCATTAATAATGAATCAGTAAAACCATAGATAAATACTTTTAATACGGGGAAGAATGGAATCTCCTGTACTAAGTCCGAAGCCACAATGTTTTGTCGAGTGCTGCGCCATCTATTGTGGTGGAAGGTTACTATTCACCAACAGGGAAAAAATAAAGGAAGAGACCTGCATGATTAGTCACAGTTTACTGGTTACTACTAGATGGCAAGCCAAGCAAATACTAAATGTTTTTTAAAGTATGCCTATATATGCCAAATAAAAACAGTCACACAAAGTTTAAACACTTTTTGAAACAACCTGTTATTTTATTTTGGCTTAAAAGGATAGGTTGTTTCAAAAGTTGTTTAAAGCTTTTATCCGTTTTTATTAACCAGGATAGTTTATTAAAAGACGAATGTCGACAAATAGTTAATATAACATTTTGTTTATAAAATAGTACAGGTGATTTTCTTTATTTTCTTCTCAAACTTAAAATACAAATAATTTATTGATAATAGCATGTGCTAACAAATATTACACATATGATACAATATAATGGATTCCAATGTTTTTCACTAATTTTTTTCCGATATACATTGTGTATTTTGTAGTGTATTTGTCATCCAAGGAGCGATCTTCGTGTTTTTCCTTTTACATTTTTTGTATATGTACAGTCGTCTATATATTTTTGAAGTGTTTCAGTGAAAGTATTTGTTGCATAATTAGGATCTGGCTTCAAGTATAAGAAATCCCTAGATTCTTGTCTGATTGTATTTTTAAGTTTTGTTTCATCTATGTATTTCACTATTCCTCGTTCCTTGCGGCATTTGGTCTTCTCCAGTACTATCTGTAGTATTGTTGAGAAATGATCTGTAATGTCGGTTTACTATACTAGGGACAGTATTTGATCGAGTACGTTGAATTTGAATTTTAAAAATATGCGTCGAATGTCGAATTACTGGAATTTTTTCATATAACGTTTTCACATTATTTTCAAACGATGTTACTTGCAGGTTACTCGGAATTCGTTGTGTTTTCAAGAGAGTGCCAACGCTTTCAATTAAAATGTTGATTTTTAAATTTAATTGAGATATTTCATCTATCATCAACCTTTTAAATTCTAAAATAAATTTAAAATATGATTAAATATAAAAATTAATTAAAATTATTTAGTGTTTTAAATGAAACTCACGGTTTCTAGTTAATAATATTGTGGTATTAACTAGAAACCGTGAGTTCCATTTAAAACACTAATATGAGTAGATTCCACGAAGTAAGGGTCGAGACAGTTAATTTCATTGAAATTATTTAGTTTAGTCACCTTGATCATCAAGTGTATCTATTTGTGGTGATGATTTATCTCTTTTGTGAAGTGTTCATCTGATTCCACTGCCACAAGGTTTTGACTCTGAAAAAAATTAAAAAAAAAAGGTACATTATAAAATTAAGTATGAGTACGGTCCTGACCGTTGTTGGGTTACTACCTGAAAGCGATCAGCTCCTAAGTGTATAGCGAATTGTGCGAGTATAAAATCGAATAAATTCAATCCAAAGTCATAATCTACCTTAGTTAATTACAACAGATAAAATACGTAAGTACTATTTACAACTGAATTAGAATAGTATATAGAAGTAATAAGACGAAATTTCATCAACAAACCAGCCGCTTATCAAAAGGAATTCCATTATCCACTTTTTACCTCTGACTCTGTCTCAGTAGACAGGGTCGGACCTGCACATGGTAGTGCAGAAGCAGAAAATAGTTTTAAAAGTTACTTAATTTCAAAATTATATCATGAATAATAACTCTAAAAGCAATTTACAACAACCCGGACTGTCGTATTCAAGTGTATTGGGACAAAGTCAACAACCAAAGTACCCGCCAAAAGAACAAGCTATTATTTTTCCGTCAATAACAGGAATCAAATGCCAAGAATACTTGTATCAAGTCGGTCCACTTATCTCACCTAAAAATATACTATATGCTTCACGCATGGCTAATGACAGAATATGTATATATTTATCATCGAAACAGATTGTAGACAAATTTTTGAAAGAGCATGGAGGAGAAATTACAATTAATGGCCAACAAATCAAAGCTCGTAGGATGATTACTCCAGCAGAAAGACTTGTAATTTCAAATGTTTGCCCTTCAATCCCAAACGAAATTATCCAAGAAGCCTTAGAAAATATTGGACTAAAACTAATGTCAAATATAACATTCCTAAGAATTGGTGTAACTGATCCCGCGTACAGCCATATACTCAGTTTCCGACGTCAAGTATATATTGATCCACCAAATAACCTTACAGTACCAGACAGTCTCCTTATACCATTCGAAACAATCAGTTATCGTATTTTTCTCAACATGGATGGGCAAGGTTGTTATAAATGCAAACAACCAGGTCACACTGCATACAACTGTACCTCTTCCAGCCAAGTTGATAATACTCCTAACATACCACTACACTCCCAATCAAACATAAGCGGCAGCAACATCACTACGTCTTCACCCCAAGTTCAAGCTAACGTTACTACTCCTACACCACCAGAGAAAATCAATATTACTCCTCCTACACTCCAACCTATATCCACCAACAACACACCCGAACTTGAAACAAACCAAATAGACATAATAAATAATGATCACACAGAAACCAACAAAAGAAAAATCAATGAAATTGAAAGTCCCCCAATACCAGATAACACCACTGAAGAGGAAACAACTTTCAAAACACCTAAAGAAAAAAAACCTAAGAAAGTTGGGCTTGACGAAATAATGAAAATGATGGAACCGGCCAAAAATTTCATTGAGGAACACGCAGACGAACTAATATTAAGTTATGATCAATTGACAGATTTGATTACCAATATTCATGGTTCTAGTGATCCAATCAGTACCATAAGAAATTATACCTCAGATTTTGAGTCTCTTATTAATACGCTGGAAAAAGTGTACCCCCAAATCACGAACAAATCCCTAAAAATCCGCTTAACCAAGATAAGAAAACGATTACGACGATACATATCAGAAGGCCCCATTGACTCGGGAAGTGAGTCGTCGACACAATCATCATATTAGAAATGGACATACTTCAATGGAATTTAAATGGGTATTACATACACTATGAAATGCTCAAACAACTATTGTCTAAGTACAAACCAAATTCTATTTGTTTACAGGAAACACATTTTAAAGACAGTAATGTACATAACTTGAAAAACTATAACATATACTATAAAAACAGACCCACTGGAGAGAGGAGCTGGGGGGGTGTTGCCACATACGTTAAGGATAATATCCAATCAAATAAAATCGACATAATCTCAGATCTAGAAGCTGTTGCGGTTACTGTATTCTATCCATCTAAAATAAATATTTGCAATATTTACATTCCTTCCAACATTATTCTCAATAAAAATGATTTGGTGAACTTGATTGAACAAATACCTCAACCTCGTATAATTGTCGGAGACTTCAACGGTCACAATTTATTATGGGGATCGGAGAAACAAGACGATAGAGGTAATCTTATTGAGGAAATTATGAATGACTACAACCTCACTCTGCTTAATAATGGATCTAACACAAGATTCAACTCATATAATGGGACATCGTCTGCTATAGACTTGGCAATATGTGATGTCGCTATTACTCCTCTCTTAAACTGGGAGGTGATGCCATATCTCTATGACAGCGATCACTTCCCAATAATAATTTCTGACATTAGAACCGGCTCAGAAAATAGCAAACCTCTACAAAAATGGCGTCTTAACAATGCAAACTGGAATCAATTTTCCCTAAACATTGAAACATTACTTTCTCAATACAAAATAACAGAGGATATCGACGAAACAGTCAATGAATTTACCAAAATAATTGAATAAGCCGCCAAAGACAGTATTGGGATGACAGAAACCATCAGAAGCCACAATCCGGTACCCTGGTGGAATGACGAATGTCGTCAGGCAATAAAAGCAAGTAAAGCAGCATTTAATCGCTACAAAAAATACAAGACTCCTGAAAATCTAGCAAGTTTTAAGAACCTTAGAGCTAAGACAAGATATACGCTAAAAAAAAGTAGAAAAGAGTGCTGGAAGACTTACGTACAAAATATAAATAGTTCAACTAATATTAGCACTATCTGGAAAAAAATTAGGCAAATATCGGGATACAACTCATATCAGAAAATTGCTGCCTTAGAAGATAACGGACAAATCATTAGCAATCCAAAACAAATTGCTGATTTACTAGCCAGCAATTACGAGAAACAATCTAGCGATGCTGCTTTCGAAGAAAATTTCCTGGAAAATAATGAAACCAGTCTACGCAACTTTCACATTAACAATATAGACACGGACATCAACAAGCCCCTCCTAAAGAGCGAGTTTGACGAAGCACTTACTTCTTTTGATGATTGCAGCCCAGGGCCAGACAACGTGCATATAAGCTTTCTGCAACACTTCCCAGAAACAGCTAAAGCAACACTGTTAAAAATATTTAATCAAATATGGACAAAACATACGTTCCCAAAAAAATGGTCACAAGGAATAATTATACCCATTCAGAAGACAGGGAAAAATAAATTATTAGTCGATTCTTATAGACCCATATCCCTAACTTGCACCATGTGCAAATTACTAGAAAAAATAATCAATAACAGACTTGTATGGGAGTTAGAACGAAGAAAATTGATAATACCAGAACAGAGTGGATTTAGAAAACACAAAAGCACAATCGATAACATCATCGACTTAGAAAGCGACATACACGAGGCTTTAGCAAACAATCAGAAATGTATAGCTGTATTTTTTGACATAAACAAAGCATTTGATGCAGCATGGAAACCTAACATAGTAAAAACCTTGCAAGAGTGGAATATAGGCGGAAACATGCTGGCTTTTATTTACAATTTTCTAAATAATAGAAGTTTCCAAGTTAGGATAAACGGCTCGATCTCCGATCTAAAAATACAACAACATGGAACACCACAGGGATCAGTAATCAGCCCAACTTTATTCCTTATAGCTATAAATAACATCACAACTAATATACAGAAACCAATAAAAGTCCGACTGTATGCGGATGATCTGGTAATGTACATAAAAAGTAAAAATCTAACAACAGTGAAATCGATTCTACAATCACACATAAACATACTTGAAAAATGGTCTAAGGACTCCGGTTTTCATTTCTCTGCAGAGAAAACCAAATGTATTATGTTCTCCAGGAGAGAAGTAGGCCAAAAGCCACTACTTGAACTAAATGGTAGTCCCCTCGGGTATGTTTCAAAAATCACATTTCTGGGAATGATCTTCGATTCGCAACTAAATTGGGATGAACACATTAAGAATCTAGTCGTTAGATGCCAGAAAGGACTAAATCTATTAAAAGTCCTCGCAAACAGAGAGTGGGGATCTGATCGAGAAACTTTACTCCTAATCTACAGACATCTTATTAGATCCAAGATCGATTATGGATCCATCGCCTACGCCTCCGCTAAAAAACGCATATTAAAACGTTTAGATGTCATAGCAAACCAAGCATTGCGCATCATTTCTGGTGCTTACAGAACATCCCCTATTGAAAGCTTACAAGTAGAGCTAGGAGAGCAATCACTAGATAAAAGAAGGCAATACCTGACACTGTCATATGCCAGTACTATAATGGGCAACCAAGAACATCCAAACTACAATAACACAGTTACAAATAGATATCAAAACACCTACGATTCCAGGAAAAGAGTCGACTACCCCTTCTATCAAAGAGTTTCCAAATATATCACACAACTAGACATGCAGATACCTTCCATACTAGAAGCAAATGTTGATATACCACCGCCATGGCTTATTAAAATTCCGAGCATAGACACCAGCTTAACCAACTTTAACAAGGCAGAAACTCCAGCCTCTATAATATATCAGAAGTTTCACACGAAACTTTCCATGTATTCTAACTTTCATAAAATATATACTGATGCGTCCAAAACCCCAAATGGAGTTGGAGCTGCTGTTATCACTTCCTATAAACCACCTTTGAAATATAAATTACCCGACGTAAGTTCTGTGTATACAGGAGAAATATATGCTATCCTACAAGCTTTAATCGAAATTCAATCGTCAAACCTGCAAAAAACTGTAATAATAACAGACTCCTTAAGTGCCCTAAGTACCTTGAAAAATATTTACACTAACAACCCTCTTGAACTACAAATCAAGACTCAACTGCATCTACTACAAAATAACAACTTGGATGTCAGATTCTTATGGGTGCCCTCTCATCAAGGAATACAAGGAAACGAAGATGCTGACAAACATGCAAAAGACGCTACAGTATGCAGAGATGTACGTATAGTGAACAGTGCGGTTTACAGTGACGTGAAAACCTACATCAAAAATAAAATTAATTCTCGGTGGCAATCGGAGTGGCAAGGATCACTCCAAAAATTGAGACAAATAAAGGAAAGTGTCAAACAGTGGCCGCGAATGTGCAGTAACCGCTCAAAACAGGTCGTAATAACCAGACTAAGAATAGGTCACACTAAACTCACGCATGAATATTTAATTCGTAAAACTGATAAACTATGTGTATAATTTGTAACCGTGAACTAAATGTAAAACATATACTATTAGAATGTTCATTATACACATCGCAAAGACAACAATGTAATTTTCCAAATGACATGAATACCTTGCTAGGAAAGGATTGCGATGTGGATAATATTTATAAATATCTGTCAAATACCTCTCTACTCTATAAGCTGTGATTATTTTATTAAAGCCATCGCTAATAACCAACTTGGTTGATGCGAGAAACAAAAAAAAAAAATTAAGTATTTTTATACTAAAAGTCAAATTTAATATGCAAACTTTAGGTTATTATAAATTATGATTTAACTTAAGAAACAAATTACCTCTAGGAACAGCAAATCTCGCCATATCATTTGATTCTTTATTCTCAAGGGAAATTCCTTCAGCTTCAGACCTCATAGTTTCGGCAATAGATTCCACTTGAATCTCTGGAGAAGTACTACCCGATTTATAATTCCTCGACTTTTTGTACA
Organism: Galeruca laticollis; assembly: GCA_963921935.1. Lineage (NCBI taxonomy): Eukaryota > Metazoa > Arthropoda > Insecta > Coleoptera > Chrysomelidae > Galeruca > Galeruca laticollis. The sequence goes on from OY998177.1 coordinate 176,399,005, forward strand.
AAACATTCTAATTAATTTCTTTAAATATTTACAATTTGTTTGTGGTGTGGGTTTAAAAACAGGATAAATGTTACGATTTAATGAGGGACTTTCGTCTGAATCATAACTAGAGTGATGGGACATATACCTTGTATTTTTTTTCCTTATCCTTGATCCCCGCCCTCTGTAAATATCGGAACTAAACGAAAGGTCTGTTGTAATTAAAGTCTTTTTGGCTTTTCTTTGTGTTACAGTAAAGTCATCTACAAGTTGAAAAATTATTACTCTTTAAAAAATGACAAATACAATACTACTCTGTCAAAGTTTCTAATATACTGATCACAGATCATATAACTACTATTAAAAAAATACTGATCCATTTGTTATTGTTTTACTCCTGACATTTTGATGTCGTTAGTAACCTTCCAAGCGAATAGATGGCGTTAAAATGCAGTTTAGCAGTGGCTATAAAAGATCGCAGGGCATGACCCCAGTTTAGTAACTTAAGTAACGTTACAAATTGAAAATTTTAAAATTCTGTCAACTGTCACTTGTATATCTGAGTGTTACCAATATAACTAAATAAGCAGAAAAATCCCTAATTGCAACTTTATTTTTATTAAAAACATTTTTGCACGTTCATTATAAAAAATAGTATGTAAAACTCGTGCTCCGTGTAACTCACCGTTTCGTTATTCGTTACGCACATCGCACTCGTACTACAAAATGAGTCATTCCCTGTGTTTGGCAGCAAAAGCCGCTAAGCAGCGCTTGCTAGTGCTGAGAAACAAACTATATAAGGTTCGTTCCAACGACCAGTAATATTACTAATACACATGCGCAGTTAAAATAAATCGTTCCAACCACTTGAAATTACTGGTTCAGAATTCTCGATTACTATCAGTTCTTTGTTCCATCTCGTTTGCAAACCGGTAAAATTACCGTTCAAACGATTCTTGCTCGATAGCGAGTACCAAAAGTTCTGAAATTAAGAATCATGCGCAATTGCAATATTTTTGTGGGTTTTTAGATTTTGAGCTGTTTACACCGGGGACTGTTTCTTATCTATGACTGTTTATTGGTTTAGCCGGAAGGCAATACCTATATTTCTTGCACCTTGTTCATTTTAATGAATATTCTTTTTTTGTACAAGTAGAACTGGAAGAATTTCTTGTTCAAGCAGTGCTGCAGTCGATGGTGATAGTAAACATTCTCCTTTTTTGGACTACAAACTATAGAAAAATATTAATCGATTTGTACAAGAAAACAACGAGCTTGTTAATTTTTTGAGGTTATTATTCACAGAATTAGGTATACCGCGTGTATCTACTAAACTAGTTTAAAATACGTTCCAACCGTTTGGTAAAATATTACCGGTAACTTTATTAATTACTCTTACGCATGCGCATTAAACAGTTCAATTACTGGTTACGTACGATAAATGAATTGTTGGTTGGAACGAACTTATAGTTATCGGCCAGGACATGTTTGCTAACTTCAATAGCAGTGACACAATCTGATAGAAAATTTAGTATTTAATGTTTACGCCCTCTCTTTTCTAGTTTAATAACTATTTTTAGTTGTAACGGAACGTGACCGTACCAAAACATATGTCATGTTTGATGTAATATAGTATTAAAACTGTACTGTCACTGTTTGGTATAATAAAAAATTAGTCATCAATTAACAAAGACAAAGTTATTTCAAAAGTATATTTCTAAAAGGTTATGGGCCCAGATTCTTGGCGTCTCTAGAGAGCCAATAAGAAGAAAATCGAGCTGAAATCAGTGATAATAAAACATTATTATTATCATCACGGAAAATATTAAACAAATATCGGGACTGTCAAGCTTCCCTTTTCCAATTTTGGAGGCAAACAATTTTAATAATGGGTAGTTCAGAATTCAAACAATTCTGAGACAAAAACTATGCGAGGATATTTTAGAAATAGAACTAAGTGAAACGGCAACAGAAGCAGAAAGGAACGACTGGCGTAAGAAAGACACAAAAGCGCAATCAATCATAGTTCAGGGACTATCTGATAAACATTTCGACATTGTCAAAAGTGCAAAACAAGTAGAAGCTCTAAAAGCTGTATTTGCCAGGTCGAGTTCTTTCACCAAATTATCAACTTGGAGAAGGCTAATAAAGCTAATGTCAGAATGTGGGGAAAATTAGACCATTTTGTGAAATCATCCGATGACTGAAAGAACATGGAACTGTTTTAGATGAAAGTGATAGAGTATGCCATTTGTTTTTGACATTACCACCAAAATATGGCACAATAGTAACAGCTCTAGAAATAGTAGATACGTTAACCATGGATTTTGCAAAAGCTAGATTATTAGATGAAGAACTAAAGTTACTGTCACAGGAGTGTCAAAAGTATGATAATGAGACAAGTTTCAAGGCAACCGATAATAGAAGATGCTACAGATGTGGAAGTACAGATCATTTTATTGGGAAATGTCCTAAAAATACTAGAGGCCGAGGGAGAGGAAGACGAGGATATCGAGATACGAGAAGTAGAGGATACAGTCAATATAATCACCAGCAGGCAAATAGCGCTGATGAGAAATAAAATGAAACTTGAATACAGTTGTACGCAGCAAATTTATGTGATGTCAAAGACAAGTCCTTGATCCAGCAGCGAGTAACCACTTTGTGAAAGAAAATGTCGAGAAAGACATGACCAATATAATATCTCTACCGGAGTATGTAACAATCCAGATAGCAAATGGTGAAAATCTGAAAACTAATAAGAAAGAAACCTTGAAGTTTGAATGCCAAGGGCAAAAGGTATCTGTTGAAGCCTTAATAGTACCTAATATGCGGCATAATCTACTTTCTGCATCAAAACTGACAGAAAAGGGATGCAAGATAATCACTGAGAAACATAAAATGGAGATAAAAGGAGAAAATGTCCTTCTCAATTGTAAATACTCAAAAGGATTGTATATTTTAACAGCTGACAAAGTTTTAAATGAGGAAACATTAAGAGTGAGTATGGTAAAATAGCTAGTGATCTGTGGCACAGAAGACTAGGCCATCCCAGTAGAGAAGTATTAACACAACTTGGCTTACCAAATTTGGTCAAAGTGTGTTCAACATGTATCGAAGGCAAGGGTACCAGATTACCATTGAAAGAGTCTGAGAGAAAAACCAAAAATATTGGTGATTTAATACATAGTGATGTCTGTGGACCGTTTAAACGAGTAGCCTTTGAAGGGTCGCAATATTTTCAAACAATAATTGATGACTACTCACATTTTGTTATTATAAAAACGTTAAAAGCAAAGAACGAGGTCGATCAGAATCAAATAGAGTATGTACAAGAAATTGAAAGACAAAAGAATTTCAAAGTAAAAGCTATGGGAATCGACAATGGTGGAGAATATATTTCAAACAATTTTAAATGTCTGAAAAAATGAATAATCTTACAATACACAATTCCTTACACGCCACAAGAATGAACAGAACACTGCAAAACTAATAGACTCAGGAGCTCCAAAAAATTAGTCATCAATTAACAATAGCAAAATTGTGGTTAATTCAAAAGTATATTTCTAAAACAATCCCCCATTTTGCTTATTAATTTTGATTGTTTTGAAAACAGTTTATAAGCGATATTAGCAATATCATCACCAAAAATATCTTCCATCTCTTCTTCATCACTCACTACATTATTTAATATGTTATCCATAATTGATATTTTTTTAATAGGTATGAATACTGTACAAACATATATTTAAGTTAGGTTAGGTTTCCCGGTAACAGCTAACTTAGCGTCCTAGAGGGAAATAGCTATTTAGCAGTTCACAGCGCTTAGGTACCGCTTAGCGATTGCCAAAGTTTTTTTCTTCCAAACAGACCCAATGTTATTCTTTTTTTATAATATATTTATGTATCTTTATGGTTATGTTGCAATTTGTACAATTATTGAACGTACTCATAAAGAATGTATAATCTGGTGTAAGAGTAATCTAGTTTATTTACGATAAAAAGACGATGCTGTCATTTTTAGTTACTTTCCTGCTTATCTGAATAAATATTAATTTACCAACTGTGAATACAATTTATCGTCAACAGCCAGGGCAACTTACAGCTAACGGGTTGGAAAAACTTCAAGACGTTGTCAAATCATCTGGTAAAATTCCCCAGTTTGTTTTGACGTTTATTGACATTCGATCATCGTCTAATATTCACAAGTTTTTTTGGTACTTTTAAATTCATTGCTTCTTTAAGATTAAAAAAACAGTTATTTTCATAACTAATTATTTAGGCAAATCTGCAGTGTGTGGTTAGTAAAATGCCGAAGCAGCTGAGCAGAAAATGTCAAGATGGTAACATCTTTGTTGAGCTATTTTGAACAAGAATGCCGAAATGGGGGTCCGCTTCTCCCGCTTACTGCTGTAAGAGACGTAAGTAATAGTATTCGCTATTTGTATTCGTCATTATTAATATTATTGTTACATATTTAAATGTAAACGATTAAATGTTTTTAATGTTAGGTTATGTTAATTAAACTTGATAATATATTATTCTTTCATAAATTGGAGTATTTATACTGTAGAGAGTTGCAGAAGCTTTACAACTTAGCGTGACCACTGTTAACCGTATTGTCGCCAAGCATAATAGAGGTGAACAGCCTAAAAGCCCACCTAAAAAGAGACAACGCATAAAACCCACTTTTGAAATTGATAACTTTGATCAAAATGCTTTCCGAAATGTTAGATACGAAATGTACGGAAACCGTGAGTATAATGAAATTACTGTTTTATTTTATTCACAATTAACTAACACAATATTTTTTCAGAGGAACACATAAACTTGAAAACTTTAAGAGACAAACTCCAGGAGCGTGAATTCTTTAATGGTTGTTTAACATCACTCTGTAAGATAGTGAAAAATATTGGATTCAAATAGCAAAAAGATTATCCTCGTCGTGGTTTAATGGAGTTGCCACATATTACATTAAAACGTGTACATTTTCTACATGAATATGTCAAGATAAAAAGGGAAGGTTTATATCAATTTGTGATTTTGGATGAGATCTGGATATTTAAAGACGGTACTGTTGGACTTTTTGGCAAGATTCTAATCATAGAAGCGTGGAAAAAACCAAAATTGGTGATCCAAGGTAATTGAATAATAAAATTTAGCAATTGATTTATGATGGACTAACATTCCTGCCATTTTAAGACCTTTTCAAATATTTAAGAGTCACAACATTTTATTTAAATCTGTATAATTATTAATAGTTATTTTGAGCTATGCAGTCTATCTAGGAAACCTAGTAGTAATTTGTTATTACCTTATTGTAGGTATATAGTATTGCATGCCGGTTCCTCTTCTGGATTTATTCCCGGAGCAGGGCTGGTTTTTCTTCCAAAAAACAAGATGGTGATTACCACGGTGAAATGAACCGAGAAATTTTTTTGCATTGGTTTGAATACCAGCTTTTAGTGAACTTGGAAGAACCTGACACAATTGTAATGGTTAATGCAAGTTATCACAGCACAGTGATCAATAAAGTACCAACAACAGCTACCAAAAAGGCTGATATACAGAACTGCTTGATACAAAATGATATTGCTTTTGAAAATACTCTCCTCAAAACCCAATTATGGAATTTAGTACAACGGTAAGTTGATATAAACATTTTTCAATATATTATGGTAATACTTAGATAACTTATTTTGTTTAAGTATATGCATTTTTGTAGGAATAAACCACCAACAGTATATGAAGCTGACATATTATCTGAAAAATATGGTCACAAGTGCTTCGACTTCCCCCTTACCACTGTATGTTCAACCCAATTGAACATATTGGGGCGTAGTTAAAAAAAATTATAGAGATCATGTGGGAACTGATAGTTCTTCAACAGAACAAGCAATAGGTGTATGGATAAAGTCTTTAGAAAAAGTGACTCCTGATATTTGGTCAAAGACAGTAGAGCACACTGAAAAATTATACAAGATGGGTGGGATAGAGAAGTAGTATTTGATAGACAGGATGTGCCTCCACTTATTATTAATTTTGACAGTGACGATGAAGATAGTGATGATTTTAAAGTGGAAATCTTGTGTTTTATTTTTTGTATATTTTTATCCAATTTGCTTTATTTCTACCTTTTCAAAATCACTAATAACTATTATTAAATTAATTAGGTACAGTTATTTTATAATACACAAATTAAAACAACGACCACAGTATCTCTACATAAATAATACTGATAAAATGGGAGATTTTTTATTTTTATATCTTATAACAAAATTTTATTTTGTGTATCTATATTTTTCTTTTCCATAGAAACAATATTTAAATTTGCATGAAGATGATTACAGCTTGTATTGATTCCTTTTAGCGTAAACTCTTGCAGTGCTCTTGAACATGGTTCTATAGAGCATAGAATAAGGTATAAGGACCTACAGTTCGTCATTTAACCCTCTTCTATGTAAAATAATTAAATGTTAATTCGAATATAGAATGATTGGTTACTGTTTCTTGTATCTTATCCATAGTTTTTCATGAATAAATATTTATATTAAATTAATCAAGCCTATCATACAAGCCTCTTTAAATAAATATTTTTGACTTACGCCCTACGAGGCACGGAACAATGAAAAAGAAGAACTGTCAATCGAACATCAGATTGACTTTTCTAGTTTTCGTTAAGTAAGGGAAAAAACTACAGCTTGGCAACATAACAATATTTTGCTTTACAACGTCATCGTTTTTTTATCGTAAATAAACTATATATAGAATTTCTTGATTTATGATAATGTTGATTGCTATTTCATAAAAAATAGTATGTGTACCTCGTAGTAAAAGCACAGTCCCGGACTTACGTGCAATTTCCATTGTCATCTGCAAGTGTATAGTTTTACCACTAGATACACAATGTACTGTTATTCTTTCTCAAACGCACAAAAAGTAGGTACGTTATCTGCTAGAGATGATAGTATTAATGAAAAAATGTATGTTTTGCGACGCCTACTGTTACCTCAGTTGAACATTGATTTTCGCAATTTGATTCTTCTTAACATATATCAAAGAACGTGTAAGTATCCGTTTCATGTTAATGATAATCCAACGGTAACATATCATGTAAACTGAAGGGTCAAGGAAAATTTGCAGTCTTTTTCCAAACGAAGCTAAGAAAATAATTGAATGTTTCTTGAATGTCAGAAATATCTCACATCTAATCAGTTCTATCAAGATAATTAATGTTAAGGACACAATTTAGATTTAATAGACACTGTGTAATATGATCATAATAATAAATTCTCACTGGTCACAATTGAGTGGTTCGAAAATGTTAATTTCCATAAAAATGCAGTGGAATTTTAAAATTCCAAAGTTCAGTCCTACTGGAATGTAATACATTATACATGATGAAATGGTCGAATGGGATTATTTGATTATTACATTGAACTCTCTTCGAGTGACAGTTGCTAGAGGACAAGAAGCCCAAACATTTTATGGTTAGCATTCATTGATTTTTATGATTGAATAAACATGAAAATATATATAATATGATAAAGTCTTTGAAGCAATATTGTTATTCGAAAGAATATTGTAGCTTGCGTTTATTCTGAATAATGACAGGTAGCGTCCTCGAATCATCTCAAAGAAAGCGTTCAAGGTTGTGATCCAATTTAAAGTGAAATTACTACGGATATAGCATACATAATTCTATATGAAAATTTATGCATGTCAAAGAGCAAGTATACGGTCACATTTTAACAGCGTTGCCATAGTAGTATGGAGATTGAGGGATGAGATTATGTTGATATTCAATATTATCATAAAAATCTTTTCCCGTTAATTTTTTTTTTATTGATAAAGGCAATAAACATACATGTAATTAAATTAACTGTCTCGACCCTTACTTCGTGGAATCTACTCATATTTGTGTTTTAAATGAAACTCAATGTTTCTAGCTAATTCCACAATATAATGAAAATATAATATAATTTTTCATTATATTGTGGAATTAGCTAGAAACGTTGAGTTTCATTGAAAACACAAATACATGTAATTGTATGAGGCCTGGATATATTAGTCCAGACAACGAGTGCTCATAAAAGGGTATAGAGGGGAATCTTTGGGACACAATTTTGACTTCGTAACTTTGTTTGAACTAGTTAGGAGGTGCGAATATATCAAAAGTCCCCGCCCGTCACCTATGAGCCAGAAGGAAGTGGGGGTTTCAATGTCCCATTTTTGGGTTTTCGCTTAAGTCTCGGAAACTACACGTCTTAGCAAAACGACCGTTTTATACAAAATGAAAGCTGGTTAAATTTGCTACAAGTTTTACTTTGTCAAGTTTTTCGATATCTTGTATAGTTTTCGCATTATCTGCTATTGAAAGTTTGTAATTTTGGAAAAAAATCATTTTAGCCTCAACCCTTCAACTATGCACCTAAAAAATAAATTCTGGCCAAGGGGTTGTAGAATATTAAATTCCCTTCAATAATATATATACAGGGTGTTTCCTAAGTAATCTAAAATATTATAGTCGGCTTATGAAAGGAAGAGTAATAAAGTGTTTATATTATTTTCATTTTTATTTTCTGAATAATTGTAAAAATTATGTATTCTGTCTTTGAAAATTTTATTTATTACTTTTTTGGGATAATCATTCAAGCTCACTGCATGTTTTGCTTTGATAATGCTTGTTTCTCGAAATTCTAAATCAGAGAGTTTGATAGCACGATCTGCATGGCCCATCACTACTGCCTTTTTTTAAGTAATATTGTTTATTAAATTCCCCGCAATAACTGCGAAGCTACTTATATCGGCCAAACGAGTCAATATCTTGAGAATCGACTAAAGAGCCATAAATATGTTAAAAAAATTACTACAGCCCTGACTAATCATGAAAGGAAAAAAACCATCAGTTTAATTATGCAGAGACAAAAATTTTGAAAACAGAAAATAATTTGAAAAAAAGAGAGTTCTAAGAGATCGTAGCAATTCAAAAATCATTGTACTATATAAATGACAAAAAAACATAGATAAACTCAACACAACATCCATTTCACTCCTTTAAACAATATAACTAGTCTCGTATTAAAACCACACTATGCCACTAACGGCATCACGATATATAATACCTAATACATTTTATGAATGTAGGAGTTGTTGTTTTTTAAAGAGTGTTTTCTTCAAACATTTTAAAGTTGTGTTGTAATCATGTAAAACGTATTATTTGTGTTAAACGTTCAATGTACATTCATAGACTACACTTTGAGGCAAGTTTTTTGTAATTCAATTGTTTGTTTACTATTCACAATCTAATTTGCTTTAGTTTGAAAAAGGTCTAAATTTAAGACCGAACCGTCACCATTTTGTTTGCTAAAATGCCATTTTAACCATTTTAATAATGTTTTAATCGACTAAGACCCAAGAAAGTCTTGTAAAAAATATAGATACATTTAGTCGAAGAACCTCAAAAACTTAATAAAAGATATATATATATATATATATATATATATATATATATATATATATATATATACATATATATATATATATATATATATTACAATATTTTGTTGATTTTCGGGTTATTGCTGTCACTAGACTAATAAAACTCTTTTTATCTATTTATTCAATTTTTCCGCTATATTTCATAGCTTCATCAGGAATGAACTAAAATAACATAACAAATTTAAAATTACTTCAAAAAACAACACAATTAAATAAAAATAACTTACAGATATTAGAGTACGCCCTCAAGTGATACAAACATTTAAATGGTTAAAACAGTACTGATTAAAAACGTATATGTATAAAATATAAAATAATTATTGCTAATTGATGCTAGTTTTTTGCTGAAAAGCATATAATATCGTAAATAGAGTACTTGAAAGAATATATGTTTGCAAAACATTTCATTTAAAATGTACTCAATGGAAGATACACAGGTTTATAACAGATTTAAAATGCTGCAGTATATGTTACTTAATTGATTAGTATCTGTTTTGTAATTAATGTTGTTTTTTTGTTATCTTTTTATGTGATACATTTGCAGAAACAAGCGGCTCTTGTAGTTATTTGAGTGACCAAGATTTTTTACCCCAGAAAAGTCGAAAATATGTCCGGTTTTTTGATGGTGTTCAACAGTAGCACATCTGTTTTTGCCTAACCGGCAATCACTCTGGTGTAAAGTTATACGCTGCTTGAGCCATTGTGATGTTTTACCAATATATGTGCATTGACATTGACCACACGGTATCTCGTAAATAACGTTAGTGTTGTACAGAATAGGTGTTTTATCCTTAAGTTTCGTAAATATATTAGAAATCTTTAATGGGGTATATTTTGCAATCCTGATATTTGGAATTTCTTTGAAAACGGACACAATTCTGTTTGTTAAAGAACTTACATATGAAATCCTTCTATCAGAAGCATAATACTGTAATGGCTTTAAAGAACAGAATATTGCATATTTCTGATGACCAATTTCTACAGAAAAACTTGTAACAATTGTATTCCGTATTTGTAAATAATGGGTATCCAAAACATATGTTGAAAAAGCTTATATTTAACTCAGACTATTATGACGGACCAAGGGACTTGAATGAAAAACAAGACACTATATAGAAGGATTCCATATGTAAGTTCTTCAATAAACGCTAAAAGGAGCTATTGGGAGTACTTTTAACAGTCCCATTAAATACTAATAATTACAACAGAGAATTCAATATCATAAAACAAATAGCTGATAATAATAATTACGATCCAAATTTGATTGACAATATTATAAATAAAAAGATAATGGAACAGACTTTAGAACAAGTATTCCCTTCTGATGAAAATAAATAATTTAAAAGCTTAACATACTTTGGAACACCATTCTTAAAAATTAAATCATTTTTAGAAACTGTATTTCCTTTAAAAACTGATTACAATTTGTCCAAGCTCATTAAAAATAACAAATCTAAATCTTCAAGATTAAACAAATCAGGAGTTTACAGTTTGTGAAATTCTAGTTTTAGAATTTCTGAAAGTTCTACCGATATAAATTTTATCACAGTTACCATTACCACATTTTAATTTACACAGCGTGTCCACGGATGGGGTATCCTATAGGTGAAAAATGTTTAAATATTAGTTTTATTGAAAAAAATTATTCTTGATAGAAACTTTTGCTTATTCTGAACCTCCATAAAATGAAATACAATTCAAGTTTTTCAAAAACCGTCTCATTTTACAGCCAGTTTTATGAAAACCTTATGAATTGTTGCACTCGAAAATAATGTATTAATCTAGTGAGTGGCGTTTACGATGTACCAAGTAACTGTCAACATTTTTAAATAATTTTCAAATTGTCATTCTATAATAAATATTTGACAACAATGTTGACTATTCAAGAATTATAATCACTATCAAAAATAACAATACAGAATAATAATGTAAAAAACACGAAGTAAACAAAAAATATCTATTCAATATATCCTCCCCGAACTTCAAAACATCTCTCAATTCTCTTTCTAAATTCTTTGTAAGCATTTCTGGGGTAATTTCGTCAACGGCGTCAATGATAGCTCGTTCCAAGTCTTCATTATTATGGTTTAAATTATTTGCGTAAACTTTTTGTCTTAAGTCGCTGTTGGGGACGATATTCCCCACCAAAACGTACTTCAGCACTTCAGTACCTCTAGCGGTGATATTTAGGAGTAGGCAGTTGCTACTTACTACAATAGGCAATAGTGTTTGTAATAACTCAATAACTATGTTCTGTATAGTGTAAAAAAATGTATATAGTGTAAATAAATTGTAAATAGCAACAAATCGTTTATCTTACAGTCCATTCAAAATTAGTACCAGACATTATGGTCCTTCGAGCCGGATATTTCGTAAATAAGCTTGTGACACCGGCAATAGCAAAAACGCTGTCATCCAAAGGAAATATGTGCATAAGTATGTGATCTGTGTACCCTATGAATTCATGAAATAAATATTGATGGAAAAAATGCTATCAAGACCAGGATGATCAAGGAATTCATAAAAAGGAAGGTCAGTAAACACGAGGGTAGCCGCTGATGCTAGAGCCACCTAGCGTTGATCCAGTAGACACCAAAAGTATAGAGAGTCACAAAGAAATCTGCAACCACAACAAGGTATGAGTTACAGATTCTGATGCTTGTCAACAAATCGTCTAGATGGCGCTTGCAGATGTAAATTGTAAATAAATCGGTGATAAAAGTCATAATCATATTTGTATTTGTAGGAAGGCATATACTTGCCACATTTAACCTATAACTTAGTATACATATATATATAATAATTTTCCGTTTGCAAAATTTATTCATGTAAACAAAAAAAATCATGGATACCAAACAGATAAACATTTTAAAAGAAAAGAGAGATCAGTGTAAGGCATATTTAAATAGGATAGAAACATTTATATCTGAAAGGCAAGATACTGAAATTACAATTCTCATTTATGAACAAATTCTAACTAGAAAAGATAGGATCCATATTAATTTTGACACATATCAAAATCTCAATGCGGAAATAAAAACTATTGACAAAAAAGATAATGAAAATGTTGTTGAATATGAGGATAGGTATTTTGACATAATTTCTATAATAACTTGTGTCATAACCTTGTAAAGTATGAATAAATTTCGGTTTGAATGGATGAATTTTGTTTTGCTTAAATATTTTCTGTAAGTGACTGTTGCAAAAACCAACCTCCACTGCTCTTTTTCGTAGGCTCAACTTGGGATTTTCCCTTAACGAATGCATAGCTAGTGCACTAGCTGCATCATCCTCCTCAATGTACACCTTTTTCAATTTCTTTTTGTCTTGGACAGATCCTGTCTCATCAAACTACTTTATTAATGTTTTTAATCCACACCGCGTACTGGATATTTTTCGTGAAATTTTGCAATTGCATACTGGTATGAAACTTCCTCAATACCATAACACTTAATAAGATATACTGTTTGTTGAAGAGTTAACATTGTTGTCAAATATTTATTAAATAATAACAATCTTATAATTATTTATAAAAGTTGAAAGTTACTTGGTACATCGTAAACATTAATCACTAGATTAATACATTATTTTCGAACTTAGTGCAAAAATTTATACGGTTTTTATAAAACTGGCTATAAAATGACGCGGATTTTGAACAACTTGAATTTTATTTCAGTTTACGGGGTTTCAGAACAAGCAAAACTAATATTTAAACCTATCGGATACTCCATACGTGAACACGCAGTATAAATTAAAATGCAGTAATGGCAACAGTGATAAAATTTATACCGGTAGAACTTTTAGAAACTAGAATTTCAGAACACAAACGTAGCTATGACAATAAAAAATTAGATTCTAACTATTCAAATCATTCACTGGAAAACCAACCCACTTTAAACCCAAATTTTGAAATTTTACTTGTAGAACCTAAATCCCTTAGATTAAATCTTTTAGAAGCTCTTGGGATAAATAAAAACAAATATTCGGATAACCTTTTTAACGACCAAATAGGTATCAATCACTCTCCTTTATTAAGCCTTTTTACCTAGAAGATAGTTTAGGAATGTTTGTAGTGAATGAACTTCCAGGTAAACTTTTTCAATGCCTTTGTTAATATTCGTAGAATTTTGTATTCATGCACTGTATATGTTAAAACATTTTTTCATTATACCTTCATTCATATGAGAAAGCTACTGTGTTAGCGAAACGCGTCACTAGTTTAAATATAATGAAGTATTAAACAATTTAAATCGTTTTATTTCATCCTACAGTATGGATCTTCATCAAATAAAAGCCTCATCTATTCAATTTTATAAACAAGTTTATTTAATCTTGGATTAAATCTTTACTTCATAAACTTTTATACATGTGTTAATTTGTCAACCTATTTTCTTTTTTCTAGCTATATTTCGAGCTTTTCTTAGATTTATTATACTTCTCGTTGTTATTTACTACATTTACCTCGGTCCCGCCTTGTTGAAATTGTAAACATTTACTTTAATTTTTCTCTGAGGTTCGACAAAAATTTATGGCTTTGATTAGAGTCAAATAATTGATTCTCAATAAGGCATTTCTTGTTGTCGGATCTCTGATAGCCATAACAATTCTATCTCTAAGGGTTTTTTCCTTATGTGATTGATTAAGGTCTACTAAGTTATAATTGTAAGTTTTTATTGGGTGGCGACAGTCTATCAGAAAGTGATCGACTCTTTCACCGTCTTGTTGTTGCCTCCTAGAGAAGATGTATCTCTCAAAACACTCGGTTTTTATTTGGTTCACATACTTTTCAATTTGCCCTATAATATTTCGTAAAATACTTAGATTTACCTTTGAACGTGCCTCGTCTTGGCCTGTGGACACTAAATATTCTTGGAAAGCGGTTCGCTAGAACTTCCACTCTGAGGATTGATTTGGTGCTTGCAGGTCAAAATCGGGAGTAATTTAACTGGTACGCTCCCATTTTCGTTGAAATTTTACTCTAAATCCTGTTATCAAAGCTATGTGATTGGATAACTTTTGTTGTGAAATTTTCTGACTGTAGAATCTTGTTGTTCCTGAAACTATGCACCTATAGTTTTAGGCCGCGATGTAATTTCACTCATTGTGTCAAGTCAATTGACAATTGTTTTGATAAATCAATATCATCGTGATATTGATTTATCGAAACAATTGTCAATTTTTTAGAATTTTCAATGACTTTTATTATATTGTGGAATTAACTAGAAACCGTGAGTTTCATTTAAAACACTAATATGAGCAGATTCCACGAGACAGTTAATTTCATTAAACATTATATGTTCAAAGTGCAAAAAATATGTAAATATAAAATGTTTGTCAAATTAATTTTTTTATTATTTTTTATGTGTAAGAATTTCATAAGTTTAATTTTTTCAAACTTTTCAAATATTTTTCAGTATAACGTTGTTTAAAAGTTTTTCTGATTTTCTGCAATGTTGATTATTACGAAAATTATATTAATTTCTAATAAAAACATCAAAATCTCTAAGAATAATTTTATTTTAAACTTTAGGATTGAATTATTCTAAAAATTGTATGGGGTCCTTTAAAGACCCCGCTTGGGCATCTAAGTCGATTTGATAAGCATGGGTATCTAGAGGTTAAATTACAATTAGATAGATCAGTAGATAGAAAATATATAATAAAACTTAATGAAATAAAACATCGCTCTCTTCGGTATTCAGTGTTAGTGGTCCAGTAGCTCTTTCAGCGTTATCGTGTAATTTCTAGTTTCATATTTGTCAGCATAACTAATAATTTCTTTCTTCACAGTAGGTATTTTTAAGTCACCGTGGACGTTAATATTGCACACATACTACGCAATATTTGATATATTAGGTGATTCCTTGTTCGAAAAAGTTAGAATAAACTTCACATTGTATTGTAATTTGTTCATATATTAGTAGTATGGTGTGAAAGTTTAGATTTTCTTCCAATAAGCCGATAGAGTTGATTATATTTTGGTTCTAATTCTTTCTCTGTTTTTTTCAACATAATCCTTTCACTAAAAATTCACATCAAGGGTAATAACAAGATATTTAGTATTCAGTGAAAGTGGTAGAATCATTTCGATATGTAAATTATGATATTCTTATTGGTGAAATTTTTATTAGATATAAACAATTGGTTTCTAATTAATAAATCTGCTTGAATAACCTGATCAATATATGAAAATGAAACTAAGCATATTCTGGAATGAAAAAAACGGAGCCCTTATTCTAAAACATGGCTCAAGAAAGGCAGATGTAGAGCAAACGTCTTTCTGTAGATCCTTCTAGTAATAAAGGAATATTAGATATAAGATATTTCACAATTTCACGTCACCAATTATTGTAGTATACTGAGAAAGTAAATGTTGGCGGCATCCTGGATAAATGAATGTCAACTAGACATGGTGTGGAGGTCAAGGATATGGAAGATCTATTTTAATGTATTCCAATATAATCGTTTTCAGTCACGGACAGCATTACTTTTCGAATAGAAATTTTTCTCAGTCACGAGAAAAGACAACAATATGTGTTGTCTTTAAACTGATGTTTTAGAAGTTAAAATTATCAAACATGTTGCCAGAAAACGAAGATTTTTCAGTTTAATTTGATAAAAGAGCTACGCAATACAAATAGATATTCAATTCTTTTGCTTCGATCCAATATTAGAACAATTTTCGTGTAACATGTATGGACAACGTACCGTCTTATTTAATTATAAATTTGGCAGATGACATTCCGCAATTCATTCCAGGTTGAATAAATGGGTAAAACGGTACGTGAATTATTTAAATTACTTTTAGCCACGAAACGAATGAATCTTGTTTTATCAATGTTATTTTGGAAAAAGGTAAACTGAATTCAATGTTTTAAATTAGTATAATTGGTTTAATTAACGAATATAATATCTTCTTTATTGATAAACAAAAAGTAGGCTCAGTGTATAAAGGAGTGGACTTTAGGCTGAGAGGGTTGATTCCCGCAGCTGAAATGCACTCAGTGACATAGAAACCTGGACATCTAATAACAATTATTTTATTTCAAAAATATTCCACGTACATACTCGTATTTGTCATAGAAGCCTTAATACAAGATTAGAATTTGAGCGCTATTAGTTGAACATTCCTGTTTTAATTTCATTATTTTTTGCTGTAAGTACTGGACGAACCGGCCCATTCTGATATCAGAATACAGCTAACTGAGACCAAGAGAGGACGAATTGTTGTTTTTCGGGAAGCCGGACTGTCGTTCCGAGAAATTGTTGGGAGAATAAACAGGAGTGTGGATACTATTGTCAAATGTTATCAAGCTTGGCACCAAGAAGGACCAACACGAAGTGCCAAAGCCACACGACGAGTCAGCAGGACAACAGAGAGCTCTAACAGATCGTTTCTTTTCGACAAGGGTAATAGCAATTTAGTGGTTTACATAACATGAAAGGGTTCTTAGAATGTCAAGTGATTATAGACGAGTAAGAAGGTTTGGACTTTTTTAATAAAATTATCAAGTGCTTCACTACATCATTTCCTCTTCGCTCTCGTAAAAATAAACATCACAAATCATGGTCTACGAAAGAAACAGGTACTTCATCCAAAAATATGAGATCACTCATGTACATTAAAAAATTCACAGACAATCCTCACATACTCAGTTATACCAATAACTATAAAATATTGTATCGGAAAACTATCAAATCTATTAACCAAAACTATTATAACAATCACATCTCTCGAGCTAAAAATTCTTCGAGAGAAGCTTGGTCTGTTATTAATGATTTAAGGAACAAACTTTATTGAACTCGACCCAGATGAACTTAACAATTATTTCGTAAACGTTAGTAAGAATATTAGATCTAAAATACCTCCAACTCGTGATGCTCTTTCATTCCTCGTCCTTTCTAAAAGAATCTTCCTTAGACTAATAGATACATTTGATCTACTGCAAACCATACTCAGCATTTAAATCAAAATTCCTGTGGCATTGATGGGTTATCAGCTAAGTTATTTTTGAATATTCCAGATACAGTTATTGACGTTTTATGTTCTCTAATCAATGAATCCGTTGAAAACGGTCTCTTTTCTAACAACAGCTATAATTCTTCCCCTCCACAAGGGTGGCGAGAAACATAATATATATAGTTTATTCAGAATAAGTATTTGACAATATATAAGGTAATAGAATTTTAAACTTAACAATATCTACCTCTGATCTGGTAAAAAATTCAATCACCTTCAATGCCAAAAAAGTATTCAATCAGCTACCTTTAGAATTAAAAGTGGCAAATACATTTAATTGGTTTCGGAGATTGACAACGGCGTTTCTGCTTGAAAGACTTATTATTCAGTGGCAGAATCCTGCAATCTACCCTAGACTTTTGAGTTACATTGACGTAGTTCGATATTTGGTATGATGTACAATGCTGACATTGTATTATAATTATTAATTTAAATTTGTATTTTATATATTATGTTTTGTACTGTTAGTATAGTCAGTATTTTTTATATTATTTTTTGTTTTTTTAATATTTTTTATATTTTTATCTATTTTTAAATTATGTCGCTCTGTCCATAAAATTGTAAGAAAATTTCATGACAATAGAGGTTATGTCTCTCTCTCTCCCTCTCTCTCTCTCTCTCTCTCTCTCTCTCTCTCATACCGACCCTAGTTGGATGATAGATCGAAGAAATCGACTTCAGTGATGCCTAAGAACGACTTGTGTGGAATCAGGAATGGAACACTATCGTCTTTAGTGAATTTCGGTTCTGCCTAGGCATGATGATAAACGAGGGTGAGAATGAGATGAAGCAAACGTCATAACTCTTAATTTTTTGTTGAACGGTATATACATCACACTGTTGGAGTTATGGTATGGGGCGCCACTGATTATGACTCAAGGTTACCTTTAGTCTTCCTTGGGGGCAATATGAATACACATCGAGACATTCAAGAAATATTGGAGCCTCATCTGATACCCTACCTCAGGACGGTTCAAAATCCAACTTTTCAGCAAGATAACGCTCGGTCACATACAGCAAGACAAACCTTGGATTACTTTCACCAGGCCATACCTTGACCTCCCAAGATCCCCTGATTTGTCCCCAATAGAACATGTGTGGGACATAATTGGTATAAGGGTTTAAGTAATTTACAGCATCCTCTTAGAGCTCTGATGGATCGTCGACATGAGATAGATGTGGTATGGAATGAGATAGAGTTTGTTCAGAGATATTAGAAAGTAACTAAGTGACTCCTATTAGGAAAGTTCTAAGTCAGCTGTAAAATTGATATATGGCCGAACAGGTCCATACTTTGCTCAGAATTTAATCATGGTTGTGTAATAACAATAAGTAAGCCATTAAATAATACTTTATTTCTGTGTAAATATGAAATTATAACTTGTTTTAAGGGATTAACCACTACCATCTAAATAACAAAGACAGGGTGCTCTGGCGTGACGTCACTATAAGAAGATGAAGCTGTATACAAAACTCCCGCTATGTAGAAGAAGTCAATGCAACTGCCGTTTTAGAAGCAATTTTTAAAATCGTTTGATATTTTCGAAGGGCCTCCTGTCAGACGTGAACTGAGCCCTTAATGGCACACCATTTGTTTTTTTGCAGAAAAAACAAAGTTTTATATCAAAAACCGTCTTTAAAAAAATGTTCAATATTACTTTAAAGTATAAATATAACTAATTGTAGATTAATAACATGTGCAAACATTATTTAGTTTTACTACAACTTTTTTCAAAATATGTACAGAAGTATGTAGAAGTTATCAGTAAAGAAAAAAGAATTACTCACAAGTTTGAAGTATCTGTTAATATATTTAAAATTTAAATTTAATAATCAATTTATGCAGTCAAAGTATTTAATTTTCTGCGGGCTGCTTTTTAGATTCCAGAATATTATAGAAAGTTTATTAGTGTCTAGTTTTTTGACCCTGTTTTATTTGTTTTCATAGGTTTATCTTTAGGCGAATTGTCTTCCCTAGGTCTTTTTGTGCATTCAGGATGTTGGTTTGAAATTTCTTCAATATAAGGAATGTTGTTTCTATATCTAATGACCACATTTTCTCCCGCACCTTTTCGGTTATTCAGTGAATGGTATATTGATGCGAGTTCTTCAGCTTGCTTTTTCTTCTATCACATTCAATTTTCACGTTGGGATAGGTCGCAGTTCCTAATTACCTTTAGCATATCTTCATGTCTGTTCAACTCAACCTTCATAGGTCTTTTTTATCGAGTTGAATCTTTTCCAATCTTTGAATGCCGTGTATAGTTAATACATCCGGAGATAGTATTTCGTTGAAAATATTGTTAACAGTTCTCTCTGAATCGGGTGTTTCTTCCAGACCAAATATTACAATATTTTTTCTCTTTCAATCCTCATTTTTAATTCGTTGTATAACTCGGATTCATTGTTAAGTTGAGAATTGTTTTCGAGTGCATTTACACGAGAGGGTTGGTCATCACAGACGTCTTGAATAGACTTAATTTTATTTGAACACTCATCAAGTTTTTCCCCAGATCTAACATTATACTTTGGAGATCAGCGAAACTTTGTATTGTTGCGTAAAAATCATTTTGAGGGTTGTTTCTACATCGGTAACATTTTGATCAGCCATACTGATATTTTTCGAAGCAAAGTATCCGGACTAAGGAGCTTAACTTGTTGATAGAGGAAATTACCCACCAATTGCTAGAGAAAAAATATTTATAAAACTGAACTAATCAATAAATACTATTTTTTTACTTGAACTTCCTTAATTATATACTTATAATTTAATGTAAACTGTTTGTACTCACTGTGACTGATATTTAAATTAAAATAAACAGATAGATGTAAACACAGATAACCCACAGATAGATGAGACACTGATTGTGGCGCCATCTAAAGAGCCTGTCGAGTAAACAATTGACTGATGTTGAATAGATTTCTGTAATTTTAGGTTTTGGCGGTACATGCAAATTTACTGTATTTTAATTATTTTATCTCAAAATAATCATTTATAGTCCATCATTCAACATTTTATTCAATTTAACTCAATAATGATTAGATGTTGAGTTAAATCGAATGAAATATCAAATGATGGACCATAAATGGTTAATTAAATTGAAAAAATAAAACAGTAATCATATAAACAGTTTATTTATTTTGGTATAAAAATACACAACAAATAATTTCTTTCACAAAGTACTTTTCTTAACAAACAGAATGACAATAAATAAACTATCATGTAAAAACAATGCAATAATTAAAAAATAATTTAAGTAACATACATTTTCTAGATTGGAGTATCATTAGATTTTTAAATGACGTTTAATCAAGATAAAAGTAGAAAATTATTTATGATAAGTTTATATTAATTTATTATTACACTCGTATAAACACACAGAGCTGGACAAACTGCTGGAGTATAACTGCTACTTATTTAATAAAAAAAGTGTTAGCAATGAGTTGTTAAATACTATTTTTGGCAACTTTCTGTGAAAGAAAACATTTGAGTATAATTACTGTGAACGTTAGAACAAAAGTAATTAAAATATTTTTATAGGAAAAGTTGTTAAATACTGCCCAGCTCTGTAAATACAAGGTGCAAAGTAATTATATATAAGAGTGCTAAACAGCACTTGTGACTGTACAACATTTAAAATAATATATCTAACATTTCATTTTCACTTAAAACATATCTTTATTTCTTTACTCGAAAAATTAAATAGGTTTATATCATAAGCTTAAGCCTAGTATATTGCATATTTGTATATTTCTACATTTAAAACCATTCCGTTCTTATGAAACCATCACATAAGGCAGTTTAAGTTACTCTGCAGCTCCTGGCAGTCTGTTATTGTTAAAATGTTTCTTAA
This sequence comes from Galeruca laticollis, assembly GCA_963921935.1. Taxonomy (NCBI): domain Eukaryota; kingdom Metazoa; phylum Arthropoda; class Insecta; order Coleoptera; family Chrysomelidae; genus Galeruca; species Galeruca laticollis. The sequence continues at coordinate 176,420,359 of OY998177.1, forward strand.
GGGCTCTTAAAAATCCCACCGTCTCGTGGAAGTCCTTTCTCGTTTCTGGTTGAGGTTCTACAAGTAAACACACAAAATAACAACAATAAATAAGTAAACAAACAAATATGTTTGAAAATTTATGTCAACAAAAGAAAACAAAATGCGCTTACTATCGAAATAATAAGTTTACACATGTTTTTGTACTAAGCCAAAAAAATATCAAAAAATGTTTGAACGTATACATTTGTTTGGTTTTTTTGAATTCCTTTTTTGAAGCTTTCGATTTTTTTAGGATTTCTTTATTTTTAACTATTTTTTTATTTTTTGTCTTTATTGGATATTTTGCTTACCGCTAGACCAAATACTTAGACGTAATGCCTCAACGAAAGTTAATACTCACTTTCATTTCCCATAAATTGTCACACGATGGGCTATATATGAAAATCGGCAAGGGGCAATAGCTTCCATCCCATATCTGGTAGAGGGAATATAGCTATAACATAAAATAAAACCCAGATTATTATTTTTTCAATGGATACATTTTAAAATGGAATTGTCTGAGTATGGTGTACACACTAGATATGAATTGAGTGAATGAGAAGACGAGTACTGAGTATGTCATTTCATTAAAATTCCAGCTAAGCGCTTTCAGCCATTAGATCATTCTCAAAGCTGTCGACAAGAGAAAAACATACAACAGGTACAATGTACACACAATGAAATAAAATGTTTGATGTTACCGCATTATTTAAGTGAAATTTGTTGAAATTACCCTATAAAGAGGGTGTGCACACATATCATTTAGTTGGTAATTTCAAATTAGACGTTTCGTTATGTGAATTACAATTGTACACACTCTTTATAGAGTAATTTTGACAAATTTCAGTTAAATAATGATGTAACATCAAACATTTTATTTCATTGTATGTAGCAGTTACAGGGTTTGATGTTTTTTGACACCTTCTGTATATTTTTTTCTTGACGAGAGCTTTCAGAATGGTCTAATGGATGAAAGCGCTTACCTGGAATTTTAATAAAATTACACACTCAGTACTCGTCTTTTCGTTCACTCAATTTACATTTTAAAATGTCCAAAATTATAACATACTATATTGAATACAATAAAACTTACCATAAATTTTTGTTAATTTCCACTCATATGGGAAGGCAAATCAAACTGTCTTAATAACCTCTCTTCGTCTTTCTTAAATCTAAACAAACACTGTTTTTGAAAATGAAGGGATCATATCCTCCATCGTTTCCTAGTCGACAAATTTAATGATTTATTACCACTGCTTTTCAGCCATATTAATTTTATCTTCCTGGGTTGGAGGAACAAAACTGTAAAAAGAAATATTTACTTTATTAATGCAGCAATTTTCAGTTTAGCTGATGTAAAGAACAACCATGGTCTCTAAAGTTGTCGATTAAATTAGTAAATATTCTGTGTTTTATAAAAATAAAGAGAATAGTTGTTAATTGAGAAAGAAAAAATGCTCATATTTTTTTAATAAAACGAGTACACCACTTATTAGACTCCTTCAGAATACACTTTGACATTGTCTTTCCAAATAATAACAATAAAGCAACGAAACAACAGATAAATATTACACTATAGCAATTAAAAAATACACCAAAATACCGTAACCTTATAATAACCTCTACACATGAACTAAGAAATTATAACAGTATAACATATAACATGTGGGGACGAGCAATATGATATCGCGCATATGCAGTAATAAAAATCAATAAAATTACTAACGACGTTACAGTTTCCGTTAATCTTTTGGAATTATCAACCGATTTTAGTTACTCGACAGGCTCTATAGATGGCACGGTCTGCAGTGTCCCTAGCCTGGGTGTAAACACGACAGCAACACAAACAGCGACCTTTCTCGACGCCTGCTAGAACCGAATTCCAGTCGAAGACCATTCGTATGTTAGCTAAAGCCACATGGTACGTCTCAAACCAAACCCTTCATGAGGGCCTCAACATTCCCTTCATAGATGATGTGATTACCGACCACTCCAGAAAATATATGAATCACAGTGCAAATCATCCAATCCATCTCATAGATGAATTATTCAACACTCCACTGATTGACAGACGCCTAAAAAGTCTTTGGCCAGAACACCTTGCTATTAGGTGAATTCCAGAGGGGTGCAATGTTAGTTCGCCTCCTCGTGGTGCACCCTGGGTAACGCTAAAGAACTAACAATCTTGGCAGCCAGATAATCATTGTGATCTCCTGGCTAAAACACATGATGAATGCTAAGCTAAAAAACTCAAACGGCCCTTCTCAGGACCTATTGACTAAAAGTCTTGGACCTAGTCTCAAGATATGCCAACTTAATATAGAAGGAACAAGCTGGGCAAAATGCCAAGTTCTAGAAAAAATTTTAAGATCTAATGATATCGACGTTGTCGCTATACAGGAAACCCATACGGAAAATATAGAACAACTAACTAAAAGAGGCACCATACCAGGATACGACCTGCTGGGAGCTGTATACCATCGTGCTTATGGCGTGGCCACCTACGTTCGCTCCAATGTTGAGAATGCACAGTTCTGCTCGGCATCGGATTCGGACAATATCCAGCAAGTAATTGTTAAAATTGGGGGCATAACCATCAACAATATATATAAACCTCCCGGCAACTCATGGCCACCGAATGTGCTTACAACTCTGCCGCACCCGGCTGTCTATGTGGGAGATTTTAACAGCCACCACACTCAATGGAAGTATAAGAACAACGACAACAACGGTGAAACTCTAATAGACTGGTCAGAAGACAATAAGACGTACCTTATCTTCAATGCAAAAGACCGGGGATCCTTTAAATCAGCAGCGTGGAATCAAGAATATAACCCTGATCTCTGCTTTGTGAGCACAGATGATGAAGGTATGCCAGTTCACGCTACTCGCACAATTATGTTAGACTTTCCACACAGTCAACATCGACCAGCGATGATTAAAGTCGGAATGAGTATCCCTCTGGTTAGGTCTTTTCCTCGCCCAAGATGGAACTTCAGGAAGGCACGTTGGGATGATTTTTCCGGTGGTCTTGATAAATGCCTTGGTTGGGTTCCCCCTGAAGCAGGTAATTACCAGAGGTTTGTAAACGCTACAATCGAAACAGCGAAGAAGACCATCCCCAGAGGCTACCGTAAAGAATACGTACCAGGGTGGACCGATGAATGTGAGCAAGAGTATCAGCGTTTCCTAGAGAGCGAGGACAGAGAAATTGCGGATGACTTACTGCTTAAAGTGGATGCGGCGCGGCGCGAGATGTGGACGGAAACTGTTGAAGGTTTAGATTTCAAAATATCTAGTAGGAAGGCCTGGTCACTTTTAAGAAAACTGGGCGGTGATCATAAAACAGCGAATACTGACAAAAAATTATCAGCGAATAAAATAGCAACACATATTGTCTCCAGAACACCAAAGGACAGAGACCACGCCACTCTAGTCAAACATGAGCTCACGAAACTAAAGACCTCTTGTGAAGAGCTGACCGATTTCTCTAGCCCATTCACTATTGACGACATAACAGAGGTTCTTAAGGATATTAAGTCTGGAAAGGCCCCAGGACCCGACGGGATCCACTCGGAGTTCTTTCTAAATTGCGGAAAATACACTAAGAAATGGCTAGCTATGTTCTTCACAGATATCATGGAGAAGGGTAAAATTCCTCACGCAATGAAGCAATCAAAAATCATTGCTATTTTGAAACCTGGGAAAACGGATGACGATCCAAAAAGTTATCGCCCCATAGCACTGCTGAGCATGATATATAAACTCCTAGAAAGCGTACTTCTTAATAGAATAGGGACTAAAATTCTTGAGCGAGTTCCGATTGAGCAGGCTGGATTTCGACCAAAGAGAAGCTGCACAGACCAGGTTATGTCGTTAACAACGCATATAGAAGCAGGATTCCAAAAAAATTTAAAAACATCGGCCGCTTTTATTGACTTGTCAGCAGCTTATGATACAGTGTGGAGACACGGTCTCCTATATAAGCTCATACAAATAATTCCATGTGCAAGAACAATTAGACTTGTTGATAATATGCTCGCAAATAGAACTTTCCAGGTTATACTCCACAATCAAATAAGCTCTTCAAAGATACTGAACGAAGGGCTACCACAAGGATCTGTTTTGGCCCCACTGCTCTTCAGCCTATACTTATCTGATATGCCGGAGACTAAATCGAGAAAATTTGGCTATGCGGACGATTGGGTTATAGCTACCAGACATCAATCTTTTGAGGAAACTGAAGAAACGTTAACAGTTGACCTAAGAACACTAGGAACTTACTTTCGCAAGTGGAGATTGAGGCCCAATCCTACTAAGACAGATACGTCTTGTTTCCACCTCTGCAACAAAGACGCAGCCAGAGAACTCCAAGTTTACTTCGAGGGAAGACTCCTCCACCACAACACTCACCGAAAATATCTAGGAGTTACTTTGGATAGAACGCTGTCCTACAGAAAACATTTAGAAAACACAGCTGCCAAACTGCGAACGCGAAATAACATCCTTCACAAACTTTGTGGCACAACATGGGGCTCTTCTGCTAACACCTTATGCACCTCAGCAATTGGACTTGTTTATTCGGCCGCAGAACACAGTGCTCCTGTTTGGATAAACAGTGCACACACACATAAAGTTGATGTCCAATTAAATAATACCATGAGGATTGTATCTGGCACCCTGAAATCTACTCCCATACACTGGCTTCCTGTGCTAAGCCACATACCCCCACCAGACCTGCGACGTAAAACTGCCCTCCTTCGTGAGTATGAAAAAAGTCAAGAAAATCCGTTACTGCCTATACACGCCGACGTAAGCGACTTGGACAAGAACAGACTGCGTTCCAGAAGACCCCCCATGAGAACCGCCAAAGAGCTGGATGCCTTAGAGTTTAATTCTGCACACTTTTGGGAACGAGAATGGAGAGACGCATGTCCAGCCCACTGTAGAGATCTTCCTTGTATAACAGAGAAGCCACCTGCCTATGAGCAACCACGGAAAATATGGACCTCCATTAACCGAATACGCACTGGCCATGGTAGGTGCGGGGATTCACTCTACAAGTGGGGAAAAACACCATCTCCAGCATGTGACTGCGGTGCGGCTAATCAAACAGTTCACCACATCGTTACAGAGTGCCAGAAAAGAGCCTGCAACGGCAATTTCAACGACTTCCTGTTAGCTACCAAAGAAGCGATTGATTATATTTGTAAATTAGATGTTTGTCTGTAATTCGATACGTGTGTCATATACCTATATATTTATGTTTATATTTTATATTTTTATTGAATTAATTTATGTCATGTGTTTCTGTGCCATACGATAAATAAATAAAATAAATCTAATTAACAGTGCTGTATATCCTAGTGACATCGGGAAAACAGTAACATTGTCTACATCTGAAAATATTTTTAAAAAATTAATCATTGGAATGGCCAGTTGGTTACACTAAGACGTAATCATTATTTGACCAACAACAATCAAGCAGGGTTATAGTCAATATAGTCTGTATAGACGTAACTTTAATACAGTTTAAGTTATTATAACTCTATCAAAGTATTTATCAATTATTATTTGAGTTGATTAAAACACATTCTGTTTCTAACTGTCCTTTATTCATATAGGAATGAAATACCCATATTTGCAAGGTATAAAAAGATAGATACAAAAACCAATCCAATTAATCAGTGGTAGGTAAGTTTGCCACAAGGATTTTTGTTTTGACGGGTCTACCACACTTCTTCTTTGTGACTTTTCTTGATTTCTCCGCTTTTCCGCTCGAAAAAGTTCAAAAGCGTTAGACTTTCCAGGGTCTTGGAATCAAGCCCCCATCTTTTTTCATCTCAACTTAGGTAATGGAAATTTTGCTGCAAATGCAGACTTAAATTAGTTGGACAACAATTTTCCTTTCATTGACGTGTCTACCGCCCAAAGCATGCCAAAATGACAGGGTATTTAAATCAATTACCACGTTATTAATTTTCACTTGAATCAATTGTAAATAAAATTGATAAAGTCAAAAAGTGTTATTGTTCGATAAATTTCATGCCACATTTTTGTAGTTTGCCAACTAAAAATCGAAATTTCACGAGGTAGAATAAATGTAAATCGTAATTTGCAACACAAAAAATAGAAATTGTCATTACTTTTCTAGGGCCCGGGAAAGTGTCATGATTTTCGACTTTTCCGTGTGGCGAAACGAAAGAATAGAGAAAAGAAAGCTGCAGAGAAAAAGTTTGGTAACTCATCAAAACGAATCTCTTCACTATCTATAAAATATGTGGTAATCATCTTTCCAAGGGGGCTTATTCGTGCAACAAGTATAAATGAGGACCATTTAAATTGTTTTTAGATATTTTTTCATATAAAATTGTTTACAACAAATTGTTCAAAGTGATTTGTTTTTATTGAAACATACTAAACTATAGCTGCATTAACCCTTTCACCACTATCGGGACTTATATATCCCAAGAGCCGATAATAAATCACTATTGGGTGAAATACGTCCAGAAATGCACGCGTTTTATCAATTTCAGTGTTTTTGAATATTTCCGTAGAACATTCGCCAAATATGGCAACATCAGATAAAAGTACATTGCTGTTTTCTAACCTATTTCACAACGTGTTCCCGGCCTTTAGGTGTTTTGTTTATCTTTTTACGCAAAACAAGTAACTGAAATTTGATAAAACTATCTTGTATGGTGGTCAAATATCGAAGGATCTGAGAGAATATAAGGTGAGTGAATAAAAACAATTTTTTGTATCAGTGAACTTCATGTTTTGTACTGTCTGATGTTTATGGGAATATGTGTCCCACCCGTAATCTCCGTTGGGACGAATATTACCTGTCGCATGTAAAATTATAACGTATATATTTTTTTCAGAATGAGTCGACGTGATCGTATACTGAGACAAAAGGAGCTGGAAGAGATTGCTAATAATATTAGTGATTTATCAGAGGAATCGGAGGAAGATCCATTCTATTGTTCTGATGAAGATAGTGATTATTGTCCTCCAGGACATGAAGCGAATTTAGAAGATGATATTGTAGTAGGAGCAGGGAGTGAATCAGATTCAGAAGAGGTCGTAGAAAGAGAAGGTGAAGAAGAAACAGAACAACATCCTCCTCGCCCAACCCAAACAGGTATTGTGAGGAGGCCCCCTACAGCTACTTTCAGTCCCAGAAAACAAATTCCTATTGAGGTTGAGGGTTCACTCCTTCTGGATTTAGACAGATCTGCAACTGAATTAGACGTATTTTTGAAGATATTTCCTAGAAGCTTACTTATACATATTGCTGATTCTACCAACAAACGCTTACACCTCATGAAAAAAAGAATATACAGAAAACTGATGCACATGAGATTATGCTGATTCTTGGGTGTACCCTGGAGATGTGTTATAACCGAGTACCAGAATTTTATAATTACTGGTCGTCTAACGAATCTCTGGCCAACAGTGTTATAAAAAAGGCCATTAGTAGAGACCGATGTACTTTGATTTTATCAAAAATGTATTACGCAGATCCAGAAAAGCCCGATGGTTGTTCAAAAACATACTATTTAGATGATGTTGTTGGCTGCTTGAAACAGACATTTCAACGCGCGAAAACGGACAGCCCTCATCGGTCAATTGATGAAACTATGACCAAGTTCAAAGGCCGTTCAAGCAAGAAGCAGTATCTCCCTATGAAACCAGTGAAAAGAGAAATAAAACTTTGGCAACGATGCGATGCAAAAACTGGATATGTATACGATTTGAATATTTATTCAGGCAAAGAACTTGAGAAGGCAGATGGTACACTTGGAGAAAGAGTAGTGCAAAAGTTGGCATCTACAATTCGTTCTAAGGATGTTTGTATTTGCTTTGATCGCTTTTTCACGAGTGTGAATTTGATGGCAAATCTACCTTTTGCTTGTGTCGGAACGTATATGAAGAATCGAAAGAACACCCCTCGTTTTTCTAATGATAATATGGCTCGAGGTGATACAGAGTTTTTGGTTAGTGATGAAGGTATTATTTCAAGCAAATGGCGAGATACTAAGGAGGTTCTAGCACTGTCGAACTGTCATTCAAATACAATAGATGTTGTGAAGAGAACTTTGAGAAATGGAGAAAAGGCAGAATTATCCCAGTGTTATCGCATTGTACAATATATATATATATATATATATATATATATATATATATATATATATATATACGGGTGGCGTTGATTTGGCAGACCAAAAAGTGTGTCTACGTATGATCTAGACCGTAAATCTACCAAATGGTGGCGTAAGGTTAGGTTATGTTAGGTTTTGATGACATCAGTTGTTAATTCGTGGATTATTTTTCAACAAATTCACCATAAGAAAATACAGCTCATATCATTTCTGGTGCCATTAGCCGAACAGATAATAGAGAAAGGCAGAGAGAAGGCTGCCGTAAAGAGACGTCTAAAATAAAGTGGAAAAGCGTGCGAAGACAATCTGTATAGCTTGTAACGTGCCTTCATGTAAAAATTGTTTTTTGTCTTTTCATTCATAAAAAAACTCAATAAAATATGTATGATAGTATATTGGCGTTGTCTGAAATGCGTACCAATGGGACATAACGATCCCGCAGAAGAAAACTATTGTGACATATAATCCCAGGACTTTTTGTGAAATCTATGTCATTCAAAAAAATAATAATATCTTTTCAATACCTTTTTCACCCATATCGATGAGTACATTCACCTAAAACGAAAATATAATCAAAAAACATATTCAGTGGTGAAAGGGTTAAATTTAACACGTTCCTTTTACCCAATAAACAATTACGTCAGCATAAAAGATTCCCAAATCTGATTGCCGCAGTGTATTATTTTTACTTCAATCGGAAGCGTTGAAACGTGTCTTCATGTACATACGTATGCCAGTTATATTTTTATAAATTTAACAAATCTCGTGATCTTATCTGATGCTAAATTCATGATGCACTGTCGCAAACTCGTTCACGATCTACTATTCTGTAATAACAGTTGATTTCAGGATCTATATGGATCTGCAGTAGTTAACATGAGGCAATATTACCTTGAAACTGCCACTTAATGGAGCAACTCTTCATTTCTGAAACATGATTTAAACACCAACAACATTACCGGTGGTATACAACAAGAATTGTGGATATGAATACAGAAGAGACGTTAAAATTATGAGTACACCTTAGTAGTCACTACATAAGTAAATATTGACTATCGTTCTTCCTGCTCAATACGGAAAGGTAAGTTTTATTGGTAGATGGATTGGAGTCAAAGTCAAACCACCTCGGTTCACACCTTTGGATTTTGCCGCACACACTTGATAAAGTGATGAAGCCTTCATTGAATTCTCTAACAACGTGCTAAAAAAAGACAAAAATACATTTACAGGGCTCCCGTAAGGGCTACTGGCGCATGTGTGCAAAAAAGGATTCTATCGCACCTCAAGGCATTTTGGATCACGTTGTTCAATACCTTGACAATATGTCATAGTGCGCGCCTACGAATAAACATTGCAACAGTGTAAAACAATGCTGTATTTGTTCTTCCTTTAAACTTCTTGGTGGTGGGGAAGTGTAGTGGGTACCACCTGTGGGTTATCCGTGGGTACCACGCCGTCAATTTGGTTTAGTGCGCGTTGACCGAGAAATTGAGTTGGGGTTTAAAAGTGTCTAGAAATTTTTTTAAAAGTGACTAGGAAAAATTTGCTAAAAAGTGTATAGGATTGAGAGTTGTTGAGTGGGCTTTTCGCTAGAAAGTAACCGGAGGGTTGTGTTATCTTGGGGTGTTAGGGGTTGGTGTTTGGAAGCAGCGAAGCTCAAAAGTGAGAAGAGATGGCGTGACAAAAGGTGTCTAGGATAGGGGTGTAAGATGTGGAAGACGAACCATGTATCGTTGCCGATACTTAGATTTATGCGTTGGGTTGGAAGGTGTCGGAAACTGTGAAATTAGGTGCTATTGGCTGAATTTGAAAAATCTGAGATATCTCCGGGTTTTTAAGAGTAATAAATTCGGAATATTGAAGATTAACAATTTTTTGGTTTATGAAAGTTGTGTGGAAAAGTGTATAGGAAAAATTTTTCAAAGGTGTATGGAATTAAATTTTGTTAAATTTAGTTGGAAGTTGCGGTGACGTGCCTTCGGTGGTTGGGACTGTTTTACGGTGTTCGGCGGTAAAATAATAATATTAAATCTAAAAATGCGAGTGCGTCGATCGTCGGTCCATTTGGCTAGTGAATAAATTCACAGAGTATACAGGAAAAACCGCAAAAACCTGCAACACCGACGAAATTTACGTATTTCTGCACTCTTGTATTCGTTTTAAATATACATTTCTTTTCCTTTGTAAACTAAGTTTGAAGTTTAGTATTAAAGTTTTTAGTTATACAGGGAAGTTTTATTAAACGATAGAAGTGGCCGAACCAGTTCACATTATTCAATTACAAACTTAAACACACGTTTTTCTATTTTTTTTTAGGTAGGTATGTAGGTAGGTGCTTGAAAGAAAGCAAAAAACTGAACTTTAGAACTCATATTTATTTGTAGACTAAAATATCGAAATTAAACAAACACAATAAAATCATAACAAAATCTATTAAAATAAATTCTTGTTCAGACTCATTTTAAAGCATTTACTTAACTAATGGGGTACAGACACGCTGTTTATAAATACTAGAAAATAATCCAAAACTAAACATTTTTTAGGAACAAATAACAGAAATATTAACTGTCTCGACTCTTACTTCGTGGAATCTACTCATTTTACTGTTTTAAATGAAACTTACTGTTTCGAGATAATTCCACAATATATTGTAAAATTTTTAAAAAAACTAAGAAAATTGACAATTGTTTCGATATTAAATATCATCGTCAGAATGACAGAAGTTACATTTCATTTGATGCCTATCTGATGCTTAATAATTATTTTGGCTAGACCAAGAAGTGACCTACCTAGTAATTGACTTAATATATGTTAATAGAAAACAGAAGAAGATATGATATTACAAATATTAAAGCTTAGATATTAATAGCCCTATGGAAATATCCTGGATATCTTTTTTCCCAATTAAGATCAGTATAACTGTGCAATGATATAGAAAACGAGGAAAACTATATCTGCTGATCTTTACAATTATTACTTAAGAAGACAGCTTAAAAGTGGAGAACGCCCTAGATTTATCTGTTCATTGACGACTTCATATTGTGGGTTTCTTAAGTGTCTTCTAATTTACAATTCTTCAAGGAAATCCAGTTCTTGTTTCTTATCACAAATATGTAGTATAGTTTATTTACGATAAAAAGACGATGACGTTGCAAAACAAAATATTGTGATGTTGCCAAGCTGTAGTTTTTTCCTTCACTTAACGAAAACTAGAAACGTCAATTTGATGTTAGGTTGACAGTTCTTCTTTTTCATTGTTCCGTGCCTCGTAGGGCGTAAGTCAAAAATATTAATTCAAAAATAAAAGGCTTGATTAATTTAATATAAATATTTATTCATAAAAAATTATGGGTAAGATACAAGAAACAGTAAACAATAATTCTATATTCGAAATAACATTTAATTATTTTACATAGAAGAGGGTTAAATGACGAACGGTAGGTCCTTATACCTTATTCTATGCTCTATAGAACCATCTTCAAGAGCACTGCAAGGGTTTACGCTAAAAGGAATCAATACAAGCTGTAATCATCTTCATGCAAATTTAAATATTGTTTCTTTATACAATATCTATTATATTTATTATAATAAAAATAGAATGGAAAAGAAAAATATAGACACACAAAATAAAATTCTGTTACAAGATATAAAAATAAAAAGCTCCCATTTTATCAGTATTATTTATGTAGAGATACTGTGGTCGTTGTTTTAATTTGTATATTATAAAATAACTGTACCTAATTAATTTAATAATAGTTATTAGTGATTTTGAAAACGTGGAAATAAAGCAAATTGGATAAAAATATACAAAAAATGAAAATGAATAATAAGTGGGGGCACATCCTGTCTATCAAATACTTCTCTATCCCAGCCATCTTGTATAATTTTTTCAGTGTGCTCTACTGTCTTTGACCAAATATCAGGAGTCACTTTTTCTAAAGACTTTTTCCATACACCTATTGCTTGTTCTGTTGAAGAACCATCAGCTCCCACATGAACTCTATAAAAATTGTTAACTATGCCCCAAATATGTTCAATTGGGTTGAACATACAGTGGTAATGGGGAAGTCGAAGCACTTTGTGACCATATTTTTCAGATAATATGTCAGCTTCATATACTGTTGGTAGTTTATTCCTACAAAAATGCATATATTTTAACAAAATAAGTTATCTAAGTATTACTATAATGTATTGAAAAATGTTTATATCAACTTACCGTTGCACTAAATTCAATAACTGGGTTTTGAGGAAAGTATTTTCGAAAGGAATATCATTTTGTATCAACCCGTTCTGTATATCAGCCTTTTTGGTAGCTGTTGTTGGTTCTTTATTGATCACTGTACTATGATAACTTGCGTTATCCATTACAATTGTGACAGGTTCTTCCAAGTTCGCTAAAAGCTGGTATTCAAACCAATGCAAAAAATGTTCTCGTTTCATTTCACCGTGGTAATCACCATCTTGTTTTTTGGAAGAAAAACCAGCCCTGCTCCAGTAATAAATCCAGAAGAGGAACCAGCATGCAATAACTATATACGTACAATAAGGAAATAACAAATTACTACTAGGTTTCCTAGCTCATAAAAACTATTAATAATTATATAGATTTAAATAAAATAGTGTGACTAGTAAATATTTGAGAAGGTCTTAAAATGGCAGGAATGTTAGTACATCATAAATTAATTGCTAAATTTCATGATTCAATTATCTTGGACCACCAATTTTGGTTTTTTCCACGCTTTTATGATTATAATCTTGCCAAGAACGTCCAACAGTACCGTCTTTAAATATCCAAGTCTCATCCAAAAACACAAGTTTTTATCTTGACATATTCATGTAGAAAATGTACACGTTTTAATGCAATATGTGGCAACTCCATTAAACTACGACGAGGATAATCTTTTTGCAATTTGAATCCAATATTTTTCACTATCTTACAGAGTGATGTTAAACAACCGTTAAAGAGTTCACGGTCCTGGAATTTGTCTCTTAAAGTTTTCACGGTTATGTAATCCTCAGAAAAAATATTGTGTTAGTTAATTGTGAATAAAATAAAACAGTAAATTCAATATACTCACTGTTTCCATATATTTCGTATATAACATTTCGGAAAGCATTTTGAACAAAGTTATCAATTTCAACAGTAGGTTTTATGCCTTGCCTCTTTTTAGGTGGGCTTTTAAGCTATTCACCTCTATTATGCTTGGTGGTAATACGGTTAACAGTGGTAACGCTAAGTTGTAAAGCTTCTGCAACTCTATACAATATAATTACTTCAATTTATGAAAGAATAATATATTATCAAGTTTAATTAACCTAACCTTACATTAAAAACATTTAATTATTTACATTTAAATATGTAACAATAATATTAATAATGATGAATACAAATAGGGAATACTATTACTTACGTCTCTTACAGCAGAGAAGCGGGCCCCCATTTCGGCATTCTCTTTCAAAATAGCTCAACAAAGATGTTACCATCTCTTGACATTTTCTTTTCAGCTGCTTCGGCATTTTATTAACCACACACTGCAGATTTGCCTAAATAATTAATTATGAAAATAACTGTTTTTTTAATCTTAAAGAATCAATTAATTTAAAAGCACCAAAAAAACTTGTAAACATTAGACGATGATTGAATGTCAATAAACGTCAAAACATACTGGGGAATTTTACCAGTTGATTTGACAACGTCTTGAAGTTTTGCCAACACGTTAGCTGTTGAGGATAAATTGTATTCGCGGTTGGTAAATTAATATTTTTCTGATAAGCAGGAATAACTAAAAATGACATCATCGTCTTTTTATTGTAAACAAACTATACTGTGTTAGGTGTCAATGAATGTTTGGTGTCAAGTAGATGTTTCGCGTAGTGGGACTTATATTGTTGTTTCAATCTATATACTCGTAAATGTTCACTGTATCTGATCTCAAAATTTCTAAGGGTTTGACCTAAATAAACAGCATTACATTCTGGACATTTAAGTTTATATATACCAGACTTCTTCAATGGGGATATTTTTGTTTTTACATTTAACAATTTTGTACTCATACTACTTTCTGTCTGTGAATTTGTTGTATTTGTAGCTAAAGATATTATCTTTGAAATATTTTTAGAAATATTACCTGCAAATGTGATGGTTTTATAATTTTTTATTTCGTTAGTTTATTGAGGAAATATTAGTTTCAATGCCACTTTTTCCTCTTTTTTATTAATTAGCTTATTTATCATATGTAATGGATAACCGTTGGATGTTGCTATTTGTTTAATTGTATTGATTTCCCTAATAAAATTACATTTGTTCATAGGAACTGAAAAAGCTCTATGTATCATTGAATTTTATGCTGCTAATTTATGTGACATGGGATGATTGGAATTATATGGAATAGTTACTACAGTGTGTGTTGATTTACTGTAAATTAAATAATCAAGTACATTATTAACTCTTTGAATTCTTAAATCAAGAAAATTGATTGGGTTATTTTCTTCAACTGTTGGAAATTTTCAGATACTTGAAAAATAATCTACTAACTACACTGCGCGTCATATAAAACTGGTACAACTATAATATTCGAAAATAGTGTTTTTCTACCTGAGTAAATGGATCTTTTAAAATGTGTCAATGCTAAACCAGCTGTTATGGTATATTTTCTAGGGCAGTGATGCCAGCTCAACGAAAATGTTAGTAGGTGTAATGATAAAATTAAATTTTGTAAAGCAATAAAACAAAATGGAAAAAATAAAAATTTATTATATCATTTATACAAAAACAGTAACTCAAATTTAGAAATAGTGTGATATTAAGCAATGTAAAACTGTTACTGTGGATGTAATTTTGGCATATGTGGCGCAAAAATCTGAAACTGTCAATCTCTCTACTCTGTGGAGAATATACTCTATGTTGAAAAGTACCATTTTAGTGAAGAAAAATGTAAACATAGCCACTTTCCCAAAGGTTATCGCATTTCTCAAAAGGAAGAATGTTACAAAGCCACTAAATCAAAAGTCTTCAGCAGTGAGCAGATCAACAAACTCATTAGGGAAGCGGATAATGCTGAAGGTAATTTTAACAAAATAATATGATTGTAGGATATAAAGTATCAACTTAATTTTCAGGTAGCAACAATTATTGGGTTAGCCGGTGCGTGTAGACGAGAAGAACTAACAAAAATGTCAATTGATCTAATAAACGGCAAGGAAGACATGTTGCTTGTGAAAATACCGGATTCCAAAACACATATTGTAAGAACTTTTGTTGTAATTGGGCAAGAAAACTTGCTGTTGTATAGGCAATATTTATCTTTACGGTCATCCCATACTCCACATAACAGATTATTCGTGAGTTACAAAAAAGGAAAATGTTCAACTCAGCCTGTTGGTATCCACAGTTTTAGGAGTCTCGGAATAAAAATCGCAGAATTTTTACAACTACCCAATCCTAAAAATTACACAGGCCATAGTATTCGTCGAACTTCGGCAACGTTATTTGCTGATAATGGTGAAAACATCACAATTTTGAAGAGACACGGTGGCTGGAAGTCTACCAATGTGGCTGAAGGATGTATAGATAATTCACTTACAAACAAAATTAAAATTGCCAAGGCCATTCAAAAATCATCAGAAGAAAACAATCAATGTGAAACGGAAACTTTGCCCTCTTGTTCTGACTTCAACAATTTAAGTATACCAAGCATTTCAAACAAATTGAATCGCACCAATATTAGCAATTGCTCGAATTTTAATATAAATAAGAATTAGAATGTTTTTGTTAATATGTAGTATTTTCTGTTCTGTTCTGTTTAATTCAAATGAGAATTAAAACGTATAATAAAGAAATGTGACGTCTCAATGATTTGTTATTCTACACGGTTGCCGAAAAAATATTGTACGCAACACGACGGGAAACTGTTTCTTCGGACTCGTAGACTTCCAGGACTCGCCTGCGGCTCGCCCTGGAATCTTGTCTACTCGTCCGAAAAAACGGTACTTTCCGGCCTTGTTACGCAAATTACTATTTTGAGTAGTGTAGGATAAAAAGAAACAATTATTGTATTGTATTTTGCTCACAACTGTCATATGGAGTTATAGGATGGGGAGGTGTAGCCGACTGTCATCTGCATGACTTGAATGTTATCCAAAAATGAATTCCTAGAATAATATCTGTCACTTGAAAGCGTCTGTGGGTCCATACAAACCGGTTGTTGCTGTTAGTGTGTACACGTTCATCATAAGTTTTTATTGTGATTTTGGAAATTCTGAGACAATTACCACAGTGATTGACTATTATAACAATAAAAGCCAACATCCAGACGTCACTGTCAGATTTGTACTAAAAATACACAAACATGTGAGGTTAGACCCATACTGTTTATTCACTGTTTATCAGCAAGTTAAGTTAACCCGATTTAAAAGTATGGGTACTTGTGAACCCCGATGGAAGTGTTGAAATGCCCATGACACCTGTATTATATTATTAAAATGATTAAAATTCGTCTGAAAATGCAACAAGCGGTGTATAATGCATTCTACAGTTGTGTGTGCCTCACAGACGCCATATTGACATTTAAGTGACAGTTTGCTAGAGTGACCTATATTATTTAAAAAGAACATAACCTACTCAAATGATTTACTATTTAGAGAATCCAAAGTAGTTTTAGATATTCGTCAAATCTTTAGTAAGACTATTTCAACCAACGTGTATAAAAATAAAATAAAGCTTGAACTTATTTTACTATTTTACATGATTATAGTACTAGAACAAAAAACCTTCATTGTAGCATAACCTTTTGTGAAAAAACAATTAGACAAATTTCTTGTATATGTAGTGAGCCATGGTTATAGAAAAAGTATAGTATTTTACTCGTCGAAAAACATTTTCGGCAACTTGAGAACAACTGTTGCTCATCACTCGTTAAGCAATATACTATTTTAAAAATGTCACTTTTTAATTAGAGCATTGATCTTTTCATTTATTACTAAAAAGTTTTTTTCAAAAACCCAATTTTGCAGTTCGCGTTAAAATTTGTTCGGAATAACCTATGTTAGAAGTCTTGCTATTTGATGTTTTGGGTGAAGGTTTCGAGAAGTAAAATAAGTTAATCTATTAAAAAAGGTATACTTTGTAAAAGCAGATAATTATTAGTAATTGTGGACAAGGTATTTAGGTATATAATGGCAATAATAGTTTTAATACACTATATTTATTTCCAGTACATAACCAAAGTAAAAATTCTAAAAGAAGAATATATCTTTCAACATAACATTTTTTTAACAACATGTCTACTTCATTTATATGAGTAAAATGTCATCTGTCACATTAAGTCAGTTTTTAGCGTAACTCAACACCTAAGAGCGATTTAAACTTGCTGAAAATATCAAAATTAAGACCCCTAGTTAGGATATCTGCTTGTTAATGTTTAGAATCAATGTACTTAATATATATTTTGCCTTCATCTAAATTTATACAAATGAAGTGGTATTTGAGTCTTGATTGTCTTCAAAAAATATTATTTTCTCTAGGTCTATATTAAAATCAAAAAGAAGTTTTTTAACCACAGACCATCAGAAACAGAAGTGCATAATGCTACTAAACTCAGCCTCTGTAGTGGAAAGTGTGACGCACTTCTGTTTTCTTGTTACCCAACTAATAGTATTATCAAACAGCTTGAAAATAAAACCAGAAACTGACTTTCTGTCATTTAAATCATTCGCCCAATCGGCGTCCACATAACAAATTAGTTTATGCTCGTTTGGCTATTTAGTCTTTTATACTCTAAACCTTCATATAATGTGGCTTTCAGATACCTTAAAATTCTGAGTAAATGTTTCCAAATTTCCTCTGTAGCTTTGTCTTGGAAACTACTAAAATAATTAAGGTCAAAACATATATCTGGACCTGAACCCAACATTAGATACATTAAGCATCCTATAAGTTCACGAATTGGTTAATCTGTCAAGTTTTCTACTTCAAGTGGTATATTTAGTTTAAGTTTACTTTCTATTGGTGTATTCACGCCCTTACAATTTTCCATACCATATTTATTTAATATATTTTTTATATATCTTGTTTGTGTCAATTTTAGTATTCCCTTCTCTCTATTATAATTTATCTCTCATCCCAGAAAATGACTTAGTTCTCCTTTGTTTTTCATATCGAATTTTAGCATCATCTTATAAATAATATCATTGAGTGTTTTTAAATCTGGACCAACTAATATGATATCATCAACATACAATAATAAATAGATAGATTCATTATTCGGCTTCATATAATATAAGCAATAATCAGTTTCAGACCTAGTGAAACCCGTTTCTAACAAAAAACAGTTGATTTCCGTATTCCAACATCTAGATGATTCATTTAAACCGTAAAGTGCTTTATTAAATTTTAATATTTTACCTGGGACATGTTGCATACCTTTTGGGAAGTTAATGTATATTGGAGACTTCAAAGTACCCTGTAAAAATGCGCTTCTAACATCCAACCGTAGGAAGTGATAAGCTAATTGGTTCCCTATAGTTAAAAGAGTTCTTATAGTAGTTATTTTGGCTACTGGTGAATAATAATTTTCATATTCGATCCCCTTTTGAGCAAATCCCCGTACAACTAGTCTAGCTTTGAATTAATTTTCACTTGTTTCTGGAGGTTTTTTTACTAAATACCCACCGTGTGTCTAAAATTTTAGTAATGTCTTTGTTCTCTGTAACTTCCCATGTTTCCTTCTTCTTAACAGATTTAAGTTCCCGGTCTGTAGCTAATAACCAGCTAATCTTTATCTTCATGATTTTTGATTTCTTCATTACTCATAGGAATATCTTCAACATAATTGTACGCGTTTAATGCCATATATAATTCAAAGTCCTTAAATTTCTCTGGTAATTTTGTCTCTCTTTTATTACTGCGATCATTGTCTCTTCCGTTTTTATTGATTGTTACACTTTCATACTGATTCTCCTCTATGGTATTTTCCATTTCATCGCTTACCTCTTCCATTTCTTTTTTCGTCAGCAGTTACCTTAATTTCAGATACATCTTCCCTAAAAAGAAAGCAATTCTCGAAAGTTGTTTTAAAACCGCTCCGTGATATTACCCAAATATTGGGCTGTTACGAGTACTTTAAAACATAATACAAGGACCATTGTGTGCGATATTGTACAGGGAAGCAGGTGATACCAAAATAACTTAATTTAGTAAACTGTAAGTACGAAACCATTAATATTTTATATAAATTTATTGTAAACGGTAGTGTGAAAAAGAAAGAACGTGTTGTAAAAACATAAACTGACAAGCTTTGCAGCAGAAAATAATAGAGTTAGGAACAAAGATCTGAACCGTTTCAAAGTAACGAAGAATATTGAAATAACAATAAATAATTGCCAACAATGATAGACTCAGATGATTATACGACTGATGATGGGAAGAGGAAGGCGGGTGAAATGGAAGAAAATACATTTAGAAGATCAAAAAAAAATATCGAGAACGCCAAGAAAAGAGGATCAAAACGCAAACATGATGTCGGACATGTGGAAATTAATGAACCAACTAGCAGCCGATATGAAAGAAATAAAAGATCAACAAGGAAAAAATATGAAGAGCATCAAACAGGAAATTAAAGAAGAACAGAAGGAGTATATGAAACAAATCAAAAAGTTGAAGAGGGGTAATGGCCGAGCTAATGAAGAAATTAATGAACTAAAGAAGCAAGTTAACTCTGTCAGTGGAAAACTAGAGAAACTCGAAAATGGAAAACGAAGGAAAAATATAGTAGTTCAAGGACTCCCAATGGATACCAATAGACCGGAAGCATTGCGGGAGGGAATGCAAAATTTTATAGAAATATAGGATAGGGGTTAAAGTAGCAGTAAATACCGCAATAAAACTGGGAGAGAAACATGCCTAGTAGAACTTAATAGTGGAGACGATAAGAGGAAGGTTATGCAAAATAAAAGCAAGCTGAAAGCCACAGAGAGAAAAGTTTACATAAATGATGATATGACCAAAAAAGAAAGAGAAATCCAAGCAAAAATTAGGAATAATGCAAAAGGCGAGATAATTAACGGGAAATCAGTCACTAATTATAAACGATGAAGTATGGGGTTAGAACAGGGAAAAAGATAGGCTGGAAATAATACAGTATAAATCAAAAAACTAACTAAAGTAATATGTAATGGAACAACGAAAACAAACTGGCGCGAAAAGGAAAAACACAAAATGAAAGAAAAAGCATAAAAGATCAAATAACATATAATAAAATTGGAACATGGAATATCAGAGGGTCATATAATGGATTCCAATGTTACTCAAACACTAATTTTTTTCCGATATACTGTGTATTTTGTAGTGTATTTGTCATCCAAGGGGCGATCTTCGTGTTTTTCCTTTTACATTTTTTTGTATATGTACAGTCGTCTATATATTTTTGAAGTGTTTCAATGAAAGTATTTGTTGCATAGTTAGGATCTGGATTCAAGTATAAGAAATCCCAAGATTTTTGTCTGATTGTATTTTTAAGTTTTGTTTCATCTATGTATTTCACTATTCCTCGTTCCTTGGGGCATTTGGTCTTTTCCAGTACTATCTGTAGTATTGTTGAGAAATGATCTGTAATGTCGGTTTGCAATACTAGGGACAGTATTTGATCGAGTACGTTGAATTTGGATTTTAAAAATATGCGTCGAATGTCGAATTACTGGAATTTTTTCATATAACGTTTTCACATTATTTTCAAACGATGTTACTTGCAGGTTACTCGGAATTCTTTGTGTTTTCAACAGAGTGCCAACGCTTTCAATGAAAGTGTTGATTTTTAAATTTAATTGAGATATTCAATTTATCATCAACCTTTTAAATTCTAAAATAAATTTAAAATATGATTAAATATAAAAATTAATTGAAATTATTTAGTTTAGTCACCTTGATCATCAAGTGTATCTATTTGTGGTGGTGATTTATCTCTTTTGTGTAGTGTTCATCTGATTCCACTGCCACAAGGTTTTGACTCTAAAAAAATTAAAAAAAGGTACATTATAAAATTAAGTATTTTTATACTAAAAGTCAAATTTAATATGCAAACTTAAGGTTATTATAAATTATGATTTAATTTAAGAAACAAATTACCTCTAGGAACAGCAAATCTCGCTATATCATTTGATTCTTTATTCTCAAGGGAAATTCCTTCAGCTTCAGACCTAGTTTCGGCAATAGATTCCACTTGAATTCCCCGACTTTTTATACAATACTGAAAAATATATTATTTGCACAAAACATTCTAATTAATTTCTTCAAATACTTACAATTTGTTTGTGGTGTAGGTTTAAAAACAGGATAAATGTTACGATTTAATGAGGGACTCTCGTCTGAATCAGAACTAGAGTGATGGGACATACACCTTGTATTTTTTTCCGTATCCTTGATCCCGGTCCTTTGTAAATATCGGAACTAGACGAAAGGTCTGTTGTAATTAAAGCCTTTTTGGCTTTTCTTTGTGCTACAGTAAAGTCATCTACAAGTTATTTCTCTTTAAGAAATGACAAATACAATAAAACTCTCTCAAAGTCTCTAATATACTGATCTATTTGTTATTGTTTTACTCCTGACATTTTGATGTCGTTAATAACCTTCCAAGCGAATAGATGGCGCTAAAAATGCAGTTTAGCAGTGGCTATAAAAGATCACAGGGCATGACATTTTATTAACAACATGTCTACTTCATTTTTATGAGTAAAATGTCATCTGTCACATTAAGTCAGTTCTTAGCGTAACTCAACAATCATGACAATTTAAAACTTCCAAAAGTCGAAAGCGTCATTCTTCTTCTTATCACGCCCTCTCCTGCCGAAGGTTGGCGATCCAAATGGCAATTGTAGCTCTGGAGACTGCAGCACGAAATATTTCTGCAGACGAGCGGTCGAACCATCTCCTTATGTCCTTTAGCCATGAGTTCTGGCGTCTTCTTACTGATCTTTTCCCGTGCACTTTGCCCTCTATTATGAGGCGTAGTATTTCGTACTTATCACCTCTCATCACATGACCCAGGTATTGCATTTTTCTTTCCTTGATGGTGTTCAGTAGTTCCTTTTGTTTGTGCATGCGCTGGAGTACTTCATCGTTGGTGATCCTTTGTACCCATGAAATTCGCAGCGTCCGTCTATACACATACATTTCGAAGGCTTCTATTTTCTTTTCGGTCTGTGAATTTAGTGTCCAGCTTTCGCATCCATAGAGTAGGACAGAAAACACGTAGCATCTGATCATCCGAATTCTGAGTTCCAAGCTGAGGTCCAATCTTGCAAAAAATAATTTCATACTCACAAAGATTTTTCTCGATTGTTCAATCCTTGAAAGTATTTCCCTTTTCGGGTCACACTGACTATTGATGTTAGCTCCCAAATATTATATTGCAGTCACTTGTTCGATTGTTTGTCCCTTGACCCGCAGGTGTGCATTTATTGGAGTCTTAGAAAAGATTAAAAGTTTGGTCTTGGAGACATTGAGATGCAATCCAAACATCTCGCTATAGTGAACTACGGAATCCATGATGCTTTGCAATTCCTGCATATCGCTGGCCAATATAACCGTATCATCGGCGTACCTGATATTATTTTTTGGGGTTCCATTGATCTTGATTCCGCCCTGGGCCCCATCCAGTGCCTCTCTAAATATAGTTTCGGAATACAGATTAAAGAGGAGTGGAGACAAGACACACCCCTGTCGGACAGCGTCATTACTATGACATTTACAAGGTTAAACCAAAAGAGGTTCGAAAAATATAGGGAGTAATTAGATATACACTTATTTTAAATATTAACAACTAGAAGGAATATTGATGAATTACCTATGTGAAACTTATAGAATGTATATGTTATATAGTTCAGATTTTAAATTATGCATTTTGAACCGATCTTTATTCTTGTCTCTGTATATATGCTACCTAGTTAAATATGTTATTTATCATAAACATATATATAATTATTATGTAAGCTTCAATATTGTTTAAAATCAACCACTAAATATTTTACATTTATATCAAGTACTCATCTGTCATTCAGTAATTTTCACTATTGTCAAAATTTCTTGTCGCTCAGTCTGTTCGGAAATTTTTCTAAAAATTTAAGTAAATTTTTATCAAAATATAAATTATATGTGTATTACCGCCATTTTATAAAAATGGTGTGCTGTCCCGCTGATAGATCTGCAGCCAGAAGATGCTTATTGAACGACCTTAAGGCGTTAGTATGTAAAATAGGAGGTGATTGTTGTCCTCCGAGTGATTGTGGTCCTTGCGGCCCATGTGGTCCTTGCGGCCCATGTGGCCCGTGTGGACCGTGCTGTCCCACTCCTATGTGTTGTCCAGGTACTTGTCCTCCTCCAACCAAAGCAGTACCTGTGAGCTGCTGTGGTCCACCGTGCTCACCATCACCAGTTTGTGTTCCACCGTGTTTACCAATTTGTACTCCAGTCCCACCCGCTGCTGTGCCTATTTGCAACCCTTGTCCCGAACCGCAACCGTGTGTACCTTGCAACCCTCCTCAGATGATGGTTGCTTACAGAATACCGAAAACTGCTCCGGTTTACAGGTACTTTAATATTAGATATGACTTTTTTTAGGTTCATATAGCATAGTAAGTTATACGCTTAAAATTTTCAGTATGCGAATTGTGTTCTGCATGTCTTCCATTGGGTCAATTAGTGATATAAAATATAAATTGTTTACTACTAGAATGCCAATCAAATTTTTTTTAAACAAATATTAAACGATTAATAATTTCTTAATAATGGAGCCATCAACAATGTCTTCGTGATTTCCTGAATAATCACAACCTTCAACTTAAGTAAGCAGCGTTTTAAAAGTAACCGGCTAAAAATTGATTTAATTTCTAGATCCAAATCGCGAGAACTAAGAGCCAGTATTCTACACATTGGATGTTACTGTGAGAGGAAAAATGGATTACAGGATGACTGTCCCAGACTGGAATGCCAAGGAGCACCTGCTTGTATTGATTGTCCTGAACCTAAATGTGGACCTAGTGCTTTTGCTAATGGTGAGCAACAATCAGAGTTTGTTACACCATGTTTGTTCTTTGATAACTTTTTTCTAATTGTATTACGAATTATTGCTAATGGGACTAATGGTATTTCAAAGAGATTTTAGTAACAATACCGGTAACACAAACTGAGCAAGAGTAATGAAATTGACTGTCTCGACCCTTACTTTGTGGAATATGCTCATATTAGTGTTTTTAAATGAAACTCAAGGTCTCTAGTTAATTCCACAATATAATACAAGTTATTGAAAATTCTAAAAAATTGACAATTGTTTCGAAACAATTGTCAATTTTTTAGAATTTTCAATAACTTGTATTATATTGTGGAATTAACTAGAGACCTTGAGTTTCATTTAAAAACACTAATATGAGCAGGAGTACATAAATTCTTGAGCAAATCGTCTAATAACCTACATTTCTTTAATTACATCTTCAAATTGTTGTGTCGGTAAGTTTCGTGTGTGAAAACTTCAGTATCAAACATCATCATTTTAAAAAACATCCTTTATATCTTCCTTACTAAAAACTATTAGTTTCTATAAACAACCTTTAGTCCGGGAAAGTAAGGTCGAAAAATCTGTTAAACATCAAAAGTTTCCCAGTGCTGATTTTCCATTTTTAAATGAAAATATATCGACCCAGCATCACTCTCCTAGATTGTCTAATAATATCCGCTGGAGCTTGCGACGAAGCTTGCAAGCACAGCTCGGACCACATAAAATTCAAGCAATTTATGCTCGTATCATTTCTGGATGAGTTCTTACAAAAAAATCGTAGAGATAAAAATTGGAGCAAATTTTATGTTCTTGAAAGTGACGTGAATAGTTTTTCCAAAAAAAAATTTTTCCGATGTTTAATTTTCAAAAAATTGAAAAATAATTCGTAAATCATATTTTTGGCCGGTAATTATAAATAAAATATTAATATCGAAGTCAAAACATAGATAAACATAGAGGGCGAACTTCTAAAAATTTACGTTTATTCCGATTTGGAAAATTCAAAATGGCGGCTGCTCAAATTGGAAACAATTTTTTTTTCAATCGCGTTTAAATTTATGAACATTAATGATATCGAGAAGCGGTTGGTTGCAATCGACAGAGTGAAAGTTATATTTTTATAAATAACATAAACAAAATTTTTAAAATTTTTTTTACATAATTTTTTAGAACATTTACCGAAAAAAAAATTTCCATCTAGTTTTTTCTCATTTTGGCGTTGAAAAATTTGTTAAAAATATCTTTTCACGTTGTTTGTTTTTGTAAGACGAGTATTTTGAAAAAACAAATTTCTGATGCTACTTTTACAAGCTGAGATAAACAATTTCAAAGTCTGCTAGATACTGTCATAATATTAATTGAAATTTTGATCACTTCGCTAGGCTGTTGAATCCCAACTCAACATAAACACAATTTTTTATTTTTCTACGTCAATTGGTCCATTTAAAAGAGAACAGTAATCCTAGCTCGCTCGGCCAAACGGTGCAGCGGCAGCTGCTTGGCGTAGTGGTGGTGGGTTAGCGTCGAAAAAAAAAGTGTACATCAACTGCATATGCTATTACTGATGATAGTACAACAATCAACCAACGCAACTTTTTAAGCAATGATACAAATAAGAAAATTTTTATTCAGTTATTGAAAAGAAAACTTGCCAATGCTGGATTTTTGGTAAACCAAGCAGAAGAAGATGTCGAAGCGGAGCTTGTTCGGTCGGCTATAAACTATTCCAATAACTATCCATTTGCTTGCATCGTAGCTCAGGATGTACATGTTATATTAAGTCAGCTGGCTCATGAAAAAACTAATATTTACTTTCTACATCTAGGCAAATGTAAAGACGCAAAATTTTTTATCGATGCGACAGCTTCAAAATTACGTGTCACTATTACATGCCTTTAGCGGCTGTGATACCACGTCTGCTTTTTATAACCAAGGTAAACTCAAATTCGTAGATCTTCTCAGGAACAACATACAACTGCTTGATCAACTAAAAATATTTTACAACAGTGCAGCAACGAAAGATGAAGTCGAAAAGGTCGGCACAGAATTTATAAAATATGCATATGTGTCGAAACCAAATCACAATGAATCGTTAAACATGCTACGATTTATTTCCATGTTTTTTTGAAATCTTCAGCTAAAAAAACTTTTTATTTAGCAACTTTGCCACCAACGGAAGCTGCAATGAAATTTCATTCTTTTAGAGTGTTTTATCAACTCCGGTTGTGGGATAAGGATAAAACAATTGTTGAAAAAATGAAGCCTATCGACTAGGGTTGGAAATTCATTGATAATTATGGCCTCGCACCGGAAATGACTGACGACGTACTTGTACCCGACGAATTATTGAAAATTATTTCGTGTTCTTGTACCACAGGGTGTGGTTGTAAAAAAGTTGGCATACATTGTACGATATTATGTAAAAATTGCGAAGGCAAAAACTGTTGTAACATCGAAATTGTAAGTACGGTATTTGACAATGACGAGGATGATAATGAATCTCTGAGTGATGAGCCAAATTTTGATATAAGTCAATTAGTTGATTGTGAACTTGCAATTGATAGTAGCAATAATATCGATGAGGATTTATTTGCTAATGATAATGACAAGGAAAATTATACAGAGCCACTTCCTCAGAGACCAAAAAGAGGGAGAATTTGTAGAAAATAGATGTAAATTTGTAAATGAATATTATTCTTAGTATGTATGTTTCGAATTATGTATAATATATTTAATAAATGGATTTATAGATATAAATTATAAATATTATTGTACCTTATTTCTAGCAATATGTAATCATATTAATAATAACTATACTATAAATGCACAATTTTTACAAAGAAAACCAAAATAAAAGCTTGAGCTTCGTTGAACTGCGAACGAGCGCTGACCCCCCACCACAACGCCAAGCAGCTGCTGCCGCACCGTTTGGCCGAGCAAGCTAGGATTACTGTTCTCTTTTGAATGGACCAATTGACGTAGAAAAATGAAAAATTGTGTTTAAGTTGAGTTGGGATTCAACAACCTAGCGAAGTGATCAAAATTTGAAAATTTTAATTAATATTATGAGAGTATCTAGCAGACTTTGAATTTGTTTACCTCAGCTTGTAAAAGTCGCATCTGAAATTTTTTTTCAAAATATTCGTCTTTCAAAAACAAACATATTTATAACGTGAAAAGATATTTTTAACAAATTTTTCAACGCCAAAATGAGAAAAATTTTTTTTCGGTAAATGTTCTAAAACATTATGTAAAAAAAATTTTTAAAATTTTGTTTATGATATTTATATAAGTATAACTTTCACTCTGTCGATTGCAACCAACCGCTTCTCGATATCATTAATGTTCATAAATTTAAACGCGATTAAAAAAATAAACTTGTTTCCAATTTGAGCAGCCGCCATTATGAATTTTCCAAATCTGAAAAAACGTAAATTTTTAGAAGTTCGCCCTCTATGTTTATCTATGTTTTGACCTCGATATTAATATTTTATTTATAATTACCAGCCAAAAATATGATTTTTTTTCCATTTTTGGAAAATTTAACATCGGAAAAATTTTTTTTGGAAAAACTATACGTCACCTTCAAGAGCATAAGATTTTCTGCTATTTTCATCTCTACGATTTTTTTGTCAGAACACATCCAGAAATGATATGAGCATAAATCACTTGAATTTTAGTTAGTCCGAGCTGTGCTTGCAAGCTGCATCGCAAGCTCCTGCGGAAATTATTAGACAATCTAAGAGACTGATGCTGGGTCGATATATTTGGTGCGTTCTTTTTTACTGAGATCTCAGATTACTTCAGTTAAGGTGATCTGAGATAAAGTGATGTGAGTAAGCACCAAAAAGAACATCTCAATTGAAGCGCGCGATCTGTCGATAGATTTAAACTATACGACAGATTCGTATCAGCATCTAATAATGTTAATTAATGTATCCATAATTTGTAACAAAAGAAAAATAGATTATGCGTGTTTATTATTTATATGTCAATGGTTGAAACCTTAGATAACCTTGGTTAAAACTACATATAAACCAAGCAAATCAAATATTTCTCCATCCCCTCCACTTTATTTCCGACTCAATTCCAACTGATACCCCCTTACAACACATTCAGCATCGGTGAAGGGGGAGGAAAGATCTCAGCTCACTTAAAGTGAGTAAAACATAAAGAACGCTCACATTACTGATGTGAGCTGAGATTAACTGAGATCTGAGTCAAAAAGAACGCACCAATTATCATTTAAAAATGAAAAATCAGCGCTGGGAAACATTTGATGTTCAACTTCCTTACTTTCCCAGACTACTTGTAGAACAGCGTTTCTTAACCGTCTTAAGTCCACGGATCCATATGAAATCAAGCATGATTTCAAGGACAACCTTAATAAAAAATACATCAAAAAATGTCGGTCCATTTATGTTAAGGTTAATGTGAAGGTTGGTGCTGGCTGCTTTTTTGCAAGTAAATTAGGTATATTTGGGTAGATGTTACTACTAAGTTGTAATTTTGAATCGATTCCCACTTGTAATCTGTTTCTGTACTTGCGTTTGGTATATATGTAACGGGTAAAGTTAGATAAGCGAGTAAACCTAGATTTATCCGAGTAAACTGCGTAATACCCAAGACTCTTAGGTAAAGTCCAACATATGTTTAGAATTGTACACGTTTCGGGCTTTACCTCCGCTATACCGCGTTCTATCCGTTTTCCCTTGGCTAAAGTTGGGTGTAGCTACCGCCACATGCAGTTCGAAAGTGACAACCGAAGAGAGCGAACGCGCTCGTTTAAAATGGGGTTCCAAAATGTTGGAATCAGTTAAGTTAGCAAAAAATGCTAAAACCAAGTCCACTCTTCAATATCGACGTTTGAAGAGGTTCGACATATGTTCTGTTCGAGGCATCGAAATGCTTATTGCTTGTGTATCATCAGGTGAATCCATCATAAAA
The DNA here is from genome assembly GCA_963921935.1 of Galeruca laticollis. NCBI lineage: Eukaryota > Metazoa > Arthropoda > Insecta > Coleoptera > Chrysomelidae > Galeruca > Galeruca laticollis. Next base: position 176,449,535 of record OY998177.1, read on the forward strand.
TATTACGTTACAAACGACGAAATGTTTGATATTTTGCATGATGCACATTTTGCCATTGGACATGGTGGTAAACATCGTATGGAAAGTGAATGCAAGAAAAAGTACAAAAATATAACTCAAGTTTTTATTAAGCTATATCTGCGCTTGTGTGAAGGGTGTCAAAAAACTGAAATCTGTCAAAAAAAGACTTGTGGTTAAACCAATGTTTTTTTCGGAGATGAACAGCCGTTGTCAAGTGAATCTTATAGATATGCAATCCCATCCAGATGGAGAATACAAATTTATCTTGGTATATCAGGACCACTTAACGAAGTTTGTTCAGATACGTGCATTAAAATCGAAAAGGGCTGAGGAAGTTGCTATGATCCTGATAGATATATTTTGTATTTTCGGCGCCCCATCTATACTACAATTGGACAACGGGCGGGAAGTCGCGAATCGTATCATTGAAGGGTTATGTTCCATGTGGAATGGCCTTAAAATAATACATGGCAAACCACGTCATAGTCAGTCACAAGGGAGCGTGGAAAGATCAAATCAAGATATACAAAATATGCTCATGACGTGGATGGACGCTGAAAACTGCAGTCGGTGGTCAGAAGGTCTACGATTTGTCCAATTAATGAAAAACAGGGCATACCACGATGGTATAAAATGAGCTCCTTACGCCACCATATTTGGTCATTTCAGCTTTTCCAAAAGAAACTATTGAGAATCTACCGAAAAAGAGCTTGAGATAGTCGTCAGGGAATTTGGTATAGAACAGCGTCAACAAGAACAAAACGAAGACCAGTTTATGGATAGTGGCCCAGAAATAGACAATCGGCAAGAAGGTATTACTGAAGGTGACAATATGTAAGACGTCGACAATAGTTATAAAGAACGCCAATAATATAGAAACTTCAGACAATCACACCAAATGTGCAGAATGTGATGAGCCAAATACATCAGGTAATATAAGGTGTGAACTTTGCTTGTGCCAAACAAATATTCAGTCAAACAGAAGAGACGCAAAAATAAATTTAGAAAATCAAGCAAAGAAGATGAAATCTTTATCTATTCGAAGTTCCCTCAATGTTCCGTTGGAGATACAGTGAGAGTGAAAATTCCAGACGTTGATCGAGGGAGGGGCGATTTTTATAAGTTGGCAAACGAGAAAGGAACAATCGAGGTAATGTTTTCCAGGAACCAATTTTCTGTATGCAGTGAGAAACTTATAGTTCTGGAAAGTGTATCACCACAAAAGAAGAGCTTACGGCAGCTTGCAAACGATCACTTTTAGGTTATAAACGATGTATTGGTAAAACTGAATGCATGACCAATAAATGTAAATGTGAAGCTATTGGAAATCTTTGCAACTCGAAATGTCACAGCAGTTTGTCTTGTTTGAACAAATAAGTACTCGGGAGTAGATTATCTTTAAGAGAATACATTTTTAGAATTCAAATTTTTATTTGTAAAATGAGTTTTTTTAATTAAATATATTTTTTAACATTAATGGCCTTGTCATTTATGGTACATCCAACTTTTACCAAGCAAAAGCGGATAAAACGCTGTTTACCCAGGTAAATTACAATCCAAATATATTTTGGACTTTACCCAAGTGCCTTGGGTATTAGCAGTTTACTCGGGTAAACCTAGGTTTACTTGCTTATTTAACTTTACCCGTAACCTATACAAGAGCAGAGAATGCATTTTCACAGAGGTATGTGGTTTGGAAGAAAGGAAGGAAATGTTATGGGGGCAAGGTGCATCGACATCGTGGTAATTTAGCACCTATCTGTGTGTATTTTTCGTTTAAGTGTATTTTAGAATTGGTCGTTTAAGCAGATTGCCTTAATATATTGAATTCGTTTTTTGGCTGAAATCAAGTTTGGAGACATGATATATTTGAAGGAGTTTGATAAAGATGTATACAGTCTGTGATTAAGTGTTTTATTGAAATTGGGGAAGCGCAGAAGGGACAGTTTGGAAATGGATCGGTTTTGAGTAGCAATGAGTAATATTGGAGCTACCAATAGCAATTCATTTTAATTTTATGTTGTCTTTTCTTGATAGTTCAGGAAAATCATAAGTGTCGAAGAAGTTGTTTCTTATCTCGAATAGATGTTGACCAATGATTTTAGATTAGGTTTCGATTGATGGGGGAGAGAAGGAAACTTAATTATTTAGAGTTATAAAGAGATAAGGAAGGTGATCTATCTGTAATTGCTTGTTTCGCCAGTATATCAGCTCTTTTATTTTCTGGTATACCTTTATGGCTGGGGACCCATACGAAATTGATTTCTGGTTTTCTTAATTTGAAGATATGGTATAGACCTGTATTTGGGTAACAATAGGGTGGTAAGAGACAAGGTTTTGTACGTGTTATAGTGGGTTAAGAGAATCTGAAATTATGAAGGAAAGAGGAAGTTTGTTTTTTAGGATGTGTTTAATGGCTTCCCGTAAAGCAAAAATTTCAGCGGAAAGAATTGAGTTATGATGGTGGAGTTATTAGAAAAGAAGGCCGATCGAACTTCAATTCCAGATTTGAAACCGTCTGTGAATATGAGGTAGTGTTGCTTATATTTTGAGTTGATGATTTGTGATAGGTGGGATTTAAAAAATTAGTTAGGTAGGGAGGATTTGCCAAATGAAAGGAGTGAGATATTAATGGGTATGGAAAGTGTCCAAGGGGGGGAATATATTGTTGTTTATTGGTGCGGTGTTTGGAAGGGTATGATTTATATTATTATGAAGGAGGAATAAACGATCACTTGACCCAAGAGTATGAGTATATCTAGCTAGTGGAGGGTATGTGGTTAGTATATTATTGGTTTATTGTATAAAAGTATTTGTTTCACAGAGAGAGGTACGAAAGGTTCCTCTTGAAACTCTTAGTGCTTGGTTTTGAATTGGGTTGAGCCAATTTTTATAGGTTGATCTTGCAGAATTGAAGATGAAGTCGCCATACATTAGTTTTGGAAGGATTACCGTCCGATATATTTTGATGAAAATTGCATAATCTGAACACCGAGTGTGATTTGGGGGTATTGAGGTTGAGATAAACTGTAAATTTCAAGTAACTTATGTGAGATTTCCAGTTCAAGCTGAAATCAAAGTGCAATCCTAGTATTTTTATATTATCTTTCATGGGAATATCATTATTTTTTAGGGAGATTGAGTTGAGTTTGGAGCAATTTTTCTTTCTACAGAAATAAATGATTGAAGATTTTGTGGAAGAGAAGAAATGGCCTATGGATATAGCCCATTTATATAGGCTATTGATGCATATTTGGATTTGTCTTTCAGATACTTTGGAGGTAGGGGAGGAATAGTATATTCTGTAGGAGATGAGCGCTGGAAAATATTTTGAGATGGAGTTGACGGATACGGTAAAGAGTGTAGAGCTGAGGACAGAACCAGGGATTGCATTTTCGAGTGTTGAGGGGGCTGATTCGTGATTGTTGATTCTTAACGAAAAAGGATCTTAGTTGATATGAATATAGGGAGGTTTCGATTAAATCCAGAGTGTTTGTCTAAGATACTTATAAAAGTCTTCAGGGTCAGAGAAATCAAGTAGAGGAAGTTAAAACATGGTGGATTGATATAGGATCCAGTTGGCTTTTTTGAAATTCCATCTTTTTCAAAATTTTGTTGTTGTCGAAATGGGTTATAGGCACCTAATTGGAATTAGAAAGTGATCGCTTCCATGGGTGTCTTCAATAATTTCCCATTGGAAAAGTGGGGTGAGCGTAAGATCAAGAGTGGAAAACGTACCAGATGACATAGGAAGGTAGGAGAATTGATGTTTAATAATGAAAGAGAGAATAGTGATATTAGGTTCTCGATAATATGACCTTTGTGGGTAATGTGGTTGGAGCCCCAGATGAAATTATGAGCATTGAGATCTCCTAGTAGAAGGAAAAGGCGGAGAAGTTGGGATAGTAAGGAGGTTAGATCTTCGAGGGTAGAAAATATAGGTTACATGTGGTTATAGGCCCATGATGACACAAATTTATAGGTTGGAGGTAACGTTTGTTATTTCGATATCTAGGAATTCGTGGACATATGTGGCCACTCCACGAGTTACACGATTGCATTCGGGCCTGTTAGTGAAGCGGACGTTAAAATGTTCTATTTTCGCTGAGAAAGTATTTTTGAAGCTAGTCTCTTGGACGCATATTATCTAAGGGGAGTAGATATTTATTATGAGTTTTAACTCCTCTTGTCTTGGCCGAAAAACATTAATATTCCATTGTAATATTGGAAGGAAGGAGATGAATGTTGTAGGTATGCGTTAAACGATTAGGATGATATTATTGGAGGAGTTTATTGAGATAAGTTGGGCGTTCGAGAGTGTGATGATCCATGTCTATGGCGGATGGAGAGGAAGTAGGAGAATCTTTAGAGGCTGTTCTGTGTTTGTGAAACTAGCTACCGGTAGGGCCACCCATGCCGGTAAGGTCTCGAAGAGATTGAGGTGAAGCTAAGAAGATTCCCACGCAGCGTCTGTCCCAGAATGGGCGGCTGCACTGGTGAAAGGCAGCAGTTTCACCAAAATCGGGCTACATCGCGAGAAGATTGACTTTGAAACAGTGTAGTACCGAACACGGAAAAGCGCAGCGGAATCAGCAAAAACGGTTTTCCCACTGCGGTACAGAAAAGGAACGGAACCCTTACTGTTAATTACTTTCCAAGAATCTTGATGGCAGACAAAAAAAATAAAATTGCCCTCAGTCCGGGGCAACCCTTAAGTGGGGAGAGTGTGCGAAGAATACCCCCATTGCCTACTATTAAGAATCAGGGAAGCACAGAGAAAATCAAGATATATGACAATATAGTACGTATCGCCACCTGGAACGTACGTAGCTTGTTTATGCCAGGGAAATTGGCAAACACTGAGACTGAGATGAGCAGGATGAATATTGATATACTAGGGCTAAGTGAGGTTAGATGGCCTGGTTCTGGAAGACAAAAAACAAGTAATGGATATATTTATTATTCAGGAGGCACTGACCCAGGGCATCGATACGGAACAGCCATACTCGTTTCGGATAAAGTAGCACAGTCGGCCACAGACTTAATCCTTTTGAGCGATAGAGTGGCTCTATAAAAGTTACAACCAACCCACAGAGATTTAAATATAATCCAAATTTATGCCCCAACAAATGACAAACCAGATCAGGAAATTGAAGAATTTTATAACAGAATCGATGAAGTAATGCGGCTCACAAAAAAGGGAAAGATAACGATAATAATTGGAGATTTTAATGCCAAGATTGGCCGTGGTGCTGAGGGGGATAGCATAGGGGCATACGGTCTTGGTGAAAGGAACAGTAGGGGTGACAGACTTGTGCAATTATGTGTAGAAAATAACATTTTAATCGCTAACACCTTTTTTAAACAGCATCCAAGAAGACTATACACCTGGAGATCACCTGCAGACAGACAAGAAAAAATTGTCAGGAATCAGATTGATTTCATTTTAATTAGTCCAAACTTCAAAAGATATATGAAATCAACAAAAACCTATCCTGGAGCAGACATCGGCAGTGATCACAACCCTGTCGTGCTGGACTTTAGACTCAAGAGATTCCAGAGAGTTGAAAGAGAAAAAACGTCAAAAAAGATAGACATCACACGATTGAGCAATCCCGAAAAAAGGAAAGAGATAAGCTCTAAGATCGAAAAAGAACTAGAAATGGTAGAGGTATCTGTACGGGAAGAGGATGTTGAAAAGATATGGAATGATTTGAAAACTAAAATAACAAGTATACAGGAAAAATACATTGGATTCATGGCAACCAACATAAATGACAGACGGAAGTACAAGGTAAATCCGACGGAATACAGGCGATTAAATAGGATCATTAGGAGAAAGTGTCGGGAAGCGAAAGAGATCTGGATGTCGGCAAAGTGCCAAGAAATAGAACAATTACAAGAAAAACATGACACCTTCAATGTCCATAAAAAAGTAAAAGAGCTTACAAACAGACACAGAAAACATCAAGGAGCAATCTTGAGAGATGATAACAACGAGATAATTCTAGGAGTGGAGGCTAAGCTTGCAAGATGGAAAGAATATATCAAAGCACTTTTTAATGATTATAGACCTTGCTCCCCACCACCGATAGATCACATATTGAATGAAAAGGTTCCAGAAATAACCAGAAATGAAGTTGTTCATGCAATAAAAGCTCAGAAAAACGGGAAAGCCACCGGTCCCGATAAAATCAACGTTGAAATACTTAAATTAATTGCAGACAATGAAAGTGAAAGCCTAGATTTAATAACAGCACTATTTAACAAACTATATAGCTCAAGCAAGATTTCGTCGGATTGGCTTAAATCAACATTCGTAACCCTGCCAAAGAAACCCAACGCCTCACAATGTGATGACTATCGGATGATAAGTCTTATGTCCCATGTCCTGAAAACCTTTCTTAGAATCATCCACACACGAATCTACAAGAAGTGCGAATATCAGATGGACAATACCCAGTTTGGATTCCGAAACGGACTCGGAACGCGTGAAGCGCTCTTCTCCCTGAATGTAATGACACAAAGGTGTAGAGACATGAATGTGAATGTATTCGCATGTTTCATAGACTATCGTAAGGCGTTTGACTGTGTTAATCATCAGAAGATGATCGAAATTCTGAGAACAACCGAGGTTGACGAACAGGACCTACGTTTCATATCAGAACTTTACTGGCATCAAACGGCGGTAGTAAAGATGGAACAATCGACATCGGAGGATATGCAAATCAGACGAGGTGTCCGACAGGGGTGTGTCTTGTCTCCACTCCTCTTTAATCTGTATTCCGAAACTATATTAAGAGAGGCACTGGATGGGGCCCAGGGCGGAATCAAGATCAATGGAACCCCAATAAATAATATCAAGTACGCCGATGATACGGTTATATTGGCCAGCGATATGCAGGAATTGCAAAGCATCATGGATTCAGTAGTTCACTATAGCGATATGTTTGGATTGCATCTCAATGTCTCCAAGACCAAACTATTAATCTTTTCTAAGACTCCAATAAATGCACACCTGCGGGTAAAGGGACAAACAATCGAACAAGTGACCTCAATAAAATATTTGGGAGCTAACATCAATAGTCAGTGTGACCCGAAAAGGGAAATACTTTCAATGATTGAGCAATCGAGAAAAATCTTTGTGAGTATGAAATCATTTTTTGCAAGATTGGACCTCAGCTTGGAACTCAGAATTCGGATGATCAGATGCTACGTGTTCTCTGTCCTACTCTATGGATGTGAAACCTGGACACTAAATTCACAGACCGAAAAGAAAATAGAAGCCTCCGAAATGTATGTGTATAGACGGACGCTGCGAATTGCATGGGTACAAAGGATCACCAATGATGAAGTACTCCAGCGCATGCACAAACAAAAGGAACTACTGAACACCATCAAGGAAAGAAAAATGCAATACCTGGGTCATATGATGAGAGGTGATAAATACGAAATACTACGCCTCATAATAGAGGGCAAAGTGCACGGGAAAAGATCAGTAGGAAGACGCCAGAACTCATGGCTAAAGGACTTAAGGAGATGGTTCGACCACTCATCTGCAGAAATCTTTCGGGCTGCAGTCTCCAGAGCTACAATTGCCATTTGGATCGCCAAACTTCGGCAGGAGAGGGCGTGATAAGAAGAAGAATCTTAAACGATGTGTCCTTTGCGATATTGGTTTTAGGTTTGGATTTGGAGGTTTAGGTAGAAGAAAGGGTTTTTTAATGATGAATTGGGGTTATTTTGGGATGAGGGAAGAAATGTTAGAACTACTTACTATATATTTTTGATGATAACACAGAAAGTTGTTGATTTTTTTATGTTTTACTTTGACTTGTCGTGTCAATAAAGTTGTTCAATTAACAAAGTATTTTTCACTTAAAATAAAAATAATTCCGGACTGTTACACTTGATAAGATGTCAATCTTGGTTACCGCCCGCTGACGCACGTTTTTTGTTGTAGATTATAATTTGAATCGCTCAGCGTACAAAGAACATGGAATACCGGGTGTTACTAAATGAATACAAGAGTTTTTAATATATAATTAATACATGAAATAAAAAAGAAATTTGATATCACATTTCGTCAGTTCAGTTCTTCCCAAATGTTGTGTAATTGTTGCAACAGCTGCATCAAACCTGTTTCTTAAATCGGGTAGGACAGTTGGTAGTGGAGGTACATACACATGATCCTCTATGAACTCAGCTAGAAACTTTGTTCCTCGGGGCGTGTTTAGATTTATAATAAATCGAATCTATTGACGTATGACATAAGACGTCCGAACAAAATGGTACTAAGCGAGTAATAATAAAATGGTTATTGAAGTATCCTTCAATTGATTAATCAAGCTACTTTGTTCAAACCTATAACCATATTTTGAACGAAAACAATAAGAACAATATTTTTAAAAACAATGATCAATTTTCTATTAAACTTTTTGAAGGTAAAAATATCAACTACCAAGCATGTGGAATTTGAATCTTATACGATTATGCAGTGAAATATTTGTTCATTTTCTTGTTTCTAATATAAATGAATTGAATTAATTTGATCTTTACTTTTTCAGGTAAACATCTAGGAAAATCGGTGAGCGGTATGGAAGATTTGGAAAAATACCAATGTTATCCAGCTTTTGTCCGATTACCACCATGTGGTCCTTGCGAACCTTGCGCTCCGTGTACTCCTTGTGGACCTTGCGGACCTTGTGGTCCTTGCGGACCTTGCGGACCTTGTGGGCCTTGCGGACCTTGTGGGCCTTGCGGACCATGTGGACCTTGTGGCCCTTGCGGACCATGCTGTCCTCCGCCATGTGTTCCTTTAATTGCTGCCGCTCCTGCACCACCACCATGTCCACCACCATGTCCTCCACCAGTACCTGTGGGAAGAGTTTGTCCTGTATCTCCTGCAGTGCCGATACCTATGTGCCCACCTCCCGCACCATGTGGCCCTTGTGCTCCATGTATACCACCTTTTGCGTGTCCATGTCCTTGTCCGTGTTAATGTGTGTGAAAGTTTCTTGTTTTTTGCCATAAAATGGTTTTGTTAAAATGTGAATAAAACTGTTTCAACTCTATGAATTGTTTGAGTAATTATTTTAGAGGACATATCTGATATTCCTGAAACTTAACTATAAGTATTTAATACAATTACATTGTCCAGAAATTTTCTGGTCGTCCTGTTAGTATTATTGCTAACAACGCCGTGAATAACGCTTAATGAAATAAGTAAGGCGCAATTATTGTCATACATATCTAGAATACGGAGCAGAAACTAACATAACATCGACCTTTAGAGAATATTCTATTATAGATTCTCAAACTGCAATTCGTTTTTAATAAAGATAAGTAACCCTAACTTTTGTAGCTTCGTTATCTTCTTTTATCATAATTTACTAATAATTATTCATTACTAAGAAACGTTATGCACTGATTCAAATCCTTTTACTTGCACCAATACATTACCATAGGGCTCAATTGTGTGATATGGGAGAAGACGATGTACGGTTATATTTCGTTTTGAACCGATTTCGGCATCAACAAATTTTGCAAAAAAATGCTTACTAGACTTTTTTAAATTTCTAGTATCTCCTACTTCAGCAAATATTTGTGAAATAGCTCGTATGAAGTATTTTTTTTACAAGATAGAGTTAATGTTTTTGGAATTTTTTTTATTGATAGCGGGCATGATCCATAACTATTACAGAACTAGAAGGGATACGAACTATCATTTGCTGAAAGTAACGTTCATTTTTTAGACTTATAAACAAGAGTCAACAAACAAAGTCGACGAAAATAATCGAGTCTCATATTTTGGCATCTGGTGTCCATCCGTCCGTCTGTTTTAAGCATCAGCGGACAAGCAGTAAGTATTAGAGCTTAGGTATAATCGGATTTGGAATCAGCATAGTCTGAAATCTCTTCAATTGAGAAAAAATTTGATATCTGACCTTTATTTATTTATTCATTTATTTATTTATTTATTTATTTATTTATTTATTTATTTATTTATTTATTTATTTATTTATTTATTTATTTATTTATTTATTTATTTATTTATTTATTTATTTATTTATTTATTGATTTATTTTGTTTATTTATTTATTTATTTATTTATTTATTTATTTATATATTCATTTATTTATTTATTTATTTATTGAATTGTTTAGTTTAATTCATAAAACGTAGACATATATAAATGGACTGAGCGATATGTATTCATTTGTGCAGTGAAAACAGAGCGAAAAGTACGAGAAAGACAAACCGTTGTATTGGTAGCGTAGTAGCTTTGTCTCTCTCTCTCTCTCTCTAGAGAGTTGTCACTTTTGTGAGGATAGCCTTCACTCCATTTCTATGTATCAATGTTGGATGGTTGTTCTAATAGATGACTGTATGTAGAATAAACATAGAACCAATTCCGATTACAATCAACAGACACAGCATTGAACTGGTATCACATTTCAAATATTTGGGTGGCTGGCTGAACAATGACATAACATATGTGACGAAGAGGTAAGAGCGAGGATTGAAATGGCACTTAGGGCATTCAGAAAATGGAAACCAACTCTCACCAATATAAACCTTACAGTTTAGACGCGGTTAAGAACACTCCGCTGTTACGTACGGAGAAGTTTTTGTACGGATGTGAGACATGGACGCTTAAAATTGACATCATGAGAAAAAATAGAAGTGTTTGAGATATGGTGCTATTGGAGAGGTACCAAATATCACATCCCTCGCTTGATCATTCAGAGAAAGGTTGAAGGCAGAAGATGGATAGGTCACAAAAACCTATCGTGGCTACGAAATATTAGAAATTGGACCGGACTGTGAGTAGAACAACTATTCCGAGTAGCGAGAGATAGAGACCAATTCAACCAAATTGTCATGGAGATGCCCCACGCTTGAAGATAAGCACGGCACCGAAAAAAGAGAAGAGAAGGCGTTATGTCATAGAAGGTGAGATGTCAATATATCGCTCGTCCATTTCTGTATATCTATGTTATGATGTCATAAAAGGTGAGATGTCAACATAAGGTTAGGCTGGATTCACATGCATCCGTGATCACGGACGTACGTGTGCGTTTCACGGATAGCCGAAAATATGATCATCCACATGTGTCAATCCGTTCACGCATTCGTTTATAGCACCTAACGTCAAAACAACCGCGAAATTTTCTAATATTTTTGTCATTACCGTATGACTGATACATCGATCTTCTTAAATTATGAGTGTTAGTCGTGTTAGTGTAAATAATAGGACTTTAATGATTTCCTGTTTAAACAGACAATAAGTGAATGCTCCTCCCTGGACACAAAGCAATTTAGAGGAAAAAATAAAAATAGCGTACCTAATGTATTTGCAAAACAATAGGCTTATAACACAAAACCCACAAAAAAGAGCAATGTGGACAAGACAAATTTTTATGGAGGAGTCTTTTCTAGACTCGACATTTTTCTAACCTAGGTAAAAAAATCTTTTCAAAAGTAATCTGCGAATCACCAGAAAACGTAAGCAAAATAATAACCTAACCTCAACCACGCATGAAAAGTTAAAATTAACCAACTTCAATCCGTTGTGACTTTGAAACGTGCGTGATTTTGATCCCTAAAATTTCATTAGTTGATATTGATCACGTGGTATACAACGGATACGTATCACGGAAGCATGTGGATCCAGCCTTATTGGTCACTGGTTTTAATTGAGGTTAGTTTTGGTTGTCACACCTACTTCTTATTAATGATCTCTTGTCAAATGCATTTAAAGACGGTTATGATTACCCCATAATATTGAAAAGAGAGAGTGACAAACAACATTAATTGAGTTCTATATAGGGCTTTTCGGAAACTATGATCGGGTTAACCCGTTCATGATCTGAACGTTCGGAAAGTAATCCGGATCACGTTCACTCACGTTCGGAAACTGAATGAGCTGAGCGGATCATAATCATATGTTGGGATCCTTTCTACCCTAGTACCTCGGTGGGTAAATGCGATCAGCTGACGGATTGTTTCGTTTGTTTTTGTTTTCTTCAAGCTAAAATGTTATTAATTATTTAAGCCTAGTAGTGGGCAGGCTGCCGAGACTTGCGGTTTTTGTACTTTTCGACTTTTCAATATAAAAAATAGCTTATTGGTATTAAAATTTTCTTTTTGTTTTCTTTAAATAAAAAGTTATTAAGTGTTTTAAACCACGTAGTTAACAAATTGCTCAGACTTGCGGTTTTTATAATTTTTGGCTTTTCGATATAAAAAATAGCTTGTTGGTATTAAAATTTTGAGTCAACGATGAGTGAAAACAAATTAAAGCTTTACAAGATGAGTATGGAGAGAAGTACATGAAAAATCAACCCACGAAACTAAAGTAATAAAAATAAAAAGTTTTTGTTAAGTATTAAATTTGACATTTCCACACAAAACAGAACGCGTCGTTCGGAAACTCTGATAAAAATCTCGTTCTGGGTTAGAATCCACAATCAGCTGATAAGTGATCTATCTGATCTAAGATTACCGTTTCCGAAAAGCCCTTATATAAGGATTCATTTAGACGTCTTCTGACAGCTGTCATTTTTTTAAATCATGTCACCACGGACTTAAGATCTATGGACTTCTAATAGTATATGTTTCCCATACATCCGAAATTACCCCTCTTTTGCCTACACATGGCCGCCATGTTGGGCTAATTTTAAGTTGGTATTAAGAAGCTACAGTTCATATGCGTTTTCTTGGTATTGAGGATGGAACGTTGGTTGGTTGCGCGAAATAATTGACAGCATAATAGAATTGATTAACCAATTAGAATTTAGCTGGATGAACTGACGCGAAATTTTCGTTCTGTCAATTTCTGTTTCCTTTGTTCCGTTGTTACAATGCGATTTGACCGTGGATTTGACTGATTTGTGACGTCAGGAGTGGCATCAGGTCACATTTCGCAATTTTCGTATTGTATTTTATTGAGCGCAAGTTTGATATTTGTGTGTTAACTTTTGGATTATATTCGTGTTTATTACAAATTAATAGTGGTTAATTATATTTTATAAGTAGTGTTATTTTAGTAATGTACTTAATAGTATAGTGTTATTTGTAAGATCTAGAACTGTAGAACAGACTAGCTACAAACTGCTAAAATGCCTTCCTGTTTTGTACGAGGCTGCTCTAACGCTACTTACATTTCTCGTTTGAAAGAGGGTGTAACATTTCATAAGTAATTTATATGATTTTTTTTGTATCTAAGTTAATTTACATTTTCCTTTTTCTCCAATTTGTAGATTTCCCAGTGACAATACACTTAAAAGGTCCTGGTTGGTAGCACTTGGAAAAGATGCAGCTTATAATATTGCCTATGAAAGGGCGTGCTCCGAACATTTTGGACAAACCAATTTTGAAGTGGCAGGCGAACGGAAACGTTTAAGAATAGGGTCAATTCCAACCCTAAAACTACCTCAATGTTTTGAAGTTGGTCACTTGGAGAGAAGTTATTTATCGAGCTCACCTCCACCTACATGGTATGTTAATTTTTACTTAGTACTCACAAAGAATCAAAAAATATTTTTTAATTGTAGCAGCAAGCTGGAAAGTGTTGATTCACCAAAATCTCCGACAAAACTTTCTCCAATAAAACGGAGTGAGTCAGACTCGTCTCCATCTGCTCATTCTTCTGATATAGTACGGATGGTACAATTCTTTCATCCGTATAGGTAAGTTTAATATCAAATTTTCTTTAAAGTCAAAATGTAATATGTATTTTATTTATATAAATTTTACGTAGCATTTATATAATGCCTTAGTACCAAAGTGTAACTAGTCTAAAGAAATGTTCTATTTTCAGCAAACCTTCCACAGAAGATACCAATGTAAAATTAAGAGAGAGGATTCGCTTTTTGAAGAGGCAATTAATAGTAGCAAAAACAAACTAAAAATTTGCAGAAAAACAAGCAGGAGTCGAAAACTAAAAATAAAATCCTTGAACGGGTTATTAACCGAACTAAAAAATAAATTTTCTTTATCTACCCAAGCCACATCAGATATTATGACATCTCTTCAAGGAGTCCCAGCTGCTTTATTAAAAAGAATGATGTTGAATAGGAAACTGGATGGTAGGAAAGTAACAAAGGCAAAAATTGAGAAAGAATTAAGAAGCTTTGCTATGACTACAATTTTATAGCAGCAAAGCTTACAACTATGTAAGAGAAATATTTGGATTTGCGCTTCCTGCCCCATCAACAATTAGTAATTGGCTGTCAAAAGTGGACTGCAGTCCAGGGTTTACAGCTCCCGCAATATCGTCATTAAAATTAAGAGGTGATGAATTCTTCACTAAAAAGAACAAACAATTGATGGTATCGTTGTTAATTGATGAGATGTCAATAGAAAAAGAGTTAACTAGTTATAGACACACTCAACAAGTATTTGGCTACACCGATATTGGAGCAGGCAAAAGCCTTAACAATGAGCAAGAGTTGGCTACTGAAGCCTTAGTTTTAATGGTAGTAGGAGTAAACAACCATTTTAAAGTCCCAATTGCATACTTTTTAATTAACAAAATGTCGGGAATTGAAAAGGCAAATTTAATATTGGAAGCGCTGCGGCAATTACAACAAGTAAACTGCAAAGTTTTGTCAGTCACCTGCGATGGACCCCATGTTCATTTTAAGATGCTGCAGAGTTTAGGATGCAATGTCACAAATGTTGTAAATCTGAAACCATACTTTTACCATCCCATTACTCACCAGCGAGTCTATGTATTATTAGATGTTTGCCACGTGTTGAAGCTTATTAGAAATAATTGGGCAGATATCAAAGTAATCATTGATCCCAGTGGAAATTAAGTGAAATGGGAGTACATAGAAAAACTCTTTAAAATTCAAGATGATGTAGGCTTATACTTGGGAAACAAATTGAGAGGAAAACATATTCAGTGGGAAACAGCAAAAAGGAAGGTAGGAATTACATTATTTATTTACTGTAATAAATAATCTTATTTTGTATAACATTTTTAAGATATTTATATTTTTCTCTTCATAAAATAAAAAGTGGATATATGTAAATTTCCTGTCGACTACGCCATCTGTTTTGTGGATTGTGTGACACATATAATTTTCTGATTCCATAAAGTAGTAAATATAATGTCATTTTATTTTGTTTTTACCTAAAGTGGTTATACTTGTTCCGCACTGCATTTGTTCATTGTGCACTTATTATAAAGAAACTGTAAAAAAGTTATAAGAAGTCCTACACTGCCACTCTTGATTAGCTGGTGACAAAATCTTTGCAAAATATATGTACGTTGGGGCTACATTATTATTATGTAAATGTTTTATTTTTAGGTGAACATTGCCGCTCAGACTTTGAGTAATAGTGTTGCAGATGCACTTGAATTTTTGTGCGATACATTACATCTCGATGATTTTAAGGGAGTCAAACCTACAGTAATTTTATAAGAAATGTTGACCAGTTGTTTGACTTGTTAAATTCGAGGAATTTGTATGGAAAGGGTATGAAAACTCTAATGCAAGAAAAAAATGAAGCTACCTGGAAACCAGTTTTGGAAGAAATATTGGTATATTTGGAAAATTGCAAAACCCGAACTGGCAGGTTGTTGTATACTACGAAAAAGAAGACACCATTTCTGGGATTTATCGTTTCGGCAAAGTCATTATTGATAATTTATGAATATGAATTAGTGACCAAGAAAACTCTACAATTTTTGTTGACTTATAAATTCAGCCAAGGCCCCCTTGAGCTATTTTTCTGCAGCATTATGTAAGTTTGTTAATTTGAATTATGTATAACTCAATCATTTTTATTTTATGTGTATTCTTTCCACATTTAACTTTATTTTCAGATCTCGAAATGGATGGATTAATAATCCAAATTCACAACAGTTTATGTACACATATAAAAGGCTACTAGTGCATCAGGACGTAAGATCCAACACAGGAAACTGTCTGGCACAAGATCAAACTAATATTCTAGTTGTCTCGAGCAAGAAAGAGAACATATCAATAAGTGACATACATTCAAAAAGAAATACGGAAATGTATAACGAAATTTTATATTTCTTTATGCCACCAAATTTAGGCGAATATGCTGAAAATGTAGTATCATACTACATCAGTGGGTTTGTGGTCAGATCATTATTGAAATCAAATAAATTAAAATGTCAGCCATGTGCAGAATCCTTGTATATGCCACAAACGGATGACCAGGACACATCCTTGGCATATTTAAATTTTATTAATTAAGGACGGTTATTTATTCCTTCCAAAAGTGTCAGAGTTATTTGTTCTACCATCGAAAAAAAAATACAGCTGATCAGAAAATTGTCTGGCACTATGTTACCTGTTAAAGATAATTTCATTAATGTGCTTTTAAAAGAAGCTGAATATTTATTTGAGCAAGAAAATATCTTTGGTAATTTGAAGCATTTTGATTTGTTAGAAATAACATTATTGGTGTAATATCAACAAAATTGCGAACATTATCTTTGGTCATTTATCTATACAGTATATAAAAACGTATAGCAAACTTTCAATATACTGTCTGATAAGAAATTATTTGGTTTGTGAAAAAAATATCCTCTAGAATGATTTATTCTAATCCATCAATTGAATAAGTATTTGTTCTAGTTAGTAACACATTTATTTTGGGCTCTGAATATCTTCCCCCTAGGTCTCAACCTATTTGATGACTATTACAACCAGCTAATAACTATAAAAGAGCAGTATACAGGTGCCAGCTTCTTCCTTTTTGGCGATTTCAATCTTCCATCTGCATCATGGGAAATAGATGATCTTTGTTCAGTAGATCATCCCTATCCCATGGCATCTCCATCCGAGGCTGATTCTATAGATACTCTATTAAATATATGTGCTTTCTTCAATCTATTTCAGTCCAATACAGTAACTAATGAGGGGAGAGTTACGCTTGATCTTATTTTATCCCCAATTGAGCACACAGTAATAACAGCTGAGGATGTTTTGATCCTAAAAGATAGACATCATCCCCCACTGGAATGTAACTTACCACTTAAGATTGAAAGAGACAACGTTCCCGGTGAAGAATATTACTACGATTTTTATCGTGCAAATTATGAAGCAATGCGTCTTTCCTTGGAATCAATTGACTGAGATGGTGTCCACATTTTTCGATATAATGTACACTATAATAAATTGCTCTGTTCCGCTGAAAAAGGTTTCCAAGAAGATGTTTCCATGTTGGTATACTCCGGAGTTGAAGAGGCATTTGTGCGAGAAAGAAGTGGCTCACAAAATTACTAGGTGTCGTGTAAACTAAATGGAATTTAGTAGATTAAGGGTTCGGTGTAAACTTTTATCACGAGAGTGCTACCGAAATTATGTAAAATATACTGAAATTGTGTTACAGATAATTTTAAGTTTTTTGGAAGTTTGTAAACAGTAGGAGGGTGAGTAACACTATACCTTCTGAAATGACTCTTGGGGACCTTACTGCTGGTAACGGGAATGATATTGCAAATCTATTTGCTAAACATTTCTCATCTGTTTATTCAAATCAACCTCTGGCTTCGAACATCTATGCAAAGTTATCTAAACTTGATATTAAAAAGCGCCCCGGCCCTGACGGAATATCTTCCATTCTTACGGAATTTAGCTTCCTTTTATCTCGTCCGCTCTTTCATATATAAGTCTCTTGTTACAGGCGAATTTCCAGATCATTGCAAAACTTCATACGTCACTCCAGTGTATAAATTGGGTAGAAAATCAGACATCTCAAACTATCGTCTTATATCAATCCTTAGCATAATTCCCAAAGTCTTTGAGAGTATTATTTTAGATTATCTCACCTATGACTGTTCGAGTATTATGACATCACAGCAATTATCGATACCTTACCCTGGGGCTTCTAATCTATTTACTTAACCTCTGTTTTTTATATTGATCTAGTATTATTGTCGTAGTGTATTTTCCTTATAATTTTTTTTGTTAGGAGAGAGAGAGAGAGATTTTGTTTCTTTATTATAAGTACACAAAGTAACTTATTGTATTGCATCGTACTTAGATGTCCCTGTATATAGTACAGATTTTCCCAAAGTATCCTAAGCAGAAGTCCCTTGAAGAGAGACTGTTGTACAAAAAAAATAAAAATATAATAAAAAAACACAAAATATATAAGCTAAAAATTAAGGCCACAGAGTTGCTTTCGAACGGTGAATTTACCTAAATAAAATACTAATATTTTAATTTTGGTTCTTAAAGTCCTGAGAAGAGAAAGCAATCTCGTATTGGTGAAAAACAGAATAGCCAGTCTCGAGAGGCGAAGTCTGGAGAAATGGAAGTCTTCTTTAATACTATTTGTAATATACGGTAGGCCTGTTTGATGCTTCATGTATTAAATTTATATTTTAGTATATAAAATTTCATACGGGGATTCCTAGGATTAAGCCTTAAAACGTATGTAGGTACTTTTACTGTTAATAAATTAGGCAATATAACCTACCAAAATAAAATTGTGAAATAAAGTCACCTAATTCCTATTAGCACAGAATATACTTTGGACCACCTGAGCCAAAATCCATAAAATCTGGTTTCGTTCCAACAATTCTGTTATCGTACGTAACCAGATTGCACACGTCATTACTGATAACGACCCCGCCCATTCATTTTTCTCAGGTCATCTTTGGGGTCAAATGAGGTCATTGTGGAGTGAACGTGCTTATATATACTACTATGTGTCAATTGTTCTATCTTGTTCTAGTTTTACATATTTTTCTTTTTTTTGTTACTGTAACATTTTTTTATATTTCCATATTGTATTAATGTGAATTTGGCTTGACCGTGATTAAATGAAATTAATATTAACGGTTATTTTATTTTTTTCCTGATTTATGGAATTTGAATAAGAATATATAAGAATATAATTTATAAATAAACGATTCTTAAAATTAATGAAAAAGTTTTACATAACCCCAACTTAGGTAGATACAGAATACGCAGTAGCTAGTATAAATAATAAAGTAGGTATACTTATTCTCTCACCGTTTCATATTTTCGTATCTTATAAATGATTTCTGCTTTATTGTTTAAACCGGTCCTGTACGAATCACGTGACTCAGGCCGGCCAACTTAAAATTAGCACAACATGGCGACCACCGTAAAGGAGTCAAACCGAATATACTATTAGAAGTCCATAGATCTTAAGTCCGTGCATGTCACTGACATTTTCACCCAAAATTTTTGTTGGAGTTATGTATTTTTCAACTGACTACCTAAACAGTGTTGACAAACCTTGACTTGTGGCTCTGTCTACAGTAACGCTGACGGCAACTTACCCAATATACAATAGTTGTATAGAAAGTGTTATGTTTCACTGTATGGTTATTGTATTAATTTTATTAGACAAATTTGATAATTAAAATGTTCATTAACTTAAAATTACTGCTTAGAAGTCTTCGTATACGCCACACCGTGGCGCTTCCCAACTTGTTTAAGATTGTTTCCAGTTCATTTTGATTCAAATTCTAGTAAATCACCATCGACAACTCCATTCCAATGTGATAAATTACTGTAAACCAGAGCTACTTGAACTCCGCGGAATTACTTGAACATGCCTTGACCTTTATTTTTTTCTGCGTTGCTTGTTATTCTTGCGGCATATGATCTCTTTTGTTACAGATGCCGAACTTATGTGAAAAATGGTGAGGAAATTTAATACCTAATACTAATAAAACAACACCGAGGTCAAAATAATATGCCAACTGCAAGCAAAAAGATATAGAAAAAGCCAGGGGCCGGGAACACGGGAAGCAAGTGGGTGTCTTCAAAGGCAACATTCCAGGTACATATCCTCTTGAGTTCTTCATAGTTCGGAACAACCTTTCCATCAAATATAAAGCGCTCCAGGCTGTACGTTTAATCGTGATGACATTCTGAAATTCTTCAATAATGCCGAACTTGCCCTCTAAAATTCATCTAACGCAATATATAGCTCGAACCCCGTATTATTTCAATTTTTTTAGAATTGTTTCGCTTGCGCGAACGATATTTCGTGCTTGGAGAGAGGCCTACCATGGAAAGAGAGGTTAGTTCTATTTGAAATTCTCGACAGGCAAGCGTCACAAACCCTACTTGGGAAGAACGCCTGATTGAACCAAGAACTGGAAATATTGGACCGCTGGACTTTTAAAGTACCACTGAGGTAATTTTTGAAGATTCTATATCTCTCACACGAGTTATTGGGGCAGTTAAAACTCCCTGACGGGATACTTTTGGAAGATGTTTGTTGCTGTTAATATTTTAATCTTCATACTTTTGTTAGTTTTTTTGACGGAGGTTCTACTGGGATCTAGCGAGCCACTTTCTCCAAAAGTACTAGAGGCATGAAAACTAACAGAATGTATCTCTCACCTTTTCCAGCAAATACCACACATCTAGTGCAACCGTTAGATATTGCTCTATATGCCCCTATGAAAACAAAAGTGGAGTGAAATTTCAGAGAAATAGAGGATAGAAAGCAGATACATTGGGTGCACTCTCAAAGAACAATTTCCTATACTATTAGGTAAACTGTGGATCGGAATTAGTGATAGTTTTCGCCAAATTTTAATATCAGGCTTTAGAGCAACGGGTTTGCACCCTCCTGATCGTAGGTGCTGAAGATAATTTCCGATGGACTAGATGAAAACGGCGAGGAAGTTGGGAGAAATATCGATGCTAGTTAAAGAGAGTTGGTACAAGAGCATAGATGTAGTGGTGGAAAGCTGAAACGAAAGAGAGGAAATAAAGTAGAACCTGGCACTACGCGTCCGCTGTCAACATCGAGGAGGCAGAGTTGAACGTAAAAGAAGCAAAACTGAATGTAGAAGAGGCATAATTGAATGTCGAAGAGGCAGGGCTTGAAACTAATATGATAACTAAAGTTTCTTCGCCTTCATCTGTCTATCAAAATAAGCCATCTACACCTGGTCTTGAGAATATCGTAAAGCTGAGACCAATTCGTCAAACTCGCATAAATCACATAAGGATGAGTATATTTGCGGGATTTGTCGTATAAACAATTAAACAGAGCTAAGCTGGGAAGTATTGTAATGAAGTGATTTTGATGTTTCGAGATTCAAGTGAATCTACACGTTTCATATTTCTGAGTCCAAAAAACCTATTTAGAAAAAAATGTCGGTCTGTCGGACATATTAAAAAAAGAAAAAAAGTGATTAGATACTATTAAAAGCATTTCTGTGATAATTGGGCTAAGTCAAGATCTTCATTATCACTTTGCCCTACTGATGATTGCGTTGTTGCGCTAGAGATGCTCTCCGTGTCGGTTTCTTCGAGGGCTATGCTACCTTTGATTTTTTTCCGCAGGTGAGAAAATCTATTTTTCATTGATCGATCTTTTAGATGGGGATATATATCTTGCATATTAGTTAAGACGCCTTCAATATCGGCTGTGAATGTTAGAGCTTCTGCATAGGGGTTAGCATTATTGTATGTGTTTTCGATGAAATTTTCCACGGACATGACATAGTTTTCAGGGTTGTCTTGAAGGTACGCTTCTTTGATGATGGTTATTGTTTCCTCAGTTAGATATGATTGGGGTTCTGATTTTTGAGTAATTTCTTTCTTTAGTTTTTTCCTTGTAGATCTACTGGATTTGATAGCGTCGGTGGTATTATTAGGAGGTGGCATAATAGATGATTCACTTAAAATTACCGGAACTACATCTCCAGAAACATCGTTATCGGTGGGTGTTGTATCTGAATGAACTCTCTTCAATGCTGTTTGAAGTACCGGTAGTTTATTTTCTTGGTCATTCACTTTGGTGTTTTTGTCTATTTGGCAAGGGGGTAGCTGTTGATTTTCGTTATCAGTAATAGTTTGGGAAGAACTATGTGTGGGCGGGTTTCGACAGTTTGTTGCAATATGACCTGTTTCTTTACATATGAAGCATTCCATTCGGTCAGTGGAAAGAAATATTCGGTGATCGTTGTTGTCGAAGTGGATTGTTGTAGATGTTTGCAGTTCAAAATTGTCATATGGTAGGAAAACAAAAAATTGTCGTCTGAAGCTGAGAATATGACTATATTCATCCCCAGGGATGCCGGCCTTTAGAAAAGAGATGGGAGAGGCTAGATTCAGTCCTAGATTTTTAAGAGCGATTTCAGCTAGATCATGTGGAATGCATGGACTAATATTAGAAAGTAATATAATATTCAGCTATTTTGGTACTATTAACAAGTATCGCAAAAAGTGTTATTATTTATATTTGAAAGTCTAATTACCTCGATGTTATTATACACAACGAGAACCACACGTTAATCACTTTTAAGTTTTACTTATTTACAAATATTCGACAGCCTACGCACAGCGCGTTCACAAGCTCGAATCCTATTTATATTTAAAAACATCTCAAACATAACACAAGACAATTAACACTACCTTATATCTCGTATTAAGAAAAGAGTTAGAAATATAAATTTCAAATAACTTATTATTTTTAACATCTTTGACTGAACTATAAGTATCTCTTTGAGAGTGCGTTTTTTATACGAGGTCAGATGTTCATCGTTTAGTTGGTAGTCTGACATCAAAAAAGAATGTAGTGTTTTTCTGAGGAATTTGGGTAAGAGTAGCAATATATTTTTAGTTAAAAATTAAATATTTACAATGTGGCGTCCTTGGGAAATATCGAGTTCGGTCCAACATATTGTATGTAACAATGACGAAAATTTAAATAATGGTGATGGAAGTGAAAACAGGATTCGACGACATTTAAAATTGGAAGCACAGAAAATATGTTTCAATGTGTATAAGAATCTGTATAGGATTGTTAAAACAATTAATTGATTTAATCCTTTATTGGTTTACTGCAAGGTTTTAACGAAATAACTTTAGATTCATAACAAAGTAACGTGACCTCTGTCGTCCCTGTCTGCCGAATATTCTTCTTCCTTTTTTACTGAACCAATGTCCAATGTGTCTAGGTTAACACATATATAACAAAATCTGCGGGAAAATTTTGGTTTCGATGAAGAAACAGAATTAATGCAAGCAGTATCTGATTTAACAGAAGTTCCCCTGTCAACTATATGTAAAAGAGCCAAGAATGGGCCTTATGAACGCAATAAGCGATGTGATAAGGGACTGTCAAACCTTCAGATATGTCTGTAATAAAATTTTTAAAAATCACCATATATGACTATTACAAAAAAAATGAGTTACCTACGATTAAAATAATAAAAAAAATTGACAAAATAAATGCCGACCGTAATGTAAATGAGTGTAATAAAGCTATTTAAAACAGGATTCAAAAATTGGGATTTCAATTCGAAACGATTAATAAACGTCAAACAGTCATGGAAAGCAGAAGAATAGTGGATATGCGGTATACATACTTGGAACAAGTAACTGAGTATAGAGAAGAAAACCGGCCAATTGTCTGTTTGGACGAAACTTGGTATGATACACACGACACGCTTAAGAAATAATGGACTGATGGGTCAAAAATTTGTATGCCAACAATGCCTGCAAACAACGTTCCAAATGCCTTAAAAATATGTGGACAAAAAATGGAAGATTGCAATGTTGACTAACATGGACGCTAATATTTTAGAAGAATGGTTTGAATTCGCATTGATCCCAAACTTAGAGCCAAGTAGTGTTGTAGTTATTGACAACGCTTCTTATCATTCAGGACAGCTCAATAAAATACCAAATAAAAGCTACAAGAAGACTGAACTAGAAAAATTTTTAATGGATAATAATTTGTACTTTGAAGATTCGTATGCAAAACAACAACTGGTTGAAGTTTTAGAGACCAAGAAATTTAAGAAATTATACGCCCTAGAGAGAATTGCTGAAAAACATGGACACTCTCTATTGAGACTTCCTCCTTATTTTTGTATTTTCAATCCCATTGAGTTAATTTGGCCACATTTAAAACAGAGTATTCGGCGTAACAATACATTTTCTAAATTTGATAAGAAAGTCGTCGACCTGATTAAAAGAAAAGTAGCTAATATTACCAAAGAAGACTGGCAGAAAATGATTAAAAAAGTTATCAAAATTGAAGATGAGCATGAGAATATTGGGCAAGTCCATATTAATGGGGGAAATAAATTTATTATTGATTTACAAGACGATAAATCTGGGACTTCCTGTATATTGGTAATAGTCACATCTCATCATTTTTTTCATATTAACAGAATAGATTCACCCAGTTTCATGATAGAAGATCATTTGTTAACCTTCTCTCGTCTGTACGTATAGTCATTATCAGACAATCAAGGTCTAAAACCAGAAAACGTTAAATGTTCGCCAAATCAGTGTAAAACTACAAATATATCATCCTTGCTCTAGTCATCAAATGACACGACTTTCAATACGTGCAATATATTCCATTAATTTATCCCAGTGGCGTATATTGGTAATTTTTTATGATTTAAACTAAAATTCATCCAAAAATCTAAACAAAATTATTTACTTGCACCGCCAACAAGATGCTAGTTAAGAATAGATCTGAATATTAATAAATAATAGTAAATAAAGTGGATATACTTCAGTAGGATTAGAATTGAAATCGGAAATAAATCCTACAATAGGTTTTATTGTTTTCATGGCTTCATTTGTTGCCCAATATGACTAACCTAGGTCCCCCCGACTGAGTTGTAATTACGTGGGCGTTCCCAAAAAGGGGTATTTGTCGCGGTTTTACGATGATATCGCGTTAAAGATTTAAAGTATCTAAAACTGCTCTTCATAAAAGTTGTAGGGCATTTAATCCTGCATATAATGAGACCAAATTCATGTTTGTTGGACTACCCGTTCTCCTGCTAATGCTCATCAAAGTTGAAAAACTTTACAAAATATTTATGTGTGTTTTTTTTTGTTTTAAAATGTCTATATATATACAATAATTTAAGATTCGACATTTACAATTGTATACAAGATTAAGTAGTAAGGCCGATGTTCAGGCAATCCTGGTACAATCATTCGTCTAGGGGTGTGTATATGGCACTTTGCATTTCTGGATAATCCATTTGCTTTGACTCAAAAACTTTCTTTGTCCCGTATTCATAAATATGATTCCATAGCTATTTCGACTAGTAAATCCCTGAAAAGCAGCTGAAAAACAGGGTGTCAAAACGAACAGTGTGATTAAGTTATGATAGACACATGACAGATGTTTCTTATGGTGTATTATAGGATATGTTTGTTGATATTTTTAGGGCGATTAAAGGTAGCTAGTACCTTTGATTCGATGTGTTTGGTTGTTGGAAATTCAACAACTAGTTATGTGAACAGATTACCATACAGAAGCCTACACCCACTATCACGGGTGTCTTCTGCGCGACTGGCGGCTTTCAGTGTATCGCGAGGATTTTTGTGTAAATAGTAATTATAAAAGTTTTTGGATATTTTTGTTATAAAGTCCTTGATAGTGGGTAAATCTGCTTGTTCATGTAACCATGTATTTTTTTGAAGTTTAGGGTAAACTGTTTTGTGAGGTATTGCCATGCGTAGGCACTTATTTTGCACCCCCTGCAGTGTATGAAAATTGTGTTTTGTGGCAGTGTAGTAGGCCGGTGCGGCGTATGTTAGTATTGGTCTAATGATTTGTCGATATATTGTCAGTTTGTTGTGTGGTGGGAGACAACTTTTCTTACATATCAGCGGGTACAATTTGCTTATTGCCATCTTCGCTTTTTGTACTTGTTTCATAATATGTGCATTGGCGTTGGTGTTGCCCTGCACTGTGTATCCAAGATACTTTAAAGTGCTACTGGGAGAGATAATTTGCCCATCTACACACAGCTGTAATTGCAATGAGCTATTGTTCATCCCCATCCTCCTGAGTAACAAGTACTCTGTATTGGAGGGGTTGATAGTAAGTGTTTTATTATCCCTTTTTTGCACTTGGGATAATAAATGGAATGGAAGGTTGTAGTTTACTTAGCTCGAAGGACCTTTTAGTTATATGCAGTTCACTTTCATTTAAATATATTGATCGAAGATATAAATTGTTTTTTTGCTTGAACAATCAAGAATATCACTGATGTAGACGCGTTTTACACTTTTGGTTATTTATCAAATTATGTTAATTGTAAAAATGATTTACCGGTCTCAAGCCGGTGTGTTTTTATGAGTATAGTACCATTATGTATGATGTCTGACTGATGAAAGGTGAATGATGACTGGGAAGTGGTTGAAAATAGAGTATTATTCCTATTTATAGGTAGTTTAAAGTGAGTGGCAAGTACACGTGTGGGTTGGTTTTTTGCTGATGCCGATTACTTGGAAATATTAAGTGAAAAATTCCTAGAACAATAATCGTCTGTATTTTTTATGTGGTAGTAATCGTTAAAATGGAATTTTGTTGATGTAAGAAATATTAAATATTTGAGAAATATGATATCTTTCTTCAAATGGTCTAATCGTTAAAATGGAATTTTGTCGATGTAAGAGAAATTAAATGTTTGAGAAATATGATATATTTCTTCATGTGGTCTGGGCAGATATATGAATTATGTTATACGGGGGAAGTTGAAAATAAAAATCACAGGAGAATTTGGTAATTAAATCAAATTCGAACAGTAAGTTTATTGTCTCTCATATATGTCAGTATTTGTGTATTTATGTGAGTTTGAATGTTTTGGAGTGTAGTGGCAGTTAGGATTTGCGGAGACGAGGGTAAATCGTGGGTGAATAGGGAATACAGCAAGGGTGAAAGTACCGATCCTTGTGGAACTCCGGCATATATGGAGTATGGCCCCACTACACCTTCATTCACACAGGAATAAAATTTTCAATTAGTAACATATGATTAAATAATTTTTATTAAATATTCAAGAAAGTTGAGCTTAATAAGTTTATATAGTAGTCCCTCGTGCCATACGGTATGAAAGGCTTTTTGGATGTCTATGGTGGTCATTACTGATTTATTTTTCTTGTTAAATTCTTCTCTAATATGATTAAAAACTCTTATAATTTGCGCGTCTGTACTGTGTCCACCTCTGAACCCGTCTTGGCGTATAATGTTGTGTTTGTCAACAAATTTTTGTATTCTAGTGAGAATAATTTTGTCTATCACCTTTGCTATATTATTTAATAGGGAGATAGGTCTGTAACTATCCACATAACAGGGTTGTTTGTTGGCTTTAATAATCGGGATAACATTGGCAATCTTTAGCATATTTAGATACCGTTTTTAATTATATAATTTACAATATGAGTAATATGCACTATTGCTTTTTTCGGAAGGCTTTTTAGAAGAGCGTTTGATATCCCATCCTCATCTTTAATCTCGTCTATTTGAAGCCCTTCGGCAAGTCCTCTCAATACAAAGGCGTGAGTTTTTTCATCTTTCCTTATGTAGGTATGGAAAGGAACTTTTTCTGTTCTGAGAATTTGTTTTAGTGTATTAAAGCCTTCGACTTCCTTGGTGAATATTATGGTCGAAATTGTTGTATATTTCATTTCAAATGATTTGGTTACATATTCTTATTCTTTAAGTGTCAGCACTATATCTTTGTGTGCTGAAACATTCCCGTCGATTATGATGGGAGGGCAGGAAATTGCGGTTTTTTAACATTTTTTGCGACTGGATCTTTTTGTTTTGGTTGCTTTGTGTTTCGGTTTTTGTTCATTTCATCAGAACTATCATCCGTTGTATTGAGTTTTCGAAATTTAGTTTTTCCGTTTTTTTGTGGCCGTACAGGCGCGTCATTCTCAGATTCTTCGGACAACGTTTCATATCTATTGCTAGTTGTGGTTTCGGTTTGTTGCTTCTTTTGCTTTATTAGGGTGTTAAAAGTTATGACCTTCTTAGGAATGATGAATTCAGCTTGCTGCGTCGAAATGTCCATTTGTTCTTCTGTGGGGATAGTTATTATTGAGTTTTCGTCTTCAGTTTGTTTCTTATTTTTTGTCATGTTCCTAGTTCTGGGCACTATCGTTTTTTTTGTGATGTTTTCATATTGCGAAACAAACTTGTCAGTCGCTGTTGTGGCATTTTCCTCGTTTCCCACTTAGTTTTGAATTTGGTTTAATTGTGTCTTTATCTAAATATTCCAAGAATAAAATTTGATGATAATTTTGATTTTTAATTTAGAGTTCCCGTGTTTCAATTTTTATTCTTTCTAGCTCTTTAGAGTAATTTGTGCTACAAGAATCAGCGACTGTTCGTGGTTCGTCTTCCTCTTTTGAAGATTTTGACTCCTCAGTATTTTTCCATACACTTTATTTTGTGTCTGTTTTTTGGTTAACGTTTTTGTGAGTGTAGGTTAGTTTTAGTCTATTTATAATTTTATGTTTGAACGCACCTTTCTTTATTTTGTTTCTAGGGGATGTTTTCACTTTGATTAATTGTTTGGATTTAATTTTATTTTTAACTATCACGGTACTGTCACTTTTTAAATTTTCATTTATGAATATATCAAGTTTTACACTAGCTAGTCTTTGAATTTTTTCCTTGAGACGGCGGGTGTACTCAGTAGGGTACGGCGTACCCGTTATTGGGGATGAGGGTAGCGTGTAGAAGTCTATGAGTGTAACTCTATAGAATTCCTGTGAACAAACTCTTTCACTTTTACAGATAAATCAAATAATTTAATAATAACAATTTTCCAATATATTAAAATTCAACCGTAGCACTTGAAAGATAATTTGGAAGTCTCTATTTGTGTGTGATCTGATTGTGTTAATTCAGGTTATAAACTGTCTATATTCGAATACGTTCAGCTTTTTTGCCTGATTGAGTAACAAACATAGAAATATTTGTAATATCAATAGAAGGATTAAAATTGTAGAATATAAAAAGAGAAAATATTAAAAAAGTTTTTATTAGGTATGTTTTTTTAACTGATAGATGCAGGCTAAGAAACAGAATTCATGAAATCAAATTAGTGATGATTATATTTCATAATAACAAACATATTAGACTTATATTAGTAAACTTATGAAAATGAAAAGGGGAGAAATAGTGAAAGTAAGTAAACAAACTTCAGAGACGTGGACGTTTGGTTGTCGTTGGGCCACTCAGCTCGTCAAAGTCTGTAGTTTTCTTCTCCTCATATAAGCAGCCCAAGTCTTACTCGACATAATTATCAACATCTTGTTCGTCAATTGCATTTGGTTGAAGGGAGTTAGTGCAGTTGGCACAAACCGAAAAGCACTTAATCCCAGGCTTCCGACACCCTCAACCACGTGCACACCCCTTGTTGCATTTGTAGAAAATTCTGGAGAGAAGAGACTGTGAGACAAGTTCTTTGGAGGTAGAAAGACCAAACTGTGAATCCCCAGAAGAGCAGATACATCGAGTGTCCTAACCACACTTGTATTTGTAGGTATGTTCTAAAGTAATGTTAGCGGGTTGCTTCGGATGTTGGTGGTAGGAATCCCAGGTTTAATTTGGATTTTACAAGTGATTTGGAAAACAGGTCGAATCGCAATTTGTCCAAAGTATCTCCTGTCCTACCTCCGTAGAGAGTTCTTAAAAATCGTAGACCAGCTTCGGCAACATCTTCAGATTGAATGTCATGCTCTAAGAATTGTTTTATTTCTTCCAGGAGATTTTCAGTTTTGACCAATAGCGTGACCACTTTCTTTTTGCCCTCCCTGAAGAGGGCTGAAGTGATATCACATC
The DNA here is from genome assembly GCA_963921935.1 of Galeruca laticollis. Classification (NCBI taxonomy): domain Eukaryota; kingdom Metazoa; phylum Arthropoda; class Insecta; order Coleoptera; family Chrysomelidae; genus Galeruca; species Galeruca laticollis. The sequence goes on from OY998177.1 coordinate 176,479,169, forward strand.
CACTTTTGGCGTGGAGATATAAAAGTGGCATTATGATGATGTCTGCCAGATTAAAGCTGCTGCTCTCGCTGAGCAAGTCTTCTGGGTGGCCATCAAACACCACGCTTGTTGCATTTCGGTTGTAGTGTCTTTTTAAATAGTCAACGTATTTGTTCAGGATTAATTTGAATGTTTCACCATTCTTCCACAGAAGAAAGCCACCACCTATAACAAAATCTGCTCCCGCTAGGTTTGCCTCATGTAGTGGTGTGAAGAAGTCATATAACACCGACTTGGGAGTATTTCTCATTCCACCTGCATCAAACAGAGGGAGAGGATAGAGTGCCAGCTCATATAGGGAGAATTCTTTAAGCCTTTAAGCTGTTCTTTATATTTCTTGAGGAGTGATATCCGGTGGAATATGGTTTCGGGGTTTACTGGTACATCTTCGCCGTCAATGGTCACTTTAGATTTGAATCCTTGTATGCTCATTTCACTATTTTTTCGGACAAACTTGATTTTGTCAAAGGTTTGACCAACCAGGGCGAGTATCTGCGACGATTCCTGCATTGATGATATAGTATGATTAGTAACAGGGAAAAGATCGTGGGATTGAAACCAATCAATAGTCAGACCTCTGAATGTCTGCATTGTCACGTTGCCCTGTAGCATCCCTCGGATCAACATGTTGTTGCGAGGTAGTGAGTGGTACTCCACAACACTGTTCAACCTGATGGGTCACTGTATTTACAATTGGCATGGTCAGAATTCATCTACTCAGAGTACTGCCTGAAATGCCGCGACCATGACTGAGACCTCCAGTACTTTTCAACGAGCGCATTAAAGTCTGCTCAATAGTCATATCAGACCATATCCCACTCCAAAACATATCAGATCTTCTGATAGTAAACCACCCACTGAGCGCAAACCGTTATAATACTCTTTTGATATTTTCTTTTCAAGCCCCATCTTGTCTTGTAAATGCCCACTGGTATGAAAATAAGGTACCATTTTCCTAACAGCGTTGAGATTTATTTCCCAGTCGCCACTTCTCTCAGCCTGGATGAACTGCTTCATCAGTGTAATCATATCAAAGTAGAGAATCCATTTAGCTCCAGCTCTTCAAGTTTCTATGCAAACATCTGCTTCAAATTTTCATGCTCAATGGCTTCCAAAGAATTTGTTGAGTTAGGTGCCTCTTCAAGGTGCTGATTTGTTTTCTCATTCTCATTCATTCTTGCGAGGATAACATGTGCAAGAGCCAAATTGCAAAGGATATGGGTACGAATTGCCCTTGAATAAGCACGACCAGCCATCATTTTCTCAGTTGATACCTGCGCATAAGCAACGCAGAAAAGCTCTTGTAGTCCACTTCCACTCATAATGCAGTCTATGGCTCCCAAGAATGGTATAAAAAGATGAAAACCTCCTAACCGTACTATGACGTTGCCCGCATCGCAGTCTGCAGAAAAAGATGAGACTATTTCAAGAGCTTTAAGATAGAGAGGCTGGTTAAATGTAACAAAACAGATATTTTGTTTTATACTATTACATTTGTTTATTGCAGTGAGATGTGAAGTATAAACATTGTCACAGTTGCTGGAAGGTCCATTAATGAATGGACGGAATAAAGTTTGCGACGTCTTGTATGGTTTAGAGTATGTTTCGTCTTTATTTTATTATAATTTTGTGTTGTTTAACATTTGAATTATGCGCCAAACACTCCCTCCTTGATCATGTGCCATTTAACCGTCACCGTGGGAGTTTATTCGTTATAGCATTAATCTTTGCTTAAAAGACATTAAATCACGAAACATGTTGGTCCTTCGAGCTGGATTTAGTTGCAAGCTCTGTGGAAATACAGTACATTTTGTTGTGTAGCGTGTGGCAATACATAATAGTTAAACAAAATGTCTGAAAGCAAAGAGAATAATATGTTAACAAAATTTAAGGTGCAAAGGAGTAACATAGTTAAGCGTGTAGAAGCTATGCATGAACTGGGTACAGCAGCACTTATAGATGAGACTGCAAGAGAGGAGTTCGAAATACGATATTCTAATTTGAATGATTTAATAAATGCTTTCGATTCATTACATTTAGAAATTATAGCGTGTGTTCCTGAATCTGACAATGAAATAACAGAGCAGGATAATATTCAAAAAGAGTTTCATAAATTACAGTTCTCAGTTCAAGTATTGTACAATAGAATGTTTGAAAATGCTAAAATAAAGAATGGTGAAAATATAATATATTCCCCAACGTCGGAAGCTGGTAGTAGTAGTGTGAAAAATAAATGTAATTTAAAATTACCTAAAATTGAAGTTCCTAAATTTGACGGTACTTTAGTTAAGTGGCCAAGTTTTATAGATTTGCTCAACACTTTAGTGCATAATAATACAGACCTCTCTAACATAGAAAAAATGCAATTTCTTATGCTGTAATTAAAAGAACAAGCAGCTAGTGTTATTAAAAATTTGCAAATTACAGCAGATAATCATGATATTGCTTATAATAAATTAATTAAGAAGTACCAAAACGATCATTTGTTATTAACTAATTATATACAGGCAATATTTAATTGCAAAAAGTGTAATAGTGGTTCCTCTAGTGAATTAAGTCAGTTGCTAGAAAATTTTGAAATTAATTGAGAGGCATTAAAAATTTTTGAAGTTGATTTGTGGGATTTTGCTAAATTTATTCTACTAATAGAAAAAATCGATCCATCTGTAAAACGACGTTTTGAGATAGAAGTAGCGGAAAATGAAATTCCAAAATTTGATGATTTGTATAAATTTTTAGAAAAAGAATGTAAGTGTGAACAAAATTGTATTTTAAGGGATAAAGTGGATAAATCAGTTAAACATTTTTCTAAAACTAAAGCTCGTGTCAATTCATATGTTACTGGTACTGGCAGTACCTCCAATACTCAAACAAAATTAAACGTGTGTTTTATGTGTAAACAAAATCATTCTTTAACAAAATGTGATAAATTTCTTTAGTTAGAGGGAAGGAAACGAAATGATTTTGCAAACAAAGAAAGTTTATGTTTTAGGTGCTTATCCAATGCTCAATATTTTTCTAAATGTAAGGTTAATACCTTTTGTGGTGTGTGTGGCAGAAAACATCATGTTTTGCTACATTTTTCAAGTAGTAGTAATATTAATAAATCTGAGCGGAGTTCGGTCCTGATACCTATACCATACTGGTGTGTTGATATCAGCTCCTATTATTTTAATAATTTAGTAGTGAACATTTATCAAAATTTGTATTTAGTTTGTGTAAGTGAACCAACAACGTTATCAACTTTGAGGAAAACTAGTGAGTTATGTTTTTCTTCCCCATAATTTGATGATATATTCAAATTCATACATAAACACAATCATATAGGATAGTTTTTAAATATCTTATCGCTTCGGCAGCCGGTTTTAATAGCCGGACTGTTCAATAGCGAACAGGACCGCATTTAAACAAATGTCAATTAATATATTATCAACAACAATGAACGTAGAAACGATTGAGTCTTCTGACTACAGAAGTACTCAAACTATAACTCATCCCATCTCTCAACCTACCTACTCACAAGCAGCGTCTAAGAAATTTTACCCATCAAAAGCACTGGCCCTCATATTTCCATCTTTAGACGGTGTGAAATTAGAAGAATATGTATATGCACTAGGCCCCAAAGTTCAACCAAAAAATATAACGTTTGCATCAAGAATTTCAAACAACTGAATTTGCATATATTTATCAAGTAAATCTACATTAGAAGAATAATTAACAAATGATGGTAAAATATCTATAAATAACGAAATTATATCAGCAAGAAGATTGATTACCCCATCAAGTCGAATTTTACTATCAAATGTTTATCCCTGTATTCCCGATGAAACTCTAGAGGCAGAATTAAAAAATATGGGCTTCAATTTGCTATCACCTGTAAGTTCCGTAAGAGCGGGTTTTTCTAAAACAGAATATGGCCATATCGGTAGTTTCCGACGTCAAGTATACTCGACTCCTCTACAAGACGATACAAATATCCCAGATTCATTCCTAGTCACCCATGAGAACACTTCCCACCGTATCTTCTTGTCCATCGACGAAATGTCCTGTTTTAAATGTAAACAGCCTGGTCATATAGCATCTCAATGCACAATAATCTCCACTACTCCAATTGAATCACATGCCCCAACTAGTGATATTCATAACTCAAATTTATCAACATTGCCATCAGAACCCGAAATATTACCAAATTCACAGGAAAATAGTACTGTATCTCATCCAACATCCTCCTCTAATCCAATTCAACAAATATCTGTACCACTCACTTCGAGTCAAGTTAAAAGAAAATCATCAGATCGACACCTGTTACCCAGCCTCCAAAAAAAACAAATAAAAAAAACCCATACAAGAACTACTTAAGCCCACTAAGTCTCTTATCGATGATCCCGACACTCGTTTTCCTCTTAACTTCGACCAGCTCATTGATCTATTTGATAACTGCTATGGTACACCCAATCCCGAATTTATTGCTCAAAATTACACCAATGACTTGCCAGCACCGTGAAAATGCTTGAAGAAATATATCCACATATTTCTGATCGCAGTATTAAAACTAGATGCACTAAAATTCGGAAAAAATGTAAGCATGCTTGTAATCCTCAATCTACTGACACTGAAAGCGATTCATCACAGGAAACTTATTGAGAATCAAATATTTTAATTCTATTTTTTTTCATTGCGTTCAATAATATAGTGCAGTGGAACATCAACGGCGTATACTCACATCTAGAAATGCTACAAATATTAATATCAGAGTAAAACCCATCAATAATATGTTTACAAGAAACAAATTTCACAAATAATAAGACTTATACACCTAAAAACTTCAACGGGTTTTTTCTGAATAGACAAAACAGGGGACGAGCCAGCGGCGGCGTATCAATTTATGTTAAAAAAGAGATAGAATCATATTTAATTCCATTAGTAACTAATTTAGAAGCAATTGCAGTTCGCATACAAGGCATAACCAAATTAAATATATGTAACATATATCTTCCTTCCAGTAAGGATATTAACATTGAGAGCTTAACCAATCTTACTGATCAGATTCCTCTTCCTAGACTAATTGTCGGAGATTTCAATGGTTATAATGTATATTGGGGTTCCCCTTATAATGACCCACGTGGTAAAATAATATACGACGCAATTAAACAAAATAACGTATCACTCCTAAACGATGGCCGTCCCACACGCTTCAACAGTTATAATGGTAACTTGTCACACATAGATTTAAGCTTTTCCGATTTCAACACAGCACTTAACCTTACTTGGAACGTACTTTCAGATCTTCACGGAAGCGACCATTTTCCAATAATTTTGATAAATAACCGATATAACCAGACATCACATCACCCTACTAGTAAATGGAAGTTAAAATCTGCAAACTGGGCATTGTATAAAAACCTTGTAGATAACCTTTTAAGTCAAACTAACTTTAACGAAATTGAAAATAGTGAATTATTGAATAAATTTATGTCCATCATCACAAAAGCCGCGGATATAGCGATAGGTAAATCTTCTCTATCTCACAATGGTCCCACCGTACCATGGTGGAATAATGCATGTAAAGAAGCGATAAAATTGAGTAAACAAGCATTTAATAAGTATAAAAAACATAATACCCCACAAAATTAACAACAATTCAAAAATCTCAGAGCTAGAGCGCGGTACATAATAAAAAGATCTAAGAAAGAGTCTTGGATAAACTTTGTATCTCGCATAAACATCTCTACGCCTCCCACAGAAATTTGGAATACAATCAGACGAATATCTGGTACCTACTCCAATTTTAATATTAACATACTGACAGAACGAGGACAAGATCTAACGAGTACTCAGGAAATTTCCGATACATTAGCAAACACTTTTGAACAATTTTCCAGTAATACCAATTATGACAGTAAATTCCTTGAGTATAAACATCTCACTGAAAAACTCAATCCCATTCGTACCGATTCCAACAATAATTCTCCCCTTAACACTCCCATTTCGTTGGATGAGTTCTACGAAGCCCTGAAAAAGGTCAAAGATAGTAGCCCCGGTCCAGATAATATTCCAACTGCATTCATAAGGAACCTTTCCAACCAAGCGTCAATATTCTTATTAAATATTTTCAATTATTACTGGCTTCAACAACAATTCCCTGATACTTGGAAGGAAGCGGCAATAGTACCGATCTTAAAACCAAACTGCCCCAAAAATACTGCTAATTCCTATTTCCTATAGGCCTATCTCCCTTACCTCTTGTGTCTGCAAATTATTAGAAAAAATAATTAATAACCGACTCGTTTGGTTCCTGGAATCCAACTCCTTACTAATCAGGGAACAAAACGATTTTCGAAAAGGACGCTCAACAATTGATAATATAATTGACTTAGAATCCGACATTCACGAAGCATTCCTTAACAAGCAAAAAGTTCTAGCCGTATTTTTTGACATCAAACGTGCATATGATACAGCTTGGAAGCATAAAATTTTATTAAAATTAGACGATTGGGGAATAAATGGAAATATGCTCGCATTCATTAAAAACTATTTACATAAACGATCCTTTCGTGTGAAATTGAATGGGCATTTCTCGAATAACAAAGAACTAGAAAATGGCACCCCTCAAGGCTCGATAATAAGCGCAACACTATTTTTAATCGCAATGAACGATATTTTAAATAATCTTGAAAAGCCATTGAAGGGGAAATTATACGCAGATCATTTAGTTTTATATATTAAGGGTAAAAACATAAACTACATGACGTCTGTCATGCAGCAACATATTCGACATCTTGAAACCTGGTCTGAGTCTACAGGATTCCAATTCTCCACAGAGAAAACCAAATACATAATTTTTTCAAAAAATCCATTTTTCTTCAACCCTACACTCAAGTTATACAACAATAATTTGAATCTTTGTGATCATATAAAATATCTCGGTATGATTTGGGATTACAAGCTGACTTGGACAACTCACATTAACGACCTGATTTGTAAAACTCACAAAAGCTCTAATCTGCTCAAAATACTATCTAATAGAAATTGGGACGCTGATTCAACGTCTTTAATACGTATATATCGTTCACTAATTAGATCACGTCTTGATTACGGATGTTTAGCCTACTTGTCGGCGAAAAAAACAGTACTGAATCTTCTAAATCCAGTCCAGAATACTGCGATCAGAATGTGTCTGGGTGCATTTCGTTCAAGCCCCTCTGAGAGCCTTCTCAGTGAAGCATCCGAAACCCCCCTCCACCTCCGACGGATTTACCTTAGCCTCTCTTATGCGATCAGTATATCTGCAAATCCCAATCACCCAGTTTATGACAACACCTTCTCCAATCGTTATACGGCTGACTATGAAAAGAGGAAAAGAACAGATCCACCGCTTTATGAAAAAATTAACAGATCCCTCAACCTTCTAAATATATCTATTCCTCCAACGATTCCTCAAGTCATTTCCTCCCCTCCTCCATGGATAATAAAACCACCATTATGCGATACATCGTTGACAAGCTTCGATAAGAACGAAACAAACCATACCCTAATTAGAGGAAAATATCTTGAGAAAATATCTTATTTCCAACAATATACCCATATCTACACTGATGCATCTAAAATGAATACTGGAGTTGGAGCCGCACCAAATGCAATAATCAAATTTAGACTACCTCATATTACAACCACTCTAGTTGGAGAGCTGTATGCGATGTTTCAAGCTCTAGTCCATCCCAATAGAAAAAAATTAAAACACTTACTCATAGTAACCGATTCATTGAACTCAATTGAAAGTTTGCGCCAGACATATCCATCAAATCCAATACTGATACTAATTAAGCAAAAACTATCCCAGCTATACAATTCAGGAGCAGTTATACAGTTTTTATGGGTGCCTTCACACACAGGAATAGAGGGAAATGAGCGAGCCGATACAGCAGCCCAGGGGGTGTGCACTTATACTTATTAAAAAAGATACGCGTTTTTCGCGCCATCTATATTTGTCACGAAGAACAAGTCACTTCGTTGCGTTAGGCTTAATAGCCCTAGTAGCTGTGGCCTTCAAATTGGAGAAGAATTTCGGTCGCGTTAATTCTCTTTCGTTAATCTCTTTGACATCCACAGACAAATAATTGAGGTTAGGCATTTAAAGTTTGCCATTATTGTTGTTTGGTTATTAATTTATTTTATTGATTTATTTCAAAATGCCAGCTCCTCCAGAGCGTGTTGTTCCCAATTGCATTAACCAAGATCAAGATGCTCCAAGGTAGGTTATAAATATCATTAATAGTTAAAATGAGTAATTTATATTCATATTTTACAGATATTTTAATCCCGAGGATGAGCATATAAAAAATATTTGGTTGTAACGAATCAATAATCCCAGTTAATTTAACCAGCCAAGAAGCATTTTAAGGGGGAAAGTAGTTTCTGGTAATTATTTTTTGGATGTATGTAAGAACGGGGAAATCTAAAAATATTGCACTTCCTGTTTTAAATTTACCTGTTAAGCATTTTATTGTAATACTATTAGATTTAAACTACTATGTATATTGTTTTTGTAGATTTCATTGCTGGGGATAATTAGAAGAAAGTTGCTTTTCCTTTCCTCTTAATCCACAAAATGTGCTTGCAGCTCCTCCAAAAATAAGAAGTATGACATTAATTATAAAATCTGTTAGATATGTATGTAATACGATTTTTTGTAGAATTATACTCTAAACTAAATTTGAACTAAGTTGTTGCAGCCTTTCCCCATGCTTAGAAATTATAAATCAATCGAATTTACATTTTTCGCCATATCACACAATTTGAATTTACCACCATTTAAAAGTCAGAATCGACGACAGAACCCTTCTTTTAGTTTTTGGTGACAAATAGAGATGGCAGCACATCTGCCGAGGCATTTTTTGTCCGTCTTATTTCTATTATTTGTCTGTGCAGCAGCCAAAACTGCAATTCAGGATCCTAATGCCACCGCAGTCACGAGAGCTACGATGTCAGACATCAAAATACATATTAAGGCATCGGTTAACAACGCCTGGCAACTTCAGTGGTATCAATCTCACGATAAACTTAGAGAAGTGAAAGGAATAGTTAAACGGTGGAGGAGCGTTCCAGAAAATAGGAAGGAACAAGTTATCTTGACCCGTCTTCGAATAGGTCACACCCGATTTTCCCATGAACACTTAATGTCAAAATCCGAACAATCCCGATGTACAGTGTGTCAATGCCCTTTAACTGTCAAACATGTATTAATAGACTGTCCAAAGTTTTCACAGCAAAGAGTGTCATTTAACATCCCACCTGCTATGTACCATTTGCTCGGAGAAGAAGTCAATATGGAAAACTTGATAGCTTATCTACGAACTATTCAGTTTTTGCACAAAATTTGAAAGTTTAATATTATAATCGTTTGTGTTCTTTTACCTGTAATACCTGTAGTACTATTTAATATGTATTATTGTAACATTTGGTAGCGCTAATAACCTAAAGGGTTGATGCGCTTTATGAAATGTTTCTGATCTGGGTCCAAGTAAGGTAAATACATTGGCTACTTCAGTGATGTGTCAGAAGGTTGTGTTATTTTCTACTGCTTTAATCTGTATAAAAGATTCATTTGAAAATTTTCATAGGTGTCGAGCACTAATTGATAGTGCAAGTGAAGCTAGTTTTGTAACTGACAAGCTTTCAAGAAAACTAGGGTTGTAAAGATCTTCAGTCTAAACTTAAATCAATGGATTGAATAGCATGTCTTCAAAAAAATGGGGTGTTGTGTCTACTAATGTCCGTCCATGTCAGCAAAGTAATCGAAATTTTGAAATTTATTTCATTGTTGTGAATGAGATTTGTAGTGTGACTCCGAGTGATATTGTGTCTTTTAAAAACTGGGATCACATTAAAGGGTTACAGTTAGCTGATCCAGAATTTGGAAATCCTAATAAAACAGATGTGTTGTTGAGAGCTGATATTTTTGGTATTATTATACAAGACGCAACAGTTAAATCGGTATTTGGTTGGGTGTTGCTAGGCAATGTTGATCAGAAGAATAATTCTAAGGTGGTGAAGTCCTTTTGTATAAGTTTAGGAAGCTCTTTAGATGATGTTTTCAAAAAAATTTGGGATTTGGAGGAAATCCCAACCTGTAGTGAATTTTCAAATGAAGAACTTGCATGTGAGGAACACTTCAAAAACATTCATACTACAGATGAAAGTGGGAGATATGTGGCGAGTCTTCCATTTCGTCAGGAAAGATCAAGTTTAGGTAATTCTTATGACCAGGTTGTATAAAAATAGGGAATTATTTGTTCAGTATTCTGAGTTCATACGTGATTACATCGACCAGGGACACATGCCAACCATAGAGGCTAATGAAATGGGGGTAGGTAAATACTATATTCCACATAATTGTATTTGGAAGCCTGAACGTGTGTCAACTAAGCTGAGAGTGGTCTTCGATGCTTCAGCAAAGGCAGCATATGGTTCGTCTTTGAATGATAATATTCTTGTGGGTCCTCCTTTGCAAACTGATATTGTAAATATTTTGTTGAAATGTAGGTTGTATAACGTAACATTTACAGCGGACATTCGTCAAATGTGTAGGCAGATTTAGGTGTTATCTGCTGATACAGACTATCAAAGAATTCTGTAGATATTCAATCTTGGCAGAGAATTGTCAGAATATAGATTAAATACTGTGACGTATAGTCCTTTAAAGGTTATTTCCATCCCATGGTTAGAGTTGTGTGCAGCTGTGTTGGCTTCTAATGTGATAGAATATCTTCAGAAAACTTTTCGAGATATTCTATCATTTGATAAAAGGTTTATGTGTTCTGATTCTAAAGTCGTATTAGCTTGGATAAAGTCTTCTCCTCAAAGGTGGAAAACCTTTGTAGCCAACCGAGTGAGGCATATTCAAGAGCGTGTATCCCCTGAAAATTATTATCATGTTAGTGGCTGATTGTGTTTCACGTGGCATGTTTCCTAAAGATTTGTTAGGTCATAACTTGTGGTAGTTAGGTTCTAAATGGTTATCTACAACTTGTAATGTGAACATGAATGAAGTCCTTCAATTTTCGGAAGTAGAATCTGTTATCAATACCGAAAAGAGAATGATCGTTTGTGTAACCAACCTTCTCCAATTTAATTGGATAAATGGTTTGTTGGTAAGGTACTCTTCACTTAGGAAAATTCAAGGTATTCTTACATATTGTTTTCAATTCATTAAATGGAAGTTTCTAAAAATGACAATTATCAAGGGATACCTTCTGAATTTGAATTAAATTAGTCCTTACTATATTTAGTGAAAATGATACAATATGAGGTGTTTTCTGTGTAAATTGAAAACCTGAAGGGAAGAAAACCCCTGTCTAAAGCAATGTGTAAACTTGCTCCTTTGTCGATGAAGAGTGTTTCCTTGGGGTGGGCGGTCGTTTGAAATATGCTGATGTGCCTTATGAAGAGAAACATCCTTTATTGTTACCTACTAAGCACCGCCAGACAGATTTACTAATTTTACATTTTCATAAAAAATATCTTCATCCCGGTGCCAAGCACTTGCAGTATTTAATCGGTCAACACATTTGGATTGTCTCGTTTAAATCTTCAATTCGGCGTGTTCTATTCCAATGTAATATATGTTTTCGTGTAAATCCTGTCTTCTATCCTCCTGTGATGTCAAACCTTAGAGTTTGTGAAGTTCACGAAAAGTGGTGTGGATTTTGCAGGACCCTTTTCCACGGTTGTGTCCCATTACCGTGGTGTCCCATACTTAAAATCGTATTGCTGTATTTTTATTGGTGGCGCTAAATGTAGAGTACGTGACAGATTTGAGAGCTGATGCCTTTCTAGCAGCGCTTCGTCGATTCGTTGCTAGGCGAGAAATGTGTACAGATCTTTATAGCGACAATGGCACAAACTTCGTGAGTGCTTACAATGTGCTTAAGGAGTATTGTAAAATTGCTAAGGAAGAATTGTCCTTGAACTGGCACTTTAATCCTTCTTCTGCTCCGTATTTTGGTGGTCTTTAGGAGGCTGTAATCAAATCCTTAAAAACTAATCTCATGCGAATGATGAGTGATCAAATTCTTACCGTGGAAGAGTTTAATATGTTGTTGGTTCATATAGAAATTGTTTTGAATTCAAGGCCGTTGCATCCTCTGTCTAACGACCCGAGCGACTTAACAGCTTTATCTCTAAACCATTTTTTGACTCTTGAGGTTGAGATTGGGCAGAATTGCAGTGCTGTACCCAAGGAAATATTAAACTATTCGGGTAGTTCAGGTTAAAACGCCTGATGGGTTATATAATCGGTCGGCAAACTTTGTGTATTGCTATCACAATAAACTCACTAATTTATGATTAATATTACTTGTAAATATTTTTATTTTTTTTAATTTTGTTGTGAAAATAAATGTTTATTTTGGTGGGAGTAATATTTATTGCGAAATTAAAGGAACGTAAAACAAATACAAGCATATTTGGTTTCACAAAACACATGACTTCAGTCTCGTATAAACCGAAACAAAATAAAATTTTATTTCGGCTGTCAACTTTGCACGATTCAGATGAAATTGATACAGAAGCTGGCCAATCCTGCAAACCAAGTATCGTTACATTCTATAATGCTACAAAACAGTTGTCGATGTTGTCGATAAGTTAAAAAATAATTATTCAGTATCCAGAACAAGTTGCAGTTGGCCTCTTACAATGTTTTTCTCCCTTTTAAATGTGGGAGGCCTCAATAGCCAAATTCTGTGTACGAAGCGAACACTCAAAGCCATATGGTTCGTCGAATATTTCTAAAGTCTCTGGCAATAAATCTTATCCAACCTTATTTGGAAAGACGAAAAGATATTTTAATTTTACCGATAACGATGAGGAATCGTATACTGGAGATATGGAAGATTGAAAATTCAGCAGCAACTACCTCTGGAGAAGCTTCTGCAGCCTTTGTTCCTAGAAGAAAAACAGGAAAACCAAAACTTAGTGTGTAGAATGTATAAAATATATATGCCGAGAACATACCTCCCCACTCTGCACTAGCTGTATGAAACCAAAATAAAATATGTTGGAATATGGTCAATTGTTCATTACTTTAAACACAAGCTTTTTTTTATGTGTTTTAAAAAATGAATTTTAATTGAAACTGTATATTTAATTTGTATTTTTACCAACCAACTTGCTAAAAAGCGTCAATGTTGTGTAGTAATGTTACAAGTACAACAAGAAACCTAAAAAATAGGGGCCCGACCGTGCGCGTGTTATGATTGAATTTTTTGTGACGCGTGTTCTCCTGGGTTAAAAGTGTATAAAAAAGATATGGGACTATTTACAAAGAAATAGATTGTTTTTAGTTCTATTTGAATTTGATAGACTAATGGGATCGTTTATTCTAGGCCAGCGGTTCCCAAATTGGGGGTCGCGACCCCTAGGGGGCTAAAATGGGTCGCGGAGATAAAAAGTTTGGGAACCGCTGTTCTAGGCAAACCTTGCCTATAGTGAAGCTATTGACAAGGTATTGGATAACTTCAACGATTCAAATAAATTTTAAATCTAATGGTGTTTTCGGTTTACATGCTCGGAAATCACTCTCTCTGAGATTCATTACGTCATACACCTAGGAAAGATTGATACTAATTCCACTATGAGCAATCTCGATCGTTCCTTGATTGTATAATCGAACATACTTCATCACATGGCAGGAGATTGCAAACCTAACGTCATTGATTTTACGACTACTTTTCAGATCATTTTTGAAAACATCGAAGATTTGTTATTTAAAATAGGTGATAAGACATTAAATATGGACGCAATAACAAAGAAATTCTTTGTTAATTCCCTCAACTTCATCATCTGAGCTATCAGGTGAAGAGAGTAGTTCCGTACATTCCATAATTTTAGTTTTTTGCTCCATAATTATCAACAAAAGTACAAATTATCGATAATACTATAGGTTGTTGATTTTGACACTACAATTATTTATTAAAATGAGGTTATATTTTCAGGAGTGCTCTTCTTGCTCTCTCAATATTTTCAGATCCGTTGGGATCGATCTTTTTATATTTTAGAGCAGTAAAAATGTAAAACAGAACACACAACTCTAAGAGAGGGCGATCTTTAGTTTAAATAGAACATGGAAATCTCTCGCAGATCGCTTTTATATGCTCTCAGAGCAATCGAGAGCAGTAAACCGAAAACGCTATAATATTAAATTTTATGCTACACCCACCGCGTGTATGAGTGACAGGCCTCAGACAATGTAACCAAATCGCATAACCTAAATTCCTCTATGGGGCATTAATTACATCTAAAAAATTGAAACTCTATGACATTCGAAAATATATCAATCTGAATTTACCCTATGACTAAATATATTCAAAACAGGAACGACTGATGAATTTCACAGATACAAAAAATTAATTATGAATTGAAATTGGTAGTTACGCCACCGCAGTGGTTGAAGTGATCGACAAATTTTATTTCGAACTCTGCCAATTTCAAATTTAACTCTGAAATTTTATTTTCAAGACATTACTCTAAATGTAGCAAAAAATTCACAAAGTTATATCAATAACTTACCATTGAAAAGGCCGCATAAATTTACTAAAAATGTCCACAGAATTCCTTAAAAAAACATACTCGAGCTATAATGGCTATCACATTTTTATGAAGTAAAAAGACAACCGCAAAAAAACGTCCAGTTTTACAGAATTTCCTATGGACTTGATAAAAATCACTCAATTTTTTTATTACAATAGTAAACGTTCAAAATACTCAGCTAAATATTATATTACAGATTTTTGAACGTACCATATAAAAATATGCCGTAAATAAATGTTCCACAAAAAAAGGAAAGAGGCCTAGGTGTTTGTTGCTTTGACGTTTTTCTATCCACGTAAAAAATTTACAGATGCTGGAAATAGGTCGTCATTACCAAGAAAACTCACGGGATGAAAGGAATTACTATTACAGCTTCCAGTAGTTGATATTAGGATTTATTGCAGTCGTTAACTCGACAATACCGCAATAGTTTTCTTAAAACTTGTTCCCGATCATCAGTCAGTATTTACTCCTTACACTTATATTTACCCCAGCCTACCAGTATTTTCCATAGTTAAAAGAACAGTGTGTAAGTTGAGGCAGGCTTAAATCGAAAGGTTTTCCTAAATTTTCTAAAATTATTCCTACCTTGTCAGAGGGAATATGGCGAACACTTTATTTGTCAATTACCAGAACTAAAGTGAAGCATTTTACGATCTGATTTTGGAACATAAAACTCCTGTATTAATTATCTACTTCGGTTTTGTACCTAGCATATAAGCGACGCAGTAGATTTTGTTTAAATTTGTTAATTTAATATGTAATTCCACTTCATATGTGAATTTAACAAACATTTTTAACTGCATTATGAATGAAATTAACTGTCTCGACCCTTACTTCGCGGAATCTGCTCATATTAGTGTTTTAAATGAAACTCACGGTTTCCAGTTAATTCCACAATATAATAAAAGTTATTGAAAATTCTAAAAAATTGACAATTGTTTCGATAAATCAATATCATCGTCACAATGACAGAAGTTACATTTCATTTGATGCCTACCTGATGTTTAGTAGTTATTTTTGGCTAGACCAAGAAGTGACCTAACTTGTGATTGACTTAATATATGTTTATAGAAAAAAAAAGAAGATGTGATATTATAAATATTGAAGCATAGCCCTATGGTGATATCCTGGATATCATTTTTCCAATTAAGATCAGTATAACTGTGCAATGATACAGAAAACCAGGAAAACTATATCTGCTGATCTTTACAATTATCACTTAGGAAGACAGTTTATTAGTGGAGAACTCCCTAGATTTACCTGTTCATTGACAACTTCATATTGTGGGTTTCTTAAATGTCTTCTAATTTCCAATTCTTCATTGACACCTAACACAAAACTAGAAGTGCTGCATATTTGTGAAAAGAAACAAGAACTGGATTTCCTTGAAGAATTGGAAATTAGAAGACATTTAAGAAACACACAATATGAAGTTGTCAATGAACAGTCAAATCTAGGGAGTTCTCCACTAATAAACTGTCTTCTTAAGTGATAATTGTAAAGATCAGCAGATATAGTTTTCCTGGTTTTCTATATCATTGCACAGTTATACTGATCTTAATTGGAAAAATTATATATAGGATATCACCATAAGGCTAATAATATCTAAGCTTCAATATTTGTAATATCACATCTTCTTCTTTTTTCTATAAACATATATCAAGTCAATCACAAGTTAGGTCACTTCTTGGTCTAGCCAAAAATAACTACTAAACATCAGGTAGGCATCAAATGAAATGTAACTTCTGTCATTCTGACGATGATATTGATTTATCGAAACAATTGTCAATTTTTTAGAATTTTCAATAACTTTTATTATATTGTGGAATTAACTAGAAACCGTGAGTTTCATTTAAAACACTAATATGAGCAGATTCCGCGAAGTAAGGGTCGAGACAGTTAATTTCATTCATAATGCAGTTAAAAATGTTTGTTAAATTCACATATGAAGTGGAATTACATATTAAATTAACAAATTTAAACAAAATCTACTGCGTCGCTTATATGCTAGGTACAAAACCGAAGTAGATAATTAATACAGGAGTTTTATGTTCCAAAATCAGATCGTAAAATGCTTCACTTTAGTTCTGGTAATTGACAAATAAAGTGTTCGCCATATTCCCTCTGACAAGGTAGGAATAATTTTAGAAAATTTAGGAAAACCTTTCGATTTAAGCCTGCCTCAACTTACACACTGTTCTTTTAACTATGGAAAATACTGGTAGGCTGGGGTAAATATAAGTGTAAGGAGTAAATACTGACTGATGATCGAGAACAAGTTTTAAGAAAACTATTGCGGTATTGTCGAGTTAACGACTGCAATAAATCCTAATATCGACTACTGGAAGCTGTAATAGTAATTCCTTTCATCCCGTGAGTTTTCTTGGTAATGACGACCTATTTCCAGCATCTGTAAATTTTTTACGTGGATAGAAAAACGTCAAAGCAACAAACACCTAGGCCTCTTTCCTTTTTTTGTGGAACATTTATTTACGGCATATTTTTATATGGTACGTTCAAAAATCTGTAATATAATATTTAGCTGAGTATTTTGAACGTTTACTTATTGTAATAAAAAAATTGAGTGATTTTTATCAAGTCCATAGGAAATTCTGTAAAACTGGACGTTTTTTTGCGGTTGTCTTTTTACTTCATAAAAATGTGATAGCCATTATAGCTCGAGTATGTTTTTTTAAGGAATTCTGTGGACATTTTTAGTAAATTTATGCGGCCTTTTCAATGGTAAGTTATTAATATAACTTTGTGAATTTTTTGCCACATTTAGAGTAATTTCTTGAAAATAAAATTTCAGTGTTAAATTTGAAATTGGCAGAGTTCGAAATAAAATTTGTCGATCACTTGAACCACTGCGCTGGCGTAACTACCAATTTCAATTCATAATTAATTTTTTGTATCTGTGAAATTCATCAGTCGTTCCTGTTTTGAATATATTTAGTCATAGGGTAAATTCAGATTGATATATTTTCGAATGTTATAGAGTTTCAATTTTTTAGATGTAATTAATGCCCCATAGAGGAATTTAGGTTATGCGATTTGGTTACATTGTCTGAGGCCTGTCACTCATACACGCGGTGGGTGTAGCATAAAATTTAATATTATATTTAAAATTTATTTGAATCGTTGAAGTTATCCAATACCTTGTCTATAGCTTCACTATAGGCAAGGTTTGCCTAGAACAGCGGCTCCCAAACTTTTTATCTCCGCGACCCATTTTAGCCCATACGTTTTTGCCGCGACCCTCTAAAAATAACTTGAAGCGTCATGAGCAACGAGGGACTGAGAGAGCGCAGCTGGCTGAGAGGGGGGAGACATTCGTCCAAAACAAGGACGGACAGAGTTGGAGGGGCTAGCTATGGAAGTGGCAGAGGCAGTAGGCGGAGGGGTGGGGAGCAACCAGTTCGAGTTGAGCAGTGGCCACGAAAGTGTCTTGTGTTTTGTTCGCTCGCGTATTGTTTGATTTCGTTCTAACTATGAATAAGTTTGTTAAGTGTGCAGGACCTTCGACTTCTCATGATGATCATGAACAGAAGAGGGTAAAGGTGAGAAAGTATATTGACAGTTATATTAAGTATGGATTTACGGTGCTCGGAAATCGGCCACAGTGTGTTATTTGCAGTGAGTTGTTACCGGCCAGAGTATGAAACCTTCCAAGATGATTCGCCATTTAGAAAGTAAACATCCCAGTTTTAAAAATAAGTCAGTCGATTTTTTTTAACGTAAGTTAACTGCTTTAGAGTACCAGAAAAATTCAGTAGTTCAGTTAAGTGGAAATAATATGAGCAAAAGTGCTTTGCTAGCATCGTATCAAGTGGCTTTACGAATAGCAAAGAAAGGTAAACCACACACGATTGCTGAAGAGCTCATTCTACCTGCTACTCAGGATATGTTTTCAACTATGATCAGCCCGGATGCAGCTAAGAAGCTTTCCACCATTCCTCTGTCGAACAATTCGGTGGGGAGGCGCATCACCGAGATGGCTCAAGACATAAAGGATTAGTTGAAAACAAAGTTGCAGAAAAGTGAGTACTTTTCCATTCAAGTTGACGAGTCTACGGACGTATCGAGTTTGGCGCAGTTTATGTGCTTTGTTCGCTTTGATAGTGACGGTAGTGTGGAAGAAGACATTTTATTTTGCAAACCTTTGCCCCGCACAACAGGTGAGGAAATGTTTAAAATGTTCATGTCTGCAACCGATTTGCTTTAAATTGACTTTCAAAAGTGTATTTCAATCTGCAGTGATGGTGCCAAAGCAATGACTGGGAAAGACAGCGGTTTCGTGAGACGGATGAAAAATGTCATGCCTAATGCCACTTGGGTTCACTGTTTTCTGCAGTTAGTTACTGTGTTGCATCTCTGTTGTTTTTTGAGGATATTCTAAAGCCGTAGCAAGATGCTGGATTTTGAAATGACTGATGTATTTTTAAGAAAGGGGGTGGCAAACCTGACAACATAAAACCATCTTTCAATTATTCTGTGTCTACTGTTAAAGTCTCATTAGCATAATTGATCGACGTTAAGTTTAATAGAATTTGAAAAACAGAATCATTCAAATAGATTATGAATATTATTAGTCACATTACCATATCTAATCGCATACACTAGTTTGAGATACGTTTTGATTTTATTTCCGTGTTTTTACCTTAACTTGACTTATTATTATGGCTTTTCAAACGTCGGATTAGGACTTCGTGTCCTTTTCCATCCACGTTTTCCATGCCTTACTGTCCCTGGCTAGTATTTTTATATACTCCAGGGTTTTCCCTTTGTGTCGTCCTCCTCTATCTGGTAAATCCATTATCTTCTTGGTCTTCCTCTTTACTTTTTTCTTGGTTTACCTATCACCATTATTTTCCTAGCTATTCTCTGCTAGTCCATACTCAGTATATGCCCATACCAATGTAACTGTTTCTTTTATTAATTATTGATGTTTGCCCCGTCATCTCCTGTATGTGTTCGTTTCAGATTCCATCCCATTCCGTTTTCTTCTATTTTTTTTAAATGTTTCATTTGCTTCCATTTTAGTTCAGGTTTTTCACCTATGAAATGTTATTTAAACCTTTTGTCGCCAATTTAAAGAAGAAATATTATCTCTCAGTGAGGTAATAATTTCCTCATACACCTTATTGCGTTTTGGAATAATTCAAATGGTACAAATTAATACTTGAACTATTTCTCCAAACAATGGTTTGACTTTTATGATTTGTCGATGAGTAGGTCATATTATTTGTAAAGATTTGTTTTTTAAAACTGAAGGAAATAGTCTTATAAAACCTTCACGATTTGCTATGAGGAAGATAATAATAGGGAGAGTTGCAGTTACGCCACTTTGTTGTCATAATCTGCAAGTTTATTCAAATTAACCTTGACAATCTACCATGAAAATTTACATAAACAAAATGTTCGTAATAATACAGTATCTAAAATTTATATTTGGAGAGAAAAAGATATTTTTATCCGAGAAAACACAGCTTTGCTCAAATTCCATCTATCGTTTGACTTAATCTCATTTTAACGTCGTTAGATATCTTGTTTTTCGTAAGTTTATCTGAAAAAAACGAGCTCAAAATGACAATCATAATTATTAGTCTGACGAACACAGGTATGTATTTTAAACAAAATGGAAAGAGGGTAACTCATAATGACTAAGGGACCACTGTTGAAGCACAATTAGTAATGCAAAAAGAAACTCTGATAAATAAACTTAACATAAATATTTCATTCTTTTCCGTTACATAGATTGGAAATACAAAAAAATGTTATTGAAAACATAAATCTAACATTCAATCCTTATCATAAAAATATACAATTTACAACCGAGATTGAACAAAATAATAAAATCAACAATAATATAAAATAGAATGTTATACAAAACCAACTTTTCCCACAAGGTATTTAAATAAATTCTATGTAAATTATTATCCTGAAAATTCAAAAGGATATACTAATAATATAATCAAATAACTAAGAAAACAAATCCTAAACAGCAAAATGTAAAACACCTATCTCTACCAAACGTAATATGTACTGTGTCCCCAATTATCAAATTATTTGAGTAAATGTAAAATTAGAGTAAGTCATAGAGGTTATAACGATATATACGGAGTTCCTTGTGATAATTGTGATACTGTTTACATAGGTCAAACATCACAATATTTGAAAAATGGATTAAAAAGTCATCAATACGATAACAACAATTAAACAGCATTAACAAACCATGAAATAACAAAAAACCCTACAAAAATTATTGTACCGAAATTAGACACAGAGAAAAGAGAATTTTTAGAAATGGTTTATATTCTGAAAATGCGAAATCTATTAATGATAAAAAAGAACTGAGCAATTTAAGTAAACTTTATAATTCCATTTGTAATATATTATAATACATTTATCATCATCATCATCATCACATCATCACATGCAGCTTATTCAACCATTTTGTTATGGTGTAGCCTCCCATTACATATTTATATATTCCATTTCCATGTGGGCCCATTGTTGTCTATTGCTAGCTATGCGGCCCCAAGTTGATCCTGCGAGTTTCTTTATGTCGTAGTCCCATCTTAAGTTGGGGCGTCTTCTTGGTCTTTTCACGCCTCGGGGATACCATTGCGTTACCTTTGTGGTCCATCTATCGTCTGTCCTTCTAGCGAGATGCCCCGCCCATTGCCACTTTAGGGATCTGATTCTATTTATGACATCTATCACTTGGGTCTTTTGTCTGATCCAATCAAGCCTTTTTCTATCTCTCCTTGTTATTCCAAGCATGCATCGTTCCATAGACCTCTGCGTTACCTGGAGTTTTCTAATGATATCAGTTTTCAGGGTCCAGGTTTCACAGCCGTATGTTAATACTGGTAGTACGCACTGATCAAACGCTTTCTTTTTCAAACGGAGTGACATTCTAGACTTGAAGATGATAGAGTTCTGTCCAAATGTTCTCCATGCTAATTTGATTCTTCTGTTTATTTCTGGAAGTAGAGAGCCTGATATGTGTATTAGTTGACCCAGGTATATGTATTCCTCTACTATTTCCAGGGCAGTGTCATTAATTGTTATTTCTTGTGCGTTTATCAGTTCGTTATACATTATCTTGGTCTTACTCAGATTTATTTTAAGGCCTACTTCGTTGCTTGCTGCATTCAATTCATTTATTTGTTGTTGCATTTCGCCAGGGTTACTCGCTATTAGGATGATGTCATCAGCGAATCTTAGATGGTTCCAGTATTCTCCATCTATATTCAGACCTGTGTTGTTCCAGCCCAGTTTTCTGAAGATGCTTTCTAGTGTTGCTGTAAATAACTTTGGTGATATTGCGTCTCCTTGTCTAACTCCTCTGCTGGTGGGGAATTCTGGTGTGCCCTCATATATCCTAACTCTCGCTTTGGCTTCCCTATATATATTTGCTAGGGTCTCAATATATGGCTTGTCGACCCCTTGTTCTGTTAGGGAATTTATTACTGCTCTGGGATATATAGAGTCGAATGCTTTCTCAAAGTCGATGAAGGCTAGTGCTAGTGGTTGGTCGTATTCTTTGGTTCGACTGATAACCTCTTTGAGCGTATGGATGTGATCTATTGTACTGAAGCCTTTGCGGAATCCAGCCTGTTCTCGTGGTTGGGCCGAGTCTAGTGTATTTTGTATTCTGTTGTGAATGATCTTCGTGAATACCTTGTACGTCACTGGTAGTAGACTTATTGGCCTGTAGTTCTTAATGTCTTCTTTGCTGCCTTTCTTGTGGATCAACACTATAAGGGCGCTGTTCCACTCTTTAGGTATGCTCCTGGACATCAGACAGTTCGTGTATAGTTTGGCAAGGTACTTCCATGTTTTAGCTCCTGCATATTTGAGTATTTCGGTCATGATGCCGTCATTTCCCGCTGCTTTGCCATTTTTCATGCTTTTCAGTGCCATTTCTACTTCCTCCACCAATACTTCTGGCATGGCATCTTCTGAGTGTTCTATTATTTCTTCCAAATTTTCAGGGGCCTTGTATAGGTCTCCATAGAATTTGACTACTAGGTCTATTATTTCATTTCTGTCTGTGGTTCTTGTGTTTCCATCAGTTAATGCAACTATCTGTCTTTTCCCTATTATTAGTGCCCTTTTTGCATTTTTGTAGCCTTTACGGTTTTCTATTGTTGTTTGTACCAGTTTCTCGTTGTAATTTCTGATATCTTCTGCGATTTTCTTTCGTATCGTCTTGCACAGTTCGGTGTATTCAATTCTTTGAATGTTTGTTCTCTTTTTCATTTCTCTTCGTTTTTGTAATAGTGCTTTTGTTTCCGGAGTTAGTTTTTTGTGTTCACCTCGTTGTTGCAGACCTTCCACTTCTACGGCGCAGTTTCGAATTGTGTCTATCAGTTCAGGGCTGTTATATTCCACTTTTTGTAGTCTTTCTTCAAGAAGTGCTTCATATACATTTATATATATATATATATATAAATAATATATATATATTATATATATATATATATATATATATATATATATATATATATATATATATATATATATATATATATATATATTATATATATAAAATGAATATAATTTCATAAAATACGAGGTGTGTATATGAAACATAAATTTCGATTTTCTACTACACCTGCTTTTAGTCGAAATTTCAATAATTTCGACGTATTGGCCTGAACAACTACATTCCTGGCTAATACCACGCAAAATATTGAATTACATCCTCTTCGAAAACCGTGACGTCGATCGGCCATTTTGCCGATACGGGCAAATGTGGTGATTCGCAACTGATAGCGGAAGGGCATAGTTCACTGACGCGTTTCGACCTTCTTGGGTCTCTTCAAGAGTGCCGTAATGCCTTCCAGTTCAGAGTCTCTAATCCCAACTGAAGATTCCGTCCTCCGACAACTTCTACTTGGCTCATGTAGTTACACCAGCGAGAAGTAGTCAGCTGGCGCCATCTTCACTTTCGGTTGCGAACCAACACCTCAGATAAATTTGACCGTATTAGTCGTATGAAATAAAATGAATATAATTTCATAAAATACGAGGTGTCTATATGAAACATAAATTTCGATTTTCTACTACACCTGCTTTTAGTCAAAACTACAATAATTTCGACGTATTGGTCTGACCGTTCTTCGAAGGGAAAAACAACTACATTCCTGGCTAATACCACGCAGAATATTGAATTAGATCCCCTTCGAAAACCGTGACGTCGATCGGCCATTTTGCCGATATGGACATCTGTGGTGATTCGCAACTGATAGCGGAAGGGCATAGTACACTGACGCGTTTCGACCTTCTTGGGTCTCTTCAAGAGTGCCGTAATGCCTTCCAGTTCAGAGTCTCTAATCCGAACTGAAGATTCCGTCCTCCGACAACTTCTACTTGGCTCATGTAGTTACACAAGCGAGAAGTAGTCAGCATGCGCCATCTCCACTTTCATTTGCGAACCAACACCTCAGATAAATTCGACCGTATTGGTAGTATGAAATAAAATGAATATAATTTCATAAAATACGAGGTGTCTATATGCAACATAAACTTCGACTTTCTACTACACCCGCTTTTAGTCGAAATTTCAATAATTTTGACGTATTGGCCTGAACAACTACATTCCTGGCTAATACCACGCAGAATATTGAATTACATCCCCTTCGAAAACCGTGACGTCGATCGGCCATTTTGCCGATACGGATATCTGTGGTGATTATATATTATATTTCCCAAGTTATCGTCGTCGGTTAATATAAAAGATAATCCAATACTGTAAAAACTGTTGTGAATGGTTTCAAAATTCCTTCCTAATGAAGTATCAGAAACTTCATTTCACTCAACAGTCCTTTGGCAGCCACCTCTCACTTTCTTTTTCAAATGGCACTTCTTGTATATTTTCGTTGAAACTTGCCTGTCGCTCTATTTACAATACAAAGATGTATGTTGTTGATTTTTTATTATTAGCACCAAATACAATGATCTGGCAAGAGGACGGTGCTCCACCTCATAATGCAGGCAGTATCTCAAATATTTTAAAGAACGCATTCGTGAGGGATGTTGTAGTATTACATCAGCTATGATACAGGCTGCGTGCAGAAGAGTACTTTTAAGACGATTTGAAGCTTGTATGGAAACTGAGGGAAATGATTTTGAACACTTACTGTAATTTTTCTTCATTATTTGTATTTTATTTTAATAAGGAAATTTAGAAAGTACAAAATGTTAATTTCAAGTATGTTACATCGTTGTATTCCAAATAGAGTGACAAGCAATTTTCAATGAAAGTATACAGGGTGGACCATTTGAAAATAGAAAGTGAGGGGTGGCTGCCAAAAGAACGTTAATTGAAATTAAGTTTCTAGTACGTCATTAGGAAGGAATTTTGATGCCATTCACAACAGTGTTTATAGTATTGGATTATCTTTTAAATTAAGCGAGATATTGCCTGTAAACGATAACTTGGGACACACTGTATATATAGCCCGTATAGAAAGTATCCGGAAAACAGAAAACACAATTATAATTTTTCGGTATAAGGTTTTATTACTTAAATTAATACAATTATAACAAATAATCCATGTCTTTCACTTATACAAGCTCCATTTAACTCTAAACACTTAATTAAACGTTCAGGCAAATCCGAAACTAGGTTAACGCTATAATGTTCGGAGATGGTGGTCCAGGCCTGTAAAACTGACCGAATCATATCTTTTTTATTTCGTGGCGATGCTCGTTCCACTTCGATCTTTATTAGTCCCCATATGTCTTCAATGGGACTAAGATCTGGTGGAGCTGCTGGTCATGGAACTGTTGTCAAGATTTGTTCTTGTATCCAAGCTGCAGTATATGCAGAAGTATGGCATCTTGGATTATCCTGCTGTAACCGCCAGTCCTCTGGATTTAAAGCATGAGTCATTTCAAGAAGAATATTATTTAGAATTTCACAACATTTTTCACTATTAACGGTGCCATCAACTATACAAAGAGGTGTAATACCACGCACAGATATTACTCCTAAAACCATTATTTTTGTGGGAAATTTGAACAGTAACTTGTTCTCTTGATAGGATTTTTGGGTGATTTGCACCAAGCTGGAAACCACTTTCGTCGGATATAAAAACATTACCAAAGTTATCTTCTCTTCTTCGTTGCCTTTGTGAAGGTCTCATTGCAGAGATTTTATTTGGTTGCCTTGATATGAAGCTTTGTCTATTCAGTGACTTGCGGACACACGTTTATTCTTCGTTGATTTTTAAATCAGTTAGCCAATTTTCGAAACCCTAGGAGCGGATTTTGTCTTCCAAAGGCCACTAAAGCGTTTAAATTGTTTCCGCTAATCTTACGCGGTCTTCCCAAAACTGGTCCATGCCTCATATCTCTCTCATTTTTTATCATCATTATTGTCTCATATACTGTACTTTTTCCGATATCCGTCAACTTCACTAATTCTTTAACGTTTTGAACACCTTTTCTATACAAATATTCCACCAATTTCCTTTTTTCTAGTTGTGACATTATTACACAAAACTTAAGCCTCCTTGCAATCAACAATATGTGATAGATGGTATTGTCATGTAATTTTGGACATAGCCTACTATCGGCACAACCTACTTGATGCTTTGCTTTCGTCTTAAGATGTTACAAAAATGAAATATGTTAAAATTAGGAGAAAGATTAAATTCCGGATACTTTCTAGACGGAATATATATATATATATATGTTCCTCTAATGTAGTTTAGTGGAACCAAATAACGCACGTATTGGATTATAGTAGCACCATCTGGATGATAGTGATGCCATGGCTGGATGATAGTGGTGCCGAACTATATTTGACTAAATATTCGGTAGGCGTGGCCGCGTGGGTTAACAAAATATCAACAATTTAATGGGTGGAGCTAAAGGTAATATTCAGTTTAGTTACAGATTAGTAACGCTACTGGCCGCTAGGTTTGGACTAATCAGACTAGTTCAGCCTTTGACCGCTAGAATCACTTTGTAACTGCAGTTATCGTATATAATCTCAGTTTAATTTGTTATAGAATCATCTTCGACGAGACAAAAATCTGCTGATTCTTCAAAATATCCATTTTTACCTACCTATACAAATGCTTTTTTATAACGTGTCGTGAGTTAAGGTTAGGTGACACTATTGTTTTTATGAAAATTTTAAAATCAGCTGTTCTAGTCCATTCAATTCCGAAATTAGGCCATGCTTTGGAACATGTGTAATGTTTGATACGCAAAAATGAACAAGAATCAATTAATTAAATGTGAATTGATAGAATCAAAGAATCAAATTAAACTGATATCAACAACTGATTTATTTAGTGGTTTTAATTTCTCCGCCTCCGAAAAATATTAACGAGGTATCGTTCGATAGGGAATAGCGTGTAGATGATTTTTGGAAAAAAATCAAGAGCCGCTTGCAAAAATTGCAAAAATTTTAAATAACTGAGAGAAAACATGACGTTTGGTTTTTTGCAAATTTCTCAAAAACTATATGACATTTTTTAAATCTTAAAACAGATTCAAAGAGAGAAGGAAAGGACCCGTTTAGGCAAAATAAATTAGATTTACTGGGTGATTCTCAACATCTTTGTTTAAAACGATTTAACGCACTCGAATATCGCTTAGCAGAAAATGAACATCTTAAACAACAATACGTAGAATTTCTACACAAATATTAAAGATTAGATATGATTTTTGAGTGTAATCTCAACAATGAACAAAGAATAGGAATCAGAAAGAAAAATTTAATAGCTTGATTTTTGAACCTTATTTTGTTTATAACAAAGTCAAAAATAACAATTTTCTCATTTTTCTAATGTGAATATCTTTTTAGACCTTTCAAAAATAGCTCTAAAAAAGAAAAAATCTCAGATTTGTTATATAACAATTATCGCGCTTGCAATATTCATATTGAGTAGGATAAAATTGTCAATTGACTAATGCATAATTAATAGAAAAATCGTGATAAAAATTGTTTGAACTCGGACTATTGTTCATTCATCTATTCAGTAGGTGCCTGAATTTTTTCAGTTCTTAATTTTCATATTTAATAAGTTTGTGAATGGAGCTTATGCAATAAAGAGACCTCGTTTTCGACCGTATTATCAACTCTCTGAGAAAATTATAAAGATTGGTCCGGGAGGCAGGACTTTTATTGGAAATGACCCTTACATGAGAAAATGGCTCTCCGTCAAATTTCTTGAGTTTTTGATATTTGTAGAATTGATCATTCTGGTGAAATGTTTCAATGGGCGCAACACGATCCTATGACTAGTTTTCGAGATACAGGGTGTTGAATATGAGCGATATTCACTTTTCATCACTCCGTATCTCCCAAGTTATGATTTAGTTCTGATTTATCTTTGGTGGTATTGTCATCAGATCCTTGTATGACAAATTTATGAGAAATTCATTTCCAAATCTTTTCGTATTACAGGGCAATTTCACTTGATAATAATGCTATTTCTTTCATGATTTTGTAGTTTTATAAAGAGAAAATGCGATAAAAGGTTGAATTATCACATAATATAAATTCATTTCATCATTCATACAAGGTGATTCACGAATATAGACAAATAACGAATTTTGGTTTTTCGGACATCTTGTAGTAATAAACCCACCGAAAATGACAAAATTCTCGTGAATGATGTTAAATGATGTGTTTCATCGTATAAAGAGTCGAATGATGTCAATTTGAAAAATTACGTATACAAAATTAAATAAAAACCTTAATTTTTTTCATCACCCCATATTTCATAAGGGAGTCCGAAAAAGTAGCGATATTTTTTCATGGGAGAACTCGAAATACTTTCAATCATATCCTACAACAACGGAATCCTATGACGTGATTTTCATATATAAGGCGAACACTGAGAAAAGCTAAGATCTTTACATTTCCCCATTGCTATATTTTCACTCCAGTTTTCGGCGGGCTTGTACCTATAGATCAGTAATAATACCGTACCATAGCTTACCGTATCCCTGTTCTAGCACCGGACTTACAAGTACAATAATATCCCGAAATGGGGAGAGCACGATCTTCTGGATTATCGTCACCTCTGTCAGTAAAAACAGCTTAAAGCATGTGTTTAGTAGCATTCCTGAACCGAGAAAATATTCTGAATCGTAGAAAATTGGGCTCCCTATGTAACTCATCGACTTCTGTCTGTTTACTTCACCATCTCTACGGATTGTATCTTGGATATATGACGCAACCAAATGTAAATGATATGTTCCAGTAAGTGATTTTAAATATTCAATATCCAGGCGGGGAAACGATTGTATATGAAGTTTATTCAAACGAATCCATCGACCATTCCTAGTTAGTTCCTAGGTTTTCAGTTCCAACTCATACCTGAACAATATTGATATCATCGGAATCAACTAACATTAGTGTGGCGGTATCCAACGTTCCAGGCACATTTATCAAAAGATGGAATTTATTAATAAGAGCACCAGCAATCTGGTAATAATCACGTAACTCCGTCGCATGTATTGCTGATATGGGTTAACGAAAAAAATAGAAAATTGACTTAAAATGTCCATTTCTAGCTTCTACAATCCATCTAGTAGTGGTCATTAAACGTGCCTGATTTGAAATTAGAAATGGTGGCATATAGTAATGCAAGCCATGTTCTTGTAGACTATTGATTGAAGCTCTATAGCCTTTATCCACGATCACAATATCGCCTTCCTGAAACCATATTCTCATTCCATTCAAATCATTTTGTAATTCGTGATTTAGAAGACTCGCATCATTATTACTAGCATCTGCGAAGTACGGCCCGTTGATTGCTAATATATATCCATAGGGGGCAACTATGATCTCTGGTTTGACCAAATGTTCATTCTTGTGGAAACAGTATGATTGCATCAATACTCGAAAGTTACTACTCTTGTCCATTTTATTGTAGGTACAATCTATATAAACTATTGCTTTGGGAATGTCTGGTGTGAGATTGTGGAGTTCATTAGTATAAGGGGATACATGTCTGTTTATATAATTTTCTCTTGTTATCGAATTAAATCCAATATTATTCGATACGAACCTCTCACATTAGAAATAATGAGGCTTGCTGCTTATCGGGAAGCATAACTAAACAATATTTTCAAAAACTCATCTGAAACTCCATGCTTCATTTTGATAAAAAATGTGAGCAAAAGTTTTTTTTCGACATTTCTTCTCTTGCCACCTTGTTCAATAATATCGTAAAATTCTAGTAATTGTCGAAAATCATTTTTTGAAATTGATGTGAGCTCCTTAAATTCATCTTCAGTGAAACTGTTGTTGCGGAGTGGACCGTTTCTATCAGCAATTATCCTGATTCTTTGAAGAAAATGTTGAAGATTGGAAATTATGTATCGTTTATTCACAAAATTCAAACCTCCATGCAAGTAATTTGGAAGGAAACCTTGATGATCAAGATGGTGACCACAATTTCTGAAGAAATCTGGGTCATATATATCAGAAGCAACAAAAATATCCACTCTATATTCTAAAGAAAGTCTTTGAATATTTTGACGAGCATTACAAATAATACACGCACGACTTAATACGCGGGACAACACATTGAGACGAAAGCAATTCGAATAATTTTCCATAGCAATAACGTCATTCATCACTGTGTTATTGCAATTGAAACATATTTTTGTATCATCCTAAATATCAATAGGTGGATTTCCCGCAGCTTGTCTTCGATATGTCACAATATGCAAAACATCAATATTATCTCCTCTATTCCAACGCATTGAGAGTCTAGGAATAACATTTTGGTCACAAACTTAACAATCCACTCTATTTGCGAAGGCCATATTGTTCAGCAAAGTTCAACAAACACTGAAAATCACATAAACAGTACAAACAAAACTTCAATTAGTCTAATAATTCAGAAATAGTTCATGAGCTTCATGACATCTACAAGAAAACGACTATTGACATTAGAATTTTGTTGATTTTACCCTCTTTGAATTGTTCTCCATGCCTACTACGAGATAACAAGAATAAGTATAATAATAAGTGGTGCTATGTAGGTATTCGAAGATGATTCAGATAACGTTTCAAATACAAGAAAAAGAAAAAGGAACGTTCTCGAAAAGGTGGGAATATACAAACATTTATACGATTCGAAGATACAAAAAGATAATTAAAGAATAAAACGTTCCTTTGGTGAAGAAATATGCCGTGAATTTGAACTAATATAATATATACTCTATATAAACCGACAGAAATTCGTACAAATTATGATTTTATACTGATTTATCCTATGTGGTATTTTTCTTGTGTGAAAAATTCATTTTCAAAGCTTTTTGTATTACAAGGCGATTTCCTCTGATAATAATGCTATTTTGAGATTGAAAATTCGAAATAAGGAGCTTCTGCGAATGTAACAAGTATAATATGACTTCTAAGAAACGCTAAGCATGAAAAAATAACTTCTCCATTGAATCGCCTTCTAGAAGATGCTGCAAATGTTAATTCGAGTCGTGGCTTTTTTTCGAGGGATACGGTACGCTATGGTACGGTGTTATTACTGATCTATACAAGCCCGCCGAAAACTGGAGTGAAAATATAGCAATGGGGAAATGTACAGATCTCAGCTTTTTTCACAGAGTGTTCGCCTTGTATATGAAAACCACGTCATAGGATTCCGTACGTGTACGATATGAATGAAAGTATTGTGAGGTTTTTATTTAATAAAGTATACGTAATTCCTCCAATTGACATCAATCGTCTCTTTATACGATGAAACACATCATTTAACATCTTTCACGAATATTTTGTCATTTTCGGTGGGTTTATTACTACAAGGTGTCCGAAAAACCCAAATTGTTATTTTTCTATATTCGTGAATCACCTTATATGAATTGTATCAACTGTGATAAAAGATGAAATTAATTTATAATATTATGTGATAATTCAACCTTTTTTCGCATTTTCTCTTTATAAAACAACAAAATTATGAATGCCTCAAAATAGCATTATTATCAAGTGAAATTACCTTGTAATACGAAAAGATTTGGAAATGAATTTCTCATGAATTTGTCATACAAGGATGTGATGATAATACCACCAAAGATAAATCAGAACTAAATCATAACTTGGGAGATACGGAGTGATGAAAAGTGAATATCCCTCATATTCAACACCCTGTATCTCGAAAACTAGTCATAGGATCGTGTAGCACCCATTGAAACATTTCATCAGGATCATCAATTCTACAGCATATCAAAAATTCAAGAAATTTGACGGAGAGCCATTTTCCCATATATAGGTGCGGGGTACTTTCCTAAAAAAGTCCTGCTTCCCGGAACTGTAGGACCAATTTTTATAATTTTCACAAATTTATTAAATATGAAAATTAAGAACTGAGAAAATTCAGGCACCTACTGAATAGATGAATGAACAATGGTCCGTAGTAAACAATTTTTATCACGATTTTTCTATTAATTATGCATTCGTCAATTAACAATTCTCTCCTACTTAACATGAATATTACAAGCGCTATAATTATTATATAACAAATCTGAGATTTTTGCCTTTTTTAGAGCTATTTTTGAAAGGTCTCAGAAGATATTCACGTTGGAAAAATGAAAAAATTGCTATTTTTCACTTTGTTATCAACAAAATAACGTTCAAGAATCAAGCTTTTCAATTTTTCTTTCTTATTCCTATTCTTTGTTCATTGTTAAGATTACACTCAAAAATCATATGACCTAATATTTGCGTAGAAATTATACGTATTGTTGTTCAAGATGTTCATTTTCTGCTAAGCGATATTCGAGCCCACGAATTGTTTTAAACAAAGATGTTGAGAATCACCCAGTAAATCTAATTTATTTTGCCTAAACGGTAATCTGACAAAATAGAAGTATTATTCCTGCCACGTGTGGTAGCTTCCAAAAAATAAGGTTCACAATATTTGTCTTCCGGTGATAGGAATTTATTTTTCGGCAATTCATTGATTTTCCAAAATTTCATGAGCGTTTGATTTTAATTATCGTTAGAATTTTCATGACTTATATTACAACAAATTTGATTTTTGAGCTTATTCGTTTTTTCATAATTTATATTTAATGAACCTCTCCATCTAAGTTTTGTTTCAACCAATAGTGGCATTTTTTTTTCTAATTTTATTTTCTGTTCCACAATAATTCATAAAATACCTATTCCTGTGCTGATGAGTAATTGAATATTTATTGGAACGTAAAATCTCTCATCATCTAAGTCCTAATTTTGGGGGTATTTCAAAATGTTCCTGGAAAATTCTAGTCATGGTAAGTTGTCACTTATAAATGGAATAAATAAAAACGGTAGATTGACTTGAAATGAGTTAAAACGAGACTAATTTTGCATTAGTTTTATGGGTAATATTAGTAATACCTTGATTTATCCCATTAATTCAAATTCAAATTAAATTTATCAAAGAAAAATTGGTTATCATATTTTATTATCATATTCGCGTACCTTACCCAAATCGTCTTCAATAAATACTATCGCTGTAAGTAATAAAAACACGTTTGTAAAAGCCGCTGTTTGAATAACATTAGAGTGAAAAGGACTCCGCACACCTTTTGTGGGAAAATAGGGCTCCATCTAATTTATTGAATTTTTGATTTGTGGAATTTATCATTCTGTAGAAATGTTTTAATGGCCGCAACACGACCTTATGACTAGTTTTCGAGATACAGTGTATTGAATATGAGGGATATTGACTTTTCAGTACTCCGTATCTCAAAAATTATGATTTTCTACTGGTATTATCATCACATCCTTGTGTGATAAATTCATAAGAAATTATTTTCAAAATCTTTTCTTTTAAAATTAATGCTATTTTGAGACTTGAACAAATTTGTTGTTTTATAGAGTGAAAATGCGAAAAAAGAATAAATTAACACACATATTATTTCACATTCATTTCATCTATCATCACAGTTGATACAATTCATAACAGGTGTAGCTATATTTACTGTTTCAACCCTTACTTTGTGGAATCTATGCATGTTATGTAGGACGAGGATATTTTATGGTTTCGAAACAATTGTCAATTTTTTTCGCCAGGTTTCGGAATAATAGCCTAAATATTTCTCATGAATTGATCATCAATTCTGACATTAAAAGAACCCTCATTTCAAGTGTTATAGTATCAGATAAAAAGTATAGTTCTCATCTGGAGTAACAACATCATGAATCGCACAATAACCACTAATCCGAGTAAAATAGTCAAGACAAATCAAATCGAAAACGTGTGAGAATCACACGAGGAAACTCCACGATTGAAACATATTCAGCAAATCCACTAGAGTTTTCATTATTTGTTTTCATTCCCGCAAATAAATACTCACGTCAATTGAGAAATTGAAATCATCAAATTGCTCCACTTGATTGCATATTTTCTATCGGATAGCAGAATGGAACCTCATGTTTCATATCAGTCATTAATCGAATAATTATTATACAAACAGTGGAAATACAAAATCTTATTTTATTTCCTGTTCACAAATCTAGCACAGTAAATTACAAAACATGTTTTATTTATTTATCCATGGTAATATGGCTAGTTTTTCTCATTAATATATTGACATTGTTCAATTTGGTACCAACATTCTAATTTGGATATTGTTGTCTACCAGGAGAATTCTTGATCAGATATAAGGAATGGTAGTGGGAACTTCCAGCTCATATTAGAAATTCAAAGAATCTTATATATTTGGTAAGTCCTAGAGATATTGTGCGAATGTAAACAAGTATAATATGATTTCTGAGAAATATTATGCATGAAAAAATAACTTCTCCATTGAATCGCCTTCTAGATGATGGACAGATGTTAAATCGAGTCATTGCTTTTTTTCGACGTATACGGTATTATAACTGATCATTATTTTATTGAAAAATGCTTTTCTCACAAATTATTCGGCTTGTATATGAAAAACCCGTCATATGATTCCGATGTCACTTCGCCCAAATGCGACCCGCCCTATAATTAATTGCTAGTTTATTGCTATTTTATTTTCATATCTCTTTTTTAGTATAAATCAAGTTCAACCGAACAATTTACACTTGTTACTTCTAACGAGCTGATCAAGCGCAATGCATCGTATTTACAACAGGTTTTTAAATATATAATTTTTTGAATTTCAAAAGTATCATTACGTTAGTGTACATTACAATTAAAAACATCAAAAAATCCTAACCATGTTTCATACGTTCCGCAAAATGATGGTAAACCCATATCTGGCAAACTTCGTAACTGTGAATTCGAGCTTTGGTTATAAACAGGCATAGGCAATAGCATACCTCTAATCTCTAATATTTCTAGTTTTCTTTTGTGCGTGAATAATTTCTTTTGCCTCTGAAAATATCGATTCTACATTATCTCTTTCCTAGTGTTCATCGCTATCTAAAAATTTTAGTTGTGACTGTCAATTATCAAAATGTATAAACCGGATATTTTTTAATCGTATTTCAATTTGTGAAATTTTAGTTCTGTTTACTGAGGTTTAAATAACTTTTCAAATCTAGTCAATTTTGCTTTTATTATACCGCGTGTGTGACGTAATTCTGATATTTGAGTTTCAGTCTTTTACAATCAATAAAGAATGGTAAATATATTTACCACAGATTCGGGACCACAAAATATTAGTATTTTGCTAAATAATATTGGGTCAAATATTATGTAATACGGATGTACAGGGTTATTGGTTGTAATTTGACCATCCCATTATTTCTCTTATGCATACAGATACAAAAAAAGTGTTATATAAAAGTTGTAGGAGTATGAATTATATATATATCATTATTATTATATAAATATACTTTGCTCCCCAGTAGCGTTCTTGCATTACGGGGTATAAATATAAGAATATATATTTTTTTAAATAGTAGTGTATTATATGACATTCGGATAGGTCCTTTTTTCTCGTAACAATAATATATGCTTTTATAGGTGTAGCGTTTATACTTTCCAAAGTAATAGACTGTAAATGTCTAAAAAAATAGGTGACTGGGTGCGACAATAGAAAACATTATTTTCAATACAAAGTTCATATCTTCTTCTTAAACTTTCTTTACAGTTTAAAATATTTTTACTATTTCTATTTCCAAGGTGGAGATGTTCAATTTCTGCTTTAATTTTCTCTTTAATTATTGCAATACTGTTATTGATAAAGAAATCAAATTTTTCTTCTATAGCTCCATAAAAAGCCATTTAAATGCGTTAAATCGGCACTATTTGGCGAAAGTACTTCACTCTCTGCAGAATTCCACACCAGAGATGAATATATTTCTGACCCATTATTTTAATTTGTTTTTTGTATTTCCTAAAAAGTTTTCGTTCCAAAGAACATCGATTTTTCCTGTTAAACAGACCTGATGTAGAGAAACTTGATTCATCTGCCCAAGTAATTTTCATTGTCGTCTCAATTTCTTATCATTTGTTGACAGAATTCCAATCGTTCTCACTTATGTCCTTCACTTAATTCCTGTACTGGTAAAATTTTGTAAGGGCGATAGTTATTATTTTTTAGTGCTTTTGAACTTTATAGTAACTATAGTAAATTTTTAGGTAATTTAATATTAATTGAATAAAAATTATTTTTTTTTACCAGTGTAACAGTATATTCAACTGTTCTTCTTCATTTACAATGGCCCTACGTTTTTTTCTCAAATAGTAATGGTAGGCATAGATATGATGGTAAATATTTACACATGTGTTTAGACTTGGACATGGTCGATTTGGATACAACTGTAGATATTCTCGTCTTGCAGCACGCTTATTACTGTTATTTTTGACATATACAAAAAATATTTCTACTTTTTCGGAAGCCTTATAATCCATTTTTGAAAAATATACCACTTTTAACAAGTAAGTTGTATTTGTTACTTTCGATTTTAATTTTGAGTGATAAGATCAACAATTGCAGTAAGACATGCATAGTCAACTAGGTACTTTTTTTAGCTAAATACTAACTAAAGTTCTTTAGAAATTTACTGTCCATTAGTTTGGAAAGTATAAAAGATAGAACTATGAAAGTATAACTTTTTGGTATGAGAAAAAAAGCCCTATCCGAATATATCATAATATACAGGGCGTTCGATTTAAAAAATACATCCTTATATTACACTCCGTATTGAAAAAACTGTGAAAGTATATTTTATTGAAATTAATTTATACTCCTATAACTTTTATATAAAACTTTTTTTTGCATCTGTATGCAATATTGAAATGAAGGGGTGGTCAATTCTCACTTACCTACCTATCGTATTGAGTTGAAATTTCATATGATTATAATTTTGGTTTGGTAAATCAAAAACGTGTTATCAATTTTGATACATCATTTTACATTCGTAAATTATTTTTTCACAGATTGCAATGCCTACTATGAAGAAATATTGTAAAGTAAATTGAATAGAAACTGTGTCTAGAAATAGGTATTTTAAATGCAAAAGTATACGTTTTTTGCATTATAAGGACTTGGAAAAAAATTAGAAATGCCAAGAATTAAAAAATGGATAGTTTCATTCATCTAGTAGAGTATATGTGGCGCCCTCTTTATCAAATCCCAAAATTGATAAAATATTTGTGATTTACTAGCCTTAAAATATAATCATAGTAAATTTCAATTTAATACGTTAAATAATAACGCAAATATTTCAAAAAAACTAATAATAAATTTTAACTTTAACTCCTTGTATATCAGTAAGTAGTAGAGCATTTGCCATAGTGTTATTCAGCAAAATATTAATATTTTGAGGCCTCGAACTTATGGTTAAAATATTTACCATTCCTTACTAAATACCCTGTAAATATATCAACAAAGTAAGTACCGCCGACACAGAAAAATCGGGTACAATACACACGTATAGGAATTTGTGATCACTAGTCAATGAAGTTTGTGTATAAAATTTGGTAATTGTTATTATTGAATATAGCCAGTTCTATTAGATTTTAAATATAGGTCACTCGTTTTTTTAATATCGCATCGGTGTGTTCGACTGTTTCTTCAGTTGTTATGATTAGGTAATGGTGTATTATGACAACTCAGAGCAACTTTTCCTGTAGCTTGTATTCATGGTGAATTAGCTCAATAACTGTTTATTTTTGTATATTTCAACTAAAGGTCGTTAATTCCTTTCGTGGCAATAAAAAGGAGAATATGTATAAATGGCGGGAATTCTACACGCCACTGCACAAATTGTCCGAAAATAATGTTTTGATAAAATTCATTACCAAATTTAAAAATAATATCACGTATTCCATTCATTGACATTTCAATTATATTTGTGGAAAAAATGTTTTTCAAATTTACTATTCTATATCTCTAAAGCTAAGCTGTTGCAGTCCCTACCTTATGTTTCATTATTTTACGAAGGCTACTACCTCTTGAGCATTCTCGATCGAAATTTACAATAGTTTGTATAGTAATACTACTTCAAAAATATTTTCTACATAGTGTGGTGCTTTAATTTTATTAAAAATAATTAAGAAAATAAAAAGAATCATAATGATATAAATCCCGTTTTATTAATATTTAATTTCAACGTTTTGTGTTAGAAACATCACCCTCATTATTTTCTGTTCAGATACAGGCCAGCTGTTTCGATACCTCATTACTACCTCAATGTAACTTTAATTCAAAATCTCTTTTCAGTGTTAACGCTCTATATCGGATTAAGTATTCGACACCTTAAAATTTAGCAAAATAATAATATTTAGGAGTACTGAAAAGTATATAAACTGTTGGATACAAAATTCAAATACCTTTTAAACAAAACGTCACAAAACCCACCTTCCTATTTATTTTTCCCCCAATTGAGGTTACGCTTGTGCACGAGTGTGCCAATTTTAATTGAAATAGTTATTTTTCTACAACCACTTTGCAAACCACTCTTTGCTTCACAAATTTTTATACGCAAAGCTGGCCTTTAATTCTAATTTAATTGCTTTGATAGGTATTCGTTGGAAAATTATTAATTTAGACGGGTACACGCTATGACACTTTTCCGCACGAAAATGTCATTTTTTCTCACGGAAATGTTAATATCAAAATTATTTGGAAAATCTAACATAATCTTTATAATAAATTTTGTTGACAGACACTAATATTACAATTAATGAAAACTTATTTTCATTAAAGATACTCCAGGAATAACAATTCAAGATTGTTCAAGTTACACTACCAACATACCTAAGTCCAACTAAATTGAATATTCAGTTTTTAAATTCTGTTCAAAGACTTATTCTCTCATTAATGAACGTGTTTGAAGAAAAATATTGTGTACAACTCGTACGCAAAGCACTTTTCCGCTCGCTGGATTGGCGGTACAAACTTCTGCGCTCGTGGGAAAAGTGACGATATGCGCCCTTGATGTACAAACTACTATTTCTCGTATTTCTTTGTTTTAGGTACCCTACGTAACCAATGGGAAACATGCATTTCATTTTTGACCTAGATTTATATTCAAATTCTTTCAATATACCCTTAAAGTGTCCCTGTTAGATATAATATTCCATTAAATTCCTTCAGGAAAATAAAATTCCGTCTCTCCTCTCCATTGATTTAGATATAAAGTTCGTTTCATTCTAAGTTTATCAGATCTTACCTACTTAATATTAGACTTATATACAGATTTCACCAAAATATAACTGTTTAAATAGCTACATTTTTCATATGTGTAGCTTACAGAAGAGGATATCGTCACATTACAATGTAACTAAACAATAGGTTTATAGTTTTTCACGTAATAACTATTGAATTATAATAAAAAAACATTGTCTGTACATAGGTACATATGATAAAATCGGAAGTTTGTTTTAATTAAGCTTCTGACAATGTTGTAAATCTCCGGATTAACCATCAGGTCTGGGTCTGGGTTCTTGTCGTTGGAGAATACTACGATTGACTATCGTTATTTTGACAAATGACATTTTTATGGCAGATGGACAGCGGCATTTAATGCGGTTTGAATTATTTGAAATAACCAAGTTATAAGGGTGCGACAGGCTACCTGGGACACCCTGTATACACGTTTAATTAAACAATGTACTATTATAATCAGACTATTTCTTTGTACCTGCACTATTCTCATTCATACTAACTTTCAACTATTCTCTGTATTATTTATACATTAAACAGTATCTACCTAAAAAGTGAACAACTATAACCAAACATGCTTGTGTTTCTTAAATATTAACAAGGAATTTGGTAGATAAAACCAACTATAAAAAAATGTTGTGCAGACCCTTTTTTTATACAGATTTTTGTGTTTTTATCTCGAGACGGCGGCGCCGGCACCTGCAAAACGAACATATTCTTTTTGTTATTCTCCGTCACTGTTTGTTTTGTTTTTTCTAACCGGCAGGGGAATGAAGTAAAGATAAGAATATAAAAATCCTAAATGAATACTTTTAAAATGATAAATACCCGTCGATTGGACTTCACTCCATCTTCCGCTATTTAGTAATGAACAAAGAAGCATTGAGCGACTCATTTTATATTTGGTTATGTCAATGTAGTTTAA
Organism: Galeruca laticollis; assembly: GCA_963921935.1. Classification (NCBI taxonomy): domain Eukaryota; kingdom Metazoa; phylum Arthropoda; class Insecta; order Coleoptera; family Chrysomelidae; genus Galeruca; species Galeruca laticollis. The sequence continues at coordinate 176,519,316 of OY998177.1, forward strand.
TCACAGTATTTGATTAATTAAAAACGAATAAATACCTAATTCATTTACAATAATTAGTTCACTCTTAAACTTGAAAAATTATGCCCACGTTTATGACTGATATTTCTGTTACCAAAGAAAAGTAGGTTTATACCGACAATGGAGATAAACATAAACTGCAAGGCGTCTATATGCTTTTAGAAAGCTGCATTATATATACAAATCTCACTGATATTGATGAGCTAATTGCGATAAACTATTGTTCATATGTGAAAACTGGATATATTCGATGTAGATTCGCGATTTCTACAAGAAACGAAAGTAATGCATACTCGGAATCAACAGGTCGATTCCAGTAGAATCCGACTCTCAACTTAAGAGAATTAATCTGCTTTCGGTATACTACCTAGGTACTTCTAAAATAAACGATTTTTGGCGAAAAAAATATACCTATATGTTTATTTTGAAAAATACACACGTGTTTCTAATAAAATTCCCAGGCCGGATATTTTGGAAAGTAATAGAGATATTTTAATTCTGTAAAAGCCAATTTGTAAGAGTGCTTCAGGTTTGGATATAAATTGTCTTTAAATATGTCAATATGTAGATTGCGCTTTGCTCAAGAATTTTGCACACCTGGTAGGAAATATAAGCAAATTTTGTTCTACACACGAATGGAGTTCACCATAGGAGAAAAATCGTTCTTAGATTAGATGTGCATACAAGGTATTAATAAATTAATAAAATATGAAAATGTTTCACTAGAGAAGTAATATTATTTTTCTACTTCCGTTACTAAAACCGCATTTTGAACACTGGTTTGACATGCACAAAACGACTCATTAAACACTAGTGTTTAAAATGCGAAAAGTCACATCTCGTTTATCTTTTGTTCTTTAACCGTCAAATCAAGTGTATCTTTTGTATGTTAAATTTCATGTTCCGTGATAATTTTGTTGTTCTGTGTCATTTGATTTGACAGTCAGCCGTTAGCCATCGTCCGTCATGTTATGAATATAATTCAAATATAATATAATTTTTTCTTTCCTGCGGGCGAAGAAAAAGTATAGTAAGCACCTCGTGTTAAAAACGTCCGCTTCGCTCCACTCGTGCATAGTAAAACTCGTGACTAAAGTAACTTAATATACTATTATGTTCGACTCGATCATAATAGGCTGATCTATGACACTGTTGAGAATCCATAATCTATTATTTTATTGGACTAGTCCATAATGATAAAGTAATTTGTCAAATTATTTGAAAATTAAAACTTCCAAATAACGATTTATTTTAAACCAGAAATACACAAAACGTATGTTATTTGTCTTATGTTGTCTGAAAGTTTCATTTCTTCTGGTAGATCCATTTTTAACCTACCAGAACCAATTAATAATTATTTAATCGACGCTTTCTGACACATTTACAAATTTCGTATCTACGTATCTATAACAACACAGAATACACATTATATAATATTTTATATTGCAAATTTCACTAAATAAAATATATTTTCCTAGACATTTTTTGAATCGAACATAAAGCTAAGTATGTTACTCGTACATAATCAGACTTAATGACTCGTCTTTATTATTGGCCTCGCCCGCAAGCGCCCTCTGCCAATAAGCTGCAACTCGTCCAATAACGTCTTGTTACATAAATAGCTATTATCATTTAAAACAAAATGTTTATAAAAAAAAGTTGTTATAATTAAAAATAAAGAACTTCGAAATAGGAAAATAGTTTATGGTATGAGGTGTTCGAAATTGTTGCCATTTTCGTTCATACACATGTTAAATCTTCTGATCAGTTCACCTCTATAAACTTGTAATACGTAGTACGTTGGTCAACAGCTGCAACACTGGCATACTTTTTATATAAAGGTCGGCCATGTCCTCTAATGGTTCTTGGTAAGCCATACTACCTGAGTACCCATATGTTTCCATTCCATCTTTCTGAATATGTTTGGTTAAGATAATGAGTGACGATGTTATGAATATGTGGACCTGCACTATCTTGGTGAAATCACATCGTATCCAAGTCGATTGGTAAATCTGTAACGATCCTTGCACCAGGTAAATTTTCGTTATACAGTTGTGAACCAACAAAAGTAATTAATTAACATCAGGTAGGCATCAACTGAAATGTAATTTCTGTCATATTTGGACACAGTTAGTTTGATTTAAAAAAGTAACAATAAAGCCGGTTATAATTCCGTAGGAAACACTTACGCCAAACCTAGTCTGGAATCTGGTTTGTCTCAGCCACTTAGGATTTCTCTTCAGACCAGTAACTGCAGTAATGTTTTCATCCATTGTGGCTCTTTTTCGTCGTGTTAAATGTGGTTTTTTAAAAGTTCTGTAATTCCTAAATTGGCATATAAACAAAATTTTTGCGATCAGGTAATGGTCTGTGTGAAAAACGTACTCCATATAAACGCATCGCGTCTGAAGCATTTTTATGGCACTGTCCATAAATTAAAATTATATTTAATTTATTTTGATTTATGTGGAAAACTATTATCGATAATAAAGTCTTGTATAACTTTCGAGGTACTGACAGGACGTCATTGATTGAGAAATGTCAACAATTTTTGTTTCACAGCTGCGATTTTATTTTTATTTAAAATATTGCTAATACTATTTTCCTATTTCCAAGTTTAGTCATTGAAAGTGTTTTTTTTCTTTGAAATTTTCAAAAAAAAAACAGTTTGTCATAAGACTCGAGGCAGATATCATTGTAAAGGCAGCAATGAAGTAAAAACATTTGTGTCAGTAGAATAAGCATAGTGATTTTTGTTACCCACAACAAAATAGAATAAGTGTAATCATTGATATTTTGATTAGAAAATTTGTATTCGAGCTTTATTTTGAATTACAAACAATTTTTTTTTACAAAAATTTTGCTTCAAATCATAAATAATGCTACTTCTCTCTTGAAAAATGTTCATGTTTTATTAATTTATTACCTTGTATGATCTGATCTAAGATAACGATTTTTCTCCTGTGGTGAACTCCATTCATGAACACACTACGTATATCGAAAATGAAGGAGCTGATTGGGACAACCTGAAAACATTAGCCGAAAAGGACTTCTCGAATATGAAAAGATTGTTAGATTCTAAGCTACTAACATTGAACTTTGAGAAAACTTGTTATCTTCCTTTTAGTTGTAATGTGATTGGACTACCGCCATATAAATTCAATTAATTGTCCGAATCAAACCACGTTATACACTCTATGAAACAAGTTAAATACCTTGGTATTTATATAGATTGCCATTTGAGATGGGACTGCCACATACGCTATGTCGTTAAACAACTTCAGAGTATCTTGTATACATTTAGGTATTTAAAAAAAATTTGCCGTTCCAAACTCTCTAACAATTATATCGTTCGTTAGTTGAAAGTCATTTAAGATAAGGAATAGTGGCATGGGGTAGTTGCTACTGATATGAGAATTAACCAGGTAGAAGTTATTCAAAAGCGATTTCTAAAACTAATACATTCAAGAAACAGATTATACAGTTCAAATCTATTATACCGGGAATATAATGTTCCTGATGTGAGACAACTTTACTTCTTATGCTCGAGTGTGAAGTATTTCAATAAAACTCATAAATTAACATACCACACGCGAAATAGATCATTGCACATTTTCCCGACAGTCACTAAAACGTTAAGCCAAGGATCGTTCTATTACTTATCCCAAAAAATATTTAATATACTTCCTGAGACAATTCGATCCACTAAAGTACTTCCAAGATTCAAAAGACTTGTAAAAAAGTTCCTGTTCCATCCATTTTATTTATTTTTTTATCTGTTTTATCCATTTTATATTTTATATATTGCATTTTAATAATTAATTCTCAAAACAAGTGCTTGGCACTTATTGAGTATAAATTTATTCTTATTTTATTGTATCCTAATGTGATGTATCTATGTACTTTTTTTGAGAATAAATTATTATTATTATATAGAAAATGGCTAGATTTACTGAATTAGTTCATAGAACAAAATATGCATAAAAAGGTATTTTCTACAAAGTGTGAAATATTTGAAAGATCCTGTTATCGAAAAAAAAAGATTTGAGCACAGCGCCATCTATATATTGACATATTTACAGTCAATTTATATTCAAACCTGGAGCTCTCTTCGCGCTCTAAAAATTGACTTTAACAGAATTAAAATATCCTTATCACTTCCAAAATATGCGGTCTGCAGTTGGTTAGTCAAATTTTATTAATACTTAGGGAGTGTCACAATTCTGCTAAAATTACTTATTTCGTTTGACGAAATTATACAATGTGTCCACGGTAAAACTTTTTTATTTTCAGTTTTAGTGGAAAATATTGTTCTGGATAAAAATTCCTGCTTATTCAATAACCCCATAAAATGAAATGAAATTAAAGTTTTTGTACTTCATTTTATATTCAATTTTCTGTAAAACCCTATGAATTATTTTCGGAAATATAATAATAATATTATAGTTACTTTTGCGGTGTCCCTGGGCAACTGTCAACTTCGGTGAATAATTTTCAAATTTTCATTCTTTTTTAACAATGTTAACAAGTACGCCATTCATTTATTTAATGAAAAATACAATGATGAACCAGGGACTCGGAATGGATTAAAAAATTTATAAATAAATTCGATGAGACAGAATCTGTTGAAAACAGAACAAGAATAATAATACAGAAAAATGTGGAAAAACTAACAGTAAAAAAAACTATTCCACATAGCCTCCATCAACATCAAAACACCTCTCCAAACTATTTTTCAATTCTTTATATGGGTTTCTTAGCATGCCTGAGGTGATTCCATTTACGGCATTGATATTCATTACGTCTTTCAGATCTTCAATAGTAGGGTTTAATTCGTTTTTATAAACTTTCTCCTTTAGGTAGTCCCATAAAAAATCCAGAATGGTTAAATCGAGTTATCGAGGCGGAAAAAATATTGGTCCATACCATCCTATCCATCGTTCAGGAAAATATTCATCCAGCCATCCTCTTATCAACAATGTCGAATGTGACGAACATATATCTGAAAATACATTTTACGCCTTTGTTCAAAGGGACGTCATCTAATTTAGGTATTAAAAAATTGTCTTGCAAATCCAAATATACTTTTTGATTTATTGTCTCCTCCTGAAAATAAGGTCCGATTATTCTATCTGGTAAAACAGCACACCAAACAATTACCTTTTTAGCAAATTGAATATGACGATGAATTCTGTTATGAGGATTTTCACTAGCCCAATACCGTCAGTTTTGGGATGAAACAGTTCCATTTTTCGTTAACGTTGATTTATCAGAAAATAAAATATTGTAGTGAAAGAAGAGGTCATTCGTAAACTTTTCACCAACTAATGCTTCGTGCCATAATCACAATCTTGTGATGTGTGAATAAAGTTCGGTTTTAATGTATTAATTTTGTTTAGCTTGAATATTTTCTGTAAACTTCTTTTTTCGTAAACCCAACTTGGGACTTTCCCATACTGAATGAATAGCTAGGGCAGTAGCTGCATCATCATCCTCATTGTACGTATTTTTCGATTTCTTTCTGTTTTCAACAGATCCTGTCTCATCCAATTTCTTTATTAATTATTTCAATGCATTTCGCGTAACTGGTACATCCCGATATTTTTCATTAGATAAATTAATTGTGTACTTGAACGATACAGCTCCAATATCGTAGCACTTTACTAGATATATTATTTCTTGCATAGTTACCGTTGATGAAAATGAATGTTGACAATTACCTAGGAACAGCGCATAACTTACTCTCCAGATTATTATTATACCTAATTTTGCATAAATTCATACAGTTTCACAATATAATTGATAATAAAATAAAGCAGTTTTTGAGAAATTGAAGTATATTCCATGTTATGGGTTTTTTCCAACAAGCAGGACTTATTATCAAGAATAAAATTTTTCGCTAAAACTGAAAATAAAAAAGTTTTTCCTCTTGAGCACCCCATCCGTGGACACACTGTATATAATTAGTCTGCCATGGCCCGTGCGTTCTGCCACACAATCGAATGAAATTTTAAATCGTTTTCCCATACATCTAATCCGACTTTTATTTTTCGTCCTTATTTTTTGCGTGTATGCAGATCCTTTCATTGATACATACCTAATATTAACCAGTAACCAGTGTTCGGCAAGTGAGTGAGATAGCCAACAACGTCTTTACAACTGAGCAGCATGTAGAAATATATTCCATCTCATTCTAACGACAAAACTCGATTCCTGGGAATAAAAATATTAAAACTAAAAAGCATTCATTGGGAAAATAAACCACTGTTTTAATACAAATCGTTTTTTAGTTTTGACGTTCGGTGTCTAACCTGACGTCGTTTACAATTACAATTTTCACTCTATAAAATATGATATTTCTAAACCTTACTTAAACACCGAAACGTCAAAAATTATAAACGATTTGTATTAAAATATTGGTTCTGTTTTCCCAATAAATTCTTTTTAATTTTAGTAACGCCACAGGAAGGAACATATAAATCATACAATACTACTTTAACAACGAATATTACAATGATTTTGAGTGAAATTGAGCCTTCAAAAGCAGCAAAAGTAAAATTAATATCGATATTCATACTCACTTATTAAACTCTTTTAGTATAACTACCACCGTACATATACACAATGTACGGTGTAACTACTATAATTATAAAAACAATTTAAAAACGAATAAAATTTAAAATAATACTAAAAATTGGAATATGAATAATTTTGAATACTTTTATGGTGTATAACTTTCAGAATATGTATTTACTGTCAGATTCCTTACTCTTCTTAAAATAACTGTCGTTATAATATGTAGGTATTATCGATAAATTTGAGTCAAAAATTATATTATTTTTATTTTCAGAAAAGTGTTAGTCTATTGGCGATAGTTTTCTATTTGGATAAAAAATATTTTTAGTGCTTGGTTTAGGTCGCCATCTAGGAACGACTAGTCGATGCATAAATCATAACCATAAAGGAAAGGCCATAGCTCCGCCTACTTCTCCACCACTACTCATCCTACCGGCACCACTATCATCCGGTTCCACTAAACTACACAAGAGGAATATATATATATATATATATATATATATATATATATATATATATATATATAAATTTTTTTTCCATTTTTCGTGGGCATCAGATTAATAGTAAACACAGTATCAGTTTATGTTTTAATTTGACGTTTCGCTCCCTCAATTTGGAGCATTTTCAAAAACTTCACATATCGATGTTTTACAATAAAATGAACAAGTTTAAACGATTAAAATTGAATGTAGACATACAGGTGATAAAAAACTGGTAGTTAATAAAATAATTTCATAAACAAATAAAATCGAAAGTACATGCTTCAGAAACAATTCATTTACAGTATACAAGGGACAGTTAAATAGTTGATGTTATTATTATAATAAATTATAATATATCTGGCTTAGATTTTTGATATCTTGTTTATCGTTTACTACATTGTTCTCTTTTTTTATTTGTATCATTTCTTTTATTGTTAGTTTTTTGTAATTAGAGTCTTGGTTTATTATTTTAGTATTATTAAAGTCGAATTTATGTTTTTCATTTTTCTCATGTTTATGAAGTGCAGTGGAGGCGTTTTTTGTATATTTATGGCCATTGAGTCTATTTTCAAGGTGTTGGGTTGTCATACCTATATATTTTTTAGGACAGTCTAAACATGGTATTGAGTATATGACGTTAGATTTTTTTGACGTATTTATTTGACTTTTTAATTTTGAGAACAATGGTGATAGAGTGTTTTGCGCCCTATGACAAACTTTTATGTTGTGTTTAGATAATATATAATTTAGTCTTTCCGATAGTTGATTTGTATATGGCATTGCGATGTATGTATGAGGGGGTAGTGTATTGGTTTGTGTTGAATGGGATTGATTATTGTAATATTTATGTGTACGTTGTTTAATAATTCTGTCAATATGTTTGGATGGATAGTGATTGTTTTGTAATATAGTTTTGGTTTGATATAGAATCTCTGGACGATATTCAGGTGATGTAAGTGTGATTGCTCTATCTACTAATCCTATGATTACGCTGTTTTTTTGGGAATTAGGATGGTGGGAGTGGTAAGCTTCAATTCACAATAGAAACAGAACAAAACAATACCATAAATTTTCTGGACATGACACTTATTAAGACCAGAGATAATAAAATTACAACAAAACATTTTTTTAAAGAAACATCATCCGGTCGCTACTTGAATTACCACTCCCACCATCCTAATTCCCAAAAAAACAGCGTAATCATAGGATTAGTAGATAGAGCAATCACACTTACATCACCTGAATATCGTCCAGAGATTCTATATCAAACCAAAACTATATTACAAAACAATCACTATCCATCCAAACATATTGACAGAATTATTAAACAACGTACTCATAAATATTACAATAATCAATCCCATTCAACACAAACCAATACACTACCCCCTCATACATACATCGCAATGCCATATACAAATCAACTATCGGAAAGACTAAATTATATATTATCTAAACACAACATAAAAGTTTGTCATAGGGCGCAAAACACTCTATCACCATTGTTCTCAAAATTAAAAAGTCAAATAAATACGTCAAAAAAATCTAACGTCATATACTCAATACCATGTTTAGACTGTCCTAAAAAATATATAGGTATGACAACCCAACACCTTGAAAATAGACTCAATGGCCATAAATATACAAAAAACGCCTCCACTGCACTTCATAAACATGAGAAAAATGAAAAACATAAATTCGACTTTAATAATACTGAAATAATAAACCAAGACTCTAATTACAAAAAACTAACAATAAAAGAAATGATACAAATAAAAAAAGAGAACAATGTAGTAAACGATAAACAAGATATCAAAAATCTAAGCCAGATATATTATAATTTATTATAATAATAACATCAACTATTTAACTGTCCCTTGTATACTGTAAATGAATTGTTTCTGAAGCATGTACTTTCGATTTTATTTGTTTATGAAATTATTTTATTAACTACCAGTTTTTTATCACCTGTATGTCTACATTCAATTTTAATCGTTTAAACTTGTTCATTTTATTGTAAAACATCGATATGTGAAGTTTTTGAAAATGCTCCAAATTGAGGGAGCGAAACGTCAAATTAAAACATAAACTGATACTGTGTTTACTATTAACCTGATGCCCACGAAAAATGGAAAAAAAATTTATATATAAAGGTTAAAGAAAATCAAATAATTTATATATATATATATATATATATATATATATATATATATATATATTATACATATATATGTATGTATAAAGAAATAAATTAGCTTAAAGATACAAAGATACTCAGCACTTAAGCCGCCACTTGGAATATTCAATGATGAATGAGATTGTTGTGCTAGATAAAATTTTTATTAAAATGCATTCCAATTATGTTTAATACCAAAGATAATAACCATTTTAACAGCGCTTGAGGCCAAATAAATAATTCTATTAGACTCATTAAGTAGTCTCAGATTATTAGAACCGTCATAGAATGTAATATACTAACGACTTAAATTGCGTCCAAGAAAATTATGCATTAAGCAAGATTTTAAACGTATATTTAATTTAAACACACCGATATACTTCTTTTACCAAAAAGAAGACTCGCGTGTTGGTGAATACAATGTCAAATATGATTGGATTTTAGTTCTAGAAGACTCCTTTAAGTATTATTGTTGTTATTTTTAGCGACATACATTTATTTATGTTTTATAGCCTGATTCTTGGATAATAAATAAATGCTTATCCTTTCGACAACTACGATTTAATATTTTAATGGTGATTTATTATCATATTTTCATGGTGTTAATTTTATACTTTTAGCAACACTTCGATGCAGCAAGATCACCCACACATCAAGTAGCTACACATATTATAATCCTAGTTACATGGAAAGGATAATTTATAAAACCCAGTTAAAGGCATTGTCAAAATTAATTAATGAAAATTTCATAAAATACGAGGTATGTTAATATGAAAGATAAATTTCGGTTTTCTATTGTACACCTCCGTTTTAGACTTATACGGTCGAATAATTATCTGAGGTGGTGGTTCGCAATTTAAAGTGAAGATGGCGCCAGTTTGTAACCACACGAGCCAAATAGAGGTTGTCGGAAGGCGGAATCTTCATTTCGGATTAAAGACTCTGAACTAGAAAGCATTACGGCACTCTTGTAGACCCAAGAAGGTCGAAACCGGTCAGTGTACTTTGCCCATCTCCTTACGGTTGCGAATCTCCACAGATGTCTGCGTTTATCTCCACACTTATGTTGTTCTTCTCATCAATTACTATTCCCAGGTATATGTACTAATATACTCTTTGAAAAGTGTAATCTCCCGTATTTATAGTGGCAATGTCTATCTTCCTTGAAATTAGCATATATTTTGTCTTCTCTAGGTTAACTACCAGCCCTCTCTTTGCTGTCTATTTTATTAAGTTATTGAATTTATTTTCTAGGATTTCTTTGACTCTAGTAATTAAAGGTAAGTTATCGGCATATCATATTATTTGTGTGGAGCTGTGACTAACCATTCCTTTTATGTCCATTGCTTTAATTACCCCATCCAGTGTTATGTTAAAATGAGATGTAGACCTACTTCAATGTTAATGTCTCCTGTATTCCCGTCTCTGGTTATCACATTTGCAGTCGATTCCTTCATAGTAATTTTCACTAGTCTCATTAGCTTTTTTGAAATTCCTATGCTTCTCATATCAGATAATAGCCAATCTCTCTGATAACTGAATCAAACGCTTGCTGAAAGTCAATGAATAGTACATGTAGATCTATGTCATGCTCATAGCACTTTTCAATTGATTGTGTTAGTAGGTGTATGGCATCTACCGTTGATCTTCCTTTCCTAAACCACTGTTGATATTGACCTAATATGGGTTCCACCTGTATATTTATTTCTTTTTTTATTAGATTGGGTAATATACTGTATCTAGTGTTGAGCAGCATTATACTTCTTTAATTTTTTCATTTGGTTGGGTCTCTTTTTTTAAAGATCGGAACTATATGTCCAATACTGTACTCGTTTGGCATGCGTTCTTCTGCCCATATATTCATTATCAGGTCATATATTCGTTGAAGTAAGGCTTCTTATCCATGTAGGATTAGTTCGTTATTTGTATAATCTAATCCTTCAGCCTTGCTTGGCTTGAGCTGTTTCACAAAATCTATAAATTCCTCGAAAGAGGGTCTGTACTGAAGTTCACCGATATCTCCTTCCGTCATTACATCTTTATAATTTTCTTCCATTTATTATGCAACCCAATTTGATTTTTTTCTTCTGTAGAGTTTTTCTGCTCTTGCTTTATCTTTCTGTATTCGTCCAGCTCTTCATCTTTCTCTCTTTCTACCATTTACTTGCTTGTTTTTCCCTACACGCTTGCCAGTTTACATTCTTCGTCGAGCCAATCTTTGGATTCTTTGATTTGTTGTAATCCAATTTCTTTTTTTGCAGAGTCTATAATGTTATTTTCCATTCACTGTCCGTTTCTTCTTTTTTATTATGAGTTCTCATTTTGTTTGTTACTGTTTCCGCATAATTATTTTCATTTTCCTCTTTTCCAAGCATTTTTAAATTCCGCATTGCTATGTTTGTAAGGTTTGAATCTTGATATTTTTATGTTCATCTTCGCTATTAATAAAATGTGATCTGTATCCGCGTTTGCTCCTCGGTATGACCTCGTGTCATTAACCATTTTCTTCCATTTCTTTGATAATAAAACATGATCCATTTGGTTGCCGTTTCTCTTTCCTAGGAATAACCACGTTCTCTTGTTTTTTTTTTGCTTAAAATGTGTACTGATTAGTAATGTAGCTAGATTGCACAGTCTTTTGCCGTTGTGTTCTCGTGTATGGTTTCTTTTCCAGCTACTTTTCTGTTATTTTCTTCTGTTCCTATCTGGGAATTAAAGTCCCTTTTTATCATAAAAATGTCATTTCTAGAGATTTTTTTTCAGGCTTCGCCTATCTTCTCATAGAATTTTTTCTATTCTTCGTTTGTGTTTGCTTCTTCCGTTGGGGCACAGACAATAATTATATTTATATTAGATTATTTATTCTCAAGTTTTGAATATGAAATCCTACCGTCGATTGGCTTAAAATCAGTTACTTTGTTTCGTATTCTTTTACTGACTATTATTGCTGTCCCATTCTCCCCTTGTTTTTCCTCACATGAGTAATACATCGTAAAGTTTTTGTTTTGTATGTTTCCTTGTTTTTTCCATATGATTTCTTGTAGCGCCAGAATGTCTAAATCATAATTCTTCATTTCTTGAACTATATCGTGCATTTTCCCAGCTTTTAGCATCGTTTTGATATTCCATGTTCCATCTTTCAATGCGTTTACTTTTTGTTTTTCCCGTTTCACTCTATTTGATATTTTCCTAACGTTGTCTTTGGTTTTTGTTACAGTTTTAGTTACTTTTTCACTTATTATTTGCCATAGTAATTTTGACAAATCTTCGATCTTCTTGAGCTACTTTTCTTGCTAGTTTTATTCCTTTTTTATATCCGTAATATTGTTAAACATTTTTGTAATTCTTTTTTATCAATATCCTATTCTTCTTCGGCCATTGATCTATTACTGTTTCCATCACTTGCATCTTTTGTTTTAATCAATTTAATAAGTCATTCCATTTATCCACAGTCTACTATAGTTTAGATTCACTTGATGTTCTTCATTCATTGGTTCTTTCTTGTATGATCTAAGTTCTTTCCTTTGTGTTAGTACTTCTCTAGTAAAGTTTTCGTTTAAGTATATTGTTGTATTTGTTTAATGTGTTTTTTTATATTTCTACTTCCTTCTTATATTCCTTTAGTTCTAACAAAAACAGTATTGGTTTACTTGGGTAAAGATTTTGTTTCCCTATTCTTCTAGCCTCTATAAATTAATCGCTTTTAAGTTCCAGCTCCAGCTTCTCCATTACCTGTTGTAAGACATTCTTTAGTTGTAGCTCATCTTCGTTTTCCGTTTCTCTTGCTCCCTGTATTATAAGAGTTTTGCTCCTCACTTCACTCTCTAATTTTTCTATCTTTTCGTCATGCCTGCCTAAAGCCTCTTTTATTTCTTGGTTCTCCAATCTTATGCGGTTATTTTCTCTTTTTATTTCCGCCACTTCGGTCTGAATGCTATCCAATTTTTTCACCCTCCTTTCATCTATATTTTCTATTTCCTCTAGTTTCACCAATATTTTTCCCAGTGCTTTCTCCACCTCTGAAATTTCGTTCATTTTGGAATCGACAGGTACCGCGTCACAGATCTAGTTTTTATTTACCAAGATCCTTCTTAATTCAAATCTCGTCCCGGTGCCAGTACTGGCTATACTCTATCATTTCCTAGAGCGTATAATTATTTTTGTTTCTTAATTCAATTGTTGTATATTCCAGTTGTAGTTAATTTATTTCTTAGATTATGGTCCTGTCTTGTCACACTGGTTTTGTTACCATTTAACGAGTAATTAGTATGTTGCCACAACTGTTTTTGTTAGACTTGCTTAAGTTTATACTATATAAGTATAGTATAAGTGCAAAAGAACACTCGTCAGACAGTATAATTGTGAGTGTCGGTGTAGTTGTACTAATAGTGTGATCAGTAAGTCATTATTAGTCAATGTTTGTTACCCACAAGTATTCTTACCTACTGTAGTCAGACTGCACACAATATATGATTTCTAGCGACTATACTTCAACGTAGATAATATGTATGGCTCTCTCTGTATGAAGATTATTTGGATATCTCAGAACAATTCTCAAATTGACATTCCTAGATGTACAGCTGGTAAGATACCAATAAAAAATTGTTAATAAAAATCGCAATACAACAAAAGCAATAAATAAGTGAACTTATGTATTTCCACTTAAAATGGGTACCTGTGAAACCTCTTTATATAGGTACAATCGTGTAAAAAGAAGTAAATAAAGGTTGTAAATCAATTGCAACATTGTAATAAAAATAGCTGTTTTTACTAATTGGTTCTAGATAATTGAATTTTATTATTAGATATTTTGTATAGGATATAAAAATAAGTTATAAATAAATCCAATGTAGATGTCATCTTCTTTAGATGGTTATTAGAGCAACCTTAAACTTATACTTAGCAATCATCTTCAGTGCAAGGTTAAGCTTTGACATTAGGCAATTCTACATTTACTTACAGGGCCTTTCCTTTTCAGCGTTTATGAAGAACAAATTATCAATCGCATATTTCGAATTATAGAAATTAACAGAGTTTATAATTATACCCCCATGTGGTCAATATACGCACTATTAGATTACATATCTTTATAAATACAGCTCGTTTTAATTGTAAGAAGTAAGACAAGAACTGAAGGAATGTCTCATTATCACCACTACACCTACACAGGCAAATGCTTTCCCTAAACTACGCTACTAGAATATCAGCTAACGTCTCCAACTTATCATATTTCTCCACATTTGAAAATATCACCATAAGTTGTGCTGGAAACAAACCCTCGAGAAAGTTGCCTTTCTACCATAGATCATTGAGATGTCATATATAAAAACATCCCTTTCTCCCAGATACAAAATTCCTTCAATGAATTAGCATCGAATTATTCCAAGCTCTCTACAGGAAATGCTGGAGCTTACATAGTAACAATAAAAAATTTGATGAAGCGCCTGCCAAAAAATTCTAGTATATACAGTGAACAAGCGTTTGCTATACTCCATGCTCTCAAAAAGTGCAAAACAACAAATGAAAAGAATAAAAAATTTATATTCATCACACCCGATTCATAAACTCATTAAAGATGAACTTTATGACTTAAAACATAAAAACTTCTCGTTTCTATGGGTACCATCACACATAGGAATAAAAGTTAACGAGGAAGTTGACTTATTAGCCCTAAAATCAACTTCCACTGATAATTTACCCCTTCTTACAATATTTCCTTGCCCCGATTACAGATATTAAAACGAATTAGACATACGCGCATAAGATGTCAGCATCACTTAACAAAAGAAAACGCACCTTTCTGACATATATGTCAGACCAACTCACAATGAAGTATCAGTTACACGAATGCCCAGAAAATGAAAAACAAAGGAGACGCTATAATTTAGAAAATACTTTGAAATGAACTCTTTCTTCAACTGTTGTAAATGTCTCTCTATAGAAAAAGTGATATATTTTTGTCTATGTGTTTCTCGTGTTATACCCTGTTTTTAAACTAGGAGGACTGATTTGAATTTAAGTTGGCAATTATGTTGATTCCTGATTGGTCAAATCGCAGCCGGTTTTACACAGTACTTTTGACATATATTAAGATTGATATAATTTATTTAAGATAAAAAGACGATGATGTCATTTTTAGTTACTTTCCTGCTTATCAGAATCAATATTAATTTACCAACCGTGAATACAGTTTATCCTCAACAGCCAGGGCAATTTACAGCTAACGGGTTGGCAAAACTTCAAGACGTTGTCAAATCAACTGGTAAAATTCCCCAGTTTGTTTTGACGTTTATTGACATTCGATCATCGTCTAATATTTACAAGTTTTTTTTGTGCTGGACAGAAAATGTCAAAAGATGGTAACTTCTTTGTTGAGCTATTTTGAACGAGAATGCCGAAATGGGAGCCCGCTTACTGCTGTAAGAGACGTAAGTAATAGTATTCGCTATTTGTATTCATCATTATTAATATTATTGTTACATATTTAAATGTAAATGATTAAATGTTTTTAATGTTAGGTTAGGTTAATTAAACTTGATAATATATTATTCTTTCATAAATTGAAGTAATTATATTGTAGAGAGTTGCAGAAGCTTTACAACTTAGCGTTACCACAGTTAACCGTATTGCCACCAAGCATAATAGAGGTGAACAGCCTAAAAGCTCACCTAAAAAGAGACAACGCATAAAACCTATTGTTGAAATTGACAACTTTGATCAAAATGCTTTCCGAAATGTTGTATACGAAATGTATGGAAACAGTGAGTATATTGAATTTACTGTTTTATTTTATTCACAATTAACTAACACAATATTTTTTCAGAGGAACACATAACCTTGAAAACTTTAAGAGTCAAACTCCAGGAGCGTGAACTCTAATTGGTTGTTTAACATCACTCTGGAAGATAGTGAAAAATATTGGATTCAAATACCAAAAAGATGATCCTCGTCGTGGTTTAATGGAGTTGCCACATATTGCATTAAAACGTGTACATTTTCTACATGAATATGTCAAGATAAAAAGGGAAAGTCTATATCAATTTGTGTTTTTGGATGAAACCTGGATGTTTAAAGACGGTACTGTTGGACTTTCTTTGCAAGATTCTAGCCATAGAAGCGTGAAAAAAAACAAAATTGGTGGTCCACGGTAATTGAATAATAAAATTAAGCAATTAATTTATGATGTACAAACTTTCCTGCCATTTTAATACCTTTTCAAATATTTACTAGTAACACTATTTTATTCAAATCTATGTAATTATTAATAGTTGTTTTGCGCTGTGCAGTCTATCTAGGAAACCTAGTAGTAATTTGTTATTTCCCCATTGTAGGTATATAGTATAGCATGCTGGTTCCTCTTCTGGATTTATTCCTGGAGCAGAGCTGGTTTTTTCTTCCAAAAAACAAGATGGTGATTACCACGGTGAAATGAACCGAGAAAATTTTTTGCATTGGTTTGAATACTAGCTTTTAGTGAACTTGGAAGAACCTGCCACAATTGTAATGGATAATGCAAGTTATCACAGTACAGTGATCAATAAAGTACCAACAACAGCTACCAAAAGGCTGATATACAAAACTGGTTGATACAAAATTATATTCCCTTTGAAAATACTTTCCTCAAAACCCAATTATTGAAATTAGTACAACGGTAAGTTGATATAAACATTTTTCAATTTATTATGGTAATACTTAGATAACTTATTTTGTTTAAATATATACATTTTTGTAGGAATAAACCACCAACAGTATATGAAGCTGACATATTATCTTAAAAATATGATCACAAAGTGCTTCGACTTCCCCCTTACCACTGTATGTTCAACCCAATTGAACATATTTGGAGCATAGTTAAAAAGTTTTATATAGATCATGTGGGAACTGATGGTTCTTCAACAGAACAAGCAATAGGTGTATGGAAAAAGTCTTTAGAAAAAGTGACTCCTGATATTTGGTCAAAGACAGTAGAGCATACTGAAAAAATTATACAAGATGGGTGGGATAGAGTAGTATTTGATAGACAGGATGTGCCTCCACTTATTATTAATTTTGACAGTGACGATGAAGATAGTGATGATTTTGTAGTGGAGTAGTGGAAATCTTGTGTTTTATTTTTTGTATATTTTTATCCAATTTGCTTTATTTCCACCTTTTCAAAATCACTAATAACTATTATTAAATTAATTAGGTACAGTTATTTTATAATACGCAAATTAAAACAACGACCACAGTATCTCTACATAAATAATACTGATAAAATGGGAGATTTTTTATTTTTATATCTTGTAACAAAATTTTATTTTGTGTATCTATATTTTTCTTTTCCATTCTATTTTTATTATAATAAATATAATAGATATTGTATAAAGAAACAATATTTAAATGTGCATGAAGATGATTACAGCTTGTATCGATTCCTTTTAGCGTAAACCCTTGCAGTGCTCTTGAAGATGGTTCTATAGAGCAAAGAATAAGGTATAAGGACCTATAGTTCGTCATTTAACCCTCTTCTATGTAAAATAATTAAATGTTAATTAGAATATAGAATGATTGGTTACTGTTTCTTGTATCTTATCCATAGTTTTTCATGAATACATATTTATATTGAATTAATCAAGCCTATCATACTAGCCTTTTATTTTTAAATAAATATTTTTGACTTACGTCCTACGAGGCACGGAACAAAGAAAAAGAAGAACTGTCAATCTAACATCACATTGACTTTTCTAGTTTTCGTTAAGTAAAGGAAAAAACTACAGCTTGGCAACATCACAATATTTTGTTTTGCAACGTCATCGTCTTTTAATCGTAAATAAACTATACATACAATAACCAACTGTATGACATTCAAATTTACTAAAAAAGTGTTCAAAGAGATTTCATTGTGACACTGTAAACAATGTTATAATGAAGTCTCTTTTATACGCGAACTATAAAAACAAGTGTATGATTGTCACAGAGCAATATGTTTTATTAATGTTTTAGAGTTTTTTTGGATCCAAGTTGTTTGATCAAATAAATGCCAAAAAGGGCGTATTTTACATATTTTTTTGGATTGTTGAAATGAAAGTATATCTAATATAATTTTTGGGTAATTGTAAGACAATACTTGGAATTTCGGATAGATTTATTTTATTTAATTATCATTCTCAGAGCTTGTAGGATTATCTAAAAAAAATTTAACTTATAGAAGAGAATTGTAAATTAAATAAGTTTACGATTTTTGAAAATTTATCATTATTACTTTATTGTCATATTTCTGAAATATCTGGAAATTAGCCAACTTTCCCTTCGTCCAACAAATGGTAAATTAAGTCTGACATAATTTCCTTTTCCTGAAAACTTCATATTTTCAGTTAAAACTGAAGAGAAAATTCTAGATAATCATAACTACTAAACAAAAAAGAGAATATTCGTTGACAAGGATAATATTTTATAAATACGAGAACATCATTACCGACTGGATTTGCCTGGAATTTCGAATGTCTGCCAAAAACTGCTTCTTGATTTCGTCTCATAAAATTAGTGTTAGAAAAGGATAAGCAACTTTCCAGATTTCTCGGGGTATGTTGATTTAATTATCGAATTTTCTTTTATTATGTTGGCATAATCAATTATTTTGTATTGTCAGTTTGTTTTTGATTGATATAAGCACTAGACATGTTTTGGTGTACTTGGTGATTTTTGCTATAGAAAAAATGGATCATTTTCTGTAAAGAATAAAAGTACTATGATATAATTAAAATGTTGACTATGCCATTTGATTAATCTACTTTGATCAAAAAAAGTGTGTCGCATCTTTCACAAAACGCCAACAAGATTTTAATGACGATATTACCCACTATGAACACCCCAGTATTTCAACAACAGATGAAAACTTGAAACAGTGAAGAGAATTCATATGTACACCTAGGAACATTTGAATGACATCAACCAGATCTTAACTGGTAAAGAAAAATGGGTATGTGGTTATGACGCGCGAGGACCAAAGTCCATTAATAACCATGGTTTCGACAAGCAAATTCAAGAAAGTTTTGCTCATTTTTGCAAAGGCGAGTTCTTGCCAGGACGTACAGTCAATACGCAATATTATCTTGAAGTTAGCGCTGATTGACTTGACAATACGAAGAGAACGTCCGGATTTGACGCACAAAAATAGCGATACGTTACAATCTCACACATTTTTTGTTTTCTTGATTTTGTGACCAAAAATCGGTAAATAATATCCAAACTACTACTTGTAGTCGTAAGCCTATTATTAAATTGCTTAGTAAGTCAAGAAGTTCTCATGAATACACGTAAGTTAACCAAAAACTTTTAGTAAGAGGAAAAAACCTTCTAGTCTACGTAAGAACGACACTGTAGTTACAAATATCCTTCTAATTCAGCTACCTGATTCGCATATTTGGATTAACTGCTTCGGAATGGTGCTCCTTTTGAAAATTTAGATCAATAGTGTTTATTTGGCCATTTTAAACCTTTAATATAACCTTGTAATAGCGGTATTGTTAGCTTTAGAATATATTCATGCAAATATAAAAAGGTCGTTGTTAAAATCTGACCAATTACAGATCTTTTCGAATTTAAATAACTGGTTTTAAAGATGTTACTCTCGCCTTCTTTTCCTTATAGTAAACTAAAGAAAAATATTCAATATAAATTTTGATTTCTCGGTCGTTATGCTATGAATATTATGTGAAGGATCATCCTGTACAATAGGAATTCAATTATTAAAACAACGAAGAACATAAAAATGTGTTCAACAAATAGTAAGTAAGTAGACGTATTATGTTGAATGGAGTGTAAAAAATAATCTCTTGTGGCATTTTTATATAGATGATGTAATGCTATATTGAAATCAATGAAAAGTGGCATTGAAGTTGGCAGATAGATGATATTTATAAGGATGTGGATATACCGTGTGATCAATAAAAACTTGGTCATGATTTTTACAGATCTAGTAATTAAAATTTATGAAATGTGGTCTAAGAAGCTATTTGACGAGGTATTTCAATTTTCAACAAGAAGTTTGATTGATTGGATTACTAAATCTCGGAGAATGAACGTCAAACATAGCGAATATATTTATAATATACTTCGAGAATGATTTCAGATTATAGCTCTAACTTTTTCTAGTCAGAATATAAAAAGGTATTGAAACTGGATTGCCGTTATCACAAAGTATTATATATTAAAATAACCTCTTTGGAGTATAACAAATGGCTATAAGGTCAGTTAACCAGTAAAGCAAAACCTAAATTTCGTACCTAATTGTACTTCCTACATTGCAGCTTTAACGTTGGAAAATATTTTAACGTATCTATTTTAAGGCCCAAATAAACTTTTAATTTAATAAAGTTTGCCAGAACTTTAAAATTATATTTTTTCATAAAAAATTGCATTTTTGGTAGTAGTCGGACACTCTTTGCCATTGGTCGGCCAGGTATGCGCTAGTAGCCGGACAGGTTGGAACTTTACAGTAAGCCTGTCAATAAGTGGGTGAACTTTAAATAGGCGATCTCCTTCTGGGCAAATTTGATTCTCGGAAAAATGCCAGATTTGTAACAGCAGTTCAAAACGATTCCTACTCATTACTTTTGATATATTTCAGTTGCGAAAAAGTGGCAGTCGTTCTTAGTTGTTCATCCTGTGCATTTAAAGTAAAATAGCAAAAAAGCAATAAAGGATTTAAAACGTTTATTCACTATTAATGAACAGTACAGTAAATTTGAAAAAAAAACAGGTACAAAATTAGAAAAAAAAAAATCTTGTCCAGCAATCCAACCTAAAAAAATAAAATTGTATAAGCATATTACATAACAAGTCTGGAAAGTGAAAACTATTGAACACATTCAGTGAAAGCAAGAAATAGAAAAGGGTATATTTATCCGTAGTTACCATAACGTAACATACTTTGAAACTGAATTAATAAAGTTTAACGGATACACATTCATTACAGCTAGTTTACAGAATTTATTAGAATAGTTTTTGAATTATATTAAAACTAATAAAAATTTTACACCATAAAGATTTAATGAAACATTACGTTAAATCAACAGGAATCCAATCTGATTAAAGAAAATTCTATCGTTTACTTACTTTTTTCGAGTGCCTCAACCATTCCATAACGTACATCCTTATCTGTGAAATATTTGAAGGTTTTCTGAACAACAGCTAATAAAACAATTACTTTAGATCAAATTGTGCCCATGGAGACCTTTGATCGATCATCATAAACTACATCAAACTTGATTTTCAGCCAATTGACTGGGACCCATTTTCCATAAGATACATGCGAGATTCTTCAAAGGAATAATAACATATTTTATTTCGAGAAGTGACTTTTCATGATTTACCTTCTATTCCATGCCTCACTCCATTTGGCAGGTAAATTCAGGTGTGCTATGAAAATTCATACTTCTTTTCTGTATAAAATAATATACTATTCTCATCTTGTTATTTTCATCCTGGAACAAATTGTATATTTACATCGTGGAATTGTAACTTAATGAAAACTACGCATTATTAATACACTGTATACAAAAAAAACTACTTATGAAGAAGAGATATGAACACATTATCAAGTTAAATGACTTTATAATTAATTGTATCCAATTGAGTATACAATAGCTGTGTTTCTACAATAATAAATAATTGAATGCTGCTTGTTGACTGGAGCATTAAGTATCATAAGTTACATATTCTTCAACTAGATTAATATAGGTACCATTGTAAGGGACAGCTACAGCTTATTTATTGTATTCAGTGAATTTTCAAATTGAAATGAGCTTTTTAACAGAAATTTCTGTTTTTGAAGTCTTAAACAGTCTCTAATTGTTCACAAGAATTGTTAGTAATAATGTTAAAAATTTCTAAACCTGCAAAACTATATTGATGGCTAAGGCTACTACTAAAAAAACTAGAACTAGAGATACTTGATTCAATATTTTTTGTACTGATTAATACAATGTTTGTATCAGACTATCTGAAATAGTTACTCCCCTTTCATTACATAATAACCAACTATTTGTTTTTTTATTTTATTTGTGTAAGTAGCTTCTGAAACATCTTGAACATTGAAAATATTTTCTTCTAGATTTAAATATCTGCCAACACATGAGCATGTTTTATTATTAATAATAATATCTACCCTATTGCAATTTCAAGTTTTTTGTAGGGTATAATGCATATCTAGGATTTGAAATATTGTGAATCGTTTTCAAAATATACTTACTAGGTAACTAAAATATTTTAAATATTGAAAAAATCCTTATTTTGTAAACTCTATTATATAATGTTAGTGTACAATTCCGCCACCTGGAATTTCAATGTATAATAGCCGAATAAAGTATTGAATGAGTATGAAGTTTTAATAATTATGATTTTGGAATAGGTACTTACCGATAATAATTGTTGTTCGTCCATTATAACAAGAATTATAAGTAAGTATAGAAACTGTAGCTTAGTAGGAACTAACGAAAACGAAGACCACTTTACTCAAGTACTACTTGCAAAATATGTGCTTCCTGCAAATAAAATATAACACATAACTGAAAACCATCCGCCATTTCACGCTTGTCATTTTTGTTTCCACAGATAACTACTGTATGTTTCGTTCATCAGTTCCTCTTCTGTTTTCTTCTTTTTTATGTTACTGTGATGTTTAATATGAGATATTACTGAGAGTTTTATTAACTAACGTCGTACAGACGTAATAAGTACGATGTTAATAAAAATTATTTCGAAATATGTAAAAGTAACTGCAACATGTGATCATCTTAGAAACATGTTAATTTGTAATATTACAGTAACGTTCTGTATGTGACATTAGTGAGAAGTGTGAGAAGTATACAAATTAACATCGTATGAATGTTTCCTATAGGAAGTTACTAAAAAGAAGTTCATAGGATGTGTATGTAACTGCGAATTCAAGATTTATTGTGTACATCAAAAATATGTTTTATTTACATGAAATGGATGTTAATAGAGTTGGTAATAAAATTAAGACATCTAGGAGATATCGTATTAACGTTTTAAATAAACATCACGAAAAGTCTCTAAAAAGAACATCACAAAAAAGACTTGTTATGCTTCTTGTTTAGTGGGATTTGTTCGGCCATCAAGTCTATAATTACATTATCCACAAATAAAGAAAAAAAATCATAATGAGTACCCCCTTATAATGCAACCGAAAGCTCTGGACGAATACCTTGTTGAGTAAAGCGATTTTGAAAAGTTAGATGACTACTTTGTGGTGTTGTCCAATGCTGAATTTGATCAATTGGTCTTTCAGTATCTTCTGAACCGGAACTGCTTGTTTCTTCTCTAAGATGTGAACCAATATTTAAAACTTCCGGTGAGTTTTCAACGTTAGAAGTATGAGTTATCTGAAACAAATTTAGTAATAATAATGCACGATTTATAATAATACGATGCTTACTTTTGCTTCAGTAGTGGGGTCCTCCTCCAAATTCAATTCAGACTCATCATTAGGGGTATAGTTTGGATCAGCTATGCAGTCTGATGAGCTATAAGGACCTGGCTGATAATTGTCATCAGAGCTCTCTAAAATTAAATTTTAAAATGAGGTGCTCATCATACGAGAACATAAACATTTCCAATGGTAAAATCGTATATTACATAATTACTTACCATCAGATTGGCTTACTTTTGCCAATACTAGTAACCGTTTAGTACGGCTGTGTTAAAACAAGCAGTTATTGCCAAATCGAAGTGGGGACCGATCGTGCTTTTCCAACAATAATTACCTGTGGGCCACATTTTTTTAGTTATTGGAAAAATTTAAAGAAAATATCTCAAAATTTAGCAAATAGTCAAGTACTATGGACTGAAACCGAAAATGAGGTGGCCGTTAATGTGTCCTATCACAATAAAAAATGTATTAGATACTACACATGGGGCACTTTGCCGCGCTTTTCAACATAATCAAGTTGACAACCTAAAAAATGTAAACTGAAAGTATGATACAAAAAGGTTGGTACTATATGATTTTCAAATGTTCAAAGCCAGTCTTGTTTTATTTTCTCCAAATAAGTATGATTCATCCGACTACCGGCCTTGTTCGGGAAAGTAACTAATCCACCCTACTATAACAATTTTCAATTGAGAGTGACTCAACGGTAGATTAAACGTATCACTGGCAACACTGTTAGAAAAATACGAACTTAGGAATTGAAAGTGGAACAGCATGTACCGGGATCATTTATTGCATTCATACTTTGGAATCAGTAGTTTCAAAAATCAAAATTTAACTGTCGAATTCTTCAAATGCCTTCCAATAAAATACGAAAAATGTGTGATTGTTACTTCACGCCGAAAAATCAAATTTTCAATAAAAATGCTTAGTCAGTACCTACTTCTCGAAACATAAAAGAAAGAGAATTTCACAAAAAGATGATCACAAGTCTATCTATTTTGGTAAAGGATTAGATTACAGTAGAATCACAAAACCAGCGGGAAGTTTGAAATTATGTGGCTTAATTCTACTCAATTGCAGACCATGTTCTTCAAAACATGAAGAAAACCGTCATGGATATCTTCGGAGCTGAAAGGTAATGTTTACATGACTATTTTATAAACTACGTTAAATTGACTTTTAACTTGACGGTAATAAGGCATCTAAAAGAACGTATGTTATTACTTAAAAGACAAGTGTACGTATTGTAAGTACGTCTCTGGTAGAAAAGGATAGAATGTAAAGTTTGTTTTTACTCAAGTTTACTGTTAGTGACGTCAGGATAAAGGTCAATTTGATCGAGTATAGTTCATTTATTATTAATTGTTTCCATTTTTCGGTATCAGGAAGTGAATAACCATCTAATACATTCTTCAAGAATACGTGCACTGTTTATAAATTTGACAACAGTATTAGTGGGCAAGAAAAAAAAAGCAGTTAAAACATTGATTTAACGTCTTCTTATGTAGTTCTTGGAACCAAAAATATACCCCCGATTTTAATACGTAACAAAATGAGTCTTCCGTCTGGATTGGGATAATAATTTTTTTTTATTTTATTTCTGCTTTAGCTTTCTGTATAGAAGCAATACATTTAAATTCCTAAGCTATTTTTTCTGTTATTTTGTAATGGTATTAACATTTTTTCAAAATTTTATAAAGAACGTCATGTCAACAGTAAATGAGCGAGTATGACCAAGAACAAATTTAAAAAATGTGCGTACAAATAGCAATGTTGCCAGATCACTTCAACCGTTAAATATTATATACTATTTCTTCTATGTGTACCAAGGCATAGAACAATAAATGTTTTGAATATGCCATATAGAACATAGAACTCTGCAACTACCATAAGGTACACGAGTTTTACGTTATATGTTGTTAACTGGCTAGTTTTGATATATCATTATTATAATAGTAAATGTTCGAAGATACACTTTTCTCTCTGATAAATTCTCTCTTTTGTATTGAATTTACAACCGTTTGTCACAAGAATAAATATTACTTATTTATTCTTGTGCGTTTGTGCTGCGACATATTCACAACCCTCTTTTGTATTTTAAAAACTATTGCCCGTGCGTTGTGAGCCACTGTGATCCCTATCGTAATATTCAAGGTTTATTGGCCACGTTCGAAATATACCCTGGCGCATTTCCTCTCAAAAAACATTCTATAACAATTTGTAAAAATAGGTATTTGATGCAATATGGTTTTACATAGAAAAGCAAATATCTCTTCGTGTTGTAAGATTTGCACGTGTTTCATTG
The DNA here is from genome assembly GCA_963921935.1 of Galeruca laticollis. Lineage (NCBI taxonomy): Eukaryota > Metazoa > Arthropoda > Insecta > Coleoptera > Chrysomelidae > Galeruca > Galeruca laticollis. The sequence continues at coordinate 176,545,310 of OY998177.1, forward strand.
ATGGCATACGATCTTTCTTGCAAGAAGATATTAATGATAACCCTCAGCCGTGAATGTTTCTTCAAGTGAATCGGTTCAGCTCCAGTCAAGCTTAAGTTGTATCTCAGTAGATTATTGAAGTAACTCTTGTAACTTATTATATTATTTTTACGCTTCTCTTTCTTTGTATATCTTGTGGGTTTCTCTAGTTGAGCTACACATTCTCAAGAAAATTTCGCAATAATTCCTCTCGGTATATCGATTAGTAAACGAGTGATTATTAAGTAGCAAATTGTTCAATTAATAATAAGTGTGAATAACTCTGTGTAAATATAATAATAGTGTCCGAATTTAACGTTTTTCTACTCCCGTATTATAATACGCGAATTAAATATCTGCTTCCGATTCATTAATATTGTTCATTTTAACACGGATTTTCATTTCGATACAGATTTTGGCCAATGAAAATACGTACTTTACATTATGAAACGAATTTTCGGCCAATAGAAACAAGTACTTGGGGATAATCAAGTGTTGATGTTGAATATCAACTATCAAACTGACATTTCAAAATACGCACGGCTACATGCATTTTTGAAGCGGAAATCTGAAGGATACGTTGGAAAGAAATCCAAAACATTCCAGCCAAACGAGCTCAGGAAATTAGTTGGTAACGCTTGCGGTCGTGTCGCATGAGTGCGTTGCAGATCGTGGTTTAAATCCTGGGCGGGTTGAATTTTTTTTTAGAATATAATGTATTTTCTTGAAAGAAAAACTAATTGCATTGTTTGTATATTTCTCTTTATCAAAATGGAATCATTGCAATTAAATAATGCTATTTTTTTACAGGTTGCCTTATGTTGGGGACGATATTCCCCACCAAAACGTACTTCAGTACCTCTAGCGGTGATATGTAGGAGTAGGCAGTTGCTAACGAGAAGTACAATAGACAACAGTGATTGTAATAATTTAATAAGTATGTTGTGTATAGTGTACAAAAAACTGTATATAGTGTAAATAAATTGTAAATAACAACAAATCGTTTATCTTACAGTCCATTTAAAATTAGTACCAGACACCTTAATTATGGGAATTATGGGAGCTTGTTAGAAATTGATTCTTGTTTCCGTTTTATTATTTATCGGTCGTAGAAAAAATAGTATATGCAACTCTCATGTAATGGTTATTAATACACTCGCATAAACCATACTTAACTCGCCTTCGGCTCGTTTCGTATCCCGGTTAATGATCGTGTATTAATAACCTTCATTACATGATCGTTGCATAAAATACTATTATATAACAACATTTTTTAAATTGAATAGATGAGGCTTTTACTTGATAAAGATCCATACTGAACGATGGAATATAACAATTTAATTTGTTTAAAACTTCATTTTATTTGAACAAACGTTCAATTTAAACTAGTTGACGCGTTTCACTAACACAGTAGCTTTCTCAAAACGAATATTTTTTAAATTGGAAAAGCAGTGCGCTAATTATCAATGTACGTGCGCATACATACACAGTAAATCTTAAGGCTTGCAGAACGTGGGTTCGATTGCATCGTCACGTAACCTCTTTCTCAAAAAGGATAATGTTCTTGACTATCAAATATGTCATCTCGATAAATTTTAAATTCGATACTCATCCACATTTTGAAGGTGTTTTTCTTGAAGACGTCAATGGTGTACATGTAGATTGAATTTCGATGTCAACTGCATATGTGCATCGTGACCTCCTTGAGCTGATACATTTTCAATAATATATTCATATACATTAATACATTTTCTCAGTGTATGTCAATGAATTCATCAAAGACACTGATTAGAAATTTTCTATTATATTCAAGAACAATGCCGAGAAAACAACTCACTAAATTAAAACCTTTCATTGTGAAACGTCTTATTTACGTTTGAATGTCGATTACAACTAGTATTTTCCTTTATTTGGTAAAATCCTTTATTACATAAAAGGTAGGTATATTTTTTCTTCAATGATATATTTTTTATTGAGTTCAGGTAACAAAAATATGTTTTATGAGATGTTTCATAAAGGTTCCAAAAAGTGCTCAAATAAGGAGAAAGGCTTGCTAGACAAGATCCAGCTTCATTGACAACAACTACCAGTAATTTTTGGAAGATCACTTTAATGTAAGTTGTAAACACTGATAAACTACAAATATAAATTTAAAACAGTTTTAGATATTTTTGGATAAGTGGCAGGAACAAAAAGTCAATTAGTCATTACTAGTTTGTTTACAGAGCTAATTTCAAAATTCCAAGTTTTATTTCGTTGATACAAAAACGATAAGTAGTTCTAAATATGATAAAAGAGTATATAAAATGAGTAAAGTGTCGTCTCTCTCATTTGTAATAAAGAATATCAATGTGAAATTATAGGTACTAAAAAAGACATTTTCACGTTTTTCTCCACTGCACAAAAATCCATGTTTCTAGCAAAGAAGCTCGCACAATCATAGAATCAATCTTCGGTAAGATACAAATGTTTCTTTTGATGGACGTAAAATATTATCGTTTTTCTAACAAATAATTATAATGTTTTTCTTATTTATTTAAACAATAAACGGGTGGGATAAATTTTAAACACACGGTAGGTTCACTTACTTAATTTATCCAAACACTAAACTAATCACTAACACTTAATTTATATATACTCATTATATTCACTTAAACTAATTTATATAATCACTTAATTTATATTGACTTATTTACTGTTTATCTCACGATGTCAAATTATGAACTAACTAACTCTTCCTGATCAGTCTCTTATATATTAAAGCCTTTTTTACTAGTAAATTCCGGACTGCGGCTTACACACACAAAAACAATTGGTTCTGGCCTTTTCTAGATAAGTCTGGTCACAAAAACAATGTTTAGATAATATAGTCGTAAACAGTTATAAAAAAACAGTGCGTATCCGCCATAATTTTAACTTTGATACATGGCTTAGACAGGGTCGGATTTAGGAACTTTACCAGTGTGCTGTTTCGTAACATTACCCCCTCCTTAAATGGAAGTTCCTCCTGGAACTTTTGTGTAGCCGAGACTGGATGTTTGAATCGGCAACTGGCCCCATTTCTACACTTTCCGATCTTATGGAAATAGCAGGGCACCGTCTTCATCGGATACTGATAACGGGGGTTGTAGCTGCAAATTCATATCTGGACACCGGCATCTCTGAAGATAACCTCTACCATGTTCCTGATGATTCGCCAATCCAACTGGTTACTCGCTATCTTAGGCATAGCCAGTTTCTTCACGCTGGATTCCAACACATGGTCTCGTAGGCTTCGAAGTGCTTCCCACACATCGCGGTAGGTAGATCGATCTTGAAATTCATTTTTAGTTACCACGTAGAAGACGTACCGCGAATTATGTTTCAGTTTCAGTGTCTTACCAGGGGCTGGAGTCTGGTCTTCAAGTTTTTCTAATTGCCCGAACTTCTTTTGAAAGACGGTTGCCAACCCTCGTGCGTTCTTGATACGGGCGGGGATGTTGTATATCAGTGAATAATCTTCCGGGAGAGTGAACAAATATTGTTGTTGTTCCGAAGTGACTCCATATCTAGCTTTCCCGGTACCTCCATACGCGCCCATAAATTCATCGAAGGTAGGGTCAGACACATCTTGAATATGGTTTACTCCTTCCTCTAGGTCATGGTCTCCTTCGAATGGCGCTAGTCGGTTTTGGTGAACAACTTTTGGTTTTCCGTTGGGGATCTTGCTTATGCGATATATAACATGATTGATCCTTTTCTTGATTAAGTATGGACCTTCCCAGGATTTTTGTAATTTTGGAGAAAATCCTTTTCTCCTCGTCTGGTTGTGTAACCATACTTTGGCCCCTTCTTTGAAACCGCTTTCTGTGGCCTGCGTGTCGTACCGACTTTTCATTCTGTCGCTGGCAACTTGAAGATTTGTTCGAACTAATTCATGAAAATCGTCCAGCCTTCTTCTCAATTGGATCACGTACTCTTCTCCTGCTAGATCTTCTCCAGGACGACAGCCAAATTCCAGGTCACAAGGAAGCCTCATTTCACGTCCAAACAGGATTTTCGCAGGTGTTTCACCCGTGGACTCATTGACGGCAGATCGATAAGCCAATGCGAATAGGGAAAGATACTGGTCCCAATCTCTCTGATGGCTGGATACTACTTTGGACAGGTATTTTCCAATAGTCCTGTTCATTCTCTCGACCATTCCATCTGACTGTGGACGTAATGCTGTTGTTCTGGTCTTCTTCATTCCCAGCTTCTCGCAAATCTCCTGCAATAGATGACTTTCGAAATTTCTTCCCTGGTCGCAGTGGACTTCCAAGTGCACTCCATATCGGTTGATAAATTCTTTCACCAATACATCTGCGACAGTTGTGGCCTCTTGATTCGGGATAGCGTAAATTTCCATCCACTTTGTGAAATAATCCATTACAACCAGTATGTATTTGCCACCATTTTCTGTCGTTGGAAATGGCCCAGCGATATCTTAAGCAATCCTTTCGAAATGGCTTCCAACATTGTACTGTTTCATGGGTGCCTTTCTCTTGCGATGTGGTCTATTACTCGTAGCACAAGTCGCACATTTCTTATACCAGTCCTTCAGATCGTCGGAGCTGTTCATCCAATAAAACCTTTCACGGACTCGCTGAAGGGTTTTCTTCACTCCCAGATGACCTCCCGGTGGACTGTCGTGTAACTTCTTCGGTACCTCAGCTACTCTTGTTCTCGAGATAACTAGCTGTCTCCTCATCTCAGAACCATCATCGTTTTCAAGGACTCTTTTCAACAGCGCTTTTTCCAGGACAAGTGAGTCCCACTGAGCCCAATACGCCTTGAGTTTCGGTGAAAATCTTGACACTTCTTGCCAGGTGGGTCGCCGATTTTCTTTCTTCCATTGCCGGATCATCTTCACGTGAGGATCATTCTCCTGATCTCTGATCCTGGTGGGTGACCATTCCTCGTTGACTACAGTAGTTATTGAAACTGCAGCTTCCCTAGATTCCACCTTGTTGCAGTGGGAACAGTCTGTTGGGCACGGCCGTCTGGACAGGGAGTCGGCATTTCGGTGACACACCAGCTCGATGTTCGATGTTGAAATCATACTCTTGAAGTCGTTCAATCCATCTAGTGATCTTGCCCTCGGGATTCTTGAACTACATCAACCACTTGAGTGCTGCATGATCAGTCCGGATTAAAAACTTCCTACCATAGAGATACTGGTAAAAGTGTTCCACGGACTTCACTACCGCCAAAAGTTCTCTTCTTGTGACGCAGTAGTTTCGTTCTGGTTTGGAGAGGACACTAAAATATCCCAGCACTCTTTCTTGCCCTCCTTGGATCTGTGAGAGCACTCCACCAATTCCTACGTTGCTTGCGTCAGTGTCAAGAATAAAGTCTCCCTCTGGTAAAGGGTATCCTAATATCGGCGCCGTGGTTAAATGCCTCTTCAAGGTATTAAAAGCCGTTTGACAATCTTCGTCCCATTGGAAAACTCTTGCTTCTTCTGTACGTCGAGTTAGAGGCTTAGCAATATCTCCAAACTTGTGTCGTTTTTCATTAATATATCGGCAGATATATCGTTCTTCAGAGCAGAAATATCCTTTTTCACATTCGTTGAAATTTTCTCTTCCATGGCATAAATATCGTTTTTCATAGCAGAAATAGTCTCGTCCATGTTAGCAGAAATGTCGTTCTTCATAGCACAAATCTTCTCGTCCATGTTGGCAGAAATGTCTTGCTTCATAGCAGAAATCTTCTCGTCCATGTTCTCTTCCATGGCAGAAATCTTCTCGTCCATGTTAGCAGAAATTGACGAGACTAAGGTGGAAGCCTCGTCAGTAAATAAAACAGTTTCTGGATCAAAGCCGTCATTTTCCAGTGCCACTTTAAGTCTTTCTACTAATTCACTTTTCTTACCGGACGTTTCCAACTCAGTATCTTCCAATTCTGCTCTTAGTTCCGCCACTTTGAGGTCACATAGTCTCTTGGCCATTTTTACGTAGCAATTTATTTATATTACCCCACACCTGACACCAATGTAATGTTTTCTTATTTATTTAAACAATAAACGGGTGGGATAAATTTTAAACACACGGTAGGTTCACTTACTTAATTTATTTAAACACTAAACTAATCACTAACACTTAATTTATATATACTCAGTATATTCACTTAAACTAATTTATATACTCACTTTATTTATATTCACTAATTTACTGTTTATCTCACGATGTCAAATTATAAACTAACTAACTCTTCCTGATCAGTCCCTTATATATTAAAGCCTTTTTTACTAGTAAATTCCGGACTGCGGCTTACACACACAAAAACAATTGGTTCTGGCCTTTTCTAGATAAGTCTGGTCACAAAAACAATGTTTAGATAATATATAGGTAAACAGTTATAAAAAAACAGTGCGTATCCGCCATAATTTTAACTTTGATACCTGGCTTGGACAGGATCGGATTTAGGGACTATACCAGTGTGCTGTTTCGTAACATTATTGAGAAAAATAGTTCATACTTTTTACTTGGTTATGAGAAATAAGTCAACTTGTTCGTGCTGACGTCATCGCGCTCTTATTGGTATTCAAAGTCTCGCGATAAAGCGTAATAACGCAATTTAAATTAATTTTTTCTACGCCAACCTCGATAAATGTTCATTTTATAACCGTAACTTGAATCATAAACTAGTATATTATGCAACGATCATGTAATGAAGGTTATTAATACACGAGCATTAACCGGGATACGAAACGAGCCGAAGACGAGTTTCGTATGGTTTATGCGAGTGTATTAATAACCATTACATGAGAGTTGCATACACTATTTTTTCTACGTCCGGTAAATAATAAAATGAAAACAAGAATTAATTTCAAACAAGCTCCCATAATTCCCATAATTAAGGCAATCTGTGAAAAAATAGCATTATTTAATTGCAATGATTCCACTTTCATAAAGAGAAATATACAAACAATGCAATTAGTTTTTCTTTCAAGAAAATACATTATATTCTAAAAAAAAATTTCAACCCGCCCACGATCTGCAACGCACTCATGCGCCACGACCGCAAGCGTTACTAACTAAGCTACGAAGACTTGTATGAAAAAATATGCACATTGTGCATATACAAATTAAATCATTGTATCAAGCGGAAATAAACAGAGAGGTTTTTCAAAAGAATTTCAAAATAAAGATTTGCTTACCTTTATCATTAAATAATCATAATCTGGGGCTTCCTCGATGAATTTCCTGAGCTCGTTTGGCTGGATTGTTTTGGATTTCTTTCCAACGTATCCTTCAGATTTCCGCTTCAAAAATGCATGTAGCTGTGCGTATTTTGAAATGTCAGTTTGATAGTTGATATTCTACATCAACACTTGATTATCCCCAAGTACTTGTTTCTATTGGCCGAAAATTCGTTTCATAATGAAAAGTACGTATTTTCATTGGCCAAAATCTGTATCGAAATGAAAATCCGTGTTAAAATGAACAATATTAATGAATCGGAAGCAGATATTTAATTCGCGTATTATAATACGGGAGTAGAAAAAAGTACATTTTGTACAGAATTTCATTTTTGCATGGGCTGCTAAGCAACAAATGCGAAATGGAATATTTCGTCTTAGGTCTAGGTTCACTCTAAAATCACGACGACTACGGCTTGTCAAATTATGAGGTCCAGCGACAAATTGATGAAATGTCAGCAGATCGTTTCTGTTAAGTTTTAGTAGGTAACGAGTAATTTCATAGTTGTTTTCTATAAAAACTATTAATTTAAATGGAAACTGATAATGATATTGTCTAAGATTTGACACCTCCGAACATAATAGAAGCAGCAAAGGTAACAGCACTGAATTTATTAGCGGAAACCTCGAAGAGTATGTATCACGCGCTTTAACCTTTTTTTGAAATAGAAGGTAGATCAAAATACAAAATCGTTTTTCGAGAACGTTTTAATGGCTTATTTTGGCGACTTAGCCAAAAAATTTAAAAGTTCCCCATGATAACACTTCTCATTGCTGAGAACGACTCTTAGTACCTATCTATAATGATATAAATATTGCCAAATATTTGAAACTGAAAGCATTCCCCAAGCGGCAGTCTAACGGCTACAAACCCAAAAAGTCAAAGATCTTTACAGCAAACGACATCTATAATTTATAAATATATTTGGAAGCAAAAGTAAGTTGTATATTTCCATTTGATGAAAAATATGTTTAAGTAAACTAATTTACATTGTAGGTTGTATTAGTTATGCGAGTAATGGGTGCATGTAGAAGATATGAATTACATCAAATGAAAATTACACATTTCAATGATCTTGGTTCAGCCGTTTTAGTAACAATACCAGACTATAAAACCAAAATAGTACGAAATTTTACTGTAACTGGCAAATTCTACGTAATTTATAAAAAATACGCAAATCTTTGCCCTCAAAATGCTAATGGTCTATGGTTTTTCCATAATTATCAAAAAGGAAAGTGTACCATTCGGAGAATAGGTCTGAATAAGTTTGAAGCTATGAGAAAAGACATTGCTAACTATTTAAAATTCCCAAATTACGAATTATATACTGCGCACTGCTTTCGCCGATCCTCCGCAACAATTCTTGTTGATGCTGGAGGTGACATAACCACGTTAAAACGCCATGGTGGCTGGAAATCTACTACAGTCGCTGAAAGATATATTAATGAGTCGAAGAAAAGTAAGCTTGACATAGCAAATAAATTTGCAAATGCAATACAGAACATATCATCAGGCATGCCAACGAATTTAGAAATGGAAAACCGCGAGAAGCCGTCTACTTAACGTCGACACATTATCAATTTCTACAAGAATTAAGTATTCAGCAATCAAGTTCTCCAAATATGATATTCAATAAATGCACATTCAACTTCAATTAGATACATACATATATTTATAGGCTTCAATTTTTGTGTGCCTATTAGAAAAAGCAATAAAGAAAATATTTACATATTTCTTCGATTTATATTTTAATTCTGATAGAAAGGCCATTAGCGGCGAATTCGGACTAATGAAATATCATCAGTTTATTTCTTCAAAGTTTTTGCAATGTATGCATGTATTAAACGTGACCGATATGTTGTCATAGAAAAAGTATAGTATGCAACTCGTAACAAAATGGCCACTTTGGACTCGTATGAATTGCAGCACTTGCCTTCGGCTCGTGCTGCAAATTTCATACTCGTGCCAAATGGGCATCATTTTGTGCTCATTGCGGAATATACTATTATGTAATTTAAGACGAGATTTAAGAGAAGCTCTTAAAATGTTATTTTAGGTTTCTGGAAACTGTCTTTAATGTGTAAAACATGAATTTGTAACAACTGTCGACATCCCGATTCGAATAGCGTCTGATCCATTAAAAATTTCGAATAGTAGGTAAGAATATTTAAACAGGCGTTTCTTAAAACGAATTTTCTCAATGTTTATACGTTAAACGTATACTGATGATGCAAACATTGCGAATTAAGTGAAATTGTAATTTAGACAAACATACAGTCTACAGTCACGTCATAATGTCATTAAAATGATTATGTCAATTAACTCCCATAGGTCGTACATGCACAAACGATTTTCAAGCAATTGAAATTCTTCAACATTCATTCTTTAAATGATGTATTAAATAAGATGTTACTGCAATTTGTTATATCATCAAAGAATATAGTAATCTTCAATACCAAAGAAGCAGACTTTAGATAGATAATTACATATTAATTTTCTTAAAATTGCCTAAGTATGTTGATAAAACATTTGACTTGATTGACATCTGTCATCTAGATCTGTCAATTGTCACATGTATCAAAATATTTACAGTTTGCAAGCTGTTTTTGGTAATATCCTTATAAAGCCAGCTTTCTAATTCCAATAAAGTTGTTAATAATTGAACACAAAAAATATGGGCGAAACTGAGGATGATCCTTATGCCATTCCTACGAAGAGTAAACTGAAACTAAAATGCGATACGTCTTTCAAGAAGAAAAAGAAGAAGAAGAAGGATAAATTGCTGGAAAAAGTTTCAAAAACTTTAGAAGCTGAGACAGAAATCAAAGAAACAACAGAACAACAAAAACCTAAATTAACAAAAACTAAAGCAGAGTTAGCATTTTTACAGCAACAAGAGAAAATGGTTAGTATATTTCAAGTACTTTAAAATCTTCACAAGTGACAAGCACTTGCTTCTTACAAAATAATTTACAATTGAGATATTTTAAGATTAAAAATAGTCATTAAGGTAGAAGCACTAGGAATTGACAATAAAAGAGATTTATTGCTATTTTTTGGAGTACTACAGAGGATTTTCATCAAAATGAAAAAAATGAATACCCCAAGATCATATTTATATTTTAAGAACGACATTTGTTTAAATAAAAAGTACAGATCACTCACAAGAAAAATGTTTCAACCCAGTTGACATAAAATGAAATAATATATTAATAACTAACAACACAATAAATAATTCTAACAAACCATTTAGCATTTAAAAAATGTAATCAACAATCAACTTCTAAGGGACTACTAAATTCATATTTGAGGCTTTCCCCGCTAACTAAAATCTTTACAGTTCTCATATACTTTTTATTCAAGCAAATTGGATAGTGGTTACATCATTGTAATTAAAGTTGAACTGAGTTTTTGAATCATTACATTTTAAACCTACAACTTCTAGTTCCTAATCTGAGTAACTTTTGTAGTATGCATACGAGGCATACAAATTTTTGTTTTCCTAGAAAAAACAGCTAAAATATAATTCCCTTCTAGAATAATCTTCTAAATGTGCACATTCACATCGTGAGTAACATCGTCGGAAGATTCAGGACTTTGATATTCTGGTTCATCTTCTGAACTTAGATCAAGACTGTATCCCTTATTCACCAATTTGCCTTCTTCAGTTTCAGACTCTAATGAAACTACGTCCTTTTTTCTATTGTTTCTTTTTTATTAGTTGCATCCTTTTTTGAATTTCCTTCTTTTTTCTATCTTCTAGCTCACTGCTTAGAAGCCTCCATAGGTGGTATGTGTTCTCACTTTCTTCTTTTAGGTTTGTTTCTTTTCATCTGGCCATTTAAGTATGCTTTTAAAAGGTGATTGGACCGATTTTCCTAGATTTGCATTTGAACAATTCTGTGTAGAAGATGAGTGTTTTATGGTCAATAGTGATTTTTTGATTTTGAAGGGATTTTTTGATCTAATGTAATGTAGAGGTTGATGTTATCATTTACTGTATCTGTTCTAATATGTTCTTTCATCTGAATTCCATTTGGAGTTTTTTTTCTTACTCCATCCAGATGAGATATTCCTTTTGCTTTACACAAGAGGGTCGCTCAAGGGACATTATGTGTTGTGGCAGTTGTGGACACTGGAATTCCTCTCAAAACATCCTCAATGGCATTTTCCGTTTGTTGACTGTAATATTTCAGCGTCTGGCCTTTAATTGAAAGAAGATTACTTTGTTACAACCTGCAATAAGTAGTAGTTTACACTTAAAAGGTTCAGCAGTTGACAGGGTGTCAACCTACTAGAACAAATTATCAGTTTAAGTGATGCTTGAAATCCCATCTAATAAACTTAAAATCATACTCTCTTATGATTGAAAATTTAGGAATTATGGAAGGTATATAAGACCCTAGTAATTGATACTACACAGAAAACAATTTAAAAATTCTTGTCAAGAATGTTTTCCTCATGAATCTGTTAAATACTGCTCACTTTTGTATCACAATAAACGAAAATCAATTACTTTAATGCAGTTCTTCGAAAATTCCAAGTTAATTCCAAGTTACACTAATCGCCTTCCTTAACACAGCTCTTAACACAACCCACCGAAAAACAACCTACTATGTCACGCCACGAAAATATTCCCGCCAATATTGTATTTCTGAAAATATTTTGTTTGTTGCTTTCTACGATTACTAAGGGATGGCACTAGGTGTATACACTGTGTTCATTTTAAAACTTACCACCCCTGTAACTCAAAAACCCAATACATTTCAATATTCGCTGGGACAGGTCAATTTTTGTTTTTCGGGGGAAGTTTTTTGATGGCCAAGTGGTTTTAATATTTTCATCCCTGTAAACCCTAACAACCCCAACTTTAAAATCTCAAATACAAATACTAGTCCGGTTAAAGTACACATCTGAAATAACAAAAATTGGGGGTGCCAAATTTTGGTGAAGACCTTAGGTTCACCATTAGAAATAAAGTGTCAAAAATCCCCATCGATCCCATGTGTGCTAAAAAAGTTATGAGGGGTCAAAGGTCAAAATTTTAGGTTTTTTGGATTTTACTCAAAAATGTTTTATCAAAAAAGTACTCCAGACCAAAGTTGTAGATCTTAAAATTATCTACAAAAATGTTACTTATGATTTTTTTTCTAGGAATTACCATTCCTGAGATATCGCGATTCTAAGAATCACGTTTTATGTTATAGGCACACATTTCCACGCCACCCGTGAGGTAGTGTACTCGACGCGTTTTTTTTAACGTGGTTTCCCCGGTGGGCCTACTCCACGAACTGTTGTGACATAATTTTCAGGGACAATACTTTTTTGATTGCATGATGATTATTAATATTGATATTGGTTTTTGAGATTAACTATTATAATTCTGATTCCTTTGAATATTTAATCTGATTCATACTCTTCAAAGTATGAATTGAAAAATTTCCTCCATCGCAGAGTTTACAGCTTCATCTTGAGGACGGCCAACTTTACGACCAGTACTAGATTTTTGGAAAGATTTGTAACAACAGCTATGGTATTTAGCATCAGCAGCGACTAAATCATGCTCAAAGTTAATACGCGCAATAACTGCTTTTGATACGTCATCAGAACGACCGTTAGCTATCTTCAAAAGAGATTCTTTAAATGTAAGAGTAGAAACTTTATAAATTATTTTTCGAAGATGCTTCGCTTTCTTTTTCTCAGCCTCTTCATCGGCTACATTGCCACAAAATAAACAGCAATTTTTAAAACAAAAGTTGGATTCACTTAGTCGCGCTCTAGTACGAGGTGGACTTACTTTTCAGGTACTGGCCTGTTCATCCTCATGTTGTCTTTTTACTGCAGCGATTGAACTTTTCCAGGTGTACGATTTTCTGCAATCCACGTGAACTGTAACGGACTTTAGGCCTCTTAAATAATCAACAAACTCATCACCTCTCGCGACACACGACTAACCACAACAGTTTCATCTTCACTCAAAAGTTTTGTGCAAATAAAGCAAAATTGTGAAATTTTTTCAAGATATTGAACAGCATAAATAACCTAAATGGGAAACGCTTGTAATAAATACGTATATTCACTTGAACTGAACGTTTAACACTAAAAGAAGCAGGTATATAAGCGACACAACACAGCCAATAGAATCATCTGAATAGAATCGTCAGATGTTATTCAAGGCCATACGGGTAGAGGAGATTCAGTAAGGGACTGACTATGATTTGAGTATATATTTTCAGAATAGTATAGTTAACACATAAAAGAGACACAAATAGGCATTTTTACTTGTCTTGAGTGCCTGTTTATGTATATACGTGGCGTATGTGTGCATATCACATAGAACGTGATTCTTAGAATCGCGATATCTCAGGAATAGTGATTCCTAGAAAAAAAATCATAGGTACCATTTTTGTAGATAATTTTAAGATCTACAACTTTGGTCTGAAGTACTTTTTTGATAAAACTTACCATTTTTGAGAAAAATCCAAAAAACCTGAAATTTTGACCTTTGACCCCTCATAACTTTTTTAGCACACATGGGATCGATGGGGATTTTTGACACTTTATTTCTGATGGTGAACCCAAGGTCTCCACCAAAATTCGGCACTCCCCAATTTTTGTTATTTGATGACTATTTTTATGTCTATCTTGACCGGAGTATACCCCACTTGTTATGCATAGTTTAAAAGCCCCTTTCATTGTCAATACAGCGATGCATTCGTTTTAAAAACTGGGTGAGATTTGATGAAATTATGTGTCAAAAACCAGTCAGTTGAAAAAAAATTATTTATTTTCTTTTATAGTTATTGTATTGTTTAAATAAAAAAAATCAAAAGAAGCATTCAAAGTAAAACAGTAAAGATTAGTGGTTGTAGAAAAAACATTTTTTTAATGCCAAATGAGGCAAAGACTACTCAGTTGAGTCACAGAGTGTGCTGTGGTTTATTTACGTATCTAATAAACATCAAAATTGAAATAACTTATTATTTGTTATAGTTTGAACGTTGTAAAACCAAAATTCACTCTTGTGCTGTTATTGAATTTACAATGGTTTATTCTTTAGAAGAAAGAGTTGAAATGATTTTCATTTATGGTGCTAGTAATGAATGTGCCCGACAAACAGCGCAAATATTTAACGACAGGCATCTGGATAAAAATGTTTCTCATGCTTATGTGCTACAACTTGTGCAAAAGTTTAAACAATCCGGATCAATATGCAGTGCGAAACGAAATACGTCTAGAGTGTTGAATGAAGCCGCTCATATTGAAGTGTTGGGTCAAATGAATTAATAATTCACCCAATCTACTAAAAAATATTTGCTTCTCGGATGAGTGTAGTTTCTTCCTAAATGGTCGAGTGAATAAGCAAAATTGTCGTTACTGGTCAGATGAAAATTCCCATCTATTCTGGGAAGGTCATATGCAGTAGCCCCAAAAAATAAATGTTTGGGCGGGGATTTTAGGCAACACCATAATAGGTCCCTTATTTATAAATGGTTCTCTTACCAGGGAGCTATATTTGGATATGCTTTGGAACACAGTTGATCTACTGATCCTAAATCATTAGAAAATCTAATAGATCAGCACGGAAATCTTTTACTCCAAGAAGACCAAATACACTTTCAACAAGATGGTGCACCTGCGCACTACGCTAGACCAGTATGTGATTGGTTGAATATCACATTCCCTGGTAGGTGGATAGGAAGAAGAGGGGCAGTAGAATGGCCACCAAAATCCTGTGATCTCAGTCCAAATGACTTTTTCTATGGGGGTTACCTCAAATCAGTAGTTTACAAAACTGAACCACTAAACATTGACAATTTAAAAATTCGTATAACAGCTGCGTGTAGGGCTATTAGAAACTTTTTAAAAAGTGCAGGAGGAATTTCATCACCGTCTTTTTTATTGTTTAGAAAGAAATGGTGAACATTTTGAACAATTAATAAAATGAAATTTTGAGCTAATGAGAAAATATAGTTATTTATTATACAAGGGAAAAAAGTATTAGATTTTAGCTCGAGGTTATGTTGTCTCCCGACGCGAAGCGGAGGGAGACAACAAACCGAGAGCTAAAATCTAATATTTTTCCCGTGTATAATACACTATTTTTTCTGTGACAGGAAAAACGACGATTCAATAGTGAAAGAACATATTATTACAATATATTAAAGTCAGAATGTTATCGATATGAAATTTGAATTTTTAAACTAATAAGCTGTTGTAGTTATAGCGACAATTAGACCTGCGTTGCTAAGGAAAACTTCAAAGTAATCAAATATATATCAATTTAATTCTGTCATTTGATTCAAAAATTGAGAACTCAGTGATTGTTTAGTAGTTATTTTGGAAAATATAAAGTTAAAAAATGTCTGATACCGAGTTTTTTCAGACTCTTGATATAAAGGAAATGTAGCTTATGTTCAATAAAATATTCTAAAATCAAATATCTTCCTTTGTCTATATGTATATATATCCGGGAAAAAAAGTAATTTCGTGAAAAGTTGTTTTTTTAAGCGCATCAACTACTAGGGTTATTAGCGCTGTAACGGTACTGTTATTGATTGGAATGTTTGCAATTTAAATTAGATTGTATAGATTGATCTCCTTTAAGAAGTCAATTACATTCAACAAGGTGTTATTTAACATACTTTTTGAATCGGTCGGTAGTCCGTGCGCTTGACGATTTTGTTTGTACTTTGGGCATTCTACAAGACAGTGTTCAACAGTTACAATAACTCTACATAAATCACACACTGGCGGATCAGATTTTGTGATTAAATGTTGGTGAGTAAACCAAGTGTGACCAATTCTGAGGCGTGTTAACACAGTTTGACATTTTCTATTCATTACGTTGTTAACTTTAGGTTTGATGGTTGGTTTAATTGGTCTCAGTTTATCTTTAGATTGATCCCACTCGGCCTGCCACTTGTTATAAATTAATGATTTTATGTGACATTTGTAGTCTGACGCAAGCACTCTGTTTTCGCGCACTGCACTATCGCTTGTAATTGCTTCTTGTGCTGCCCTGTCTGCTTCTTCGTTTCCGAGAATTCCGATGTGCGAGGGTACCCATATGAATACAACCTCTTTTCCGCCATGCCGAATTGAGTGGAATTGTTGCTTGATCATCTTTGAGAGGGGGCAATGGCTGTATATATTTTTGAGAGTTTTCAGCGAGGTTAGAGAGTCGGAAATGATTAAGTACTCTTGTTCTGGCCTCCCTTGAATAAGTATAAGGGCTTGATATATTGCAAATAACTCTACAGAGAATACAGATGATAGTTTGGGTAGTTGGTACATTCGAGTATCGTTTTGGACTTTCACTGCTATTCCTACTCCTTCCGATGTTTTTGATGCATCCGTGTAGATTTGCACATGGGAGGGGTAAATATTAAGTATGTTTTGGAATTTGGACTTAATAAGGGCTGGATGTGTGCTTTGTTTATTGAAGTTGCAAAGATCAAAGTGGCATTCCGGACTAGCAATAGTCCAAGGTGGAGTGCTGGGTTTGTTGTTAGCTAAGAATATAACTGGTACGGTGATAGCTATATCGTTATAATAATTGGCAACCCTTTCATAAAATGCTGGAGCTGCTCTTTTTTTGTTTTGATACAGATTTCTATAATGATTTTTAAAGGTGTTGGCATATGTTGGATGTTGTGGGTTTTCTGCAACATTAGTAGCATAAGACATGCTGAGTAGTTGTCTTCTATGATGTAAAGGTAGTTCACCTGCTTCACATAGTACACTTGAAGTAGGACTGGTACAAAATGCTCCAATGGCTAAACGAATAGCAGTATTATGGATAGTATTCAATTGTTTGAGAGTGGTGTTTGTGGCCGAGCCATAGGCAATTGCTCCATAATCAATTTTAGATCTAATGATTGCTTTATA
The DNA here is from genome assembly GCA_963921935.1 of Galeruca laticollis. NCBI lineage: Eukaryota > Metazoa > Arthropoda > Insecta > Coleoptera > Chrysomelidae > Galeruca > Galeruca laticollis. The sequence continues at coordinate 176,562,445 of OY998177.1, forward strand.
GATTCTCTGAAGAGTATTTGAGTCAGATCCCCAACTTGTGTTGCTCAACATTTTTATTATATTTAAGTGGTTTTTGCAGGTCCTCACGAGTTCTAGAATATGATGTTTCCAATTTAATTTAGAATAAAATATTACTCCTATAAATTTGCAAGTTTGTACGAAACTGAGATTTTTATTGTACAGTGTGAGACAAGGTTGATAATTATTGTTGTGTTTTGAAAAGATAATGGATTTCGTTTTTTTTGTTGAGAAGATAAATCCAGTTTCTTTTGACCAGTTTTCTATAGAATTTAATTGATTTTGAATTATTCTCGAAATTGATTCTAAGTTCCTTCCTTTGGCAATAAGTACTAAGTCGTCTGTGTATAATCTGTACTTGACAGGCGCTGTAGCTGTATCGACGATGTTATTAATAGCTGTGAGAAAAAGTGTAGTACTAATTACTGATCCTTGAGGAGTACCATTTTCATGGAAGAAGCTTTTTGAGAGTTCTCCATTAACTTTGATTCGGGAGGATCTGTTTCTTAAAAAACTGGAGATAAATGAAAGCATATGGCCCTGTATCCCCCACTCTGTTAATTGTTTTAATATTTTGTAGTGCCAGGCAGCATAAAATGCACGTTGGATGTCAAAAAATATTGTGACGCATGATTGATTGGTGGCAAAAGCTTCATGTACTTCAGATTCTAGTTCGATTATGTTGTCTTGCGCAGATTTTTGTTGCCTGAAGCCACATTGTTGCATTGCTATATAGTTGTGATACTCTAGATACCACATCAACCGCTGGTTTACAATTTTTTCCAATAATTTACACATCACGCATGTTAGAGATATTGGCCGATAAGATTCTGGATCAGTTTTGTTTTTGTTCTGTTTTAATATAGGTATGATTGTAGCTTGGCTCCATTTTTTCGGGAATTTCTTTTCAGTCCAAATAACATTGTAGATGTCCAATTAGATTCTTTTGGCACAGCTAGGCAAATTTTTGATAAAAATTGCAGGGATTTCGTCTGGTCCTGGACTTGTGTTTTTCATTTTTTGTAATGTTTCTTCAAGTTCAGTTTCAGAGATTTTAGTATTCAATAAAGAATCGTCATTTGGATGTATAGTTAAGGGAAAGTCTTTTTCTTGTTGTTGTTTCAAGTCGAGAAATTGTGCACAAAAATTTGAGTTGCTAGAGTGTTTTCTGTAAGTTTCAGCTAAAACATTGGCTATTCGTTCATTTTCAGATGTGAGCTTGTTCTGATATTGAAGGGATCGTATTCCTGTGATGGTGCATTTCCCTGATATTCGTCGAATTTTGTTCCAAATTTCTGTGGGTGGAGTGTTGTCATTAATGCTGGCTACGAATTCATGCCACGATTCTTTTTTGCGTTTTTTTATTATGTATTTACATCTTGCTTTTTGTTTTTTGAATTCGATCAGGTTTTCTTGATTTTTGTGCTTTTTCCATACATTGTAAGCATGTTTACTTGCTCTAACCGCTTCTTGGCAGTTTTTGTTCCACCATGGTACGGGTTGACGATTTTTAATCAGTGATGATGTTTTTTTTATTGATTCTTTTGCTGCTTCTAACATGATATTTGCAAAATTATCAACTGTTTCGTCTATATCAGATTTTATTTCAAAGTTTGTTATATTTTCTTCGATTGTTTGCTGATACAGTGCCCAATTTGTGTTTTTATATTGCCATTTTGTACTAATGTTTGTATTGGTTATATTCCTGTGATTGGAGTTATTAATAATTATTGGAGCATGGTCACTATTATAAATGAAAGGTAGAATTTCCCAAGTTAGTTCGGTTAGTAAATTTGGGCTACAAAAGGTAAGGTCTAGAGCTGCCGTCTCTCCGGTGCAGGAGTTGAGCCTAGTGCCTTCCCCACTGTTCAGTAGGCAAAGACCGCAGAGATCTGTAGTTGATGATAGCAGTTTGCCTTTGTTGGAAGTCGTTTTGCATCCCCATCCGGTATTGTGGCAGTTGAAATCTCCAATAATGATGAGTGGAGATATTATTTGAGAGAAGAGATCTGTTAGTTCTTGACTTGAAATTTCTTTATTGGGGGGTATGTACACATTGCAAATAGAAATTTTTCGTTCTAGGTTGATAGAGACTGCAACAGCTTCTAAATTTGTTTTTAGAGATATTTCGTTGACATCAGCGTCATTTTTTATGTAAATTGCAACTCCTCCACTAGCTATCTTTGCGTTTACTCTGTTTTTATAGAAAGCTGTATAATTTTTTAATCCAGTTATTTTCTTTTCAGTATAATTTGTTTCCTGTAATCCTACAATGAATGGGTTATATTGACTTATTAAATGTTGTAGCATAGGTAACTGCGAGTGAAACCCGTTCAGGTTCCACTGAAGAATGTAGGTTGATGTAGTAGATATATTCATAAGTTTGTTCATTAGTACAATTCCTGGGATGATGATGCGTCACTTTCTATATCCTTAGAAAGAGTGCCAATGTGCTTCATGATTCTTGTCCTGAGTCGTGTACAGCGAGATTTGATGCTTCTTTCTGTGAGATAAGGTCGGATTTGGTAAAGTTGCAAAGCCAAGTTGTCAAAATTATCGGTGAATTCGAGAATGGTTTTTACAGGGTCAGGGTCTCCCATTGTATTATCGAGCAAGAGCACCAGCTGATCAAAATCGAGTGAGTTGGGATGGTTTTGACTGTTTATAAATGTGTGTGCTGGTAGTAGTGATTCTCTGCAGCTTTTGGATTCATCAGTTTTTGGGTGCTTCTTTTTTTGTTTGGGTTTTATGAATTGTTTTGAGTCCTTATTTTCTTCGGGTGTATCTGGCGTAGAGATAATCTGTTCTATGCGTCTTTTACTTCCACTATGCGCGGTATTTATGTCGATTGGGGCTAGTTGTGGTGCAGGTATTGGTGGAGATTTCGCAGCTTGATTCCGGATTTTGATTTGTCATTGTACTTTCAGTAACAGCTGGTAAAAAATCGGGGCACTGGAAGGCGATATGACCATCTTTTTTGCATTTGTAACAGGAAAGACCGTCTTGTGATATGTATATACGATAAGGTGGGCCGTCAAAAGATAAAGTAATGTAGGAAGGTATATCTGTAGGAGTTGAGATAGGTTTTATGTACACTTGTCGGCGAAAACTTAGAATATGACTATACTCAGGGTTCGACACATCACTTTTAAAAAGGTTATAGGCGACAGTAGGGTGAGACCTAACTGTTTCAGTTCATTTACCAAGACATCATGGGGTATAGATGGACATACATTTGATAAGACTAATCGTTGAGATGGAGTAATGAGTCTACGACCATCAAGTATAGAGTTACCGATTTTTATAGATTTATGTTTATTCATAAAAGTGTCCACTGCTTGTTTGTTTATTAGGTATATACATATTCTACCATTGGAGATTCTTGAGCAAAATATAATAGATTTTTGACCAATCAGAGACCCTAGTGCGTATATCTAATCCTGGAGGAACAATCCATCAATTGTTGGAAACACAATCGCTTGCTCCTTGCTGGGAAATGTTTGTTGAGTGAGAGCGGATGCATAAGATGTATTTTGAGACTGTGGATAATTTGTAACTGTACTTTGAGAGGGGCCCCTGTAGTCAGAAACCCCATCAGAGGTTGTATTCATGTTTCAATTAATAAATTTTCTGTGGGAGATTTCATACGTTCTGAGGCCGGATCTGTCTGCTTGAATATTTTGTGAATATAAATCAGTAAAAAACTGATTTTGTCTATTAGACTAAGCTAATTATGTTTGTTTAATTTGTTTTAATTTGCGAAAAGGAAAAAGTTCATGCAACTTTCAGTTGGTCACCTCTATGTATGCACTAATAATGTTTACACTGTTATCTTACTACTTTTTCACGATACACAAACTCGTACTATTAAAGCACCAATAAGTAATGTGTACTCGTCGGCTACCAGAATAGTAATCCAAAGTTGTATTTTGTTACCTGTCAACAGAGATGAAATATCAAATTTTTTTCCTGTCACAGAAAAAAATAATTTTTTTCAACTGAGTGGTTTTTGACCCATAATTTTATCAAATCTCACCCAATTTTTAAAACGAACGCATCGCTGTATTGACAATGAAAGGAGCTTTTAAACTATGTATAACAAGTGGGGTATTTGTATTTGAGATTTTAAAGTTGAGGTTGCTAGGGGTTACAGGGATGAAAATATTAAAACCACTTGACCGTCAAAAAAGTTCCCCCGAAAATCAAAAATTGACCTGTCCCGGCGAATATTGCAATGTATTGGGGTTTTTGAGTTACAGGGGTGGTAAGTTTTGAAACGAGCACAGTGTATATTTAAAGTTACATCAAATTAGTAGGAGCCAAAGCTTAATATATTGAAATGATTAATGAAGTGTCTACTTCTAGTGCTTTACCTTATATTCTAAGACATTTTGTTATCTCTCAGAATTAGAAATATTCCTTACTTTCATTGGGTCAATCTTAGATCAACCTTCTCAAACTATTATGCAAGAAACCAGAAAGAAGTTTTTTATTATTAACAAATAGGAGACATTTCAATATTTTTGGTATATACACAGATTCTAATCACAAGAGGAAAAATTTAACAAAATAATTTCCATAGTTTTTGGAGTTTGTAGTATGTAATTCGTTATTAAGTTCATTACTACTGAACATACTATTTACTACTACACCAACACTCACAATTACACTGGCGTGCCAGTTATGTGAAGTCAACTTATAATAATATTGTGTCAATTAGCATATCATTTCATATCATATTGTCAGCATTTAATTGTAAAACAATTTTGTATTTTTCTCACATTTTGGATTCATTCTGTTTGTAGCTCTGAAACAATAAAGTTGTATTCTCAAATTGAAATTAAACTTTTTAAAAAGATATTTCCTAAACAAAATATGGTAACTTGCATTTTGATATTCAAGTTATCTCTTCAGAGGCATAGATATACAGGGTGTCCCGGGACTAATGGGAAAAAAGTCAGGAGCGTATAATCTGAGCCAAAATAATGTTAGTACTTCATATAAACTTTTTCTATGCAGGCCCTCGTTTTCGAGTTATAGGCCTCCAAAGTTTTAATTTTGAATTTGGTTTTTATTTTTATTCTTTGTACTAGTTATTTGATCTTTATAAAATTTACGGCAAAGCTATAATGTACGTGTATGTTTATTTTGGAAAAGTAAACAGATTTATAGTAGTGCCTTGAAGCCAGGGACGGACTACTCGCAATGGTTAGTGGTCCAAAATTTTTGCAGGGATGGCACACCCTGTATGAAATTATCGAAATTCACTTCCCCACACATTAAGCTAACGAAAAGGTATTCTTGCTGGAATTCGATAAAATAAGCCGTTTGGCTAATATTTACTGTTTTATTAATGCACTACGTACAAATTTACTTAACTAACTTATTAATACGATGTCGAATATTTACCTACAGTACTACAAAAAAATAATTTGATGATAGCAGATGATAAAAACATTAAGAACTTATTCAATGGGAATTAAATAGGTACCCAAACAACGTAATTAGTTGATTTTAATCAAAATTACGAACTCAGCATCATTAAATCATTAAGAAAACCTAAAAAACACAAGTTATAAAACATTGGACTAAAACTAATTCCTAAACAACAACAAAAACTAACGTTATTCTAATAAATGTTCAATATGAGCTCCTCCTACTTCCACGCACATTCTAAGTCTACGAAGGTTGTTTCTTTGCACTTGAAAGAGCAATCCCACATTATTTCTAATAACATTGCAGTGTAACACAATTCTGTCTATTAAATATTGCCTTGTTTGCACAGGTGTTGCGTATACCTTATTTTTGAGATAACCCTAGAGAAAGAAATCCATAGAATTAACGTCTGATCGCGGTGGCCATTGAAAAGGGCCTCCACGACCAATCCATCTATTAGGAAACCTTATGTGTAAATGCTGTCATACATCTACACTGAAATGAGGAGGGGCCCCAACATGCATGAACCATAAATTCCTACGAGTTTGCAGTAGCACATCATCAAACAGGTTCCATAACTCATTTTGGAAAAACTCCAAATATCTCTGGCCGGTCAAAGTACCGTCAATAAAGTATGGCCCTATCAAATGATTGCCAACTATTCCTGCCCAAACTTTAACCATGAATCTATGCTGGCTCCTAGTTTGAATTTATGACTCCATCTCTGGTGAAACCGGATTCGTTCGTAAAGAGAACGTTACTAATAAATGTATTGTCTGCTTGTTGTTGCAGAAACCACTGGCTATACTCAAGTCGTGAAGGATAATCAGCCACTGTCATACTGTGTACTTTTTTCATGTGAAAAGGATATAATAACTGTTCTTTTAGGATGCGATGAACAACTGATTTCAAGACGTTATGTTCTCTTGATAATTTTCGTAAACTCGTTGATGGTTCATTATCAACTGCATTTAACAAAAGTTTTTACCAACTTTCCAATTAATAAGTCGTTAATGTTTTTTTATTTTCTGCTATCGTTAAATTATTTTTTTGTAGTACTGTAAGTACATCTTGGACATCGTATTAATAAGTTAGTTTTACCTCGTGTACTTATGAAAATGGTGAATGCGTAAATTGGTACGTAGTGCATTAATAAAACTGTAAATATTAGCCAAACGGATTATTTTATCGAATTCCAACAGGAGTACCTTTTCGTTAGCTTAATGTGTGGGGAAGTGAATTTCGATAATTTCATACAGGGTGTGCCATCCCTGCAAAATTTTTGGATCACTAACCATTGCGAGTAGTCCGTCCCTGGCTTCAAGGCACTACTGTAAATCTGTTTACCTTACCAAAATAAACATACACGTATATTATAGCTTTGCCGTAAATTTTATAAAGATCAAATAACTAGTACAAAAAATAAAAATAAAAACCAAATTAAAAATTAAAACTTTGGAGGCCTATAACTCGAAAACGAGGGCCTGAATAGAAAAAGTTTATATGAAGTACTAACATTATTTTGGCTCAGATTATACGCTCCTGACTTTTTTCCCATTAGTCCCGGGACACCCTGTATAAATAAAAAAAGATATTACTGTTTACATTATTCTTGAAGCCATCATCATTTCACATTCTAATGAAGAATCGAGTGGGGAACAGGATAAAGTAGTTTTCTATCTACTGTTGCCAAATTTAGTTTATTTGGTGTTAGCTGCAGGCGCAAGCTATTAAAAATAATCACTATTTCAGAATCTTTAAATGATATTGCAAACGTATCAGGGTTTATTTAATTATTATTTGAATTAATTTGACTTTTTACATATTAATACAGCTAATAAAGGCAATACTGGTCTTACTACATTATAATAAATCCTGCAAGTCCAATATTCGAATTAATACTAGGCAACTGTGTTTTACATTTGATAAGTCTATTTCCATTCAAGGAAGCGTTAGCATATCAGTTGTATGCAAAGTAACAGTTATCATATTTTTTGTCTTTAAACGACGTCATAACAGAGGATAAATCCTATTCTGTGACGTTTCTTACCTAGATCATCCCCTCTTCGCTTCTCGTCTGAATTCGTACCCCACTTTGCCTGCAAATTGATGTTAGCTTCATAACAAATTGAATTCGTGAATGACTGGTTGGGAATGTGCTGTGGTGATAGTAAATAGTGTGTTCACTATGGACATCAGCAATTGTTCTAGTAATTCTAACTTAGGTTCATTACTACTAGAATTTTTTAAATTTATCTTATATTTCTTATCTAAAACCAATTATGTTTCAGAAAACAAAAAGGATATTAGAAAAAGCTTCACAAACCCATAAAGAACGAGTAGAGAAATTCAATCAACATCTTGATAGTCTGACAGAACATTTTGATATTCCAAAAGTATCGTGGACGAAGTAAATTATTTATGTGTTTTTATTGTATTGTGTAAAATATCATTTCTTTATCTTGTAAATTAATATAAGTAATATTAGATTAGAAGTAATATACATAAATTATACAGGTAATGTGTGTTAATTTAAAATTGTAACTATAAGACATCAAATTCATAAAAACTTACCTGCAAATGTACTTTTAACGATCTTCCTAGTTTCAGAGGAAGTTTTGGAAGATTTTATTTGAACAAAATATAGTTAGATATTGATAATACTTATTTGATACAATTCAAATATAGTGGAATTTGTTTAGAAACAAATAATTTCAATTAAGAATTTAAAGGAGAAACAGTTCAATAATAAATTTTAAAATCTAAAGAACTAATTCTCTAAGATATAACCCAACATGAATTAGAAACATTTGATATAACTAATTATAAGCTTACTACAGCAACTATGGTGGATTTAATATTTGATTTCCAATTCCTTTGACCAAAGAAAAAACATTCACATACCGAGGGAGGAAAAGCATTTTCCACCTAAGGTATGTATATAGTTTTTTCTACTACCTTTAAGGTCTTCATTTTTAAAATGTTCTAAAAATTTTAGTGGGTGCATAGTTTGCTTATAAGAACAACTACAGAAAGTTGTGAAACTATATGAGTCTAGAAAAATTGCTTAGGGACATATCGCAGAATCATTGGCAACAAAAAGAGAAATTGTAAGTAAAATCATTACTGGTCGAGAATTCACTTCAATGCCAAGGCCTTCCAGGGATCACGTTGATAACTTTAGATCCATAGCTCTTCCTTCATTGAAAAGCAACCTTGCAAGCAGCCACACTATGTCAATAAGTAATGATGAAGAAGGAGTGGTTAATGTTTCAGCAGAAAATGGCTTTTCAGGAGGGATTACTTTCAATAATTTGACAAACTGTACAGTGGCGTGCCAAGGTCTTCGCGGCCACACTCTACATCAAAAAAATTAATATACTGCCTATAGTGGGTGACAACGAAACAACTGTCTACGGTGGTATTTCAAATCGGTTTATAGATAGAAAAAATTTGGTGTGATCTCACTTTTATATTTTGATTTTTAATTATCTTTCGACTTTTTGAAAAATAAGAATTATAATTAATAAAATTCCATCTATAGTATATGGCCAGTATGAGTTCTGTTTTAGGTTTGGAAAACTACAGAACATACGATATACCTATTTAACTAACACAAAATGAACAAAAATAAAACATTTATAACTAAACACAAATAAAACACATTAACTCTAAAAACATTACTATTATGTATTAAGTAAAGAAAAAACTATTTTTTTGTGTGTAAAGCAACAAATGTATTAACTATTTGGTCTATGCCTTCTGCCCGTTTATTTTCTATAGAAATTAATTCCAACGAACTTAGACGCGATTTAGCCCCATTGCCGATCTTGCAAAACTTTTTATTAGTTTCAGTTTTGAAAATAAGAATTATAATTAATAAAATTCCATCTATAGTATATGGCCAGTATGAGTTCTGTTTTGGGTTTGGAAAACTACAGAACATACGATATAACTATTTAACTAACACAAATAAAACACATTAACTCTAAAAACATTATTATTATGTATTAAGTAAGGAAAAAACTATTTTTTTGTGTGTAAAGCAACAAATGTATTAACTATTTGGTCTATGCCTTCTGCCCGTTCATTTTCTATAGAAGTTAATGCCAACGAACTTAGACGCGATTTACCCCCATTGTCGATCTTGCAAAACTTATTAGTTTCAGTTTTGAAAATGTTTGTTCTATACTTGTAACAGACAGTACTAGAAACAACTGAAATGCGTGCAAATCTCAGGTACACTAATAATCAACAATTGATTTTTTTCGAAAATAAAATCAGAAAATTCCCTATAATACTGTAAGATTTTGCAGGCTAACATATATAGGTTTTTGATTTGAATTAGCTCCGACCCAAGATTTTGTGTGAGATCGTCTGGATATTTATTAATAATTTCTACTTCTTGTGCTTTAGGAAGTGTTTTGGGATTTAAAATATTGAATTTTGAATAGACATTTTTGTGAATGCCTCACATCTATTTTTTAGGTGTACTAAAAAATAGTATCTAGGCAAAGGCAACTGCTGAATACTAAAATTCTTAAACGATTTTTAGGATCTTCAACCGCCATTTCATCAAAAAAACTTTTTAGGTAGTCGAGGCTAGGGTTGCTAACCGTCCTTTATTTCAAAGGACATTCCTTTATTTTAAACTTATGTCCTTTTAAAAGGTTTCAAACGACTGGAAATGTCCTTTAAAATCTGGAGCATAAATAAATGTATTTAATTAAGAAATAAATTAAGTCCCAAGTGCTACATAAATACTTTATTTTTAACCTACGACTAAAATGTAATATATGTGTAAATTTGGCAACATGTCAAAATTGTCGGTAAATCTCCGAGCTCCCGTTTTCGCGATGTTTGATTTATTCATTCGGCTATTATTTTAAAAGTATTTTTGCCAAGGATAATTTAATCACCGAAAACAATTGGTGTTGGGTGAATTTTTCTACTTTAATTTACAACTGTAACGGTAAGTGAAAATACAGTATGCAAATAATTTTATTAGGCATTTTAATCTAGTAATTTTTCCTATTTTATTCAGAGTGCTTGTTTTTTGTAGTATTACATTTTTAAACTTTCATTGGGCAATTTTTAAAAAATATTTTTTTTTTGCAGCTTGTTGCTAAATATCGTCATGTCAATGATGGTGTCTCAATGTCGCAGGCATCTACGTCCACCGGCCCTTCTACTTCCAAGAAAAAAAGAGGCGTGTTTAATAAAACATGGCTTGAACTTCCTGAATATTCGAGTTGGCTTAAAGAAGGAAAACATGAAAGTGAAGCCCGATGTCTTTTATGCAACAATTACTTTTCCATTGGTACAAAATTGGGGTCTCATCTGTTAACCTTCCGTGACTGGCGCGCGGACTCACATTCCGCAACTAAATATTTTCGTACTTCATTTTAATTTCTCCTCTGCGCCACCATCCCGCCGCACTATGTATCCCTTGAGCTTACTGTGGTGGTCATAAGTGTATCGTGAGCGGCACAGAAGTGCAGTCGCTTAGATTTGGTACCTGAATGCGGACTAAGAATCCGCCGCCAGTAAAAATTACTCAAATATTCTACAGATTAAAATTTGCAAGTTTTGTAGTTTTTTCTTCGTATTCCATGAAAGGTAAGAAATATTATTCTGAAAATTGTTACTTTTACAGAATAATTATTACTTTACTAGATGGAGTCATATGAAAAAGAGCAAGAACGATTACAGCGACTAATGTTAGAGTGTCTCAATGAAGATATAGTTACTAAAGACGACCCAAACGACTCCGACGAAGACAGTGAAGAGGATATTTTAGAAACGCATGAAATAGATTCTAATCGGAGGAAGAGACTGAGGGTGTTGACGTTGAAATAATGCCCTCAGGAGTACCGTACTTCATCGGAAAAGATGGGAAAACTAAGTGGGCAAAACACGCTCCTCCCACTTCACGGACCAGGGCTGTAAATCTGATCACTCGTATGCCAGGTGCTAAAGCAGCTGTACAAAATTTGAAGACACCTCTAGATATTTGGAAATACTTTTTCAATAACAAAATGCTAAGTACAATAGTAGAGTATACCAATATGCATATTCGAAATAAAAAGGATAATTATACCCGTGAAAGAAATACCAAGGAAACCGGCTCTAATTGGACTACTCTATTTGGCGGGAGTAATCAAATCTAGCCGCCTGAATGCTGATGAATTGTGGAACAACAGCGGGACAGGTGTTGAGCAATTCCGTCTGACAATGTCAAAGACCAGTTTTAAGTTTTTACTTCAAAATATTAGATTTGATGATCTCAAGAAGAAAAATTGATAAATTATGCCCGATTCGAGAAATTTTGGACGCATTTGTTGCCAACTGCAAATCTGCGTACACTCCATATCAAAATGTTACAATTGACGAAAAGTTAGAAGCGTTTCGGGGTAGATGCGGCTTCCGCCAATATATTCCGAGCAAACCTAATAAATACGAGCTAAAAATATATGCTATAGTTGATTCTGGTAAACAACCCACTGGTCCATACGCTTTGGATAATTCAGGTTTGGCACTTGTCCAAAGAATGATTGAGCCTATTAGGAATACCAAACGAAACGTAACATGCGATAATTGGTTTTCGAGCATTCCATTGGTACGTACCCTATTGAGAGATTTTAATCTTACGTACTTAGGAACCATTCGTAAAAATAAACCTGATGAATTACCGATTGAACTATCTAATCCACAAAGTCGACCTAAGCATCGAGCATGTTTGCCTACGATAAAGATATAACATATTGGTGTCATATATTCCCAAACGGAAGAAAAATGTAATTCTGGTTTCAAACCTTCATCATGATGGTGAGATCGATACGATTACAGGGAAACCTGAGATGATTGTTGATTAAAACAACAGTAAAGGCGGAGTTGACACTTTGGACAAAATGTGTGCTGCTTATGACTGCGCCCGCCGAAACACATCAAGATTGCCTATGGTTAATTTTTACTCTATGTTAAATATGGCTGGAGTGAATTCCTTGGTGTTGTTTTATCTGCAAAATTCTGATAAAATAGCTAGGTTATTTTTGCATAAACTATCAGCCGCGTTAACCGAAAACCATATTCGTTTCCGTGCTACGCAGAAGAATATTCCAAAAACGATAACACTATATACGAATCAAAGAAATGTTTGAGATACAAGATCCTACTCCCACTCCCCAGCCTGAGAATTCCCGATATCGATGCAGTTACTGCGACCGAAATAAAAATGGACCAACGCGGTTTTCCTGTAAAAAATGTACCAAGTTTATGTGCCTTGAACATTTAACTTGTGTTTGTACAGAATGTTATTCTGATAATATGTCTTCAATATTTTTGTATGTTTGTTAGGATATGATAATTATATTTTTGTCGATGTCGATGCTTTGTAATAATGAAATGAATGAAAGAATTAATGTAAAATGAAATATAATCATTTAAAATGTTTTTTTTTTTTTTGGAAAAAAAGAGTACTATATTTCACCATTTCGGGGACTCTCAGTCCGCCGCCGCTATCTATGTTCAGAAACAAAGCGCCAGTCACGGAAGGTTAAACAACATATTGAGAGCCAAAATCATAGAAAACGCGTTCCCAGGGTATAAGATCAAGTAAGATTTTGGAGACATTTTTTTGCAAAAAAGATACGAAGGAAGAGGATTTGTTCAGGTTTTTCACGCATTAAAACATAATTTGTCATATAACTCAACGGACTGCCAAATAAAATTAAATTCAAAAATATTTGCAGATTCCAAAATTGTACAAAAAATATCATGTGGCTGAACAAAGTCGGCAGCATATGTCACTGAAATTCTTGGACCACTTTCATTGGGGGCCCTTTCGGTACGCCACTGAAACTACAATAAAATTAAGTGGTAAGTTTTTCACTTCATGTAGTATATTGTTATTTGGTTAAACAAATATACGCTAATATGTATTTTTTATTTTATTTTCAAAAATCTTTAAGGACATTTTTTGCTAGGGAGAAAAAGTACCATTTTCCTCTCTTCTTTAGGGGTCGAAAATGAAGTTTTCTAGCAAGGTAAGTAGTACATACATAAAAATGAATTATTGTTGCTAGGTCATAAATAATATTGCTAATATAAAATAAGTCATAGCACTAGAAACTTAAACTGTTTTTAAATACTCTTTGAATATGAATTTAAAATAAAACTTCAAATATTGCCAAAGAAACCACTAGCATGTGATTTTATAATTTAACAAAATGCTCCTCTATTTATAATCAATTACCTGAGCAATGCAGAACCAGGTTTTCAGGCATTGTACAGTGTTAAACCTCAATCTATAAATACATTGGCCATGAAGTATAGCTAAACTAATGAACTTATAAGAAGACAAAATGCTCCTCTATTTATAATCAATTACCTGAGCAATGCAGAACCAGGTTTTCAGGCATTGTACAGTGTTAAACCTCAATCTATAAATACATTGGCCATGAAGTATAGCTAAACTAATGAACTTATAAGAAGAATAAGCTTATGATGAACCACTTTTTACACATTGATGTGTTCAAATTGCAAATACAAAATTGCCTAAAACTGTTTGTTGGATGTGTCCTGCATGTTGTTACATATATTATAGACTTGAAACACACTCACTACGAGGTCAGCCATCAAAATACGAATAACACAAAAGACATTGATATGTTTAAGCAAAAGGGTTGCAGACATAAGATATGTATTGAAACTGGGCAGCCACATAGAGATCTTTGAAAATGAAAAAGCATAGGATACCTATGTCATGTAGTGGACAAAGGTATGGTAATGATTTAAATCAATAAACAATGTGCATTACGTATCTCTCAAATGTTGCAGAATGATAATTAATTTTTAGAAATAGGGTATACTGGCAAAAAAAATCCAAATCCCTACTTTAGGAGTTTGGTTACGAAAATATTTTATTAATAGGCTACAAAAATATTTTATCAATATACAATTAACATTGAATATTTATTCTGTCTTCTTAATACTCTGCTCCATTAACTTTTTTATTACATTCTGTAGACACTTTTGGAAACTACTGTATGAGAATTTTTCATCTAATCTTTTTTTTCCTTTGGCACCAATTTCCTCATAATTTTCAGTCACAATTCTAGCCATGAAATCTGCCATACTATCACCTGAGGGTTCACAAAGATACCCTGTTATTCCATGATCAACAGTTTCACGAGGACCACCACTGTTTATAGCAATGACAGGTTTAGAAACAAGCATAGCTTCTAATGGTACTATGCCAAAATGTTCTTTAACTGGAGTATATAATAAACAACTACACGAGTTTAGTAGTTCAGCTTTCAAGTTGTCATTGGGAGATTTTAAAAATATAACCTTGTGTTCCAATTTGTTTTCTTTTGTCAAATCAACAAGTTCGGTGAATGTCCTGGAATTTATAGAAGATTGTGGGTCATAACCTCCTGCAATAATAAGATAAATTTTCTCCCATTTTTCTTGCGAAATAAAGTTTTGTAACCTTGCTAATGCAAGAATAGCAAATTCTAATCGTTTAGCAGGATGGAACCTATTTAATGACAAAAATACTATTTTTTCGCCTTCTTTCTTAATCTCAGGAACTAACTCTTCAATAGGTTTCATGTGTGTTAATTTCTTTACAGTATCTTGATATGTACTAGCTATAGTAGGATATAAAATCTCGATGTCTTTCTCTATTTGTGGGAATGTCTTACGGAATACAGATGCAGTATATTGACTATTTACTAAGATTATATCTGCTTGTTTCGTTGTTTTCATTTCTAGCCAATCTATTGGTTTCCTATACATTTTTTTCAATTTTCCACCTGGTGTACTGGCAAGTAAATCTGGATGATGACAATAATAAATTACTTTCTCATTTGCCAGTTTCAAAAATACATTAGCCACAGGTATTAAGTCAGTAATAAATAAATCTTGTTTATCATTATTTCTAAAGAATAATATATAAACTATTGACAAATAAACCATACGTATATAGGCACACAATGCTTGAAATCTTCCAAATATACTTCTTGGTAACCAATCTCCAAACACTTCTACTGGATATTTACCATTCTTTAGTTCATCAAAAGCGTGAGTAGGATCGAAGTGATTTGTGATGAGTTTTACTTCGTTTCCAGCATCGGCTAAAGCTCCAGCCATATCCAATACTAATCTTTCGGCACCACCAATTCCAAGATCTGGATGGATAAAGGATATTTTCAATTTTTTATTTTTATGCATAGTTTATTTTTCCAATATTTTCAAATCAACAGTTTCTTTATTTACACCTAACGTATAGAATCTAATACCTAATGATGGTTAAAGCATACTAAATCTTGTAATTGTTAAATCTGATAATAAAATTAACATTTTCATAAGTATAATCTAAAATATCTTCTTTTTTATCTGCCTACTTCCACAGAACGTTGTCTTAGTCCACAGAATACAAATATGGAAAATAGTCCATTTATGTATGAAAAGGATGTTTCATGTTCATGCTTCAGTTCAATTATTTGATTCTTCGTTTGATGGGCGTTTGCACAAATTGTAAAATCGTGATTTAATCCAGGATTACCCTATAATCCTAAGTTATCCCAAATTGTTGCTCCGTTTTCTTAATCTCTTGTTATTTTTTTAATTTTTAATCGCCCAGAAATGGAGGAATAAGCATGAGTTGAATCTAATTCGGATTTCCTAACCTAAAAATTTGAAATAATTTGACTGATTTTTTTGTGTAAAAATGTGCTAGATAAATACACAAAAATACTGGGTAAATTAAATACTAATGATGGTGATAATCAAGAATGAAATAACTTTATTATAATTGCGTAAAAAAATGGTATAACAGAGCAATTTATTATTCGGAGTCCTATCAGAGAGTGTTCACCCCATCGTCCGCGAAAAACATCCCGTCCTTCAGTCAAGGTAGAAAAATGTTACCGCACCCTTCAGATAACGCACTTGTTCCAGTCCATCGCTAGAGGAAGGTGATAGTAGCAGACTTGGTCACTGATACAAACCAACTCATAGTCGACTTCACCGGCAACTTGGACGCCGCCAACTACAAACCCTATAAACCCACGTGTTCTGTCGAACTTTTCAGTTCGACAGTTCATTATAATCACTTGGAAGTGTTACAACTGTTTCTTTCGAAACAATTTTATTTATGAAATCCTACTGTTTCTCTCGAAACAATTTTATTTATGAAATCCTGAAGAAACCCGCAACAAATCCAACATAAACCACACCAGACGCAGGAGGGACATTTAACCCAGATAAATATAAAACACCCGCAAAGCTAATAAGTCAGGACACCCTTAACTGGGGAGGCAACTCTCTCCAGCAGTGATTCCGCTGTTGGCAGAGGCGCACACGGGCGCCGGGTCTAAGAGGGCGCCGAGCGTCGAGCGCCCTGGCACTACTGCGCCATTGCCGACGTCGGGCGCACTGTAGCAAAGCAAGGCTACTTACTCCTGTTCCAACCTACTCTATTTTAATATACACAATAACTTTTGTTTCAACGTGAAATCAGTCTTAAAACAGATTATTAAAGATTAAATTGGCGTAATGTCGCATCGCTACCAAAGGCGCGAGCCGGCATCGGCACCTGTTTGTTTTAATTCGTTTCACACCACGCCGACAATCATTTCTAACTCGATTGTATTAGAATGCTATCTATAAAGTTCAAATTGAAATTCCAGGGGACGTGCGGCGGTCATTTTCAAAAGCTTGTGTGCTCGTGCCGCACATTTGTTTTACCGCTATACCGTAGTTTTGCGAAATAAGCCTTGATGCTATTGGATTAAGTATCATTTTTTGGGTAAACATGTAAATATGAAGTAAATCGGCTTTCCTTTTGATAGAAAATATATAAAAGGGAAGATTAGGTTTTTGGCTTCCACAATTATTGCGACATTCCTCGAGGTCGGAGGTCATCAAAAATAGCTAGTGAAATACAAAAACAAAACATCGAGTGATAGATAGTAATATCGAAGTTTACTCGTACCTATAGGTACGACCTAGGATTTTTCATTTGTTTATCCTACTGCAGTGGAGAACAAACAACGGTAAGTTAGAGTGTTTTAATATGACCTACTAGAATACTTAGGTATTTGGGTATAATTAGTCCAAGTTGCAACTATTTCTCTGGGCCTATTATAATATTTCCATAGATACTACTTAGTTCTTTTAGGTATTAGGTGCCTAAGTATACTTAGTTTATTATTTATTTTAGATGTCTGATGGTGATGGAAAAAAGAAACTTTTTGGTGCACAGAATCGAAAAAGAAAGCTGGAGAAGGAAGTGTCTCTGAAAAAGAAAACAAGTTCTATTAAAAAAATTTTTGTTCGATCCGGTCCATCCTCGGACGAACACCTGGAGACAGAGATCTATGAAAGCCAAGATAATTCTACAGCAGAACTCGTCACTTCTACGTCACCGCCGCCGCTGATGTCTAAGATGTCTTTATCGTCGGTAGTCGACGAAGAACCTCCTAGTGCCAAATCGTCCCCGGAGAATATTCTTCGAAAAGATATAATGAATGATCTCGCGTTATTGCCACAGGTGTTATCCGATAAACAGAGAATATTTTTGATGGAGCGTGGGCCAGTGCAAGTAAAAATGGGTTCATATCCTTCGAATAGTTCGAAAAGATCTTTTTCAGATGCTTATTATACTAAAAAGATGTTAAATCATGAAACCGTTTTACGAAATTGACTGGTTTATTGTTTTTACTGTAAACTTTTTCATGCTGATGCGAGTCCGACTACGTTTAATAGTGAAATAGGTTACAAAGATTGGCAGCATTTGTCTACTGCTTTAGAACGTCATAAAAAGAGCTTAGGGCACCTATCATATGTCTTAAGAAACAAATTACATTGAAAACTGTTATTTTAAAAGAAAAGTCGGTAGATTTTTGCACCAAAATGAAATTGATCGGGAAAAAAACGTTGGGTTGCAGTACTCCAACGAATAATCAATATAATTTATTTTTAGCGAGGCAATGTCTGGCTTTTCGCGGAAGATCTCAAACAATTTACCATTCTGATAATGGTAATATTTTAAAGCTGGTTGAATATACCTCTAACTTTGATAATGTGCTTGCGGAACACATAGCCTTTATTCAAAAATCTGAGTGACGCGTAACTCATTATCTTGGCCATAATATTCAGAATGAAATAATACAATTATTGGGAGAAAAAATAAAAAAAACTATTGTTTTGGAATTGAAAGAATCTAAATATTTTTCCATTATTCTAGATTGCACTCCAGATATAGCACACGAAGAATAAGTATCGGTTGTCGTACGTTACGTTCTTTTAAATGCAAGTAACAACAAGGCTGAAGTAAAAGAACACTTTCTGGGTTTTTTCCTATTACAGACACTACTGGCCTGGGCTTAACTCAATTTTTGTTATATTTTTTAATCTCAAACGAAATTGACATTCAAGATATGCGTGGTCAAGGTTATAATAATGGTGCAAACATGAAAGGGAAAAATATAGGTCTACAAAAGCGAATTCTAGATTTAAAACCGCGCGCATTTTATGTACCTTGTGCTGCACACAGCCTTAATTTGGTAGTGAATCACGCTGCTCAAAGTACATTACAAATTGTCAATTCGTTTTCAATTGTGCAGGAAATTTATGTTTTTTTTCTGCGTCAACAGCACGTTAGCAAATACTTGCTAAATAAGTGCCAACTTTAAGTCTAAAACCACTCTCAAATACTCGATGGGAGAGCAGGGTTGAAGCAGTCAAAGCTCTACGTTTTGAACTGGGAAAAGTATATGATGCCTTGTTTACTATATATTCCGATAGGAGCAAAGATGCAGAGTCAAGAAATATAGCAAATTCATTAATGATAAAAATTAAGTCGTTCAAATTCATCTGCTCTCTGCTTATTTGGTTTAAAATTTTAAGCAAGATAAATATATAGGTAGCAAGGCCCTTCAAAAGTCAGACGTTGTATTGTCAGAAGCGGTGAAAATGATTGAGAATGCAAAAATAAGTTTGTCTTAATTCCGTAATGAGTCCGCTTTTGAGGAGCTCCTTAACAGGGCGAAAACTGTAGCGGAAGAAGTCGAGGCAATAGTAGAATTTCCCACACCTGCACGCCCTCGCGCTCGTAAAAGGTTTTTCAATTATGAGGCGGAGGATGAACCGATAACAGACGCGAAAACAGATTTTAAAGTAAATTTTTACTACTATTTGTTAGACACCGCAATAACTAAGTTCGACGAACGGTTCGAACTTTTGAATGAAAATAATGTATTTTTTTCATTTCTTCAAAAATTGAAAAACTGGAAAGATTTGGACTCTGATACAAAAAAACACATTGCTCTAATTTCGAAAATAAACTTAGCCATGCTGGCTCCTCAGCTGTGGAACAGTTTGACCTCTATAATGAAATCGAATTATTACCGATGTTTATTGATGATTCCACTACGCCGTTGGACATTTTAAATTACTTGTTTACGAATAAATTAATTTCAGTGTTCCCAAATCTGTCCACTGCGCTGAGGATATACCTGACACTAGTCACGGTCGCACATAGCGAAAGGTCATTTTCTAAACTGAAAATAATTAAAAGCTACCTTAGATCAACATTGTCGCAGCGTAGATTGACAAATTTATCGTTAATAAGTATTGAACACGAAATCAAAATTGAAGTTAGTGACATTATTAAAGATTTCGCTAATGCAAAAGCTCGAAAAGTAACTTTTTTGTAAATACATTTATGTCTAAGATATTGTAATGTTTTTGTTATTTATTTAAACAATAAACGGGTGGGATAAATTTTAAACACACGATATAGCTACTTACTAATTTATTTAAACACTAACTCACTAACACTTAATTTATATGTACTAACTAATCACTTAAATTTAATTTATATGCACACAAACTTAATTATTAATTTATATCAACACTTTTATTTTCACTTATTTACTGTTTATTTGTCAAGATCACTTTATCAACTGCCCTGACCCGCTGATCGGTCCTTTTTATATACTAGTGCCTTTTTTACTAGAGAATTCTGAACTGCGGCTTACACAAAACAAATGCCTTTCGCGAAATTTCTCGATTGCCGGCTCAATCCTTAAAAGACCTTCCGAGAACATGTCTATAAAAACTGCCACAATAAATCCCAATAGACCTTCTAAGAATTCGGCGCGCTCGCCATATTTTAACTCCGTTAACATAAGGTTACAGGACCGTACTTAGTATCTGCTTCGGTGTGCGAGTTCGTAACATTACCCCCT
This sequence comes from Galeruca laticollis, assembly GCA_963921935.1. NCBI lineage: Eukaryota > Metazoa > Arthropoda > Insecta > Coleoptera > Chrysomelidae > Galeruca > Galeruca laticollis. The sequence continues at coordinate 176,583,159 of OY998177.1, forward strand.
CCTTAAATGAAAGTTCCTGCTGGAACTTTTGTGTAGCCGAGACTGGATGTTTGAATCGGCAACTGGCCCCATTTCTCCACTTTCCGATCTTATGGAAATAACAGGGCACCGTCTTCATCGGATACTGATAACGGGGGTTGTAGCTGCAAATTAATATCTGGACACCGGTATCTCTAAAGATAACTTCTACCATGTTCCTGATGATTCGCCAATCCAACTGGTTACTCGCTATCTTAGGCATAGCCAGTTTCTTCACGCTGGATTCTAACACATGGTATCGGAGGTGTCGAAGTGCTTCCCACACATCGCGATAGGTAGATCGATCTTGAAATTCATTTTTAGTTACCACGTAGAAGACGTACCGCGAATTATGTTTCAGTTTCAGTGTCTTGCCAGGGGCTGGAATCTGGTCTTCAAGTCTTTCTAATTGCCCGAACTTCTTTCGAAACACGGTTGCCAACCCTCGTGCGTTCTTGATACGGGCGGGGATGTTGTATGCCAGTGAATAATCTTCCGGGAGAGTGAACAGATCTTGTTGTTGTTCCGAAGTGACTCCATATCTAGCTTTCCCGGTACCTCCATACGTGCCCATAAATTCATCGAAGGTAGGGTCAGACACATCTTAAATAAGGTTTACTCCTTCCTCCAGGTCATGGTCTCCTTCGAATGGCGCTAGTCGGTTTTGGTGAACTACTTTTGGTTTTCCGTTGGGGATCTTGCTTATGCGATATATAACATCATTGATCCTATTCTTGATTAAGTATGGATCTTCCCAGGATTTTTGTAATTTTGGAGAAAATCCTTTTCTCCTCGTCGGGTTGTGTAACCATACTTTGTCCCCTTCTTTAAAACCGATTTCTGTGGCCTGCGTATCGTACCGACTTTTCATTCTGTCGCTGGCAACTTGAAGATTTGTTCGAACTAATTCATGAATATCGTTCAGCCTTCTTCTCAATTGGATCACGTAGTCTTCTCCTGCTAGATCTTCTCCAGCGCGACAGCCAAATTCCAGGTCACAAGGAAGCCAATTTCACGTCCAAACAGGATTTTCGCAGGTGTTTCACCCGTGGACTCATTGACGGCAGATCGATAAGCCAATGCGAATAGGGAAACATACTGGTCTCAATCTCTCTGATGGCTGGATACTACTTTGAACAGGTATTTTCCAATAGTCCTGTTCATTCTCTCGACCATTCCATCTGACTGTGGATGTAAAGGTGTTGTCCTGGTCTTCTTCATTCCCAGCTTCTCGCAAATCTCCTGGAATAGATGACTTTCGAAATTTCTTCCCTGGTCGCTGTGGACTTCCAAGGGCACTCCATATCGACTGATAAATTCTTTCACCAATACATCTGCTACAGTTGTGGCCTCTTGGTTCGGGATCGCGTAAATTTCCACCCACTTTATGAAATAATCCATTACAACCAGTATGTATTTGCTACCATTTTCTGTCGTCGGAAATAGTCCAGCGATATATAAAGCAATCCTTTCGAAAGGGCTTCCAACATTGTATTGTTTCATAGGTGCCTTTCTCTTACGATGTGGCCCATTACTCGTAGCACAAGTCGTACATTTCTTCACCAGTCCTTCACATCGTCGGAGCTGTTCATCCAATAAAACTTTTCGCGGACTCGCTGAAGGGTTTTCTTCACTCCCAAATGACCTCCCGATGGACTGTCGTGTAACTGCTTTAGTACCTCAGCTACTCTTGTTCTCGGGATAACTAGCTGTCTCCTAATCTCAGAACCATCATCGTTTTCAAGGACTCTTTTCAATAGCCCTTCTTCCAGGACAAAAGGGAGTCCCACTGAGCCCAATATGATTTGAGTGTCGGTGAAAATCTTGACACTTCTTGCCATGTAGGTCGCCGATTTTCTTCCTTTCATTGCCGGATCACCTTCAGGTGAGGATCATTCTCCTGATCTTCTCTGATCCTGGTGGGTGACCATTCCTCGTTGACTACTGTAATTCTTGAAACTGCAACTTCCTTAGATTTCGACTTGTTGCATTGTGATTAGTCTACAGGGCATGACCGTCTAGACAAAGAGTTGGCTTGTCGGTGATTCACATCAGCTGGATGTTCACCCCTGTCTGATTTCCCCTGTGACTGGCGTTCTTGGGTTACAGGAGTCTTGGGGCGCTTAGACGGACTGCGTACGTGCTGTAGCTCGCCACACTTCCGGCATATGATCTTCTTCTGCTTCTTGTCTGCCATACCTTTCAACAAGATGACGATCTGGTCAAGTTTGTCATCGTCATCTTCTTCCTGCATGGTCCTACCTTTGTTGTACCGCGAGCTTTTCTTGGCTGCTTTGCATTTAAGAGGTTCTTGGTTTACAGGAGTCGTAGGACGCTTACACGAATTGCGTGCATGCTCTAGCTCGCCACAATTACAGCACCTGATTTTGTTCGGCTTCTTGTCCACCATACCTTTCAATAAGTTGACGATCTGGTCAAGTCTGTCATCGTCACCTTATTCCTGTATGGTCCTATCTTTGTTGTATCCCGAAGCCATCGTGGCTGCTCCATATTCAAGAGCAGCAGTCAATGCATCGACTAATGTTTTAGGATGGGCTAATCGAAGCGTCTTCTCCATATCGTCAATAAAGGCCTGGATGCCTAAACATTCCATCATGTTCTCTGGTGCTGATAGATAAGCAAATCGGACTAGTCGGGCAATATCCATTTCATACTCTTGAAGGGTTTCGTCACGTTTCCGCCTTCGGTTCTTCAGCTGGAATCTGTACAAATGTTCTAAATGTTCGTGACCGTATCGCATGTCCAGCTTCTTTTTCAGCTGCTCAAAGTCATCCGTTTCTTCAAGAGATATCGTCTGAAGTACATCTAAGGCATCTCCCCGAAGCGCGAGGGTTAGGTTCACTGCTTTCTCCTTATCGGACCAATTATTCACTCTAGCGGCTGCTTCAAACTGTTTCACATAATTGGTCCAAGACATTTTTCCATCGAACGTTAGGGCCTTGACTCGAGTAAAACTGCCAATATCATCTATCTTGGGTTGTGTTTCTGGCTTGCAGATCTCGATCTTCTTTGCTTCTGCTGAAGTGTCTTGTGTTCTCAAATCAGTTATCTTACTCTCTAACTCCTTGATTTTTTCGTCCATAGTTGTCATTTTATTCTCCATTTTGTCGTCCATCGTTGTGATTTTATCCTCAATATCCGATTTGAGTGACGAAATTTTATTTTCCACGTCAGCGGCAATGTCATTTTTCATTAATAAGATATCAGCAGAAAGTTTGTCCATGTTAGCAGAAATATCGTTCTTCATAGCAGAAATCTTCTCGTCCATATTAGTAGAAATTGACGAGATTACGGTGGAAGCCTCGTCATTGAATACAAATAATTCTGGATCAAAGCCGTCATTTTCCAGAGCCACTTTAAGTCTTTCCACTAATTCATTTCTTACCGGACGTTTCCAACTCACGATCTTCCAATTCTGCTCTTAATTCCGTCACTTTGAGATCACTCAGTTTCTTGGCTATTTTTACGTAGCTATTTATTTATATTATCCCACTTCTGACACCATTGTAATGTTTTTGTTATTTATTTAATAAACAATAAACGGGTGGGATAAATTTTAAACACACGATATAGCTACTTACTAATTTATTTAAACACTAACACTTAATTTATATGTACTTAACTAATCACTTAAATTTAATTTATATGCACACAAACTTAATTATTAATTTATATCAACACTTTTATATTCACTTATTTACTGTTTATTTGTCAAGATCACTTTATCAACTGCCCTGACCCGCTGATCGGTCCTTTTTATATACTAGTGCCTTTTTTACTAGAGAATTATGGACTGCGGCTTACACAAAACAAATGCCTTTCGCGAAATTTCTCGATTGCCGGCTCAATCCTTAAAAGATCTTCCGAGAACATGTCTATAAAAACTGTCACAATAAATCCCAATAGACCTTCTCAGAATTCGGCGCGCTCGCCATTTTTTTAACTTCGTTAACATAAGGTTACAGGACCGTACTTAGTATGTGCTTCGGTGTGCGACTTCGTAACAATATATACTTGAGTGACGAACGCCCTGTTATGTTACTATAAGTAGTTTTTAAAATAAATATTTTTGAAAGAACTACAAAGTTGTGATTTTTTTCATTCGTAAAACCCCTTCCTTCCCAGAAAAAATGTTTGATTCCCGACATAATTTTAAATTGCACCATTTACATACGAATTTCCGATTGAAAATATAGGGTCTTAACAAAGGTATGCACTTAACTGTGGCTTCTACTCATGATACTGAACAACTTTCCCCAAGGAATGCATAGTCAATTCTCAAAAAAAAATTTCGACTTTGTATGGAGACTTGGTCAATCAGCTAATCGATCTCCATACTAAGTCCAAATTTTTTTTGAGAATTGACCATAGGTTCCTTGGGGAAAGTTGTTCAGTATTATCATGAGTAGGTGTCACAGTTTAAAAAAAGTGCATACCTTTGTGAACATCCTGTATAACTATTAGTATTTATTCCATTTTGACCCCGCTCCTACTAGACTAGAGGGCGCCAGGATGCTGCTTGCACACGGGCGCCACAAGGGCTAGAGACGCCTCTGGCTGTTGGTATTTGCTTTCACAGCCAACTCCACACCTACTCCCAACATAAAAACACCCAAAATGCTCCCGCAGATCCAAAAGCGTACGCAAATCCATGTCTGACAGTTTACTGGCCGATATGGAAGAAAAACTCCGACAAATCGAAAAACTATAAAAAGTAATAGAACTCCACCATTCCAGTCAACAATCCTCTAATTCATTCACCCCTAACCTTCAAAACTCCTCCACGTCAACCCCAAAACACACTTCCATCGCATCCCCCACCAGGTCTTACTTTTCCTCTGTAAGATCCCCAACACCCACTCCCTCAATCTTCCGACAACCATCCAGTTCCTACCCCCCTCAACAATCCTACATCAACCCCCGCCAACAACACAACATCCACACACAAACCCTCAATCTCAGAAACCTCCCACCCCAATATTCAACCCAAAAATCTCTCTTCACCCTTTTAAACACCCTCGAACTTCTCAACGGACACATCCTCTATCTGAAAGCAAATCTCAATAGAACACTGAAACCTCTTCAACAATGTCAGTATCAACAATCCTCAGAAAAATCCAAAACTCCACTGGTGATTCCAACATCACCATAAACATCTTAAACTCCACGCAACGCCCACCACAACCAGCCAAAACTCTAACACCCTCTTACTCATTCGTCTGCAGGAATGTAGATGCAACGATCACTCTCGAAGAATTCGAAGAAATTCTTCACGATCATCAATTCCCTTTCGTCAAAACTTGGCGAATCATTGCCAAGTCCACAAACCAACCTACATCGATGTTCCGCATCATCACACACTCCGAAACCCATTACCACCAAACCCTCACTTCCGGCATCTCTTTTTTTGGTCTCCCACACCAGTGCGAGCTATCCAACGCCAACCCGCTGCCCCCAATTCCAAAATACTGCAACCGATGCACTAAAACCGGACATTCCTCCGGTTCTTGTCGGTCTCAACCGCACCGAAAATTGCCCCAAGTCCGGTACTCCTACCTGCACAAATTGCGGCGGTCCTCACGCCGCCTTCCACCCTCGCCCCAGTCACACTCGAAAAGCCACCAGCTCCCTTCGATCTCTCAACTGACACCAAAATCATAATAGAAATCCTAACTGGCACCCTAATGAACGCCATTCCCAACTCGAGGGACATCATAGCCGACACTCTTCGTCACTTAATTCCGTCCATATATCGACACCACTGCTCTATCACAAACATAGGCAGGCGTGCTCACTTCACTTTCACTCCCATCAGGAGTGAACGTACTTCCACTTGAATCCGCGAGTCCCAGCAAGACCAAGGAATCTTCTGAATACCTTCGCCGCTTATTTCATGACCCAGGTACTCTATTTTAGTTTGGAGGAAACGACACTTACTCATTCGTAGTGTAAAACGACCCATCCTCAATTGCTTTAAAACAAACTCAAGCCTTTGTATTCCTTCCTCGATTGCGTGCGTTGACCAATCCGAATGGCATCCTTAAATGCTAATAATGGCCGTTAGGTGTCACAAATACTGTTTTTGGGACAGATTCTTCTTCTAATGGAATGCTGTATAAAATTTACTACCATGAAAGTTATCTAAAAGATCATCAATTCGAGGTAAAGGCCATACCATCTTAACAGTTTTACGATTTAATGCCCTATAGTCAATACACATTCTTTCGTCTCCATTTTTCTTTTTAACTAGTAATATGGGGCTAGCGTAAGGAGACTCTGACTCTCGGATGATACCATTATCTAAAATATCTTGAATTATTCCACATACCTTTTCACGACTTTCAATCGACATACGATAGGATCTGTAGGTTACAGGTTCATCATCGGTAAATTTAATCGCCATTTTCGTAATAGATGTCTTACCAAGTTCTGCTAAAGATGTCGCAAAATAATCTCGGTATTCGTTAAGTAGGTTAAGAAGAGACAAACGTTGATTATTGGCCAACTCTTGATTAACATAATCATCCACATCACTTAATGAGAATTGTTTTATTTCTGTGACGTCAGCTGCTAAAGAGGGTGTCAATTTAGTTAGTACATAACAAGTATAGCCTGTAGCAATCACTCTATCCTTTTCATAACATATAGGATTTTCTGAAAAATTTAGAATACATAGATAATTGTCATTCATAGAATTAATTACGCAAGGTAAATTAATATGAAAATTATTTACCCAGTTTCGGTGTTTTATATCAACACATATATGTGTCCAGAATCGTTAACATTTTCAACAGCAATGTGACCTACAAAATTTGGAGGAATAACAGTGGTTTCTTTGGAACAGAGGTTCACCTTCTTAGACAAAAATGTATCAATATTTTCGACATTAAGATTATTTTGATTATAAAGACGTATATCTGATTTCCCGTTAGGAAAACAGTGATAATTTCATTATTAACAAATTACTGTCCTACAATAATCGGAACATTTTGTACATAATCAGGTACTACTAAAGCATCAACAAAATCTTTGCCTAAATCTACCTTCAGTTCTATGCTTACTTTAGATTTTACTATAACAGATCCTCCCGCATAACCACATAATCGAACAAACGTAGGGTCCTGTAGTAGTTTTAATCTTTTGACTTCTGACTCACGAATAGTGACAGCGGCACAACCTGTGAATTTACGTAACCTCTTAGTGCCTCGTTATCAATAACATAATCGATAAAGTAACAAGTATTATTAGCAGAAGAACTACTACTAAGATTTAATATTGCTGTAGACTCACCCTTACGATTTGATGGTTTTACTCTGCAGTGCTCAGCATATCATGACCTAACAGATGACACTTCGCACAACTGATCCGTGGTTTCGTACACTTCGACTGAAAATGACCTTTCATTATACAGTTAAAGCATCGTACATTTCAGTCATCAGGCTTCGCATTTGGCAAATTATGACGATTCTTCGAAAGCGAATGACGTAAATCCACTTTTGAGGATCTTCCTAACGACCTCTCTGCCTTTTGCGTAGATACCTCAATGATACTTTCCTCGCGTAACATTGAAAGATATCCATATTCAAACAATGTCTCAGGTTTTTCAGATCAGAAATTCCATCGATTACGCAAGTAACTGCGTTTTTTCCCGTGATCTGACAAGTTCATTTTGCTGAAGTCATACGATGTCATAGTTTCGGTTGATTGTTTTTCTCTATGCAACATGTTCCGTAATGCTTTTGCATAGTCAACATGATCTGGAAAAGTTTTAGCAACTAAAGCTTTCAATTCAAGCCAGGTGTATCTTACGGAACTTAAACTATGATACCATGTTCTCGCCATTCCTAAGAAACGTGTTTGCATGTGATAAATTGTCGTGGCATCATCCCAATTATTGATTTGTTTCAGTTCCTCAATTTTCTCTAACCGCATATCTCATTTTCTGGGCTGAACTCCGGTATACAGTCACTTCGCAGACTTAATCGAAAAGAATTTTGAGCTGCTAATCCTGCAATCATGTCTTCTAATCGTTTAATTCGAGCCTCATAAAATTGGCGATCAACCTCGAATAATGATGGAGTTCGAGAACAGTGTTGCTGGCTTTTATCAATGGATGTTTTGTTGAACATTTGGTACGCGAGCGTAAATTTAAGACAAGCTTGAGTGGCTTGCGATATTTTGCATCGACTTATCTAACTGTCGTGATTTCGTATTCGCATGTCGGATATTTTTTCGTCGACCCTCGTATAAGGGTGGAGTATGTCCACGTTCCGATCTAGTTCTTCGGTATCTGTGCTCAGAAGAATCGGAGGATTCACCGCTCGATCCACTTGATGAGCTTGAACTGCGAGTTCGGTGCTCTTACTGGTGAAAAATATCTCAATCTTCTGCAGCAGCAAATTATTCCTGAAATAAATAACTTGTTTCCAAATATGAACGCAACTTTCCAGCAGGATGGTGCCCCAACCTAGATGCAAAAGACATAACAGCAACAATATACAGGGTGCGCCATTAGTGTGACAAAGTTCGATATATCCGTTATTATAGAAGATATGGAATAAATTTATATACGAAAATTGAAGACATCCGTAAACTTCACATTCAAAATTATTTTCATTTGGACTGGGTGTTCCCTATCACCAGGGTGAAACAAACATACCTTTTTTTGAACGAGACACCCTATCTATTATTTCAGATTCAGATTGAGTTCACCTCCCCCATACTTACAATGTAGGGTTTCATATAAGTAGAGATGTGTGTAAGAAAATTCTCCCGAGAATATTCTCAAGAGAAGTTTTTCTACATAATTTACAGTGAAAAATTTTGATTTTTTAAAATTTTCAGTTTTTATAACCTTTTCTATAATTCTGGCAACAGTTTTTTACGTCTGGCTGGCAACAGTTATTCGGGGAAATCTCCTAGAAGCACGAACATGTATTCTATACAACTGTGTGAATTGTAAATTACGTGGTGAAACTAGTTCTATTTTGGCGTTTAGTTCGGCTCAGTTTAGACCGTCTATAAATATAAAAACATTGAGCAAAATAAATAGATAGATGTGGTGACTGCCTTATATATTAAGATTTTTTTTGTAGTTAGACTGGCGATATTCTTCCGAGTAGCCAATGTAGTTCTCTGAACTTTAGGTTGATCTGCTTTCGTTTCTTGGCTAAGTGTTCCCTCCAATTGAGTTTATAATCTAAGTGTAATCTCAGGTATTTGACACAAGAAGTTACGGGTATCACTATGTTGTTAATAGTTACCGGAAGTCATTGGCTTTTTCTTAGTGTAAATGTGGTGCTGGGATTTGTTTTCGTTATTTTTTATTCTCCATCGGTCGAGCCATTCTTTGATCTGGAATAAATGGTCTTGGAGATTGGCAGAAGCTATTATTGGATATTCATGTATAGCCAGTATTATCAGCAAATGTGTGAAGATAAGGGGTGGAATAATAAATACTATTCGCTTTGCCGACGGTAAGGTGATATTAGCAGAATCTACAGAATACTTACAAACATTGCGTCAGTGTGTGAATAGGGAAAGAGATGAAATGGGACTCTCAGTCATCATAAACAAAACAAAGTGCATAATTATATCCAAGAATGAAGATAATAATTGTCAACTAAAGCTTGATGGACGACCTACAGAGCAGGTAGTATCTGGGAGTAAAAATTACGTCTGACCTAAACAAGAAGAAAGAAGTCAAAACTAAAATAGAAATGACAAGAAAGGTGTTCATCAAGTATAAAGCAATAATGTGTAATAGTAACCTATACTTAAATCAAAAATTAAGATTCTAGTAGTGGTCGCCAACGTCCATTAGGGGAAGGCATGAGAAGAAGAAACACCTTATATCTTTTTATTCAACGTGTTTATCATTTTTTTTTAGAAATGACATATTATATTGAGATCTAAATTAGATTAATTTATTAGTTTCTCTATCTCATCACAAAATTTATCAAAGAAAATCCACTGTATTAATTTTCTAGGTTCAATTTGTACTATCACGCCAACAAAAAATTGTGAAGAAGTGCCTTGCTTCTACTTCTTATTGAAGTATGGAATGGTAATGAAAGCTTTTGGTAAGTAAATGTAGTGGAGTTCATCTCATATTAAAACTGATAAAATCCAATGGAAAATGGTTATTCAATACATAAAAAAAATAATCTTAATACAAAAAAGGACATATAAAAGTTATGTGTTAGGTTAACCCTATCGTCATCTGTATAGACACATTTTTTACTACCCTTCTTTGCGTGCAAGTTAAATAATAATAATATTAAGTCTGCAATTAAATGATTCAGTATTGTTCGAGCAGCAAATCTCTGATCTTGGTAATCATTTGTTGAAAGTTGTGTACGTATAATAATCATAAGTGGATTAAACAAGCATCCATTCAATTCATATGAGCCTCACCCTTAATTAATATCAAGGATACTTTTAATAGCACAAGATAAACCATTCTTTTAAATAAAATTACGAATAAATAAAACACAGTATTAAAAATTGAATTAAGAAAAGTTTATTTGTACTGTATATACATATAGAAAGTTAAAACCTCATATTACTTTGAATAATTAGCATTGATATAATGGTAAAGAACTACCAGAAGAAAAAGGACAATACCAAGTGCATTAGAAAGTATTGCCAAATGAACGTCAGTGACCATTCTGAAAAGAAGAAAACAGGTTAGTTGAAACTACAATTCCATTTAGACAAAATTAAAAAAAACAACATAAAAAGTTTTGAAATGCTTCAGTTTCAAAGAATATCATCAAGTGTGTTTATTCTAGGTTTAATGTAATCTTACATTCATCTTTCAATTAATTATTAACAAAATTTATTATATATTAAAAAATAGAGTTTTAGCAAGACGTTCTAAGTCATACCTTAAACGTGAACGTCGCGTTTTCCAGTAAACCTTTAACATACATTTTCAAAATATACTTTTAGCAATACGTTAAAATAAACGGCAAACTGTACTGTCAAATTGGACAATTATTCCAACAAAATATTGAGTATTCCGTTAAAAATAGAAATTAGATGGAAGATTTTTTTTAATATAGCTGCTGTTGTCGAGTTTGATGACAATTAAATTAAAGATGGAATTATTTGGTTAGGTTAGGTTCCCGACTAAGATCATTTAGATATGGTAAATTAAATAAATACGTTCTTAGTGAAGAAGAATTTACTGGATACTTCAGATGTACACGAGAAAATATCCGCAGAATGTGCTTTAGGTGTTGCACCAAATATAGAGACTGGGAATAGGTGTAAAAGTAGAGAAATTATGCATACTGCTCAGAAGGCTGGATTACCCCAATAGATACATAGACTTGGAAAGAATATTTGGATTGACTGGACCTTATCTATCCAGCATAGCCAACAAAGTTATTCACCACAATAAATCATTCCTAATAGAGAATTTAAATCTCGCACCATGGCTAAATGAAAACAAACTGGAATATTATTCTACTGCAGTTCCAAATAAGGGAGCAGCATTACAAAACTGCTGGGCTTTTATAGATGGTACAGCAAGACCAATATGTTGACCAACGATCAATCAACAAGAGTATTATTCAGGTCACAAAAGGCAAAATTGTGTAAAGTACCAATCATTGCTTTGTCCAGACGGTATCATAATCAACTTATATGGGGCAGTTGCTAGTAGAAGGCATGATGCCGGGATATACTCAGTCGAACCAGTTTTTCTAATATCTTGAAATGAACCTAAACTTACTTTCTCAAATTAGTACGGTCCCTTTTTTCATACAGTTTGATAAGGTGCTCCACATGTTCTTGTATTGTCCTCACAGAAAAATTCATCTTTGTGGCTACAACCAAGAACTTCTCTCAACAGAATTAAATCATCCTGAATGTGAAAACGAAGATTGGTGTTTTTATTGGTTGTTATTTTAACACTAAATATTCACAGACAGGACACAAATTTAGATTAAACTTGTCTATCAACATACATACGACAACTGAGGTGAAAAGATGTGTTCTGTCTCTCTAAAGACGATTACGTAAACAATTTGGTTGTTGTATAGGCAACGAGTGAATAAAATAACATACGATAATTCCAGTTTCACGTCTTGCTAAAACTCTCATAACTCCATTTAATTAAATGAAAATCATGCAAGTCAAACAAATATGGGAAGCAAAAAATATAGGTGAGAGAATTATATAGGACATTGAAGCCAAACTAATAACAAAAACGGGATTAACAAATGAACTGAAGAAAATTAGTTAATGAAAAAATAGGAGGTATGGCAGATAATAAACTCATGGACAAAAATAACTCTACACTTAAAATTTTGCATATTTTTGATTTAGAATAACTATTAATTTTCAACCAATTAAAATTATTTTTTGGCACATTGTAGGTAATTTATTGAAATTATCACAAGCATTTTGAATTTTTGTAAAAATAAATTTGACAATTTAGTATACTGGGTGGAATGAAATATTTATGTACCGTAAATTCTGAACACCCTGTGAGGTAAACTAGATGCTACAAATATTTTCTTTGTAAATGATTAGAAAGAAAATAAGTTCTCGATATTTTGTTTTTTAATTCCAATAAATTCAAATTTAACTTACAGTGCATTCTTTACAAAATAAATCGTAGGTGGCTGGTGTGAATTTTGACAAAGACCAGAAATTAGTATTTCTTTTATTGTGTCAATTTTAAAGCCTAAAAGGTGTGGTTTGAGAGTGTTTCTTCCTGTTCTTGATCAGCAAATAGAGCAGTTTGTAAGGCATAGTATAGTTCAATGTATCATGAATAGGGCACATAATTAAACCAACGACGAATGTGTAAGACCTATAACTTTGATTCAAGACAGAAGTATGCATTATGTGGCCAATTTGTTATGAGTGAGTACTTCAACCATCAAATGTTCAGAAAATGTAGGGAAATTGGATCACACCATCGAGTCAGCGGTCAGGACAGAAAAAAGATTACCAGCCACCTTAATGAGCGAACAGGTTTTAAGAAACTGAAAAATGACAGGCAGATAATTGAGCAGACAACTTGAAATGGTCAGAAATGTTAGAATCTCATCTAAAACTTTCGGATTGAACAGTAGAAGACCAGCCCGTCGTTCTTTGCTTACAAGAGAAGACAAATTAAACAGGTTGACATTTGCAAGGGATCATGAGTATTGCACTATTGATGACTGGAAAAATGTAGTGTTCGGCGATGACACTCGAATTAGTCTGAAAGCAACTGACGAACGTGACAGAGGAGACCTGTGCGCGTATTCTGTATCGTCATAGAATCATTAGATTCATCTTTGTTGGCATGTTTACTTTTCTTCAAAGGAAATGTGCATATCGGTTATGTTATGTTTATGGTGTTTTGTGGTTTATATATACAAGTTTATGTTTGAAAAATAATTTTTGGAGTAATTATTATCAATATTATTGCAATTTAATACGTAAACAAGTGCAAAGGGCACCTAAATAATATGTATTTACGGTGTTACCTGTAAATGTGAAATATTTCTGTATTGAACGTTGTGTTAAATTAATTACTAATCTTCTTAATTTTTCTCATTAATCCAATTCTTAAAAAGTTCAATATATTTAACATTGGTTTTGTCCTTCTTCATCTTCTACTTGTAGCAAATAAATTGGGTCCATACTTTATAATGTACTCGCAATAAAGATTAAAAAAACGAAAACTAAGAACAGATAATATGCTGTTCTATAGTTTATAATATTTACACCACACACATAATAATTATAATAATAATTGACTTCCACAATGAAATATGAAATAACTCTCGTAACTATTATCCTCCTGAGAAATAAACAATCAAATGTTGCTATTGTTGCCGACTTAATCAAAAGATATCCCAAATTCCCCTAAAAACAGGTCAATGTTTTTACATCCAATAATTATTAGTTCTCTATAGCTGAGCATTGCCGAATAGATATAGAAAGAATGGTACAGAATAGGTTCACGAAATAGAAAGAAATTTCCTCTCTATACTCATAGAAAGAAATTTCTTTCTACGAGACGATACAGAATACACGCCCTGGGGAAAGATTTAGTGATTGTACGATTTCTACCATGGAACCTTTCGGCATGAATTTGTTATGGCGCACGCACGGATTTACTCCCCAATCATCGCCGGTCTACGAATGCAGAGTATTATTTGGAGAATATTATTGAAAAACATGTTAAACCATGCCATTTGTACCATATGTATGTGACTATTTCACTCACCTACGAAATGAACCAATCAGAAGCTCTAGTCAAGTTCGGCTTACCGATAATACCAAACTTGACTCTGATTGGTCTATCAAGTTCGGTGTTTTCAGATTTGTTTACAGTGCATGTGACAGTTAAACGTCAAATATAAGTGATTACGCTGTGCACGCATTCAAAAATGAGTAGATTTGGGATGAATTCTATCGAATCAATCAACGAAAAAATCGATGAAAATGTACCGAAAAATACGAGGAAATCGAAGGAGTACATTTGGAAGCAATTTACCAGATTTTGCGATGAACGAAAATATCTATTAGATTTTTTATCTTTCACTCTATTTGTGAAATAGTCTAATAAAATTCCACTCGTGATTGAATTTATCTCATAAGTCTGTCTTTCATTTATGATCTCAACTGAATTGATTCGAGAAAACACCACTCGAAACAATTCAGTTTCGTTCAAAAATGAATCGACAGACTTATCGCGAAAATTCAATCCCTTGTGGTATTACTACTGATAATTTCATTTCCATGCAAGATAATGCACAGCCTCAGATAGCAAGATATGTGATAGATTATTTAAATGAAATAAACATCTAAAAATCAGACTTTTCTCCACGAAGTGCCAACTTAAACCCAATTGAGCATATTTGGGATGTTCTAATAAAATTGGTCCAAAGTTACGTACCTGCTTCAATAAACATACAAAATTTGGAATGTATAGTCCTCACAAAATGGGAGAATATTCCTCAGCAGATTGTCAATACTTTAATAGCTAGCTTATCTTGACAAATGCAAATTTCATTGAAATTATCGCAAGTATTTTGAATTTTTGCAAAAATAAATTTGACAATTTAGTATACCAGGTGGAGTGAAACATAATATGTACCGTAAATTCTAAACACCCTGTGGGATAAACTAGATGCTACAAGTGTTTTCTTTTCCAATGGTTAGAAAGAATAGTTAATTCTCTATATTTTGTTTTTTGATTAATTCCAGTATCTTTCTTTTTACAAAAAATACAAATTTTCAAAGAAATCTACAATTTTTGAGTCGTAAGTTAATATTATAAGAAACAACTAAAAAATTATTTATTCTTAATATCAACAGCAACAATTATTACATTAAACTTGAACAAGAAACAAATTAATAATGCTGTTATAAGAGCACGAGCAGGAATTACGCATTATTAATTTGTTACTTGTTCAAGTTTAATGTAATAATTGTTGCTGTTGATATTAAGAATAAATAATTTTTTAGTTGTTTCTTATAATATTAACTTACGACTCAAAAATTGTAGATTTCTTTGAAAATTTGTATTTTTTGTAAAAAAAAAGATACTGGAATTAATCAAAAAACAAAATATCGAGAATTAACTATTCTTTCTAACCATTGGAAAAGAAAACACTTGTCGCATATCCCACAGGGTGTTTAGAATTTACGGTACATATTATGTTTCACTCCACCTGGTATACTAAATTGTCAAATTTATTTTTACAAAAATTCAAAATACTTGCGATAATTTCAATGAAATTCCTAGTGTGCCAAAAAAATCATCTTAATCGGTTGAAAATTAAGAGTTTCTAAATAAAAAATAAGTCAAATTTTAAGAGTCGAGTTAATTTTGTCTATGAGTTTAGGTATTAATTACTGCTATCATTTTCAAAAAAATTTGATGATGTTATTCTCTTCTAGAATTCAGTAGAGGTTTTTATATTTAAATAATTACATAATTAAACATTTTAAAAATTACCTTAGTAACTGATTATAAATAAAAAAACTCAAGACACTTCAATTTATTAATTTAATTCAATAAACATTTTCATAATCTGATTAACAGAAACAGATTGCAAATGGTGGTTACACTGTCTGTCACTTGTCAAATGCGTCATCTATAGTGGTTTTGAAAGATATTTGTTGAAACTAATTTATTATTAAAACATCGAAAGTTTCATCGGAACAACTAAAAACAGGCTGAAATCGGTTCAATGTGATTCCTTAAGAAACAACTTGTAAGGTATGAATATTTGAAATTAATAGGTAATCTTGTTTAACAGGAAATAAAGTTGTTTAGGCAGGTCAAATTAACGGTCATTTGGAAAAAATGATGTCGAAGAATATTTTAAATTTAAGGAGTCGTAGAGTCACAATATTTTAATTTATTAATATAAATGGACAATTTAAGAAGTTTATAATTAATTTTAAAACTGGGAATAATTTCATAATTGTATGCAGCAATGAAATGAAAAACACAGCCAACATATATGAATTACGAATTTATTTAGCAACAACTATCACTTAAGCAAATAAGCAATTTAAGAATGCGATGCCCAAAAACATTCATTGAATGTTTTTGGGAATATCAGTCCAATATAACCACACTTCATACTCATTGCATGTTTTTGAAATATTTACAAGATACATGTTAATACATACAAAGGTGTACTTACTTGTAATAATTGATTAATGTTTACTTTATAAATCCTAAATTTTTTATTTATGGAAATAATTAACGTGGATTTTTTAGATTATCTCTAAAATTTCTGACAACACAGCAAACAGCCGGTAAACGTCATTTGTCATCAACCACTGAAAGTTTATTTCACACACTGTTTTCTAACACCAGAATGTGTAACCAATGAAAAAGTACATCGTGTCAATGTTCAATAGTCGCTTTTAACAAATTAAATTAAATCATACTTATATTAATTAACAAAATACAAATTTATTAGTAGAAATTAATTAATGATTATGATCTACGACTTTTTATAACTTATAGATGAAATATTGTTATTTTATTGAATAGAGATAGCTACTCTAAAAATAATAATGGAAAACTTAGAAAGAGATAGTGATACACTCCAATCTCTGATTGATATGATACAATGGAATATTTTATCAATCAGTATTCGAATTTAAATGTTCTTCCTAAGTGTTATTTTTTAATCTATGCATAGGTGTCTGATTATTCCTATATTTATGGTGTCTGCTTTTTTAAATAGTAGTTATATAATCTGTGTGTGACTGCTCCTTTTATGATAATTATTAAGACCTCAAATGCATTTAAATAAATAAAATAAATTTCAACTAACTTTCAAAACATGTTTTAAAATAATATATTATTCAAGGATCATATAATGGTAGGCTATTATTCATGATGATGAAGTTTACAATGTTGGTCTACAGCTGGTGGCTGATGCTATAAATCATCTAAGTGAATATTTTCTATTATATTTAATTATAAATTCATAATAACTAATGTCTAACTATTCAAACTACCTATAGTCTATTTGTTTAGCAGGCAAAACAAATTACCTAAGTGAAACCAATAACAATAAGGTGCCACAGGGCGGCTCTTTCTAATATAAATGTTTACTCGCATATACTTGTTTATGTAGTTTAATGGTATTTCAGCTTGATCACCTTGTATCTTCATAAATCTGTAACTTTTTGGGTACATTAACAATACAACCATAAAATATAAATGAGGCTCAAACTTTGAAATCTACATTCACGGGCGGAACATTGAATAATTTAATAGTGTAAATGATGTTTGAATATTTAAATATTATACTTATATAGAAAATTTTATAAAAAATTAATCAAATAACTTACCCAACATATTGATATTTATAATTAGTTAGTCATGGTCATCATCACTTGATTCATCATCAGTTTTCAAAGATATAACAAGTGGTTCTATAGTTCCTTCTACCATATTGTCAAGCTCCCAAATCTTTCGTTCCTCTTTTGTAATTTTTGATAATGATTGCAATTAAAGTTGCCGAACATCATCAAGTTTAAATGTTGTATTGTGACAAGTGATAAGCCACATATCATTTCATTTGTACACAAATAAGCTCGATCTGATTCAATTCGCAGTGATATGGTGGCAATTGAAGAACAGTAATTCCACATTCCTCCTTGGCCATTTCATTAATAGCATATTTTTTAAATAAAGATTTATATTGCCTAGCCGACACTAAAAGTTATTTCTTCAACATTCACTGTTAGTAGTAATTCCCTTTTCAATTAACCAGACTTCTGCACACTGTTTTTCCTGTTCGCCATTTAATTTGAATGATAAATGACAATGATAAATATCTCTCAATTTGAGAAATAGGACATGAACGAACGACATAATCGCTTATGCAAGTAAAACACTGACTCATGTTGAAAAAATATACAGCCAAATAGAAAAAGAAACGTTGGCATGCACATGGTCAATTCAATATTTATATATATATATATATATATATATATATATATATATATAAGATCAAAAATGGATCATGCGTGAATTTAACAAAAACAAAGAGCAAACAACAAGTGTTATCATGGGAAAGCACGCAAAATATTTTGCGTGCTTTCCCATGATAACACTTGTTGTTTGCTCTTTATATATATATATATATATATATATATATATATATATATATATATATATATATATATGTGTGTGTGTGTTATTTCCTTGTGTTAGCAATGCACCAAGTCCTCAGGTCTGGCATCAACAAACCTGGTTTGTTAATAGTAAAATATGATAAAGTAGTTGCTTGTGATAATTGTTGTTTAAAATGTCTCATTATATTCTTCCTATTCCATACTACATCTTTTAGCGTAAGATTTCTTAAAATTTTGTATTTTCCACTAAATTAGGTACAAATTTTGACAAATAATAAAATAAACAATTCCTTTGATCTGAAGCAAAAGAATGAATCCTATCTAACTTACGAGGAATATTTTCATGATTTCAAACGAGGCAACTATATGGGATTAAATGATTATTAGCCCAAGTAAACTGGAATTTGTTATTAAATAATATAAACGTAAACGAGGCTGTTGATCATTTTTACAGCATTCTTTATGACGGTATAAATACATTTATTCTTATAAACCATCAAATTTTCCACACTGGTTTAATTCAAAACTTATTTAGTTATTGAAAAAAAGAAAAAAACATAAGCTGTACAAGTTCTCAGGTTACCTTAGATATTACTATCATTTTGCACATCTTCGGGAAGATGTGCAAAACTCAGAAATGATTGTTTTAATGATTATATTCTAAAAACTGAGAACAGTATTTTCTCAAACCCAACTTTCTTTTGGAATCATATCAATAATGAAAAAAACTTTTATAAATTACATTCATCTATGGTTTATAAAGGTAACTTGGGAATGGCAACGATAGTATAGTACATCTTTTTACGGAGCACTTTTCAACTGTTTATTCTACTAAACAAGTTAATCAAATTCCAGAATATACATATATGCGTGATAGCGTAAATGTTAGTTGTTACACTGTTAAATGTTCAGGAAATCATAGAAGCCATTATGAGAGCTCCATGGAAGCTTCATTATGGTCCTGATAGCATACCACTTTATGTATTAAAAAAAATACGTTTTTATTCTTTCTAAAGCCATTCATAGTATTTTCGATTTAAGTTTAAAGCAGGGCATGTTTCCAGATTTTTGAAAACAAAGTTTTCTTGCACCTATCTACAAATCGGGTAAAAGAAATTGTTTGGAAACAAATTTAATTAGTATGTTCCAAACATGAACCTTCATAAAAATTCTTAAACCACCCCTGCAGCACGTACTCTAACGGTTTTTGCTCGCCAAGGAACACGGAGCATATCTAACGACGTCAATTGCGTTTCGTACACTATGCCCCGGGTTCTTTGCCGGCGATTTTTTCAGCGTAAAACAATAGAGAGATGAGTCGAAGTCGAATATCAGATGCTGATGTGTGAGCATCAAAAACATAAAAGTGGTTCCCTCGGCAGTCACCGACAAAAGGGACACATTATCATTTATATTTAGTATGGGTAGTTAGTAACTACTAGTTACAAAATAGTCTCAATTTCTGGTGTAACTATATACCAGTGTACCTATTTAAAAACAAATACAGTTTAATCGCAAAATCAACTTGCACTTTAATTCCATTCAAGAACCAGATTCCTATCGAAATACAAAAGAAAAGTCCTATCGAAGACCTATAGAATTGAAAGGTAAAATCCAATTCTACAGAAATGTCACAAATTATCGAGCTTATTCGTATTCCCTTATCTCTAAAAAGTTGTCTTGAGACACATGACATATAATTAATTCCCAACAACATGGTTTCACATCTGGAAAATCTACTGCCTCCAATCTACTTTGTTATGAAAATTACATTATGACAGCTTTTGAAAATAAACTTCAAGTTGATTCTATATATACGAATTTTACAAAAGCTTTCGACAGAGTTAATCAGGAATTGTTATACAGAGTTATCTCTCAAACAGATTGCAATGTGTTAGATATGCTGGCTCCATTTCATCAGGAATAAATGTGTCATCAGGTGTTCCGCAAGCATCACTTTTTGGACCAATTTTATTCAATTTGTTTATTAATGATGTGGTGGAACTCTTGTCGGACAGCTGTCGCTTGATATTTGCTTAGGATCTCAAGATATTTAAGAAAATTAAAGATTTATGTGATGCTATTATGTTACAGCAAGATCTAAATAATTTAGTTCATTTGTCTTCTTCGAGTACCTTCTCCTATCGAAGATCGGCAACAATTTTGGCGAATTCTTCTCTATCTTGGGCCCTTTTTAGCAAAGTGTTTGAACCCAGGCCTGTCCAATCTCGTATGTTCTTAAGCCAGGAGCATTGCCTTCGTCCTGGTCCACGTCTACCTTCGATCTGACCCTCTATCATGAGCTGTAGAAATTCATATCTATTGTGTCTCATTACATGACCGAGATATGCAGTTTTCCGCTTTTTATGATTTCGATGAGCTCACGTTCTCTGCCCATTCAATTCAAAACATCCAAATTGGTGGTATGAGTAGTCCAAGGTACTCGTAACATTCGCCAATACACCTATTAAGGCTGCTAACTTTTAGCGCCCACGCTTCAACCCCATACAGAAGTGTGGAATATATGTAGCACTTCACAAAATTGTATCTAATTTTTATATCAAGTGACCTATCGCTTAAGAGGCTTCGCATTTTTAAGAAGTTTGCCCTAGCCATTTCAATCCGAGCTCTAATTTCCAAATCAGGATTCAGGTATTTAAATTTAGAGACCCTGTGTCCCATATACGTTTACATGTACTGGTTGATTTGCCGGTTTACCGCCAATATCTTTGTTTTTGGGGTGTGAATTTTCAAGCCTAATAGATCTCCTTCAACTGATATCTTGTTAAGTAGCCACTGTGAGCCCTCAGGACTGTCTGCAATTATAACTGTGTCGTCGGCATATCTTAAATTATTTATCAGGATGAAGTTCACTTTTATGCCATCGTCTGCGCCTTCAAGTGCGTTTTGAAATACAATTTTTGGAGTACATGTTAAAAAGCATAGGGCTCAGCACACATCCTTGTGTGACCCCACGTTTAATTGGTACAGTTTTTGTTTGGGTGTTTTCAAGCTGTACTGTCGCTACCTGGTGTTCATAGAGGTACTGAATGATTTTTAGATCTTGGGAATCTAAACCTTTACTTTCTAGTATGTTCAGCAGCATGCCATGTTTGACACAAATGCTTTAGCATAGTGTATGAAACATAGATATACTTCTTTTCTCTGATTTTGACACTTCTGTAGCAGGACCGATAGCCCAAACAAAGCCTCTCTAGGTCCCAATCCCTCTCTGAAGCCCATCTGCAGTTCACTCAGATCCTCCTATGTATTCTATTATGTAGAACCTTTAGAAACAACTTTAATGTTTGACTCATTAAGCTAATTAGTCGAAACTCATGGCATCTTTTTGTACCTGGTTTTTTAGGAATAGGGACAAATGTAGATTTTAGCCAACCTTGAGGAATGTATCCATTGTTATAGATGGTATAAGTTTCAGGAGTTCTGGACAAATGTTGTCTGGTCCAGGTGCTTTACCGTTTTTTATTCCCTTCAAAGCCTTCTCTATTTCTGCAGTCATTATATTTGGTCCCATTTCTGTTTGACGTTGGTGACGAAAGGGGTGAACTTTGTCGTCGAAAAGATCAGAAATATAATTTGTCCACACTTCTTGCAGTTCTTGTGTGTCTAAGACTGTCTTGTTGCCTTGATTTGCAATTTTTGTATATGCTGGGGATTTACGGTTTCCTATAATTTCCTTAACTCTTTTGTAGATGTTAAATAGATCATGCTTTTGGTACATCTCCTTTATTTCCTTACTTCTCTTCATCATCCATGTTTCTTTGGCCTGTCTAATTTTAGTCCTGACAAGTGCTTGAGTTTCTTTATATTTTCCTTTTTGCGTGTTTTTGAGTTTCCGCCGTTGGTCCATTAAATCTAATATCTCTTGAGTCATCCATTCTTTATGCCGTTTCATGGTGTTTACAGTTGTTATATATTCTTGCGTGTCTAAAATGGCATTTTTAAGCTGACTCTAGATGTGCTCTATTCTTTCCTCAATTGTATTTTCAGGCTCTATGATTTTTTGGGCTTTGCTCAGTTGTTTGTTGAGTTTATCAGAGATGATTTGCTTCTTTGCCTCGTCTTTTAGGGCTGCCGTGTTGGGTTTTCTTATGACTTTCTTGTTAAGTTTTTTCAAATGAATTTGCATTTGAGCTACTACGGGATTGTGATCTGACTCCACATCCGCACCAGGGTAAGTTTTCACACTGCGGATGCCATTTATGTATCTTTTTGGTACTATGATATAGTCAATTTGGTTTCTAATTGGATGGTCTGGTGTGTCTTGGGGAGATCTCCATGTAGAGAGGCGTCTTGGGGATAGTTTGAACCACGTGCTGGAGATTAACATTTTCTCTTCTTGGCTGAATTGAACTAATGTATCGCCTCTTTTATTTCTTATTCCTAGTCCATGTTCCCCGACAGTGTCATCGCATCTTCCCTTGCCTACTTTTGCGTTAAAGTCTCCTAGTATGAGGGCGGTTTCATCCTTTCTGGTTTGGGACAGCAGTTGTTTTATTTCCGAGTAGAAATATGTATTCTCTGATTCTGGTTTATCAGCTGTTGGAGCATGTGCTTGAATGATATTTAAATTTTTCGGTTTTGCACTTATTCCCATGATATTTATTTCCAACCTGCACATTTCTTGATGTATGCTGTGCATTTTTCCCGGCATGAACCTGCTTTTCACATTCCATGTGCCTATTTTCATTGGCTTTCTACAATTAATTTGAGTTATTTTTGTGTTTGTCCTTGTGGGGATTCTTAGCACCCCTTGACCATTTAAGGTCTGCCACGGACTAGGGGCCATTGCTTTGTTCCTTACTGTGATAATTGTTTTTCTTGAGAAAAATATAGTGCGGTAGTTTCTCCTTGCTTTCCGCACCGCTGTACAAACGCCATTCTGTAGATTCCACTCCGCTATATGCTGTCTGGTTCATGGCCGTAAAAGTTTCTCAAACTATCGTCCATGGTCAGTTTTGTGCAGCCAGCTGCCGCTACACAATTTTTCACCATATCTGGTTACCCTTACCTAGTTTGGCCTGCAGGTCAATGCAGTTGCCGGGGTGTGGCACGTGGAGCCATAAGTAAGAGCTGACTGCCCTGTGAGGACCAGTTATCCGAACCCTCCTCCAGTATATGACTCTAGGAGCGACTATTCATTCATTCATTTAGTTCATTGGTGTAATATTAATATGCTGAAATTGAATCAAAACAAATGCTACCAAATTACACTTTTAATTACAGCATTAAAAATAAAAATCCGATTGTAACCAATGGTATAAGAGATCTTGGTGTTAAGTTCGATTCTTAAATAACATTTAAACAACACATATTGGAAATAAAACGCTAGGCTTTATTATTAGAACATCTAGATATTTATCAGCAGAGGTCTTAAAATTATTATATTGTTCATTAGTCCGTAACAACTTAGAGTATAATTCAGTAGTTTGGGCTCCACATTTTAATACCGATTCACATTAAATAGAAAGGGTCCAAAATAGATTTTTAAGACAGTGTGCCTTTAAATTGGGAATTCGGGTGAGTGATTTTCACATCAATGAGATGCTGACTCGTTTAAATATTCAGTCCTTAAAAAATCGAAGAATAGAAATTGATTTGTGTTTTTTACATAAACTACTTAGTATTCACATTATTTGTCCTGACTTACTAGCTCTAATAGAATTTAACGTAAGCGACAGAAAAACCCGCAACGCTGAATTGTTTCATATTCCGTTTCGCCTGACAAACTTTGGCAGGAATAAACCTATAACTAGACTGTTAAGAACTGCCAACAAATATCAACACAATCTCGATATTTTCAGGGGCATTAACTTCACATAAGCATTCAATAAGCAATCTTTTTAGATGTGAATTTCTTTACCTTGTACAACTTTTTAAATTTTATATTTTTGGTATATTCATGTAAATCCATATTTAATTATGAATGTTAAGAATAGTATTATTATATTATTATAAATTAGTTTATCCGTTAAATAAATAATTTATCATTCCCAAAAGACTTCTGAAGGGTTCTCTGGTTGTCTCATGTTTAAAATACAATTTATTTTGTCGGGATCTGGTTGTACTCCTTTGCTTGAAAATAAATATCCAATTTTTTTTATTTTATAAACACTAAACCCCCATTTTAAGGGGGTTATTGTGAGTAAATCCGGAAGTTTTTCTTCTCCAATTGTTTGAATTAATTAGAAAGATAAAGAACTATTTTTTTTGTAAATTACCATACATTTTATACTTGCTCATGAATTTTGGCATTCATTTTTTATTTCAGATATGTACATTGCTTCAGTATCAACAACTATTAAATTTCACGAATTTCCTAATGGGAATGTTATTTACAATTATCAACCTGGAAAGTTGGAAGGGCCTGTCAGAAGTGTATCATGGAGTAGAGATGGCAATTGGTTAGTAGTTGTTCCACATTCGGGCCAAACTGAAATTGTTGGTACTAAAGATCAGCTTAAACTATTGAAAACAATTCATGAAGTAGATGAGCCAACTGCAGCCTGTTTTCAAAATACTACAAAAAAGAATGTTGGTATTGGAACCAAAAGTGGTTTAGTCTTAATTTATGATATCAAATCGAGAAATGTTAAAAAGCGGTTTCCCAGGGCGTCTACGCAAATTACTCATGTGGCTTTTACCGCCAAAGACAGCCATTGTATTGCTGGTTGTAAAAATGGAGAAGTTTTAGTTTATAACAATGTTACAAATAGCCCACCTTCAAATCTTCGTGTTCCAAAATCCAATTCTATAACGTGTCTAAAAACAAATCTAATGAAAAGGAATTTGGTATTAGGAGGTAGTAATGAAGGTATAGTCGTCGTTTGGGATATCAATATTAATAGAAGTAAATTTTGTACAGAAGCACATAAAGCTCCTGTCAATGCAATAGCCATATCACCTGTGAACATAGATTTAATAGTTACAGCAGGTGCTGATAGACAGTTTTGTTTTTATGATATAGCTGACAATAAATGCATAGCAAATATATCTGTAGAAAATTGTATTACTGCCGTGGACTTTTCTCCTGATGGAACTCATTTTGTGATGGGTTCCCAAAATGGTAGAGTATATGTCTATGACTCAAGAAACATTCAACAACCTGTTAATTCGTTCCTTGCTCATACGAGTGCAGTAAGGCATATAGCGTTTCAAAACGGACACGAACCTAGCAATTCAAGTGTTTGTAGTTTGTCAAAATCTTTCGATAATGGGGGGGTCACGCAGGAAGAAAAGAGACGAAGTAAATCTGTTAGAACAAGTGACTTCTTTGGAATGCATGTACATACTGTAGATGCAGGTTCGGATGCAAAATCTAATGTTTCGTTAGAAGGTATAGAAGGTGAAGATTCTTTCATAGCAGCTCTTGGTTTAGATAAAGACAACACAGCGGAATCTCTAAATAATGATGTTTTTGTGAAAGACACTAGTAGTAAATTACCAAATACCCATGATATAGACATTCCTTCTTCTATTTCTCTTCAGTTAAGTAAACGAGAAGCTGGAGATTTTAAAGTGAAACAGTTTTCTTCCACTCCCAAATTTCATATTCACAATTTGTCTGAGTTATCGCCAAGTCCCAATGTTATGTTAAAATCAACTACTAATGTAACGAATTCCGGTGAAATCAAGACTTTAGTTAAGGAATGTTTCAGTGAGGAATTTAAAACTGTTATTGATGATCTGAAAAACGATATTAAGTATGAATCTACCCATGCTACACACCAGATGAGGACAATGTTCTTGGAAATGCATATGGCAATGGTTAAAATGGCATTGAAATTAGAGAATTTTGCCAATAGAGTGAGAGACGAGCTACATCCTACTTCTAATTATGAAAATACTTTAATCGAAGAAATTGAGAGGTTAAGGAAAAGAAACGACTTTTTAGAAGAACAAATGAAGAATTTAACAGTTGGTAAAAGTGTAAACGGAGAGTGATATTTTTTGCATACGTAATCAAAGGAAAATATATTTTTGTAATATTTAATGTTTTTGGGATAGTTTTATACAAATAAATGTGATTACTTTTTTAAACAGATTTTTGTGCTTCCATTTAATAGTAATTATGCCGCCATTCTCGACGGCAACGCGCTAGATGCGAACTTAAATCAGTGTGCAGTTTATCGACTTGGGTGATTTATCATCTTTCGTGTTTTGTTCGCGTTTGATAATTAAAATAACTTTTGTCTTCCGCCTATATTATTTTTGTTTAATTTAACACATTTTTTCGACATTTTATGCAACCGCCGCGTAAGTTACTCATGATTTATTTCACGACTCAAGTGCTTTTCATACAATTAACCATAAGCTTTTGTATAGTATTCTTCCTTATGTGTGATTTTCCAATCTTGTTATTCAGTTTTTTGAAAATTATTTGGCTTGCATTTTCAATTTAGTGAAACTAACGTAAAAATATCCTGTGGGATACCTGCAGGCTCTGTAAGGCAAACTTTGTTTGGTATATGGTGTACTTAATTCAAAATATTTGTTAATTCTATTATTATTCAACAAATACGTTACGTGCCGTAGACGACTAGCGTAATCATCCATGAGTCATTAAGGTAGAAGCACTAGTAATTGACAGTAGAAGATTGCTATTTTTTGGAGCAGTACAGAGAATTTTTAATCAGAACGAAAAAACTAAATACCAAGACAAAATATATTTTTAAGAACAATGACATTTATTTAAACAAAAATAAAAAGTAGAGATCAATAACAAAAAAAGTATAAAAAATGTGCTTCGACGTTTCAGTTTTTGACATTCACAATAGTTATTTGTAAAACAAGTGTCACAATGACAGCTTACTAGAGCCAGTACAACGGGTGCTATGGTACTTAAAGTACCAAATTTTAGTCATTTTTGGAAAAATTTCAGTTTGTTAGCACGATACAGCCTCTAGAGTGTCTTCAAGTGATCAATTTTATGATTGGATATTGTTTAGGACGTCATATAGATGAACCTTATTGACTTTCAGTTCA
This sequence comes from Galeruca laticollis, assembly GCA_963921935.1. Taxonomy (NCBI): domain Eukaryota; kingdom Metazoa; phylum Arthropoda; class Insecta; order Coleoptera; family Chrysomelidae; genus Galeruca; species Galeruca laticollis. The sequence goes on from OY998177.1 coordinate 176,610,828, forward strand.
TTGGAGCTAGTATAACTGGTAATATGGCATTGCAAGTGCCACATTTTTGGAGAAATTTCGGGTTGTTAGCACGATACAGCCTCCGAAATGAATACAAATGACCAATATTATAATTGGATATTTTTCAGTGTGTATCACAGATGACCATATTGATTTTCAGCTCATTAGAGCGAGTACAACGGGTCCTATAAATCCATATATACTATATTTTTGGAGAAAGTTCGGTTTGTTAGTAGGATACAGGCTCCGAAGTGTACCTATATAAGTGACAATTTTATAACAGGATATTGTTCAGAGTGTCTAACAGATGTGGAAAAGTTTCTATCTTTAAAACCGTTTATTTATTAAACAGAACGCATTCTGTTAAACTTAATTTGTCGGTTTAGAAAGTTAATTTAACGAGACGCTTAGGCTTAACAAATATTGTGAAAAATATGCTTTATCATTTCTTTATACATAGTTTAAGTTTGTTTTTGAAGAACAGTTTATTACTAAAAATAACATGCTATTGTTTAATCAAATGATTTTTATTTTCTTATATTGATAGTGGAATTCATTATGTGTAAATATGTATTTAAGTAGCAGTATGTGTAGGATAGGGTAGATATTAAAACCAATACAGTAATATAGATTATATATTTAGAATACCAGATTACAGAAGGAAAAAATTCAATATACATGATGGTATAAAATTACAATAATGTTGGTGTTTAAATGTACAATTTGTATAATTTCCATGATATAATATAACAGTTACACTCTTCCAGATTCTTAATTCAATATTTTACACCTAGAGAAAATATTTTAATGTCTGCAACATAATGTGTAGAAATGATCAATATATATTAAATAATAATACCTGACATTTACAACTGTATAGGACAGGTAGATAAGTAAAATAGTCATCTATTACTTTATTTATAATTGTACAATATTTCTTGTGGCACTAGATTAATTTTTTGTGATGGCTTCTAAAGGTGGACTTGTTTGCTTATGTTGTAGATGTAGATGTTCCTCCAAAACTAGACAAGGATGATGTATAGGTAAACCAAACCAAAATGTATACTTGTCAAACCCATATTAAATGTACTGTTTGTTACTTTTTAGAGCTAAAATGTGGTTAAAAGCAGCCAATAGAGAGGATTTTGTTCAGAGACGTTTACTTTCGTAGTGTGCCAAAAGTCATGCTTTGTGTTGAAGTCGAAGGAGATTGTAAAGGTACAGGTCGTAACTCAGTACTTCCCCCTAACGTCCATTTTAAAAGGTTGATTATCTGAAAAGAAAACACAGGAAGTCTATATTAATGGACACAGAAGTGTATGAGTAGGTTTTATTATAGACAATGTGTTGTTTTATTCATCCGACACTTTAATTTTCTAGTATCTCTTACACATTAATAGCATATCAGAGACTGATAGTTAATACTGCCACAAAGTGAACATGAGATAAATAAAAAAACATTTCTCTATCATAACAAAATCATAAAAAATACTCTTTTATAACAAAACCAAGATTCTTTTAAGTGAGACACAGGTAGGCTGAACATTGTAGGTGAGACTTTTGTCTAGTTAAAGTCACAGTTGCAAACACTTAATTTTTTACTAACTTATCTAGTTATGAGAAAGCCATCCATTTTGATGTATATTGACTTACAGAGGTGAATCTAAATAATAATTATATTTACCAAGCAGTGGAGAAGCATCACGGTCACTAATATGTATTGCAGAGGCCTGATATGAATGTCCCTGTTGCTGTAATGGTGTGGTATCTGCAATTATAAAAGTAATTGTAGTAATCATTCCCTTACACAAATTCCATGAAGGTATTAATTCATCCTGTCAGAAAGTAATAATTAATCCTGTGGCCAGGTGACAAAAAATAAATATCAATAACAGCTAATTGTAATGTCTACTTAAATTTAATATTTACCAGACTGAATAACTATTTTTGTTGGTGGATGATTCAATAAAATATGACCCTTGCATTTTAACCATGGAAATATGGCAGGGACAGCTAGCTGAAACAAATGCTTGGAATATCCTTTAGAAACCATTTTTTTCTCAAAGTAAAGTTCACACAACCTATAAATTCTTTTGTAAAGCATCAGGGCGCGTATTCTGTATCGTCTCGTAGAAAGAAATTTCTTTCTATGAGTATAGAGAGGAAATTTCTTTCTATTTCGTGAACCTATTCTGTACGATTCTTTCTATATCAATTCGGTAATGCTCGGCTATAGAGAACTGATAATTATTGGATGTAAAAACATTGACCTGTTTTTAGGGGAATTTGGGATATCTCTTGATTAAGTCGGCAACAATAGCAACATTTGTTTGTTTATTTCTCAGGAGGATAATAATAGTTACGAGAATTATTTCATATTTCATTGTGGGAGTCAATTATTATTATAACTGCTATTATAGTGTGTGGTGTAGATATTATAAACTATAGCATGGCATATTATCTGTTGTTAGTTTTCGTTTTTTAATCTCTATTGCGAGTACATTATAAAGTTTGGAAACAATTCAGTTGCTACAAGTAGAAGATGAAGTAGGTACGACAAAACCAATTACGTTTAGAGAGAAGAATTTATTAATCCTTAAAATCGCCAATGTTAAATATATTGAACTTCTTAAGAATTGGATTAATGACAAAAATTAAGAAGTTTAGTATTTAATTTTACACATTGTTCAACACAGAAATATTTCACATTTACAGGTAACACCGTAAATGGCCATAAATACGTATTATTTAGGTACCCTTTGCAGTTGTTTACATATTAAATTGCAATAATATTAATAATACGTAATTATCCAAAAATTATTTTTCCAGCATATATAAACTTGTATATATAAACCACAAAACACCCTAATCATAACATAACTATATGCACCTTTCCTTTGAAAAATGTAAACATGCCAACAAAGATAAATCTAAATGATTGTGTGTTAAAAAGAGACAGGTATCATAGAAAGACCTAAAATGGTCTTTCTATATCTTTCTACCGAACGAAGCGTTCGTGAAGCACGACCACTGCCGATGTTGCTTACAGAATAAGGTAAAGTGGTATAGAGAATTTATAGAAAGAAATTTCCTCTCTATGGCGATACAGAATACGCGCTCTGTAGTCTTTCCAAACAAATCTCTATGGTTACAAGCTTCTAACCATAACTGTACCCTAAAAAGTAAATAAAGGTAGGTATATTTTTATATTATCACATATCTATAAAAGAAATCAACTATTAATTTATATTGAATATTATGTATTATTATTCAACATATTTTTTGCAGAATAGGGCTCGTCAGCAGAAAGCTTATTGTAGTACATATTATCATTACATGTTATTAAAGGTAGAGGGACAGATCAACCTTAACAAACAAAAACATAGAATTACACAACTTACAATGCATAGGTACATGTAAAATATTGAAAAATGAATATATACCTATAATACATTACATATAGAAACAATTTCTCTTACCTTACAGGGTCTTTGGGAAAAGTTATCTTTTCTCCGGTTGTTGAGTGACATCCACGAACTTCACAGCTTATTCTTCCCATCATAAATACAGTAATTTCTCACTAAGAGTGCCACTAGTTACTTTTACTAAACGGTATTGTTCAAAATCAAAGTAAATAGACAAATAAAAAGCATATTTTTGTTTAATAACAAAGAATGACATTGACGTAAAACACATATGAAACAATAGGGCTTTTCGGAAACGGTAATCTTAGATCAGATAGATCACTTATCAGCTGATTGTGGATTCTAACCCTGAACGAGATTTTTATCAGTTTCCGAACGACGCGTTCTGTTTTGTGTGGAAATGTCAAATTTAATACTTAACAAAAACTTTTTATCTTTAGAGGTATTCAAGCGAGACATTTGGTCGCGTTCATCCGCACACACGATACCTGATCGATCAGGTAGCGATCCCGAGATGCGTGCATGAACGGTTTATTTTACTATGATCGCTCACTGATCGGACGCCATTTAAAAGATCACTTTTATTTTACGATCCGCTCCTGATCATAGCGCTCACCCCACGTGACCCACGTGTTTTGTTTGAAAGTTTTGAGTATAGTAGTTGATTTTTGATTTATTTAACGTTATTGTGTAGTTTGAAGTAGAATTTAATATTAAATATATTTAGTATTGTATATTATAATCTTAGTTTAGTAAAAGTAGTGTAGAAATAGTTATATTGAAATTACTGCCTTGTGTTATATTTTAATTTATTGTATTGTTTTCCTGTAGTTTTTGAAATATTTTAAATTAATAAATCTAGTTGAGTACCTATCATCTTGTGTAGTATAGTAGAGAACCCATAAAAAAATTACTGTAAGTAGAGTAGTGTAATTTCTTTGTTAGGTTATAATTATAGTAAGTAAATAGTTTAACTTTGAGTCATGAGTATAAAATTAGTTGAGGGGTGCATCAGTTATGTGTTGATGAAGCGGGATTAATGGAAATGGATGAATACTTATGACTTAGATCAACAATTAAAATCATATTTCTGAAAAACAAAGTAAACAGTAGAACAAAATCAAAAGATAAAAAAACTACCGAACCAAATTTCTTGAATACATAAACATAAACAAACGAATGACAAAGACATATATCGATGTCACTTTAAATTGCCGGTTCATTCGTGCTAGATGAGCGCTACTTTCGGAGCGATCTTTAACTGGTGTGGATGAACGCAACCATTGGGTGCGTTCATCCGAGACACCGATCCCTGAGCGCTCAGGTAGCGATCTTTAAAATTTTTATGAACGCGGCACTTCCCCTACTTTGCTACTTGAGCTATGGAGGGTATAAACTAAGGAGGACCAACTCAGTGCATGAAAAAGTGTCCGCTGACAGGGAGCAAATTAAGGTGGCGCCATAGTAGCAAGTGGAAAAACAGCGCCATAAATTATTAGAGTAGGATACTAAATTAAAATGGAAATAAAGACTTCCGCTTTGTTACCGCGCCTTTTTTAATAGATTTCAGAAAATCTAATATCTGTACATAGTGATTCGAAAATATTTTTAAAAATTTAATGAATTCAAAAAAAAATTATTGTAATATAAAAGTTTCCAATAATTTAGGCACACAATGGGCTAGTTTCATGGGTATGAATTAACAAGTGAAATCATATCAGACGGATTAAAAATATCATATTTTCTATTATAACGATATTTATCTCCAATAGTTATAAATATCTTCGAAAATTAGATTTAAATAAACCGCTGTAAGTTGACCAATGACAGAAGCCCTTGTTGTCAGATTGGAAAGTACGTTCTGTTGACAAATCCTACTTGACTATCCAAGTTGATTAATACAAAGTGAAAGTCGACTAGAAGAATTTGACAATTGACATCAATATCTACAACTAACCTGAAACAGACTTCATCCTCGCCGACTTTTTAGTTGTTTGTTATATTATTTTATAGTAGAAAATGTGCTTCTGTTTGTTTGCCTTTTAAAAGATATCGTTAAAATGGATCCAGGTTTCACCGTTGCTAATTCGACAAATCTTCCTCAAGTGGATGTGGACATGGTGTCTGTCACTCGAACTCCCCTAAACAGAAGAAGAGTAAGCGATCCGGTACTAAATCGAGTTTGGAACTTTGAGGTAACGCAATTTGTGTATGTGTATGTTACATGACACGTTTTCCAAACAACTCAACCTACGTGGAGAACATTTAATTTTCATTATACATACATTTTACGTTACATTTTCTATTTTGAAAGCATCATCACTGCAGTTTAAAATATATATTTCCAAATTTCTTTAACTACGAGAGAGTTACCTTTTTTAATAAGAGGCACCCAATTAGGAGAACATTATTTGAAAGAATACGTTTTGACAGTACTTTGCGTTTCTGTTTAACGGGTGTTAAAGAAAAAAGATAACTAGTCTACTTATAAAGTTTTCCCTCGTGACAACAGCGCAAAATATCTTTGATTGCCATTGGCTCTAGCCTACCACAGTCTACCACAAGAATTCAAATTTCAATCTTTTTTTCCATTTTTATTTTAAATCGTAGAGTGGCGTTATTAGTCGCAAATTCTTAGTTCAGACCTAATATATCTTGTGACATTATCATTGAATTTCATGAAACGAGCCCATTGTGTGCTGAAAAGGGGTCACAGGAATTTTATAAGTGAACAAAAAAATTTTTTTTAAATAATATTCATTTTATATAAAATTCTTTCTTTAATATAACATTGTTTAAATATAATATTTCTTTAACATAGACTTCCTTTTAAAATAATAATCACTGAACAAAGCTTTCCCATTTTTTTCCTCTTTGAATGTACAACAACAAATTCGTAATAATAATAAAAAATGTATCTACTAAAGTTTATAAAAATCGAATCACTATCCACGTTAGTTCAGCAGTTTTATAGGTTCTATTTACTAATCAACACTTGACTACGTAAATAGTTGACGTTTTATAAACTGCAATATGCTCAACTACACTAGTCATCAGAGACATTAAATTTTCCAACTCAGCGCACTTCACTCCGTTTACAACTGCTAATTTCATGTCCTTTCCACTCGCTACGCTAGCGTTATTGTGGTCGGTTATTGAACTGTAATTTGCTGCTTACAGCTGGACACTTTTTCAACTTGTCCCCTATACAAGACGGTCCTCCTTAACGGTTAAAATGTCTTTATTATATGTTTATGACACCCCATTTACAACATCATAGAGAATACATTATATAATGATAAAAAAATACATCATACAATGGGTACCGATCTTCTGGTCATTTTCTATCTTGTTGTGTACGTCTTCTAAGTGTTTCCTGGCAACTTACTACATAGCATAATCCATAAGTTTTAACTATCTACAACAACTCTGCCCCTTGGAATGTTTTTGGCTCCTAGAATATTTCGGTTAGGTTATCCCTGAAAAGTAGCTAAAAAACAGGGTTTCAAAAGTGATATGGGGTTTAGTTTTCGAGGTGGCAACATGTCTGACGTTGAATTTGATTGATTTTATTGAATTGATTTCACATTATGTATGATATAGGTTTGGAGTGCAACAACCTTGTTATGTAATTAGCGAGCCATGCAGAAGCCTACACCCACTGTCGCGGAGATGTCTCCTGCGCGATTTGCGTCTATGAGGTTCTTACGAAGATCCTTTGGCAGACAGTAGTTATCAAAATTTGTTGAGATTTTTGTGATGAAGTCTTTGACAGTGGGTATATTGGCTTTGTTATGTAACCAAGTATTTCGGGGTAATCTGGGATAACAATTGTGTTTGATTGCCATCCTAAGACACTTATTTTGTACCACTTGTAGGGAGTGGAAATTATGTTTCGTTCCATTGTAGTACACTGGTGATGCATATGTAAGTATAGGTCTGATTATGTATGTGTATGTGAGAATTTTGTTATGACTTGTTAAGTTACTGTGGGTACAAATGAGTGGATAGAGTTTGCTCATTGCAATCTTAGCTTTGCGCACCTGTTGCACAATATGAGCGTTTGCATTTGTGTTCGGTTGAATGGTGTACCCTAAATATTTTAAGGTTTTACTAGGCTCAATAATGTGCCCATTCACACAAAGCTGAAATTGCAGAGACGTGTTTTTTTTAGTTAATCTCCTGAGTAATAAATACTCTGTTTACGGTCCTCCTTACTTCTACCCTCCATAACTTGAGCGGTCGCCATTTTATAGATCATATTTATTTTTGCTCAGTCGATCAAGTATGGGTGATCATAAGACAAGTAGTGGGAATTTTGAATTTAAATTGCGAGCAAGTTGTTGATACAGGAGAGTTTTTTAGATTGGAAAGTGTGGCTTTAGATAAAAATGTTCATGGACTATTAACAATTGATACCGGTGTGGTAGAGCAAGACGAGGAAGGCGGTATAGCCAGTTTGGCAATTAAAACTCATAAATTATTGCATTTTAAGAATCTCATAAGTATATTATTTTTAAAATGAGTCACTTCAAATGCCTGTCTCATCATTCTAAAAGGTTCTTTGAATAAAAATCGTCAAATCTGTGGACTGATTTTTCAACAAAATTTGCATTACTTGGTCTTCTTTCCCTCAATCTACTCTTCTTTCCCTCAATCTACCTTCTAACATATTTCCTGGAATAGGATTAACAATATTTTCAACCATTGTATTTACTGCGTTCAAGTTGAAATTATCATCTGCCTTGCAAACAGATTTGCATCTATTCCTTCAGCTATAGTTTTTATTTTTATTCACATAAAAACAATACAAATTGAGAAGTAATAACAATGAATTGTATTCTTTGGTAATAACGGAATAAACAAGCAAGAAACCATAGAGAATTTGTCTATGCAAGAAACTGAAAAATAATCAACAAATGACATAAATAATATGCGCACGCAAGTGGTGATCCCAAAAATCCCAAGAAATAGCCGTTCATCAGAATCAAAGAGCGATCAAGTAAAATATGGTGGGGATTAGGTGTAGCCCTACTTTCAGAGCGATCCCAAAAATTTTCAGATGAACGCAGCCACGTCACGCGACGAAAATATTCCCGCCAACATCGCGTTTCTGGAAATTATGTTTGTTGCTTTTTATGATCACTAAGTGATGACACTAGGTGTATATATTTAAAACTACATCAATTTTGTGAAGAGACAAAGCTTAATACATTAACAAGGATATGTACTATACTTTTTAATATGACTATTAAATAATAAAAACGAGTTATGGAATAAATTTATTTCATTTATATTACCTACCCTAGTTGCCAAATATATTTAGTCACGGCTTGATTAAAAAAAATGATTTCCTCTGGTTCCAATTTAAAGGCTTTTTCTGGGTTGATAACTTTCACATTTGCGTTTTTGAAATGCTGTTGGAATACTTCTCAATGTTTATATTGTGATTTTGAGTATCGTATATTGCGACCACAATTCCTTACAATAGGCCAGCAACACATTCTCTAAGAAAGAAATTGCCTTTTTTAAGTTATAGCAATTCACTATTTCGTACTTTTTCTTGGATTTTTCCAAAGCAGCCTTTGCTATAGCTGCAATATCAGGAGTCGTACAGTTTACAAAACCATTGTCAGTTAAATCTTCAAATTCGATTTTTCCTTGTAATTTATAACAAAATGACTCCGCACAATTTGAATAACAGTACTGTCGAAACTTCTGATTGGCTCCTAAATAGTTTAGTTATGACACTAGGTTGTAGGTTGAAAACAGATATTGCTTATTATCACGTGATAAAAGTAGGCGTGGCTTTCAGCCCGGTGGGCACCTAAATCCACACAGTCATTGTTTGACAATTATTATTGCAGAACGAAGTGGTTATACTTCTGTTTTACTTTCGTTTGAAGCAAGAATTTTGTTTAAGCAGTCTTAATATGTGTTGTATATTAAAGAATGGTTTTACCCACAAAGTAAGTTTTTATTAACAAAAGAAACAACACAAACAAAACATAGTAAAAGTAGAATTGTCAAACCTGTCAACGATATTAACAGAAACAAGGCTGCCAATAGTAGAAAAATTCTACACATCATTTTCACCCCCTATTCAAAAACAAGAAAATCACAGTTAATATCAGACAAAATACATTGAACAAATATAAAATTACATATAGTACTAAAGGTCATTTAGTTTCATAGCCTTTAAAATAAGAGGGAGATTTTCTAACACGAGGTATTGGGTATCAAAGTTACAGCAGGTAGAGCAGAGTTTTCATTATCCTGGACTGAGGTTCCACAAAATAGGAGGAGTGGCTTCCCACGGAGTATTTCCTTCTAATACAGGTAAAAGTTAATTGAGCCAGCAACGTATATGGCGCTAGGGGGCCAACAGTCGAAGAGAAGCCGTTGATTCCGATCCATCCTTTCTTCGAATTAGTGCGTAGTGAGGATTGGCTTCCCAGAATTCGACTTCTTCCACATGATATTCATATTTGCTGTGCCTTAATTTCTCTTGGCAAATACGGGACCATGATAGAAGAGTAACACCGTTGGCGGTTTGTCGATGATGAGTGAAAAATCTTTCATGTGGTGTACAATTTGTAGCGGTACACAGTAAGAATCGAAAGGCATTCTTGCAGTACAACTTCCCAATCTTCAGTTCTCAAACCTCGAGGTTTTAAGGCCCGTCTAATGGTTTTCCAAAAAGTACCATTCAGACGCTCTTATTTCCCGTTACCCTGAGGTTTATATGGTGAAGTTTGGCTTGTAGCAACCCCATTTGCATTTAGAAAAGGCTTAAACTCTTCGGGCATGAGGGAAGCAGCAGAGACATCATGACATGCATATGCAAAGGGGAAGCGGGAAAATTCGTCAATGAATATGAGGAGGTAGAAGTTGCATGTCTTGGATGGGATTGGTCCTTTAAAGTCTATATTAATTCGCTCAAATGGCGATGTAGCCTTCACAAGAATGCCCGAGGTTTTTAGAAATCTAGACTTTGCTTCAGCACAAACTGGACAGTTGAAGTCATTTTTCTGACATCCTCAAGCGATTATGGCAGATTCTTCTCTTGAGCCAATGGCACATGCGAGTTACCTGGGTGGCACAATTATTGATGGCATTGAACAAGTTCGGTAATTCCAGCCGTGTTACAGATCTGAAATATTGTGTCTGCTTTTGTATTCTCTTCGCCTGCGCAATAGGTTATGTCATACATAAAGGAGCTAATTCCAACCTCCATCTTGATATTTTCTCGTTTTTAATTTTACTTGCATGCTTTCGGTGGACAATGAAAGAAAGGGCTTCTTGATCTGTGATAAGCTGGAAATATTTCCCAAGTAGGAAATACCTCCAGTGTCTCAAGGATTCAACGATTGCTGTAGCCTCCTTTTCAATCAGTAGATGTCCGCTTATTTCAGATTTGGTTAGGGAACGGAAAAATAATGCAACTGGACGGCCATCTTAGCTTACAGTGGCAGCCAAGGCAGATCGAGAAGCGTCAGTTTCCACTACTAGAGGGTAGTATCCATTAACAGTTTGTGGCAGCGGAATTAGCAATTTCCCTTTTCAGATTTTCAAACTCGGTAAAGGCTCCAGAATCCAGTGGAAATTGACTACAATCGATTAGCTTCCCGATTTTGTCTGAAAATGAGTGAGATCCATTTCGAATAATGGACGAAAAATCTCAGTGCTCGTTTTAACAAATGTGAATCGTGTAGGAGTGGCATATTCAATAATAAAGCGAGGCGAGAAGAATCCTGTTTGATTGAGTTATGGGAGACTAGGTGCCCAAGGAGATTTATCGATGTTAGATCAAATTTACTTATGCCTTTGTTAACTGCGATCCCCAGCTAATCAAGTGCCGCCATCAGCTTGTTGAGGTTACAGTCATGGTCAGACTTTTCAATGCTGCAATCCGTAATATCATCGAGGTAAGTGTATACACCAGTGAGGTGCTTATCAGATATGATCTGGCCAATCATGCGCTGGAAACAGGCGACTGCATTGGTCACACCAATTGTGATTTGATATATCTTGCACTTACCTTCAAAAGCGGTGAATTTATCTTCCTCACAGATTGGTATTTGGTGGTAAGCATTTTTAAGATAGATTGCACGGAAATGCTTGAAAACTAACAACTTTTCGAACAAGTTCATCTATATTAGGTAGGGGGTAAGCAACCGTCAGGAGAGTGGACTTATTTAATAATAATAAGCTGTACGTTTCCGAAGAAATTGAAGCTGTTCATGAGAACGCAATAATCCGTTCATTGTGGTGGATTAGTCCACACTGTCATCCTCTTTCCCCCTTTTATAGGTCCTGGTTTGTTTTTGCTTTTGTAATAACTTTTCTCCATTCTGTTCCATTTGCTATTAGTCGTGTCCAGTTTTTTACTTTAATTTTCTTGAGCTATGATTCAACTTGCTCTTTACATCTTAACTTTGGTCGCCCTTTCGATCTTCTATTAAGTGACATACAGTCAGTTATTCTTCTTTGTGGTGACGCTTTTTCTTTCCTGTATATGTGTCCATACCATCTAATTCTTTGCGATTTGTAAAATCTTACTATGTTTTCTGTATATAGTATGTCTTCAATTTCCTGGTTCGTTAGAGGTCTTCTTTCGTCATTTTATTCTCTATTATGTCCAATAATTGTTCTGATAATTCGTCTTTCAAAAATTCTGTTGTTATTTTCCTTCTGTACTAAACTCGATGTTTCTGCGGCGTAGGTTACGATCGGTCGTATAATTGTTTTATATATCTGTATTCCTGCGTTACCTTCTTGTCTTTTTGTCTTGAGTTTTTTTTTATTAGCATAGTATTATACCCTTGTATTCGGTGCTTAATGTGTAATCGTTCATTTCTTCTGTGTACTATAAATTCCAAGTACTTGTATAGTTATCGATTCTTAGTTCTGTCAAACTGTTATGTTTTCTGCTGCAATGTATGTATTTTCTTTCGTTTATTTCTAATCCTTTTTCTTTTGACTTCTGTTCCATTATTTTAAATGTACTTTCCAATTCTTCTCGTCTTCTTGCTATATCATTTGCGTATGTTATTATTTGAAATGATTTGTTGCTGATGGTCACATCTTGTTTTGTTTGTTTAATAGTACTATCTAATAATAAGATGACGAGAAGTGCTGATAATGCGTCTCCTTGTCTCACTCCTTTTTCTGTTTCAATTTCTTCTGTTGGGCCGTGACTGAGTAGTATTGTAGCATTTGATTCTTTATTTATGGTATGGGAATATTCTGGTATGTCCTTCTACAACTAGGACTTGTGTTCTCCACGGTGAATTGCTAGGTTCGATGACCTTCTCAGCTTAAAACTTTGAGTCAGCACTATAGTAACGACGGAACTTAGTGGCAATTGCAGGGCTTTTAGCGAAGTCCCTTTTTCCCTTAAAGTCTCTTTTTGATGGTCCCTTAAAGTCCCTTTTTGAAATTTTGTCTCTAAAGCCCCTTTTTTGTGATGGGAGGAGCATATTGAGATAATCCCCAATGATAAAAAACCTGAGGGGGCTTTTAACTTTTTGGAAAAAGCTTTTATTTTATATAATAATATTTAGTCGAGTACCAAAATACTAGAGAGTGACTAATGCCTGAGTTATAAGTCGGTGCCATGCGATACTGAACCGACAATACCCTAACATAATAAAGGTAACTATCGCGAAACCTCCAAATTAGTAGAGGTAGCAGTGAATTCGCACAATTCTTGCCTCTGTGGTATGGTATTTTCACTTTAGTATCGCAAAGAACTGAATGAATCGCGGTATTAGTCACTCTCTAGTATTTTGGTACTCACTAATTATTACCGGTCTTATTAGATCACTTGATCCAGGATTTCTGGTTGATATAATTAGTTAACAAGTCGTGTTGGAAGAAGAGAGTCACAAGTGAAGTGTAAAATTTTTGATTTCGGGATTTTTTAACTAAATATCACTAAGACGTCAACGTACAAGAAAATTGTTAATCTAATTAAAGAACCAACTTTAAAGGCTCAGTTGTTTTTTGTGGTCGAAAGTGCCAAATTGTTCACATCATATACTGAATTTTTTCAGCAAGAAAAACCTTTATTACATAAGTTATCTGAACATGGTAATGAACTGATATTAAAAGTTATAAACAAAGTCTACAAATCTGGGGTGTCACATGACTCGCTAGATTTAGAAGAAAATTTCTTAATATTGAGGAAAATAATTTTTAGTAAAGCCATTTCCAAAGAGCTAAAAAACTTAAAGGAAACTGATGTAATTCGTTTTCAAAATGGGACTAGAAAACATTTATCTGCCAGTGCTAAGTATTTTGTAAACCAATTAAGTTGGGAGGAAGAGGACAACATTTTAAAAAATGCCAGATGCTTAGATATCGGAAAATTTAAAACTAATGAAAGCGAGACACAGATTTTGGCGCTGAGCAAGCAGCTACCGTTTGAAGTTGATCTGAATCAGCTGGCAGATGAGTGGAAAATTTTAAGATACGAAGAAAACATCCAAGAAGAGGTCAGCGCCATTGACGATTATTGGCCATTCATATTCGATATAAAAAACAACATTAATGAAATAAAGTACCCAACGGTAACAAAAGTGGTGAAAACGATTCTGTGCCTTTCACGTGGCATCGCAACTATACAGCGAGGATTGTCACTTATGGATTGCCACTAACAAAATATAAGACCTCAATGGACGAGAGAGGTATAAATGCAAGATTAAACGTCATATCCGGTATGAAAAGATTTAAAAATAACCCTTCCCTGATGCCGATGTCAAAAGGATTATTTACGCTCGCCACAAATGCCCACAGAAGCTATCAGGCTTAGAACAAAAAGAAGAGAAAGAGAGACAAAAAATGAAGAAAAAATGTTATTTAATAAAAAACGTGAAGGAGCAGATACACTTAAAGAATTGGCAAAAGAAATTGTTGAAAAACAGAAAACTGAAGAGGAGAAAAAAAAGCAGCAAAGAAGTTGTTTGAAGAGGCAAATAAACGGTTTGAGTCAGGAATGAAGAGAAAAAATCTCGAAGAAACCACTTTGGCCCAAGGTATGCTACACGGAGTAAAAATGCTGAGAAAGGATGAAAACAAAGCCTCCACAGAGGCTATGACAATTGCCAAAAAAAATCAGATGAAGTCGTCAAAAATTTCTTTTTATTTCAAAAAAAGTAATTTTTCTTTATTTAGTTCAATTTTTGATTAGGGTTGACAGAAAATGTTCCTTTATTTGTACCTTCTAGTTCTAATGTAATATTTTGAAATAAACATATTTATAAACCATACCCCATCCAAGAAATGTTTCAAAAGTAACATTTCTCTACCGGCATTTTGGTAGAGGATTTTAAAAAGAAATTCCCTTAAAGTCCCTTTTTTTCTCAGAATTAGTCCCTTTTCCCTTTTTTGGAGAAAAAAATTACTAAAGGCCCTGCAATTGGATGGCAGTCAGAAGAGAGATGGCTGGAGAGACGTGGAGGCTCAACTTTGGCAACAGAAGAGCAAATTGTGAGGAGACCTTTTTTTCCACCAAAATTTAGAAGAATGTTTGAATGCTCTTTTAATACGTCATGGCTTATTAGAACGCCAGAACAAAGTTTTTTCAATACAGTCAAATTGCAGATGGCGTATGCGTGATCAGCAATTTCCAGTTTTATGAGACTGTACCCCTCAATCTTGATCCAAAGAAAAGTGGAAGCTATAATACTCGACCTTCATTTGGGATGATTTGAATATTAAGTATATTCACAAAGTCTTGGCTAACAGAGCTTCCTGAACTTCCGGTGTCCACCAGACAGCGACATGGAATTCCATTGACAGTGCCCAGAATAACGACACGACTCAACTGTGGTAAAAATACATTGTTTACCGAGGCGAGAATGGTGGGAGCGACATCTTTAGGCTTTCTGATGTCTCTCTTCAACTGTTGACAAACCCTGGCATAGTTTCCTTTGCTTCCACAATTTCCACACTGAACAGCTGGACAAGATGACCACGGATGACGATAAAACCCACAGAAAAAGCATTTTCTGTTCTCACTAGATTGGACCACAGCACATAGGTCTTTCAAATGACCCCCTGCTTCTGCATCAGTGTTGTGAGGAACAGCATTGTTGGAGTTACTATTGATGCCAGCTTAGGCGAAATCACAGTTACTCTGTAAGTGTGCATGTTCTTCAGATTATCGTTGAGCAAGTTCGAGAGCTCATGCACCGTAAATAGAGTTATCCAAACTAAGTGTTTGAGTGTCGTCAAGTATGCACTGACGGATGTATGTCCTAACTCTTATGCTCCTCAGCAGTGATAGTGACAATATTTTCCTAGCAGCTTCAGAGCTTGAACATATTGATCAACGCTTTCTCCCTGGCCTTGTTTCCGAAGAGCAAGCATTTCACTTTTATGCTTTACAAATATGGCTTTAAAAGCATTGCCAGTGGCTTCGTATGTGGTACATTCAGTAATTAATTCTTAAAACACCGAATGATAGAAAATTAGCAAATAGCGATAGCACTTATCATAGGGGAAGGGCGGGCAAAGTGACATAGTTTACGTTTGACTGGCTCTTACAAAGTAAAAATAAATCTAAAAAATTTAGATTTTTGCTCATTCAACTAACATATTATTGGCCTTTAAGATCTGAAATATTCACCCTCTCAACTGAACGCATCTGCTTGAAATCGCGATATTTTTTCATCTTTGTGAAATTTCACTTTGCCCGCACTAATGCGGGCAAAGTGGAATTTTGGGGAGGGTAAAGTGGAATGCAGCAATAGCTGGAAAATTTAACACAATTAATGAATTTGGTAACACAAAAGATATTACTTTATTATCAAATGAAGTCATAGTTCAAATTTTAACTAAAAAATAACAGATTATTCTTAAAAAAATTAAAAGGCACATTTTTCTACAATAGGTAGGTTTTAGTCTTACATATTAACAAACTGACTGAGTTCCGGGATATGGAAGAAACCTCTTCGTAGCTGTTTTGGTTCGTTTATATTCATATGGAGATCTTGATATGAATATGACATCAGGTCCTCTTTTGCAGGCCATCGGAAATATTTTTGAGTTTTTTCCATACATTTAACTGTCACTCTATCTGTTGTTTTATTTACAACCAGCCCTGGGAAAAATTGTCCCTCATACTGGACCACAACCCAACGTCCTTCATGAATCATTTCTGATGAGAGAGTCCGTTTAGTTACTATTTTGTTTTCAGTTTCTTCATCTGAAAAGCTCTCCTCAGAATCACTGTCGTCTAATTTAAGGCTCGTTTCACTCTCTGTATCTGAGGCAAATAGTTGTTTTGTGACCTTCCTGACTTTCTTTTTTCTTATTTTTTCTCTTTTTTCTTGTTCCTTTTTCTCTTTTTCGTCCTTTTTTCTTTTGAGTTCGTCAATAAAAGGTGTACTGGTAGCTACAACGGTAACACCTTTACGACTCTTACGCGTTTTTGACCCCTCTGCAATTTCATTATTTCTGCTGTCCACATGAGGTATAGGTAAAATGTCATGAGGTGAAACAATTTCAATTTTTGCATTACTAAGTGAACGATTAGTTGTTTCAGCAGCTGAGAAAGCATCATCAGGAAAAACTCGTTGGAAAGGGTATATGCCGGTTTTTTGAAAGCCTGAAATTGCATTTTGTAAGGTGGCTGCCTTTAGATATGCTTCACCAAAAAGGGGTCCAATTTCGCAAATAGTGACCACTTTACCAGGATGCTCTCTCAGCCATATCCTTACAGCCTGCTCATAGTAAGCTGAGAGAGGGAACATGAATGCCACATCCAATGGCTGCAAGCGGTGAGTGCAGTGTGGAGGTAGTACTAAAATATCAACATTATTTTCCTTTGCCAACATCATCACTTCCAGATTATTGACGTGTGTAGCATGTCCGTCGAGAATTAACAAAACGCGCTCTTCAGCTGTAGGTTTGGAATATTTCATAAAATGTTTAAACCATTCTACGAATATTTCCGACTGCATCCACCCGGACGGATGTGTGAAAACTTTGGTGTTTGGAGGGAGACCTTTTTCAAACAATGGATTAGCTCGAACTCTCGGAAAAATAAGTGAAGGAGGAATGTAATTTCCGGTAGCGCTGAAGCAAATTTCGGCCGTCACTAGAGATCCTCTTTCAGCTGATGACAAAACACCCACCTGCTTCTTCCCCTTTCGAGATAATATCTTTGACGGTCTGTTCGGCACTGTGCTAATACCAGTTTCATCACAATTGTACACTCTATCAGGAGTGTAGTGATGAGATTCGTATAATCCTTCAAGAAGGTCAAAAAACTTATTAACGTTAACTTTGTTGAACTCAGAAGCCCGTGCTGCAGATGTTTTCTCAGGAAGTCGTAGAGAGAGTTCAGGATGTCGTCTTAGAAACCCCTTTACCCAGTCCTTTCCTGCCTTTTTGTCTCTTTTATTAAAGTTGTTAACTATTTTATTGTGTTCCGCAAATTGAAAGGCAAGATACTTTAGATCTGATATCGTCAAACCAAAAAGTCGAGATTCCATGGTAAGGATATAGTCAACCAAGATGTTTTCTTGTACGGAAGTAAATACGGTCCGAAAGCGTCCCAAACCTTTTTTTGATGCTAGATTTTCAGGTTTTTTTAATCTTCGAAATAATGTTGCTACTGGAATGTGGTAATTTTTTGCAGCTGCATTAATACTGTTAGTACCTTCCCGAACTGCATTTATCGCAGCCTTCATACAGTCTTCTTCCCATGCTTGTTGATTACTTTTTCTGTTGTATTGATGAACCATTCTTACCTGCAAAGAATTAGAAAAAACCATTCTTAAACATGGCGGGCAAAGTGAAATAATTTCATATTGCCCGCCACATCCCATTCCACTTTGCCCGCCCTGTTTAAAAATTATGCAAACATTAATAACTTTTTACATAGCCGTAATAACGAGATGATTATTAGTAAATATGTTCTCAATTCATTATTTTATGTAGTCATTATAAGTAAACCAAAACAGGCATTATAACAGAAATGTCAGAGCATCGGAAACATTAATATATACTTACAATTTTATCGAAGAAAACACAAAAACACGAACGACAAAGATACCTGCAATAAGATTGCCGCCATACTAGTTTCTAGCGGTGCCAACTGTCTTAATCTACAAATAAATGGCACTAGATGGTAGCCACAGTAACAACCAAAAATTTAAACTAGAAATTTCACTTTGCCCGCCCATTTCGCTTTGCCCGCCCCTCCCCTACATATCTATGAGAGCTTTTCATCTTAAAATGGAAGGATGAAACGCACTTAATAATATGTCAGATTACTTTCAAAAAAGCCTTGTATATGTTTGTCGGGGAGCGAAGACGGGTAGTAAGCTAAGTGGACTGTATTATTTTTTGGTGCGGTGGTTGTTGACGTTTAAGTGCACTATCCTGTCTCCGCTGACCACGAAAGGTTGAACAATACCAATAAAAAGTCAGTTTAGTTTCAACTGATCTTTAATGATACCACTTAGAAAGTAGAAAGACCATATAAGACAAAATAAATAAATATGTGAAAAATTATCCACAAAAATTGTTCTTGCCAATATTTGGCAACACTGTGATTTTGGCGATTTACATGAAATAATTATCACACTAAAATAAAAAATATATCATAAACCTGATGAACGTTTTAATACAGAGCAGGGAGAATTAACAACGTGCGAGTGATGCAATTGTGATTGGATGTAGAGCGACTAAAAACTGAACTAAACACTAAATTTGAACATCGGGTGGTCACAGCGTGTAGATACACATACATTCGGTGTGCTACCGACGAAAGTTACTACTGTTCTCTGTTTTAAAATGAAATCGCGCGCGCAGAGATTTGTTACTGCTAGACACCCAGCGACATCTACGCCAATACATATGTACAGGGTGTCTCGAAATATATGATTAGAACAGTTGGAATTAGAGTAAATTCCAACATCCTGCCAGCGCGACAGAGTGAAAGGACTCTCTAAGAGATCAAACCAAACTTTAAGGTCATTACTTAACCTAACAACAAGTGTTTATTTATTATCAAAAGTCTAAACAACAAAAATAAATAAAAAAATGATATGAAATAAAACTGTGTTAAACTGTGTGTAAAGTCGGTGAATTCCACCAGTGTGAATTCACGCAGTATTATCTACCTTAGAGGCAGATGGGAGAGGACATAACTTGGCAATAGGTCTAGTCACCTCACCATCATGAGTTTTAAGACGTGCTACCCGCACCTTACCATCTTTGCCTTTTATTACCTCAACAATACGAGCTAAGGGCCACTTTAAGGGGGGTGTATCTTCACCTTTGATTAATACCACTTGATCAACTTCTAGGTTGGCTGAGGGACGTGACCATTTAGGTCTTTGCTGTAATCTGTGGAGATAGTCTACCGTCCACCGTTTCCAAAAACCTTGCTGCATTTTGGAGTAGAGTTTCCAAAATGAGAGTTTGTTATCTGGGGTTTGAGTTAAATCTTTTTCGGGGAATGCAGTTAAAGGGGCTCCTATCAAAAAATGCCCCGGAGTAAGCGATTGAAGATCCCATGGGTCGTTAGAAAGAGCACACAAAGGCCTGGAGTTTAAGATTGCCTCCACTTGAGCAAGAATCGTGGAAAACTCTTCGTAAGTGACCCGAGTATCACCCAAAATTCGTACGAGGTGATACTTAGTGCTTTTGACCGCAGCCTCCCACAATCCTCCCCAATGGGGTGAGCGAGGTGGTATGAAACTCCATTCAGTTTCATTTTGGGACAAAAACTCACGAATCGTTTCGTAATTACTTTGAGACTGAAAAAAATCATAAAGCTCTCTCAAACTGTTGCGTGCGCCGAGAAAATTCGTGCCATTATCACTGAAAATTCGAGTGGGGTTTCCACGTCTGGAAATAAATCTTTTTAGGGTAGCTAAAAAGGCTTCCGAGGATAAACCGGTTACAAATTCAATGTGCACCGCCTTGGTGACCATACAAATGAAAAGAGCCACATAACCTTTAATAAGTGGGGATTTCCGCAACCTAGAGGATTTTATTATGAAGGGTCCCGCGAAATCCACGCCCACTTTCTGGAAGGGACGAGCTGCGCAGACGCGATCCTTAGGGAGATCCGCCATGATTTGTTCGGCTACTATTGCGTTAAAGCGATGACAAGTAACACAAGAGTGTATTATACGTTTAACTTCTCTGAGTCCATTTAAAGGCCAAAATCGTAATCTGAAGTTCGAGAGTGTATTTTGTGCGCCTGCATGGCCTAACCTAACATGTTCTTGGCGAAGCATTAGTGAAACCACATGAGACTGAGAGGGGAGCAAAATGGGGTACTTGTGTGATTCAGGAATGTCTGCATATGTGAGCCTACCTCCTACACGAATAAAACCGCTCTTATCAACAAAGGGTTTAAAAGAAAGAATTTTACTATTATTCAGGGGACGATCTGTCAAGAGGGCATTCATTTCAGTGTAGAAGTGCTCTTTTTGAATAATTTTAATTATAAATTCAAGGGCCGAGGACAGCTCAGACACCGAGAGCGGTCCGATTTTCCTATCAGAATTCTTCAAATTGTGCGAAAAGCGCAATAAGTACGCCACTGTCCTTTTTAATTTTGAGAAATTAGAAAATTTCGAAAAAAGAGATGACCAGAAACTCATTTGTTGTGTATCTATAGTGAGAGAAATTTTCTTTTCTTCTGGGGGATGGTTTACAATGTTGGGGGTAGCTTCAAAAAGCGATAGATTTAAATTGGGGTTTCGTAAAAATTCTGGCCCATGGAACCATGTGTTCCAGACTTTACAGTTGAACATTCCTCTAGACAAGGGATCTGCTGCATTATTCTGAGAGGAAATGTGACGCCACTGGAATTTTTGCGAAAGAGAATGTATTTGGGATACGCGGTTGGACACAAACGTGGTCCACCTACTTGAATGGCTTCGGATCCAACAAAGAGCAATCGAGGAGTCGGTCCAAAGGTTAATAGAATTGAACGAAATTTTATTTTCAAAAATTTGTGTGATTTTTATAACTAATTTCGAGAGTAGAAGCATAGCACAAAGTTCTAGCCGGGGTATTGTGATAGTATTCTTAAGAGGCGCCACACGAGACTTTGCCGAGACAAGTGAGCAAGAAATAGTGAAATCTGAATATTGAACCCTTAGATATACAACGGCTCCGTACGCCAATGTGCTGGCGTCCGCGAACCCGTGTAACTCGACGTTGGAGATTTCTTTGTTCAAGAACAAATTCCTAGAGATAGTCAAATTTTTTAATTGCAATACATTTTTTACAAATTCTTGCCACAATTCTAAAAGGGATGCATCTAGGATTTGCATATCCCAGTCAAGGTGGGACATCCAAATTTTCTGCATCAAAACCTTACCTGCTACAATGATAGGGTTTACCAAACCTAATGGGTCGAAACATGAGCTAATTACTGATAAAACTTTTCTTTTCGTAAGAGGGTGGATATCTAACACTGAGGGTACTGAAATTCTAAATTCATCAAGCGAGGGATTCCACTTAAGACCTAAAAGTTTGCATGCGGATTCATTTAAATTCAAATCTTTTTCTGATGCATTAGTATTAGCGATATCTTTTAAAAATTCTGTAGAGTTGGATTGCCATTTATGCAATTTGAAACCAGAGTTATTTAAAGCTGTGTTAAGCTGCATATAAAGAGTTTTCAAGTCGGAGAGGGTTTGTGCACCCGAAAGAATATCGTCAATATATGTTTGAGATAATAAGGCTTCTGAAGCTAAAGAGAGATGAGTGTTTTTGTCGGCAATATCTTTGATGACCCGACAAGCTAAAAAAGGGGCAAAGGTTTGCCCAAAGGAAACCGTTTGCAGTTCGATGCATTGGAGAGACTCTTTTGGAGAATTTCTCCACAATATATTTTGTAAGAAATTTTGATTAGGGTTAGTTTTAATCTGGCGGAACATTTGTCTGATGTCTGCAGTTAAAACAAATTTAGGAACTCGAAAACGACACAAAATGTCATACAGATCAGGCTGTACCGTGTAACCTTTGCACGATATACAATTTAGAGAAAGAGAGGACGATGTCTTGCACGAGAAATCGAATACCACCCTGATTTTGGTGGATGCGCTGTCAGGCCGGACAACGCAGAGATGTGGAACAAAATATTTATTAAACCCTTGCCTACTTGACAGTGAAGGTACTGTCCCTTGGGTAGAACTAAGAGAGGGGGTATGCGTAAGAGCTAGGGGTGTCACTTGGGCATGACCTAGAGAAATATATTCATCAATAAACCTTTTATATTCTATAAACAATTCAGGGTTGTTGTGGAGCCTTTTTTCCAGTGAGAGAAATCTTCGTTGAGCAGTAATAAAAGAATCGCCTAACTTTGAAAATTCAAAGGGGGTGCGCAGGGGCATGTCTACCTGATAAGTACCGTTTTTCAAAATCTTAGTAGTAGATAAAAAGAGATTTTCGACGTAATCGCATTCGGGTGAGCATGAAGAGTGCTCTGAATCAGAAATTTCCTCCTGATTCCAAAATTTGTTTAAAAGCGAGTCTAGAGTTGGTGGTTTATCTAGTCATAAACCATTTACAGAGCCGCGACAGGACCCTGTTGAGCAAAAACACTGTGATTGCGAAAGAGTTTGTTTTTCATTTTCTTGAGCATACGAGGGTATTTCCCCTGCAATTACCCATCCTAAATGACTATTGAAGAGAACAGGGAGACCTTTACCTAGATGTAAAGAACCCTGCGTAAGTAACGCGTAAAACAAATCTGCCCCCACTAAAATTTCCGGTAGAGAGGGAGTGGAAAAAGACGGATCTGCAAGGTGATTCAAGATTTCTTGGGGTATATTTAATTTACGGGGATTAATAGGAATCTGAGGTATTGTTTTTGTTATATTTTCCAACACAGAGCATGAAATGGAAAAACATTTCTCAGGGTTCACTTTCGAGTGAATAATCAAATTGGTATATTCTTTTGAAACAACGGAATCTTGCGCTGAGATACCTGAAATGTGCAAGTATTGTTTCCTGGTAGCCAAATTTAAACGCTGAACACAATCGCGAGAAATAAAGCTGCTCTGAGAACCAGAATCCAAAATGGCTTTAGCTACACAAGGGTTACCATCAGAGTCGTAGATTACAACTTGAGCAGTTGCTAACAATGTATGCGAGCTATTGTGTGAAAGGGAGTTCAAGCTTTGAGTTTGTGTACTTGGCGCTTGCGCAGTGGGAGAATCATCATTTGAGGAGTGAGAACGAGAAGTACTAGGGATCGGCGTATCGTGGTGAGGGTTGGGAGCGTTCCTAGTTCTAGAGAAATTCGAATACCGATTTTGTTGACGAGTATCCCTATTGAATTGAGTAACGACTCTATTAGAATTTGCATTGGTTTGCGAAACTGGCCGATTATTATTAGGACGCGAATCTAAATGCAATAAACTATGGTGCATACCTTGACATGCGCTACAACGATGCGCAGAAGAGCCATTGGTTACCGCGTGATTTTTTCCTAAACAATTAAAGCAAAGGGCTTTGCTTTTTACGAATCTGTGTCTCTCTTGCGGAGAGAGTGTACCGAATGCCGAACAAGAGTAAATTCTATGTGATTGCTGACAATAAGCACAACTACTCCTCAGATTTGGTGAACCTGGAGGAGAAACTCGTCGGTTAGAATCGTTAGTCGCGTGCAAATTGACTCGAGTATGGGGGAAAGTAGTATTTTTTTTATCCTGATAAGCAGGTTTACGATCCTGCAGCGCATCAAAACTAGATAAGTTTTCCAAAACAATGCTCCTCCGCTCAGCGAAGGTAAGAAAATCTTTAAGAGTAGGGATATCGTTGTTAATTCTCTCTTCCTCAAATATTTTACGAGATAGAGGGTCCAATTTTCTTTCAAACATAAAAACTATGAGTGCTTCAGTAAGCACTTTTTCACTGATACCTAAATTATTTAGACACTCTAGCTCCTTAGTAAGAGTATTAGTCAAATCTCTTAAATTCGCTGCGTTGGCTTTAACAATATTGGGGCAACTGAACAGGTTAGCTAAATGCTCATTAACAATAATAGATCTATTTTCAAACCTTTTCTTTAGGGTACTTATAGCTATATCATAATTTGAATCAATGACTTTTAAATTCTCTATTATCTGAAGAGCTGAATCTTTAAGCAAAGTGCGCAAATAATACAATTTTTCAGCCTTCCTTAATTTGGGATTTGAACCTATTAGAGCTTCAAATATATCGAAAAAGGGAGCAAAATCGGACGGCTTAGATCCGTCAAAATTGGGTATTTTAATTTCTGGCAATCTAACATTAGATTTGTCACCAGAAAAGGGGCCTGGACCATTGCCATCGCTGGAGGAAGTAGGTGTAACACTGATATTTTGAATACAATCTTTGTAATCTGCAAGAGTGTCGTAAAACTTTCCTTCAAACGCTGCTCGGTCTTCAGTGTCAGTAAGAGTGGGGTTAGATGATATTAAATCTTCAATTTGGTCCTGTACATTAGTATAATTAGCAAAACTTTCATGAAGGGTGTCTACCCTTGTTTCGAGTTCAGATACTCGCTTAACCGTGGCAAAATGACCTGTAATCCAATCAGATAATCTATTCAATTGACCCACGTAAGAGTTACGTTTTTTAATTAAATCAGCAAATTGTTTTGCAGCCATTATTACAAAAACAAAACAATATTATATGAAAATATACTAGTGATAATCTAAAGAGAAACAATAATAAATGTATATGATACAACACTGAACTATTTTTCTACTAATTTATAGAGCGATGAAAGTTCAATAACCTATTCAAATTAAAAATCAATAAACACTTTAATCACCAAATAAATATCAAATAAATTGTCGCAAGTATTATAAAAAAAAATGTCAATAAACCTTTCCTAATTAGACTCACAATATTTACTGATATCGGTAAAAACAGAATACCAAAACATCATACGAAAATTAATAATTTTTAAATTTGAAATAGTAAACACATGTACCTGCTTTAATGTTAGTAAAAACGTGAATTTGTAAAAAACTT
The DNA here is from genome assembly GCA_963921935.1 of Galeruca laticollis. NCBI lineage: Eukaryota > Metazoa > Arthropoda > Insecta > Coleoptera > Chrysomelidae > Galeruca > Galeruca laticollis. The sequence goes on from OY998177.1 coordinate 176,636,261, forward strand.
CTTACTGAATATCCGTGAAACTTGAAATAGTTGCTATGCTGAATGAGAGGGAGCTGGCTATATGCATGAACCAGCGCTGTAGAGAAAGATGTTAAAAGCTTACTTCTTTTAAATAAATGAAGACGAGTTGGACTTTTGGCGCTGTTGCCACGTCGCTGCAACTTCTTGTAGATAGGGAAATGAGTTGGTTTTTCGTGGAAACCAAAAATTCTTCTTAACACTATAACGATACTTATACGAAAGTTTTGTTTCGCGCACTGTTTTAACGGTACGGCACAAGTTAACGGCGGAAAAACGAGAACACTTGAGAGAAACCAATCACGTGATGACCGGAAAGTTCGAGAAAGCACTAGAAAAATGAAACTTCACATCCGTAGGATGATATCCGGCTCGAAGGACCATGTCGGGGAGCGAAGACGGGTAGTAAGCTAAGTGGACTGTATTATTTTTTGGTGCGGTGGTTGTTGACGTTTAAGTGCACTATCCTGTCTCCGCTGACCACGAAAGGTTGAACAATACCAATAAAAAGTCAGTTTAGTTTCAACTGATCTTTAATGATACCACTTAGAAAGTAGAAAGACCATATAAGACAAAATAAATAAATATGTGAAAAATTATCCACAAAAATTGTTCTTGCCAATATTTGGCAACACTGTGATTTTGGCGATTTACATGAAATAATTATCACACTAAAATAAAAAATATATCATAAACCTGATGAACGTTTTAATACAGAGCAGGGAGAATTAACAACGTGCGAGTGATGCAATTGTGATTGGATGTAGAGCGACTAAAAACTGAACTAAACACTAAATTTGAACATCGGGTGGTCACAGCGTGTAGATACACATACATTCGGTGTGCTACCGACGAAAGTTACTACTGTTCTCTGTTTTAAAATGAAATCGCGCGCGCAGAGATTTGTTACTGCTAGACACCCAGCGACATCTACGCCAATACATATGTACAGGGTGTCTCGAAATATATGATTAGAACAGTTGGAATTAGAGTAAATTCCAACAATGTTTGTTAATTGATGTTACAGAAATCTATGAAAAGATAGTTTTCAAAGGAAAAAAAACGCAGAAGTACTTATTTCTTTATATTATTTTTCAATATCCTTGGACAATGAAAATTAGCCATAGTTACTTTAAAAAGAAAACTTCAAGTTGTGTTAACAGATTTGAAATACAACAAAATAATTGGTATAAAAGGATTTGTCGTCTCTAAATAATAAAGTTCTTCAAACGTATATAGAAGTTATAATTTTTCAAGTTTCTATGGATTATTACAATAAAACCGTAGATATTTATCATTATGTTTCATTTAAGTTTTTGTAAGTCGGTTCATACGTTCTAGAAATGTCGGCACCATAGTCTCGAGACAGATTTAATTAATTCATGAAAATTTTAATACAATTTTTTTTGGGCAGAATTTATTAGAAAATAAATTAAATAGTAAATTACTTATTTTCAACTCTCTACTGATAAATTTTCAGACTATTTCAGTTGTTGCATACATTTCTAGCTTACTATGAATCGTTTACAATAATGGCACACATATTTATATACAAGTTTCAAATAAATTATTATTTCAATCTGTTCTAATCTGAAACATTTAATTTGTTCAGGTAAATGATAATGTGATGTAACTAAGAACAATTAAGTGTAGATTTATAAAAGTTGTTCTCCCCTTGAGGGATGGTAATAAATATGAATTTTCCAATAAATTAATTGCTTACTACAAAGACCGTAATTGATTGGGAACCTGTCAAAAATCTCACCAGATTCATTAATACTTCATAATATTACAGTTTTGTCAAACACAATTTGAACTTGTGGATAAATGGATAAAATTATTAAAAATGAGTGGTATATTTGTATCTAACGATTAGATATGTATGACATTTTGTGGAAAAACATTTGTATGAAATTTGGAATTCCTATGACGGTGAACCCACCAATAATGCAACTGATTGTTATTTTTGCTTGGTGAAAGTCCACAGTTTTTCAAAAAAGAATAAATACTCTGTGCAATAACCTGATGTGCCTTCAGTCAGTAAACCATCTCCACATTGTACAAAACTACTTTTTCCAAAACCCGTGTTTTTACTACTAAACTTCAATATGATCATGCCTTAGAGCAAATTGAGTCAGAAACCGACGATAACTTCTCAAATTTAGAGAACGATCCACCCCATGTACCAGAGTCTTCTAAGGAACCACATCTTATAACACAAACTGAACTAAACGAATTTGGTCCGTGAGCTAAAACTAGGCAAAGAACAGGCCTAATTGTTAGAGTCACCCTTACAAGAGTGGTAACTTCTTGATAAAAACACTCGAATATAGATATATAAAAGACGACATGACAACCTGAGTATCTTTTACGAAGTCAACGATGATTTTTGTTTTTGGAATAACATAGATGCTCTAATGCAAGAACTGGGCTTCAACCGTAATCCCAGGGAATGGTGTATAATCATAGATTCATCTAAAACGAGTTTAAAGGCCGTTTTAATACATAATGGTGATAAAAGACCATCGATTCCTTTGGCCCATTCTACAACTACTAAAGAAACCTTGGCAAAAGACAATAGAGTAATTCTTACTTGGGTGCCAAGCCATACAGAGGTAGCTGGAAATGAGGGAGCTGATAAGTGTGTCAAGAAAGAAGCCCATCTCACCCTCATGGGACCAGAACCAGCATACGGCGTTTCATACAGCGCCGTACGAAAAACTGTTTCCAACTGGGTGTCGCTTGAACACCAAAAGCGCTGGAACAGAATTACGGGACATGCTCAGTCCAAAAGAATGCCAAAAGGACCATCGAGTTCCTGCGCAGCAAATGCTTTTAAACTGGGTAGGAAAGAACTGCGAAGAGTGGTAGGATTCATAACTGGCCATTGGATATTCAACGCACACGTAGTGAAAATGGGGATTGAAATAACAAATCCCATTTGCAGGATGTGTGGAGAAGTAGAAGAAACCGCAAAACACGTGGTCTTCGATTGCCCTGCCCTGTGCAGAAGGCGAGCCTCCTGTCTAGATATCTTCCTAGGTACAAATCAGGAGGGAATGCAGGAAAACATAGTCCGACGAATCTCAATGTTCGCTAAGAATTTAGGATGGGACTCTGCTTAATACCTGTGAGTGGGGGTGCACAATAAGCCAATCAATGGCTGAGCGGCAACAACTAGGGCACATGAACCCTAACCCCCTCGTGACTAAAAAAAAGAAACATATTCTGCAGGTACAGATGCACACACTTGGCATAAAACAAGCATGGAAGAACTACAGCAATTTTTTTATGGTGTTCAGATGCAAATGCCAGTCTCCCATTCGCTCTGTTTGGATAAATTGTTTGATCAATGTCATTAGTCTAAAGTAGTTAATCCACAACTTTGCAGTTGGCCTTCTGTTTTCTATACTTTGTGGGGCCTTGTTAAATTTAGTTTGAAGAGCTTTAATCCTTTCATCTTCCTGGGCTTTCAAAATTGTAGATTTGTCATTATTTGATAATATAGTTTCGAGGTCACCGACCTCACCCTCTGTCAAACTGATTGATTTCACAACTTCCTGTGCTAGAGCTAGATGACTCAAATTGTGAGCTCTTACTTATCACGCATATGAGTGGCCCGACATCATCTTCTCAGTATTATTTTCGGCATATATCGTTCCATTATACTGCCTACTGTTCCCATGAACGACTTAAGTAGGTGAAACTCCCCTAAACGTACAACTACGTTATTTAAATCAGTTTCACTTTTGGCGAGGATTTTTTTTGCTTTTATGTATAACGGATGGTCGAACGTCACATAGCAAGTTTTTGGCCAGAGGCTTGACATTTCTCGTTTTCCATTCGAAGGGATATAAGTATGGTGTCATGCTGCGATTACTTTGGTTGTATGAAAAGGTATGTCTTTAGTAGCCTCCTCCATGAACCCACTCTATCCATGTAAGCTCTGGCTATACAGCCAAGCAACATCTGAAGAAAGAGGCGTGATATCGTCAGTCAAATGATTCATGCTGTCTACGTTGGTTACATTGTGAAAAGTGTCCAACTGGACAAGAGATATTTCTTCTACAAGTTGACTAGCAGAGCATTGTTTCAGTTGTGGTATTTTTCCTTCCAAGGGGAGTTACAATCATTATCCCTCCCATGGCGTGGAAAGTTCCTAATCCGTCTAATGTGTTGACATTGAAGTCAGCATTGTCAAAACTGAATTGAATGAAGGTATTTTGTGTTAACTCTAGTTTATCTACCCGCATGATGGCTGACGATTCAAGCTCAGTAGTTTCCCTGTAACTATCTGAAAAGTCTAGGGATGCCAGCATTTCAACAAGATGTTTTGAGCAAAACTTGTGATATAAATATGACCCAATGCCACGTAGTAAAGAAGAGACAAATAAGCGAGGTCGCACTAATGATATTAATGAGTGTGCGTTAGCTACACATTTTTTACGATAACCATCTAGAATGCCTCGTTTCTGTATCAGGATCAATGTGTTCAAAAAGACTTTCAGTGACTCAGGAATGACAGAATGAACGTCTTTAAAAAATGCATTTGATGATGTGAATGTAGTGGGAGCGAATATCTTCACGTATGATTTCAGCAGCTGCCTTCACAGCACTTTTAGCCTCTCTTGCCGAGGACCTAATTTGCTCGTATTATCGTACCATGTATTTGTGAGGATCTTGTAACCGGTAAATTTGAAACAAACAACTGATACCTTATTTGCGGTCTCTGCAATTATAATGTCTAGACCCTAATTACACCAGATTAGGTGATTTCGCTGCAGTTATAAAAACTTATCAAATGTCGCGTAGTGTATTTATTATAATAATATTTGACTAAAATATTGTTACAGAAAATGTGAATATTATTTTACTTCAAGAAGTTTTTCCTCTGGACTTATACTTCTCATGGGTGTTTCTTGCCCATTAATCAGCTCAATTAGTATATCTAATAACCCATCGAATGAACTAACAGACTAGTGTTTTAAATGAAACTCAACGTTTCTAGCTAATTCCACAATATAATGAAAAATGTTGAAAATTCTAAAAAATTGACAATTGTTTCGATAACTGAATATCATCGTCAGAATGACAGAAGTTACATTTCATTTGATGCCTACCTGATGATTAGTAGTTATTTTAGGCTAGACCAAGAAGTGACCTACCTTGTGATTGACTTAATATATGTTAATAGAAAAAAGAAGATGTGATATTACAAATATTGAAGCTTAGATATTATTAGCCCTATGGTGATATCCTGGATATCATTTTTCCAATTAAGATCAGTATAACTGTGCAATGATATAGAAAACCAGGAAAACTATATCTGCTGATCTTTACAATTATCACCTAAGAAGACAGTTTAATAGTGGAGAACTCCCTAGATTTATCTGTTCATTGACGACTTCATATTGTGGGTTCCTTAAGTGTCTTCTAATTTCCAGCTCTTAGTACTTCTAGTTCTGTGTTAGGTGTCAATGAATGGTTGGTGTCAAGTAGATGTTTTGCATAATGGGATTTATCTGGTTGTTTTAATCTGTATGCTCGTAAGTGTTCACTGTATCGGATTTCAAAATTTCTAAGGGTCTGACCCAAATAGACAGCATTGCATTCTGGACATTTGAGTTTATATATACCAGATTTCTTTAATGTTGGTATTTTTGTTTTAACATTTAACAATTTTGTACTTACGTTACTCTCTGTTTTAAAAGAAATTGTTGTATTCGTTGCTAAAGATATTATCTTTGAAACATTTCCTGTATAGGTGATGGTTATAAGTTTTTATTTCTTCAGTTTGTTTAGGAAATATTAGTTGTAATGCCACTTTTTTCTCTTTTTTATTAATTAGCTTATTTATCATTTGTAATGGATAACCGTTGGAAGTTGCTATTTGTCTAATTGTATAAATCTCTCTATCAAAATTACATTTGTTCATAGGAACTGAAAATGCTCTATGTATCATTGAATTGTATGCCGCTAGCTTATGTGACATTGGGTGATTGGAATTATATGTAATTGTCACATCAGTGTATGTTGGTTTTCTGTAAATTGTATAATCAAGTACATTATTAACTCTTTGAATTTTCAAATCAAGAAAATTGATTAAGTTATTTCCTTCAACTTCTAATGTAAATTTAATTTTTGGGTGTAAATTATTAATGTGGTTGAAAAATATATCTAATTGTAGTTCACTACCTATAAAACAAGCTAATATGTCATCTACATGTCTATACCAAAATTTAACGTTTTTTGAAATATTACTTTCAAAGATTTTTCTTTTTAAACTGTCCATAAAAATGTTAGCCAAAATAGGTGATATAGGGCTTCCCATTGGTAAACCTTCATTTTGAATATATATGTTATTGTCAAAAGTGAAATAATTCTGATTAATACATACATCAAACAAATTGAGTATATCTGATATTATTCCTGGATTAATATTTTTATCTTCTATTAATTTTCTTACAAGTATTAGACATTCTTTAGGAGGAGGTCACTTCTTGGTCTAGCCAAAAATAACTACTAATCATCAGGTAGACATCAAATGAAATGTAACTTCTGTCATTCTGACGATGATATTTAGTTATCGAAACAATTGTCAATTTTTTATAATTTTCAACATTTTTCATTATATTGTGGAATTAGCTAGAAACGTTGAGTTTCATTTAAAACACTAATATGAGTAGATTCCACGAAGTAAGGGTCGAGACAGTTAATTTCATGAACTAACATACATTTCGGTGTAGGTAAAAATCTTCTCGTCATGCAACCTCAGTTCTCCATACATAGAAAAGGTTAACCATACCTTTTTCACGACAAAATGCCACAATTGGATGAACCCAATAACTTATTATTGCCTACGGACCTGCACTGACTGACTATTCTTCCTCGACGGTCGCTATCGATTGGTAGCTATGATTTTTTGTGGTCGAAGCGACCAGGTCGCGCTACTTGGCCGCTAGTGCGCTGGGGCTCGTTGTGTGAGAATATTGATTTACAGATCAGATGCTATTTAACTGAAGTTATAGTGTTAAGTAGTTGAAAAGAAATTTCCACTCACGTTTTGGGGTAATACAGAAAAATGGGAAATCAATCAAACATACTGAAAAAATTATTGATGAATAATGGGTAGACAGCAAGAATTATCCTAGTTCATTTTTTTACCAACAAGAAATGTATATAATTAAATGTTAACTTTAAACATGACAATGTTCGTTAAAATATTCTTTTTTATTTTCTTTTATATAGTAAATCATTTTTAAATGTTTTTTAGGATATGAATTAAGTTCAAAGCATCCAGTAATCTGACGTGTAGTATTACTTAAAAATTTGTGTAAATAGACCAGAATACATCTGCTTATTTTCTTAATGTTGGATTAATAGACGATTCGATTTACAGAATACATAAAATTAACAAAATACATGAAAAATTATTCAATTATATGTTTCAGGTTATAACAGCAACATTCATTCATAGAGATATGTTTTAAAATTATTATAAAAGATAGGTACCCAATTTTAACGTATTAGAAAAAAAAACAAGTTTCAAAAAACTTATAACAAACATCTATGATAAAACATCAAACACCATTTGGATAATTACACAGACTTTTTTGGTGATAAAACTTTAGTATATGTTTAAAGAATGTGCTTCTACAATTGTTCAGAGAAGAAAAAATTTAATGAGGGTTAACAATGGATTTTATTTTGACATCTTTTTAATATAGGAATACTTCTGAACAATTAATGAAAATATATACACATAGATCGTAATCCTACCTTCCAATACAAAATTTTGGAATAATTAAAAATATAGCATGTGATAATTATACTTAGATTAATAAAATTAGTTATTCTATTAATTGGACCAATTTATCTCAGATATTGAACAGTTTGACAACATCCATATTGCTTTCCCAAACAAACTTTCTATAGTTCAAACTTTTTATGGAATGCTACTAAGATTTTACTTTTCCTACATTGAAAATTTTGAAAATAAGAAAAATGTTTCCTCAACCTTTCACCTCCTATGATGATGATATTTCCCAGTTGACATTGAAATCAGTGGTAATGGAAATAATCCTAAGCGTCACATCTTTGTATATACAAATAGGGAACTAAGGAGAAGTACGATGTATAGGGTAGACTATTATAATAGGTATATATAATTGAGTATAAGCCTTTCCATCAAAATGATGAAATTTGAGTAATAAGTACTCAAAAATAAATCACAAACATGTCTAATATAAATAAAAGCGCTATCAAATGATATGTATCTACGATCATTACATTATGACAAAGATAATTTATGCAACAAGTGCATTAAGTGGCACTTTTTTTCACGAATGCAAAAGAAGTTCACCACACGGTCCACTAGGCGAGCGCGGCAATTCCATGAGCGAAAAAAAGACACTTTATGCATATGTTGCATACATTATTTTCTTCTACAGCCCTATACAAAAAAAGGAGATTCAAATACAAATTTGGGATAATTTAATTAAGGTCCTTCGGTAAATTACAATTAAACGTATTCAAGTTTCATGAAAGTTCATCCTCGATGCCTAGCCACCTTTAACAAAAGTCCATCCTCGATGCTTGGCCAAGCATCTTAGAAGTCCATTCTCGACGTCTAGCCAAGCTTAATTGTGTTAGCTTATGGAAAGCGTGAAATAAAGTTAACGTTATGGCACTTTTTAACGCTTTTTTACTCTAACCATAAACAAGCGCTACACACCGGTGAAATACAAGGTACTTTAAAGATAGGGCGTAGAAAAAATCTTTTTCCGTCGACCGACCATTTATGGTGTATTTTAACGGACTCAAAATCGTTCATTAAAAACCCCTATTAATAAATATTTTCTATTAATCAACGATTTTATGATATGCAACCCTGAAACAACAAAAAATGTAGGCGACTGTTTACCTTAATATTTTTTCAATGAATTTCGAATGTACTGGTTCGATTGAGTGGATTGTATATTTCTCGTGATAAAACGATCTAAATTGTAACGTAACTTTTTATTTCAATTCAATTGACATACATAATGACAACTCATTTTGACATACAAATCAACAAGTAAAAAGGCTTGAATATTAGTCCGGGAAAGTAAGGTCGAAAAATCTGTTGACTATCAAAACTTTCTCATAACTGATTTTTCATTTTTAAATGAAAATATATTGACCCAGCATCACTCTCCTAGATTGTCTAATTATTTTCACTGGAGCTTGCGACGCAGCTTGCAAGCACAGCTCAGACCACCTAAAATTCAAGTGATTTATGCTAGTGTCATTCCTGGATGTGTTCTTACAAAAAAATCGTAGAGATGAAAATTGAAGCAAATCTTATGCTCTTGAAGGTGACGTAAATAGTTTTTTTAAAAAAAAAATTCCGATCTTAAATTTTCCATAAATTGAAAAAATTTACGAAAATTATATTTTTGGTTGGTAATTATAAATAAAATATTAATATCGAGGTCAAAACATAGATAAACATTTTTTCAGATTTGAAAAATTCAAAATGGCGGCTGCGCAAATTGGAAACAAATTTTTGTTTTCAATCACGTCTAAATTTATGAACATTAACGATATTGAGAAACGGTTTGTTGCAATCGACAGAGTGAAAGTTATATTTTTATAAATAACATAAACAAAATTTTTAAAAATTTTTTTACATAATGTTTTAGAACATTACCGAAAATAAAAATTTTTACATCTAGTTTTTTCTCATTTTGGCGTTGAAAAATTTCTTAAAAATATATTTTTGCGTTATAAATATGTTTGTTTTTGAAAGACGAGTATTTTGAAAAAAACATTTTCAGATGCGACTTTTACAAGCTGAGATAAACAAATTCAAAATCTGCTAGATACTGTCATAATATTAATTGAAATTTTCAAATTTTGATCACTTCGCTAGGTTGTTGAATCCCAACTCAACTTAAACACAATTTTTCATTTTTCTACCGTTAATTGGTCCATTCAAAAGAGAACAGTAATCCCAGCTCGCTCGACCAAACGGTGCGGCGGCAGCTGCTTGGCGTTCTGGTGAGAGGTCAGCGCTCATTCTCTTCGAACGCCCAAAAGACTTTAACATGACTGACGACGTACTTGTACCCGACGAATTATTGAACATTATTTCGTGTTCTTGTACCACAGCGTGCTCTACTACCAGATGTGGTTGTAAAAAAGTTGGCATACATTGTACGAAATTATGTAAAAATTGCGAAGGCAAAAACTGTTGTAACATCGAAATTGTAAGTACGGTATTTGACAATGACAAGGATGATAATGAATCTCTGAGTGATGAGCTAAATTTTGATATGACTCAATTAGTTGATTGTGAACTTGCAATTGATAGTAACAATAATATCGATGAGGATTTGTTTGCTAATGATAATGACGAGGAAAATTGTACAGAGCCATTTCCTCAGAGACCAAAAAGGGCGAGAATTTGTAGAAAATAGATGTAAATTTGTAAATAAATACTATTCTTATTATCTACGTTTCGAATTATGTATAATATATATAATAAATGGATTTATAGATATAAATTATAAATATCATTGTACCTTATTTCTAGCAATATGTAACGGTTGATAATAACCATACCAGTGGCGTAACTAGAATGAAGCTCTGGAGGGGGATGAACTACCGGGAGATCTGCGTATCAGAATTTTTTTCAAATTTTGAGCCCCAAAAACTGCATTTTAGCTTTGTTTTTCTTATAAAATTGTAGCCTACAGTTCCTAAGCTTTTATTACATTTCAATAAAGCATAGGTTTGCTGTGATTATGTATTAGATTTTTCAATTTTTGGGGTTCTGAGGGGGGGTTCTATCCCCCTCATCCCCCCCCCCCCGTAGTTACGCCACTGAACCATACTATTAGCAAACCACAAATGCAAAATTTTTACAAAGAAAACCAAAAAAAAGCTTGAGCTTCGTTCAACTGCGAACGGGCGCTGACCCGCTTCGTTCAACTGCGAACGAGCGCTGACCCCCCACCACAACGCCATGCAGCTACCGCCGCACCGTTTGGCCGAGCGAGCTAGGATTACTATTCTCTTTTGAATGGACCAATTGACGGTAGAAAAATGAAAATTTGTGTTTAAGTTGAGTTGGGATTCGACAACCTAGCGAAGTGATCAAAATTTGAAAATTTCAATCAATATTATCACAGAATCTAACAGACTTTGAATTTGTTTATCTCAACTTGTAACAGTCGCATCTAAAAAAATTTTTTTTAAATACTCGTCTTTCAAAGACACACATATTTATAACGTGAAAACATATTTTCAACAAATTTTTCAACGCCAAAATGAGAAAAAACTAGATGGAAAAATTTTTATTTTCGGTAAATGTTCTAAAAAATTATGTAAATTTTTTTTTTTAAATTTTGCTTATGTTATTTATAAAAATATAACTTTCACTCTGTCGATTGCAACAAACCGTTTCTCAATATCGTTAATGTTCATAAATTTAAACGCGATTGAAAAAAAAATTTGTTTCCAATTTGCGCAGCCGCCATTTTGAATTTTCCAAATCTGAAAAAATTTAAATTTTTAGAAGTTTGCCCTCTATGTTTTGACCTCGATATTAATATTTTATTTATAATTACCAACCAAAAATATAATTTTAGTAAATTTTTTCAATTTTTGGAAAATTTAAGATCGGAAATTTTTTTTTGGAAAAACTATTTACGTCACCTTCAAGGGCATAAGATTTGCTTCAATTTTCATCTCTACGATTTTTTTGAAAGAACACATCCAGAAATGACACGAGCATAATCACTTGAATTTTAGGTGGTCTGAGCTGTGCTTGCAAGCTGCGTCGCAAGCTCCAGCGGAAATTATTAGACAATCTAGGAGAGTGATGCTGGGTCAATATATTTTCATTTAAAAATGAAAAATCAATTATGGGAAATTTTTGACTTTTATTTCCTTACTTTCCCGGACTATATAAATTTGTGAAAATGTTATACAGCAGATAATCATTTATCAACTCCTTCCTTTAATTTCAGTAATTGTGTAATTTAGAATATTAATGTTTACAATAATAAAACTACTACTAAGGAAAAATAAAATAATTTTGAATAGAGTTAATATAAGTAGGAAATAGTGGTTGTTGTTTGTCGTTGAGTAAATGGAAACTGAAAGTAAGATATCTTCATTTTTGAACAGTGCGGTCATTGGAAAAGTTTTGTAACGAACTAGTAAATTAAAATGGCGATTAACAATCTCGAACATTAACGAGCGAGCAGAGTGAGTTCGTTAAATTATCTCGATTGTTAATCGCCCTTATTAATACACTTGTTCGTTAAATAACTATAGCGCACTCATTTTAAACCAATAACAAAGCAGAATTCATGTCTAAAATGCAATATACATTAAATTGATTGATAAATATTTAAATCTCACAATAGTTACCATCAAGGTTGTCAAAATTATAATATCGGGGACATATCTGTCACGAATATTTTAAGTATATTGACTTGTACTCATCAATTATATTAAAGGATACCATGCACGAGTAAAAAAGAATAACGAAACCGAAAATCAAAACACAGTTTGATTGACAGTTTAGGTCAAACATTCAATGTATAGTTTTGTGGGAAATTTTTATTTTTGTAGAAATAACTAAAACAATATGTTTTTCATACAGAAATATTGTTTGTTAGAGAAAGGACCAAGCAAATATTCTTAGACGAAGAAATCAAGCACTGAACCTTGAAAAACTTAAGTTGGAGACGGCTTGAGTAGGGGTTTTTGGCTAAAATTATGGAATTATTATTACATTACGAGGGTTGCCTTTTATATTTCGGGAATACAGAACAAAAACAAATATTAATCATCGAAAATCACTTTATTGTTTTTCAAAATATTCCCCGTGAAGATCTGTACACTTTTGCATGCGTTTGAACCAATTGTCGAAGTTCTTTTGCCACTCTGATTGAGGCATCTCCAAAACATGCATGCTGAATGCAGCAAGCGCTTCTTCAGGTGTCGAAAAACGTTGACCTCTCAGTTTGTTTTTTACATACGGGAATAAAAAAGAAGTCATTCGGTGCCAAGTCAAGACTATACAGCGGATGACTCATCAAATCGATGTTTTGGGTGCTCAAAAATGCAGTTGTTTGAGCCGATGTGTGAGAGCTCGCATTGTCGTGGTGAATAGTGATCTGTCTTCGGCGGTTGGTTTTCCTGATTTCTTGGGAGACAACTGGCAAACAAATGGTTGTGTACCACTCAGAATTGACTGTTCTAGTGGTACGGTTGCGACATGTCCAGTTTTTCCGAAAAAACAGGCGACCATTTGCTTGGAAGTGCTTCGTGCGCGAACAACTTTTGTTGGATTTGGTTCATCTTGAAACACCCATACAGTCGACTGCTGTTTATTTTCGTGCTCAGACGCGTAAATCCATGATTCATCACCTGTCACAATGTCATAGACGTCTTTCGAAGCACCGCGATCGTATTTTTTGAGCATTTCTTTCGACCAATCGACACGAGCCTTTTTTTGAGCGATTAACCATCTGTGTGGGATCCAACGCGAACAAATTTTGTCGACAGTCAAATGTTTATGCAATATTGAATGTATGCTAATGCCTAAGGTTGTCTCAATCTCACGATAGGTCACATGACGATCTTGCAATATCAGTTCGCGCACAGCATCAATGGTTTTCGGAACAACAACTGATTTTGGACGACCTTCACGAAATTCGTCTTAGAGTGAACTACGGCCACGATTGAATTCACCATACCATCGATAAACACTGGTCATTGATGGAGCTTCATCGCCAAAAATTGAATTAAGTTCATCCATGTACTGTTGCTGAGTTAATCCACGTCGAAAGTTGTATAAAATAATCGCACGAAAATGTTCACGATTTAATTCCATTTTTGGGCAGAGATGAATCTTTTAAGTTACTGTAAACAACACAAATATCGCTCGTATGTCAAAACGTTCTCAAAAATGTCCAACTTTACGATAGAGCTGTCAGTTGCCAGATTGCAAGACTAGGGTTGACAAATCCCGAAACATAAAAGGTAACCCTCGAATTACTTTTATTATCGCCCATCATTCACAATAGAATCGGTGTTTTAAAATGTACGAACCCCGACACATCCAACAATGAGTTCCTCAGACTATGTATTACCCACAGATGTTGAAGAAATGGCATACGAGGCTATTTCAAACCGTGTGGCACAAAAATCTCGTGAGCAGTATTTAAAAAATATGAAAAATGGTGCAGTGAAAAGAAGGTTAAGGATATAACCATTGAAAAAGTGTCGATAAGCTTATTTCAACGAGCTATGTAAAGAATACAAGCCTTCTTCTCTATGGAGGTATTACTCGATGATACGAACGGAATTATCGATAAGAAAATGTATTGATATAAAGAAATATGCGAATTTATTCGCTATGCTTAAAAGAAAATCAGAGAGGTACAAACCAAAAGTCTTAATTAACGAGCAAATATCGTTATTTTTGCAAAATGCCGAAGATGAACAATACTTGTATTTACTTACTTTAGAGTATTACAAAATGAAATACCAAAACCCGATCCAAATTTATTTGTTGGTTTTGACGTGGTTGATTTGTTGATTAAACCAAGCAAAAAAAATACTGTTTTTTCGCGTCAATGATGGGAACAAAATTTTGCATTTTGATTGCTGTCGATTTTTTCACACATTCATGTTCAACAATACATTTTCGATATAAATCGATCACTCTGATTATAATCGGTCTAAAATTATGATGCTATTGAAAACAATCGTAAATCAGAAGCATGTGATTGGTCGAAAAATCTAAATAAACTACCGTTTGTCTATGGGTTATGTGATGTGAGTGATATTTTGCAATGGTATATTACATTTTTAGTTAACACAACAGCTTCTATAAAATGAAACTTGAATAAACTAAATGAAATTGTGAAAAGTGTGAAATACACGTGATATGAACCAAAATAATGATGAGGTTATGTCAATATTGATTTATTTGATTTGTAAAATGACATGACAAATGACATTTTTAATGGCCGTTAAAACAAACATCAATCCGTTTTCGATTATAAACAAAATCGGAATCAAGATCGAAGTGTTGAATAGCACTATTGTTGGGCCCGCTAGCTATCATATAGAATCGATATAAGGTCGATTTTCTTTTTTTAACAACTTTTGGCGCGATTTTGAAAATTTGTAAAATTTTTACCTAATTAACAAACTATTTCGATAAGCGGTTTTACGCGCTGAAAAAATCTCAAGGTACTAAAAGAAAGTTCTCGGAAAGACGCTATTTAAAAAAAAATCGTTCAGATTGGTCGAATAAGTTCTGAGATATTAACTGCCAAAGTTGACAAAAGTTATCTGCAAAACTACGCATAGTGGAACAATAAAAATAAGAATTTGGTAGGTTTGTCCGAGTACTTTTCGTAGGCGTTTATATAAATAATATTGTACGTGTGCTTTTTGCAGGAAAATTCAATGAATGTTGGCGAGACACCCATCCGAGCGGCGAAACCGGAGGGAGGGGATGAGCGGCGGAAATTGAAATCGAGCGTTCAAAACCAGCGCGGGCGCTTTAGTACGCGATATCTCGGCTTCTATTGCTTCGATTTTGATCATTTTTTTTTTAAAATCGATATACCGAATCGAAAGGAACCTATTTCTCAATGCTTCATAGCAATATTATGAAAGATTACCTATCTAGTTATGTCTGCATTTTTTTTATCATACCGATATTAATCACTAAATAAATTTTTTTTATTTCTGTCAAACATTATGTAGCTGCGTAATTATTGAAACTTGCGATAACTATTGGTGCACAACGCATTCCTACCATCGATATTATTATTAGCTTAAATATACAACAACGTTCAAAACGGTGAAATTTTAATTAGTAGTAATACGCCGGTAATCTTTCATAATATTACTATGAAACATTGAGAAATAGGTTCCTCTCGATTCGGTATATCAATTTGAAAAAAAGATCAAAATCGAAGTAATGGAAGCCGAGATATCGTGTACTAAAGTGCCCGCGCTGGTTTTGAACGTTCCATTTCAGTTTCCGCTGCTCATCCCCTCCCCACCGGTTTCGCCGCTCGGATGGTTGTCTCGCCAACATTCATTCAGATTTCTCCTGCAAAAAGCAGACGTAAAATATTATTTATATATACGCCTACGAAAAGTACTCGGACAAACCTACCAAATTTTTTTTTTATTGTTTCACTATGCGTAGTTTTGCAGATAACTTTTGTCAACTTTGACAGTTAATATCTCAGAACTTATTCGACCAATCTGAACGATTTTTTTTAATTAAGCGTATTTCCGAGAACTTTCTTTTAGTACCTTAAGATTTTTTTCAACGCGTAAAACCGCTTCCCGAAATAATTTGATAATTAGGTAAAAATTTTACAAACTTTCAAAATCGCGCCAAAAGTTGTTAAAAAAAGAAAATCGACCTTATATCGATTCTATATGATAGCTAACGGGCCCAACAGTGTGTGAAAAAATCATAGATATATAATACACAGTAGATGAAGCATTTCATTCATAAATTGATATTTGTTTTGACCTGAACATTTAGAAAGAAACAACATATTTTGTAAGTGGGTTAGATAAAGAGAGACTCTAATGTTGGAACTCGCATGGCAACGCTGCACAAAAGCCTAGAGAAGGAGATATAAGCGCGCTTCAAACACAATCAGTGGCGTATCCCAATAAATTAAATACGTATAGGTTATTAATTCGTGAGTAAAAAACAAGTAGCAGTAATATAGATAATACTGCAAAATTAATTATATATACAGAGGAAATAAAAACAAACAAAAACATTCATATAAATTAAATTTAAACTATACCTTAAAATTTTGTTCAACATGTAATATTGTAACTTCGTAATATTTTAACTTGACATTTCAATGTTCAAAAAAAATTATACCATTTAGAGCACCTTTCAGTGTTGATAAAACATATTTACTTAACTTATTGGACTTAGGTACCTTTGGCCTCAATAATATGAAAATCTACGATTTTAAGGGTAGAAAAATACTCTTTATTTTCAGTTTATAAAAAATATAAAATTTTATTACTTGTTCATAAGAACAAACAAAATAATAATTTGATACCTTTCAGTGATAAGGAACTTTTGGATTTAATAAAACAAAACAACTTGGAATTATTCTAAGGGTAAAATAAATACTCGTTTTTCAGTTTTAACAAAAAATATATTTACATTCTTCATTTCTAAATAAAATTACCTTTGTATTAATACTCCTTGATCGGTTTTTTCTCAGTAAATCAACTTTTTTGGTGGTTTCATGATGGATTCTAATGGTAAAATAACTTTTGAGAATTAATTTTATTAATTCCATAGCATGACTGTCTAAAATATCACCATCATAAAGATGTTCACCAAAAAAATCGAGTACATTTGATGGTAAAACGCTAATGGTTTTAGAAATCAATAAATTTAACAAACCCGTAATATTTTTATTAAATATGTCATGAGTTTTATGAAAAAATCTGAAATATTTTTCTCCAGCCTTACATATATTAATTACCATATCACTTGGATTTTTAAGTCTACCATAAGTCTTTCTTACTTGCAGTTTTGAACAAGTTGTATCCTGTTCCAACATATTGACACACTTAGAACAAGTAATACACTTTTTTAATGATTTAACCACAAAACCAGCAATATATGATACAATATCTTGGACATATAAAGTTAAGTCCCAAGATGGCGACATAAAAAAATTCGATTCTGCTATCTCCATATTTACTTTGACTAAAAAATCTTTATAGTCTTCAGATTCTTCTAAATTTTCCCCATCATCTGACCTACTGAGTAGATTACCTGAGCCGCATGTGAGGATTGAAATTTTTTGCAAGTCTACAGTGTTACCTGTTTTTGGCGCCGATATCTCACTGTGGACTAACAGCCTTTTAAAGGCAGCCTCAAATTGTCTGGCTGTCGGGTTGTTATTATAGCCCCCCTTGCTACGAATAGCTCCAAAAAATAATTCAAGGTGATCCTGGGATAACTTATATGTCAATAAATATTTTAGTTGTTTTTCTTGTTCAACATAGAAGTTGAACATGTTTTTTAGACTCTCAATACATATAAGAAATCCGAGGAAACCAGTCTTTCTTGCAGATTTGACAATTGGAGTCTTATTTAAGGTAAGCCCAAGTATATAATTTTTTACAATTTCCATATATTCAAAAAATGGTTTTGACATTATTTTAGACAGAGGTTTTTTATAAAAATATTTTGCAAATCTACTTTTTGAATTAAGTATGTCAAATATGTTATTAAATACTAAAATAAAATTGGATGTAGGTTCGGAATTTGCAAATTCGGGACACTGTAGGTCCTCGCGAAGAAAATCAATGGCATCACTAACACTTTTACTAAGAGTTTGCGTTGCCAGGCGTACCTTCATCTTTTCACGTTCCCATTGTAAATGCCTTAGCTTGATTTTAGTAGCAGAAGTTAGTCCTTCTGTGCTTTGTTTCTCAAATAAACTTTCAATAAAAGACCATTTTATGAGGTGCTCTTTTTGGTCTCTTATTTCATGCTTGTTTGTTTGAGCCCCAAAGCAATTTCGTACCAGCTTCAACATATGGCATGGATCTAGAAAAATAAAAACTTCCTTGCCAGTAATTGGATGTATGAAACTAGTTTTCAAATTATTTGGATCACCAAAATTTGCTCCTAGATTTTCAGCCATCCTTAAGTTGACTGGTGCACCATCAAATGTTAACGATGTCACAGTTACTCCACTTTCGTGTATAAACTCCAGGCACTTTCTCACAAGTCCAGCTTTTTCAGTGGAAGCTAACCCGTCCAATAAAAAATAGCCGACTGGTATCTTCCAAGATCCATTTAAACAGACTAGCATGAAAACCAAGGCTTCTCTTGCTTCCGGTAATGAGTCTGTATTCAATTCTGTCCCAAGATCAACATATCCTGTAAACTTTTGTCCAGTCCATTCAATTTGTCTTCGTATGGACATCTCATGTAATACCAAGTTACAGTATAGGGGGTTGGCTGATTCTTGTTTAAGGGTGAGAGCATCAAGAGCCTCTTTACTAAACCCTGGACTACCATCAATAGATCTATACCATTTACTAATTGTCTCCAAATGTGGTAATGTACGATTAAAGGTTTTACGGACAAAGTTGTATGCCTTGGGGGAATAAAATGCTAAAGTTAAAGCAAAGCATCTCAAACTTGGATTGAATTTTTGCTTTGAAGGCCCCTTCAATAGTCTTTCAAAGATGTCAGCTGAAGTTCCCGACAATGAAGCCTAAAAAATTTCGTTTATTTTTTCCAAATTTTGAAACATCAATTAAATAATTACCGTTATAGTAGACTCAGACTTTTCTGCAATAAGGGATTTTTGCTTAAGGTAACTCATTAGAGTTTTTAAAGAAACAATACGACTTTTCAGCCTTCGTACAGATTTCTGCAGACACTGAATTTTGGTGCTTTGGCGTTTAATTTTTTCTTTAACTAGCGAAATATTCCTACGTCGCTTTTCTGGAGTGGAAAAATCGCTAGCATCCAAATCTCCGACGTAACGCCTTTTCCTGTAATAAAATGATATCTGTTTTTTTTCTATTATAATTTCAAATATGTCAATCTGACGATGATATAAACATATCAAAACAATTGCCAATAACTTAGAGTTTTCATAATTTTTCAATATATAGTGGAATTAATTAGGAAAGGTTAGTTTTACTCATAACAGTAACAATTCTCTTTGCTTTAGCTTTAAAAACTTTTATGATACCTTTTTGCCCGAAATTTGGATTCTGGTTTACGCCAAGATGCAGTATCACTTTTAATTCCATGTTCGGCCTCAGAAGCAGTCAATGTCTCAGAGGATGAGTACCTTAAAAATATATATATATATATATATATATATATATATATATATATATATATATATATACAAACTTACAATAATCCTGATGGACCAGAAATTGAAGTCAATTCTAATTCTAATGCAGGTGCCTCATTTTTTGGTTCTTCAGCAACTGTTTCATTGTGCTCTTTATCTTCATGTTGAGTTTGATAGTTAATTAAAGGCTCTATGCATCTGAAAAAAATAATTGTCATAATATGTTAAAATATGTTAACCACTATCTTGTTGTCCTGAATAAAATCTAATTTTTTTCAAGTATTTTGCAAAAATTTCTTTAAATCATTAATTACCTATCATCCGTAAATAAGCTCTTTCTTACTGTAGCTCCTGCAGATGCAACATCTTGTTTCTTTGTAGGACTGTCAAAAATGTCTTCTGAATCTGAGCTGTAACATATAATATATATGTATCTAAGCAGCACTTTTAAGGGTGAGCTAACTAAAAGTAGAACAAGGCAATATGCATTAAATATACTTATTCATACATTTTTACCTAAATGAGCTTGATGGAAACAAAGAATGTTGAAGTTTTGGCATTGCTCCAGGCTTAAGGTATCTTACACCATTTACTTTAATAAGGATATCTGCAGCATCGAAATGATCTGAACAAAGTACTGTTCTTTTTTTAAAACCTTCAGTTTCTTCAAGTCCAATAAGTGACAGCCAAATATTTCTTGCTTGCAATTCGGTGGGGAAGCTAAGAGAAAATAAAAATTTAAGAATACTTACAGTAATTTTTTTCAACTTTAAAGAAATATTAATAGATTTTATAAATCTAAAATATAGATTAACGTGAAATAAATGCGAATAGGTCAATAATGGTTTTAAGGATTAAAAAGACAGATTCTTTTACACAAACCAAGCTTTAGTATCATTTTATTAGTTGGTCAGGGCTAAAAATTATAAGATCGCAGAATTTGCAGATATTTATAACTGTTTTTTGAAATCATTTTAAATAAATACCCAGTTGGATAGTGAGTTCAATATGTTGCTGACATCATGATGGTTTCAAATAATAGTAAATTGGTGGAATATAAGTATTTTTTATATAGTATTTTATAATTTTTCAAGCTGACAAAGTAATAAAACGTTACAAAAGCTTTGTTTTGTAATAAAACTATTGTTATTTTCGCATTTATTTATCCACCACCAAAAAGCTGCTGTAAATCTACGCCTCTGATACAAGCAAAAGTTTCTCATATACTATAACCATACTTACTTATGAAAAGACACTTCGGCACCCACATTATCGAGTTTTTACACAAAATACACTCTCGTACCATTATTAATAGTTTTAATGAACAAAATAGTCACAAATTACATAAAAATACTTTAAAATAAACACAAAAACACTTAGAACAACAACAGAACCGCTCTGGCAACGTCACAACTACAAAATTGACGGACCTTACTATAAATCGTTTATGAATGAAAAGCGAACACTTAAAAATTTATTTTCCTTGCGACGTTGTCGTACTTAACAAGAATGTTATATTTTATTACATTAACTATATTTAAAAAACTAGTTTACATTCACGGTTTTTTAGGTTCAGAAATATATGCATTGGCTTAAACAGTATGTATCCATGTGTAATATGCCGAACCAATAAATAAGAACATGTAGTAATTTTACCTATCAAAATAATTTCACTAAATCGATCAGTGCTATGGATAAGTACAATCTGGCAATTACGCCCATCACGTCAAATCACAAGGGATGTCGGTTCTTATTTCTTAAGTTTACGAAATAGCTACGCATTACGTCTTTTTTTAATGATTGACCGCCTTTCAATGTAAATAATTGTATCTATATACTTGTATTATATATCTATGGAAAAAATCGACAGCAATCAAAATGCAAAATTTTGTACCCAGCATTGACGCGGAAAAACAGTGTTTTTTTACTCAGTTAAATCAACAAATCAACCACATCAAAACCAACTAATAAATTTGGATCGGGTTTTGGTATTTCATTATGTAATACTCTAAAGTACTTAAATCTCTATTTATAGTATAATTGTGCAATTTCTTACCTGGTTGTTACGCGCCTCAAAATTACCGCGATTCTCGTTACTTTTTTTCCGATTTATTGCTATCTAGTAACGAAAATATAATAAAGTCGCCTTTTAAACCGATTCTTGTAGAAAATTTCATAACGAACAAATTCACAAGTAATGATTTTTTTCTCTAAACTGCATACGTACAGAGTTATATTGAAAATAGTGTTAGAAAAAGCGGCGTTTTCGTGCATTTTTGCAGTTCTCGATTTTTTGCAAATAGCACAACTTTCTGAGCTAGCGCATACTTATAATATGATTGTATATATCATTTTCGATCAATCTTGAGAATATCTAAGTTACGTAATGACACAATAAGAATATAAAATATGAAGAAAATCAGCCTCCACCTTCCCCTACAGCTGACCAGACACTACCTTAAAATAATTATTTATTATACCTTTATTAATACAAACTGAACTACATACAATAATTGGGTACAACATAATTCTTAAGAAGTAATATAAAAAGTAGGTATCTAAAATAATTAAACTGGATAGAACTATTGTAATTTAAGAATCTTTCTTTTTTTTGACATTTTGTATCATGATTATTATTCATATGTTTCTTCCTAGCTTGTAATTTATCTTGAATTGTTTTTGAATAGTTATTTATAAAAATATTTGCTAAAATAGATAACATCATTTCTAATTGAAAACTACTCCTTTGCTAACGTTAGTAAAATTAATTTTTGAGCTTTACACTTTAAAAATTTAGATTCAAACTGCTCATATATTAAAATTTTAAGTATATTATGAACTAATATAGTGATTTGCATACTAAATTCAGATGGAATAGTTAATCCGCCTCTATTTAAAATTTCGAAATAACTTTGATCTTCCTCATGGTGTTTTGTTTGATCACTAACCACAACATTTATACAATTTGGACATTTTAATTTTCTAGAAACTTTGAGACTTACACAACCAGCTATATACTGAACTACTGAATTTGATACTTGCTGAGATGTTATTAGTAAACTATTATCATTAAGAATATCTACAAATTCATGTGTGTTTACTTACTCGTCTTCTTTACAAATATGTAACAGTGCAATATTATTAATATTGAATTGAATTTGTCCATATTGTGCAGAGTGAAGATTAAGAATGCCTTTTATTCTAATTTTACTTTCAGATTCATAAATTTGTCTTCATGTTACATAATAATTGCCACCTGAAAGCTGCCTGTAATTGCCAAAGCGAGATTCTAAATTGTCGGTTTGAAATTTTCCAGTGAGCACATATTTATAAGAAATATTTGTTAATCAAAATGATAATCACAGTTGTCGAATAGTACAAAGCATTGAGTGTTTGGATAGACAAACAAGAATCGTTAATTTCAAGTGATTTCCATTTATTAAGCCAAATAAAAAAGTTTTCTAAAAATTGAAGTCTGGTATCTTTAATATTAACAATTGACCACCACTTTATAACTATATTAATAAACTCAGCTGTATCTTTAACATAATTTAATAAACCAGCATGTGTAGTTTCGTGAAATATATTACATACCAAGGAAACCTTCTGTCTTTCAATACTTGATGGAAACACTGTTTTATAATTTAATTTAGTAGCAGCTTTAACAAGGGAATTGGCTTCTAGTTTATAAAAATTTCTAATATCTAAAAAGTTCGCTTTTCTAATTTGGTCATGATGGTCAAAATCAGGAAATATAAATGTTTTTGTGTGATTTTTTAAATTGAAGCAATTATTTCTAATATTTTTGAGAATGTGAACAGTATCGAACATAACAAATGTGGGGTAATCAGGGGTTAATGGAAAGTAATGTTTATCTTCTGACTTCTCGGTTAATTTAATAAACATGCTTTGATTCACTCTAGCATTATCTGTAACTATACTAATTATTTTAAAGCCATATTTTAACAAAATATTTATTATAACAAGAACCATTTCATATAATTGATCCCCATGAATATTCTTTACAGGTTGTGACACAACTTCTCTCATTTTTCCAAATATTGAAGATATTAAAAAAGTTTGAACTGTCTTCGCTTGTGATAATGTGTCATTTTCAGCAAAACCAACTAAACTCCCATTTTTATAATCTAAAGTCTTTAATATATATTTCATCAATCTGTAAAATAACATATTTTTCCAAATCAGATAAGCCTTCGGCAATAGTTTTGATACTGTTCATTTTCTAAAGAATGATTTGGTGAAAGTTTAAGTGAACTACAAAATTTCTGTAAATATTTAGAATGTGGCAAGACCAATAATTTATTGTTTTTTACAGCATTATATACTTTCCTGGACTGAGCGTAAAGTAAAAATGATTTTAAAATTAAATCTGCTGAAAACCTATTACGATTAGCAAATAAAAGACAAACTTGTTCTGACAAAAAATCAATTTGTTCTATCTTACTATTTTTATCTCTTTCAGTAAGCTTGTTTTATTAGATCTATATTATGATGAAAATTTTTCAATGCTGATTCTAAACTTACAACATTGGTACTAAAGGGTTCAGAATAATATTTTGAATCTGTGACCAAAGGGACACCTTAATATCCAGTTTAAATCGTTTTTATGTAATAAATTATGTTCAATTCTTACCTCGATTATCGTTGTTGCAAATATTTTTATACTACACCTGACATCTGGTTCATCATTATCAAATCCCATCAGATATAAATATATACAGTTTGTTTGTTGATGACATTGCCACTTCTCTAAATAAACACTCAATTTAGATGTAAACTGTTCACAAAATTTTTAAAAATTCACTATTACATCACTGTTTAACCATTCTTCTTGTTGTTTCTGTTGTCTATCTAGCATCATTTTTCTTCCTATTCCAGGATTACTTCTTGCAGCTGGATTCTTTTTCACCGAAAGATATTTTGGGAGACCAGGAAATATTTGTGGTATTACATTTTTCTTTAATTCAGGTCTTTTCCTTGTAAATGTCTTCAGAACACCATCCTTATCCTTGTACACATCAGTGAATGAAATTTGATCCTTGGTGAAATGTTTAATACACACAACTGAACTTTGACTTGGTTCCCAGTTTGCACGTGGGATGCTCCTAAACCATTTGTTCTTCAGCTCATCACTCTTTGGAAACTTAAATACTGTAATATATCCTTCACTATTGGAAGCATAATTGAATCACTTAATTGAGAAACCCGACAAATCCACCATATGGTTTTTTTGACATTTTACGAAATATCCATTTCTAATAACAAGGCACATGGTTTGCTTTATAAATCCTACAAATTCATGCGCTCTCCTGCACAATAACCGCCATTGAATATTGTGTTCACTTTCAAAACCCGATATGTCCAGGATATGACGGGTTTCTCAAACAAACTCGCAGCGCTTGCCGCGTTTGAAGAATAGTAACGTTCTAGAGCTTATCAAAAAATGGATGAAGTTAATACTAGTCAAAATAAGCGTAAAAAGGTGTCAAAAGTGTAATATGGCAGTGTGAGCGAATTAAAAAAGCAAGAATAAAAGGTGATGAATATATCAATTATAAAGGAAAAGTTATTCCTAAAAAGGAAATGCAAGTAAGTAAACTTAACCTAAAAACTGGAAACGATATCTTAAACCAGGTATTTTTTAGTTGTCGCAGTAAATGTTTAGACAAGTTATCAGAGGAGACGAAGAAAGAAGTCTTTAATAAATTTTACAGTTTTCGTTCCAAAAATGAACAGGATGCTTATCTTCAAACTCTTATATCAGCGGTTCCAATTCAGCGAAAGCGTCCGAAAAACAATGTCAACAAACCAAAGCCTCACAAAAATGCCTATAAGTATAAAATTAGTTACAGTTCAGGACAGCTTTTAGTATGCAAAACTGTGTTTCTCAATCTCCATGGTATTAGTAAAGATCGTGTTTGCTTTTATCTGCTGGAAAGTCGCCACAAGATCTACGCGGAAAAAATAATCCAGGCAACTCCAAACCAGTTGGCCTTATTGATTTGATTGTTTCTCATATTGCATCATTTCCCATTAAGGAAGCGCAGTACAGTAATCGAGATTATAAGTATTTAAGTGAAAAACTTGATATTAAAGCGATGCACAGTTTATTTTTATCCAAGTATCCCAACACTAACGTAAAATATTCATTATATTACCAAGTTTTTAAAAAAAAATTCAGTTTAAGTTTTGGAAGACCCCAGGTCGACACTTGCTGTAAATGTGAAGAACTAGCAGTTAAAATAAAATCAAAAGAGTTAAATGACAATGCTAAGCTAGTGGCTGTAGCTGAAAAGACTGTTCATCTCAGACGTGCTAAAAAGTTTCATTCAAAAATGAAAACATTGAAAGAACATTATCAAGATGACCCCAGTGTGGCGATAATAGCTGTTGACTATATGCAATAGTATATTAAGTACCAAGTGTCAAAAAGGTTACTTTAGTCACTAGTTTTACTAGGCACGAGTGGAGCGAAGCGGGACGAGTTCCTTGTGAAACGAGTGACTAAAGACGTTTTTAACACGAGGTGCTTACTATACTTTTTCTTCGCCCGCGGGAAGGAAAAAAATATATTATATTTGAATTATATTCATTACATGACGGACGATGGCTGACAGCTGACTGACAAATCAAATGACGCAGAATGACAAAATTATCACAGAATATGAAATTTAACATACAAAAGATAAGATAAAGAGTCGTTCTGTGCATGTCAAACCAGTGTTAAAAGTGCGGTTTTAGTAGCGGAAGTAGAAAAAATATATTTTTGCCCCAGATCCCCATTCAAGAGATTTTTTACCTGCATCAACTCACAGGCTCCGTTTTTGACATACATGACGTTAAAATGGGTAAGGCATATTTTTACATATACCACGAAGGTATGGGGAGAAAAGGCCCCAATGAGGTTTGCTCATTTATTGCTATTTACATAGAAACCTATGTTCCATCAGATATTAAACATTTACATGTGTTTATGGATGGATGCCCAGGACAAAATAAAAATCACACAACTGTAAGAATGTTTGCTGCATTAACAGAAATAGGGCGGTTTAAGACAGTTAATCAGTGTTTGCCAATACGTGGTCATTCATTCCTGCCCTGTGACAGGGACTTTGGAGTTGTGAAAAGATCTCTTAAGAAACATGATAGAGTTTACACACTTAAGCAGTATACCGAACTCTTCATACTGGCAAGTCAACAGAACAAGTTTCCGGTGCATCTCATAGAAGATAACAGTATCATTAAAGATTATAAGTCTTGGTGGCCAAGATATTACAAAAGAAATTGTCAAAGTATAGCCCCTGTAAGAAGTGAACGAATTCCATTCAACATATCCAAGTTTATGCAGTTTTTGTTCAACGACAACCATAAAGGGATGGTTACAGCATACGACTACATGGACGGATTATTTACTTACTCGTTTCTAATCGCTACAAGACATCCTAGACCCAACGTACTTTGCACAGAACCAGCCTACCCTAATATTAAAGTACCGATTAAGAATAAAAAAATGAGATAACATTAAAAAATTCGTAAACTACCTACCGGATAATGAAGAAATTAAAAGTTTCTACGAGATTTTTCTATGGCCAACCGTAGATGGTGAATTTGAGCCAGAAGTCAGAAGTTTTATAATATTATATTTCTTATAAGTTTATACAACATGGTTTATTCTTTTTTTGAATAAATAAATAAATTTAAAAAATTATTTGAGAAAGTCAACATGTCCATTTTTCAAAGTTCACTTTTTGTTAACTTGCTTTTATAATATTTTTGCTTCTTTGTCAAAAAACTGTTCAACTACTTTACGTTAATATTTATCAATAGCTAAACTAAAAAAAAAATTACACCTTTCAATAGACAGACAGTTTTTTGTAATTTTCTCAAAACTATGTCTACGGGACTGGTTTCTCAAGTAAGTGATTCAATTACTAGTACAACTTAGTACCGAACATTTCGCAGGCATCTACAAAAAAATAAAATATTTAATAGAAGTGCTACCTATAAGTACATAAGTAATTAACCTTATTGGCTTAATTTATATACTTCATTTATGTCCAATGTGGGATGGCTTAACAAGAATCACAAATTGGATAATAATATAAAAATTAGTCTTGGTTCAAGTCACCTTTATTTTATATGAGTCCACAGACCAAAAAGTATGTTTACAAATTATACTGATGCTAAAATCTTTTTATTTATATATATTATTAAATATCTTACCTCTAAAACTTGACACAAACAGTTGCAAACAGAAGTCTTATGTTGAAGTTGTCAGTCTGTTAACTGCGAAATAACGAGCACCAAGTTCATAAACTTAATTTAAAAAGACTGTACACAGTATTACATACTTCAGATCACCTATTACATATCACGAATTATAAACACACGCGCACTATAAACGTAAATAAATATTATATCCACTGATTTCACGGTCTCGCAATGATAGAAATCTAAGTTCATCGGCCCACTATTCACTGCTGCCAAATTTCAGTATTCCGGCCTAGTGGCCAACTCTAAACTTCCCACTTTAAAATTCAATTGTACATTTTCATTTCTTAACGATTTCCACATTTGCACTGCGGTACTGAGCAATATTGACGAGTTTTGTCGCAGATTTTTAATATTAAATATAAAAACCGTTTCTTAAATTAAACTTAACACTTGAAAACCCAATATCAAATGTGAAAAACAATATCCAAAACTCACGAAACAAATAAAACAAGTGGTAAACAAGCATCTAATTCAATATAATAACACATCTAATGATGAAACTGTATCTCTTAGGGGAGTTCCTTTTAACAGCTGTGGTGGCATATTGCCTAGCAACAGATCCCAATATTTCGGAAAACACGCACTTTATGGTTGGCCAGCAACCATCAACGCACTTAGTTCAATGGTTATCAGTTCTAAAATAGTCTAGGAATGTCTGATAAAGCTAAAGTAGGCAGAAACAGTCCAGGAATAAAATAGTGTTTGACTAATTTTGTTTTTGTGAGATTTTAAGCAGAGTAATCCATTGCAAAGTCAAAACAGAAGTTCAAGAAAACAAAACCAGCTGCAGGAACAATTTGCAATGCACCAGGCTGAGTCCGGGTTGAATAACGTAGTCGGTGCAAATCCTTACTCTGTTACAGGGTGCAACATTAGATAAACTGTTTAGTGTCAAGAAAATCTATACTATTGCAAGTTGGAGAATAATAGATCTTATAAGTCAAAATGTCTCCCAACTAATACATAGATACATACTTTAAAATAAAATTATTTTATCAATTCAAACAAATTTAATATTTTTTCAACTTTCAAGTAAAAATAAGTATAACTTTGTACGTTTGTCATCCATTTACATGATGGAAACATCAGAAAAATAATATTCCTCATAATTTAACAGTTTGAATGGAAGGTAGAATTGATAATAACAACAATAATTGGTTTCATTTACTAGCCTATTTTGTACACACAGAATACATCAAGATTTTGTGATACCTACTCATTTCAAGCTCTATCACTGGACGCAAACACTCTATATTGCACGTTTATTTAATTACAAAGTTAAATATATATATATATATATATATATATATATGTGTGTGTATTAATGTAATCATTTTAGTACATACAGCGCAGATCTACAGTTGTAGCTAAATAACCTTGAATATGTACTATATGCAAATAGACCCAGATAAAATTTGCTGACTAGAATAAATAAGACAAGTTGAGAAAACGTCAATATTTCTAAGAAAATCCAGCTTAAATCCATTTAATTCTATTTTGGGTAGTATTTTGACATTAATCAATGTTAACAATTATTTGTCAATTTATTAGTAATGAATTTACATCACTGTGAGTTGCTACCCAAGATATATTATTAGTAATGGCCATGTGCCTGTTATCATCGAATAGAAACTTATAGTTTTCAATCTATCTCTACACCCCCCCCTCGATCGTCAAATACCACACTAGTATCAATAGTGCAACTTTTTGTTTAAATAGTTTTTACATTTCGTTGTCCAGTTAGCTTAGTTTCAATTGGTTAGTTGTGAAAGAAATAGTACACTAAGTACATCTCTAGATTTCAAGAAACCAGTGAAGGAAAAAGTATGACATTATACTTATATATATATAATAATATATCATTATATTAGAACAAAAATTGTCAATAGATTTATCTGGGTCCAATATTTTTTATTACCTCTCATTATGGCAACTGTAATTTGATTTACAATTTTAATCTTTTGCGTTATTCTAAACTTTTCAACTGAATTCTAGGTATTCAAAATAGTTTTCTTTTATAATACGTACTTATACAAAAAAAGTATATTGCCACTATACGCTGATATGTCATCATTACGAATTATTTGCCATATATAATTTCCATCGATTCATCAAATATTCTGATAAACAAAAATTGATTAATTACTTTGCAAGACGAAAGTTACAACATTGTGAAATGATGTATTGTACTATGTATGATCATTTTTAATTACATTGATACAAAAGAAAAAAAATTGTTTTCAATGTAAAACCATTTCTAATATTAATAGGAAGAGCAAACGAATGTCACATCCCACTTTTCGAAAAGGCTTTTGGAAGCGTTGAGCACTACGCTGCAAAAAGCTCCTTAATTAATAACAGAACCTACTAACCACCTGAGCAGTTATACAAACTTATGAGTGAATAAAACCAATACACAGAAGGATAGGGCGACACAATATCACCTAAACTTGTTAACCATGTTTTTCAAAAATTCAAATGTGAAGGAATATGTGGATAATATTGATGACAAAGAACTTTTCAATTTGAAAACAATATTAGACAAAAATCAACCCATGGAACAAATATATTGCGAGCTGGAAAACCTGGGAATATAAAAGAAGCAGAGGAATGCATCAAAATGAGATACGCAGACGACATTAAGACTTTAGATGGATGAATAGTGAATACAAAAGGCCACTGGATGCCTCTGTTCAAAATGCACAAAAAATAAACGGTTTTAAGGCTTAAAACCAACTTTTCCGCATCTGTGAGTCGCCCTGAACAATATCGTATCATAAAATTGTCACTTGTGAACACATCGCAAATGGTATCCTACTAACGACGAAATTTCTCCAAAAATGTAGTATATCTGGATTTATAGGACCCGTTGTAGTAGCTCTGATGAGCTGAAAATCAATAGGGTTCATCTGTGAAACACCCTGAAAAATATCCAATTCAAAAATTGGTCACTTGTATGCATTTCGGAAGCTTTATCGAGCTGATAACCCGAAATTTTTCCAAAAATCCAAAAAAGTACTACTTGAAATACCACAGCACCCGTTGTTCTGGATCTAGTGAGTTTAAAATGAATACGGTTAATCTGCAATATGCCCTGATCAATATCCAATCATAAAATTGGTCACTTGAATACACTCCAGAGGCTGTATCGTGCTAACAAACTGAAATTTCTCCAAAAATGTGGTACTTCAAGTACCATAACAGCCGTTGTACTGGCTCTGGTGAGCTGAAAATCAACAAATTTCAACTGTGTGACGCTTTGAACAATATTCAATCATCAAATGTCACTTGTATACACTCCGGAGGCTGTATCATGCTAACAAACTGAAATTTCTTCAAAAAGTACAAAAATGTCGTACTTCAAGTACCATAGCACCCGTTGTACTGGGTCTAGTGAGCTGGTCTGCTGTGGACCCGACCCAATAATAGGATTGAGTAAAGCTCAAACTTCAACCTTGCTCAAAGAACGGGCCTAGAACGGCCTCAGGCAGGCGAAACAAACAATCGGCCTTTATACGTAGGTAGAGGCGTTTTGAAAGGAGACCGAACGAGAGAAGGGGGGAGAGACTGGGGAACGGTAAAAAGGGCCAGAAGTGGCCTACTTGCCAGGCATCAGCCACCCCACCCATTCAATACGATTGCATACAGAAACAGAGGTAGTGGAGACTATAAAAAGAAGCTTGCTTAGATGGGTCACATTGTACACGGAGAAAGGTAGCTCATGCTACAACTAATAATACAAGGCAAAAGAAGCGTGGAAAGAAGACGCACTTCATGGCTAAATAATTAAGAGAGTGGTATCACTGTACATCAGTAAAATTATTCTGAGCAGCTGCATCTACTGCAAGGATCGCCATGATTATAGCCAACCTCCTAAGAGGAGACAGCACCTAAAGGAGAATAACCAGTTCAGATGTACCTCAAGGGTCAAACTTAGGACCATTCCTATTTTTATTATTCATTAATGATATAAATAAATGATGCTGATGATCTGAACGTTTTTGTACCAATTTCAAGTATGGATGACTGTGTTATATTGCAACAAAATTTAGATATTTTATGCTATAGGTGTATGGAAAATAGAGAGTTAAACATTTCTAAATGCCATGCAGTTACAGAAATCTATAATGAGACTTCTTCTCTTCACAATACCTACCTCCAGTGCTCGTTTAGATGACAGATTGCCTCGTAGAACTAATCTGTGCTCGCCAATCGAAGAAGGGGTGGATTCTTCTATATTTATTTCGAATTCAAAAATAGGGCGACGTTGAAATTTATGCAAGCACCTAAGATTCCTTCAAATTAACGCCCAACTCCACAAAGAATTAATACACTTATCCACATTTAAAAATTTTTATTAGATAAGTTTTTAAAATGAAAACAGCAAATATCCCCAGTCTCTGATTTCCTATACCTTTTAATATAATATAGTATAAATGGCTGTATTTTATCACGAAAATTTTCTATAAAAGATCTAGGAGTAGTATTTGACTCAACTTTAACTTTTAATTATCATATTAATATGAAAATGCCACAAATTTATGAATCTTACCGTTTTATCATCAGGAATTGTAAAGGATTTCAAGATATTTTCACCCTTAAGATTCTATTCTTTTTATATAATCGTTCTAATGTGGAGTACTGCTCAATTATTTGGTATCTATACAATAATGTTCATGTTAATAGGATTCAATCAGTGCAGCGAAACTTTTTCAGATATTTAGTATTTAAAGAAAGTGGAGCTTATCTGGGGAGACGAGTTGATTATCAATCACCTTTAGAGATATTTGATTTTGAAAGTTTAGCTTTCCAAAGAGTTTTGTCATCCATAACACTTCTACAGAAGCTACTTCATAATGAGATTATTTGTTCTGATATTCTATCTAAAATCAACATTAACATTCCTCAATATAAAAATAGTCACCACTTGCCATTCTACTGTGTAGATCAAGAATTAATATCCTATTAAAGTCACCAATAAATGTTATGTGTGCGTACTAATTATTTTAGTTGAACTTCATCCTTCATCCTGTAAAAGGATATTGTAACTGTTGAGTAATAAATGCTATTATTATTAAAATCAAGTAATTTTCTTAGAATAGACATATTCACTCAGGGAACGGTATCAAAATAGACAATACATCACCTATTAATATTGAAAACTTTCTTTCTTGCTGATTCAACAATAACATTTTGAAATTGTTCTAAACCTAGAATGTCAATATTTTTTAAAATCGAAAAATACGATAGACAAAACTGACACTTTGAAAATACAAAAAACAATTGGCCACTGATTACATATGTTTAACAGTTTGAGTTTTAAAATATAATATACAATACACAACTAAATAACGTCAAATGATACTGGATTTCATTAAATTAATTGCATCCTTAAAAAATCAGTTTGCTGCGGCAAATCGCAATTTAAAACATTTGTGAATTTTAGTTTCACATTACTTTTAATTTCTCTCATTCTGAGAAATGGCACTTCTTTCATCTGCTTTTGACAGTTCTTTTTTGCCTAAATTAGCTTTATAACCTTTATTTATTAACTTTTTTAGTATTAATCCACAAATGAACCTTATTATCACTATTTCTATTCCTAGTTGTTGCTTCTATTTTCAGATTAATATGCAGCTTAATCAAACATAATATTTAAAAAAAAAATGAGAGACAAATGGCAGCATATAATTTTGTGAGGAATGCAGGAGCTAAACAGAGATTTAAAAAATCTGAAGAAATTATGCAATGCATAAATATCTGAAAGTTTGTTTTGATAATTTCATATATAGGCCAGCACTCCTGTGTCAGAGTATAGGCCGCTCTTTTGATTCCTTTCGTATGGTGAATCAATCCATGTGTTATCTTCTGTTTGCTACAGCATGCGGCGTGAGTTCGCCATCTTTGTAATTTTTTTCCATTCTTACCTGTCCTCTATTTTTCTTCCCCAGTCACGGACTCCCATTTTCTTTAGGTCATCAATCACATGATCTTTCCATCTAAGTTTGGGACGTCCCTGGGCCTGGGGTTGGCAGGCTTCCAATCAGTGATTTTCCTTACTGAATCGTCCTTATTCCTTCTTCGAAGATACCCGTACCATCTTAGACGCTGCGCATTTATATGTCTCACTATCTCTACCACTCATGTATTGACTTATTTCCTAGTTATATAGCCTTTTGTACCCTTCATTTGGGATCTGTTTTGGTCCTATTATCC
This sequence comes from Galeruca laticollis, assembly GCA_963921935.1. NCBI lineage: Eukaryota > Metazoa > Arthropoda > Insecta > Coleoptera > Chrysomelidae > Galeruca > Galeruca laticollis. The sequence goes on from OY998177.1 coordinate 176,670,694, forward strand.
TCCGCATGATTTTCTTCGTCTTTATCAGTTAGGCTCATATTTTCACCAGCATACGTTATTACTGGTTGTATTGCGGCTTTATTAATTTTAATTTTGGTTTTATTTACTGATGCATTTGTTCCTTGGTAGTTTCTGATACTTCCAATACACGTTGTTCCCTGCTATTATTCGTGCGTTTATCTCCGCACTTCTGTTGTTCTTCTCATCAATTAATATTCCCAGGTATTTGAACTGACTTACTCTTTGAAAAGTGTATCCTCCCGTATTTATAGTAGCTGCGTTGTCTGTCTTCCTTGAAATTTGCATATATTTTGTCTTCTCTTGGTTAACTACCAGTCCTCCCTGTGCTGCCTCTTTTATTAAGTTCTTGAATGTTTTTGCTAGGGTTTCTTTGTCTCTAGTAATTAAAGCTAAATCATCGGCATATCCTATTATTTGTGTGGAGCTGTGACTAATCATTCCTTTTATGTATATCGCTTTAATCACCCCATCTAGTGTTATGTTCTACAACCCAATTTGATTTTTTCTGTGTATTCGTCCAACTCTTCATATTTTCCTGTTTCAAACCATTTACTTCTTGCTTGTTTTTCCCTACGCTTGCCAGTTTACATTCTTCGTCAAACCATTCTTTGAATGCTTTGATTTGTTGTAATCAAATTTCTTTCTTGCTATTTTTAATGATCCCATTCACTGTCTATATCTTCTTTTTTATCATGAGTTCTCATTTTGTTTGTTAAGGTTTCCGCATAATTATTTCCACCTTTCTCTCTTTCCAGCTTTTTCAAGTTCCACTTTCTTTTGTTGTGTTTGGAAGGTTTATATCTTGATATTTTTATGTTCGTCTTCGCTATTGGTAAAATGTTGTCTGTATCTGCGTTTGCTCCTCGGTATAACCTTTTGTATTTAACCATTTTCATCCATTTCTTTAATATCAAAACATGATCGATTTGGTAGCCGCTTCTCTTTCCTGAGAATAACCACGTTTTCTTGTGCTCCCTTTTATGCACTAATTTTGTACTGATTATGAATGTATTTGTCTCCGCAGCTAGGTTGCACAGTCTTTCTGTTCCAGCTATTTCTCGATTATTTTCTGCTTTTCCTATCTGGGCATTAAAGTCTCCTATTATTATCAAAATGTCATTTCTAGAGATATCTTCACAGGTATCGCTTTTCTTCTCTTAAAACTTTATTATTTCTTTTTGCTTCTTCCGTTGGGGCGTAGACATTAATTATACTTATATTTGATTGTTTATTCTCAAGTTATAAATATGAAATACTACCGTCAATTGGTTTAAACTCAGTTACTTTGTTTCGTATTTGCTGGAAATTCATTTCCAACCGCTAACCGCTTTGATTTCGCAATCTCGACATGGCTGCTATGCGGGCTCTTCTACCATACAAGGTTCGCGTACGATCAATCTCTGGTATTGCCGGCAAAACTGACAGTACGACATGAAAGCTTGGCGAAAAAGGAGTATTTGTGAAAAACTATTCATGATTGCTCTTTTCATTCAATAATTTATTGGATGTATAAACTCAACAATTCAATTCATATCAGTGTAAAGAAGTGACAGGAGAAAACTGGTAATAATCATAACTTTTATTATTGTTTAAATTATATGGAACATCCGTTGACTGCGCTGCCAAATTGAAGCATAAGTTTAATAGGTTGTCAGATTGTGCTCGAAATTATTTATTTTTCTAAGAGGTACTGGTTAATCTTTGCTTATTGAATAATATAATGACACTTTATACTGCCATGAGTAATTATATAATATGATGCATCTATCAGTTGTTTGATTATTATTTATTGTAGTAATAAAGTTTTTAGATTACTAGCCTGCGCTTTTTATTTGAAACGAGATTATTGTATATCTCAAATGGTAGGTGAACTAGAGCTGGAACTGACGATGAAATTTAAACAACAACCCCCTTCTCTATTCTTTTACTGACCATTATTGCCGTTCCATTCCTTCCTTGTTTTTCCTGCTCTGAGTAATACATTGTAGTTTGTTTTCTTTTCTCCTTGTTTTTTCTATCTGATTTCTTGTAGCGCCGGAATGTCTAAATCATAATTCTTCATTTCTTGCGCAACTTTTAGTATAGTTTTGACACTCCATGTTTCAATTTTCAAAGCGTTAACTTTTTGTTTCACCCGTTTGACCCTCTTTGATATTTTCCTAAAGTTGTCTTTCGTTTTTGTTATAGTTTTAGTTACTTTTTTCCTTATTATTTGCCGTGGTCATTTTTACAATGATTCAATCCCCTTGAGCTACTTTTGTTACTAGTTTTTCGTTTTATATATCCGTAAGATTTTTAAATATTTTTGTATTTCTTTCTTTATCAGTTTCCTCTTCTTCTTCGGCCATTGATCTATTGTTGAATGCTCTACATGTATGATCTGAGTTCTTTCCTTTGTATTAGTACTTCTCTAGTAAACTCTTCCTTTATGTATATTATTGTATTTTTTAATTTGTTTGTTTGTTTTAATATTTCTACTGTCTTCTTGTATTCCTTCAGTTCCAGTAAAATCGGACTTGGTTTACTGGGGTTAAGATTTTATTTCCCTATTCTTCTAGCTTCTATAACTTCATCGCTTTCAAGTTCCAGCTCCAGCTTCTCCATTATATTTTGTAAGACACTCTTTAGTTGCAGCTCATCTTCGTTTCCCGTTTCTCTTGCTCCCTGTATTATAAGGTTTTTGCTCCTCGCTTCACGCTCTAATTTTTCTATTTTCTCTTCATGCCTGCCTAAAGACTCTTTTAATTCGTGGTTCTTCAGTCTAATGCAGTTGTTTTCTCTTTTTATTTCCGCCATTTCGTTCTGAATGCCATCTAATTTTTTCTCAATCCTTTCATTTCTATTTCTTCTAGTTTTCCCCATCTCTCAATTTTCTTCCATTTTGGAATTGACAGATACCGCGTCACAGACATAGTTTTTATTTACCAAGATCCTACTTAATTCAAATTTTGGTCTGGTGCCTGTGTTAGCTGTACTCTATCATTTCCTTGAGGGTATAATTCGTTTTGTTTCCTAATTCAATTGTTGTATATTCCAGTTGTAGTGAATTTATTTTTTAGATTACGGTCCTGTGTTGTCACACTGATTTAGTTGTATTAGCATTCCATTAACAAGTAATTAATATGGCATCACAACTTGTTTATGTTTCTACTTTGAATATACAAAAAATGTTTAAACTCACCTATTTTTATCTGGTGTCGTTTTTTTATTACTTACTCACTACTGCAGCTTTGAGTCTGATATTACCCACTTTTCTAAATTTCCACATATTTTTAAACCACTTATTTTTGGTTTTTAATCGGTATCGAGACTTCACCTGCTTTGCCTTTGCTAATCAGGGTCGAACCCATACCATTTCGTTATTGTCAATTACACTAAAATTTGTAATTTGAAGCCAGTATCCAAATTGAGATTATTTAGTTAATTAATGTAACTGTTATAAAACCTAACACAAATTTAATCTCTTTAAATATTATAGTCGTAGTAAAAATACACAGAATAAAATATCTAAGTACAAAAATAAAGTATAATCAATGTACAAGAAATATACAAAATTGTTTGAAGGTACAGCAAAAAATAATATTGCACAAAGCGTTATTAAAACTATTTTTAAAAACATATAACCAGATAAAGTATTAAAATTTCAAAGAAATCCATAGAATATATGTTATTTATTTTATCATATTCAAAAGTCTATATGCAATTGACTTCGTATATTTCTTTTTGGGATAACCTTTGATCATAAGAAAAAAATTAGATTGTTTGTGCAACATAACTTTTCATAATGACTGGTAAAAAGAAGAATGTTATTTACACATATCTATACAATAATAGCGATTTTATAAATAATAAAGCAAAAGTAATATTTGTAAAGAATACTGTTCAATCTTCCATTTCACTAGGCATTATAAACATTCAGCAGATTGTCCTTTTTTACCAATATTAAAAAATGCCTAATAACATTTTTATTTACAAATATATCTGATACCTATAGTCACACGTACAAGTTTTCAATTAGAAAGGGCATGATACTAGCCAATAATTTAGGGAACACTAAAATTAATCTAAGAAAATACATTGAACTAGAAACTGTGTTCTTCACATTAGAAAAAAAAATATAGTGTCAAAGAAACATCGAGAAAAGCGAAAATGATCTTATATATGAAACCCGTGGTGTGAAGAGATCAATTACACCTCTCTAATAAAAAAGTTTGGGATTGTAATGTGAGTATAGAGTATCCCGTAATCGAAATCTACATTTTGTACTTATTTACAAGTTTTTGAAAAACAAACAAACATTAATGTAATGCATTTCTTGTTTCCATTTTGAGACATACCAATTTACAATACTTTCTTGTGAAAAATGTATCTATTACATCTATCATATTATCATTAAGCATTTTCAATAGTATATGGTAGCTAGGAAAATCTGTTATTAATAAATAAAATAAAGATAAATAAAAACTAGTTAGAGTTATTATCAGTATTATCAGACAAATCTTCTTTGAGCCAGTTCGGAATAATCCGAATTCCATTCTTTTTAAATAACTTAACAAGGGCCGTATTGTGACTTAAGTAGTACCTTTGTAGATACTTGTGGGATTTCTCCTCCATGGGAGGATACTGTCTGCCTTTGCTGCGTCCAAGGCATTTTGTATGGTCTCCAGTTATTACTTGACAATAAAAACCTTTTTTTGGATCAAACCTTCAAAACAATAATGTTGTAATAGTTATAACGGGGTTAAAGTTTTATGGAATTATTATGAATAATAAATTTATTTTACAGTAATATATAGTTCTAAAATATTTTTGTATTTGCACATATTTCGGTCACATTACAACAACGTAAATATATTAAATTGAAAATCCAATGTATTTTTGAGAAATTCAAATATATAGATATATTGGGTGTTTTACAGTGACATAGTGTGGACTAATATACACGTGGGCGAAGAGGCATCACCGAGGCCCTTTTCTTTCAGTACCTTTTTTCCCAAGATAAATGCAGAGATCCCAACATCTTTTTGTGAATACAAAAGCGAACCCAGGATATACTCATGATCATGAAATAAAATATTGAAAATTGCATTGAAAAAATCTGTGTGATCTACCTAATTCTTTACAAAAATAATGCCTTTTGCTTTGCTGAAAACTTCCAATAATAATGTGTAGTTTATTTTTGAAGCTAACTCTGCTTCAATCGATAGAATTCCCAAACCATCCTACTGGTCCTGCTTCATACTATTCCTCAAATAATTTTTAACTTCAAAAAACTTTCCAGTAGAGACTGTACTTACGGGTATAGTTAACATACATCTGATAGAAATATAAACATTAGGGTTAATGTATTGCCACTCACACAATATATTATTTAACCTTCAGCTACGGACGTGGTGCCCCTCTGACCCCAGCGAAATTTAAATCTGGTACCTTTAAGTCATATCATCTATTAGTAATACATATATATTCAAACAAATCGGTCCGTAGACGTTGAAGTTATTGGCGCGTAAAATGTAGTTGGGGGCAACAGGGCACTACGTCCGTAATTAAGTTATTTTCGAACATGGCATATTCGTCCAAGAAAATTTGAGTTGGGGACACTAATTTCGAAGAAATTGCTCTAAAATGTTTTAGTGAAGAAAACAGTGATGCTGGCGACTTGGACGAAACTGTAGTTGACTTAGAAAGTGAGCATGATTCACAATCAGAACAAAGTTATAATGGTGAATCAAATGAAAGTGAGTCTGAAAATAATGATGAGTCGGTAGATGAAAATCAAGATAACCAAAAACAATTACGGTAAAAACAAGTATAAATGGTCTATACTCGATAGTCGAAATTGTGTAAAGTGAGTCAGAGCTATCTAATCAACACTTTGGTTAAAGCGCAGTTGCCATATGTATTCTAGAGAGAAATGCTGTATTTTATAAATACACTTCAAATCCATTGTGTCAATATTTCAGGTACAAAAGATGCAATGTAATTAAGTCAATACCAATTTAATATATTTATTTCAAATTTCAAGCAGACTAATAATAATTAGTTTACTTGAAATGTGAAATAAAGGGTTTATGTATATTTCTTGAACGCAAAGTTTGTTGTGAAAAACTCGCCGATTTGACAATGTTGGAGAGTCGCTTCAATGTTCCGGCTTTGAGAACGAGATAGATAGATCGAGCTACGCGAATGAGACAGTGATAGTAAACAGTTATGTGAGGTGTTTATTCTCTTCATGAGCATAACATCAGTATTTGTGTTGTGGTTTTGTGTGATGAATCGGTTATTATTGGTATTTATTGTAATATTTATATCAATATATTTAGTGACAATAATGGCGGAGTGTAGCGGTGTTGGCGATAAAAAACGGCGTCGTAACAATTTAATTCGGGAAGAAAAAGTCCTCATATTAAATGTGTACGAAGGACTGCGTGCCATGGACAAACAGTTGGGTGTTAGTGACGCTGTGATTAAGTGCAGTTATTTAACTAAAGTTTCTGAGAGTACTATATACAATATTCTAAAGAAATCGCGGGACGGATCTTTGACAAGAGAACGAGGTGAAAACTGTAAACCGGAAAGTAGGGGAAGAAAGAAAATTGTTTTGGACGACCAAACACGGAATGCTATACGTAGGGAAATACATTCTTTTTATTTTAGGAATGAAATCCCCTCGGTGGCTAAATTGAGCAAGGTAATAGAAGCTGATGATACTTTACCAAACATCAGTGATAAAGTTTTGAGACGAACTTTAAAATTAATGAATTTTCGTTACCAAACAAGAAGTAGAAACAGTGCCTTAATTGAACGAAATGACATTGTGGAATGGAGGAGAAATTATTTAAAACAGATACGACAGTTTCGTAACGAAGGACGGCACATATATTATCTTGACGAAACATGGTTAAATGAAGGCCACACTGTGTCAAAAGTGGCAAAACATGAATATACGAAGCAATCGACAAGCCTTTATGGAGGGTTTCTCTTCCGGTTTAAAAGCTCCCTCTGGGAAAGGACGTCGACTGATTATCACTCACATTGGCAGCGAGGAAGGATTTGTAGAAGGTGGATTACTAAGTTTTCAGTCCAAAAAACTGTCGATTACCATGAAGAGATGGATGGTAACCGGTTTGAAACATGGTTTAGATCAATTTTAACAAAGGTAACTCCTGGTTCAGTGATAGTTATGGATAATGCTTCATACCACTCTCGTCGACTGGAGCAAATACCTACTTCAGCTAGCCGCAAGAGGGTTATAATTGATTGGTTAGAGAGTAAAAGCATTCCGCACAACGAGGCAATGCTAAAAGTTGAATTATTATCTCTCGTACGGAAACATAAAAGCAGTTATATTAAGTACGTTGTCGATGAAATGGCGAAAGATTTCAACGTCTCAGTTGTTAGACTTCCTCCCTACCACTGTGAGTTAAACCCCATCGAGTTGGTTTGGGCCCAAGTGAAAAATTATGTTGCGAGAAAAAACAGTACATTCAAAATGGCTGACGTTGAGAAACTGTTTGACGAGGCGCTGCATACCGTTACTGCTGAGAGTTGGCGTAAATGTATTCAACACGTATTAAAAGAAGAAATAAAGTTTTGGGATTTAGACATACGCGTAGAAGTAATTACGGAACCACTCATTATCGATATAGGAGGAGAAAGCGATGATTCTGAGGAGTCGTCAGGGAGTGATACCGCTTCCAGTTAGTCAGACATTTTACAAGTGACCTCGCAACATACCTATACTTATTGGTAATTTATTTTGGTCTTGACAAACAACTTTTTTTTAGTTTTAGTAGTAGTAAGTTGGAATTGACTTTTAAACATTTTTTTATTTTGTTTTAACTTACTTATGAACAACTTGTGATAAGTTATTATTTCAAATGTTAAAAATTGAAATTCCAGATATTTCAGTATTCGCACCCTTAAACTATGATACGCTCATGGAGTTCACTTTAAATCGGTAGATAACCGATGACGTCACTTTACAGAATTTCGACTATCGACTTTTTTATATACATCTTATTATAGCTCATCCTTAAAAATGTGTATTATTCTTGGTAACACCCTGTATATACATAATGATACCTACCATAATAATTTCGTATTTCTGTTCTCTCAAATTTAAACGCCAGAGCGTACAAGAACATTTTCTATTTATTTTTTATTTAGGACTATTAAGAACCCTTCAAAAATGATGCGCTCATGAAGTTCGCTTCTGCAACTGATTTTATGGACAGTAAGAGCGATGAGTCACTTTACAGAATTTCGACTATCGAGTATAGCAAACCATTTGCACAAAGAAGTCGAACACCTAAACACAATAAACCTTTTTTTGCTAGGATTACGTGGTGATGCAAAAAATATTGGCAGAACAGCTTCGCTTATTTTCCGACAAAATAGTGCTTGAAATTCTTGTTCATACAAACAGAAAGCTGGCAGAGCTGCGAAATAATTACAAACGAACTGATAAACTTGAATTAAAGGACTTAGACATTGAACTGGAAGCTTTTTTAGGATTATTATATTACAGTTCAGTTTTCAAATCTCAAGATGAAAATCTTCAGTCATTATTTTCAACTGATGGCACAGGGCGTGACATTTTCCGTTGCACTATGTCTCGGGAACGAACGCTAACAATTTTGTATTGTTTGTGTTTTGACAATGTTCAAGATCGAGCTGAGCGACTAAAAAATGAGCCAACTGCAGCCATTTCGTGGATGCTCCACGAATTTGTGAAGAACTGTCAAATGCAATACACACTTGGAACAACAGATTGCATTGACGAAATGTTTATTGGTTTTAAAGGCCGGTCTTACTGATGCACGCACAAATTATTGTTTCAACGGGTTTATTTACAGCGGTAAAGGTAATGATGGACAAGGTTTGATCGATGAAGAAACACATTTGCAGATTCCAACACAAGCAGTACTTACACTTATTCCACCCATACAAAATTCTTGGAGAAATGTGACAGCAGACAACTGGTTCGGTTCCATAGAACTAGCCGACGAATTACGTGAAAGAGAGTTAACGTTGGTGGCTACAATGAAAAAATCAAGGAGGGAAATACCATCTCAGTTTTTTCCCGACAGAAAGCGTATCCTGGGAACTTGTATTTATGATTTCACTAAATAGATTACAATGATACCTTATGCACCATCAAGAGTATACTGATGAAGATACACATAAACCAGAAATCATGGCATTTTATAATAATACAGAGGGAGTAGATATTCTTGACAAAAAAATTGCAACCTACAGTTCAAGTAGACGCACCCAACGTTGGCCTATAGCCTTATGAATTACAACACAGCTTTCCAGTAGTATGTCAGCTAACTAGGGCACAGCTTCTTACTGAACTTGCAAAGCAACTAGTTAAAAGACACATGAATCGAAGACTTATGAATGACAGAATTCCACGAAAGCTACGGATGAATATAAGTAGAATACTTCAAAAACCATTTAAAAAGAATGCAGAGCCCAGTGTGAATCGCATTCGAAGAAGATGTGGATTCTGTCCCAGAAAAAATGATAAAAAAACAAAAAAACTCTTGTAACAACTGTAATATTCCAATGTGCGATTGTTGTAGCGCAAATATTTGTAAAAAATGTGTAAAATAGGATAAAATATTACATATAATTTTCACATTGTTACGGCACTATGGTTTTTAACACAAACTGGGATTTATTTTGTAACTCATTTTTTTCTTCTTTGTATTGATATTAATCTTGATTATTTTGCACTATTTTTTTATTACTAAGTAAATGAAAAACACAGGGCATTTTATGTACCGGGTGAACTTAAAGAATATCGTTGAACTAACTAGATCTTTAAAAGCATTTAAAAATAAATTTTAGTTTGTGGTAATGGAAAAGTGATACTTATGTTTGATATTAAGCTGTAATATACCAGTAACAGCATTTTATGTTTCATGATTTTAATTTTAACATCACCCTTAGAACAATTTAGTATGTGGGGTCATGTCGACCCCACGTCCGTAATAGTGTACTACTTAATGCACGTCAGTAGTTAAATGTTAATGAGATTATTGACGTCTATATTCGTCTGGTATGTTAGACGTTAAAAGTTGCAGATATTCGTATAGTTTCATAGCAATCTCTTGTGACAATTATTATTAATGTAAAAAAAATATACATAAATACATAATTTGGAAATATATTATATAATTTAAACTGTACTTATTTCATACGATCAATGTCAGTCATAATTACAATGAAACGCAACTACACCAGGTTGTATTAAAAGAAAGTTAATGCGAAATTCAAACAAAGACCGAGAAATCCCCAGTTCATAAACTACAATACAATCTGTCTGTAATGACACTTGTCAAAATTCCGAATCTAGGGATGGGAACGAAATATTAGATACCGAAATTTCTAATTCTGTCAAATCAATATTGAGTGTGTGGAATCTGTTCAGCACGAAAATCCTCTTCGCCAAACAAATACGTTATTTCGATAAGCCATACCTATTTAACACTTACACCGACCTTTAAATTGTCGTATCACATAACAGAGTCCAGACAGTGCCAACAACATGCTTTAAGCAGGTGTAAGAATGTACCTGTGCGATATTTATCTTTCTATAGCATAATGGGGTGCAGCTTTGCCAAGTCTACGTTTTCTCTTAGTGTTGGGAAATTGTGCACAATCTGGCAACACCGCATGGGGGCGAGGTGTCTGGGGATGTTCCCCATTTATGAAGTCTCAACCCCCTAGGACTACAAATAAAGGAGATACCCATTAAACCCCACATAATTCCAGATTTCCTCGTACCCTATAGACGTCGGTGGAACATCTATTTACTGAAGGGCCCCTGTATATAAAAATCGCTTTCAATACTCTTGATTCCCGATGTTTTTATAGAAAACCAGATGATCGAAACGGTTATATAAGCTGCCAACCGCTTGTCGGACGATAAGTATTACAGTATTCAGTAGTGGATATATAAGCAAAACGATGCCATTGAGATTTTGTGTGAGCCATCCGAACAGTTTCAGTTATATATGTGGGAGTGACGTGATACTGAAAGCTCAACGAAAGACTTTGAGCACACTTGTAAGAAAAGCCTACGAGTTATAATTCGGGTTCAAAGTTGGCGATCAAGACAAAACTTGGGCTCCGAAAAAATACTGCAGCACTTGCTGAAGAGCCTTAGCAGGATGGCTACGGCGTACTCACACATCTAGGAAGTTTGGAGTGCCATCGATGATTTGCTTAAGAATCATGTTGATGATTGTTACTTTTGCTTAACAAAAATTCTGGGATTTTCTAGTAAAAGCAAGTATTCTAATGTATTCTAATATTCTATTAGCCATTAGACATGTACCTCATGACGCTTCTAGCATACCTGTTCATAAGTCTCCAGAGAAATATGATGAACCAGATAATTATGATGACACAGAGAGCCAGAAGCCAGTCCAAGTTTTGAAGAGAAAGTCGTTTTCGAATGTAGTAGCAGGAAACAGCCGCATTGTATATCTCAGGAAGATCTCAATGATCTAGTATGTGATTTAGATCTTTCCAAAACAAAGGCACAATTGCTTCGATCTCGTTTGCAACAGTGGAACCTTTTACAAAAAGGTGTGAACATTTCCACGTTTCAGAGAAGGCAGTCTATGCTGGCCATATTGTTCTCAAAGGAAAATGACTTAGTATACTATCATAATATTCCAGGTTTAATGAATGAACTTGGTGTTTCCTATGTACCTATCGAGTGTCGACTATTTATTGACTCATAGAACACAAGCCTAAAGGCAGTTTTGTTGTTCAATGGACACGAACGGCCATCAGTTCCAGTTGGTCATGCTGTATATATGAAAGAAACATGCCAAAATATGTACATATTACTCCAATGCATAAAATACGAAGATCATAAGTAGAATATCTGTGCCGATCTCAAAGTTGTCACACTGCTCACAAGACTACAGAATGTCTTCACAAAATATTGTTGTTTTTATGTGAATGGGACAGCAGAGCCAGAAACCAATATTATTTAGTTAAAGATTAGCCGTTAGATGAAAACATTGTGCCCGGCCAGAAAAATGTCCTTAATGAACCTTAAGTAGATCAACAAAAAAATTATTTACCTCCTCTGCACGTAAAACTAGGGCTTATAAAAAATTTGGATACAAGCCTTAGATAGAGGACATGCATTCCTTTAATTGAGACGGAAATTCCTATGTATAAGTGAGGCAAAGCTTAAAAAAGGAATCTTCATTGGATCTCAAATACGGGAACTTTTACAACTACACTTTTGAGATGCCTTTAAAAATGTATGTAGCAACTTCCTGGGTCATAAAAAGTCGAACAACTACAAAGATCTAGTTGAAGAGCTTATCCAATCTTATAAAGCCTTGGGTTGCAATATGTCCCTTAAGCTGCATTTTCTTTACTCCTATTCCCTGACAATTTGGGTGCAGTTTCGGACGAGCGAGAGATTTTACCAGCAAATTTCTCAGATGGAGAAGCGCTACAGTGGAAAATGGACCCCAAATATGATAGTGGCCTACTGTTGGACCCTTAAACATGAAACCGCTCCTGGCGAATACAAGCGATAAAAGACAACCAAATAAATTTTTTGATTGTATTTATATTTTTTTTATAGAATAAAAAGTATATTTTGTAAAAAATAGGTTTTTTTAATCATTAAAAATTCAACGCTAGATTGCTTATAAATTGGGAGTTTCATATTTAATATCTATTTTATATTTATATATTTTAAATTCGGAGAGCGACAAAAAGTTTCAAAACGTAGAACAGTGTAATCGATGATTTTTTAAATTAATAATATGATTGCAATACAAAATGTATATACACTAATTTTAAAAAGTTTGTGAGGTTTAGTAAAGTTGGGTACATGAAATTTAAATCTCGTGGGCGAGGACCTGCTTCACCCACGCCTAGCTACGCCACTGGTGTTTTAAATAATGCTAATAAAACATAACATTGCAAGTACAAAAATACACAAAACGAAATAGGGAAAAACGATGAAATAATGATAGGAATTACACAAATTATAACATTAAAAGGGGGCAAGAAGAAAATTGGCTAATATGAGAAATAATTCAATTTGGGGTGGTAAAATGAAATGAGTGAAAATGTAATAAAGCAATCAGAAACAGTAAACAAAGACAATGATGAATGCTATTCCTGAATCGGAATTTGAAAGAAAGTGAACTCGGAAAATTAAATGGTGTATTAACGAAACATCAACGTTGATATAAATAAAAAATCTTCGAGGATAACCTGCTAGACATTAATAGACCAAGCTTCAGAGATTTGGAGTGAGCATTTTGTGTAAAAAGTGTTAGAAGAAATCCAGCTACGTCATTGTTTGGAGAATAGTTTCATATGATATAGTGAGATGTTTTTCACTTTGTTATGCAAAAATCGCTTTTTTTTGTTTTTTGCTTATAAAATTAAAACTGTCAGGGTAATCGAGATGGCATCGATAGAGAAATTATAAAGAAAATGAGGAGTCGAACAACTCCTCATTTTCCGACCGTTAGTTTAGGAGAAAATCGGGAAAAACCGACAAAAGTGCAGTTTTTTCAAAAATTCATAACTCGGTTATTTTTTTATGTGTAGCGTAGATCCTCCTGCCAGTTAATATAAAGTTTATATGTGCAAAAAAGTAGGCGCAGTCCGACGCATTGTTTTCGATGTGTGGCTATTTGAATTTTTTACTATGCAATTTTCCACCAGGCCTGAATACGACAGGTATGGTCCGATTTCGAAAGTAGAAAGAATTATCGTACTTCAAAAACGTTCATCTTGATTTTGCGATATTCTTATTTGTTGCCGATATATTCAAATGAAAAGATCATGAAATCATATTGTTTAATTAAGAATTCGTAACTTTGAGTATGGAGGCTGCATAATTTTTGTATACCCTGTATAAAATAATGTCACATTCGATAATTTTTATAAATATTCTGCGGAAAGTAATACCTATATAAATAAGAATTTGTATCTTGTTTTTTCACCTTATATTTTTTTGAATCATGCAGAAACTGTGGAGAGAAGGATGAATAAAAATATTTATCTATGTAATTTTCTTGTATCAACCTGTTTAATTCTTGTAGAGTCAATGGAAAATCCTACCACTCCAATATAATTGAAATACTATTGAAATACCTTTGTACGCGAATATACCATCTAACGAATTCAACAAGAAATATTTTGCCCCACTCTACCAAATATAATACCGTACTGACATTATTAGAAAACATCTATTGGCTCTCTATCTCTTTTGGTGGCGCACGGTATATGGAAGTAAGTACCTCCTTGTCTGACACCGAGCATGCAGTGGGTATCAAATAAAATTCGAGCTTCCCCCAAAACAAATTAAAAACGAGTAAAAAGGTGAGCGCTCTTAGTTATTTTATACTGTTTTTTCCTTATTACTTATTTGTTTTCATTCAGTGTTATTATTTTAATCGATTTAGGGCTGTTAAATAAAATTTTGTACAATTTTCCTAAAGTGTGCAACGAACAAATTTAAATAAAGTTATTAATTGAAATTATTTAAAATACCTAGTCTATCAGGAACAAATGATTGTCTTCATGTATATTTGTAATCAATAATAAACCAAATAAACAAAACTTAAGAAGAATACCTTCTCAAAACGCAATTATTCAAAACACATTAGAAAGAGAAAGTATTCCCTCCTCTGCTCTTGTCTACAGTGTGGCTTCAAATGTGAAAGACATTCGACCTTTACGTGCGCGTCCCAGTATATTTATTCAGTTCAGTGCACATGTATTTTATTTGCATTTTATAACTTTGAGGTTATATTTATGTATGTCACTTTCAAGTAGACAAATATAAGAATTACTCGATTAATAGGGTTACTGTATATCATTTGATTAATCGTTGAATTGTCTCTACATGTATATAGTAATACTGTTGCCTGCGCGTATTTCATGATCTTTTCATTTGAATATCTCACCAACAAATAAGAATATCGCAAAACCAAAATGAACGTTTTGAAGAACGAAAATTTTTCATTCGAAATCGTTTTTGTAAGTGAAATCGGACCATACCTGTCGCTTTCTGGCCTGCTGGAGCAATACATAGTAAAAAATTCAAATGGCCTCAGATCGAAAACTATGCATCAGGTAGTGCATGATTTTTGCACATATAAACTTAATATTACAAACTAATACTGGCCGAGTAACTACGCTAAAACTAAAAAAATAACAGAGTTCTGAATTTTTGGAAAAGCTACACTTTGGCCGGGTTTTCCCGGTTTTCTCCTAAACTAACGATTCGATCTAGTTGTTCGACCTCTGATCTTCTTCGTGTTTTTATTCATTACAATTTCTTTCTCAATGTCATCACGATTACCCTAACAATTTTAATTTTATAAGCAAAAAACTAAAAAAAGCAATTTTTTGCATACATTTGTTAATAACAAAGTTATGAATAATAAAGTCGAGTGAAAAACATCTCACTATATATGAAACTATTCTCCAAACAATGGTGCAGCTGGTTTTGTTCTAACACTTTTTATATGAGAAAATCTCTGTAACTTGGCCTATAGAAGAAATAATGAAACAGTTGGTTAATATTGGAAAAAAGAAATGATTATAATACATTTTCTACATAGATTTTAATAGTATTTACCTTAAATGTTGGGTGTAGTTGAAAAATGGCATGATCTTCAGAAATTTTTGAAGTTCATTCATAACTTCAACTGGACTATTCTTTAAATCCTCTCCATCTATTATGTGAACTGATTGTGATGGAAAATAAGTCAACCATCGTTCCAGATGTTGGGCATATTTCCCTGGGTTTAAGCACCTAAGCAAATTTCATATATATTAACATTCATATAAAAGTCATAGTTCACAATTTGTTGTGCACGACTAGATTGGAGACATAAATCGAACTCTTACCTGTTTCTTAAATCTCTCAGAGGTTTTGGAGCAGTATCACTGGCAGTGATGACGTGATGAAAGCTATAATTATTCGCAATTATATCACCATGCGCTTTTGTATGTTGATACCAAGAATATGCCCTTTTCGCAGGAGAAATTAGAATAGTTATAAGTTTGGAGTGTGGTAGCAGAGCGTGCACCCTTTTGGGTACTAATTCACCGTCAAAATATGTAGCACTTTTTTCAAAGTAATATTTGGCTGAAGAGTTAGAATCGGTAGGGAAGAAATCCATATACCTAAAATAATTTAGTTACTAAATTGAGTGGATGAAACGACGAGTACTGAGTGTGTAGTTTATTAAAAATTCAGCTAAGCGCTTTCATATACTAGGCCATTAACCAAAAAGTTTACAGCTGGTGTATAAAAAACATAAAACTTTGCACTTGTTACTCATAACTAGATAAAACTTTACCCATATAAAAAGAGTGTACAATTATAGGGGTAATTTTAACTTATTTGTTTTAATGGCAATTATTGTAACTTCTAGCAGTTTTATCCAGTGTTTTTTATACACCAGTTGTAAACTTTTTTGACGACAGCTTTGATAATGGCGTACTAGCTGAAAGCGCTTAGCTGAATTTTTAATAAACTACACACTCAGTACTCACCGTTTCATTCCATCAATTTATATCTAGTGTGTACACCGTACTTAGACAATTCTAATTTAGTTACATCTCTTTTCTCTTCATGTTCTAACAAGACTAGTTAGTAGCTTGGAGTAAAAATTAAATTACTTACCAATCCAAACCTCTCAGGTAATTATGAGCATTGAAAAATTGTATTTCTTCAAATGTAGTAGGACTAGGTAAATTACTAGCTATGGCAGGATGTAGTGATAAGAATGTATAAAGCGCCGTGGTGCCAGTCTTTTGAGGACCAATTACCAAAAACTTTGGGAGTGAATCACACGATTTATTTCTAGACCAAATTTTTTGGTGTCTCGGATCGTCACACGGGTTCTGAAATGAAATAAAATAATAAAAACCTAAAGGAAATATTAGCTACAGGACGAGAGATTGTTTCTAAGGGACACAGCAGAAAACCTACTTAAACTGATGGACCAAGTATTGAAAGTGACAATGACAGTAACGATCTCCCGAATAGTGCAAAAACTAGCATATCAGATCTTCTAACTCCACATCCAAGATAAGAACTCCAGTTCAGCATACAGTACAAGCTGAAATTTATGAAAACTAGAAAAGCCAAAGCTGTAGAGAGCAAATAGAATTTGAGATGTCACTATTTGGAGCATTGGTTCCCAATGGGGGCGATACCGCCCCCCTGTGGGCGCTGCAGCCTTTTAGGGAGGCGGTAGATGATTCAGAAGCAAATAATAAGCAGTCAAGAGGAATGGTGAAATAAAAATGATTGATTAAGGGTTAATAAGCAGTTTTAAATTAGCATTAATAATAATACTAATAATTATAATAATTTCTTTTAGTTCAGAATAGTATATGACTTGTCCTCGCACGTTGATAAGCGAACGCGCGATGTACATACAAAATAACATGTTTCGACATGTTCGCACACAGACAAGTTGAATCATGCACGAAATGAAACGTATAAAAGCAATAGCTCTACGAATTTTTTGTTAGTTAGTTGTATGTGCTTGGCCGCGATATATAGTCGTGAATCATAAGCTCTGCCTTAGTAAATAATCGTGAGTGGTGTGTCATTTTATAAACATTACTATCTATAAATCTATTGAGAATTTAATTTTTGTATGAAAATGGCTGAATCTACTTCTAAATTAAAAAAGAAATGCGGGCAATACAGTATTGAATATTTAAAATATGGATTTGCGGAATCTTCTACAAACAAATCATTACCTATGTGTTTAATTTGCCGAAAAGTTTTTTCAAATGAAGCTATGAAACCTTCTAGGCTACAAGAGCATTTACATAAAATGCATCCTGATAAGAAGAACAAAGATATATTCTATTTTCAAGAACTCGAAAAACAATATTTAAAACAGCCAACTATATCAAACCTTTTTGCATCGTCTTCTAAACGAGACGATGATGGGCTACGAGCCTCATATAACGTTTCATTGTTAATCGCAAAGTCAGGAAAACCACACACCATTGGCGAGGAATTAATTTTGCCGGCAGTCGAAGAGATATTAAAAACTGTTCTCCATCATAAGACACCATTTGATATCATTAAAAAATTCCTCTCAGTAATATTCAGTGCAAATAAGAATAGATGAAATGGCAAATGACGTTGAAATATTGTGCAATTACCTAAAGACTTGCAAATTTTCCATTCAACTCGATGAATCAACTCTACCAAGTAACGAAGCTCTACGTACAATTTATAAAAGAAGAAAAAATTCATCAAGAGTTATTATTTGCTAAGAATTTGGAATCTGATACAAAGGGACATTCTATATTTAACATCGTGCAAGAATTTTTTCAAGAGAAAGAAATTCCTATTAGCAATATTTTGTCTGCTGCTACTGATGGTGCTCCAGCAATGACCGGGCGTCATAAGGGTTTTATAGCACATTTGAGAAAAGCAGTGCCAAATGTACTCGTTGTACATTGTATTATTCACCGTCAGCATTTGGTTGCAAAAAAATTAAATGAACGTCTGCATGCGTCCCTCAATAACGTTATTAAAGCAATCAATATCATTAGAAGCAATTCATTGAATGACCGTTTGTTTCATAAGCTTTGCAATGCAAATGATGAAGACTACAATCGCTTGCTGCTGCACACAGAAGTACGTTGGCTCTCTAAAGGTTTTTGTATGAATCGGTTTTTCAATCTATTTGACTCAGTGTTGGAATTTCTTGAAGAAAACGAACAATTGCGCGAAAACCTGATTACGTCAACAAATGACATCGCTTATTTGACGGACCTGTTTAAAGTATTTAATCAAGTTAATCTACAATTGCAAGGTGATGATTTAAATTTAATTAAAACTAAAAACGTCATAGCTGCTTTTGCAGGAAAACTTCTTATATTCAAAAGAAATCTTCGTAGAGGTGAGTACAACCATTTTCCCACATTATCAACAGTGTCTGCAAAACCGGAAGATTTACTTACTTACTGCCACCCCTTGGAAGTTCTTCATGTTGATTTTACAGAGCGTTTCCAAGATATTTTTGTTCTCTTCTATAGGGGGTGGTTGCCGAGAAAAGGTTGGGAACCACTGATTTAGAGTAAATATAATCCATAAACATGCAAATCAAAAAAAGCTGATGAGTTTGTAAGCCAATTACAAACTCTAACAAAAGGTGGCAAATAAATAGTCGATTGAATACTAAACATAGGACAAAGATGCAGCACTGAAAATTAGAAAATTTTCAACAAACCCAACGTATACTGATGATACTTGTTTTGTATATACTGAAGTTGTTACTTGTTCACATAGAGGATTGGGGTATACGTCAATGAAAAAATTATAAATTACTTTAACAATAACATAACAAATAACAATCAACCCTTCTATATGGTCATGAGGGAAATATTTTAGAAACCACCTTCACAAGAAACTAAAATTTAGCTAGTTAAAAATTTGAATACTTATAATCAGATACGAAACAAGACAACCAATTTTAATAGGCAAACATAAATAGTTGACCCACTAAAGACAACAAATTATTAATTTGTAAATAAATAATCTGATCAATGTAGATGTACGATGCATCAATATTTCAAGCCATCATGAACTTCAGACTATAAAAAATAAGAGTCTACGTATAGGCGTTTCTAAAAATGTACATGTACAATTCGGTTACCCTAGAAAGTGTAAAACAACCACTGTAAATGAGTATATTTCAAAAATGTCAACCAATTTATAAAAAATTTGTTTTTCAATAAAATAATTTAGAATTCAGTTGAGAATGATTACTGTCTGATATAAGATTCACCCCCCTGTGGAGGCAAAGCGTGGAATCTTATGTTAGACCATGCCAATTTAAATTTCAAATTTGATTTCGAAATTCCCAACTGTTATCTGCCCATAAATGCTATTTTCAATTAAATATTATTGATTGTTTCGTTTTGGAAGTCCCGTTTTCCAAATATTCAAAAGAGGACTGCATTGCTTATAGATATGTCCTACCCAGCAGACCATAATATTAATAGAAAATATACAGAAAAAGGGTATGGTTCTGGTATCTATGCAAAAGGTTGAGTTGATTTCTGCTCTGTAATAAACTTCTTTTCTCAGGAGAATTTCGAACAATTAAATCAACTAAATAGTTTTTCGTGGTAACTAACAGTTTAAAGTGTCAAGTGGATAATTCAGTTACAAGTAAGATTAGCATAGTTTATTGACTTCATTGAGCACTATTTATTAAAGTTATATTTAAAAAAGGCAGCTAAATAACACCGACGGGGTAGCCAACCAAGGGCTTTTTTCGCGGTGTGTTAGCGATAAGAACAATTAATTTGTAGTTAAAACCAAACAACCGGAACCTTTTTGCGGTGAACGAAATATTTAAGACAGGGACGGGCTTCGAAACTTTGAAGATAGTGAATTCGAAATAAAAATGAGCGATAATGAATATTACAATATTACAGAAAGAGGAAAAGCAACAGAGAGGAGGACGGGGATACTGAAGGGGAATCATATAAAAAAAGCAAAAAAACAGGGATGTCGCCAATAAATAATTCGAGAAACCTAGAATCAAGTATAGAGAAAATGATAGATATGATGACAAAGATGGGGGACAGAGTGGAGGAAATGGCCGTGGAGATCAAGAAAACGCGAGAAGAACAAAGAGAATACTGGAAAGAAATTAAACAACTGAGGAAAGAAAACCGAAAGTTAACTGAGGACAACAGTAAAATGAAGAAAATTTTAACAGAAATGGACAATAGATTAGAACGATTGGAAAATGAGAAAAGAAAAAATAATGTTGTTATACAAGGAGTGAAAATAGAAACCTTATAATACAGAGGAACTCAGAATCACAACGGAAAATTTTATGGAAAAAGTATTACATATTAAGACAGCAGTAGAAAGTGCAATGAAGTTAGGAGAGAGAACTTGCCTAGTAAGAGTGGCCAACCAAGAGGAGAAAAAAAGTAATGATGAACAAACAGAAATTGAAATATATAAAAGAAGAAAGACTTCATACATAATGATCTGTCACAGAAAGATCGAGAGATACAAAAAAAATCCGAATGACGGTAAAAGAATAGAAGGACAAGGGGAATAGGGTAAAGGTTGAGTACAGGAAAATATACATAGAATCACAGGAATAGAGATGGAACATGGAAGAAGATAAACTAGAAAGGAAGAAAGAAAATATAATATAAAAAAAGTAGCACAAAGCACAGACAGGAGGTCGCAAGAGAGGAAATTGAACCAAGCAATGAAAAATGAAACGAAAACGGAATCAACGAACAAGGAGGAAAAAGAAATATTAAAAATAGGAATGTAAGAGGTACGTACGCTGAAGGAGGACTGAAAATTTTAACGCAAGAAATTAATATTTTGGCAATTGGAAACTAATATATTGGCAATTCAAGAAACAAAACAAAAATAACAGTTTGTAAGCGAATTAAAAAACTACATATTCTTCAATAGTGGAGGAACAACAAGAACTTTGAGAACAGGATTTATGATAGTCAAACACAATGCAGGGAGAGTGAAAACATTTCAAGCGATATCAGAGCGAATGTGTTACTTGCAAATTAATACAGACATAGAAAATATGAGTATTCTAAACATACACGCACCAACAGAAGGGGAAGAAGATGACATAAAGGAAAAATATTACGAAGAAATGGAATAAACGTTTAACATAATGCCAAAGAAAGACATCAAAATAGTAATAGGCGACGCCAACGCAAAAATCGGCAAAGAGGGTATGTATGTACCAGTAATTGGAAAATACAGCAAACAGGACGAAACAAATGATAATGGAAAAAGACTGATTAATTTTTCAACCGCGATGGGGCTAGTTATTGCCAGCACAAAGTTTGAACACAAAGAAATCCACGAAGGAGCATGGTTAACACCAAAAGGGAAGTACTCCAATCAAATTGACCATTTCCTTATACAAAAACAATCAACGAAAAGAGTAGAAAACGCTAGAACCTATAGAGGAGCAGATGTGGATAGTGACCACTTTTTAGTAGTCACGAAAATAATTCAAAACAGTAAACAAAGAAAGGAAAAGCAAAAATACATACCAAAAAGAAGGCTACAGGTGAAGAGGCTCATAAATAACAAAACAATAAAAAGGAAATACGAAGAAGAATTGAAGAAAACCCTAGAACAACAACAGAACCACAATGTAAACGACGAATGGAGACATTTGGAGGAAACTATGAAAAAGGCGGCACGGAAAATAATACAACCGAAAATAAAAAAGGGAAAAGGAGAAGAATGGTTCGATGTAAAATGCAGAGAAGAAATTAAAAAGAGAAGCCAAGCCAAACACAACAAATGTTACAAACTGGTACATATAAGGACAGTATGAAGAACAAAGAAGATACGCAGAGCAAAAAAACGAAAAGGAATGGAAGACAAAATAAAAAGAATAGAAGAAAATTTTGTAAATAAAGAAATGAAGAGCTTTTACCAAGAAATAAAATATAATAAAGGGAGAAGTGGGCTGAGGACCATATGTATAAAGAACAAAAAAGGAGAAATAATAATGGATGAAAGTGAAATGATACAAAGATGGAAAGAGCACTTCAAACAAACATTAAATAGAGAAACTGAGAACCAGCAGTGGGAGGAGCTTACAACCCAAAATAGACATAACGACGGAGAGATATCACCACCATCGATAAAGGAAACCTCAGAAATAATACAGAGACAAAGGAACAGCAAATCTCCTGGAGAAGACAAAATAAAGCCAGAGCTGATAAAATACGGCGGAGACGCACTAAAGACGAACATCTACCATTTGATATCGAATATATGGGAACAAGAGACAATGCCAGAAGCGTGGGAAATCTCAATATCGGTAACAATTTACAAGAAAGGGAAAAAGGACGAATGCAGAAACTATAGAGGGATCACGCTACGAGACACAGTGTCTAAAATAATGGCCAATACCATAGAAAAAAGGTTAAAAGAATATGGAGAAAACTTGTTCGGAGACTATCATTGCAGATTCAGATCTGGAAGATCAGTCATGGACCATGTTTTCACTCTGAAGCCAATGCAAAAAATTAGGTACAAATACGATCTACCAATCTATGCCATTTTTATAGACTTCCAAAGGGCGCCTGACACAGTAAATATAAAATATGTATACAGTATTATGAATGATCTAAGCATCCCAAAAAAAACTCTTACCAAAATGACACTCGAGCGTACAATAACTAAGATCACGGCGAACCAAAAACATCAGAAAGCTTTGAGACCAATACAGTATTAAAAAAGGGAGATCTGTTATCCACCACCCTGTTTAACATTGTATTAGAATGGATAATACGCAAAACCGGCATGAACAGGTCATGGACACTGAAAACTAAGACAACACAATTACTGGCATACGCGGACGATGTAGTACTGCTATCAACATCAGAAAATGAACTGAGAAGAATATGCAGAGTGTTCATAGAAACAGCAGACAATGAAGACAAATCCAAGTTTATGAAAATGGCAACATCTCAAAGGAAAGGAGCAATGAGGAATTTCCCAATACAACTGAATGGACAAAAAATAATGAACTTCGAACAAGTCCACTGCTATGTATATCTTGGTATGGTTATCAAGGACGACAGCGACGAAGGAGGGAATTTAGGAACTATGCTGATAAAAGGAAGTAAACAGGCAGGAGCATTGAACAAGATAATAAGTTCAAAGAAGATCTCCAGAAAGACAAAGCTACATCTGTACAAATCAGTAATAAGACCAACAGTAATCTACAGAAGCGAAACGTGGATACTTAACAAATCAGAAGAAGAAAAATTAGATAAATGGGAAAAGAAAATCCTCGGGAGGATATTAGGGGGGGAAATAGGGAGATATGCGGCTAAGAAGAACGAATAACGAAATACAGAATTTATTTGGGAAAGCAGAACTGAGTAAAATAATAAGAGCCAAAAGAATAGGTTGGCTGGGTCATGTACAGAGAATGCCAGATAGTAGAACGACCAAAAAATGACCGATATAGAACAAGCCGGAACAAGAAAGAGAGGCAGACCAAAGAAAAGATGGTACATAGAAGTGATAAAAGGCCTAAGAGAGAGTGGAATCCAGGACTGACAAACGAAGGCAAAGGATAGGACGGAAATCACACTTCCAAACTATGGGCCTAAAAGGCCTGCATGTAGCACTTATATATACAATGTGTTACACATAATTAAAAAACGCTCATGTCACTTTAGAAGCATGCCACGTTGTCCGCTCTACTCTTAATTTAAATACCAAAACAAGGTCATCTTTTTGACGCATTTGTTTATTATCATCCAGTATTTAAACCGAGAAACCAGGCATAAATGGTTTTTATTTGTATTTCCACCTGATATTGACTAATAACTTCAATTCATTTAGAATTATTTGTATTACGCTAGTATATTAATGGCTATCATTATGTGATTGTTGCATAAAACACTATTATATAGCCCTATTTGTTAAGCATATTTTCTGCATGCTACAAAATAGTTTATTCATGTTATCAGAAAATACAACGAGTTCTATGCCATATAAGAATACTAAAACAAAGGGAATTAAAAAAACCGCAATTATGACTGAATGTATTAAGATTTGGAAATATCTGAGCAAACACTGGTTTGCTATTAACATAGAAACGTCAATAATAATCGAATAATATTCAATACTTACTCCCCACACAGGATCGGCTTCGCCAGGATAGAGCTTAAAGTAACTTTCAGCTAACTGTAAAGGAGGCGCTGACGTTAACTTAATATTGGTCCAACATTGTACAAACTTGATTACAGACTCAAATGTATATAAACCTAATCTATCATTTCCATAATTCGACATATGCGTCATGAATATGTTGATCTGAAAATAAATGAGCATACAAATAATTTCAGTCTAATGCAATTTGATGTTTGGTTTTATAAAGTAATTTTTAAAATGAGACAAAAAATATGGGATATGGATCATGTATTTTGATAAATACATTATCGTAAACAACAATAGAAGTTAATCATAACAGCAAATACAAGTACAGGATGACGGTATGACTATACAAATCATCTCTTATTTTTAGAAAATCCAGTATTCTATTACTACATTAAGAAATTCATTCCAAAATCTCTAGTTTATTGTGGAAATAATCAACTAATTGGTTAGTCCTTACTTGGGGTCATTCTACTCTCAAACATTACTTGTCGGACATTAACTTGAATTAACACTGGCTTATATGAAGCAAATATCAAATTATGAGATTTTTGAAGAAAAATTAAATTGTAATACGTTAACATCGCTTAGTAATAGATTAGAACCTCAAGATTAAAAGTATTAAACGTGGAATGTCATTGAGTATTTTACGCACTTGTCAAATGAACCTATCTGGAGCTCTAGTCTAGATTATCAATAACACCGAACTTCACAGACCAATCGGGATTAAGAGTCAAGATGGTGTCTTTTATTTCTGTACTCAACTGAATTGTTTCAAGGAAACGCCACTCGTCTTGCGGACTGGTGGTGATTTCTTGAATCAATTCAGTTTCATTCAGAAATGAATCGACAGACTTATCGCGAAAATTCAATCACTACTAACAATTTATTAGTTGGATTTATGAAAACATTTCAACACTTGGAATGATGAATAACTAAGATTTGTAAAAATAAATTAACCATATCTTTCCACATGATGTTGACCTACCCATAAAGTTATATTAATTGGAAGTTACATTATAACATATTAAAAATACTTACTGGATTATACACTATGGTCTGAAATAATTCACCACCCTGTATAGATTCGTCCAACTTTTCCCTTCCCCCAGGGTACCTGTCTATAAACATAGTATGGGTGAATAACCCGCAAGTCTGTCTCGGTAGCACCATGATATTCCTGTGTATGAATCCTCTTCTTAATCTAGCCGGTCTTAGATGGGGATATTCTTCTGTGGATGTTACTCGGATATTCCAAACTTTCTTCCAAGCCGTGTATAAACCTTCATGAACAGGATATACGCCAGAATGATGCGGCGAAACTGAATAACCCGAGTCAACTGGTATTCCTAAATAACAAAGGCACTATGTAAGTGGACATATGAAACATTAAAACATATTAATAAGTACGTACTATTTTCTTTCGCAAAATTTTTGTTCAACATCATATCCTCCATGAGTAACGTGAGATTGTCATAGAGATGCGGCTGTTGATGATTCCACATATGAGAGAACCACATAAATTTGTCTACGTTTTCCAATATTAAATTATCCCCTTTGTCTTCTTTATTGTTGCCGTGGTGGAAATATTTTCCAGAAAAACCTACAAATAAATGTTTCTAAAGAACGTTTTGATAAGAATAAAATACATTAAATGTAGTAAAAATATTTTGAAGCTGGAAGTGCTCAATTAAATGTTTGATTGTGTTTTATTAACATATAACGAGTTTACAGCCAAAAGTGATCAAGTAAAATTTTAGCGCTTTTGGATTAACATGCCCAAGTCAATTGTATATAGTTACCAAATATCTGGAAAAAATTACCAAGTGAAACTGTAGTAAAGAGAGGTACTAAAATGCTTAATATTATTATGTCCTACCATGTATGTTCTGTATAAGAAAAAATGATCAAATCGACTTGGCAACTTCTGCATGTAATGTACCCTCTTAGCAACTAATAGTAAAAAGTGACTATCATGACTTGTTATTTTCTCTATATATACAGTCATGGAAACGCAACCATTGGAAACTTGATTACAATTGCAAAAAGGATTTTATTCTGTGTTACTAGCAAGGAACATGATTATATGATTAGATCCGAAACAACAATACAAAAAACTAGTAGGATTCGATGCGTGTGCTTAAACCAGTCAACATCGTTTGAATTTTGCTCCGTAGTTTATTCATATTATTGGTGATTTATCAAGTTAAAATTATAGTTAAGCAGTGTTACAAAAACCAATGTATGTATTGAACATTTTTAAGTATCTTTAATCGAGTTTTTGTCATCGCGCCGATTGATTGTTTTTATTTTTTCATTCCTTCAACGTTAAATAAACAGGTAGTAGTCAACTCATCAACATAGTTCCGATAAATTCATTGTTTTGCCTGCCCCTCATTACCAGAGGCGTAGGCAACATTTCATTATGGATATATTGCTGAACACTAAAATAAAACCACCAAGTTGTAATTAATTAAATCAACCTAACGCACAATTTGAATATCAACAATCCAGCGACTAGTAACAGTTATGTATCAGTCGTTAAATCAGCACCTAAACCATCTTTCCCAAAAAATAATCAAACCATAGTGATACACACCGAAGATCATCTAAAATGATTTGACGATGTTAAGACAATAGGCGATATTGTAGGCCCCAAACATATTTCTTTTGTTTCGAAGATCTTGAATAACAGAATTTGCATCTATTTAGTCAATTCTAATCTTGTTGGCGATCTTTTCGATCCATCCCTAACTATCAACAGTAATGTCATAAACATCCGCATATTCGTATCTCCTACAAAAAGAATTATCATCTCGAACATATCTCCTTACATACCCCATGAACTAGCTGAAAATGCAATAAAAAGCATTGGTTTACAATTCACCTCCCCTGTCTCGTTTCTGAGAGCTGGTTTCTCAGGCACGAATATTCTGATATATTAAGTTTTAAACGACAAGCCGACGTTCTTCCCCCATCAGACGACATCGAATTGCAGACTTCATTAATCATCCCTTTTGACGGCAACGAAAACAGAATTTTTCTATCTACGGACAAAATGGAGTGTTTCATTTGCAAGCAAACCGGACACATTGCTACAAATTGCCCAAATCAAGACCCGATAGCTCTGCTTCCAGCCCAAAACGGGGATATTACCAGCTTTCATCACATAGTGAAAACTCAAGTGTACCTGCAGAAGCAGAAGTTAACACGGACGATATGCCTCCCCCTTAATTCTCTCTACTTTTCACAGCAGTAAAGAAGAAGCGCAAGGTGAATGTATCAGCTGAATCAAACCTCTATACATCCATAAAATATTGTATAGCAAAAACGTGCCAGATGCCTTCGTACTTCCCATAGAAAACCTTTATGACTTCTTAGAAAATACTTTTGGTAACTCTGATGCATACTCGGAAGCTCCAAAACACAAAGATAACATTATCGGCCTAGTCTCAAACCTAAATCTATTTACCCCTAAAAAACAGAATTACCAATATAACGAACAGGATAAAAAAAAGCTCAAATCAGACACTGAAGAAACTGAGAGTTTGGATATGTCTAACGAATCAAGTGATGAAGAATATAGTTCCGAAGGCTCACAGCAGTCACACAAATCGTCATACTGAATTTCTTATTACCATGCCCCTCACTTTAATACAGTGGAATTGCGACGGTCTTTACCCTCTTTTGGAACAATTACAACAGCTTTTAACTGATTACTCACCAGACTTCCTTTGTTTACAGGAAACCAAGTCCCACAACCCTCACTTAAAAAGTTATGTTGGTTATCATTTCATGAGAACCACTCATCTATGCACTAGTGGCGGATCCTCAGTTTTTGTCTCTAACGATATATTTCACCAAAAATTACATTTAAATACAACCTTAGTAGCAGTTGCTGCATGGTGCCCTGATAAAATTATGCTCACAACACAATGTGGTGGGGTTCAGAACGTACGTTTGGCCGTGGCAAAATGATTGAAACCATAATCAACAACTGTAACATTAATCTACTAAATACTGGCAGGAGCACATATGATGTACAATCCGGATCCTTCTCCTCAATAGACCTCAGCATTTCAGATCCAGGAACAGCACCCTTACTAACATGGCACACCCTTGATAACTTTTAAGATAGCAATCAGTTTCCTATCCTAATTTCAGACAATGAATCAAAACAAGGTAACATTAAAGGAAAGTGGAAAATCGCAAAAACAAACTGGAAACTTTGCAGCCAAATGCTGAAGGAAAATACAGACAATATCAAGTATTCAAAGGATGTAGACGAAGCTCTTGGCCAATTGACTAATTCCTGCAGCCAATAAATATATAGGAAAGTATTCCGCCAACCCTCCAAAACGAACCGTTCCTTGGTAGAATGAATCCTGTGCAGTGCAATGAAGAAGTGCAAAAAGGCGCTTAATAGATATCGATGAACCAAAAATGATTCAGACTTGATAATCCTCAAAAGAATGAGAGCGAAATCCAAAAGAGTTCTAAGACAAAGTAAACGAGAGTCGTGGAATAAATACACAAGCACCATAACATATGAAACCTCTCCTTCTCAAATCTGGACAAAGATAAGAAATATGAAAGGAAAAAACACCAGTTTTAAAATACCTGGCTTAACCCACGAGGTTGAAGTCATTACCAATGACCAACAAATTGCTAATATCCTTGCCCAACACTTTCTAAATAAAACCAAATCCAGCCCCGAACCTCCAAAATCAACAAATA
Source organism: Galeruca laticollis (assembly GCA_963921935.1). Classification (NCBI taxonomy): domain Eukaryota; kingdom Metazoa; phylum Arthropoda; class Insecta; order Coleoptera; family Chrysomelidae; genus Galeruca; species Galeruca laticollis. The sequence goes on from OY998177.1 coordinate 176,700,206, forward strand.
ACTCACATTCTGAACAAATCCCTTACAACTATCAGGCACTTAATTTTCTTTTCATCCTTTCCGAATTAAATTCAGTACCACCATCACTAAAGAACGCTGCTGCAGGACCGGACGATATTCCTATGATCTTTCTAAAACACCTGCATTCAGCAACAAAAACTAAATTGCTCGAACTTTACAATAAAATTTGGTGCAGTCAACAATAATTTCCGGCTCAATTGAGAGAATCAATCATTATACCAATAAAAAAAACGGCTCGAATACTAATTTTCCAAATTCCTTTATGCCAATTTCTCTTACACTGTGTAAAATTCTCCAGAAAACGACAGACGTCTACACTGGTACTTAGAATCGCACAACCTATTATCAACAGCGCAGGCAGGTTTTAGATCAAACAGATGTACATTGGATAATCTGGTTACTCTACACACAGATATCTCACAAGCCATTGAACGTAAAAAAGATATAATCTCCGTGAGTCTAGATATTGACAGCGCCTTCGACACAATCCGTAAAATTTCCATTTTTAAGAAATTCACAGACTTTAACTTAACTGGAAATATTCTCTCATTTCTACAAAACTTCTTAACCAATAGATTTTTCAAAGTCGCTACAAATGGGCAAAAGTCTACTTCGCACGCGTCAGAAAATGGAGTACCACAAAGCTCGGTTCTCAGCTCCACTCTATTTCTGCTGAGTATCAACGATATCTTCTCCTCAATAATTCCACCTGTCAAATATGTACTATATGCCAACGACCTTATTCACTACTGCCAGGGTAATGTCACGGCTAGTACTTGTACTTTATTTCAGAAGGCTCTAGATAACATCCACAAGTGGTCTCTCAAATCTGGTTCCCACTTTTCAACAACCAAATCCAAAGTAATCCAGTTCAGCAAATGACTCAATCCTCTTCTTCCACAACTAAGTCTCAATGGCTATTTGCTACAAGTCGTTGATCAACATAAATTCCTAGGAGTAATATTTGACAAAAAATTCACATGGAGGCAACAAATTCAGGAAACTGAAGCCAATTGTTTAAATAGGATTAAAGTCTTAAAATCATTAGCACATCACCAATGGGGAGCAGAAGAGGAAATACTAATAAGGATTTACAGATCACTGGCCTGCTCCAAACTAGATTATGGAAGTATCATTTATATGCGCGCCTGTAAAACGTATCTCAAATCTCTTGACCCTATCTAAACCTCAGCGTTAGGAATATGTATATGCGCTTTTGGATCCAGTCCCACCGAAAGCATCTATATTGAATCTTCTGAACCACCTCTTTTCATACAACGAGAATGCCAACTATTATCCCATTTTCTCACAAAACCCAGTGTTTAAATTAATTGACTCTATACAACCGGCTCCTGAAAACAAACCCAGAACACCGTTCTCATCTCCACAAATGCTATACCCTATTTTAAGAAACATTAACCTTAGAGATACAACTCCCATAAAACTTTCTAATACTCCTCCATGGACCAAAAAAACGCCACTATTGAATACAAGCCTAAGCAACTACAACAAGTGCGAAACGCCTAACATAGTCCTTAGACTAAAATTCAGAGAGCTGATAAATCACTAGCCGTTCTACAAAATCCTATACACTGATGCCTCCAACGAAGTTCATGGCACCGGATGTGCTGTTACTACAGTAGATGCAACTATGGCATCATTCAAACTTCCTGACGTATGTAGTATACATACAGCCGAACTATATGGAATACTACAAGCCTTAAAGACAGTACAGAATAACAGCAAACGTGCCATATGTACAGACTCCCTTTCATCATTATACTTCATCAAAAACAACCACTCACAACATCCCTTAGTTCATGATATCCTCGACACCTGTCACCACCATCGTACTAGAGGTATTGCTGTGAATATCATCTAGATTCCTCCTCACGTAGGAATCACAGGCAACTAACGTGCAGACCAGCAAAACAAATTTGTTCAGCCGACTTGCCAATAGTGCAAATTCAACTTCATCAAGACTTACAATCAGCAGCTCGACATATGATGACTCAAACATGGCAAACACATTGGAATAAATGTAACACAATACTCTGTACAATACAATCCACAGTTACCACTCAGAAGATGCCTCCCATGACAAAAGAGAAGATAAAAGTGTTATAAGAAGACTCAGAATAGGTCACTCCCGCCTCACTCATGGCTACCTGATGTCTACAGAGAATCCCCCTATCAGCGAATCCTGTGATGTAATACTTACAATAGAGCATATACTTACAGATTGCAAACACTACAGCCCAACTCGTCGCCAACACAAGCTCAGTGGAACTCTCAAAAACATTCTCGGACTACCTAATCAGTTTAGTGCTATGATTCAGTTCATCAAAGACTGCCAACTGTTTAATCTAATTTGATTTCTTCTATCTGTAATTAAATGTACCACAGATCCCGTATCAGTGGCCGCTGGATGCCGAGACACGTTAATTTTAATAAAAAAAACTAGTAGACAATATTATAATTTGTTTAAAGGTGGGCGCCAAAATTCGAGTTCTTAAGACATTTTTTTTTGGTACTTTATGTATCGGTCATGGACCAGTTGATAAAGCATTTTCTGGGGTAAATGAAACATGAATATTTGTTATTAGTGACAAATGTGGTGAAAGGACACCTGCTAATAAAAGAAAACCTGAAATAATTGCTGCAATCACAGCTCACATAAAAAAATTCCTACTATGTCTTCCCACTATTTTAGGGCATCTAGTAGAAGGGAGTATCTGGATCCTAATTTATCAATTGCAAAAATGTATGCATTGTATGCTGAAGATTGTAAAGTCACCAATAAATAATTTGCTTCCCAATTAACTTACGGTCGCGTATTTTGTCAAAACTTTAACCTGTCCTTTTTTAAGACTAATAAGAATCAGTGTTCGATATGTAAAAAAAAACGAAAAGACAAAATCACCTGAGTTGGAAGAAAATTACCAAATCTCATATTAAAAGAAAAGAGGAAGCAGAAAGCTATGTGCATACAATCTCACCATTTAAAAAGCAACTTCTCAGGAAGACAATTGCTATATGTGGACTAAAATTATTAGCCAAAGAGGTAGTTCCAAAATAGAGACATGTTTGATTCGTTAGAGTTATAGTTTGCAAAAAAATAATACCGAAATAATTTTTGTTTTCAGATACTGTAGTGGACAGAACTGCAATCAATTTATTACAACTTTATTTGTATTCTTAGCACATAATAGCAATCTTAATATTATTCAGAATACTTTTTAAGAGTCTGGTAATTTGAACATGGAGTAGGACTATGCTCCGTGCTATTGAAAATGCTAAAAGGAATGTGCCAGTGATTGGTTAAATATTTATCGACTGGCACACTCCAATTGTGGCCGAAATACAAGAAGTCAGCAGTCCAATGTACACAAATTAAAATACAATGACTTCCTCGACTCGAAGGCACTAGCTGTTACCATTGTTAAAAACTGAAACATGGAAACCGTGTAAATTGGCTAAAAATTAAAAGAGCTGTGAAAAAGGTAACACTCAGTAAATTCTATTTCAGTACAATTATAGTGATCCAATTTTTCTTAGGCTTAATATAATTAGATGTAGAGGAAAAAGTGAAAATTTGATGCCGAAAGATATAATACCACCATTGTATTCAACAAAAATTCCAATTTATAACCAGAAAAAACAAGATCTAATAAAACTGTGTAGGGTAGAAGCAATTCCATCCGAAATTCATGCCTGGTATCAATCTATTCCAACAGACATTCCAAAAAAGATGTAACTCCAGAGCTATTGCAGTGGTCTGATTCCGATTTTGTTTAGTATTAAGTATAACTAATGTTACACTAGTTTTTACTCATGTCTTGACAGGTTAAAAAAATAATTAAAACTTATTTTTATGTGTCATTGTATTAAATAAAAATCTTTTTGAGATGAGAAATTTTGTACAGGCAGAAATGACCAAGTTCTGTTTTTAATTCAAAATCAGTATTAAAAAACACAATTTTAGGATTTATTCATAATCAGTATTTGCCGACTTGATAATATTTGAATACAAAAGATGCAATATTTTTGTAGAATCTCAAGATATAGCATAAATAACTGTAAAATTTTCAGCCTCATTTATCCACAAACTATAAAAATTGACTTGTCACTTTTAGCAGTAAGCCCACAATATGAGGGGTTCAGAGCAAATGTGGCGTGTCAAAAATTTGAAAAAAGCTGATATAGGAAACTATTCTCTAGAGTCACATTTTTTCACAGCCAAAGTGGCGTAAGTTAAATGTTTATAAATAAAGCAATATATGGCAGTACGATGTTTATGCTTCGAAAAATAATAAAAATTATTGGGAGTAAAACCAGTGTAACTCACATTCCTAATCTTATTTTGTGTTGATGTGTGTGTTTACGAATTTTGAAGTAGATTTAAATAATTTTCTTGATTTTTTTGGTAAAATTTGAATCGAAATATGGATACTGGTAAATCTGAAGATGAGTATCACATTAGTAATGCAGGTTCGTCTAGTTTTGAGCCCTCAAATTCGGGTAATTATAATACTTTTTATTTTGTTAAGCTAGTATTATTTGTCTTTTTTCAAATATTGGCAATTATTCTTCTCTTTGGTATTGTAGGATCAGAAGAGAACACTGGTAGCGATCAGGAAGTAGAAGAAATTATTTAGACGGACGCCCATTCGTGGCAGAAAGAGTATGAAATGAAAATTCTTGGAAAAGGAATGTCAGAAGAAATTGTCGAAATGAAGGTAAACGATATTTATCTTCAACTGGGCGTAATGTACCAGGAAAATGCTTCCGTAATGTCAACTGTGAATGTAGGAAATGTGTAATAATAACGTAAATGAAAATGAGAGAAAAAATTGCACAATTCTTTCTGGAAATTAGGAGGTTTTTCAAAACAAAATACATTCATTCATGGGCTTACGAAATCTGAAAGTATTAAACAAAAGCGTCCTCGTGATAATTCCAGAATCCCAAATATGTAACATACCTATACAGTCTCAAAATTAATAATGTTAATATACTCATATGTAAAAAATTTGGAATTAAGAATTAGTGATTGCAGACTTTACAGAACACTTGCGAAGAAAGAAATATCTGATATCACTGATGGTCGGGGTAAAAAAATACCCATCAATAAAATTGATGACTCAGGTGTTATAGAGTATATTAAATCTTTTCCAGCATATCAAAGTCATTATAGTCGAAAAGACAGTCCCAATAGAAAATATTTGAATCCAAATTTGTCAATTCACAAGATGTACGAAATGTATGTTGAAAAATGTACAAATGAAAATATAACTCCAGTTTAAGACACATTTTACTATAAAGTTTTCTCAACGAGATTTAATTTGCACTTTAAACCCCCGTAAAAGATTCCAGCAGAACGTGCGATGAACTAAACTTGAAAATTCTTTCGGAAAGTAATGAAAATATTAAAAAAAGGATTGAAATCCAAACAAATATTCACTAATCAAGCACAAGACTCACTAAACAAGGATAAGGATCTGATATTTTAGGTAGCAATATTTAACCTACAAAAACCATTACCAATTCCCACAGTCAAGCAATTCTGTTGCAAACTACAAAAGATTTCATGTACATGTCAGATGAAACAGAGGGAGGTCGGGACTTCCAGGACATTGCAAGTTGCCTTGACAAACACTTATTGGACAACAAAAGTAAACATGACCACATAATTTTGAACTTCGACTCTTGCACAGGACAAAACAGAAATGTAAAATTAGCGCTCACATTATTAAAACTGGCTCAGAATAATAACATGAATGTAAACACTATAGATTTAAAATGTTTAGTTTCTGGATACCCCTTTTTACCCAGTGATGCTGATTTTGGGGTAATAGAAAAAGCCTGTAGAAAAAATACATGAACCAGAAGATTGGATAGACATTGTAAAGGGTGCAAAACAACATACAATGCCATTCCATGTATTTCAAATGAACAGACCTGACTTTTTGTCCACAAAAAGTCTCGAAGATTCCATAACGAACCGCAAGAAGAATGTGACAGGGGAGACGTTTAGCTGGGCTTAAAATCAGGTTGATTAGATTTGAATGTGGTTAACTATTCCAATTTAAGTACAAAAAAAACTCTCAGCAATATGATGGATTTCAATGAAGCTTCCCTATCAAAAGCAGGAAAGGGAAGAAAGCCTGCTTCACTACCAGAAAATCAGGAAGTATTGTATCCCCAAAGGCGTCCTGTTACACAACAAAAAAAGCGACTTGCTGGACCTATTACCATACATCCCCCCTATTCGTCGTGCTTATTTTAAAAATCTTCCGATAGAAATTAGGACTCGTCAGTCACAAACACCAAGGCATGAAACCTCATCAGATGAAAATGAACTGTTTCACAATTAAAAACTTTTTCGTTCGTTCAACACAAAATTATATAATTTGTATTTGTAATTATTTCACAAATAGGATAAAATTACTATACCAATTATAATAAAGAATATAATGCCAATTGTAAACATTTAAAAAAAATTATCCAAGAACATATTTTTAAATTAAAATTAAATTACACAAAACAATAATTTTTCACTTATACCCCTTTTGCTTTGAACCCCTCATATGTGGATAATAATATTAGAATGAGAATGAAATTTATTAAATTTGACAAGTTCATTAGCATTCTAATTGCTAAGAGTATGAAAAAACATTTTTCTTCTATGGTATTAATACAAATTTGCAGATATTTTGTAAGATCAAATGCTGTCAATATTTTATACACCCCCTTTTATCCCCTAGAAAAAGTTACCATTCAATGTATATTTGTTATGTACTGTAGTCATAAATATTTACCCAAATTAAATTTGAATCCCGGAACCATGTTAGCCAATCTCTCTTGAGTATCAATTAGCGCCAAAACATCATCTGGTCGGATTCTAGTCCCAACTTCCCCTACAAATATATCGTCAATATCAACCAGAAATTTTCTTTCAAGGGACAAACTTAATTGACCGTGACTTAGGTAACTCAAACTATCTAAGAATAGTAGTCGATGCAACCAAAATTTCAATCCTGAACCAAAAATAACTCTTTGGATATTGTCGTATAAACCGTGATCTTGGATGACAGTAGGAAGTGGAACTTTAGAACCACCTATAAAAAATAGAAAAATGTGCTTTCAGATCATGTAACATACAAGTTTTATTTATTTATTTTCATTTATATGAAAAATGGTTCTCATTGTACACAATTCATTTATATACAAGTTTACTTATAGATTTGCATTTATCTACTTTATATTTATATTCTCTTAAACAGAAAAGTCAACATCTTTCAACTTTTAGTAGTCCTGAAGAAACTAAACCACATCTTTCCCTTTAAATAAAAAACTTTTCTCCTTCTTGCCATCTTTTTTCCTACACTTTTTATATCACCCAGTCTCTCTCTGTTTTTCACTCACTCTCACTACCCCTGTTATCTCGCACTTCTTTTCACTCTATCTGTTCTCCTTTACTAACAATTTCCAGCTTAATTTATTCCCTAATATTTTCCATCATGTATGTTAAATCAACTTGTATTCTTCATTACCGAGAATCTAATTAATAATCCTTTTAGCTCTTCAATTTGTGCTATTTGAATATATTTTTACTCATTTTTATAAGTTAATACTTACTATCGTTAATTTGAAAATAATCACTTCTAGTAGCCCACTCTAGAGGTTCGTACGTTGAATGATTAGCTTGAAATACGGTCCAATCATTTCCTGGTAGTTCGCCCCAAACTGTTTCTCCAGCTCTAGTTAATCTCAAAATTTGTGAAGCTGCATTTAGAGCTGCATCCTAAAATAAAATGAATTCAAACTTTTTGATACTATTTTATCAAATACCTTCTTATAGACTATAAAACCCAAAAAATATATAGGTTCTGAATAACAACGTTAACCATTCCTAATCTAGTGCAGAAACTGAATTGGTTCTCATTCATATTCTCTTCTAATTTATAATGTATGCAATTGAGTATAATAATTAGAAGCACTTTAGGGTATGCGACAAGAAGCTTATGATTCTGTGGTCTGATGACAGTTGACTACCGTCTGAAGGGAAAAATCACAAGTCTTGATATGTAAAGGAGTTATGGGACTTTGTAACAACAGCATGTTGAGTCTAAGCAATGAGTTTTGAGAAAATATAAGAGGATACATAATCTGCCAAGGTAGCAATGGAGAAGTTACTAACCCACAAGCGTCTGTATGATCTAATTTAATTTTTTCAGATAATATATATTTTAGATAGATCAGTTGTTACGATATTTAACTTACCTTTAATTTAAGGTTTGTATGTATGAACAATGGGAATCCTTTAAGTTGAGTACCCACATACGTCTCTTCTTCAGGTGTGATGAAACCAATGATACCAACAGAATATTCTCGACAATATTTGTCAAGGAGTTCTCGATTCCAGTTGTCCATTTGAAGGTACTTATTAAAATTTTCAAAGACTATCACACCATATCGACCCTTATCTAAGTTAGTGAGCACTGGTACACTTTTACCACTAACTTCAATTTTGTACCTTAAAATAAATCATATTTACTACAATAATCATTTATTCAAATGATTCAACAATATAAACTAAGGATTTAATTTGATTTTTTTTTTTTGGAAAATTAGGTATATAATTCTAATTATCAAACATTTCGAATACACAATATCAGATTTATTGTCTGTTAACCCATTAGAGCTCATCGGCAACCAAAGTTGCCACCACTCATTAGTCTTCGCGCTAGGCGCATGCTTGTAATTGAGCCGTTTCCATTGATCCTCAATGAAGTCTTATGTATCATATTGCATAGCAGTCGCTCAGTTGTTGTTATACAGTAACAGTATTTGTCACATTTTATTCAACGTTGTCGAACTTATTAGTTCACCATAATGACAGTCAATGAGGGATGGTGAGTAAAAACATTCTAAAATGCATTTATATCCATGTTTCTATATAGATTCTATACAATATGCATAGGGCAATATATTTCTATATCTCGATTGAATTTTCATAAACTGTATTATTTTTTATATACGTGTAAACTTTGATGGCAACTGGAGTTGCCAATGGGAATATATGAATTCAATTGAGGTATTATTCAGATTCTTTACAAAATAATGATTTCAACAGGTATTCACGTGAGAAATCAGGCTCTGGGCTACTGCTTCATGAACTTATTGATCTCATGGAAGACGATGAAAACATAACACCTGACTCGATAGCTGTATGCCCACCTGAGGAGCCTCCAGGTGCAGACACAGACAAGGACTCTGATTTGTCGGATGAAGAGGTACTTGGAGACATTGATCATCTTTCTACCCTTATATTGCGCTCTCGGGCGGCAGTGAGGTATTCAGAATACAATGAAGATGCCGATATCCCAGTCATCCAAGATGAGGATCATGCTTAAGAATCTGAACCATGCATTTCTTCGAAAAAAGTAGTCAGATCGAGAGTAACTAAGCGCAGATAGCCAACTGAACGTACTTAGAACTCACTAGTGAATAAGTTATCTTCAAATATTCCTGAACTTGAATATGAATACCGACCAATGTCGGAAGATCTTCTGAAAGAAAGTGTCAAAAGTCCTATCCAGGACTTATTTTTCAGAAGGTTTATTACAGCAGATTGTTACAGAAACAAATCGTTATGCTATACAACGACTAGTTCACAGCAACAATGCTTCTGCTGAAGAAATCATAAAGAGTGATGATGTTGTCAGGTTACCACCCTCTCCCTTATAGAATACTTTACTGGAAGCAAGATCCAGATGTACTGTTCGTGATTGAATCCAGATATGCCTTATATATTTTAAATTCAACAGCGCAATGTTGACATTTTCACCTCGTAAAAATTTTGTACCGAGTGTGTGTAAATTATCGTAGTAGTAAGACAATCACCGCGCGCTAGAGTACAACGGTGTGTGAGTGAAGCTACATCGATATACAACGCCGGCCGGTTAATCTCCGAGAAATGAGTAAACGGTCAAAAGTTCAGCCTTTAATTAATTATTATTAATGAATATTACAGTTCACTTCAATTGAAATTTAAAACAAAAGGGAAATTGCTATCGTCCCAAACATGTACACTCGAAACTATTTTCCGATACAATTCGTCAAAACCAATTCGATGAACTCATGAGTTTTATTCACCTCACAGACTATTAAACTAAAGATGGGACCAGTAAAATGTATAAGGTTCGACCAACTTTTGATCATCTCAACAACGCTTTCAAACAAATCAGTCCTGGACCCACCGTTAGTGTCGCGAGAGTATTTATCCTTATTATGGAAGGCATGCGTGTAAACAGTTTATTCGCAGCAAACAAATCAGATTTGGCTTCAAGTTATGGGTTGTCGCAGATCCTTCTGGGTATATTCATAATGTTGAACCCTATTGTGGTAGTTCAACCCGCCTTCCTGAAACTGGTATTGGTCAAGGAGGTGATGTGGTTATTGTACTTGTTGATCACATGCAATTGTCAAGAGGTATTTGCCTTTACTTTGACAATCTGTTTAAATGTGTTGGTTTATTGGAAGAGCTGAGTCGTAGAGAACTTGGTGACACTGGTTTATGTGAGAATCGTTGTAATGCTGCAGTGAAACTACCAGAAAAAAACGTGGAAGAATAAACCTAGAGGTTAAACAGCTATCAGTTCTTCGGGGAATATCATGGCAGTCCGCTGAAATGACAACAACGTCGTGACCGCACTCACTAATTGTGTTGACATACACCCCATGAAAAAATCCAAACGTTACTCTAGAACTGAAAAGAAAGTCATATCGGTCGAAGTTACCAGGTACCATTGCTAGTTACAATGGCAACATGGGAGGAGTAGATATTTCCGATCAATTTTTAGAACCGAACCAAAGTTGAATCAATCAAAGAAATGGTGGTGGCCCTTCTTCACATGGACTATGGATGTATGCTGCACACAAGACTGGCTTTTATACCATCGCTTTGGTCATGATATATCTCTTCTAGATTTCAGGCGACAGTGTGCAATTTTCATTCTGAAGTCATTTGGCAGTCCTTCACTTGCACCTGGTGTTCGATCATCTCTCGAAGAAATCAGGAAAGATCAATCAGATCATTTAATCGAAACAGGCGAGTCTAAGTACCGCCGTTGTAAAATCTGTGGCAGACGCACACGTTTTTTGTGAACTAAAGTTGTCACTCTCAAACAACTGTCCAGCATATCTGATCAACATTCCTATAACAATCTTCCATTTTTCGTGGCACAAGGGTTCATTATCTCAAATTTCACCTGAAAATCTCAATTGGGGAATTATGGGCTGTAATGGGTTAAAACAGAACTGAAAATTGATGTTTTTTAAATTTAATAATTTCTTTAGTTGTTGGGAAGAATGAATATAAATTTAGGTTAAACGATTACGAGTTTGGTATGGAAATTTGAAGAGTAATGTAAAAGTATGACAGATTCACGAGTTCACCAATGTCTTTTCTATAAGAAGGGACTAAATTGAACCTCCAAGGGAATATTATGTAATATCTGTAGAAACTGAATTTGAAAAGAAGTGGTTGCTCATTATTATTAATATTTTACTTTAAAATAACAAATATTACAGAGACTTGTCTGGCAAAATGGGCGACGAAATTCTTTTAAAAACACTAGAAAAACATTTTTTCAGGCGTGATTCCTGCGAAAGCAATATTCATCATCTGTTGGAAATTATTCGGACTGACTTTCAGTCCAAACAGCAATCATGTGAAGCGGTAGGATACATTATTAGTGCTGAATGAAGTTATATCCTGAGAATTTTCTTCTAACGGTTTTTGATTTTAAATCTAAAGTCGAGAGCCATTTTGCTCCCCCAATTGGTCCTCTATTTAATCGATTGAACATGTCGGAAATTATCAGCCAATAGTTTTTTATCTACAGATCGAAAATCGACGTTCTCCATTTATTGCCTATTATGGTACAAGGAGAATTGGGCTGTTGTACTTCGACTGAGAAAGCTCTATAATTTTATCTCTTAGTAATCTTTCCACTTCTTTATTAATTTCGTTGACCACAGAATAAGGAGTTTTGTAATTCTTTATGTGCGTACTTTAATTTTTGCTGACAAGTTATTCGTAGTAAGTGGGTCATTCTGTAGTGCAAATATGTTTGATAATACATGGCATAAATTTACCATTTCAAGTTTCGCAAATTCGGGAATCTCAGTAATGTTTAGCTCATTTAATAACATCATATTTCTGTTTTGATTGTTGTTGCAAATTATGTATAAACTAAGTATTATAGATTTTATTGCACTACACAAGAAGTTATGTGTTAATAAAATCGAAACAGATCAATTTACCCCACTGTAAAGGTTGAATGCTTCATACAGAATGTCCAGGCACTGGGCACTTAGATTGGCGAAACAAAATACATCGCTAACGCCATCTAAAAATTCTGCTTGCAACTAAAAGTTTACTTCAATTTAGTATTGTTATTTCTAATAATTGGCCACCATGGAGCAAAGCAGGTTACAATCATGCACCAACAGGGAAACAAGCAAATATACCTCAAATATATAAACATATTGCAACGGTGTTTGATATTGTTTATTAATTTAAATCTAATTCAAAGATTATTCACTCATCTAGTTGTATATTCAGATTGTGCTGCCGTGCTTAAAGCTTAATATGAGTGGAACAGTAAAGAAATGCTGTGTGCCAGGGTTTACTGAGAAACAGGGAAAAGGTAGTGTATAATATTTATTATTACAATATATATCTAAATGTAAACTGCCATTAACTATTAATAATTAATAGCAGTTCAGGGATTAGAATGTGTACATTCCTAATTATTCATTAACATACTCAAGTTAAATCCAAGTTGTTAAATGCGGATGAAGTTTTTCTTTCAAATTAATATGTATTAAGGGAATCATTTTGTCGAACTTAATAGTGGGACTTATTGGGTGTTAATTATAAATTAGCATGTATACTTGAAATAAATAAGTTGAAATTAAAATCACGGAATGAAGTTTATATATAATTTCGTTTTTATAGACATTCTATACCTATCAATGAAGACGTTTCTGGAATTTGGATACAGATAATTAACAACCCTTGAGGTCCATTATTGACGCCATATAAAATATGTGATACTCATTTTCAAGAAACATGCAAAGTCTCTGATGGTCGATTAATGAAGTTGTTACTGCCAACACTATCTTTGCCTAGTAAGTACTCATCTCTATGTTTACTGTGGCAATCATACTTGCTTGAGCTACAATAAACCCATGGGGAATCATTGTGAAAAGTTATGGAGATAAAAAGAATTCGAATTTTTGTTTTTATGTTACCAAAAATGTGTAGATGATATTTTTTGGGTGAAGGAGCAGCACTATCATTTTCAACTCCCAAAAAGCTAAAAGGTATAGTATGTTATGTATTACTGTGTATTAATGAATATGTCATTTTTATGGATCAATTATTAGTATATTTGTTTATTGAACTATGGCACAATTTGAAGAAAATTATGATTTTAATTATTTCCAGTTGTCCTTTATGTTTCATAGCCTACATGTGTTTTTTGTTTTTCGATGACTGTGTTAACAATAGTGCTACAGCAAAAACAAGGTAAAAGTGAAAGAGTATAAAACAAATTTGATCAGTTAATGATAATGTACAAAAACTGGAAATCATATTCTAAATAAAAATGAACTCAATGCCTGCCTTTAATGGGCCAGGTACACAAATTAGTCAACCAATTTTTACCACAAATAATAACATACAGGGTGACCCACACAACAATTTCACTCAAGCCATTAGAAGTAACATACAATTTCATGCAGAGTGTACCAATATACAATAGTCACAACAATTTACTCCAAATCAAATCATATCTCTGCCAATGCCAAGTAATGGTGGATTATACTTGTCACAACCTAATTATGTAGTTACACATCAAACAAAACCAGATCATAGCACACCAAAAAATGATATAAAAATGTCCTCTACCAGTGACGAAGAAGAACTCATAGGATTTGATGAGGAAGTAGCAGTTACTACAACAGAAAACCCGTGGCAAGTTGTAAAAACCAAAACTTTGAAAACAAGGAAAATCAAAATAAGTGATGAGCCACAAGTGGCAAGCACAAGTAACAAATTCAGTCTTCTGAAAGAAGACATCAGCGAACCAAATAAATAGGAAAATGTAAAGAAAGCTCCTACGCCCCTTCCGATATTTGTGTACGGAGTTTTAAACTATGCAGAGATGATTAATAAGCTTAGAACCTTGGTAGACGGCAAACAGTATATCACTAAATGTCTAACAGACAATACAATTAAAATAAATAACATCAGATACCTATAGAAAGCTAATAAAATTTATGCGTGATAATAACGTTGTTCATCACACATATCAACCAAAAGAGGAGCGAGCTTATAGAATAGTCTTAAAAAACGTGTATCATATAAAAGACGTTAAAGACATCTAAGGAGAATTGCTCAGAGGTGGACACAACGTTAGAAATATAATAAATGGAAGGAACAGGATAATCAAAGAACCAATAAACTTCTTCTTCATCGATTTAGAGCCAAGTGGCAACAATAAGGAAATATACAAATTGACAAATCTCAACAAGAGAATCATAAAAATAGAACCCCCAAAAATAATCAAAGGAATAACGCAATATATGAGATGTCAGCAGTATGGACATTCTATAACGTACTGGGACAGACCATATGTTTGCGTTAAATGCGGTGGACCATACAACACTACAGCCTGCAAGAAAACCAGGAACACTCCAGCTAAATGTGCTTTATGCAACGGAGCTTAACAGGCTAACTAACTATAAAGGTTGTGAGTTCTACCACAAACTTCTGAAACCAAATAATGCGAATAACAGATTGAACATCTGTCACAATTCAAATGAAACTCCAAAAAGAACCACTATGTCAGTACCAGTAACCCACACTCAACATCCAGGGCAACAACCCTTAAGCTACACTTATATAACTAAAACTAACACTGAACAAATGACAGACATAAACAGCACAATGAGCAAATTCTTACAAGAGTTCGAAAAACATGTTCCACCAACTTATACAACAGAACATCATGGTTTTAAACATGTTAACCACGCTTGTGAGTAAAATTCAATAACTTCATCAAAATTTCACAATGGAATGCCTATGGTCTTCTACAACATAAAAACGAAGTCGAAATATTTCTACACCACAATAAAATTGATATCTTACTGATAAGCGAAACACATTTCACAAATAGATCCTACTTCAAGATTCTACAGTACACTACATAATCTACTAATCTTCCAGATAACACAGCCTATGCTGGTTCTGCCATACTAATCAGAAGTTCCATCAGCCATATAGAACTACCAAAATTTGAATTCGACCATATACAAGCAACAACCATAAAAGTCAAATTGTCAACTTATGAATTAACAGTTGCATCTGCTTATTGTCCTCCTCATCACAATTTGAAGAAAGAAAACTTCAATAATCAACTTGAGACACTGGGAAACAAATTCATTGTCAGCGGAAACTTCAATAGTAAGCATACACTATATGGGTCACGACTTATTACAAAAAAAGGAATGGAGCTAGTAAGTGGTATACAAGATAAGCACTATCAATTCTTATCAACTGGTACTCTTACCTATTGGCCGAGGGACCCCAACAAGGTTCCTGATTTACTAGATATGTTTATTACAAATGGCATTTCGTCTGAATAGGTATATTGAAGTTATCCCAAACTATGACCTCTCATCTAACCACTCTCCTATAATAGCAACAGTCAGCTGCTTTATCATCCATAAAAAAACCAAACCGAAGACGCATAAAGAGGTAGTACAGCATGCCACACCAAAAACAAATACTGGAAATAAAACGTTCAATGTTCCAGTCGAGATAAAAAAACTGATAGCAGATAAAAGAGAAGCCAGGGCAAAGTGGCATCGAACCCATGCACCATCAGATAAAACAATACTTAGCAAAATAAGTAACCGACTGAAAACAAAAATAAAAGAATCAAAAGAAAGATCTTTTACAGATTACACCACTAGTATTAACCGATTTGAGAACCCGATTTGGCAACCGGTCAAAAATTCTAGGAAACCCAAAACTCACGTGCCACCTATTTGTAACGAACTAGGACATAAATCTACAATGGGCTAGAAGCGGCGAAGAAAAAACAGTGCTATTTGCGGAACACCTTGCCAAAGTGTATAATCCTAACAACGACGTACCTAATCCTGAAATTGAAAGAAAATTATCTGAAATTCCTCCAAACGTGTTAGCAATTAAACTACTAAAGGTAAACGAAGTTCAACAGGAAATCAATTACATAAATTCGAGAAAAGCTCCTGGCATAGACAAAATAACCCCAAAAATGATAAAAGAGTTACCAAGAAAAGGTATAATGCTTATCACCTGCATATTTAATGCTATTTTACGTTTTAATTACTAGCCAAAACTGCTGAAATAATAATGATCCCAAAATATTGTCTCTTCATATCGCCCATTAAGCTACCAATCCTGCCGAAGGTGCTTGATATATTACTAATACAAAGGAAAAACTCAGACCCAAATACCGAGGAATGGATACCACTACACCAGCGTGGATTCAGGAAGACATTCAACTATGCAACAAATCCACACGATAAGTCACACAATAAATCAAGCACTAGAAGAAAAAAAATACTGCACATTAGTGTTTTTAGACATTAGCCAGGCATTCGACAGGGTTTGGGACACATGCCTATTATATAAAATCAAAAACTGTGTTCCAATCACATACTTCAAACTATAAAATCCTACCTAAGCGACAGAGAGTTCAGAACAAAAATCAATTTAAGCAGTTCCGATAATCATCCAATAAAAGCAGGCGTACCACGGGGGAGCGTCTTAGTGCCATTACTATAGCTTCCAGGATTCTGCAGACACATTTAAATGACATCCAAACGTGGCTGAGCAACTGAAAAATCAAGACGATCGAAACAAAATCCGCCCAAGCGACCTTCACTATAAGAAAAGACCAGTGCCCTCCTCTTTATATGAACAATGTACAAATATCTCAAGCTACCAACACGAAATACTTAGGTATGCACCAAGATAAGGCTCACATGGAAAGACCATTACATTGAAAAACGCAAAAAATATAAAATCAAAAACTGTGTTCCAATCACATACTTCAAACTCATAAAATCCTACCTAAGCGACAGAGAGTTCAGAACAAAAATCAATTTAAGCAGTTCCGATAATCATCCAATAAAAGCAGGCGTACCACGGGGGAGCGTCTTAGGGCCATTACTATAGCTTCCAGGATTCTGCAGACACATTTAAATGACATCCAAACGTGGCTGAGCAACTGAAAAATCAAGACGAACGAAACAAAATCCGCCCAAGCGACCTTCACTATAAGAAAAGACCAGTGCCCTCCTCTTTATATGAACAATGTACAAATACCTCAAGCTACCAACACAAAATACTTAGGCATGCACCAAGATAAGGCTCACATAGAAAGGCCATTACATTGAAAAACGCAAACTAATCGACCTGAAAGTAAAAGATCAATACTGGCTAATTGGTAGAAAATCCAAATTAACACTCGAAAACAAGCTCCTACTCTATAAAACTACAATCAAGCCTTTGTATGTATGGTATCGAGCTCTGGGGTTGTGCAAATAAATAAAATACAGCCATTATACACAGAAGCCAGTCCAAAATACTTCGCATAATAGCTGATGCATCATGGTATGTGTCGAACCTAATGCTACATAAATACTTAAATGTCAGTTTCGCCAAAGATGTCATAAAAGAACGAAGTACGAAACATCATGAACGACTTGCTAACTATGAAAACACGTTACTCCATCCACTCATAGAACCAAAAAACACAGTAGAAGACTAATAAGAAATTGGCCAGCAGACCTACAAAATGGGTAAAGAGGACTTGTCGCTGGAAAGGATGCCATAGTAGAGCTTGCATGCTCGGAAGCCATCCAATTAGCTTAAAGAACTGTATATGTTTTGATTGCTAATAAAGTAAATAAAATAATTTCCATCCTTTACACTTATCAATAAATGATAGGGGCTATGCTAAGACAGTGATGAAAATGACAATAATTCATAAATAGACCTCAACATATTACTTACAAATAACAACTATAAAAATAAAAAATTTCATTTCTACTTAAACCTGATTCGAAATATGTATTGGAAATAATAAAGTAATAAATGTATTTATATGATTTGTAGGTAGCCCCCCGCGAGCAAGCTTTTCGTGTAGCATCCAAATCTGTCAATAGGGATCTAATTAAGAAAACAACATTCACTTCTGAGCAGCTTGGCAGATATAAAAGAATCACAACTGTAGCTGGCGTTTGTTAAATTTAAAGAAAAATACAAAAAAGGCAATGCTAAGCATTGATTATTATTCATTCTTATAAAACCTGTTTTCTTATATTCCATTGATAATTTATGTATGTATGTAATATATAAAATGTTAAACAGAAAATAAAAATTATAGTTATGCTCATTCTGTTTTAATATTCCATTTACCTATACTTCATACATTCATATAATTTCCCTAGAAATTTACATGATCAAAGCTAGTTGTCACCTCAAATTGTAAATTAAACAGAAGCACTTTATGAAATACTTCTTTTTTGATAGCATTTAAATTTCAACTTTTAACATTTTGTTGTTAACAGCAATTTTTGAATTTGGAACGCTAGCAAAAATGAAACACTTTTTTCATTTTCAGTTTGAGGTGACGACTAGGTTCCATCACTTAAATTTCGTGGGTAACTTTATTTTTAAATTTCCCGCGCAACCATAAATCAATTTTCAAATATTCCTCCCATAGATTTTGTTAGCTTGGATCTGAACCTTTGTCAATTTAAAAATTAGTACAAGGAAGAATTTATAGATGGTGCTGGGCTTCTAATGGGTTGTCAAATTTTTGTGCAGAGTGGTAGATCTATCCGTGTATATAATCTTTGACGAATGTCAGTGTTCTGTGGTCAGTATTGGTGGTTGAGCGATATGTAATACATAAGTCACCTTCAATTTGAAATTAATTGTTTTAAAAATAGTATTTCATAAAAATCAAGGAATTTTTTCAAACATGATGAATGTGGATTTATAATCAATTTCTTTTTGTATGAACGGACGTGTTTCTAATTGTTTAAATCGAAGAATTATTTATAAAGTTTCAAGTACAACTTACTTTAATCTAGTATGGACAAGAAGCTCAGCGATACTTTTACCTAGCTGAGAATACATAGTTTCTACAAAAACTAAAACTTTAGGGTAACTACGCAGTCTTGCATCAGTTTTATGATCGTGATTTTGTGAAATCCGAGGACCATTCATCACACCACATCGTATGTTAGGTTCCGGCCTTGTCGATCTCTGAATAAATCTGAAACAAACAGAAATATTTATTTTAGTAGTAATGATGAAAATTGGAGATAAAGTTCATAAAAATACGTGCAATAGCTTATTCGACACATAATGATCTCTAGAAAAATGTATTGAAACCATTTTTTTGCACATAAAAAATTGCAAAAATTATAAACAAATAAATATGAAAAAAGGTATCTAGATTTTTGCGAATATTTCAAAAACTATTAACAATTAAGAAATTTTGGAATAAGATTCTTAAAGAGTAGGAAATTTTCATTAAAAAAGTTTGACCTCTCGAAACTCTACCTTCATAATTTATAATTTTAATTTCACCCTGAAAATAGGCCCCCGAGCGTTAATTTTGGGTCGCGGACGTGGCATCTAAAGCAAGTACGTAATATAAAATAAGGTTTTTAAAAGTATTAGATATTAAATTGAGAAGTAAAAAAAATATTGTTTATGCTGAACAGTTCAAATAATTTTTTAATTAACAAAATTTTACCGAATGCGCGTCTTCAACGAAGACAACAAAAAATGTTTAAAAATAATTGGCCAAAACATTTTTAACTTCGTGGTGCCTTTTTTATATACCTTTATCTATATTTAAATTTGTCACCTTGCAAACTAGACTATTTAGCGAAATGAGCACCAACAGAACAAAAATAAATTATTGGACTAGGTTTGATTATTAATTCGTGTCTAAAACTTCTGATTTGGAAATTCTTATTAACTTTCACATTCCAATACAAAATTTTAATGTGATACAAGAATGTTTACATAAAATATTGTTCATATTCTCCAATATTGGGTGTTAAAGTTCAATACTAATACACACACAATGTCAAAAGTCTTGGAGCCCCCCCTCAGTCTTGTTAAAGGAATAGTTTCTTAAAAAACAAAAAAAATACAATAAGAGTATTTTGTTAATCGAATATGTTATTTATGAAAAAAGGTTTTCTACAAACTAGGAGACTTCGAAAATTAAGAACTAACCAAGATGTAAGTTTGTTGACAAAATGTATTAAATGAAAAAGAAATATATATTGAACTCTGACCAAAAGTTGGTATGACCTCCTCCACGTTCCAATAACTTGTTGACACGCCTTTGCATTGAAATAATCAAGCGATTGATAGTTTCTTGTTCAATATTGTTCCATTCATTCCTCTTTGAGATACTTATTAAAAATATCATCCAAGTTTGTGAGAGTATATTCCAACGAACAGGGATCACAAATGGTAGATGAAAACTAGCATATTGATGGACGACGGACATAGCCGATATGAGGAAACAATGTATTTCCCAGAAAAGAAGTATAACAAGGCTGCATGAAAAACTTAACGTCTCGCAAGAATAAAAAGATATGACCCTAAAGCTCTGTAACGACATATATGCGTTACTATAAAACTCCATTCAGAAAACCAGTTATCGCCGCGATGACGATATACCCCACCAGAACAGCAGAGCCACCACTTCGGATGCGCACGATGAATCGACGGTAGAAGGGACAGAGACTACCACCACCACCACCACCACGATGGATATAAAAATGCGAATCAACAGACGAAGAGGCGACTTGGTTTACGGACTCCTGCTCCTACAAGTTCAGCTGCCTTCGGTGCGAAGCGTGGGTCGAGGGTACTGACTTCAACCTTAAACGCTTTACACTGTCTTCTGCCGAGTGTTGTACTAAGTCGGAGTATTGATATTACTTTGTATATCACTCATTAGAACGGCCGTTAGCTTCTGGTATTGACGGAAACATGAACGATTGTTCTAACTGAAGAATTTCGGTGTGGTACTGACTGGCTATAAACGATCGCTTTAACCGGTAGAACAATTTCGGTGTGGTATTGACACACTGGAATAACTACAGTCCCTGCACGTAGAAGTATTCGTTAAGCTGGG
Organism: Galeruca laticollis; assembly: GCA_963921935.1. Lineage (NCBI taxonomy): Eukaryota > Metazoa > Arthropoda > Insecta > Coleoptera > Chrysomelidae > Galeruca > Galeruca laticollis. Next base: position 176,721,532 of record OY998177.1, read on the forward strand.
TAGTGACTAGTTATAAACGATACTCCCGAATCTTGAGACTAAAACCGAAAGAGTATTGATCCGCCGGTTGCTCAGATTCCCGGTTAGCTGAATATTTCACAGGACATAGAGAGTCACGTCTACCGACTAGTATATCTCCGAAATCGAAACACACACCGCGTTAGTTCCACCTAGGTTCAATTCAGGCCGTCAGTACCTTTCAACCGACGGAAGGATACGGATCGACGAAGCGTGACGTTCGAAATATTTACGTACCGAAGCATCATATACAATATTGAATTATTTCATTTTAGTTTATTTTTATCGTTGTGCATATTATTTTCAGAAATAAAACAGTTAATTTAATTGGACTCTGTCTCCTTTGGGCTTACCCGGGCAATACGCATTACAGCTCTACAAAGAAGAGAGAGCGCGTCTAAAGAGGGCCATCCTGAGAGCTAAACAATCCAAATGGAAAAGAGTGATTGAAGAGGTTGAAGAAAATCCATGGGAATTAGAATACAAGATAGTGATGAATAAACTGAGCTTGAGAGCAATAACTACCTTGTCGGAGGAGCTGATGTTTGAGGAAGTTGAAAAACTATTCACACAACATGAGAAAATCGAGTGGGCTACCACTGAGTTATGGGAAAATATACCTCCTCTTACAGCAGAAGAGCTGGACAAAGGGGCATGCAAAATAAAACTAAAAAAGGCTGCAGGACCTGACAACATACCACCAGAAATTGTTAGGAGTGTCGCACAGAGACTCTCGCCATTCTGTCTTCACGTGATGAACCAACAAATCCTGAAAGGAGAATTTCCTGACATCTGGAAAACCACCACACTACTACTTACAGAAAAACCGCGGAAACAGGGACAAACGAAGCCCACCTATAGATCACTATGCTTAATAAACTGCATGGGCAAACTACTAGAGCATCTCATAAAAGAGAGACTAGTCGAAGAAATCCACAGAGCCGGAGGCCTCGCTGATACACAGTTTGGCTTTACAAAAAAGAAATCGACCATAGACGCTATGGTCAGAGTAATGGAAGAGGTAAATCAAGCAAAAAGCATGGCAAGGCATCGTGGAAGAACTAGAAAAGAAAAAAATAGCGCCATATCTTAAACGAATAGTAAAAAGCTATTTCACAAGTAGGAAAATATTAATGGGCGAAAAAAATATCGTGACAAGTGGAGTGCCTCAAGGATCCGTGCTTGGAGCCGTTTTGTGGAACGTCTATTATGATGACGTACTACGCCTAGATATGCCGCCAGGATTCCTACTCGTAGGATTCACCGACGACTTGGCAGTTATTGTAAACAAAAAACGAAACAGTAACGATGGCAAACATAGCGGTGTACAGAATTGTAGAATGGGTGTCGACTAGAGGGTTAGAACTCGCCCCAGAAAAGACAGAAGTACGCTGCTGGTGAATAAAAGAATAGTTAGACACATAATGCAACGGCCACCTCGTCGGAGAGCTACTCAGGCGTGGGTTATATACTAGTAGAGACCCAAGGAGTAGGTCTTACCGGTTCTCGGGTAATCCTACTTATTTTTACGTAACGAGACGGAAAGATAAGTGGGCGCCACCCTGAGTCCTACTAGTCTATAAGTAACCTAACATCGACTAATCTCAGTCAGAAACGCAAGAAATTGGAAGGTTATATAAAAAAAATATGAACAACGTTATTAAAAATTTACAAGTAGTTTTATTGAATAACAAATGAAAATTGAAAATTTATTTACAAGTGGTTTTATTGATAAAAAAAATTTATATTTTGACTGAAAAATTTAAGATAAAAATGTTATCAAATTTGACAATTTAATTTATGAATTTAGAAAAACAAACTAGAACTGAAAGTAAATTGAAATACAAATAAAAAAATTAGATTCTGAAGGAAACTAAAGTTTAACCAAGAATTAAATATTTTACAAAGTTATAATTTACATTGGTACAAACTATTAAGTTGATGTTATATGAACATTAATTGGAAATAATCTATAGTTGTCAAATATTATGGACGTTAGTACTTTCCTTGGTTTTTCTTTCCAATGATGATCTGGATGACGTAAAAACGAATCTGGAACCAATCATCTGGCTGTGCCACGTTCAGTCCATTCGGTTCTGCATAGAGCCGTGGTCCCAGCAGGTAGAATTCATCAACGGGAAAATGTTTCTGTCGCTACGAAGGCTTAGGCCAGTAAGATGACTTTAGGCCGGTACGGAAAAGTTTAGGCCGGTAAGGAAAAGTGCATTTAATCGAAATGCACTTCGATACGATAAGGTGTCGAACTTGACAATAACTAGATGAATAAAGGGCCGAATGTCCACGCGCATTGGTTTAAATATCCAAATGAAACGAGCTCATCCGAAAACTTAAAACTCGGCAAGCATCGACCAGAAGTATTATTCGATATTGCGAGGGGTAAACGAAATTTCAGTTACTCTTTCATCGACGAGAAATATTATGAGTGGTGAACGAAATTCACGTTACAGTAACTATCGATATAAATGACACAAAAATTAATACTAAGCTGGAAACTAAGTACCTAGGGGTCTTCTTTGGCCAGCGCGTCAAAATGAAAAGCCATATTGTAAATACATGCAGGAAGGCTCTTAGCCGACTGATGTCAAATAGATAGGGACTATAATCAGGCAAGCGCAAACTACTGACTGCGGTGGCTCAATCAGTCATGATGTACGCTGCGCCGGTATGGCAAGAAATTCTAAATACCAAAAGTACAAACATATGTGCCTCAAAATACAAAAAAACTGGCTATCTGCATATGTAGTGCGTTTAGCACTGTATCGACTGAAGCAATACTAGTAATGGCAGATATAATACCCATAGACCTGTTGGTGTACGAGAGAAAACTACACATGGAAAAGAGCAAGCAGCTAAAAAGGCAGAAAGAGAAAACGCGGTAATCAAATTGCAAAGAAGATGGGAAACAACATATGATGTGAGCGCTTGGACAAAAAGACTTATACCGGACCTCAGGATATGGCACAAGAGAGGAGGAGATGACATACGCATTGTCACAACTGTTACGTGGACATGGGTGCTTCCCAGCCTATTTCTACAGATTCAAACTAAAAGAAAAGACTGTCCACTCTGCCAGTACTGCGGAGATGAACGAGATGCCTTCTACCATACCTTATTTGAGTGTTCCAGGTGGCAAAACGAAAGAAGAAGAGCGGAAACAGAAGCGAATAACAACTTAACTCCAGAAAACATAGTAGGAATCATGCTACTCTTTCTAAAAATGTGGAATGTGATCTCCACTATGGCGACAAACATCGTAAATGAAAAAGAAGATTATATACACACCAAACAAAAAAATATATACCCAGAAAAACACGTAAAGTGAAAAAAATTAAAATTCCCAATTTTTGTTATGAAACAAAATTTAACTGGACTATAACTGTTGTTTGTTTACAAGCTATTCAAATTAATTTGATTATGAACTTGATAATGTCTAGCTTGTTGAATCATTTAGACACATTAAAAAATTTGTTTTTTCGAAGTTTATTACAAATGTATCAATGTTATAAAACTTGAATTGCTGTTTGTCTTGCTATAAATTACTCATATTGACGAAATAGTTTGAGCAAATATTTATCCATGCTTTGGCAAAAAAAATAAAATAGTGAAATAGGTTATCTCGTCATACTAATACAGTTCGTCATTCATCAAGTGCTAATCAGTACCACTTGTATCAATCACAATTTGTAATGCATTAAACTATATTTGACGACGGTTAGTCTTGAGAACTGAAAATAACTGCAAACAAGAAAAATTAATACTAAGAGGTCTCAATATAAAATTTCAACAATTCATCACTTGGGAAGGAAAAACATATCGACATGCAGTTTTTTGTTATAGTGTTTATCTACTATTTATCAGGAAAACTTCTTCACAGGAATAAAATTTTTATTCTTGTGCTTTTATTTCTAAAGCATACAATACAAACAAGTATTGGAATCGTACATATCCAACAGAGCCTTTAGAATTAAACAAGATCTTATTCAGAAATGGAAGTGGCTTCAGTAACATTTTAGAGAATTATTGTTGAGATATCTTAAATGCCCGGCGGGTAGCGTTTCCGAAATTGCTTACTTTAAATTTTGATGATAAAAATTGTTCAGAATTCGTGAGTTAGTTATCGTAACTCAAATGATTAATTTTAATATTTTATCTGTGAAATCTAAATATTATCATAAAAACACCAATACAGTTTTAACTTCAATTTCTAGTCAGCAACCGCTCTGTAATTCCCTATTTATTAGTGCCAACAACGCATAAAAAAAATTCTTATTTATCGCCAAAGCAATAACAATTTTTGCCGTAGTAGCGGTTCCCCTTTTTCGGTTCTGTTCGAAGGTTCCTAGAGCCCCGCAAGCAAATTTCTTCCCCTCTCGTGGTTACAAGTACATCCTGGCACGAAATAACCATTAAATTCCCCTGTACTTTCCCTCTTACATCGAATGTTCAAGAAAAGTTCATTCATTAGCAAATCCGAAGAGAGAAAAAGCCATAAACAATTCTTGTTAAAATGTTTACAAAATATCTATTGGCTTGCACACATCACCTCATCATTATAAAAAATTTTTATCTGCAATATATTGCGTAGAGATACGGGGGTATCGTTTTTACCTCTCCGAAAATCAGTTTTACAAGAGTCTCATAAGAAACCTTCTCGAAAGCAGTTAATAAAAATATTATTCGCCGCGTAGGCATATATTTCTCGAATAATTCCCTTTTTTTCAACCGGCATTTTAAATCAGTCTAATCTAAAAGTTTCTGGGTACTATTCCTCATCCTCGCCTAGGAACAGTGTTAACAACAAAATAATCTATGAAAAGAGTTATATCTACAATAAATTAGTTACCAACGGAAGTGAATTAGCTACTCAAAGCTAGTATTTCCAAGATACAGTAAACGGAGGTCTTCTGCAAGGTACCTGAGAGTGAAGGAGGGAAATAAAAAAATCTACAGTCCACTCCAAATAAAAAATTCCTTCCCAAGCCCTCGAATCCTTGTCCAATAATAATTGATAACAGTGTATTGCTACCATGAAGATAAGCCATTTCTGATATAACCCAAACATCCACTAAATATTATTTAATTTCAAAAATATTTCACGTTTATCACAAAAGTCTTAATACAAGATTAGAATAAACAGTAATGTGGATACTATAGATCAATTTTAGGAACATCTAAAGACTGACCAACTAAAAAAAGAATGTTACTAATAATGCATGAGGTAGTAAGTAATATTCAAATCGTGTAATTCTTCTTGGCTCATCCTTATGCCTTTTCAGGCAATTAAAATCGTGTAATTAAGTACTAAATTTTTCTCTTAAAACAAAGATATTTAAATCTAGTATATAAAAAGAGGTTTTGAATAGAACAGAATAAACGTGAGCCGTATCGGTATATTATATATATATATATATATATATATATATATATATATATATATATGTATATTAATATAATGTTTTTGTTATTTATTTAAACCATAAACGGGTGGGATAAACTAAACACATGGTATGGCTACTTACTAATTTATTTAATCACTACACTATTCACTACTTATATACACAGTATATTCACTTAAACTAATTTATATAAACAGTTCATTAATTTATATTCACTTATTTACTTGTTTATCTCACAATGTCAAATTATCAACTAAACTAACTCTTCCTGATCGGTCCCTTATATATTAATGCCTTTTTCACTAGATAATTCTAGATTGCGGCTAACTCAAAAACAATTGGCTTTCTGGCATTTTCTAGATAATACTGGTCACAAAAACAATGATAAGATAAGATAGTCACAATTCGTAAACAATTCTAAGAAAACCCTGCGCGTCCGCCATAATTTTACCTTTCATACCTGGCTTAGACAGAGTCGGATTTAGGGACTATACCAGTGTGCTGTTTCGTAACATTAATACATATAAGATAAATTTCTGTTCTAATTTTTGAGATCAAATTATATTGTTTCTGTTTCAGTTGACAGTAACAAATCTGTCGCGCTGTAAACGTATACTCAGTGACATAGAAACCCGCACACCCAGAAAATATTATTTTATTTCAAAAATATTTCTCGTACACGTTTATCATAAAATTCTTTAATTCAAGATTATAATTTGAGCGTTATCCCTTGAACATTCCTGTTTTTATTTAATTATTTTTTGCTGTAAGTACTAGACGAACCGGCCCATTTCGATGTCAGAATACAAAATTTATTCGAGTACAGTGGTTTTAAATGATGCCTTACAGGAATTCACAAGTGTTTATAGCCTAGAGTGTGAAGAAATGCAAATTATCGGCAGCTAACTGAGTTCGGGAAAGGTCGAATTGTTGGTCTTCGGAAAGCTGGGGTATCGTTTCGAGATATTGTTGGTAGAATAAATAGGAGTGTAGATACTGTTGTCAGATGTTATCAGGCATGGTACCAAGAAGGCCGAATACGAAGAGCCAGAGGCACAGAACGAGTGAGCAGGACAACAGAGGGCCAATATCGTTGCTTAAGGTTATTCGTCCTAAGAGATCGTTTCTCATCGACAAGAGAAATAGCAACTCAGAAGTTTGCAGAACAGGAAAGGGCCCTTGGAATGCGAAGTGTTTATAGATGGATAAGGTTTGGCTTGGAACACTATCGTCTTCAGACATGAATCCCGGTTCCGGCTAGACATGCATAATGGTCGAGCGAGGGTGAGAAGGAGACGAGGCAAACGTTGTAACCCTCAATTTTTTGTTGAGCGGCATGTACTAAGCGAGGTAAGCAGCTATATCTCGGAAACCGTCCACCGCAGAGATTTGGGAAAAATATTTATAATAAATGCAGCCAAGAGAAATTATTGGAAAATATCCACAAGTTCTTAATATGACCGCTAGTGGGCGCAACACTACTAGTAATTCATAAAAGGAGGGGGGGTTTCTCTACAATTTGCCAAGATTAGCCGCACTGAAAATGATCGCAAATGAATATTGTTTTTGGTTTCACTCTTTTGTATCTTAGTCTTCAACTAAAGTGGCGGGAGCAAAGCGAACATTGATTTGGAAAAAATGCAATATCTGGAGAAAACTTTTTAGAAAATTATTGAACTCAGTGATATATGAAAGAGTTTTTCTTGCTCTATTAGCTGCACTTCATTAAATGTCATCGTTATTTTTTAATAAAGTCGCTAGATGACACCTTATAAAAATTCAACATATTTCATGATTTTTCTCAGAAAATTTAACTGCAATGACAATGTTATTACACTGGTATAATAGCGGCTAAACGACAATGCGAATAGTGAAAACAGCAAGTCTCTATCTCTATTCAAACCGGAGATATTCATAAAAAAATAATACTTCAATCTAGCACAAATTTATTTAGCTTCCCCCTTGTAGATATGTACTTTCAAGTGCTGCCTCAAACGCTCAAAGTGCCTGACATCATTTTCGGCAGTTTCCACTTCCGTGAATTATCAGCCACAAATTGTATTCTGGAATCCAATCCTTATATTGTCTCTGGTCATAGGCCTAGTATGGAAAATAATGTCTTTTATTCGTCCCCACAAATAAAAATCTACGCAGGAGATGTCAGGTGACCTTGTTGGCCAGGAAAACAAACTTCTCTCCCTAGCCATCGGTCTGGATATGCCCGATTCATGTGCGTATATAGAGGGGTTGATCAATTTCTACGAAAAGCTTACCAGCGAATTTTTTTATTTTGGATTTGATGCAAAAATGCTACTGAACTAAGCCTGTCCAATTGGTCCTGTGCCATTGGGATTTTCTTTTTTATTTCATTTGTTGTCCAACAATTTAAATCGACCTCTCTATTTATATTTTTTGCAATAACGGCGTTTACCAGACGATATACTAAAAATCCAACAATATTGGTATGAAGCATATTGAACATATTATTATTGATTCAACCTGTATAGTAAAGTAACAATCTATGCGTGCCACTTTCGTAAAATATTTTGAACTGATTAAAATATTATATTATTTTTTTAATCCTAGATAATCTTCAATTCAATTTTGTAAATTGGGTATTGAACTGATTTTTTGTGTGTATACAGTATAATTCACGTTTTAAAAAATTGTTTGTTGTTTTAACCTTTTCTTATATGTAGTTCATTGAAACCATTCGCTTTATAAATCGACAATGTGTGACGTAAATCTAATTTATTTTACGTATGTAAAAACTGTTGTCTCTATTTCAAAGCTGATAAATGCAGTTAAAACCAATTTGGACAAATTGATTAACGCAGTAAAGATAATTGTATCACATGCGGCTAATGTTTGCTTTTATACAAAAAATACTTCACCATTTTTACGTTGCGCTAAAATACGCGAAATTAATTAGGTTAGAAAGATCCCAGAAACGATAGAGGAATAGCTGTTATCTGCTCTATAGGACGACTCCATGCACGAGCGTTGAAAATAAAATTAGAAAACGAAACAACACAAAGATAATGGAAGAACAGTCAGGTTTTAGAGCAGGAAAATCTACAGTGGATATTATCTTAACAATCAAAATAATGATTGAAAAAATAACACAATAGCTATTTGTGTATTAAGAGCGGAAAGTGATACTTTGCTGCTTGAGGCAGAGAGTGCGACGCGTAGCGGAGCGCGGGCAATCTGCCGAAAGGGGCAACGTACTTTCTGCTCGAATTGCACACAAGATTTTTTCTACGATCACCTTATTTTTAAACAAATAATTAAAAAAAAACCACGAAAAATCCTTTTACTGCGTCCCAAAGCTCTTTGTGTTCTAAATAAATCTGTACCGCGCATTTCCACGTACCATAGTTCTCGTGCCCTTTTAGATGCTCGATCAGCGGAAGCTGGCTCATGATATCACTTATTAACACAAAAATTCAACAAATTACAAACTCCAGGAGCTTCAATGGTGTCTCACGCGTGTCCTGTGTCCATAACCTCTTGCAATTTGATGTTTTGAGTCAAGGTTTCGAGAAGAAAATTAACCTAATCTATCAAAAACGGCGTAAAAGCAACTAATGACAATTTAAAACTTACAAAAGTCGTAAACGACATTAAGATGACATTTACAAGGTTAAACAAATTGAGGTTCGAAAAATATTGGAAGTAATTAGTTATACACTTTGAATATTTTTAAATATTAACTACAACTATAAACATAGGTGTTTTGGATGGTTTATAAGATAGAAAATAATAATTGAAGTGACGTCTGAATCGGTCTAATCTGTAAGGTCTTATAACACTGCGCCGTCGCGCTCGAAAAATCGCGCGTGTTTGAAAGACCAGTTATCCACGAATACTTTACGCTATTTTTTTATTGGCGCACTTTGACTTACTACAAAAAAATTGAAGTCCGTCCTCGATGCCCAGCCAAGCTTCATTTCATAAAAGTCCGTCCTCGATGCCCAGCCATGTTTCATTTCATAAAAGTGCATCCTCGATGCCCAGCCATCCTAAGTAGTATTCATTTTTATTAAAAATGTATATGGATTGATTCCCTCGGGGATTAAATGGGTCCCATCCGCGGGATTAAATGGGTCACTTTAGTCGCTTAGTGTATAATGTACTATTAATATACCTATTATTTACTAACTTTCTTTAGTTTATTGTAAATGAAAACATGCGAGCGAAAAAGTACGCCCTAGAGCGGAAATAATGTCAAATTATGACATATCACGGAAAACATCAACTTTGCGGTCAGATTTGAGTGTGCAAAAGCCTACTTTGGGTAGTGATCGTAGGAAAAGAAACTTACAAACGCATATGGCGTTTATAGACTTAGGAGAGGACATACGGTAGTGTTCCGATAGCTCTGTTATGGAAAGCGATGACTTCCTTGAAAATAAACGCTGCATTGATTCAAGCAACTAAGAATCCATACTACAATAATACAGCTAGAGTAAAAACATCAAATAATCACGGAAGAGAGCCATTCAACACCGGTAAGGGGCTAAGGCAAGGTTGGTACCTTTCTCCAACATTATTTAATATATGAAACTCTAAAAACATCGTCAGTGTGGAAGCATGGGTATCGCAGTTGACAGTGTATTGTTTATGCTTCTCTATGCAGATGACCAAATAGGTAGTCGAAGACACGGATGACCTTAGCTACATAGTAAGAAAGCTGGAGGAATATTATCAATATGCCGGTGGCCAATGATAGCATAGAAGTCAGAAGTCCTTCAGCTAGAGCGGGAAATCATGCGAGTTGTACAGAGATATAAATACTTACGAGTGATATATAATAAAAAAGGAGACAGAAGAGATGAAATCCAAGAAAGAATAAATACGGGAAGAAAAACGACTAGCCAGCTAAACTCAGGATTATGGAGTAAGCACATAGGAAAATCAACAAAAAATACGAATGTATAGTGCGTTTGTAGAAAGTGTAACATACGGAGCGGAGATACGGCATATGAACAAATCTAATAAAAGTAAACTATTGACCACTGAGATATGGATTTCTGGAGAAGGAGTCTAGGAGTATCACGATTACAACGAAAAAGAAACGTACACATTAGAAAATAAATGGACTAAGATCAAGATATCTTGGGAGAAATAGGAAGACGACAACTTGTATGGTTTCTACAAGTCAATTAAATGAAAAGAGATGACCAAAAAGAATTTTACAATGGACATCACCCCAACGCAGAAAAATAGGCAGACCCAAGAGGAGTTGGTGAGATGAAATCGAGAATGCGATGTGATCTAGAAATTTGAGTCCAAGTACCTGTCAAAATAAAAAAGAATAGAAACTGGATACGGTGAAGCGACGTCAGTTGCAATAAATCCGTTATTTATGATATATTATTTCTAAATAAAGCATGAGAGTAGCGCTTACACCTTAGATTATATATAGCTGGAAAGATGGATAACCAGGGCAAATTATTTGTAACCAACATCTGCTCCCTACCATACCAACATAGGGGAAGGTGAATATTTACGTTGATTTGCAGCCTATTGGTCAAATTAAATACGCGCCCCGATTTTACCGAACATATCCGATAGAAACCCGAGCGATGTCATTTCGAATAAGACGCCATTATTAACTCATATACAGGGTGTTTCCTAAGTAATCTAAAATTTTGTAGAGGGCGCTTCGTCACTCCATTTTAAGACGAAAAGTTCGTATAAACATGTGTCATAAGTATTGTCGTTAATGAGATACAGGGTGTTGAATTGTTTTATTATTTCAACTTCGATGTTTTATAACTCGGTTTGTAATGCCGGTGGAAAAGTGCCGTATTTTTTTATGATTGTACTTACCCCCCTCTTTCGATTTTTACTAATTTCATTCTTTCCAATTCATAAACGTAGCCGCTACGGATTTTTTAGGGTGATATTTAATAAAAGTTCTTAGCCAAATTGGGCACAAAAGTACCTAATATACTGTAATGTTTTTCTTTTTTATTTAAACGGTTTTATTGCGGCGGGTGGGATAAATTCGTACACACTGTAGGTCTACTCACTTTCACTAATTTATACAGACACTGCACTACTGTTTATTTACCATTCACTTGGTTACTGTTTATTTAACTCGTTGATAGGTATAGCCCCTCTTATACATTAAGTGTCATTTTTTCTAGATTGCGGCTCACACAAAAACAATCGGCTCCCTGGAATTGTCTAGATAAGACTGGAAATGTTTCGATAAGAATAGTCGCAAAAAATAATGATAAACAATTCGAAGAAATCCCTGCGCCAAAATTTTAACCTTCATACATGGCTTAGGCAGAGTCGAATTCAGGGACTACACCACTGTGTGATTTCGTAAAAATACATTAACTAAAATATACTGAATTGTGAGAATATTTAAAAACGAATTCTGTCTATATCTACTGTCAAGACTGAAATTTCTACGACTACTATTAAAATTGAGTCTTCTGGTCTCCGACAGGTAGTAAACAAAATAACCACGCCTTATGTCATAGGCGACACATAAATAATTCATTGCCGATTTGAAGAATTTAATTAATTTGTGAATATTTTTAGATTTCCTCATATTCAGAGAAATCGACAACGATTGAAGGCATTGAATTTGGAAAGGGCCAACAAATGTATATTATGGTGATAATTATCAAATTTCCTTGATAAAGTTAATGTTGACGAGAAATTTTACTAATAGAATTCACCTTGGAACAAGAAAAAGGGGCGATTCTATTAAAAATAGAGTGAGAAGTGTTCTAACCTATCTCATTTTGTATCAAATTATTAATTTCTTTCATTCTGAATAGTGATTATTAATAAGTGATGCACTACAAATCAGGCAATTTAACATGTCACAAACGCAAAAATGTTTGAAATCTCCATTATTAGATAGCATTTTTCCATTTACAAGGTTTCTTTACGTCGGTACTTATCCAATTAAACGAATGAAAAATAGTATATAATCATAATTGATCAATGTAGCAATTTACACAAGAATCACATTCCAAAGTTTGAAGAAAATAACATTTATTTTATTCGCATTGCTGCTATTCATTGAAATCTAACAGTTTAATTAAAGGGTTATCGAAACTTGGTAAATTAAAAAATCACGCCGCCACTGGTAATTACTTTGGTTTTTAAGAACACACACCTCTCACTAACGTTTTGTCCACGTAGATGTTTGAGCATACTTCCCCTAATGGTTTTAATATAGGCGTTACTAATCATTTCTGCGATATATATCCTAAGGCTTACACGGTAACCAAATTGAAACTATTATTTGTATACTTCCGTGAAAAATTATCTAAAATATGGTGAAAATTACATCAAATTCCGTTGCGTGGTTTAGGAGTTACCGGATAAACAGACAGACGCGGAAAGCAACTTTGTTTTAAGCTTCATAATATGCAGAGGTTCCAAAATTAAAACCTTATACATTTTGGAAGCGTATTATGTTCCTAACTTCACACATCCGCAGATTGATTTGAATCACGATTCAAAAGTCCTATTAGTATTATTATTCATGTAGAAAAGAGTACATTAATAAACAAGTAAATGAAATTCATTGACGCATATTCAACGCTTCGGTCTGAAAGAAAATATCAATTGAGCAGAATTTGTTGATAGATATAATCCTCGATAGTAATTGATTGTAAACTTCCGGAAAATGTAGTAGCGGAAAACGTTTTACATTTTTTTTTAGAAAAAACAGCTATTCAAATCCAGATCGATACTATGTCGACCTAAATCTTTTATATTTATAATTTATCGGACATTAGACTAATTATTTATGGAAACATTGAGTTGAATTCCAATTATGATAGATAGTTTGGACAATGCTAGTAAAGCATATGTTAATGTGTCAATAATAGTTTGTAACTGAATCCGTTTTTCTTATCTCTATTGCATTTTATCATTCGATATTCATGGTTACGATTATTACTATCAATGAATTAAACTGGTCAATGGTCTTTTAACGTATTCCATAAAAAAATTTCCGAAAATATTCTCAAAAGTTTGTAGAAAAAAAAACACCTTCATATGCAAGTAGTAATAGTACTACAAGCATAAATAGAAGAGAAAACTTTATTCAGTTACGTTTGTAATACTTCATATTCGTAATAAATAAAATATATGTATTCTTTTAAGCACATTTATTCAGGAAATGGTCACAAAATATGCTAGGAGCATGTAGAATGGTCCGCAAATCCAGCATGAAGGTTTTGTTTCTGTTAAGGAACATCTTTCATGCATATAATATTGCTTCTACCTGCTGGAACAGACGTTTCTTGTTAAATAACAATAAAAATGAATTCAAACTGTTTCTTGAGGACAACAAACATTCCTACTCGTTTTTCTGTAATTTTTCGTGAACTCAACAACCGGTGCTGTGACCGGTGTGAACTTGGCAGCCAAAATCTAGGGGCCGATTTACCGAAGATGCCCGAACGATCAGTGGTGTATTGTTTAGATGCGTTTAAATGTAGGTGCGTTTAAATTTTACAAATCATAACATTATATATTAATAAGTATTAACTACATTAACTTAACCAGAAAAAATGAGATTTAGGTATTTATTGCATTATTTTTATTGTAATAATAGAGAACTGTTTTAAAAAACAAGATATTATTCTATTATACATATTATATTGAGATTGAGAGAAACACAATAGCACTGGTTTTATATGCTTACCGGGAGTCTAAACTGGGTCTAGCAAGGTGAAATGGGGTAGTATCCATTTCCAAAATAATAAAAAGGGTAGAAGGGACAAAGTTATCACTCTGAAAATCGATAAACAACTAGCTAGTTACAGTAGAAATAAAACGAGACTAGTCGGATTCTCTTACGAGGGGTAGGACAGGATGAAAGGGGGTAGCAGCCAATTCCAAAACATGAAAACGGGCAGAAGAGAAAAAGTTATCACTCTGAAAATCGATATACAACTAGGTAGTTACAGAAGAAATAAAACGAGAGTAGTCGGATTCTCTTACGATGGGTATAACAGGGTGAAAGGGGGTAGCAGCCAATACCAAAACATGAAAAAGGGCAGAAGGGAAAAAGTTATCACTCTGAAAATTGATATACAACTAGGTAGTTACAGAAGAAATAACAAGAGACTAGTCGGATTCTCTTACGAGGGGTAGAACAGGGTGAAAGGGGGTAGCAGCCAATTCCAAAACATGAAAAAGGGCAGAAGGGAAAAGTTATCACTCTGAAAATCGATATACAACTAGGTAGTTACAGAAGAAATAACAAGAGACTAGTCGGATTCTCTTACGAGGGGTAGAACAGGGTGAAAGGGGGTAGCAGCCAATTCCAAAACATGAAAAAGCGCGGAAGGGAAAAAGTTATCACTCTGAATTTCGATATACAACTAGGTTGTTACAGTAGAAATAAAACGAGACTAGTCGGATTCTCTTACGAGGGGTAGAACAGGGTGAAAGGGGGTAGCAGCCAATTCCAAAACATGAAAAAGGGCAGAAGGGAAAAAGTAATCACTCTGAAAATCGATATACAACTAGGTAGTTACAGAAGAAATAATAAGAGACTAGTCGGATTCTCTTACGAGGGGTAGAACAGGGTGAAAGGGGGTAGCAGCCAATTCCAAAACATGAAAAAGGGCAGAAGGGAAAAAATTATCACTCTGAAAATCGATATACAACTAGGTAGTTACAGAAGAAATATAACGAGACTAGTCGGATTCTCTTACGAGGGGTATAACAGGATGAAAGGGGGTAGCAGCCAATTCCAAAACATGAAAAAGGGCAGAAGGGAAAAAGTTATCACTCTGAAAATCGATATACAACTAGGTAGTTACAGAAGAAATAACAAGAGACTAGTCGGATTCTCTTGCGAGGGGTAGAACAGGGTGAAAGGGGGTAGCAGCCAATTCCAAAACATGAAAAAGGGCAGAAGGGAAAAAGTAATCACTCTGAAAATCGATATACAACTAGGTAGTTACAGAAGAAATAACAAGAGACTAGTCGGATTCTCTTACGAGGGGTAGAACAGGGTGAAAGGGGGTAGCAGCCAATTCCAAAACATGAAAAAGGGCAGAAGGGAAAAAGTTATCACTCTGAAAATCGATATACAACTAGGTAGTTACAGAAGAAATATAACGAGACTAGTCGGATTCTCTTACGAGGGGTATAACAGGGTGAAAGGGGGTAGCATCCAATTCCAAAACATGAAAAAGGACAGAAGGAAAAAAGTTATCACTCTGAAAATCGATATACAACTAGGTTGTTACAGTAGAAATAAAACGGGTCTAGTCGGATTCTCTTACGAGGGGTATAACAGGGTGAAAGGGGGTAGCAGCCAATTCCAAAGCATGAAAAAGGGCAGAAGGGAAAAAGTTATCACTCTGAAAATCGATATACAACTAGGTTGTTACAGTAGAAATAAAACGAGATTAGTCGGATTCTCTTACGAGGGGTATAACAGGGTGAAAGGGGGTAGCAGCCAATTCCAAAACATGAAAACGGGCAGAAGAGAAAAAGTTATCACTCTGAAAATCGATATACAACTAGGTAGTTACAGAAGAAATAAAACGAGAGTAGTCGGATTCTCTTACGATGGGTATAACAGGGTGAAAGGGGGTAGCAGCCAATACCAAAACATGAAAAAGGGCAGAAGGGAAAAAGTTATCACTCTGAAAATCGATATACAACTAGGTAGTTACGTAAGAAATAAAACAAGACTAGTCGGATTCTCTTACCAGGGGTATAACAGGGTGAAAGGGGGTAGCAGCCAATTCCAAAGCATGAAAAAGGGCAGAAGGGAAAAAGTTATCACTCTGAAAATCGATATACAACTAGGTTGTTACAGTAGAAATAAAACGAGATTAGTCGGATTCTCTTACGAGGGGTATAACAGGGTGAAAGGGGGTAGCAGCCAATTCCAAAACATGAAAAAGGGTAAAAGTGAAAAATTTATCACACTGAAAATCGATATACAACTAGGTTGTTACAGTAGAAATGGAACGAGACTAGTTGGTTTCTCTTACGAGGGGTATAAGCAGGGTGAAAGGAGGTAGCAGCCAAATCCAAAACATGGAAATTATATGTTATACCCCTCATAAGAGAATCCGACTAGTCTCGTTTTATTTCTACTGTAACTACCTAGGTGTATATCGATTTTCAGAGTGATAACTTTCTCCCTACTGCCTATTTCTATGTTTTGGAGTTGGCTGCTACCCCCTTTCACCCTGTTATACCCCTCGTAACAGAATCCAACTAGTCTCGTTTTATTTCTACTATAACTACCTAGTTGTATATCGATTTCCAGAGTGATAACTTTTTCCCTTCTGCCCCTTTTTATGTTTTGGAATTGGCTGCTACCCCCTTTCACCCTGTTATACCCCTCGTAAGAGAATCCGACTAGTCTCGTTTCATTTCTACTATGACTACCTAGTTGTATATCGATTTTCAGAGTGATAACTTTTTCTCTTCTGCCCTTTTTCATGTTTTGGAATTGGCTGCTACCCCCTTTCACCCTGTTATACCCCTCGTAAGAGAATCCGACTAGTCTCGTTTCATTTCTACTGTGACTACCTAGTTGTATATCGATTTTTAGAGTGATAACTTTTTCCCTACTGCCTATTTCTATGTTTTGGAGTTGGCTGCTACCCCCTTTCACCCTGTTATACCCCTCGTAAGAGAATCCGACTAGTCTCGTTTCATTTCTACTATAACTACCTAGTTGTATATCGATTTTCGGAGTGATAACTTTTTACCTTCTGCCCTTTTCCATGTTTTGGAATTGGCTGCTACCCCCTTTCACCCTGTTCTACCCCTCGTAAGAGAATACGACTAGTCTCGTTTTATTTCTACTATAACTACCTAGTTGTATATCGATTTTCAGAGTGATAACTTTTTCTCTTCTGCCCTTTTTCATGTTTTGGAATTGGCTGCTACCCCCTTTCAGCCTGTTATACCCCTCGTAAGAGAATACGACTAGTCTCGTTTCATTTCTACTGTGACTACCTAGTTGTATATCGATTTTCAGAGTGATAACTTTTTCCCTACTGCCTATTTCTATGTTTTGGAGTTGGCTGCTACCCACTTTCACCCTGTTATACCCCTCGTAACAGAATCCAACTAGTCTCGTTTTATTTCTACTATAACTACCTAGTTGTATATCGATTTTCAGAGTGATAACTTTTTCCCTACTGCCTATTTCTATGTTTTGGAGTTGGCTGCTACCCCCTTTCACCCTGTTATACCCCTCGTAACAGAATCCAACTAGTCTCGTTTTATTTCTACTATAACTACCTAGTTGTATATCGATTTTCAGAGTGATACCTTTTTCCCTTCTGCCCTTTTCCATGTTTTGGAATTGGCTGCTACCCCCTTTCACCCTGTTACCCCTCGTAAGAGAATCTAACTAGTCTCGTTTTATTTCTACTATAACTACCTAGTTGTATATCGATTTCCAGAGTGATAACTTTTTCCCTTCTGCCCCTTTTTATGTTTTGAAATTGGCCGCTACCCCCTTTCACCCTGTTATACCCCCGTAAGAGAATCCGACTAGTCTCATTTTATTTCTACTGTAACTACCTAGTTGTATATCGATTTTCAGAGTGATAACTTTTTCCCTTCTCCCCTTTTTCATGTTTTGGAATTGGCCGCTACCCCCTTTCACCCTGTTATACCCCTCGTAAGAGAATCCGACTAGTCTCGTTTAATTTCTACTGTAACTAGCTAGTTGTATATCGATACTCTTTTCATTATTTTGGAAATGGATACTACCCCATTTCACCTTGCAAGACCCTGTTTAGACTCCCAGTAAGCATATAAAACCAGTGCTATTGTGTTTCTCTCAATCTCAATATAATATGTATAATAGAATAATATCTTGTTTTTTAAAACAGTTCTCTATCATTACAATAAAAATAGTGCAATAAATACCTAAATCTCATTTTTTCTGATTAAGTTAATGCAGTTTATTACTTATTAATATATAATGTTATGATTTGTAAAATTTAAACGCACCTACATTTAAACGCCCCGCGTCTTCGGTAAATCGGCCGCTAGATTTTGGCTGCCAAGTTCACACCCGTCACTCAACATACATTGTTATACCCAAATATATGCAAAACTTCTTTTCTACGAGTTATTTTTCATGAAATATACGTAATATACGAAGGGCCTTCGAAAACTTGATTTTCTACAGTTAAGTATTCTGATGAAAAAGACGTTCAGCACAAAAAATGCATCTCGATTATCATTTAAATCTTATGTTGAAGAAATCGAATTTGCTAAGGACGGTAAATAATTCTGAACGCAACAATTTACTAATAAAATATTTTTGAAATTTACATGTTTATAAATTAAGTTTTGTCTTTCTTATTGCAAATGATATTTCGTACACAGTACTGAACATAGGTTTAGGTGAATCGACTTGAGAAGTACCGTGTATTCAAAGCCGGTCGAAATGTGATGACGATTAGCCTGGCTCTTTCCACCATCGCTGTTTGCAACCGCACCGAAA
The DNA here is from genome assembly GCA_963921935.1 of Galeruca laticollis. NCBI lineage: Eukaryota > Metazoa > Arthropoda > Insecta > Coleoptera > Chrysomelidae > Galeruca > Galeruca laticollis. The sequence continues at coordinate 176,740,459 of OY998177.1, forward strand.
AGTTCAAGTTGATCAAAAGGTGCTGCTGAGTCGATTAATCTCGTACTCTAAAAATTCTTACCAGGAGGTGGGTCAGCAATACGAGGAGCAATATGCTGTATTTCATAGAGCAAATTTGTGAGAAGTATATACTCGTGAATTCTATACAAATTTAACACTGCCAGAGAATGTCTGACCAAAAAACAAAACATCAATTATCCACTGCATTACCCTAACATTACTCCGGTCCACTTTCTTGTCGTTTCAAAACTCAAATGTGATATTATTGGTGAATTAAAGCTTAAGAAGTTACTACAGCTAATCCTGAAGAAATTAGGAATTGATATAAACATGAGGATAATATTGGCGAAACACTAGAAATGGAAGATAATCTACTTAGTCGATAAACTCCATTGAATTAAACCCATTACCTTTTCATGCGGGGCTCTGCAGCTGTGGACCGTAATGACCCTAGCTTCTTGTGGAACCATTTATGAACAGAGAAAAGAAAAGAAAAACACCATTGGAAAAGTAGCGGAGACAATCTCCACCTCTTCATCCGTGCACCCCACAGAGGAGAAAAAGGCCAAACGGCACAAAGGTCGTATGTCGTTCGATCTGAAAAAAGTGGAAAAACCGGGTGGCATAGTCAACCCACTGAGAAAGGACCTCAGTGGGGCAAGGGTGCGGAAATACCAGTGACCCCTCAATCAGGGAATATATTCTGAAGAGGCAAATCCCCCGAAGGAATCACCAACGGGGAAGTGCCCACCCGAAAAGGAAACTCCAACGGGGAAGGCAAAGCAGAAAAGAGGCCCGGATCATATCACTTCTCCGCAGCAGCTGGTAGGACAGAGAAGGCGTTCAGGGTGGGAATACTGCCCAAATATTACCCTAGGGCCATCCTGAAAGCAGAGCAGGTCTTCACCCTGGAAGACACTCTAGTGTGCCAGAGTAAGGAGAAGGGCATCCACTTCTCAGGCATTCATTTCCGCTATGGAATGATACTGGTAGACTATGGGTGTCAATAAGCGGCAAACTGGCTCATGAGGTCAGCGCGGAAAGGTTAAACTCTTGGGAATTATCCAAATTGGTGGCTCGAAGTGGAGACGAGATCCCAAAGCCGGTCACCATAACGGTGTTCTTCGCAAGCGCCATGTTGGAAGCGCGGGAGTTTAAAAGTTTCGTACTGTTATGTACAATAATGGCTGGGGATGCACAAACGAATCCATCATTAAAACAAATTATTGATGGTGCAGTACTTGTTGACAAATCAGTTGAAGCGTATAATTGTGAACAATTAAAATCTGGTTAAAGTCTTGTGGGCGTTCTCAAAAATGCAACATAAGTCTGCTAGTTGAGAGGTTAGTTATCAATACAGTTTATTATCTAAACAAAAATAGGTAACTAATTATTATACTGGGTGTTTTCAAATGACACTTACAACGTTTGCATGTAGATACTTCTCGTAAAATTGGACAAGATGATATAGGGATTGAGGGGTCCAACCCATTTACTTTTCGAAATACAGGGTGTTAAAGTTATGGAAAATATAATGTTTTAATTTTATAACTTTAAAATGGTTGTATATATTGATCTGACATTTGGCAGGTTGTTTTTAAATGTAAAAGTGCATATTTTGATGGAAAATTTTTTTTCAATTCGTGATCCAGTGGTGTCCATTTGGAAGAATATGCCACCTTTCCCCTCCCATTTTTTACGTCACTGGCATTTGAAGTTATTTTTATTTGATTTTGTATTCCTCAATAGTTTTCACGTGAAAAACACATAACCTTTACATAACAAAAAAGTTGTAGTTTTCAAGATATTCAATGTTTTTATGAAGTCTGCAAGATCACTTTTTAATAAAAAAAATATTTTTCTTGAATGTTTTTTAATAATTTCTAGTGGTTAGAATATGTAACCGGAACTATTTTGTGAAACAGCAATGCATATAAAACATCGAGAGAGGATTGTTGAAAATACTTTTCCTAACTTGTCATTTTATTAACAAAAGAATTAATGACAATAAAAAAACATAATTTTTAACTGAGCAGCCAGGAAATTACAAAATATGTTCAAAATTCTGTCCATTTACATTTACACATAATCTGCAACGTTTTCTCATTGAAAATCGCATACCTTGGAAAAACTGGCGATTGCCGGAAATAATTTCTGTAGCTGCATGGATTCTTGCTATCAGTTCCTCCTCCGTTTCTACTATTGTATCGTAGACTAGGAACTTTATGTAATCCCACGGAAAGAAATCGATTGGATTTAAATCCGGTGACTTCGCAGGCCTCGGCCTATCCAGTTGTTTCCGTATTGTTGGGTTATAAGTTGTCTGGTCGCTAGAGAATAAAGTACAGATGCCCCATCGAGCTGAAACCATACATTATCCATATTCGCCCTAATATTTAATGGTACAACGTCGTTTAATAAACCAGGCAGGGTTTCTCTCAAAAAATTATAATAAATATTACCATTGAGTTTAGTAGGTAATAAATATGGACCCACTATACAATCTCCAAGAATGCCTCCCCACACGTTAAGCGAGAATTTTTGCTGAAATCAACGTTGTTGAATAACATATGGATTTTCGTCATCCCACACGTGGCTATTCCTTGAATTAAAAATTCCTTAACGTGTGAATTTGGCTTCATCAGTAAATAGAACAAATTCGTTAACATTCCTATTTTCTAAACATTTTTGGGTGTACCAATTGGCAAACTCCACTCTTTGAGGACAATCTGTTGGTTTTAGGGCCTGAACTTGGGTATAATTATAAGGATACAACTGCTGTTCATTTAAAATATTCCACAGAGTTGAGTTACTTACATTTAAAGGTTTGCCAATGGTACGAGTGCTTAAATCGGGTCTATTTTCAATACAGTCTAGAATCTAGAACAGCCTCCTCTAATTGCATAGTTCGTACAGTTCGTTTTCTACCGCTACCTTGTAATTATGAATTGAATTGTCCAAATTCTCGAAACCTCCTGTCAATTTGAGAAAATGTTGTGTGACAAGGAAGTCTAGGTCGATTTGAATATCTTTCTCTATACAGGCGCTCGGAACGTCTACCATTCTTTCTGGCTCCCCGTATGTTAGTTGCATATCAACAATTTCTTCAAAAGTATAATCCATCATAACAAAACGTGTGAAAGCTGCACAAACCAATTTAATTACAAATAATTCATTTTCGTTTTGACGTTAAACAAAATGACATTTACCATTTCATTATTGACATCCATAGACTACTATACGGAGGAGGCACTGATAGCAAGAATCCATGCAGTTACAGAAATTATTTCCGGCAATCGCCAGTATTTCCAATGTATGCGATTTTCAATGAGAAAACGTTGCAGATTATGTGTAAATGTAAATGGTCAAAATTTTGATCATCTTATATAATTTGTTGGCTGCTTAGTTAAAAATTATGTTTGAATGGGATATTATTTAACTTTGTAATTATCTTATTTTTTATTGTCATTAATTCTTTTGTTAATAAAATCACAAGTTTGGAAAAGTATTTTAACAATCATCTCTCAATGTTTTATATGCATTGCTGTTTCACAAATTAGTTCCTGATGCATATTCTAAGCATTAGTAGTTTGGTAGTTATTAAAAAACATTCAAGAAAATTTTTTTTTATTTAAAAGTGATCTTGCAGACTTCATAAAAACATTAAATATCTTGAAAACTACAAATTTTTTGATATGTAAAGGTTTTGCGTTTTTCACGTGAAAACTATTGAGGAATACAAAATCAAATGAAAATAGCTTCAAATGCCAGTGGCGTAATAAATGGGAGGGGAAAGGTGACATATTCTTCCAAATGTACACCACTGGATCAAGAATTGAAACATGTTTTTCCATAAAAATATGCCCTTTTACAATTAAAAACTACCTGCCAAATGTCAGATCAATATATTCTTCCATTTCAAAGTTATCAAATTAAAACATTATATTTTTCATAACTTTAACACCCTGTATTTCTAAAAGTAAATGGGTTGGACCCCTCAATCCCTATATCATCTTGTCCAATTTCACGAGAGGTATCTACATGCAAACGTTGTAAGTGTCATTTGAAAACACCCTGTATAAATAAAATTAGGTAATCAATTTTATCCTAAGTAAACATAATTTATTATTAGGAACCTCTAAAATTAACATTTAGGTTGATGATGAACTTTATTAATAATATTAAAATTTTAAAAACTTCTGATACAAACATATTATATTTTTAATTATAGGATTACGCGTATATAATAAGTACATCTATATATTTCAAGCAGGATTAAGGAAAATTAATAAAATAACATATAATATGTATTGATTTTAGAAAATTTATAATATGTATCATCACTCTTTATCCACAGTCCATAATAACACCGTTTTATTTTATTTTACAGAAAATATAGTAGACATGAAAAATTTATTTTTTAATTAAGACACTTATTATATTAATTTTCTCTAATTTCTTTTCAATAAGTGTAATTTGTTGATTTTAACTATTTGTACACATGTATTTTAACATACTTATTTACAAAACAGTACCAAAAAGATGGCTGAACTGTACGCATGCGCACAAAAAATTGTGATGAAAAGGTCTATTGCAGAAGATCCTCTATATTGTCGAGGTTCAAAGCTCCACCTCACTACTGGGACGTGGAAGATCCTGAACTCTAAAAAAGAGGGAAAGAAAACTATCCTCACGATTGACATCGATCACCAATATGGTGAGGCTCTGAAGGCAGGAAGTTACGCGTTAAACTTTCTTTTTGGGCGTATCCGTGTCTCGAGGTATATAAATTACCTGAAGTGGATGGCATATTTCCAGCACTCCTGCATAAGGGATAGAGGAGATTCTGTCTCAACTGATGAAGATTACAAGATGCAGTCTAGCAGTAGGCCTAATACTAAGAAAATGGACAAGGGCAAGGGTAACTTTCATACCAAAAAGGGGGACTGATCCTCCCGTCTTCCTAAAATCATTTCTACTTAAAAGGATGCACAAAGTAGTGGATAACTACATAACAACCGAGAATCTGGATAATACACCACTTCATAAATGTCAGCATGCTTACAGTGCGGGTCGATTAACGGAGACCGCTCTGTATCAGGTGACAAAGAAATCACAATGTGCGCATTCCTGAATATATCTGGGGAATTTGACAACACAAAGCATGTGTCTGTCAAAGAAGCATTAAAAAGACGAGGATAGCTGAGATACAGGTGGGGAATACAACAATCTCAGTTAAAGGACACCTCAAAAGGGGGGGTAATATGTAGATGAGTTGCTCTACAGTCTAACGGAGCTTGGCTTCGAATGTATAGGCTATGCTGATGACGGCATAGTTCTAATAGTCAGAGGCACGTTCGAGAGCACCTTGTATGATTTATTACAAAATGGCCAAGTTTTTATTGTCAGATAAGATTGTGGATCAACAAGATGTTTAAAGAAAAGTTGAAACAAATTATGGTTTAACTCTATACGCAATTCCCCTATTAGTACTAATAAGTTCACAATGTCGTTAGTTAGATATTATTTCATGAGCACATTTGATATGTTAATTCTGTGGAGTCCTCTACTTATGGTGGAGTGGAGTTCAGTCTCTCGCAATGCAAATGATCAGACACAAAAAATATAATCGATACTCTTACTTTGCTGCTTGTTATCCTGCTATATTAAAGTGGTTCTCGGGGAAGTCTATCTTTGGTAAACCATGCAGATAGTCACAGCAATAGTAATACCGTCAGTCCCTAATAATCGTATAGGAGAAAAAGAGTTAAAAACAGATGGTGGTTAGTTGAAACGTGGTTGGGTTAGGTTAGGTAGACTTACCGAAGGTGGGGTGGCTTTTAAATAGATTAATTATAAAATATCCCCTAGCGGGCTTTTCAATACTTGAAAATAGAATAATTAGTCTAGTAAAGTGTTCACTTTCTTTACTTTTTGGTTTCAAAATCCGGAAAAGTTGGGTTTACCTCATGCAGGTAAAATTCAGTCATGAAAAGACAAAACTGAAGTGAGAGGGAAATAAAAGCATAATAACAGTATGTCAATTAGATGTGTAAGTCAAAGTACCAACCTTAATTACTGGTCATCAACTAGCCAGCTTGACACTGGGAGGAATAGCTCTTTATATTTAGACCTTTTAAAGTGAGGGAACAATAAAAGAAGAATTTCTTATATCATTTTGTAAATAAACAATGTGATGGCTATGTCATTGAAGTTGAAATTTAGTTTTGAATCAAGATTGAACCACATTTATTTGTTAAGCTCTGTTCAGTTTTAACTCACTCCAATCAGTTTGAACCCGCAATATTTTCTTTTATATTGTTCTGTTTGTCTTGGCAGACACCCAACAAATGGATTATAAAACTTACCGTAAAAGTAGTTACAGGCATCATCAGCATCATGACAATGACAACTTATCTCTATGGTCAATGGGTAATTTACCCGGCGTTGAGATTTCAAGTCTCGGCCCTAATATAACTAAAAAGAAATGTATCTTTACGACATCCGGATCTGAATTACAAATGGTCTATCAGTACATCACTGTAGCAAAAGGAACATCTAACAGTCTTTTTGACTTGTAATAAAAAGACGAATTCTCGAGCAAACAAGAGCAGTAGTGAAAAATCTCTCGTCCGAGAAAGCAGTGGTGAAAAATCTCTTGTGCGAAACGGTCGCACTTGAGAGTGTAACAAGTATCTTCGAACGACTCAGTCGAGTGAATCTCTCCGGCCAGAATAAAACTCCGAACTAATATCAAACTGATCGACGTTAGATCAGTTTTAACTTAATACTAAACTACTACTACTACTGTTTTTAATTAAACGTTACTTAAAATTACGACTGGTCCTTCTTTCCAAAAACCTAATCGAAGTAAAGCAAAACAACACTTTTGGTGTATCGGTGAACGACAAACATAACAGTACACTCCACTAATCTGGTTCATCTACACCAAAAGATGGTCCTTCAAGCCGGATCATTTGTTGTATCTACCTTAATATCTGTTTTTTGCAAGATTTGATTTACGTTTGTTGATATTGTCGTACTCATGCGTTTTTAATTAAACCTTACTTAAAATTACGACTGGTCGTTCTATCCAAAAACCAGGGTTCGAAAATATCATGATATTTATATAAATATCATATCACATGATATATATCCGATATATATCGGATATTTATCCGATATACAATCATGTTTAAAATTTATTTACTTAATTAAAAAACGACATTGTTTCTTGCACAAACTATATTTTAACACAAACTCATTAACAAAAACCTATATTCTATATATACCTCTCTCTAATTCAGCAGAAAACACAAAAATCATTATTAAAAATATTAAAGTAAACAGATTTTAGTATTATTTTATTACCATTAATATTTCAACACAATCACAAAATTAAAACTTGTATTCTAAACAAAAAACTTTTTATTCTAACATTTGCTCATAACTCCAATTAGGTAAAAAGAAAAGAATTAAAAACAAACAGATTTTAACATTATTTTATTAACATTGATATTGGTATATCATCCTCATCTGATGAATCATCATTATCATCAATATCAATAATGTTATTCTTAGTGACCATAACTTGAGAATCTTCCGATAATGCTGGTTCCCATGCCCAATCAAGGTTGGTTTTCTTTTTGTCTGTATTTTGGTTCATATACCTGAAAATAAAAACCAGTTTACTGGCTTTTTGGTTTCCTAAGCGGTTTCGTAAATCTGATTGAACCAAACGGAAAGACGCAAAGGCCCTTTCAACAGATATAGTTTTATAGTCTCTTTGAACTCTATCAAGAGCTATGGCTATTGGATCTAGACAAGCAATTAGGTCAGTGGCGTTTAATGCAACCTGAGCATCATTGACTATCTTTATAATGTCACTTTCGATGATATCTTTATGGTCCTGGCTTTACTGAACCAATACTCCCCTATTGACCAAAAATGATTTAAGTGCATTGTTCATTGTGCTCCACCTTATTTCCAGAGGCATAACCAATTTTTTGCCTCCAGCTTCTTTGTAGAGTCCAGATGGTATATGTTTGTTGCGAAAATATTTTATAACTTTTACAATATTTGCAGTAGCTGAAAGAATTTCTAAATCTTTTGTCAATGAATTCAAAATGTGAGCTGAACAGCCATATTGTAGTATTATGCCGATTTGATTTTCTAGTTCGGAACGCATTTTATTTACATTTCCTGTATTGTCTGTTACAAAACTCCTTATATCAACTTGAAATTGGTTTTCTGTTTTCCTTATTGCCTCAAGTTCCATGCTTTTAAGATACTCCGCAGTATGTGTTTCTGCTCCCGTTTCAGTAGTTTCCACCAAGAACGACTCACCATGTTGAGTAATAATACTACAGCATAACAGAGGCTCGTTACGAACATTGGTCCATTCATCTAGGGACATACAAACTGTTTCTCCCTCCAATGCATTCCTACACTCCTTCAAAATATCATCATACACTTCATTTAGAATAGGTTCTCCAATCTGATATGAAGAAGGGCCATTATAAACGGGCCGTAATGAATTCATCATTTTCTTAAATTCAGTATGATCAGCATGCAGAAAAGGTGTATTAGTTGCATAAAAATATCTGCCTATTTGGAGGTTGAGTCCTTTAGAGTAAGTGTCAGAGGTTGCAACAACATCAGCGTCTTTTGCCATAGTTAAAACATGCTGTTTCATTAGTTTCTTGGTTAGCTGAGGCATATAACTCTCTGAAAAGAAAAACTGTTATTAGCAACATGTTTTTTAATTATTTTTACTAATATCCACAATAAAATTGTACAGACAGATTTAGTAATAATATATATATATATATATATATATATATATATATATATATATATATATATATATAACAATTACCTACGTACCTGATGTGTTGACACTTCTTTTTGTAGTAGTGGAAGTGGAAGGCAGAACATCTTCAGGGACAAAATGATGCAGTTGTGTTGTTTCACGACTTGGCGTATCACTAGGCATATTTTTTTGGTGTGTTAAAATATGTTTTTCCATTCGCGATGGTATACCCTGCATCTCCTTTGAACACTCTCGACATTTTGCCCATTTTCCAGTACTGTTTTTGTTTTTAATTATACAGTCAGAATATCAACCAATAGAATGCTTTGATTTTGGCATATTCAATAAAAATCACAACTAACTTACAGTCAACACAGAGTGAAAACACAGAAATAAAGATTATTTGGGACAAATCGTCGCGTCGCGTACCTGGGAATCCCGAAGTCGGCGCGGTGATGCTTGCGCGGTAGCCGAATGAATCCCTACAGTAATTATAATTTTACACAGTGGCATATTGAGACATTTTCGGATGTTTAGAATGGTGGAAAAAAAATTTAATTTAATAAATGAAATTGTCGAATATATCGGATATATATCAAGTTATAAATATCATGATAAATATCGTGATATATATCATGATATATATCACTTGATATATATCCTCCGAACCCTGCCAAAAACCTAATCGAAGTAAAGCAAAACAACACTTTCGGTGTATCGGTGAACGACAAACATAACAGCCACTAATCTGGTTCATCTGCACCAAAAGATAGACCTTCAAGCCGGATTATTTGTTGTATCTACCTTAATATCTGTTTTTTGCAAGATCTGATTTACGTTTGTTAATATTGTCGTAATCAAGCGTTTTTAATTAAACCTTACTTAAAATTACGACCGATTCTTCTTTCCAAAAACCTAATCGAAGTAAAATAAAACAACACCTTTGGTGTATCGGTGAACGACAAACATAACAGTACACTCCACTAATCTGGTTCATCTACACTAAAGGATGGTCCTTCAAGCCGGATCATTTGTTGTATCTACCTTAATATTTGTTTTTTGCAAGATTTGATTTACGTTTGTTAATATTGTCCTACCCAAGCATTTTTGATTAAACCTTACTTAAAAATACGACTGGTCCTTCTTTCCATAAAACTAATCGAAGTAAAATAAAACAACACCTTTGGTGTATCGGTGAACGACAAACATAACAGTCCGCTCCACTAATCTAGTTCATCTACACCACACACTTTAATAGCAAATCGAACTAAAAAGTAGAAAATAATTTTAAAGTATATGAGTTTGTGTTACTGCAATAGAAAATCCAACAGTCAATTATGACTAATTAATTTGCCATAATATCGATATAAAAATTGAGAAATACAGTAAAAAAGCGTGGGTTGCAATTAATATAGTATATTAAGTACCAAGTGTCAAAAAGGTTACTTTAGTCACGAGTTTTACTAGGCACGAGTGGAGCGAAGCGGAACGAGTTCCTTTTGAAACGAGTGACTAAAGACGTTTTTAACACGAGGTGCTTACTATACTTTTTCTTCGCCCGCGGGAAGGAATAAATTATATTATATTTGAATTATATTCATTACATGACGGACGATGGCTGACAGCTGACTGACAAATCAAATGACGCAGAATAACAAAATTATCACGGAACATGAACTTTAGCATACAAAACATATACTTGATTTGACGTTTAAAAAACAAAAGATAAACGAGATGTGACTTTTCACTTTTAAACACTAGTGATTAAAGAGTCGTTTTGTGCATGTCAAACCCGTGTTCAAAGTGCGGTTTTAGTAACGAAAGTAGAAAAATAAAATTATACTCTCATTTAATATTAAGCACCTCACAGTTTTTTACAATATTTGAATTTTTTGTTAATATCTTTATTTTTATATTGATCTTGTTCCAAATTAATTAGTCATAATTGATTGTTGGATTTTCTATTGCAGTAACCGTGTTTTTTTTAGTTTTTTAAACTATAATTTATTTTTCAATAACATTTTAATTATTAATTCGATTATTTATTTCAATAAAAGTTTAAAGTTCTATGTACTTCCTAGAATCATAGCTACTAATATTGAACGTGTACAATAAAGTATTACACATAAAATAATGAAATGTTTATCATTCAGATTCTAAAAGTGCCGATCATTCTATTGTTAACTCCTATTGATTTTTCTGGCTTGTCGGCGCTGTCAGTACCATTAAATTAGGAGACAAAATTATTGATTTTTTTCAACAAAACATACGAGTCATATACTTTTTCCCTTATTTCTTTATCCAACTACTTTGAAACTAACAGTAAGCCTGAAGTCAATCGACCCTCCTAATACAGTAACACTGTATTATTATTGAATATCAACCTTCGTACACTAATTTATTTATATAACTGAACCGAAGGCGAAAGTTCAACTCGGTTCCCATCAATTACAATAATAATTTAATAACATTTACGACCGCACCGTTGATTTGCTTTGAACTCCAAATAATCTGTCTCATAAATTTGATAACAACTTGCCTATTAAGATTCAAGTTGTTCCTACTTTAAAATCTTTGAACACATATTTGCGATGTCTCGAATAAATCGCAAAAGCATTAATCATGTGCTCAGAGTTTGAAGTTGGTCACAAGTAAAACTAGCCCATATAGCTATGTGTCAGGTATGATTAAACTCAAATTTGTATTGGTTTAACCCAAACACAGTTGGAATATTAGATTATTTTTTTAGTTATTTTTACGTTTTTTAGTGAGGAAAACACGAAAAACGAGTTTTAAGAAAAAAGTTCTGTATGTATGTCGTCGTCGGCCAGTTTTTGTAACACTATACAGCCTGCGGAGTGCATAAAGTCACCAATTTTATGATTGGGTATTGTTCAGAACATCCCACAGATGAACCCTATTGATTTTCAGCTCACCAGACACCAGAGCCAGTACAACGTGTGCTACGGTACATGAAGTACCACAATTTAGGAGAAATTTTGGTTTGTTAGCACCATACAGCAACCGGAGTGGATACTAGTGTCCAATTTTATGATTGGGTATTATTCACGGTATCTCACATATGAATCCTATTGATTTTCAGATCACTAGAGCCAGTACAACGTGTGCGATAGCCTACCATTGCACCCCTAGGAAGAGAAGACTAAACGGACCCTGAAGGCATAACGGTTCAATCATATATTTTTTATTACCATTAGCACCATCTCCCAGTAAGACGGCTAAATTAATTAACCGCGTAAACTTTGGATATTATTATTTATTCATTTACGGGCTTAACCCATTATACGTCGTTCTCGTATACGTACCCATTATACATCGTTCTCCCCATCTCCTCTGCGCGATTTCAATTCTTTCTTATCCAACTCTCGTTATTTAGCAGTAAGGTCCAGACTTAAATAAAGATGTTTACCTTTATGTTTGTGCTTATTCCTTATCAATATTTGAACTTCATCAGAAGAGTCATGTGTAACTTTTACTGCCCTTCTGTTGTATTTATTATGTTTTTCAATTCTTATAGCATTAATCACATTAGGTTGGTTATTGATTAGCATGCTAAGAATATTTTTTAATTCATTGATATCATCCGTAACATTCTCAGAAAGATTGAATTTTATCAAATGTTTTGCTCTCCTTTAACGTTCTAGCAACTCGAAAACATATCACTTTCATTAGTTGATGTTGGCGGCATCGACGGATGGTGAGTTGAAGTTGTTGTAATTGGGACCGCCGCAGACTTTGTAGTTAAATTTTTGATGGTATGCAATTCTTCTCGAAGTTCATCTACAGTTTTAATTAATTCTGGAACCAGGAGTAAACCTTCCTGACATTGTTTACAAAAGAAATGTAACGAAATGCACTAAGAAAGTTCAACAGCGCACTTTTAGTATTAATACACGAAACCAAAGTATAGATGAGGGTTTTCTGCTTAATTTTATATCAAATTTGTGTATTAATTTGCCCCAAAACCACCAAAACTCATGCCATTCGATCATAGTTGTCATAGTTACTTGTGGTTTTGCTGCAAGGTATGCTATTTGTAGTATAAATTCTTATAAAATTCGATATAATTGTCAATGCAATGCTTTTATTCTGTTTTTTATTGTCAGTAACTGCTACTATGCGTTGAATTTATAATATTGTAACGGAATAGCTACACAGTAACAGCGACATAACCTACAATGGGGAAGCTGCCAAAAAGAGGAAGACTGGGAAGATAAAGGGAGATGACGTCTGGAGAATTGGACAGGGGGGATTGTGAAGGTGCCGTTTAGAAGATAAATATTTCTCAAGATAAATATCCTTTTTAGTTGTTTTTTTAGAGTTCATTCATTGTTTGTAGTTTAGTAGAAATAAATTGTTTCAACTCACACTCGTATTACATTAGGTGTCAGGTGTGGGGTGAAGATTTCAAGATGTCCGGAAAGAAAATAAGCCAGTTGTTAGTTGCAGAATTGAGAAGAGAGCTGGAAGAGCTTGATTTGGACACGACGGATCCCAAGGCGGTATTACTGGCACGATTGAAAGGGCATTATGAAATCCAGGGTATTGATCTCGAGACTGTGGAGTTTGAAGATCCCTCCATGAAGACCATGATCCTGATCCGAGACGAAATCTCGCAGAAGATGTCCAACCTGTCCACAGAAATGTCCAACCAGCGCGGTGAAATCTCCCAAAAGATGCCCAACCAGCGCGACGAACTATCTCAAAAGATGTCCAGCCTCTACGATGAACTCGTGACCAGCGTGATGAGATCTCTCGGAAGGCGTCTCAACAAGAAGGGAGAATAGTCGGCATCGAAGAAGAAATGCAAAAGCTGCAATATATCGTCTCCCATCCACCAGGACCCGTATGCAGAGAAGGAGAGCCCAATCCACAGGTAGAGAGGTTAGAGAGTAGCTTATAGACACTCAAAATCAAGTTCCATGCGATGGAAGAACGATTCTCCCACCAGCCGTCAAGGGGTGAACTGCGTCAGGAGTCCAACACAGCAGGAGAGACCAAGCCAAGATTGAAGCGACCAACCTTCGACGGCACAACTTCCTCAAGCAATTCAACGCAGCGGCCAGCACCAATGGATGGTCCTCCAGAGAAAAGCTCTGACAGTTGCCCTACGAGGTGATGCTTTTGATGTCCTGCAAACCCTCCATGCCGACGAGTCTGAAGACTTCGACCAACTGGTGAAGCGCCTGGAGATGAGGTATGGCCAAGCGCACCTAGAGCAAGTCTACCAGTACCGGCTCAAAAACAGAAAGCTGGTGAACTCAGTGCACTAGGTTAGGTTTATAATGAGTGGGTCAATGAGGCCCTCCACTGCGACTCGTGAGAGTCTATTGTGGCTCAGTGCACTAAGTGTAACCAATGGGCGTATTGTCCGTGCGCTGGTGTTGAAGACGAGGATGATGAAATTGTTTATATCTGTGAAAAGTGTCTAATAGGTCAATAGGTGCATTGGTCTTTTTTGTCTTCATCATTGTGCCGTTTTACCTTCATATGTGGACAAAATCGTTCATCAAAAACATTTATTTTTCAGTTTTCAACTTGTGAACTAGACTATACCTAACTGGTATATAACTAATCAAACTCTACACGCAAATCAGAAAATTGCAGAATCCTTGAACAAAAATCGTAATTTTCAATTCACATAACTGCAATCATAAATATTTTCATAGCGACGTCTGCCATTAAATGGAATGCGATGCATCCGACTTTCAGCACATACAGTTTAATTTTTTATGAACAGAACAATTATTTCATTGTTATCTACCTACAATCAGTCTATTTTTAACTTGAGAATATAATACTCTACAGTTGTAACATACTTCGCAAACATATACAGTTTTCTATTAGGTATATACTTCAATTAATAACAATCTATTAACCTTCGAGTTTAAAACAAATAAATAAAACAATTAAACATTATTTGCAAACTAATTGACTAATTTAATAATATCAATGGTACTAATTTACATACAGTATAGAAAACACTTATGGAATGTCCTAGATAATTATAAATTTTTTTTTTTTTTTTTTATTATGTATATATTTTATTAGCAATCAAAACTTGAAAAGTTCTATAAGCTAACTGGTTGGCTTGAGGGCGGTTGGCTCCTGCTGGCGTGGTGAGACCTTCTCCAGTGATGGGGTCTCTTCAACCATCTTTCAGGTCAGTTGTCCAGTTCCTTTTGAGTCTTCGGTTAAGTTGAGGTTCTAGGAGTGGATGGAGTATTGGATTAACATGTAGTTCTAGTCTACTGCAGTGTTTTGTGCTTTGTTTTGCAATTTCATCTCGTATATAGGGGATTTTTAAGTCTTCATGAAGAGTTTGATTCGTCACGTACCAGGGTGCATTTGTTATTATACGTAAAATTTTAGATTGACTTCTTTGGATGATGTTTATATTTGATTTGCTCGCACATCCCCAGAGTTGAATACCATACATCCATATTGGTTTTATAATTGTTTTGTATATAAGTAATTTGTTTTCCAAAGCCAGTTTCGATTTTTTACCGATTAGCCAATATAAGTCTTTTATTCTTAAGTCGATCTGCTTGCGCTTCTTACGTATGTGTTCATTCCATGTAAGTCTTGAGTCGAGATGAATTCCAAGATATTTAGTGCTGGAAGTTTGTGGTATTTGAGTGTTGTTGAGAGAAACTGGAGGACACTGGTCTCTTCTTAGGGTAAAAGTCACTTGGACGGATTTAGACTCGTTCGTTTTAATTTTCCACTTATTTACCCATGTTTGTATGTCATTTAGTTGCCTTTGTAGAATGATGGACGCTGTTACTGGATTTTCGTGAGTTGCAAGTATGACGGTATCGTCGGCAAAGGTGCCCGTGATAGTGTCATTGCTTGTTGGAAGGTCTGCTGTGAATAGTACGTACAATAACGGTCCGAGAACACTTCCTTGAGGGACTCCTGATTTTATTGGATAGTTGTTTGACGTACTTTCGTTGACTCTTGTTCTAAATTCTCTGTCACTCAGGTAGGATCTTAATAGTTTGTAGTAGGAGATTGGAATATATTTCTTGATTTTATAAATTAATCCCGTGTGCCAGACCTTGTCAAAGGCTTGGCTGACATCCAGGAAAGCCGAAGTGCAGTACTGTTTGAGTTCCATGGCTAGATTAATACAGTGAACCACTCTATGCACTTGCTGTACTGTAGAATGCTCTTTGCGGAAACCAAATTGGTGGAGTGGTATCCATTCTTCTGTTTCTGGGTCAGATTCGATCCTTTGTAGCAATAGTCTTTCGAGAATTTTAGACACCACAGGTAACAGGCTTATGGGCCTGTATGATGAGACTTCGTTTGGGTTTTTCCCTTGTTTTGGAATTAGTATAATTTCTGCGGTTTTTAGCAGTTTTGGCCAATAATTTAAGCGTATGATGGCATTAAATATGAGAGTAATGTACACAATTCCTTTTCTAGGGAGTTCCTTAATCATTGTTGGGGTTAATTTGTCTATAATTATAAATGAGAACAAATTTATTCATCACCAAAATAAATATTTTTCACCAAACAAATTCCTCTGATTATTAGTTTTGTTCCCAGAAATTATTATTTTTTCTTCAGATTTATAAATTTGTTTCTAAACATATGTATCCAAATGTGTAACAGTTTGTATCCAAAATAAACAAATACCTAATCATTGTACTTTTGTCAAAAGAATGTGTATTATGTTCGGAATAATAACTGGGTTCTCAAAATGATATATCTGTCACCAAATAAAATCTATCAAACTTTATTACTATGTATCTTTTATTCTTCTTTCTTGTCGCCAACATATTAGTAACAAGTAATTCTTTTAGTTATCAAAATAATACAATTCATTAATTATTTTATATTTTGTTTTCAAAATTAATGAATCGCTGTAGTTATAATGTATCCTACAGAGCATCTATTAAGCTAGCCTTGTCAACACAGCAGAATCAAATCTAAAATAGGTAGGAATTTGATGCTATTTTGTTGCGGTAAAATGAATTTTGTTGCTCAAACCAATTTGGAAGAAATAAGGACTATGCCAGCTTAACATCAAGCTGGCATTGTCATATTGTTTATCAGGAGAAACCGAGGGAAAAAATGATATGAATTTGTTTCTATTTAGTTGCTAACAGTTACAGCAGATAATAATAGAATGAAGTCAAAAATTATAAATTTTTAGAATTGGTGGGAATTCAAACTAAACATTCCGAACTGAATGCTGCAAATTCTTCGAACATTTACATATTTTGAATCGAGGATTGAAGTATAATTGTAAAAACAGCTGTCAGAATTGACAAAATATTTTTAAGTACAGCAGTGTTCAGTGTTAATGTCAGTAGTATATGCAGTAAACCCCCAAGACACTGCGACACTGGCACGGCACCCGCCTATGATACGAGGTCTGATCAAAAAATAACCGCTTCTTTCAATTTTTTTAAAAAGTATTTATTTATTCATCAATAACTATCTTGTCCCCTTCAAAGTAATCCCTCTCAGATATAATACACTTATGCCAGCGTTTTTTACAATCTTCGAAACACTTCTGAAACGGGCTTTTTGATATCGCCAACAGCTCCTGTTTCGATTTTTCTTTTATCTCCTCAATCGTAGCATCGGTGTCTTCAGTTTTGGGAAGAGGAAAAAGTCAGCGGGGGCCAAGTCCGGTGAATACGGTGGTTGAGGCATGATAACGGTTTTGTTTTTAGCCAAAAACTCACGCACAAGCATCGATGTGTGAGCTGGTGCGTTATCATGGTGCAACATCGATGATTGCTTTTTCCATAATTCTGTGCGTTTCTGGCGAATTGCTTCGCACAAACGGCGCATAACTTCAAGGTAGTACTCCTTATTGACCGTACGACCCTGTGGCAAGAATTCATGATGCACCACGCCATTGCAGTCGAAGAAAACAGTGAGCAAAACCTTCACATTTGACCGAACTTGACTTGCTTTTTCGGTCTTGGCTCTTCTGGACACTTCCATAATTGAACTTGTGTTCTGCTCATAGTAGACTCGCCAAACGCCACAGTAAACATTTCAAATGTCCTTGCGCATTTAATTTCATTTTTTACACAAAACTTAGTACAGTTTCTTTGATGCATTTTTTCGAATAGTAAAAAATCGAAGAGCACACCAAAACACGACTAACCTTTTTATCTGTCAAAAACAAACTGACAATCCAAAATGGCTGATATTGCCAACATATACAGGGTGTTTTCAAATGACACTTACAACGTTTGCATGTATATACCTCTCGTGAAATTGGACAAGATGATATAGGGATTGAGGGGTCCAACCCATTTACTTTTAGAAATACAGGGTATTAAAGTTATGAAAAATATAATGTTTTAATTTGATAACTTTGAAATGGAAGAATATATTGATCTGACATTTGGCAGGTAGTTTTTAATTGTAAAAGGGCATATTTTTATGGAAAAACATGTTTCAATTCTTGATCCAGTGGTGTACATTTGGAAGAATATGTCACCTTTCCCCTCCCATTTTTTACGCCACTGGCATTTGAAGCTATTTTTATTTGATTTTGTATTCCTCAATAGTTTTCACGTGAAAAACGCAAAACCTTTACATATCAAAAGATTTGTAGTTTTCAAGATATTTAACGTTTTTATGAAGTCTGCAAGTTCACTTTTAAATAAAAAAATAAAAAAAATATTTTTCTTGAATGTTTTCTAATAACTACCAAACTACTGATGGTTAGAATATGCATCAGGAACTAATTTGTGAAACAGCAATGCATATAAAACATTGAGAGATGATTGTTAAAATACTTTTCCAAACTTGTGATTTTATTAACAAAAGAATTAATGACAATAAAAAATAAGATAATTACAAAGTTAAATAATATCCCATTCAAACATAATTTTTAACTAAGCAGCCAACAAATTATATAAGATGATCAAAATTTTGTCCATTTACATTTACACATAATCTGCAACGTTTTCTCATTGAAAATCGCATACCTTGGAAATACTGGCGATTGCCGGAAATAATTTCTGTAACTGCATGGATTCTTGCTATCAGTGCCTCCTCCCTATAGCAGGCTATGGATGTCAATAATGAAATGTCATTTTGTTTAACGTCAAAACGAAAATGAATTATTTGTAATTAAATTGGTTTGTGCAGCTTTCACACGTTTTGTTATGGTGGATTATACTTTTGAAGAAATTGTTGATATACAACTAACATACGGGGAAGCCAGAAAGAATGGTAGACGTTCCGAGCGCCTGTATAGAGAAAGATATCCAAATCGACCTAGACTTCCATGTCACACAACATTTTCTCAAATTGACAGGAGGTTTCGAGAATTTGGACAATTCAATTCATAATTACAAGGTAGCGGTAGAAAACGAACTGTACGAACTATGCAATTAGAGGAGGCTGTTCTAGACCGTATTGAAAATAGACCCGATTTAAACACTCGCACCATTGGCAAACCTTTAAATGTAAGTAACTCAACTGTGTGGAATATTTTAAATGGACAGCAGTTGTATCCTTATAAGTATACCCAAGTTCAGGCCCTAAAACCAACAGATTGTCCTCAAAGAGTGGAGTTTGCCAATTGGTACACTCAAAAATGTTTAGAAAATAGGAATGTTAACGAATTTGTTCTATTTACTGATGAAGCCAAATTCACACGTTAAGGAATTTTTAATTCAAGGAATAGCCACGTGTGGGATGACGAAAATCCATAAGTTATTCGACAACGTGGATTTCAGCAAAAATTCTCGCTTAACGTGTGGGGAGGCATTCTTGGAGATTGTATAGTGGGTCCATATTTATTACCTACTAAACTCAATGGTAATATTTATTATAATTTTTTGAGAGAAACCCTGCCTGGTTTATTAAACGACGTACCATTAAATATTAGGGCGAATATGGATAATGTATGGTTTCAGCTTGATGGGGCATCTGTACTTTATGCTCTAGCGGCCAGACAACTTATAACCCAACAATACGGAAGCAACTGGATAGGCCGAGGCCTGCGAAGTCACCGGATTTAAATCCAATCGATTTCTTTCTGTGGGATTACATGAAGTCCCTAGTCTCCGATACAATAGTAGAAACGGAGGAGGAACTGATAGCAAGAATCCATGCAGCTACAGAAATTATTTCCGGCAATCGCCAGTTTTTCCAAGGTATGCGATTTTCAATGAGAAAACGTTGCAGATTATGTGTAAATGCAAATGGACAGAATTTTGAACATATTTTGTAATTTGCTGGCTGCTCAGTTAAAAATTATGTTTGAACGGGATATTATTTAACTTTGTAATTATCTTATTTTTTATTGTCATTAATTCTTTTGTTAATAAAATGACAAGTTAGGGAAAGTATTTTCAACAATCCTCTCTCGATGTTTTATATGCATTGCTGTTTCACAAAATAGTTCCGGTTACATATTCTAACCACTAGAAATTATTAAAAAACATTCAAGAAAAATATTTTTTTTTTATTAAAAAGTGATCTTGCAGACTTCATAAAAACATTGAATATCTTGAAAACCACAACTTTTTTGTTATGTAAAGGTTATGCGTTTTTCACGTGAAAACTATTGAGGAATATAAAATCAAATAAAAATAGCTTCAAATGCCAGTGACGTAAAAATGGGAGGGGAAAGGTGACATATTCTTCCAAATGGACACCACTGGATCATGAATTGAAAAAAATGTTTCCATCAAAATATGCACTTTTACATTTAAAAACAACCTGTCAAATGTCAGATCAATATATACAACCATTTTAAAGTTATAAAATTAAAACATTATATTTTTCATAACTTCAACACCCTGTATTTCGAAAAGTAAATGGGTTGGACCCCTCAATCCCTATATCATCTTGTCCAATTTTACGAGAGGTATCTACATGCAAACGTTGTAAGTGTCATTTGAAAACACCCAGTATAACAGACATGTGTACCAACATAATAGAAAAAAAATGCGAAAATCGAACATACGTAACTCACGAAATTTGAAAATTTTTTTATCAGACCTCGTATATATATATCCAAGACGTGTCGACTCAACCATTTGAATAATCCTAATGATACATCACTTGTTTGCCTTTCCTAAAGAGTGAATGTATAAAACATTTTTATAATTATAAATCTGTGCTCCAGAGGTAAAAGTCACCATGTCCGTTTTTTACGAAATTGACCGAACACCATGTCCATAATGTGGATTTTTAAACGCATACAGAGGTATAGGACACTATGTCCTGTTCCCATTAATAATGAAGATAAAGCATTAGAATATAACATCATGTCCGTTTTCACCAGAGGTAGAAGACACCATGTGGACTTGGTTTTGTTTACCCCAAGAAATGTAAGAAGTATAAAACACCATGTGGACTTTGTGTCCTATTCCTCTCTGTTAACCTGCTATCACAGCCTGGTGGAGGGGACATGTACTACTGGTTATTCTGCTTGTGTTGTTATGATGACTTTCCTTAGTGTAACATAGTGTTTATTTTAATTGCGTCTGGTTATTACAAAAGTGTTCACTAGCGATATGGACCCTTTTAATTCTAGAGGAAGGAAGATATTAAGTTTACTTCAGTCAAATGATGGGAATTCAACTACAAACAAAAGTAAGTAAAGGTCTTTACAAAATCCTAACCTGTAAAACTTGGTATTATTAAAACATTATTTAATTTGATTTGATTCTAGTTTTCCACTGCACTAGCATTGTAGCAGTATAACCAATGTTCTGAGTACCTTTCCTAACCATTAGTTTTAATGTTTATACATTTAGCCTATAAATAATATATTTTTATTTGACTTTTGTTTCAAACAATAAACATAACCTTTGCCTCTGGGATGCCAACTAATTTTTACTTTTCCGCCTAACTTATCTAATATGCGAGAAAAGTATTGGTTTACCCCAAAAAAAGTCAACAACACGAAAAAACGGTTTTTAGAAAAAAAATCCTGTGTGTATGTCGTCGGCGTCGGCCACTTTTTCTTACATGTCTTGTTAGCACGATACAGCCTCCGGAGTGCAATAAGTCACCCATTTTATGATTGAATATTGTTAAGGACATGTCACAGATGGACCCTATTCATTTTTAGCTCACTAGAGCCAGCACAACGGGTGCTATGGTACTTGAAGTACGACATTTTGTCATATTTTGAGAAATTTCAGTTTGTTAGCACGATACAGCATCCGGAGTTTAACAAGTCACTAATTTTATGATCGAATATTAGTAAGGACATCTCACTAATGAACCTTATTGATTTTCAGCTCACCAGAACCAATACAATAGGTGCTACTGTACTTTAAATTTTTGGAGAAGTTTCAGTTTGTTAGCACGATATAGCCTCCGGAGTATATACAAGTGACCAATTTTATGATTGGATATTATTCAGAGCGTCTCAAAGATGAACCCTATTGATATTCAGCTCACTAAAGCTAGTACAACGGGTGCTATGGTACTTGAAGTACCAAATTTTTGTCATTTTTGGAGAATTTTTATTTTGTAAGCACGATACAGCCTCCAGAGAGTATACGATTGATCAATTGTATGATTGAATATTGTTCAAGGTGTCTCACAGGTGTACCCTATTGATTTTCAGTTGACTAGAGCGAGTACAGCGGGTCATATAAATCCAGATATACTAAATTTTTGGAGAAATTTCGGATTGTTAGTACTATACATCCCCCGAAGTGTATGCAAGTAACAATTTTATGATAGAATATTGTTCAGGGCCACAGATGTGGAAAAGTTAGTTTTAATCTTTAAAACCGTTTATTTTTATTTTTCAATAGTCTACCAAACTATAATAGTTATATCACTAGGCTAACATAACAGCTGAATCACAAGGCTAACTAAGAGGGCTACAAAATAGATAGGCCTGTTAGTCAATGTCACTTTTTTATTTTCGCCAGACTTGTTCTAGTTAATTTCAACCAACAAAATTATTACCAAGCAAGTTGCCTTGGGTCTTTTCTCAAAGTACCTATATTACTCAAAGCCTACTGCAACCTAATAGTCCATAACTATAAACAATCTAATTGTAGGCCTACACAATACCTAACCTAAGTACCTATGAAAATATACCTCTATCTACATTACCAACCATGCAAACAGCAGTTCCAAATGTGTTTCCCTAACCACCTACCTCTCTTATAATTACAATTACCACCCTGACTGCCTTCTTATGTAAACAAATTATTGGTATGCAACTAATGAATTTTTTTTTTATTTCAGACTCCGATGAAAATTATGTATAAAACGAAAATAATGGGGAGGATCTGCATGACAGTTGGATAAGCAGCGATGAAGTTGATGACTATAACTAAGACCAAAATTACTTACCGAAAACTGATTCAAGCTCCTCCGATTCTGAGATATGTAAGCCCTCTACTTCAAATAAGGTAATAAAAAAAAAGATTAATGTAACAACTCGTGATGTGGAGAGAGACTTGTACCTTACAAGTGGTGATGATGAGTCAATTGTAGCAGCCCCTGTTGACAACCACAAGAAATCTTTCAGAAAAGTACAGAATAAAACATCTATTGAACAAAAAGGGAGAAAAATAGTGAAAAATCCAGATGCCTGGATTTGCAATGTACGTAAACAAAAGTTGGCTGCAGGTGAAGAGTACACTAGTAAGAAAGGTAAATTTGTACCTGCAAAGGTCATGAAACCACCATGCTCATGTCGTTTGAAGTGCCCTGAGAGGTTGTCTTATGATAAAGAATCAATAATTTTTAAAAGTTACTGGGGCAAAGAAAAAAAGCCCTAGTGCGAAGAGGCAATTTATTTTATCTTGCTTAAATAGCATTCCTATTGAACTTGTAAGGAAGCATCAAAATGTCCATAACAAATTGAAAAATAATACTATACATTACTCTTTCACAGTAAATAGTAACAAAATGAAAGTGTGCAAGTTGATGTTTCTGAACACACTTGCAATTTGCAATATTGTTGTGGTAAATTGTTTAAAAAACTGCCAGGCTGGAGGTGCAGTTAAACTTGACCCAAGAGGGAAAAGTACCCCAACAAACTAAATCCCTCAATATTGTATAGATAATATTGTTCAGCATATATCTTCCATCGCTTCTTATGAAAGTCATTATTGTAGGGAAAAAACACCGCATAAATATTTGGGTTCTCATTTAAACAAAGAGAAGATGTATGACTTATATTTACAGTTTTGCAAAGAAAACAACATACATGAAACTGCTCCAAAGTGGAAGTATTATGAAGTTTTTGATAAGTGTTTTAAGCTGCCTTTCAAGCTACCAGAGGTAGACACATGTGACACATGCGACTCGTTTCATGCCAGATTTAGAGATAGTTGTTTAAGCCAGGTAGACAGAGAAACCCTTAAAGCTGAATATGATGAACACCTAACAGAGGCAAATAAAAGGTACAGTCTAAAAAGTGATGATACTAAAATTTCAAAAACAAACCCTAAACACAAAGTTTTGACTGGCGACCTTCAAAAATGTTTGCCTACAATCTTACTGACAAATGTGTTGAGTTTTTATAAATGCAAACTTTGGACCCTAAATTATACTTTTTATGACTCATCAGATAAAAGTGTACACTGCATGATGTGGGATGAGTCAAAAGCTGGTAGAGGGGGAGAGAAAATTTCATCATGTATTTTGAAATGGACCGACAGTATAATTCCTAATTCAGATGTTAACGAAATTACACTTTGGTTAGATAACTGTTTTGGCCAAAATAAAAATATTTCCATCATCTTGTGTTTTTTCTGGATAATAAAAAAATATCCTCAAATACAGTGTGTAAATATAAAATTCCTCCTAAAAAGACACACTCATATGGAAGCGGACACCATTAATGCACTAATTGAAAGAAAACGCAAGAAAATTGAAAACTTAACGATCCTCACTCCGTGGGACTGGCAGCAAATGGTACATCAGTGTTCCAGCAAGTACCATGTGCACAACATGGAACAAGATGATTTTAAGCAATTTAATTCACTGTACAAAGGAATAAACTCACCATATGTACAAAGGTCACAAACTGTTGATAAGGAAATTTTTCTTATGTCTACCTGTGTCCATATCCAAATAAGGCAGGAACAAATTGGAAGGTTTTATTATAGAGCATCATTTGATGGAGAGTTTAAAGTAGTTGACATCAGCAGGAAACAAGAAAAAGTAAAAGATTGCATGAGGTCAGCCCCACATTCCCACTGAGTATTCCAATTAAACAATCTATCCCAATCTCAAACCAGAAATACAATGACCTAATTTCTCTGTTATCTGTTATACCTAATTTTTGCCATATTTTTTATAAGGACCTACCAAAAACAAGTGTTGAAAAGCAAGATTATCCAGCCAATGACAGTGAATAATTTGCAACAGCCTAAGACTTATGATGTTTTCTCACAAAAGAAGTATGGTAGCCTACATTTTCCAGCAACTATTCCTGTACTGATGTCTAGGTAGTATTTGACAATGTTTTGTTTAGTAATAAACTATTTTGGCTTTACTTTGTACTTGGCTTATTATTATACCCATTGGAACTGTAAAAACAATATAAATAATACAAATTTTAACACAAAGTAGTGTTTAAAAAATAATATTACTGTACTTCACGTCCATAAAATACCGTTAATAAACCTGTAATAAACACGAAATAAGGCAAAGGGAAATTTTAGGGACACCCTATATAGATATAATTTTCTTTATAATAAAATAAGTCGAATTCAATTTAATATAAAAACAAAAGTTGACCTAGAGCAGAAAAGAATTTAAACAAACAATTTACACAACCGACAAGGTCGATGATAAAACACACGATGGTTTGTTTATCAAAAATATAGAAAAATCTTGCAACTTAGTATAAAGAAATTAATTGAAAATTAACCTTCAATTACGAACATAAAAAATATGAGACAAGGGCAAACCGAAGGAAATTAAAAAACACAACTACAGTTGATGTTTTTAATAACAATCCTCGCCCCAAATCTTCTGAAATAAATAGCAGAAAATTTGGTAACAGGAACAGTGAGGAAGTAACTCTCATAGAGTAATCAGGTACCGTATGGCCTGGTACTCCCCCATCTTCGACGGCCCGTATGTGAACAGTGATATTGTTTTGTTGTGATTTGTGATGTTTCAAAACGTAAGTTTTTTTTCTGCCATTCTATTTTTTTTAACAAATATCGTATTGCCATTTATTTGATTTGTCTGGGTTTCCAAAGATACATTTCCTGGTCATATTAAGTGCACTATTGACATTTGAGCCCCTCACCTAACATATTTAGGAACTAGTACGATTTGCAATTGATTTAATAATCCAGGGAACCCTAAATCTTAGTCAAGGGAGTTTAAAGATTATACAGGGATATTCATATGTAAGAAATATCTTATTTATATCATAACCAGGTCAGATTACCTTCAGGTTACGAAAGACTTTTTTTACTAGTCCTGATAGTTGTTTTCTTATATTATACAGGGATATTCATATGTAAGAAATATCTTATTTATATCATAACCAGGTCAGATTACCCTCAGGTTACGAAAGACTTTTTTTACTAGTCCTGATAGTTGCTTTCTTATATTATACAGGGACACTCATATATAAGAAATATCTTATTCATGTCATAATCAGGAAATACTACTTTCAGATTATGGAAGACGTTTTACCCGAGTCACATTAATTTTTCCTCATACCTTATACAGGGATAGTCATATGCAAGACATCTTTTACTTTTATCATAATAAGGAGAAACTACTTCCAGACTATGAAAGACGTTTTTTCCCTAATTAATTGCTAATGTATTGTACCAGGACATTCTCTCACTAGTAACTTTTATTTTGTCCCAACCAAGGTTGAATTACTGTACTTAATTATTTTGTTTAGGGTCTAAAGGGTTGTGAAGCGTCTCTTACAGCCTCTCCTATCAATTCCTGCTCGCACCTCCACGTCGGTAGACCCTGGTAAACCAACTCTGGAGATTCAAGATCGGGTAACCAACCCCGGTGACGGATCTACAGCAGATGGACAAACGCGAGAGGGAGATCACAAAAACTCACCAAGACGCCCGGCAAGCGCGGTGTTTTAATTGCCAAAACCTTTTAACTTAATATGTCGACTTCAAAACGAAATAGTGTACCCCAGGTGGGTAGAGGTACCTCACAATCCCACGCCGATATTTCGGTCAGCCTCATGGATTCTGGAGGATGCAAAAGAACGACATCCACGAAGAAAAATAAAAATAAAAATGGACCTTACAACAATACACCAAATTGCTTACTAAACATTGCAACTTACAACTCTAGATCAATCAGAACAAAGGAACGTCTGGTTGAGTTAAAGTACGAATTGGAGAAAATAAACTGGGACATTGTTGACTTAGCCGAAACAAGGAGAAGAGGAGAACAATACCCCCATTTAGATTCTGGGCATACTTTGTTCTACAGAGGAAATTATGATGATAGCAATGGAGGAGTTGGAATATTAATAAATAAGAAACTATCGACAAACCTGAAAATCCTAAAAACAATATCTGACAGAGTAATATATATCGTGCTCAACATAAATAGAAATATAACACTAAAATATATACAAGCTTATCTTCCAACTTCTTCACATGATGATGACGAGGTGGAATCTGTGTACGAAGACATATCAAGAGCAATAAAAGAGAACCCAGCAACGCATACTGTTCTGGGTGGAGACTTCAATGCAAAAATAGGCAGGAGAGCAGAACCAACGGAAACACAAATAGGACAGTTTGGACTTGGCACCAGAAATGAAAGGGGAAACATGTTAGCAAACTTTCTAGAAAGAGAAGGACTTTATCTGATGAACACTTCCTTTCAAAAGAGAGAGAGCCGCAAATGGACATGGAATAGCCCAGATGGACAAACCAAAAATGAGATTGACTTCATAATCTCCCGCCATAAACACATAATTCAAGACATAGATGTGGTCAATCAGTTCAGCACCGGCAGTGATCACAGGATGGTAAGATGCAAATGACTCATAAACACAGCAAAATGGAAAGAAAACGGAAGATGAAACAAACGATAAAGAGGGGAAGTAGGGAAAAGATAGCGGAAAGAAAAGAAAAATACAAACAAAAGCTGAATGAAAATTTTTCTAAAAACCCAGAAGAAACAGGAGAGTCCCTGGATGATAGAAATAGGAGAATAACCAAAATTATAAAAGAAACAGCCGATCAGATAATAGGCCCCTCAGAGAAAACGCCGGATAAACTGTCGATGGAGACAAAACACCTCCTAGAGAAAAGAAGAAAATTGATAACAGAGGGTAAAAGGAACACTATTGAGTACACAGAAATCAACAAAACAGCGAGAAAAATGACGAAACAGGACATACTAAAACATCAAACGAAACAAGTACAATCCCTATTAGAACAGAATAAGGGACTAAATATATTTAAAAGACGCAACACACCTAAGAAAGAGATAACAAAGATCAAAGATGCGAAAAACAACATAGTGGAAGACAGAAAGCAGATATTAAAAGTTGTGGAATCTTTCTATAGAGATCTGTACGAATCTAAAATACCAAAGATAACGACAGTAGAGGACAAAATTCGAATGGTAAATGTCAACTCAGAAGAAAAATGGCAAAGCAGCGGGAGAAGACAACATTCTGCCTGAAATGCTTAAGGAAAGCGATATCAAGACGAGACAAGAACTACTAAAACTATTCAATGAGTGCCTAACAGAAGAATATATACCCAAAAGTTGGGAGAATGCTGTAGTTGTTCTGATCTACAAGAAAGGTGACCCAACTGATCTCGAAAACTACCGGCCGATAAGCTTACTATCACAGATATATAAATTATTCACCAGAATCATTACAAACAGATTAGAACGAAAACTCGAGGCTTACCAACCAAAGGAACAGGCTGGGTTCCGAAGCCATTATAGTACGACAGAATATCTACACACCGTAAAACAGATGATCGACAAAGCTACAGAATATAACATAAGCCTATGGATGACTTTTGTCGATTTCCGAAAAGCTTTCGACACAGTACAAATCTGGGCAATAATAAAATCATTGAGAAATGCTAGAGTAGATCAACGTTATATAAACCTCATCGAAAACATCCATAGAAATTCTTCAATGTCGATAAGACTTCACGAATCATCTGACAAAATAAACGTAAGGAGAGGAGTTCAGCAAGGAGACGTTATATCTCCAAAGCTATTCACTTTAGTTCTTGAGGATATTTTTAAGAAGCTACAGTGGGAAAACAAAGGATTGAACGTACATGGTGAACGCTTACACAATCTGAGATTTGCTGACGATGTTGTACTGTTTGCAAAAGATAAACAGGAATTGATAGACATGTTGGAA
This sequence comes from Galeruca laticollis, assembly GCA_963921935.1. NCBI lineage: Eukaryota > Metazoa > Arthropoda > Insecta > Coleoptera > Chrysomelidae > Galeruca > Galeruca laticollis. The sequence continues at coordinate 176,769,615 of OY998177.1, forward strand.
GAACTACAAAATGAGGCTGCAAAAGTAGGATTACACATGAACAACACAAAGACCCAGTTTATGACAAATATACCAGATGCAGACGATACAATACCGATCCATGACAGCACAATAAACAGGACGGAAACATACATATACCTGGGCCAAGCTATAACACCAGGCAAACAAAATCAAGAGATGGAGATTGATAGAAGAATTAGACTGGGATGGGCAGCCTACGGCATATTAAAGTACATCTTCAGCATGAATATTCCAATGAATTTGAAAACAAAAGTCTATAACGAGTGTATACTGCCTGTTGTCACGTATGGTTGTGAGACCTGGGTAATAACCAAGAAGATAAAACATAAATTGGAAGTACATCAGAGAGCCATAGAAAGACGTATTTTGGGAATTTCCCTGAGAGACCATAAAACAAATACTTGGATATGAGAAAGAACCAAAGTTTTCGATATAATAAAAAGAATTGGTTCCCTAAAATGGCAATGGGCAGGGCACGTGGCCAGGCATACGGAAAACTGGAGCGGGTATGTCACCAGATGGAGACCTTGAGGAGTGTTGGAAGACCCCAGCAAAGATGGTACGACGAGATAAAGAAGGTCGCTGGCCTGAACTGGTATCGAGTTGCACAAGATCGAAGCCAATGGACGAATTTGAAAGAGGCCTAAGGATGGAAAACGGCTGAAAATAGAATTATTTTGTGCTTGTAATATACAGGGTGTCCCGGGACTAATGGGAAAAAAGCCAGGAGCGTATAATCTAAGCCAAAATAATGTTAGTACTTCATATACATTTTTTATATGCAGGCCCTCGATTTCGAGTTATAGGCCTTCAAAGTTTTAATTTTGAATTTGGTTTCTATATTTATTTTTTGTACTAGTTATTCGATCTTCATAAAATTTACGGCAAAGCTATAATGTACGTGTATGCTTATTTTGGAAAGGTAAACAGATTTACAGTAGTGCCTTGAAGCCAGGGACGGACTACTCGCAATGGTTAGTGATCCAAAATTTTTGTAGGGATGGCACACCCTATATGAAATTATCGAAATTGATTCCCCCACACATTAGGCTAACGAAAAGGTACTCTTGTTGGAATTCGATAAAATAAGCCGTTTGGCTATTATTTACAGTTTTATCAATGCACTACGTACCAATTTATTAATACGATGTCCAAGATTTACCTACAGTACTACAAAAAAATAATTTGAAGATAGCAGATGATGAAAACATTAAGAACTTATTTAATGGGAATTAAATAGGTACGCAAACAACGTAATTAGCTGTTTTTAATCAAAATTACGAACACAACATTATTAAACCATTAAGAAAACCTCAAAAAACACAAGTTATAAAACATTAGACTAAAATCAATTCCTAAACAACAACAAAAACTAATGTTATTCCAATAAATGTTCAATATGAGCTCCTCCCACTTCCACACACATGCTATCTATGTCTACGAAGGTTGTTTCTTTGCACTTGAAAGAGCAATCCCATATTATTTCTAATAACATTGCAGTGTAACACAATTCTGTCTATTAAATCTTGCATTGTTTGCACAGGTCTTGCATATACCTACCTTACTTTTGAGATAACCCCAGAGAAAGAAATCCATAGGATTAACGTCTCCTGATCGCGGTGGCCATTGAAAAGGGCCTCCACGACCAATCCATTTATTAGTAAACTTTGTTTGTAAATGCTGTCTTACATCTAAACTGATATAAGGAGGGGCCCCATCATGCATGAACCATAAATTCCTACAAGTTTGTAGTGGCACATCATCAAACAGGTTCCATAACACATTTTGCAAAGACTCCAAATATCTCTGACCGGTCAAAGTACCATCAATAAAGTATGGCCCTATCAAATGATTGCCAACTATTCCTGCCCAAACATTAACCATGAATCTATGCTGGTTCTTAGTTTGGATAATGCCATGTGGAATCACATCATCCGATAAATGCATATTATGGGAATTAATGACTCCATTTCTGGTGAAACCGGATCCGTCCGTAAAAATAACGTTACTAATAAATGTATTGTCTGCTTGTTGTTATCGCAGAAACCACTGGCTATACTCAAGTCGTGCAGGATAATCAGCCACTGTCATGCTGTGAACTTTTTTCATGTGAAAAGGAAATAACAGCTATTTTTTTAGGACGCGATGAACAACTGATTTCGAGACGTTATGTTCTCTTGATAATTTTCGTAAACTCGTTGATGGTTCATTATCAACTGCATTTAACAAGTCTTGTTCAACTGCCATAGTACGTACGCTTCGTGCTGGACCTTTTCCACCTTTTTTGGCAAAAAACTTCCTAAATTTTAAAATTTTGTTTTGTATACTTCGAAAATTACATTTACTTATTCATACCTGTTTCTCGTAGCCTGAGATCAATATGCAAAAACATTCGTTTGTCTGGCAATGCTCTGTTTGCAAAATGTTCTGCATAAAACCTTCTGGCCTCTAAATAGTTTCGAGAAGCCAGTCCATACATTAAATGCATATCGGCGTACTCAATAAAAGTTAATACTGCCATTGTAGGTAACTGTTAAATTGAGTAATAATGAATTATTGAAAAGTACGGACTACGAACTATTCTACACGTTTGACAACTAATCCTACGGTTACTTGATAAACGGTAAAAACACTTTTAAAAAGTTTTTACCTACTTTCGAATTGATAAGTCGTTAATGTTTTTTATCTTCTGCTATCGTTAAATTATTTTTTTGTAGTAGTGTAGGTAAATCTTGGACATCGTATTAATAAGTTAGTTTTAGCTCGTTGTCTACTTATAAAAATGGTGAATGCGTTAATTGGTACGTAGTGCATTAATAAAACTGTAAATTTTAGCCAAACGGATTATTTTATCGAATTCCAACAAGAGTACCTTTTCGTTAGCTCAATGTGTGGGGAAATCAATTTCGATAATTTCATACAGGGTGTGCCATCCCTGTAAATTTTTTAGATCACTAACCATTACGAGTAGTCCGTCCCTGGCTTCAAGGCACTACTGTAAGTCTGTTTACCTTTCCAAAATAAACATACACGTACATTATATATTTGTTGTAAAGTTTATAAAGATCAAATAACTAGTACAAAAAATAAAAATAAAAACCAAATTGAAAATTAAAACTTTGGAGGCCTATAACTCGAAAACAAGGGCCTGCATAAAAAAGTTTATATGAAGTACTAACATTATTTTGGCTCAGATTATACGCTCCTGACTTTTTACCCATTAGTCCCGGGACACCCTGTATATGTACATATTATCCACCCAGTCTGTTTCCTTCACCAATAACCCCTATCCTCGGACCAGCAGGATTGAACGGGTTGACGCAACCTGCCTTAGAACTCAGGCTGGCACATTGTATAAGTCCAAGAGGCCCCGCGGAGACCTTGCCTGCTCTTGCCAGGAAACCACCTCCCCCGAGGTTACCCACATGGGGATTCCTGGCTCTAATTGTACCCTAGGGCACTGGTGACAGCACGCTGCAAAATTCAAGAAAATAGGGATCCAAAGGTTGCCATACACTGGTAACAGAGGGCTGTGAACTCTAAAAGACAACAGCGGTTATTACAGTGGTGACCCCAATCATTAATCAGGTGCCTATTCATTACCAGGTGACAGCGGTTTGCGAACCATCCTTGGACAACCCCACCCAGGAAGGGTGACAGCGGTTGTCCAAAACCATTTTCTTTCTAAGAGGTAATACCAGTTGACTGGAACCACACCTCACGAGCGGTGACAAGCGGTTCAGCAACTATACCCAGGAGGGAAAACAATGGTTCACAACCAGGGTCTAGTATAGCGTAACAAAGAGCCTTCGGGACCAGAGCTTCTGCTAGATCAAGACTAGTGTGCGTGGTGAAGAATCACATCCTGCACCAGGTGTCACTGCTGGCACAAAACACACTGGATCTAGACCAGAGAAGGTCGAAAAAAAATCCATACATCAGATAAAAGGCGAAATACCGATCTGAGGTGAACATGCCAAACGGCATGTGGAAGGTGGAATACTTTGGTCAACAAAGAGTGACAACGGAGTTTTTCTAACCAGGGTCTAGTAATTGCGCAACACATAGCTTCCTCTAGACCAAGATCAGTGTGCGTGATGAAGAATCACACCCTGCTCAACGTGTAGCACAGCTACTGCAGAACACACTGGATCTAGACCAGTCAGGGTCGAAAAAATATTCCTACTCAGAAATATCGACTGAGTTGATAGCTGCTTCACCCATAAAAGTGTGACAAGGTCAATTTTTTTTCACAACTGGTGATAGCGGTTTTCCGGATACAAGGTTGGCACAATTAGTCTTCAAATAGAAATTTTTCAGACACGTAGTTGCAATTCAGGAACAACCGGCAGTTATTACACTGTCATTCATCTGACACGAATTACATCCAAACGGTGCTTCTATTTTATTTTTCTTGTGTATATTCCATAGAGGATTATTATGATCGTCTTTTATCATCTTTTCACTAAATCCAACATGAAAAATAAGGAAACAATCCAGAATTTTACAAGCGGGGAAGTCCAACCGATACAAAGTATCCTTTCACCCCATACAACCTCAAACTACCCATTTCAGGCATCGTAGAAGCAAAAAAAGGTAGGAGTAGATAATTAAGTTCAATCAAATTAATTAATACATTATAAATTTCACCTATATAAGTAAAATTGTTACATTCGCCAAATCATTTATTTTTAATTTCATAAGTTATTCAGTTCAATAAAGTAGTATAAGTTTCAACCATATATATATTATATATATATATATATATATATATATATATATATATATATATATATATATATATATATATATATATATATATATATATATATATATATAAAACAGGTGTATATTCCCTTATTCATTTATTTTTTCATAAGTACTTAGTTCATAATTATATCACCCAATTATTTTTTCATAAGTACTTAGTTCATAATTATATCACCCAAAAAAGTATATATTCATTGACAACCAATGTCGAAAACAAATCCTGTTAAGACATAAACAAAACTAAGAAGCATATATGCAACAGAAAATATACAAGGAAAAAATGCTGAGTCAGCAACAAGCTTCGCAAATACCAGATTATGGATATAAAATATAGTATGGAGGATAGCATCACGTTTGAGAAGTAGAAATTGATTACGGGAAATTTTGTTTTACTTTGATGACCGTACGGACTGTTTTCAACCAAACTCTTACTTCAATTTCAGAAATAAACTAGACATTATCTAGCTTGGAAGAAATTAACAATTTAAGGAAAAAGTTGTTAGGAAAATATTTATGCATTAAAAGCTAAATAGTAAACTAAATTAGGGTATGACGATTTTGTTCTGGGCTAATTACATTGGAAAATACTAGAAGTACAACACACTCACCGGAAGCCGATGAATTTGGAAATTGCTGGAGCACATAAAGCTGTGTCTTGAATGTTACTAAGGATAATTCAATTCTGTGCATGGCTAAGAGAGACGTTTATTGTATACTATTATGCCCCAAAATATATAGAAGATTGCAGTGGCCAAAAGTTGCCAAGGTGTATGAATCAAGACGTGCCAAATAAGTACGCAACAGTTTAAAGGCCAAAAAGGGCCAAAGTGTATATACTCGATAGTCGAAATTGTGTAAAGTGAGTCAGAGCTATCTAATCAACACTTTGGTTAAAGCGCAGTTGCCATATGTATTCTAGAGAGAAATGCTGTATTTTATAAATACACTTCAAATCCATTGTGTCAATATTTCAGGTACAAAAGATGCAATGTAATTAAGTCAATACCAATTTAATATATTTATTTCAAATTTCAAGCAGACTAATAATAATTAGTTTACTTGAAATGTGAAATAAAGTGTTTATGTATATTTCTTGAACGCAAAGTTTGTTGTGAAAAACTCGCCGATTTGACAATGTTGGAGAGTCGCTTCAATGTTCCGGCTTTGAGAACGAGATAGATAGATCGAGCTACGCGAATGAGACAGTGATAGTAAACAGTTATGTGAGGTGTTTATTCTCTTCATGAACGTAACATCAGTATTTGTGTTGTGGTTTTGTGTGATAAATCGGTTATTATTGGTATTTATTGTAATATTTATATCGGTATATTTAGTGACAATAATGGCGGAGTGCAGCGGTGTTGGCGATAAAAAACGGCGTCGTAACAATTTAATTCGGGAAGAAAAAGACCTCATATTAAATGTGTACGAAGGACTGCGTGCCATGGACAAACAGTTGGGTGTTAGTGACGCTGTGATTAAGTGCAGTTATTTAACTAAAGTTTCTGAGAGTACTATATACAATATTCTAAAGAAATCGCGGGACGGATCTTTGACAAGAGAACGAGGTGAAAACTGTAAACCGGAAAGTAGGGGAAGAAAGAAAATTGTTTTGGACGACCAAACACGGAATGCTATACGTAGGGAAATACATTCTTTTTATTTTAGGAATGAAATCCCCTCGGTAGCTAAATTGAGCAAGGTAATAGAAGCTGATGATACTTTACCAAACATCAGTGATAAAGTTTTGAGACGAACTTTAAAATTAATGAATTTTCGTTACCAAACAAGAAGTAGAAACAGTGCCTTAATTGAACGAAATGACATTGTGGAATGGAGGAGAAATTATTTAAAACAGATACGACAGTTTCGTAACGAAGGACGGCACATATATTATCTTGACAAAACATAGTTAAATGAAGGCCACACTGTGTCAAAAGTGTGGCAAGACATGAATATACGAAGCAATCGACAAGCCTTTATGGAGGGTTTACAAGCTCCCTCTGGGAAAGGACGTCGACTGATTATCACTCACATTCGCAGCGAGGAAGGATTTGTAGAAGGTGGATTACTAAGTTTTCAGTCCAAAAAAACTGTCGATTACCATGAAGAGATGGATGGTAACCGGTTTGAAACATGGTTTAGATCAATTTTAACAAAGGTAACTCCTGGTTCAGTGATAGTTATGGATAATGCTTCATACCACTCTCGTCGACTGGAGCAAATACCTACTTCAGCTAGCCGCAAGAGGGTTATAATTGATTGGTTAGAGAGTAAAAGCATTCCGCACAACGAGGCAATGCTAAAAGTTGAATTATTATCTCTCGTACGGAAACATAAAAGCAGTTATATTAAGTACGTTGTCGATGAAATGGCGAAAGATTTCAACGTCTCAGTTGTTAGACTTCCTCCCTACCACTGTGAGTTAAACCCCATCGAGCTGGTTTGGGCCCAAGTGAAAAATTATGTTGCGAGAAAAAACAGTACATTCAAAATGGCTGACGTTGAGAAACTGTTTGACGAGGCGCTGCATACCGTTACTGCTGAGAGTTGGCGTAAATGTATTCAACACGTATTAAAAGAAGAAATAAAGTTTTGGGATTTAGACATACGTGTAGAAGTAATTACGGAACCACTCATTATCGATATAGGAGGAGAAAGCGATGATTCTGAGGAGTCGTCAGGGAGTGATACCGCTTCCAGTTAGTCAGACATTTTACAAGTGACCTCGCAACATACCTATACTTATTGGTAATTTATTTTGGTCTTGACAAACAACTTTTTTTTAGTTTTAGTAGTAGTAAGTTGGAATTGACTTTTAAACATTTTTTTATTTTGTTTTAACTTACTTATGAACAACTTGTGATAAGTTATTATTTCAAATGTTAAAAATTGAAATTCCAGATATTTCAGTATTCGCACCCTTAAACTATGATACGCTCATGGAGTTCACTTTAAATCGGTAGATAACCGATGACGTCACTTTACACAATTTCGACTATCGAGTATAGAAGACAGACGTACCGAAATAGTACACAATAGTGATATGAGGAATAATACAGTGGCCAAAAGCGCCAAGATATAGGAAGAAAGACGTGCCAAAAGGAATGCGCAATAAGGATACGTGAAACAATGCAGTGGCAAAAAGTTGCCAAGGCATAGAGAATAAAGACGTGCAAGGGGAACACGCAACAGTGGAACTACAGAAATTATAGCGGCCGCAGTAGCCAAAGGAAAAAATAGAAGCAAGGAGTACGCCAAACGGGGATTATGGAGCATATAAGGTTCAAAGGAACCAGAGACAATAAAGATAAGATGAAATAAGAATTACAGGTGACACAATAAACATAAGTAACAAAGAGGAGAAAATAAAACTACAGAGACACAGGCTAACAGAGTAAGAAAGAAATAACTTAAACTAGTAAGTCCAACATTTAGTCCCAAAACAAAATTAAGTCGCAAACAGGAATTGTCGATAAATGTTTTAAAATACAAAAGGGATAACGCTGAGATAAAATGGCGTATCACAAAACGTCACAATCAAATTGTATATACCAATTCCACCGCTGTGCAAGGTTAATTCAAGGTATTTAGAAAAATTCAGTTTTAATATATACAAGGGGAACACATAAGTTGTAATTATTCACCTATAAGAAGTTTAAAAACGGGCAATGGTTGTAAACTCCAAACAAGGAACTCAATTGACAGTCCTAAATGATTGTAAAGCTCGGTCAATTGAGAAAAACAAGCGAAAAATAGTAAACGCAAATGTAGCGTTAACATATAAGTAGGAAACAATGTTTTGGTATTTTCAAAAACATAATCGTTATATTAAAATTTGTAAAGGATGAACACTAACACTGTGACTTTTAAAAGTTGTAGAAAACTGTAAGTACATGGCCATGGAACGACACATCGCTCTCCTGACCTGGGTAACGCTCGTTATATGCGGTTTCCAGACAGCAATTACGTTAATTGCTTACGACTGTTCGAACCCCAATACAAACATTACAATGTTTTCACTAAAAGACGCCCAAAAGTGCCCGTAACCCGAGACGACGTACGCGAGTGAAAATACGAACATTCAAGTTATACCAAGCAACGAAATCAAACGACAAAAAGTATGGTCATGCCTCATAGAAGTGACAAGACTCATGTTTTACTGCGGGATGCACATCCACACATCCGCAGTCAACGAAGCAGCAGCAGAAGAATGCAGAGCCACTCACAGATACAAAGTAATACAATTGTATCAACCAACAAAATCACGAATAATCATTCTATGATACATGATCATTCTACGATCTGGATCATCTTCTGTAATCTCCTGCACGGAAGTAATTTTTTATGGATGTAGTATGGATACTAATCTCGGTTATAAAGATCAACCATTGATGTAATTTTGCATTTATAAGTAATGACTTAAATCAGGGCACATATTATTATTTATATTGTTATTAGGAATTAAGGTTAATAATTCTAAGGGACCTTTAGATTAAGATTATTGCAATCAAAAAGACACATACGCTACCGACAGGATTATGTAGGATCTGTGCCGGCGTTGCCCTTTTTCCACTTCATATGTGTGGCGAAGATGTTTTCTTTGTTCCTCTCTTGTACAGTTGTCCTTTTTTAGAAATTTCAACAAACTAAAATTGATCTTATCTCAGGTAGGCTACAACTTTTCATACACTTTGTACTTAATTGACTTTTTAATTATTTATGTAAATAGATATTCATCAGTTACAATCCAGTATCCAACTTTTTTCCATAAAATAGTAGGAACAACAAATAAGATGACCAGTTTAGAAGAATATCTAGCACATTAAATAATTGGCAACTAGCTCAGTCATTGGAAAAGTAATGATGTTGAATGTTACTACAATACCAATATCCACATCCCTTTATCCTTAAAATATGTTCAAAGATGATAACAATATATTGAGTACAGAGTTAGAATAATATGTACAAAACTTAAAATTGGGATGCATCTCTTCACATTTAACTACCAGCAGATAAAAAATCATTATTTACAGTGACTTCTAATGTGGGATATGACTATTATCATACAGTACTGAAACAGCAGACCTAGAGAGGAGGAATATGCTTAATTGTATTGAAAAATAAAATTTAAAGTCACAGCTGATAACAGTAAGCCAAAATAGTTTTTTTATAATGAATTCAAGAAAATAGCAGGCTGCAGGTCATTTATGCCATACATTTCAAAGTAATTATTTTCCATAATTTCATCAGGTGCCTCGCTTTTGAGTTGCCAGTGTTTAACATTTATTTTCTTCAAATTATCCTTTATTACTTACTACTACACTTTTTCTTAGCTCTACATCTGCTTCCCATCTTTTCCTATTTTAAAAGCTCTCTTCCCAATTGTTTTCCTTTTCTTCTAAGCTATTATCTGTGGCAAGCCAGATTTGGTTAATGTCCCTTAGTTTGAAGACCCCTGTTTTAGGGAATATTAATGCTCAAGAACTATTTCTAAATTTTATAAGAGATCACACTAAGTCAAGAATATCTGATAGCTAAACATGGTGTCACATCTTCATTATTATTATTACTTCCAAAACAGTTTAATCCTTTTGAAACAATCATGAAAAAGATGACATGCATTGTTGTATTTATGAAAACTCCTGTCATTATAGACATTAGCATATAATACAGGTAATTATGGTTGCATAGGCAACATAAATTTCTATGATGTAAACTCAACTTTGCTTGAATTATATTTATATATAATAACGGTTTTGTATGCAATAGGGAGGTATATCTATTTTTGCATGCAACACAAAGGAGGTAGATAATTATTTTTTTTTAAATTACATCATTATTGGAAACCATTTCTCATTATTTTGTAGCATATGCAAGTTGAATACAATTGACCTTTTTTGGTCTACATATTAAGCTGTTTAATTTAAGACATATCTTTTGTTAACAACAGTATATTTCAGTGCTTTTATTTATGATAAGATGAAGTTGTGTACTTACTTAGTTAAATAAGGTGAGCGTGTCTGCCTGGAGTAAATAATAATCAATATTAATGAAAACAACACGATTGCAAAAACGCATTTTCTTAAAGATGATGGTCTTAGAATTCTTATCCTTTGGTAGAACGATCGCATGGAATGATGGTACCTCAGAGATCCCAAAAGTGGCCGGGAATCTTCAGACATATTTCACTTTTTTTAGAACCGCTAATATTTTTTGATTATTTATTTTTTAAAACTAATGATTAATTTTATGTACGTATGGCACGATGAGGGAATGTAAAATTATTTTTAATTATAAGTATTATCTTGTTTTATCAACAGTCCGCCATTTGCAATGTTTCCAAATTTGAAAATCACAACACAAACATTTTCTTGCCATCTTTCCTTGATACTCCTTCCAACATACCATTGTTGTGTTTAAGTGGAACTTCGCATTGTAAATACATTACTTGGTAGTTCACAACTTTCCCCAAACTATTAAATCCTGTAACAAAGAATGACAAGTTAACTATGAGATAACTATATAAAAACTTTTGGCAAATGTGAATGTAGCATACCAAATTGTTTTAATAAACTAGATAATGTCAAAACATTCAACCGAATGTTTTAGTTGAATTAAGAATAACAAATAAGAAGCATGTATGCGAAGGCTCTGTACATATCTGAACAGAAAGAATTTTAGTTCCGGCTTAAGTCAATTACCTATTTTTTAATTGAAAGAAGAAATTCTAGCTCATACGAATATCTTTAAGATATAATTTTAAAATTGTATATGATTTAAATCAACAAAATCATCCATGTTTTATGTTTGATTGATGTAAAAAATCCTCCATTTATCCAACAATTATGAAGTGAACAATTAGTGGTATTCTTATTGGGCGTTGAGGGGGAGTCAGGTATTTATTCTCAGCATAAATAATCAAGAAATTTAAAGTCTTCCTTATTATAATCTAATATTGACATGTTTGTTACTTAAAGATACAAAACATTTTGACAAACATACTAAAAACCTCTATGGACACCACAATATTTCTCTGTATTACTACAGAAAAACCAATTTATTTGTTTGAAATTAAATAACTGAGAAAAAATACAGTATTGAAATATGACTTTTAAAAGAAATTGGCGTCATCTTTACTTCCAAGCTAACTGTGTCCTGAATGCTAAAATAATGCAGAGTAATGCGTCATAATGCATTCCAATTTGTACAAGTATTGGTTGTTTTGGTGATGTAAAGAATCTATTATTAGCTTTTCCAACTTCTGTCATTATTAGTATAAGTATAATTTTATATCTGTAGCCAGTGAATTTCGATATTTAAGCATCACTCTTGATAAAAAACTGACATTTAAATCTCATGTAGACGAAGTACTGCAAAAATGTAGCAAGCGATTGAATTTTTTAAAATCAGTCATGCGAACATGGTGGGGTGCACATCCCAAAACTGCTTTAACTTTTTATAAAAGTTATATAAGATAATAAGATCAACCATTGACTATGGATGCGCTATATACAGATGTGCAAACAACCAGACACTATGAAAATTAGATATTTTACAAAATAAAGCTTTGCAACTCTGTATTGGAGCTATGAAATCTACTCCTATTAAACCTTTAGGAGTAGAAACTTTAGAACCTCCCCTAAATTTACGCAGAATAATGATTTCCGAAAAAAATGTGATAAAATGCAAAACCAAAAAATCGACTATTATAGCAAAACTTTCTACACTAAATTATTACTCTTATTGGATACACAAAAATTCATCTCCACTTTGTGACGGCTTCAGAAACACTACAGATTTTATTCCACCTCTAGTAAGTATGGACCTGGATAGCTTTATAAAAGATATTAAAGTAATCATCACACAATACTCGGAAATAGCTCACTTGAACAACATAATTGTCAGACAAATTATCGATACTTACAATGATTACACACCTATTTTCACAGATGCGTCAAAAAATATTCATAGCACCGGTGCATCCTTTATAATACCACCAAAAGAGCAATGCAAATTTAAATTGAATAAAACAACTTCATTTTTTTCTGCTGAAGCTTTTGCAATCTTGGAAGCTATAGAGTTTGCATTAGAAAGAAATGAAAACAATATTATTATTTTTACTGATTCACTTTCAGTATTAAACAGTTTAAAGTGGCCATTAGAAATAGTATCTAGTTTCAACAATCCTTACATAGTAAAAATAAAAAACACAATTGCCAAGTCTCCAAATAAACACATATTTGTATGAGCACACATGGGAATTATGTATAACGAAGTAGCAGATCAATTGGCAAAAAGTAGTATATTTTCAGAAGTAATGTGGAAACTACTATAAAGGAACAAATAAATTTGTCCAGAAGTAATGTGTATAAAACATGGTCAAACATATATCAACAGTACTGCATAACAAAACCTACTCGATACTACCAAATTAAAAAAAAATATATATATTATTGTATAAAATCAAAATTCTGGAAAGTAACATCTGCGAAAATTGCAACGAAATTTCCGATTTGGACCACATTTATTTCAATTGCAGGAGTTATGAACAACAATCTAAAAAACTATTACAAAGCCTTATTCAGCTAAATGCTCCATGCCCTTTCAATATTATTTATTTGCTATTGACAAACGACAAAACTATATTTGATGCATTGATACTTGATACATTTTGTTTTTGAAGCTAAAAGTAATCTGTAAGTCATCAGATATTCTAGTCTTGTTACCTTTGTATAACTCACCTATTGTATATATACCTACCTACCCTTGGTCTACCTGTGTTTGTGAGAAGAGTGTAATCCCCGTATTTTCTTCTTTGCTAGGTTAGTTAATTACAAGTATGTGAGTACCGTACTTAATACTATTACCCTTAGAAAATACAAATTTAATACTTTTGTTTTGTTTTCTTTTTTTACTTTTTTCAGTAACTAATCCTTTTTTAGACCTTTAGTACACTCAGACTTACTGCGCCTATATTTATAAAGAGTGGTTGGTTTTTTTACACACATAGTTTCTGGCTGCATGGGTTCAGCCCTAAAGCCAACAAAAAAAATTATATCAGACTATCAACAAGGGTTTAGGCAGGTGTACGAAAGATGCTAAGTATTCACATATTAACTTAGTCAATAGAGAAATGTAACGAACATAACGTATACCTACATATCCTATTTGTCGACTTCAAACAAGCATTCAACAGTTTAATCAGAAGCAAACTTAGTAGAGAAATGCAAAACAAAAACATCCCAGCAAAATTAATCAGACCTGTTATGATCATAATCGAAAAATTTGAGGCAGTAGTGATGACAGCTGAAGGTAAAACAAAGCCTTTTAACATTGAAAGTTGGGTAAGGCATCGAGATATATTGTCAACAACTTTATTCAATTTATGCTTGGAAGGTGTTTTGCAGGACCTTTGATATCAAGAAACAATAATAAATAAAGCGATACAGTTCATTGCATATGCCGATGATATAGCTATAGTTGCAATAGATTAAAAAACTATAACGGAGGCAGTTATTAAGCTTGATCAAGAAGCAGATAAAAGAGATCTGAAAATAAATGACAGTAAAATGAAAGTACATTACCTACAATAAAAAAGTCCTCAGAAAACACAAAGTATATCAAGATAGGCAAATACAATTTCAAAAAAATTAAATACCTTGGAGTGATGGTCAACGGAACAAACGCTTGGAGTGAAGAAATATCAGAACACTTGCAGAAAAATAATAGAGCCTTTTTCCATTACATGAAAAAACTGTTGACTTGCAAAAGCTTAACCCATTTATGCCCAGAATTTTTTTTTGCATTTTCCTTATGAAACTTGTACATGTTGTGAAAAATGACATTTTTATGATGGGTTGATACTAAAAATAAAAATGTAAAGGTCAGTTTTTGAAATATGATGTGGGTCATTTTCGACCCACTTGGGCAAATTAATGTACTTTTTTGTTTGTTTGATAATTTACATTTAGAGTGCATTTTCTGGATGTTGAGTTATGGTAATATATGAAAATAAAAGCTAACTGTTATTGAACTCTATATTTTACAACAGCAACTTGAAAATTTCATTATTTATGATAATCTAGAAAACATTTATCATGAAGGGCAACTTTACATTGATTGCAGGCCTTGGTTGTTTTATTTTTACAAAAAGCACATCTTCGCCGTGTTTGGCTGATCACAACCAGATGCTGACCCTGTCGACGTGCCGCTGGACTTACAGAATGGAATGATGGACCTGTGGCCAAAGGAGGTTTTCCATATTTTTGTAATATAGCGATTACAGCTCTTCTGCGAAATTCCAAATTGTCCAACTTCAAACCAAATTTGCGTGACAAAACCCAGGAATTACTCATACATATGTCGAACATCCAAAATAAAATAGGAATATACCATTTTTTTCCTCGCAGACCTATACGATAATTTGCAATATTATTATCCATCTGATCTACCCCTCCCATATATCTATTATAATATTGCACGACGTATGGTTGCTGTATATCTACTTTTTTTTTATTTGTTGATGAATATCTTATTGCTTTTTGGATTGGGCATAAACCATATTCATTTGACAACAAAGTAACAACACTGTTGTCTTTCCATCTTACACAAACAATGTTTTCATCTTTGTCAACTGCACTATCGTAGACCCCTCGATTTTTCTTTTTCATTACAGCCGAATTTTCAAGAGGACATTTATCTGTTCGATTTTCTCGAACGGTATCAGTTGCACCAAAACCCATTTTCCCGAGTTTACTTACAAGTGAAGCACTTGTAAAAAAATTGTCAAAGTACAGAGAAAATTTATTATCGGGAAATTGATTTTGGAGCAAGTTGGCAAACGTTGTAACCACAGACTCTCCAAGGCCCATCTTCTTCTCTTCTTTGTTCATACTCCTCCCTTGGTATATATCAAAATTCACACAGTACCCAGACGATAGAGCAAGAACCCATGCTTTGTAGCCAAAACGAATTGGCTTTCCTCTTATGAATTGCTTACACCCGTTTCGGCCAAAGTACGGGATCATAGACTCGTCGATTGACAATTCCGAGTTGCAAGGTACATATTTTACAAAATTTTCATTCATTTTTTCTATCAGAGGACGTAACTTAGCCATTTTATCAATTTCTGCCAAGTTATTGTTGTTTGCTGCATGTAGGAATCTGAATATTTCCTCAAATCTATTTCTACGCATGGAGTTATACACCAGAAAATTTCGAGTGTCGTCTCGCCCTTCCCAAAACATTCTTCGACGTGGAAGTGGAACATAACCGCTCAAGTATAATATTGCTATGAAAACGAGTAGTTCATCGTTGCCTAGTTCTAATCGACAGTTTTTGCTATTTGCATACAAAACAGTATATTTTACAAGATCTTCGAGTACATCTGCATTTAGAAATAGTTCTAAAAATTCTGAAGGTTCACTTTTATCGCTTAGCGTAAGTACAGGTAATATATCAACCATAGGAAATTTTGCAGTAGATGATTGAGACATTGTCTTATCCAAATCACCCTTTGACCAGTTACGCTTTTTTGGAAACTTATTTTTCCTAGATGGGCCACTTTTCTCTTGTATTTGAGTTTCCTCCTCATTGTCGCTATTGTCTTCTTCTAGCCTGTTGCTTTCTGATTCTGCTTGAAGCTGCCTGGGATTTAGTCTGTTCGGATCATTGCAGTCCTCGTCCCCAGAATCCTCATCACTATCAAAATCGTTGTCATCCGGCGGAGTAATATATATAGCATCAGGAATATTAGGATCGTCTTCGTCAAGTCTTTCTATTTCATCTAACATCTCGGCTGTTGTTAGTGGTGTTTTCCTGAATATAAAAAAAATATATCACATATCTGCCCAACGGGTCGTTAGCGACCCAACCAAATTATACTTCAATTTTAGTCGAAGTGTCCAAGCCTGCCCTCATAAATGGGAACGTACCATGAACTTTGAAGTATAAACAACAATATATCATCAATTGATTATATTCTTTAAAAAACTGAAATACTTACCAGTAATAACTTTCAGCCATGTCACCCAAAGAAATATTACACTTTGATTTGTTACAAATACGAACAACTCACTGTCGAACGTGCTTTTTCACTGACACTACAACAGAATATGCAGTTTTAACATGCGAATGCCACTATAGGCAACACACTCAACACATCGATATGAACAGGTGCATATATAAAAGGCAGTGGGTCGTTTTCGACCCGTTAGGCATAAATGGGTTAATTAAAAATGCCAAAAGCTGCCATTAGACCAAGAGTTTTGTACGGAAGTGAAACAATGTGCTTAACAAAGAAATATGAAGAAAGAAAAATTCCAAGAAAAATATTAGGACCCAAAAAGATTCAGGTCAACGAGTACAGACCACTAATGAATTTGGAAATAAAATATACTATCAAAGAAGATATAGTTTTTTAAATGAAACTTTATCTAAATAATTTCACAATATATTGAAAACATGGTCAAAATACTATAACATTGACAACTGTTTCGATATTACTATCATCGTCAGAATGACAGAAGTTACATATATTTTTTCCATCTAAGATCAGTATAAAAATGTGCAATGATATAAGAAACCAGGAAAACTACATCTGCTGACCTTCACAATTATTACTTAAGAACACGGTTAAGTGGAGAACTCCCTAGATTTATCTGTTCATTGATGACTTCATATTGAGAATCTCTTACGTGTCTTCTAATTTCTAATACTTCAAGGAACTCCAGTTCTGTGTTAGGTGACAATGAATGTTTCGTGTCAAGTAGAAGTTTTGGGTAGTGGGATTTCTCTGGTTGATTTAATCTGTATGCTCATAAGTGTTCACTGTATCTGATTTCAAAATGTCTAAGGGTTTGACCCAAATAGAGAGCATTACATTCTGGACATTTAAGTTAATATATACCAGACATCATTAATGGGGATATTTTTGTTTTACATTTAACAATTTTGTATCACATTACTTTCTGTTTTAAAAGAAATTGTTGCATTTGTTGCTAAATATATTATCTTTGAAATATTATTAGAAATATTACCAGCATATATGATGGTTTTGTAATTTTTTTTTATTAATCGCATCAACCACGTAGGGTTATTAGCGAATTGAAATGATGTAAGTTCACTTATTGTAGCTTGGTTATAGTCTCTATATTTTGCTACTTAATTTACAGTCTTTTAGGTAGTTTATAAGTTTTTTATTTTCTTGGTTTTCTTGTAATAGTTTTTTTAGTGATAGTGGTAGTTGATTCTTTTTCCGTTCCTTGTCATATTTCGCACATTCGATTACCAGGTGTTTCATGGTTAACTCACTATTACACATTTCGCACATTGGTTTATTTTTTCCCGCTAGTAAGTAGTCGTGTGTGATGCGCGTATGACCGATTCGAATACGAGAAAGGATCACTTGTTCTCTTCTATTTATGTTTTTACAGTTCCAGCCGTGAGCATTTGTAGTCACTTCGTACGATTTGTGTTGGTTATGTCTTGCTTCTTCCTGCCATTTGTCGTAGATTTTGCTCTTGTAGAACGCTTTCAAATCAGTATGTACGGTAAAATCATTCTGATTGTTGATTGGTGCATGCATTTTTGCTATTTGATCTACTCTCTCATTCCCTTCTATTCCAGTATGGGATGGGACCCACATGAATTTAATATGTATGCTGCTGTTTCTGCAATTCTGTAGCTCTTTCTTGATCAGCGTGGCTATAGGGTGATTAGAGTACAGTTGTCGAAGTGCTGTTAATGAACTTTGAGAGTCAGATATTAAAAGGACATTTTTATGTTTAACTTTCTGGATTTTCTTGAGTTGCTTCTAAGATGGCGAATAATTCAGCTGAATGAATAGATGTGAAGGGTGGGAGTAGGATTTCAAAAAGTCTTCGGAGTAGAAGGCAGCCCCAATTTCATCTTGGTTTTTTGAAGCATCTGTGTATACCTAATAAATGCTACCGTATTTATTTAAGGCTCTTAGGAATTCTTGTTTTATTCTGGCTGTTGGAGTCTCTGATTTATTAAGGTAGGCGATGCTTAGGTCTAGGATACGGAGTGTTATTGTCCATGGAGGAGGATAATTTATTGATGGGACGTCATAAATATTTGGGAATTTCGAATTTATTTTGTTTAAATATGTTTTGACTCTGTGATAGAAAGGAGGAGCTGGATAAAAATGTAGCTTTAAAACGATCAGATAAGACGTTGCGGGCTACTGGATTTCTTTTGTTTGATATTACAGAGACAGCATAACAGATGCTTAGATATTCTCTTCGGTAAGAAAGCCGTAACTCTCCAGTCTCCCAATTGTAATGCGTATTGCCCAGGTAAGCCCAAAGGAGACAGAGTTCAATTAAATTAACTGATTTATTTCTAAAAAATATTATTTACAATGACAAAAATAAACTAAAATTCAATATTCTATATATACATATTACTCTGGTGCGTAAATATTTCGGAGGTCACGCTTCGACGGCCCGTATCCCTTCGTCGATCGATAGACACTGATGTTCCGAACGGTAGGTAGGTGTAACAGCAACGGTGTGTTTTTCGATTCCGGTGATACACTTGACGGGATCCTCTGCGTCCTATGAAATGTTCAAACAGCCCGGGGTATGAGCAACCGGCAGATCAATACTCTTTCGGTTTTAATCTCAAGATGTGAGAGTATCGTTTGTAGCTAGTCAGTACCCGGCTTAACGAATATCTCGGTTTGTAGAGACTGTAGTTATTACGGCGCGTCAATACCACACCAGAATTATACTAACAGTTAAAGCGATCGTTTATAGCCAGTCAGTACCCGGCTTAACGGCGCTCCCCTACGAAGATACTGTAGAGCTTTCAGTGTGTCAATACCACACCGAAATTCTTCTAACAGTTTGAACAATCGTTCTCGTTTCCGTCAATACCAGAAACCAACGGAGTTCTAATGAATGATGTATACAATCGGATCAATACTCCGACTTAGTACAATACTCGGCGGTGGATAGTGTAAAGCGTTTAAGGTTAAAGTCAATACCTTCGACCTACGCTTCGCACTGGAGGCGGCTGAACTTGGAGGAGCAGGAATCCGTAAACCAAGTCGTCTAATCGTCAATCGGTTTGCACTTTTATATCCATCGTAATGGTGGTGGTGGAAGTCACCTTCCCTTCTACTGTCGATTCTTCGTGCGCATCTTGGCGTGGGGGCTTTGCTGTTCTGGTGGGGTACCTCGTCATTGCGGTGTTAACTGGTTTCTTGAATCGAGTTTTATAGTAATGAAATTTATATCATTACACAATGTAAGCTTTGGATAGGACTTGTACGATGGGCACCCAAACAGATGCGAAGAGCTGTGTTTTGTATAACTTTAACTGACTGAAGAAGGCTTTTGTTGGCAGAGTTATAGACAATCGCTCCATAGTCAAGTTTTGATCTGATCAATGATTTATAGATGTGCAGTAAACTTGAGTAATCTGCGCCCCAGTTTTTGAATGCGAGTGATCTGAGTAAATTAATTCCAGGTTGGCATTTTTTCTTCAATGTCAGAATGTGTGATTTCCATATCAGTTTTTGGTCGAGTATCATTCCTAGAAAACTTATTTCTCTCACATATTCTATTTTCTGTCCATAAAGGTACAAGTTTTCAAGTTGTGGTTGAGTCCTTTTCGAGAAACATAAAGCTTTGGTTTTTGTCGTGTTGAAACGCAGTCCACTTGTTTTTGACCAATCCTCAATTGTAGCTATTGTTTGTTCGATGGTTTTATGTATTGTAGTCATATTTTAAGATAACCGGGTCATCTGCATATAGTCTGCATTGTACAGGTGATTTACTGTTTACTATAATTGAATTAATTTATTGCTATAAGAAATAATGTCGTGCTGAGATTTGACCCTTGTGAAATGTCGTTTTCTTGGGTGTTCAGCTGTGAGTATATGCCATCTACTCGTACTTGGTACTGTCGTTGATCTAGAAAGTTCGATATATATTTCAATATGTTACCCAGTACTGACCAGTCGTAAAGAGTTTTGATTATTGAGTATTTCCAGACTGTATCGTAGGGTTTACGAATATAAAAAATACTCCGATGCAGTGCTGCTTTATTGCAAAGGCTCATGGATCTCAGATTCTAGATCGTTAAGATTGTCTAACGTGGAGCGATTTTTACAGAAACCACACTGTTCGGGTATAATTCGTTTTTCTGATTCAAGGTGCCATAAAAGTCTGTTGTTAATTATCTGCTCAAGAACTTTTCCCATGCTACAGGTGAGTGAAATTGGTCTATATGTTTCTGGATCTGATTTCACTTTACTTGGCTTAGGAATGGGAATTATAATGCAAATTTTCCATGCTCTGAGATACGTTCTTTGTTAAGATTAGGTTATATATCTTTAGTAAATGTTCTTTGGTTTGTTTACTTAGATTTCTTAGAAAAATAAGAGGACTATTATCAGGACCTGGGCTGGAGTTTTTAGAGTTTTGGAGTGAATTTTCAAGTTCGTCAATGGTTATTGCATAGTTCAAACTGTTCGTTTGCTGGTTATTATTATTATAGTCAATTTCTTGCTGCTCTGTTTTGTTTTTATGATTCAAGAAATCTAATGTGTAGTTTGAGTTGCTTGAGTTTTTTTGATATTCACTTGATAAGATGTTTGTTATTTCATTTCGGTTTTTATAAATAGTCTTATTTATCTCCAGAAAGTTTATTGTATTGGATTGTTTTGGATATCTTTTTGACTTTCTCCCATATAGTGGGCATTGGAGTTGAGCTGTTTATTGTTGAAACATACTCTTTCCAGGATTCCCGTTTCGCTTTTTTTATTGTGTATCTGGCTTTGGCACTCAATCGTTTGAATTCGATTGAATTTTGTTCCGTCTTGCTTCTTTTGAATCTGTTTGTAATTTTTTATTTTAGTTTGTTTAGGTAATATTAGTTGTAATGCCACTTTTCTACTTTTTTATCAAGTAATTTATTGATTATATGTAATGGAAAACTGTTGGATGTTGCAATTTGTTTAAGTGTATTAATTTCTTTATCAAAATTATATTTGGTTGTAGGAACTAAAAATGCTTTATGTATCATTGAATTATATGCTGCTAATTTACGTGACATGGGATGATTGGATATGGAATAGTCACGTCAGTGTGTATTGGTATTCTGTAAATGAAATAATCAAGTATATTATTAACTATTCGAATTTTTAAATCAAGAAAATTGATTGAGTTATTTTCTTCAACTTCTAATTTAAATTTAATTTTTGGGTGTACATTATTAATATGGTTGAAAAATACATCTAATTGTCATTCACTACCTATTAAACAAGCTAATAAAGTCATCTACATAACTATATCAAAATAAGATATTTTTCGAAATTTTGCAATGCAAGTGTTGCTCAAAGAGAGCTCACTGATATCTGCATCGCTGCAAAAGAGATTATCAAAAGGAACACCACATGTAATAATATTTACATCCTCCTTACAGACCACGCATTACATCAGGCCTAGTATTAGAATGTCACATGGCCCTAATCAAAGCCTGTAACAACAACATGGTCACTTTAGGCTGGATCAAGGGCCATGGGAAATCGAAAGGAAACCATATTGCAGACTTGCTAACCAGGAAATTAGCCTCCCAAAAACTCTTGGGACCCGGCACTTTCATCGGTCTATCGGCGTCAGCGACGTTTGACCTATTAAAGGAACACTCCCTTAACAAGTTTAAGTGTAGATGGGGCGACACAGAAGGCTACAGGCTCGCCAAGCAACTGTTACAGTCTCCGGACAGCAAAGTAGCCAAAAAAATACGTGACTATGAACATGCAGAACCTATGAACAGCCACAGGTATTCTGCCACCTACGAAAACACCTCTGGGCCTGTCTGACACCCTACTTTGTAAAGGATGTGAACAAGAAGATGAGACTGTCGAATAAATTCTTTGCGAATGTCCGACACTCTCTCAATTTAGGTTTTCTGTATTCGGCGAGCATAAGCTAACATACTCCAGTATGAGGGAACTTATTTCAGGTGACGTTATCACCTACTTCAAATAAGTAGACTGGATGACGAGATAGAAGGAAGTCTGAACCTTAGAAGGATGCACAATGGGCCAATTGCGGCCTAAGTGCTGTGGGCTTACCCACCCTTCAAATTCTTACAGATACAGATGTCTCCAAAATTGATGGTCAATGGGCTAGATTATTAAATAATAATGTAATTGGTGCAAACATTCTATCTGTCAATTCAGTGTCATATGTACATATTTCAATGACAATTTACCACTGCCATTTCTCCATCAAGATCAAGTGTGCTACTTCACATTATGGCAAACAAGTGAGAACATTATTACTTAAAAAACTTCCCAACAGTTGAATTGGATGAAGAGGTGAAGTAGACCCATATTATAAGATCTCCAGATCTACATTCTGTAGTTTTTTCTTCTACATATTCTTGAAAGAAAAGGTTTACTTCTAACCTGTTGAAACACCCAAACATCTAGTAGCTCATATTCACTATGCTGTGGCATTTATATACGAAAACAAGCTACATAAGGTTCGTAATTCAATGGTAAATCAGTCAAATGGTTGCATTGAAGTAGGGTGCAATTTGTTCGAACACCTTTTATAAATTAATTTCTTTTTTTCTAACAATTATTCGTTAATTATGAAGTTTAGAGGTTGAAATTCAGATCTTTCTGTTTTATCACTAAATCAGTAACCAAGGACCGAGGGGGTAACCACTCCTAAAAAATTTGTACACGTACTGCGAAATTTGCGATTTCGGCAAATATTTCGGTGGTTATTGTGGGATTTCGGTAGCGATTGCGGGACTTCGGTAACGATTTCGAGGTTTCAACAATAACTTCTAAATTTTATAAAAAATATTTATTCAAAAGCACATATCGACTACTAATAAAAATCTTACAAAAACTTTGTAACGGTTTCTTTGGCTCGTTTAAAATCTTCAATTTTTCATATCTTAAAAAACGGATCATTACCAGGGCCAGAAAAATTTTTTTCTTTCGACTGTCTGAATATCTTGATTTTTTGGCCATATATAAGAATCTAAATCAAATTTTAAAATTTTTATTTTAAATACATTCTCATTTAAAAGTTCTATAACCCTGCCTATATACCAGTCTCTATAATAGACAGCATAGTATTTTTTCTGACGTATCTCCACAGAATCTTTTATATTTCTATTTTCGATAATAATGTTCTGATCATTATCAGAACTTTCGTAAAAGGTTTCATAAACTAAGCTTCCTGATGTGAGAAATTAATATAAGCAAAACTTCTTAAGCTTTTGAGGGTAACGATTTCTTTGACTACTTTCAAACAATTTTGTATTTTTTTTGAGGTGGCCTGAAGCATCTGAAAAAATTATGTTTCTATTATGTTTCTGTTAAAAGAATACTTTCACAATTTTCTCTTGTGATATGTACAGCTACATCAAACTGTATTTTTATTATTTCCTTGTTAGAAATCTCCCATTTAATCTTATCACTTATTTTGAAGTACTCTGTGACCTTTGTTTGATTTTGGTCACAGGTTAAAAATCTTGAAGTGATTGTCCTAAGTCTTCTTGAGGGTGTTTTGTTTCCAGAATTGCAAACCACTGTGAAAGTGTTTTAAATGAAACTCACGGTTTCTAGTTAATACCACAATATAATAAAAATTGTTGAAAATTCTAAAAAAATGAAAATTGTTTTGATAAATCAATATCATCGCCAGAATGACAGAAGTTACAATTCATTTGATGCCTACCTGATGTTTCGTAGTTATTTTTGGCTAGACCAAGAAGTAACCTAACTGGTGATTGACTTAATATATGTTAATAGAAAAAAGAAGAAGATGTGACATTACAAATATTGAAGCTTAGATATTATTAGCCCTATGGTGATATCCTAGATATCATTTTTCCAATTAAGATCAGTATAACTGTGCAATGATAAACCAGGAAAACTACATCTGCTGATCTTTACAATTATCACTTAAGAAGACAGTTTATTAGTAGAGAACTCCCTAGATTTAACTGTTCATTGACAACTTCATATTGTGGGTTTCTTAAATGTCTTCTAATTTCCAATTCTTCAAGGAAATCCAGTTCTTGTTTCTTTTCACAAATATGCAGCACTTCTAGTTTTGTGTTAAATGTAAAAACAAAAATACCACCATTAAAGAAGTCAGGTATATATAAACTCAAATGTCCAGAATGTAATGCTGTCTATTTGGGTCAGACCCTTAGGAATTTTGAAATCCGATACAGTAACACTTAAGAGCATACAGATTAAAACAACCAGATAAATCCCACTAAGCAAAACATCTACTTGACACCAATCATTCATTGACACCTAACAAAAAACTAGAAGTGCTGCATATTTGTGAAAATAAACAAGAACTGGATTTCCTTGAAGAATTGGAAATTAGAAGATATTTGAGAAACCCACAATATGGAGTTGTCAATGAACAGTTAAATATAGGGAGTTCCCCACTAATAAACTGTCTTCTTAAGTGATAATTGTAAAGATCAGCAGATATAGTTTTCCTGGTTTTCTATATCATTGCACAGTTATACTGATCTTAATTGGAAAAATGATATCCAGGATATCACCATAGGGCTAATAATATCTAAGCTTCAATACTTGTAATATCACATCTTCTTCTTTTTTCTATTAACATATATTAAGTCAATCTCCAGTTAGGTCACTTCTTGGTCTAGCCAAAAATAACTACAAAACATCAGGTAGGCATCAAATGAAATGTAACTTCTGTCATTCTGATGATGATATTGATTTATCGAAACAATTGTCAATTTTTTAGAATTTTCAACAATTTTTATTATATTGTGGTATTAACTAGAAACAGTGAGTTTCATTTAAAACACTAATATGAGTAGATTCCACGAAGTAAGGGTCGAGACAGTTAATTTCACTGTGAAAGTTTTGGCAGAGGTTTCCTTATTAACAATTCTGCCCAAACAAAAATCCGTCTCCAACTTGGCTGTTGTTATTTCCGAGGTTGGTTCCGATTCTAATAGGGGTGGATTTTCTACAAATATTTCATTGATACCTAGGTTCTGGTCATCATTGGCACCTTCACTGCTATTGTAAATTTCTAAATTTTCAGTCTACTCAGTATTTTCTTTATTTAGGTTATTCCCCGCTGGTTGAAAATAGTTCTGAATGGTAGAGTTTTTACTGGACGTGTTTTCTTGCTTGCGAATTATAAAATTGGTTTTTAAATGTCTATTGATATTTGATTATACCGATTTTTGTTTGCCATTATCAACTTGCAAATAAGCGTTAGACTCAAATTGGCATTTATCACATTGAACATATGCGTAATTTTGTTTTATTTCTACCTTTCATTATTCAATGGTGGCAGGGTCGATATTTTTTATTTATTGGAAACTCTTTCCAGGAAGGCCATTTTTTTATATGCCGTAATGAATTTTTTTGATCAGCAGTATATTTGTCTAAGTTATCTGATGTAGTGTCTAATATTTTTCTTGGTTGTTTCTTGGGAAGTTCGCCTGAAGATGTTGAGGGCTGTAACTTTTGTTTGTCCAATTTCTGAATATGCTCTGTGCATTTTATTGCTAGTATTACTAATAGTTTTTATGACCTTCAACTATAAAAAATACTCGAATATTTCTAGCAAATAAACCAAAAAATTAAGTTTTTTCATTTTCATTTAATAACTGCGGGAACATATTCTTTGCAAAGGATTCTAGTTTCTCTGTGTCTTGTTTATTATAAGCATAAGGATATGTGGCTATCAAACCCTGTGTATGCCAGTAGTTTTAACAAATACCGTGGGAGAATATCCATATCAAAATCCTTGAGGATTTGGCAGACTTTAGTTTTGGACTCATGGCATGTATCCATTTTTCTAAAAATATTTTAAATTGTGTTATAATTATGTACCTACTTACATTATTGTATACTAATGTAACACTTTCCTTAAGTACCTATATAGATAGCTTACCTGAATTCACACCAATGATCTCGTAGATCATTGATGCACACTATCTAACATAATATGTTAGTTTGATAGCTTCTTAGAGAAAAGAAAAATGAATACAATGCTTTTATTTCAAAACATACCAGTTGATTTTATGCGAAGTTAAGAAAAACAAAGAAAAAACTCATCAATTTTTATTTTGCCCTTTTAGCGTGCTCCAACCCCCAACTCCTATTGAAAAAGTCAAATAGCAACCCCTACCTTGTGATAACATCAAATTTAAGCCTAAAAAAATAGATTTTTGATTATATGATTGGTTATATAAATAAAAATCTATTTTTTTGATGCTTTAATTTGATCTATGACAAGGTAGGGATTATGATTTCACTTTTTCAATAAAAGTTGGCGCACGCTAAAAGGACAAAACTAGGAAAGAAGTGAATAATATTATTAAACTTCTCCCTTGATATAAAAATTGACACGCTTTTTGTTTTTTCAAAATTTGCATAAAATCAAGTAATTTTTACTGTTTTGAAATGAAAGTACTGTACAGCAGACGCACGGAATGGTTGGATCTGTATTGTACCATCCTCTTTGTCTAACAGCGATTCTCAACAATACGCAGCGAAGCGATCCTTCTATAAAATCCAACCATTCCGTGCATCTGTTGTATGTATACAGAGCTTTTTACAATATTTTTCGAATTAGCAATTGAATATTCATCAATTAATAATTATTATTTTTCATCTTTCTCGAGCATGTTTAATATTTTCATAATAAAACTGAATTTATTTCTGGGCAGGTAAAAAATTATGAACAAACATTAAACACTTTTGCAATATTAAGTTCTATAACTATTATTAAAAGCAATATACATACATTACCTACTTTAAATCCTTAAAAACAATTCACGCATCAAAAAACTTTTTAATATACCTAGTCGCTCACTAACTAGTCTAGACATGTGCCTGAGCTGGAAAATGGTTTTAGTTGGTGATTGCGGGATTTCGGGAGCGATTTCAATACATTTGTACATGTATTGCGGGAAGTGGTCACTAGGGTGGAATGAAAAATGATATTTTTGAATTTTTAAATGTAATAGTGATAAGAAGTTGCCTATTGCCTTTGAAAAAAAAAACTGTTAAAATTTGGTTTTAATATGAATATTTTTTGAGGTGCCGCAAATCAGTTAAAAATATGAAAATTTTTATATTTTTGAAGATTTTTTTATATACCGAAAAATTATTTGCGTCGTAATTTTTAAATGTAATAGCGATAAAAAGTTAAATAATGCCTTTTAAGAGACCCAGTTAAAATGTGGTTGGATTAATAATATATTTTGAGGTGCCGCAAAGCTGTAGAAAATATGTATTTTTAGGCAAATTTAACCATATTTGAAAATTTTTTTCTTATAGCTTAAAAAATATTTCAACTTTATTATTATGCTGTTTAATTTAAACAATTTATAAGTAAAAGAAACTGATATAGGTTAAATAACACTACAAATAATATATATTTTTAGATATAATCCTCTTAATATGATTAAGCAACAGTAACAAAGTTTACTTCTTAGGTATTCTTAGAGAAAACGGACCTATTAAAATAATGTTGTGTTTTGTTAAAATATATAACAAATAAACACAATGGTGACAGTATTAGGCAGGAGTACACGGTGGGGAAACCAGAGTGGCGGGGGAGCCCCTGTGATTCAGTTCAGTGCTGACTGCTGAAGTGATTGAGTGAGTAGCAAGTACGTTTATCTTGCGTGGTTAAAGTGTCGAACTGTCAGTTTTTTAATGTTATAAGTGTAACGTAAAAGTCTATTTTTTTATATAAATTTATTTTGATTATCACTAGTGTGATGGCATTGTCAAAACCAATTAAGACTAGACTTAAGTTAGAATGTCCAATATTCAGACATCCCAAAGAATTAAGTGAGTTAAGTTTGCCAACTTATTGTGATGTGATGAAATATTACCTATTTGTACGACATGAACTAAAACCAGAGGCAACTTCAAAGGAACCAACTGTAAGTGAAATATTAGATATTGTTATGAATAAAGTAGAAACTATTTGGTTAAAGGCTTCAATACCTGTAGTTTCGAAAACCCGCATGTTACAAATGGGGAAAACATACCACGACAAATATAGAAATATATTAAGATCCAAGGGCCGAAAAGGTACAGAAAGATATGACTCTATCGTAACATATTTTTTAAATGAAAGTAATTGCCTTTTTGACGTAGCGGCTTGTAAGTGCAAAATCTTTTCAGATTGTAAATGTCAAAAAGAAAAAAGGGTACTGAAAATTGAGCAAACCTTTTTAACCGACCAGAGAACTACGAGAAAGATGACTACAAGTAGTGTTGATAAGGCTGTCTCAAAAGTTTTAAATAAAAGAGAAGAAAGAAAGCATAGATCAATGCAGCAACAGTTACAGTATAATCAACAATCAGCTGGTAAGGCGTTTCATAGCGATGCTGCAGATATTAGCGAAAAGACTGATACTGACCCAGGTTCTAATGAAGAACCAACTAACAACCCAGACCATCCCACCACTTCAGTTCAGGCGTCAACCACATGCGATCAAATGCGTGTGGAATTACCAACAGTTGCGTCTATCTGTGACAGAACTGGAGTTTCAGGTAGGGTTGCTGCTGCTATTGCAAGTGCAGTTCTTAAAGATGTTGGAATGATTACAGATGTTGATAAAAGTAAAGTAATTGATAGAATGAAAATTCGAAGAGCGAGGTCCAAGAATTGAAAAAAAGCTATTGTAAATAGTTTTAACCAAATTAATGAAAACAAAGGATTATTTTTTGATGGTAGAAAAGATAAAACAATTTTGCAAGAAAAAAAAGGAAACAAATTTTACAAGAAAACTATTGCCGAAGAGCATATTTCATTAGTAGAAGAGCCAGGTTCATTCTTTCTCGGGCATGTAACTCCAACTTCTGGAACCGGCGAAGCCATAAAAAATAGCATCATAGAGTATTTTAATGGTAACAATAGTTTGGATTTATCCAGCTTAACTGCTATCGGATGTGATGGAACGGCAACAAACACAGGAGTTAATAATGGTGTAGTTGCTTTGATGGAAAAAACCCTAAATAGACCACTACAGTGGCTGATTTGCTTGTTTCATGGTAATGAGTTGCTTTTGCGCCATCTTTTTTGTGGATTAGATGGGAAAACAACAGGTCCTAATGAATTTGCAGGTGTAATAGGAAAGCAGCTTGCAAAATGTCATGAGCTTCCAGTGGTTAACTTTTCTCCAATACAACACAACCTTTCTGATCTTGAAATAAAAGAAGATTTAAGCTCAGACCAAAAATATTTACTTGAAATGTGCATTGCGATCTCAAGTAGTGAATGTTCTCAAGACCTCTCCTTAAGAAAACCAGGAAAGTTGGCCCATTCACGATGGCTCACGTTAGCAAGTCGCATACTGCGGTTATATGTTGGAACAGAGAATCCCTCCGATAACCTTAAAACCTTAACAGAGTATGTCGCGAAGGTCTATGCCCCCCTCTGGTTTCATATTAAACTCAAACCATCATGTGTAAATGGTTCCAAACATTTATGGAGACTGATCAAATTTTTTCGTTACCTTTGTGAACTGCATCGAAATATAATTGATCCTGTCAGTCAAAAAAATGGTTACTATGCTCATTCTGAAAATGTGCATCTCTGTATGTTATCTGATGAAACACGTAAGAGAGCTAGGTCTTCGCAGACTTCTGAAGGCAAGATCAGAAAATGTAAATGGTGTAAGAAAATTTGTGACCCCCAATATCAATTTTCAGGCTGAAGACTTCATTGATATGATTGATTGGTTGGACTTAACAATCACAGAGCCTCCGATGACTAAGCACATAACTGATGAGGCTTTAAAAGGCAATATCAATGAGGCAAAAGAACATAGTTGCCGAATTCAGTCGATAGACTTTCCTCGTTTTCCCTGCCACACTCAAGCCGTGGAAAGAGTAATAAAACTTGTAACAGAGTTCTCACTAAGCGTCTGCGGTCCTGAAGCCAGAGACGGCTTTGTTAAAGCAAGAATTGAATCACAGAAGATGATGCCTAAATTTGAGACCAAAAACCAGTTCTTGGTTGCAAAGAATTGAAGAAGTTTATAACAGAAGAAAGTTAAAAGTATTGATATAAAATGAAAGTAATTTGATCTATTTCATGTCTAATTTCCTTCAATGAATTTTATCTTAGCATCAATTTTTATGTATCTTTCCATAAAATATAGAAGAGTTTATGAAATGTTTTGTAGCATGCGCTTCTTATCCCTGTCTAAAATCCCTATACAGCTGAAAAACTACAATTATTTTAAATATATTACATTACAATTAGTATTCCTCCATAATTTAGTTATAAATATTGTAATTTAAAAGCTATTATTGAGCACCATTTCTTAGGTAAAGTTATTGATATCATTGAGTTTTCTAAGGTGAGTTTTCTATTCTGATATTAAATTCTCATTTATTTGACGTTTTTGGACAAATCATCAATATAGCAATTACAAATATAATAAATATATCACTACTAATCCTTATGCCTTTACTTTTCTTACAAAGAAAACTGTTTAAACTGTTATTTAAAAATATATTAAAAGAACAGAATGGGCAGATTTTTTTTTCAATTTATTAGAAAATTTTGATTTCCTTTAAAAAAACTTATTTTTAGGGCTATTGCGGTACCTCAAGATATACCTAGATATAAAAAAAATTAAAATTTATAGTGTTGTTTGTGATACAAAGACGCACGTTTTGAATGCTATTAGAATGTTTTACAGTAAAAAAAATATTTTGCCCTATAACTTCATTCCACCCTAGTGGTCACCCCCTCGCCAAGGACAAAGCGCAAAATGTTTATTCTTACGATTTACTTTGTATTAGTCCTCATATTCACATTTGGAAAGAAGAGGAATCAATTTTGAGACTTCCTGTATATGTTAATTGGTTATTCTTGAATGTAACTATTGTTATTTCATCCAATTTGTTTAATGATCAATATCACCAAGTTAAGCTTACCTGAGTAAGTAATGGAAAACATTTATTGAAAAATATTAGATACTTTTGAATATATTCTAAATAAACTAGCATGTTCTAGCAAAAAATAATCAATTCCTCGATTCACATTAATTTATTTAACATTGTAAAATTATAAATGAGGATAATAACTGAAATTAGTACAAAGTGCATTGGTACATGTGAAATAATTTTTTTTTGTAATAACATTGAATTATATTTATTTCATTGCACAATACAATTAAGGTTATTTTTGTCTTAACTTCTACAAGAATTTGGAACCATATTAGTAACTACCCATTATCTGAATAATTTAAGAGAAATCTAAATAATGTAACTTGTCATAGTAAAATAAGAAGATTCATGAAGAGACTTTGGACTAGTAGAAAAAGGAGAATGTATTGCAGCAATGCAGCTCATTTGGGATATTTGAAATAGAGGCGGAGATGAAGCCAATGAACATACTTAATCTCTTATAAGGATGGAAGTGCTACTATAATGCTCAGATAACCTCAGCTATTTAGCAAGAACTCCATATAGGTATCTTGTAAATCACAGTCTACATATCTTATTATGGAATACAAACAACTGATAAACTCAGATATAGGTCACTAGTAAAAATGAACATTCAACTAGAATTTTAGTGGAGTAAGTACTGTTCCCTCAAAGTAAAATGATTATATTTCTAAGCAAATTGATTGAAAATATCAACACTTTTGAAACAGATATTAATGACATTATCTCTGGAAAATGTTACACAAAAAATAGAAAACTGAGTCAGTACAAATATTTAAATATTTGTTAAAAATGGACAATTTATTGTGAAATTATGCACATACCCATTAGAATTGGTTCAGTAACAAACATAATTAAAAATTTATTTATTAGAACTAGAACAAGATAAATATTGCTCAATCCTTCATTTCTCTGTAAACTCTCAGTTTTAAACAAATATATACACATGTAAAGTAGCTGACTGGTTTTTAAAAATGTTTTCTATTTTACGAGATACATCTAGTTATTCTTATGAATAGATCTTTATAAATTGTTTATGGGGAAGAATTAAATAATTATTGTGAATGTGTAATAAAACAAGCCTATTTTTTAAATAAATTGAATGAATAAATCTTTATAAACATATACATATATTTGCATTATTTTTTATATTTGTAAATATTTATTCATAAAGTATTTTATGAATATAGTAGATGCATATTAAAACATAATCTAAGAAATATAAACTGAATATTGAAAGTTTAGGTTACAAAATAATGTACACATACCTTTGTTAGTTTATAGTTGCATGCTACAAAGATTGATTTACTATGCACAATATTAATAAGCTAATGTACATTACTACATTTATTCAGATCATTTAAGTTTTAATTTGAAAAAATGCAACAAATGTTTACTATGGATGTAATATAACCAAAACTCCTTATCAAAGTGTGTATCGGATTCTGATTTTGCTTGAACCTGATGTGAATAAACCTCTTCATCAAATCGTTGAATGTTAAATACAACGTGCAACGCAAATAAATTTTATTGTTACATTCATAGCATACAAATGAATCAAAATATAACCTGTCTTGGTCAAATTGCACATATAACTTACTTTAATTTGTTTGATATGTTCACATATTGATACAACAAACTAACCGTTCACTATTCACAACAATGTTTTGATACACATGCACTGTAGAATTTAACCTTCGAAAATTATTTCTTTTGAAGATACACTTCCCACGAAGTTCACCGTTTTTTTATTTGACTACTCTGTGCTCTGAGTGTCTGAGTACTCTCTCCTCTTTGAGGATTATTTCTAAATTTGATTATTGTGTCAATGTCACATAACTAGATCCTCTTACAGTTTTCTTTATTTTCCTTAGTATTATTAAGTATTTGAAAACTAGAGGGCGCTTCATTAATTACTACTATTGCAATGCTAGTTGTCTATGTAGAAGGATTCGTTTTCATATTATGTTCAATTAACATTGGTACTGTCTTCAAAATCAAAATATTATATCCTGAAATAATATGAGACAGTAAAAATATAGAAAATAAAAAGCACAGGTCTTGTTTAATTTTTATACAGCCGACATTGGAAATATTTCTGTACAAATACCATTAATTAAGTAAAATACTTTTCATAGAAGAATTGGTTTGATAAAAATAAAATCAAAATGGAAAGAAGAATGACACTCAGAGATGGTAAACAAATAGGAGCAGAAAGTGGATCAGATGAAGAAATAGAAGAAATGAGACATGGAATGGGTGATTTCCAAGTACAATATTTGGAATAAGGGAGACATAATCAGGGAATGATGAAAAGGCAGAGGGAAGTGAAAGAGCTGAACCAATTGAAGAACTTGAAGAAACAATGAGAAGTAGAGAAGAGGTAGTAGGACAGAATCAAGTAGAAGGAGCCGAAAATTGAAGGAGCTGAAAATGGAAGGAGCTGAAAATAGAAGTGAACAAAATATAATGATGGAAATGTTACAAAATATAAGCAGAGAAGTAAAAGCAAGTGATCAAAGATTGAGAGAAGAAATAGAACAAGAAATAAAGGCAAGTAGTCAAGGAATGGAAGAAGAAGGTAAAGAAATAAAAACCAGTAGCCAAAGAATGGAAGAGAAGATAGAAAATGTATGAAAGCAATTGGAAGAATCTAAAAGATATACAGAAGAAAGAATCCAGGAAACAAAACAAGAAATTAGAAATGAAATGTTAGGAAGATTAATGGAATTGGAAGAAATACAATCAACAGAAATAGAAAATTTAAAGAAAAATAAAAATGAATTAAAAATTAGACAGAGAAATAATGATGACAAATAAAAACATACAAAGCATATTAGAAGATATGAATAAAGAAATAAAAATTAATTTTAAGATAGCGGAAGAAGAAAATAACAAAACAAAAAGGGAATTGACAATGGAAATGAAAAATATTCAAGGAAAAGTAAAGCAAATTGAAAGAAAAGGAGTGAATATGGAACATGTTTTGGGGGAATAAAAACAATTTATGGGCAACAAACTAAAAATTCGATGCAAACATTAAGAAATTGCACCCGAAGATATTTATTAGAATTTTAAAGAATAGAATAAGAGGAATAAATACTATTGAAGACATAAAGGAAGTAATAAAAGATCATTTAGAAAATCACTCGTTGATATGGTTTGCTGCCAGGGAAAAATATATAACAGAATTTATAGATTTTGAAATTAAATGTTTAACATACTTCTTGGACAAACCGCATTTGTTTTATTACTATTTCAAGTGAAACATTGGAAGTTCAACATAAAATAAAAGTTAATAATATTATTTTCAGCCACAAAGCTTTAACAAATTTAAAATAGATTATTTTACTATAGTTAATAAAACATACAATTCGTCCAAGCCAAACGATAGCTGTAACATAAACTTGTAACGAATTTTTAAGTGTATTGAACGTGTTAAAAAGTATAATCACATTTTACATTCTATAAATTCCAATAAAACTGTTTAATGTCTATTTAACAAGATTATTTATATCTATATATCTAGTACGTGACCCCGTTTTTCATGCTTATCACTATTAAACATAACGAATTCTTCATTATTTTAGACTAGTTGCGGCTTGCTCCAACTACTTAGGTTATCCTCTGAGTTATTGGGCCAATAAGGCCTGAAGTTATTTTATTTGATAATGAACCCTTTTGAAAACATGTATGAAACGCCATTGGTTGGTTTTTAATATTGCCTACAGCGGCTCTATAATACAGCCACTCTAGTATTGCCTACAGTGACTTTATAAGTGGCTGTAGAATTGCCTACAGTGACTTTATAAGACTCTGTAGTATAGTCACTGAACTGAATAAACATACTGGAACGAGCACATAAAGGTCGAATGTCATTCAAATTTGAAGCCACACGTAGACAAGGACAGATGCCATGGGAGGGAATATTTTCTCTTTCTAATGTGTTTTGATTAATTGCGTTTTGATTATTTGGTTTATTGTTGATTACAAATATACATAATGACAATAATGCCTTCTTGAGAGTCTAGGTATTTTAAATAATTTAAATTAATAAGATTATTTAAATTTATTCACTGCACACTTTTGGAAACTTTCTAATGGTACAAAATTTTATTTAATAGCTCTTAATCGATTAAAATAATTACACTGAATAAAAACTAATAAATAATAAGGAAAAAAATGTATAATGAAACTAAGAGCGCTCACTTTATTACTTGTTTTTAATTTGTTTTAAATATCAAAGCATATTGAATTTTTTTAAAAATTGCTAGTTACCTTGTCTTACATTTTCGTACATATACCTACCTAATAAAAAGAGTTTTTAATGTATTTAATGTCATTAAAATTTTTTCTTTTAAATTTAAAAATAATTATCACATTTCTGCTATTTAACTGCACGAGTGTAACAAAGATAGCCTTCCCTCCCTCAGCAGTTGTTCTTGCCTAACTGCATAGCTTCATTTTTAGAATGTGTCGTAGTTGTTCCAGTTTAGGTTACTCATATCAGTGAGTATAGTACTTTTCATCACGCGACAAGCGCATGCGCAGCCTCCATGTTGAAAGAGCGGTAGTTTAAAAGTTTCGTACTGTTTAATGCAATAATGACTGGGAAATCAATATTATCTCCACAAACAAGTCCATCAGTAAAACAAAATATTGATGATTCTGACTTGACGACAATTCAGTTGAAGCGCATAATTGTGAACAATTAAAAAGGTGGTTAAAGTGTATTGGGCGTAATCAAAAAGGTAATATAAGTGTGCTAGTTGAGAGGTTAGCTGTCAATACAATCTTTCATCTAAATAAAATTAGGTAAATAATTTTTGAATTCTAATTAGCAATGATAATTTATTGTTTGCACATGTAGAAACTCTAAAATTAACATCTAGGTAGATAATGAATATTATTAATAATATTAAAAATTTTCTGGTGCTATAAACATATTACATTTTTAATCATAGGATTACGCGTAAATATTACTATTAATATATTGGAAGCAAGGTTTAGGAAAATTTATGAAACATATTTATAAAAATAATATGGTTAAACATGATTTATACCGTGTATTAGTCTTACATAATCCAGAACTCTTTTTTATTTTTCCTTTTCATATAGATAATATAATTGCAGTCAACTTGAAAAATGTATTTACCAATTAAGACACACTTGTTATTTTAATTTTCTCTTAATTTCTTTTAATACATATTATTTGTTTACTATTTGTGGATTTTAAGTATTTGTACACAGGCATTTTAACATACTTACAAAACAGCACGAAAAAGATGGCTGATGTTCACGCATGCGCACAACATAAATTTGCGATGAAAAGGCCTATCGCCTTTATACTTTGCTGCCGCCACCTGTTGACAGCCAAATCCAGAGAACGATTTGGCTGTCAACAGGTGTCTATGCAATCTCAATGCGAGTAAACATTTGAATATCAAACCACCAACCACCATTACAATTAAAAATTTTAAAATATAAAATCAATTGATATGGATATTAACCGTTGATTTGGTACAATTGTTTTTGGTAATGTTGAATTATATCACAAATATATTGATTTGGTAAATGATATATCATAGAAAAGAGTAGACCGCAAATCATCGGGTGGGCAGAGAATGAGGTACAATGTCAACAATGATTTCCAAAAAAATCCACGTATATGAAATTTTCTGGTTCGACCCTTACTACGTGGAATCTACTCATATTACTTTTTTAAAAAAGGTTCCACATGATAATATATCCTAATACTATAAAAATTAACAATACTTGGCACAATTTAACAGACTTTTAGAACTTCGCATAGGCTACGGTCATTTGAAATCCTGCTATAGGATCAGCCCCATATCGAACTATTCGAACTAGTCCGTCTGGTTGAAGGACTCTGTATTCTCCTCGAAGAGCATCTCCGTCTCTTGATTCCATGTGGGTGTGGGAATTTTTCATTTGGTCATCGTGTACCCCATAGGCGAATGAATAATCAGGCTTGCCCTAAAGTAAACAAAGATAATATTAATATTTGTGGGTTTGGTTGAGGTGAAAAAAATTGATATTTAAGTGCCAAACAACTGTGAACTGTTTCCAAAAATTCCGCAGTAATTAACTGATACTTTCTTTTATTATTTATTGCGATAGTTTTACTGACGGTTACTTGATAGTATAGTAAAGAGCAAGTTTCATAAGGCATACTTTTATCGCAAACGTCCAACGAGCTGAAGGCGAGTTTTCTAAAGGACAAATGCGATCGAAGACCTTATAAAACAAGTTTTTTATACTATTTTGTTAACTTTGCTTTTTTGTTACCAAAAGTAACAAAATTTAAAAAATAGGATAATCAAATCGATTTAGGGAATTTTGTATTCATGACGTAGGGGTTGGTAATACGTCAACTTGAAACATTAGAAAATCGAATAATTGTATGAATTCGCTATAAGTTTGTGCTTTTTTACTTTGTTTAATCGTGAAAAATAATGGAAAATTATGAATGGTGTACCCCACGTGAACTGTTTGTTGTAGTATGCAGTGGCAGCCTTAGGGGGTGGCGAACAGGGCAATCACCCGGGGCCTCGCACTTGCAAGGGCTTCGCGCAACAACTCAAGCAAATTTTAATCAACATAAAAAATTTTAACGATTTTTTTATTTAAAACTTTCGATTTTGATCCTTAATTACTTATTAAGATTATAATATAATGGTAAATTAAAATAAAGCTAGATAACTAATTCATTCATTCAAAACATAATTGAAAAATTCATTATGTACACTGAGAGATTTTTTCGATAAAAGTGACAAGTCCGTGATTCGAAGTTTATATGTACAAATGTGTGTAAACAGAAATAAACTTCGGGTTATTGTAACCATAAGATGTACTTTATTCTATATTTTTCTTAATCTTTTACTTATCATAACCCAAAATTTACTACGATCTACGTACATTTTCCCTTGTTAACCTCGAATCGCGTGTGTCACGTTTTGTACTTGCGGTTATCCAAAAAATATGTCAATGTTGTACTTGAATATCGCGCCTCGAAACACTTGAAGATCGGTTTTTTAATCGCATAACACTCGTGAGTCGGGACATAATGTTCTGCTCCTCTATCGCTCGGGGAATCCTCGTGTTTCATTTCATTTGTAAACTCTTGTCACCTTGGAATTATTTTGCTCGCAGTATGAGTTACAAAATCGTTACCGTACATACCTTTCAATTTCATTGAATATTACGATTTTATAGTATTTAAAGTATTGAGTGAGCAGGATAAGTAAGTTATAGTATTTGAGTAAGCTGAAAAAGTGTAAAAAACTGTGTGATACTATTTCCGACTGCTTGTGCGAAACAAAATTAGATTTACGAAATGAGTTCTCGTGATGTCGGTAGAAAATTTGAGTTCAAAAAGGAAACGAGCTATCAAAAGAAAGCAGGTAAACGAAAATTTACGTGGATCTTTATATAGATATATAAATAGTGATGTTAAAGAAACCTCTACAAAACATTTATTGACTGGAAGTGACTCTAATCCTGCTCCAGCTGAAAACATTCCTTCCACATCATCATGAGTGCCGCCGCCGTTATTAAGTAAAAACAGCGAGGATGATGATGAATTAACTACATAATTGTCTCTCAAGTCACCGATGCCACCGTCAACGCTATCCAGTCAAGAACACGAATCTGATCCCGAGTCGACGTCTACATCCATGACTGCTGGAACGGAAAATCTGAATCCTCAAAATGACCCCGATTTGTGGCCCACAACAACTACTGATGTAGACCGAACTGAGATTGTATTAAAAGGTCCAATCCGGGTTAAAGTTAATTTATTCCCCGTAAATGATAATGGACATCGATTCAGCGAATATCATGATAATAAGATATTAGTTAACGGTGAAAAGCTTTACAGGCGCTGGATGATTTATTCACAAACAAAGGATGCCGTTTACTGTTTTCCGTGTCGAATATTCGGGCTTGAAAATACAAAGATTGGATCAAGTGAAGGAGTGTGTGATTGGAAACACTTGGGTGATTACCTAAAGTCTCACGAATCTAGTCGACAGCACAAAGATTGTATGTTGAAATTGATTTATTTAGAGAATGGTTTAAAAAGCTGTTCCACTATTGACTTCTTGGCCCAGTCACAAATTGAACAAGAGAGGCAACGTTGGAGATACATTTTAGAACGATTGCTCGCAATTGTAAATTTTTTAGCATCTTACAATTGGGCATTCAGGGGTCATAGAGAGAAGTTAACATCTGACTCAGATTCGAGTGGGACAAGCGGCAACTTTATAGATTTAGTAAAGTTAATAGTCCGATTTGATCTCGTGTTGAGAATTCACCTAAAACAAGTAAAGGATAAGACGATTAATGACCACTATATCGGAAAAAGTATTCAAAATGAGCTCATACAATTAATGTCAAGTCATGTGAAGACTCAAATTGTTGAAAAAATAATAAATATTACTCGATTATTCTTGACTGTACTCGCGACGTGTTGAGCAACTTTCTATTATTATAAGATTTTTCAATACAAATACAGCTGAAATTGAAGAACATTTTATTGGTTTCTTAGCCGTCAAAAAACCACAGCTGATAGTTTGACTAATTATATAATCACAGAATTAGAACAGTTAGGTATATCAGTGCAAAACTGCAGAGGCCAAGGATATGATAATGGTGCCAATATGCGTGGTGAAAAAAGTGGTCTCCAAAAACGTATTCTTGAAATTAATCCACTTGCTTATTTTTTACCTTGTGGGAGTCATAGCTGGAATCTCATTCTAGGAGATTCAGCATCGTCTTGTGTCCAAGCAAAATCTTTTTTTGGTTTGCTACAAAGATTGTACACTCTGTTTGCCGGCTCAAGTCAGAGGTGGGCAATTTTAAATGCTCATGTAAAATCGTTGTCGCTAAAACCACTTTCTGAATCTAGATGGGAGTGCAGGGTAGCATCGGTGGAGGCCGTTAAATACCAACTAAGTGATATATGTGATGCTTTAAAGGATTTAGCAGAAAACACAACATATTGTCAGTAGGTCAGTGAATGCCATTCTATAGAAAAGGAACTAACTATCCACGAATTTATACGAGTAGTTTCACTTGTCATATGGTATGACATTCTTACAAAGATAAATGTTGTAAGTAAAATGTGGCAAAGCGAAAACATGTACTTAGATGTGGCTATACAACACCTAGACGCATTCACAAATTGGCTCGCTAATTATCGAGAACATGGTTTTCAGTCATCCCTTGTAACAGCAAGAGAAATAGCCGAGAAAAATGATATTGACAGACAGTTCAAAGAAGTCAGAAGACGGCGTAAAAAAGGCATTTTGATTATGAAGGTGAAGATGAAGCTCATGAATTGAAAGCGGAAGAAATTTTCAAAATAAACTATTTTTATGTCATTGTCGACAATGCGCGCGCAAGTTGTCATCCTAGGTTTGAGGCTCTTAAACATCATGAGAACATGAGAGCATATTTGTTTTTATGTATAATATAAAAAAATTGAAGGAAATTAGTGATAGTGAACTTTTAAAGCAATGCAGCGACTTGCAAATATCTATGAGAGTAGGAGAATCATGTGATATTGATGGACATGAATTATACGAAGAACTGAATATGTTCATCCGTGTGTATGAAGGAAACGATGACATTATTTCGGTGCTAAGATACATAATAGAAAAAAAATCAACTGAAGTTTACCCCACTATCGAAATAGTCCTGGGAATTATTGCTACCACACCTGTTACAGTTACGTCTGCTGAAAGAAGTTTTTCGAGGCTTAAAATTATAAAAAAATTATTTGAGGAATTCGATGACACAAGATCGGCTTTCAGCCCTTGCTATTCTTTCAATCGAAAATGACGTAGCTCATTTGTTAGATTATTGTGCTTTAATTAAAGATTTTAGTCTTAGGAAAAGCCGCAAATATCAATTTTAAAATTTATCATCTGTGTATTTGTTAATTTTGTAAATCTTTCAATGTAAAATATTTTAAAACTCAAATTTGATTTATTTGTATAATTTTAGCATTTCTCCTTAAACATGACGAATACCTAAACCAAACAACCAGACCTACTTTCGCTTCACATACTTTTCACGAAGGACAAAAGGCCTCGCAAAGACCTGCGCCCGGGTGCCTCGCAATTCGCAATGGGTAAGGCCGCCAATGGTAGTATGTATTGTTCAATGATGCACTATGTTACGATTAAAGCGTTCCTTGGATTGAAGTTGGGTTATTTTATTTGTGTGCTTGAGTTTTAGACGACAATCTTTGACGTTTTGGTGTTAGTGTTGCCAACCTTGATGAATAAAATATTGCGTTTCGAAAATTGCTCTCTTTTGAAACTCAACGAGGTTTCATAAAGTAATCATTAGAATCGCAAGTATAAAAAGTTTATTTTTTAAATTTAGTCCTATATTGCCATAATGAATGTATTCAAAATTTTCAATGTACTCACTGCGAAATCTATACTTTGAGCACCTGGTTGCCGAGGGTTAGAATTGGGTACCACGACTTGCCTCACTTCTTTACTTATAGGACCGTTGAAATTATGGAACGAAAAACTTCTATCGCCTGGTACAGATGAATACTGATTGAAATTAGATATTATATTTTGTTCTACGTTATCCTGAGAGGGAATATTGAGTTGTTGCTGTGACATAACATTAGGTTTGTCATCGTTGGGGTCTTTGGATTGTTTTGACAATCTATCTTCGTCTTCTTCTTCTTCTGATTCGTGTTGCTCTTTATCGGAAAGATTGTTTATGTTTTCTTCACCATCGTATGATACTTCCTCGCAATGTGTATTATTAATCAGGATAAGTGAAAAAATCTGGAAAAATATAGACTATAAGTATGCAAAAAACTATATATTTGCAGAATGAGACTTAGATCTCGGCAATTATCGTATAAAGAAATTCACTAGCATTAAATATCTCGTTACACCCAGTCCATTGCTTGAAGAAGACGGTACTCGCAGAAGTTTTCGCTCGAGGAGTTTCGGTCACTGAATTTCAAACTAAATCCCAGACAGCGGCTGCCGGCAAACGTGGACGACTGCGAAAAAAAACCAGTCAACTCACACTGCTCTGTCGTTCTTTTTAGTACGACAGAATATAGCAACGTACTTGGAAGTGCGAGCTAAACTGTTTCTTTTGAAACAATTTGATTTGATGAAAATTGTATAATTTTAGGTTTCCGTTAACCAACCTAGACGCTACAGCAACTAAGCAACCAACCAACCAACCAAGCAACCAACAGGAGGAATGCCTCTCAGGTAAATATAAAACACCCGTAAGCTTATAATTCAGGAATCCTTTAATTGTGGGAAGGCAACTCTCTCCGAATGTGAGTCCGCTGTTCGGTATAAACTTACACATCCAACTCCACTCTCTACCGAACTAAAACCTCCTACAAATGTCTAAGCGAATCCGGAGCTGCAAAATCGTAGCCAGACCTACCACTACCGAACAGGAAATTCACACCACATCCTCCTAAAAGCTCAAAAAAGAAGCCCACAACACCCACACACTTCACAGCACTAGCCCAAAAATAAATACAAGAAATGTAAGAACTCCTAAATACCTCGGCTGACTTCCTCACACAAACCTACTCCACATCCTATACCTCCCAACGCTTATCATTCTCAAAACATCAAACCCCCCACAACAAACACGCAAGAACACTTCCTTCATATCCCCACCGATATCTTACGCTTCCTCCGCAATATCTCGCTGTCCCGCTTCCTTATTCGCCCTACAACTCTCCATTCCCGACAACGATTTCACTCTTGTCGGAAAAACCAACCCTCGATCCAAGCAAGCCTCATCCCCAATCAACAACCCTCTCCGAACCCTAGCTCTTAACCTGAGAAACTTTTCCCTACAATATTCTCCTCAACATCCACGAAATCCTAAACTGTCAAATTTCACCCTCAAAGTAAATTACAACTAAACCTCACTATTAAAAACCACATTCCAAATAGAACCCGCTTCTCTCCTCAAAAAATCCAATACTTCACCGTCGATCCTAAAATAACACTCAAAATCCTCAACTCCACCCAACGTCCTCCCCGTCCCACCAAAACTCTCACACTCTCATTCTCCCTAGTCTGCATAAATGTAGACTCACCTATATCACAAGAAGAAATCGAAGTAATTCTTAAATTACAACATTTCCCATCGCCAAGTCAAACAATAAACCAACTTCAATGTTCCGCTTAGTAACCTCGTTTGAAATTCACTACCACCAAGCCTTTTCATCCAGCATTAAATTCTACGGACTCCCATATCGATGTGAGTTCTTCAACACTAATCCCTTACCTCCAGTCCCTAAATATTGCAACCGCTACATCCAAACCGGATATTCCGCCGAATCCTGCAGATCAAAACCGATCTG
This sequence comes from Galeruca laticollis, assembly GCA_963921935.1. Taxonomy (NCBI): domain Eukaryota; kingdom Metazoa; phylum Arthropoda; class Insecta; order Coleoptera; family Chrysomelidae; genus Galeruca; species Galeruca laticollis. The sequence goes on from OY998177.1 coordinate 176,813,798, forward strand.
TCCCTCCTGCAATCAATCTGGCCATCGCCCCGAAAAATTACCCAAATCCACCATCCCAACTTGCAAAAATTGCGAAAGTTTGCACCCCGCATCCCTCCCGCTGCCCAAACACACTAGCTACCCCTAAAATCCCCATGAAACCGCTCTAGTTACACTGGAGAAACCCGAAGTACCTTACGACCTCCTTACTGACACAAAATTCCTTATAGAAATCATCGCCACTACCATAATGAATGCCATCCTTAATTTCCGGGATACACTACGACACTCTTAGGCCAGCCGTCAGCCAGCAATAATACAGTCGCAGCTGTACCCGCTCATTCTTTTCTTGATTGATATAATTGTTTAAACATCCATACCGATTAAACATTCAAAAATCACAAATTTTTGCTTTTCCGCGATGCATTCAAACCACCCATCTCTGTCACCCACAATCATCGCCTTAGCCTTCCAAACATCACGTCAATTCTAGTCACTTTTCAAAACCCCAATTCCAGAAGATTCCATTTCTACCTTAACACTAGAAGTTCTGCCTTCGCTATTGACAATTGAATTCCATGAATAAGATCACTTAATTGCTCTGGACTCAGCTCTGTTCGCTTTATCATCTGTCTCATCAAAAACATCTGCAAGGCTTGCTGATATCTTTTCCGTGGTTTTCTCTATTTTCTACTTCAAGTGGGAATTGGTGAACATTCCCAATGTAGAAAAGGTTGAATAGCAGAAAAAATATTTGGGTATTTACTTTGTTACATTGACTATTCAGACTTTATAGCAGTTGATTATATGGTTTGTAGGGTTCAGCCAAACCATAGGCTTAGCGAAAGTCATATATTTATTTTTATTTTTCAGCATTTCTCTTAAAGTAAACGATCAAAAGATTCAACATATATGTGGAGCACATGGTTTATCTTGCTCACCTACCTTCATACCAAAATAGACAGTCTTAACAACAGACAGAAACTGTTATTTCATCACAAACGTAACAAAAAATATTCACTAAGGCAGCTGTCCCATCGGATCGACTTTGCGCAATTACTTTGATGAAACTTATCGCGTTAAAATACGAAGACGTCATAATTATGTGGCAGTATTTAAGGCACCGAAAAAGGGGGGAATTTTGGTTGCACCCACATATTAATAATTATCTCGGCCGAAGAACTTTTGCACGAAAGACGTGCTAAATGAAAATGGGGAGTCAATGATCAATTTGTGCATATACAATGAACTACGCATCAATAACACCTACTTCCCACACAAGACACAACATAAATATACATTTCACAATACGAGGGGTCAGAAATCAACCATAGATGACATAACAACAACTAAGACCCTTCTCAAATATTAGATGTGGCAACCTTGAATTCCGCGAACGTGGAAAGTGACCATAGTCTGTTTATCTGCAAAATAAGAATGGAAGTCCGACGGAAAACAAGAAGATCGCAAACAGTCGAGAAAACACAAAGAATAGACATCGAGCGGAGGATAGCAACAAGAGCCCCGCCATTGCAAACTCGACTTTTTGTTGACGGTCACTTTATTAACCCAAGTACTAACATTAAATACTTGGGATATAAAATGCAGAGTAATACAAACGCAAATGCACACATTGCACAGCAAATACAAAAAGCCAAGATTGCAATGGCCAGACTCTACCCTCTCATAAACAAACACAGTAAACTCACAACACAAAATAAACTACTCATCTACAAACAAATAATAAGACCAATCCTCACTTACGCAGCCCCAATATATTACACAGGTACACAACAGAACTTCTATTCTTTGCAGATGATACAAAATAAGTGTCTCAGAATGGCAATCAAACATAATACAATTTACCCAAAACGCCCAAAAACATCATGGTTACATGAGAAAGCCAATATACCGACTATCAAAGACTTCATCAATAAAATTTCGGCAAACTTTTATAATTACTGTCTGCCACAAGATCTTCGTCAAAAACTCAAAGACGCAAATCGCGCAGAAGGCATCCGCGACAGTGGGTGTAGGCTTCTGCATGGATCACTGCTCACATAACTAAGTTCTTTAAAACTCCGAACCACTTATCCTGAGGGGGGTGGCATCAGCACAAGAAATTGTGCTATGACATCCCCCTCATAATACAAAAACACTCCGAATAAATATTAACTTAAAAATCAACGTCAGCCATGTTGCCACCTCAAAAACTAATTTCCCCCGTCTCAATTTGAAACCCTGTTTTTTAGCTACTTTTCAGGGATAGCTGAGCCGAAAGATTCTGGGAGTAAAAACTATATTAGGGACAAAGTTATAGCACAACATCATAACAAATGGATAATGCTCACTGAGCAAGGAGCCATATATGCCGAGAAACAAACGCAAATCATCTAAAAATCGCCAGTCCATCGGCGTCCACTGTACTCATACATATATTTTTAGAAATTTGTATATTAGGGCCTCAAACACCAATAAAGACCTTTTTAATTAAAATTAATAGACATCGAAAGTATGTGGCAACCATCAATCAGATATCTATATCAGAAAAGATTAACTTCCAAAATAGAAGCAAATAAAATCTTGGAGGAAGATAACATAGAATTAGCCTGGAAAAAAACTAGAAAATAATCTGAACTCGGCGGCATGTGAAGCGTTAGGAACAAGGACAGTAAATATAAACCTCAAGGAGCCTAACAAAACGCCCTGGTTCCGACAAGAAATCAAAACAAAGTGTAAATAAAAACGAGAAGCTCACTTAAAGTACAGATCACAACAAACACCAGAAAGCTTACAACAACTATAAAAGAATAAGAAACGAAACTGAAGCATTAGTAAAGAAGACAAAGGACGAATACTGGCGGGTTTTCTCATCAAGAATGGAAGCCGACTACTACGGACTGCAAACGCAAATATGGAGATTTATTAGAACGCAGAGAAAAGAAATGAGCGAATTAACAGAAAGCAATAAAATAGATGTCGACACCTGGACCTCCTATCTCACTCAACTGTTTAAGACAGGCGTAGACCAGACCCTACCAGAAACTCCTGATATAACAAGCGAAAACGTAATCGTCACAACGGAGGAAATTACTAAAGCATTAGAAAAACTAAAAAACCGTAAATCTCCAGGACCGGACAGAATTCCAAACGATATGCTGAAATACGGTGGAAACACACTAACTGAACAACTAAGGATACTTGTACAGAAAATTATCTCGGGACATACAATACCAAATAGCAAATACCAAATCTGAATAGAGGGCACAGAATGGGCGAAGAAACTATCTCTATAGTATGCTATGCAGATGATGCCGTACCGATTGCGGAGAGTGACGATGATCTTCAGAGACTTCTACATCAATTTAATATAACAGCAAGAAAGTTTATCATGATAATATCACCGAATAAAACAAAGAGTATGGTGATATGTAAAGATCCAATGAGGTGCAAGCTGGAAGTGGACAGAAAGATAATCCAGCAAGAAAAAAGCATCAAATACCTGGGAATACTAAAGCACAGTTATGGAGATACAGAAGCGGACGTTGCCCAACAAATAAACAAAGCCAACAGAATAGCAGGATGTCTTAAACACACTATCTGGCGAAATAAACATTTACGGACAGAAGCAAAGGCCAGGATTTATAAGACAGTAGTGAGGCCAATTATGACCTACACTGCGGAAACAAGACCTGATACAACAAGGACAAAAATACTGATGCTGCGGAAACAAGACCTGATACAACAAGGACAAAAATACTGATGGAAACATGTGAAATGAAAATAGTCCGTGATATCATAGGAAAAACACTATGGGACAGACAACGTAGCACAAACCTCAGGCAGAACTGTAATATAGAGAACATAAATGAATGGACACTGAAAAGGAAAAAAGAATGGTATAACCATATAAGTAGAATGGGAGAAAGAAGACTGGTAAAGATTGCACGAGACAGATCCCCAAACAGCCGAAGGAGTATTGGAATGCCAAGGAAGAGATGGATTGATAACCTGGATATATAGTGAGGAGGCACCCGACGATGAAACAGGTGCGAGCCTATTAAGGAAACAGGAAGAAGAACAAGAACTTTTGTAGGCGCAAAAGAGTTACAAGGTGATTCCCAAAAGTTTCATGCGTTCTACAGAACGAGCAATGAAAGTTTTGCGGAACCACTCAGATTAGTGGGACTTGCCATATACAAACAAGGAGTATTTCTCCACTTTTTGCAGAAGACTAAAAAGATAACAATAAAGCCATATTCAACCAAATTTTTCAAAAAAGAGTCTCCGATAACAGTACTTGTTTCTCTATGGGACAATATCTAGAAAATTCGATTATTTCTAACCACATTTTGCCAAGGAGTATCATAGAAAATTGCACTAACTGCAAAATTAACATTGATGTACCTACATTATATAATTTAATTTGATGCAACTAGAAGCAATTACAACAGGGCGAAGTATATATGGTCTTATTAAAAAAACACGCGGTTGTGTAATGCGGTAGGATATTGCGAATCGCACCACGTTTCCCTCACGCAATCTTCCAAAAATTTCGCTCTATTGTTGCTACTATTTGCATTAAATTTTCTATCTTCACAGTTCTTAAATCTGCCCTTTCGATTATATTATATTGTTAATTAATTATTTTTATTATTTTGAGGGTAAAACTATAGATAACACAGAAAGACCAATAATGGTAGAATTGAAAAGAGGAACACTAAGAAATGATATGTTGCGAGAAGCTAAGAAGCTTAAAGGAACTGAAATATTCTTAGGTGAAGATTTCTCAAAACAGATTCAAGACCAAAGAATTATATTAAAGTAAGAAATGGTACAAGCAAGAAAAAGTAAATATTAACTATAAATACTATACGTACATGGAGAACCATATACTGCGGAAACACTAAGCTTGAATAAATATGCAAAAATGGCACTGTACCTAAATACCCAACACTAGAGAATACAGCGAAAGTACACCAGAACATCAGAAAGAAGAGTAGGTAGATTATATTTATTATCCGAAACACCATAAGAAACTAGCTCAGAAAATTAAGACTGCCCTGTTTGTACAGATACGGTAACGAAACATGCAGCAAAGTGAACACGAAGAAAATAATAAAAATCAGCAAATAGCAATAGAACAGGGATGGCCAAGTGGTCGACCGCGGTTTACCGGTCGACCGCGAAGACGATTTAGGTAGCCCGCGAGAGTAAAAATAAACTGAACAGAAAATATTTAAAAATAATATCATTTATTTTAAAATGTTCCTTTTCGCGCCAAGAACACGTCTATATAAGTACGTACTCACACGCTTCGGTCTGTTGTAACTCGTAACGTGGTATATTGTTGGGTGCGTGTGTGAGTCAGTCGTGTAAACGCGACTCACCGCTAGTATATTGTTGTCTCTTTTCATTTCGCATTGTTTTCTCTTTTTGTGATCTCGCCCACGAAGGATCGGCCAAATAATAACAAGAGCCAGTACTAGTTTCGACTTGAGTGCGAACGTAGGTATTTACAACTAATTTGTTGCGTCGCGATTATTAAAAGTTAACGTAGGGACCTTGAGACTTAGTGTTTTTCAACTATTTCATCAGAATGAGTGGGCCATCTAGTTCGAGTGCTAAAAAAGTAAGACTTACCATTATCACAGTGAGTGGGAAGAGGAATTTTTTTTCGTTATGGTCAAGTATAAATGTGTGTGCCTAATCTGTAACTCAAGTGTCGCATTACCGAAAAAAGCTAATGTTGAAAGGCATTTTAAAACTACACATTCCAAATACGCCACCGATTTTCCAATTAGCAGTGAAAACCGAAAGATAAAAGTACGTGAATTAAAAAGCAGTTTAAACGCACAACAATCTTTTTTTACAAAACCAGATTCGAAATCAAAAGCTGCAACACTGGCGTCATTTGCTGTTACAGAAATATTAATAAAACGAAAGAAACCTTTCGAAGATGGAGAAATGATCAAGGAAGCCATGCAGAGAGCTGGAGAAGCACTTTTTAATAACTTTAAAAACAAAAAAGAAATTATTACAGCTATAAATGATATTTCACTTTCACGGAACACAGTAATGCGACGCAGTGAAGCCTTAAGTGAAAATTTGGAACAATTACTTAATGAAGACTTGCAGAGATGTTGTTTCTTGGCACCACAATTTGATGAATCCACCGATGTAACCGACATTGCTGAATTGTGCGTTTTCGTGCACCTAGTTTTTGAAGACATGACAACAAAAGAAGAATTATTGACAATTATTCCATTGGAGGGGCAAACCAGAGGTGAAGTTATTTACAGATCTTTTAAGAGTTTTGTAGAAAATACTGCATTTCCGATACACAAACTAGTTGCTATCACGACAGATGGAGCACCCGCTATGCTGGGACAAAGAATTGGTTTTATTTCATTGTGCAAAAATGATGACAACATTCCAAGTTTCACCAACTATCACTGCATCATACACCAGCAAGTTTTGTGCTCTAAAATTCTGGAATCAGATGTTATAATGAAAATTGCTTTTAAAATAGTTAATTCTATTCGAGCCAGAAGTTTGCAAAGGCGTCAATTTCGAGCTCTTCTTGAAGAGACAGAAGCCGAACACTCAGACCTTTTGCTACATACAGATGTTAGGTGGCTTAGCCGTGGTGCCTTTTTGAAGAGATTTCGCCAATTACTGCCAGAAATTAAGACATTTGTTCAATCAAAAGGAGAAAATATACCTGAGCTTGAAGATGAAAAATGGCCTATGAACCTGGCCTTTCTTTGTGACATAACAGAAAAACTCAATGAGTTGAACCTAATCTTCAAGGGAAAGACAAAACCATCATTGACATGACATCTTTGATTAAAACTTTTAAAAGTCAAATTCAAATGCATGCATCTCAATTAAAACGAGGTGAACTAAAAAATTATAAAAACATGGAAGAAGAATGTACGCACAATTCAAATCAAGACTACAAAATTTTCGCTGAACAGCTGGAGAATTTGCATTTGGAGTTCGAAAGAAAGTTTGCAGATTTTGCCGCTCTCGAAGAAGTGCTAAGTTTCATGGTATTCCCTTTCAATGAAAACATTGACATTGACAGCTTGACCGTTAAAATCGGCAACGTAACCGATACTTAATCTCTTGTGGTCGAAGAAGAAATAATAAAAAAGAGAAGCGATATATTTCTGAAAGCTAGAGCATCTGGTAGTACAGAATTTTGGAAAGTGATTTGCAAAGAAAAGTTTCCATGCCTAAGAAAGGTGGCTTTATATTTGACTTCATTTTTTGGTTCTACCTATCTTTGCGAATCAACGTTTTCAACTATGAATGCAATAAAAACCAAGAATCGTTCCCGCTTAACAAACGCTCACTTAACTTCCTGTTTGCGCATCGCAGTTACTTCGTACACTCCCCAATATGATAAGCTTGTAGATAATATGCAGTGTCAAACATCCACTCAAAAGCGTAAAACGCAATGAAAAATTCGAATTAAGTATGTAATATTCAATAAATAAATACATACAAACTTATAACAAAAATGTTTAATTTCTCTCTTCTAAATTCTACCTTGCAATCGACCGCAGGAAGTATTTCGAGCACAAATAGACCTCACAGGTCAAAAGTTTGGCCACCCCTGCAATAGAAGATAATATACTAAGTAACAAAAAGTTAGATATGGAGAACAAAAACCTAACTAAACATAATAAAAAGTTTATAGAAACAAGAAAAGAAAAACCCACAGAAAAGTTTACCCATATTAATATACTATTCTGGAACTACCACGGAATAAGTACTATTTACAACTTAATAATAGAGAAACTACAAAATTTCTACTATTTTCCCATTATCGGCTTGGTTGGAGAATATACCAAATTTCTCAACCAGATGAATCAATTTCAGTCCTAGATACACGACGAAAAATTGTTCTTGCGTATTTGTGTCGCACTTGCCCGGGCCTTCAACAATCAAAAATTGTTGGCGGGTGAGTGCGCTTAGAAGTGCGTTTTGAAAAGAGTAACCATCTGATAAAACCCATACCTACCCACACAGCTTGTGGGAAAAAAAAACTAAAAGAATCTGTACCCGGTGTGATGTTCCACTGCACAAGAAATGTTTTGAACATTTTCACACCCAATAAGTTAGTTGTTCATAATATTTTGGTACTACAAATAAATTAATTGAATAACATTGGGAATACAGTCTTTTAGTTTGTAGCAGCACCCATATCTTGCCAATGTCCCAATAATAGGACGGTCATTTTTTTAAACGTATTGATATACAGGGTGTCCCGGGACTAATGGGAAAAAAGGTTTTCTATACAGGCCCTCGTTTTCGAGTTATATGCCTCCAAAGTTTTAATTTTGAATTTGGTTTTTATTTTTATTTTTTTTACTAGTCATTTGATCTTTATAAAATTTACGGCAAAGCTATAATGTACGTGTATGTTTATTTAGGAAAGGTGAACAGATTTACAGTAGTGCCTTGAAGCCAGGGACGGACTACTCGCAATGGTTAGTGATCCAAAATTTTTGTAGGGATGGCACACCCTATATGAAATTATCGAAATTGATTCCCCCACACATTAGGCTAACGAAAAGGTACTCTTGTTGGAATTCGATAAAATAAGCCGTTTGGCTATTATTTACAGTTTTATCAATGCACTACGTACCAATTTATTAATACGATGTCCAAGATTTACCTACAGTACTACAAAAAAATAATTTGAAGATAGCAGATGATGAAAACATTAAGAACTTATTTAATGGGAATTAAATAGGTAGGCAAACAACGTAATTAGTTGCTTTTAATCAAAATTATGAACACAACATTATTAAACCATTAAGAAAACATCAAAAAACACAAGTTATAAAACATTAGACTAAAACTAATTCCTAAACAACAACCAAAACTAACGTTATTCTAATAAATGTTCAATATGAGCTCCTCCCACTTCCACGTACATTCTAAGTCTACGAATGTTGTTTCTTTGCACTTGAAAGAGCAATCCCATATTATTTCTAATAACATTGCAGTGTAACACAATTCTGTCTATTAAATCTTGCCTTGCTTGCACAGATGTTGCGTATACCTTACTTTTGAGATAACCCTAGAGAAAGAAATCCATAGGATTAACGTCTCTTGATCGCGGTGGGCATTGAAAAGGGCATCCACGGTCAATCCATCTATTAGGAAACCTTATGTGTAAATGCTGCCGTACATCTAAACCGAAATGAGGAGGGGCCCCATCATGCATGAACCATAAATTCCTACGAATTTGTAGTAGCACATTATCAAACAGGTTCCATAACTCATTTTGCAAAAACTCCAAATATCTCTGACCGGTCAAAGTACCGTCAATAAAGTATGGACCTATCAAATGATTGCCAACTATTCCTGCCCAAACATTAACCATGAATCCATGCTGGCTCCTAGTTTGGATAATGCTATGTGGATTCACATCATCCCATAAATGCATATTATGAGAATTTATGACTCCATCTCTGGTGAAACCGGATTCGTTCGTAAAGAGAACGTTACTAATAAATGAACAACTAATTTCGAGACGTTATGTTCTCTTGATAATTTTCGTAAATTCGTTGATGTTTCATTATCAACTGCATTTAACAAGTCTTGTTCCACTGCCACAGTACATACGCTTCGTACTGGACCTTTTCCACCTTTTTTGGCAAAAACCTTCCTGAAATTTGAAATTTTGGTTTTGTATACATGGAAAATTACATTAACTTAGTCATACCTGTTTCTCGTAACATGAGATCAATACGCTCAAACATTCGTCTGCCTGGCAATGCTCTGTTTGCAAAATGTTCTGCATAAAGCCTTCTGGCCTCTAAACAGTTTCGAGAAGCCAGTCCATACATTAAATGCATATCTGCGTACTTAATAAAAGTGAATTCTGTCATTGTAACTGTTAAATTAAGGACTTACGAATTATTGACAAGTACTGACTACGAACTATTCTACACAACGTTTGACAACTAATCCTATGGTTACTTGATAAACGGTAAAAACACTTTTAAAAAAGTTTTAACCAACTTTCGATTCAATAATTCGTTAATGTTTTTTATCTTCTGCTATCGTTGAATTATTTTTTTGTAGTGCTGTAGGTAAATCTTGGACATCGTATAAATAAGTTAGTTTTACCTTGTTGTGTACTTATAAAAATGATGAATGCGTAAATTGGTACGTAGTGCATTAATAAAACTGTAAATATTAGCCAAACGACTTATTTTATCGAATTCCAACAAGAATACCTTTTCGTTAGCTTAATGTGTAGGGAAGTAAATTTCGATAATTTCATACAGGGTGTGCCATCCCTGCAAATATTTTGAATCACTAACCATTGCGAGTAGTCCGTCCCTGGCTTCAAGGCACTACTGTAAATCGGTTTACCTTACCAAAATAAACATACACGTACATTATAACTTTGCCGTAAATTTTATAAAGATCAAATAACTAGTACAAAAAATATAAATAAAAACCAAATTCAAAATTAAAACTTTGGAGTCCTATAACTCGAAAACGAGGGCCTGCATAGAAAAAGTTTATATGAAGTAACTAACATTATTTTGGCTCAGATGATACACTCCTGACTTTTTTCCCATTAGTCCCGGGACACCCTGTATAAACAAAAATATTATTAAAATACATTAAATTAACTTAAGATACGAGGTTGAAATACTTTTTCTCCCATAATTTCTTGTTTTTTGAATTATGGCGGGTATTGGGTTAATATAGTCGCCTAGACCTGTAATAGTCTGCTCATAAACTGCGTGTAACTCGATAAGCCTCGTCCGTCGTTTCGCCTTTTAATGTATAGTCTGGCTTGTGAGGAGTTTCCTCGTTTTCCTGTCAATCTTTTCCATTTCTGATGTTAGCCAGTCGACAATACCAAAGTTGTATGTGACCACTGGAACTGCGAGGGTATTGATGGCTATGATTTTGTTCTGAGAGTTTAATTCGGTGCTTAGGATTTGGCGTATACGGCGATAATATTCTGTTTATACTGTAATGTTTTTTCTTATTTATTTAAAGTTTTTATTACGGGTGGGATAAATTTCAAACACTCGGTATGGCTACTTACTAATTTATGTAAACACTAACTCACTAACACTTAATTTATATATACTTAACTAATCACTTAAATTTAATTTATATGCACACAAACTTGATTATTAATTAGCACTTTACTGTTCGGTGTATTTTTGTTTATTTTTCGAGATCACTTTATCAACTAACTCCTCCGCTGATCGGTCCTTATTTATATGAATGCCTTTCTTACTAGAAAATTCGGGGCTGCGGCTTACACAGACACAAATAATTGTTTCTGGCCTTTTCTAGATGAGTCTGGTCACAAAAACAATGTTTAGATAAGATAGTCCCAAACAGTTATAAAAACACTGAGTATCCGCCATAATTTTAATTTTCATACCTGGCTTAGACAGAGTCAATTCGAGGCAGAGGATAGCTGTCTTTCTTCGTCACGTTGTTAAGCTGACGATAATCCACGCAGAATCTTGTAGTTCCATCCTTTTTCTTGACGAGCACTACTGGAGACACCCATGAACTAGTAGATGGTTCTATTACTTTTTCTTCTGCCATCTCTCGAATTATTCTTTCAGCTTCCTCTCTCTTCGCTCGTGGAAGTCTTCGAGCTGATTGTCTAATTGGCTTAGCATTACCCGTATCGATTTTGTGTTTGACGGCTGATGTTCTGCCAGTCTTTCCTCCTTTTGGTACGAATAAGTCTCGATACTGCAAGAGAAATTCTCTCATTCTCTTTTTTTCAGCTCGATCCAAAGATTGACCAGCTACTGATAACATCTGTTCGAATCTGGCATTAGAATTATCAGTGGTCGTTGTTTGGCGAACTATAGACGTCAGTGGTACGCAGGATCCAATCCTGGTTTCCTTCTTGATGGTAACTGGGTAATCATTCACGTTTATCACACATACTGGGATCTCTTTCGTCGACGTAACTAATCCTTTTCCAATTAGGACTTCTTCATCGTGGTTCCTTGGCTCCATCATCACCGGTGTACCTTCCTCCAAGATTCCCTGTAGCTGTGCTACTATCATGGTTTCGCTTCGTGCAGGTGGAACGGTATCTTCTTTACAGCTGCCAACACCGCGCTGCCTTCATGTGGATGAAGGAATACCTCCTCGGAGCCCACTTTAATGGTTCTGTTTCTAAAGTCTAATTGGAAACCATGTACATTCATTACGTCCATTCCCAGAATCACGTCTTCTTCAATGTCAGCTCCGATTGATTACTGTATGCGTGAACTTTTCTGTCCCAATTCCCAATTGGATTTGTGTTTCCCCGTGAACGTTGGCACTCTCGCCTGTGGCGGTCCGCAGTCGCAGTCTCGTTGGTAGAAGCTTCTTCTTGGGGTTTATTATCTCTGGTCGTATAATGGTCCTAGTTGCTCCAGTGTCAACCAGCAGAGCATATTTCTTGCCATTTACTTCGCCATCCACATACACACTGTCGTTGCGATATCTGAGAGAAGCTATCAGTATGAGAGGGTCTTAGGAACGATCATGGGTCGGTGCTGCCCCCTCGTAGCCGACCCGTTCTAGTTTTCCTGTGACTGGGGTTCTTGGTTTGCAGGAGTCTTGGGGCGCTTACATGAACTACGTACATGCCCTAGCTCGCCACAATTCCAGCATCTGATCTTTCTCGGTTTCTTGTCCATCATATTTTTCATTAAACTGGTCAAATCTGTCTTCGTCACCTTCTTCTTGGATCGTCCTGATTTTGTTATATCCTGAAGCCTTCGTTGCTGCTTCATATTCAAGAGCAGCTGTCAATGCGTCGACTAATGTTTTCGGATGAGCTAAACGGAGCGTCCTCTGCATATCGAGGTCACGTAAGCCATCAATGAAGGCCTGGATGCCCAGACATTCCATCATGTTCTCTGGTGCTGACGGATAAGCAAATCGAACTAGTCGGGCGATGTCCACTTCATATTCTTGAAGGGATTCATCACGTTTCTGCCTCCGGTTCTTCAGCTGAGATTGGTACAAATATTCTAGATGTTCATGACCATATCGCATGTCCAACCTCTTCTTCAGCTGCTCGAAGTCCTCCGTTTCTTCCAAAGATATCGTTTGAAGTACATCTAAGGCATCTCCGCGAAACGCGATGGTTAAATTCACTGCCTTCTCTCTATCGGACCAATTATTCACTCTAGCGGCTGCTTCAAATTGTTTCACATAATTGGTCCACGACATTTTTCCATCGAACGTTGGGGCCTTGACTCGGGTAAAACTGCCAATGTCTTCAAACTTAGGTAGTGTTTCTGGCTTGCAAGGTTTCGTTTGCTCGGTCTTCTTTTCTTCCTCTCGCGTGCCTCGCGTTCTTGAATCGGCAATATTTTCCTCGAACTCCTTGATTTTCTCGTCTATCGTTGTAATCTTATTCTCGATTTCAGATTTTAGGGACGAAATTTAATTTTCAACGTCAGCGGCAATGTCGTTTTTCATTAATAAGATGTCGGCAGATATATCGTTCTTCAAAGTAGAAATCTTCTCGTTCATGTTCTCTTCCATGGCAGAAATCTTCTCGTCCATGTTAGCAGAAATATTAGCAGAAATTGACGCGATTAAGGTGGAAGCCTCGTCATTAAATAAAACTGTTTCTGGATCAAAGCCGTCATTTTCCAGTGCCACTTTGAGTCTTTCTACTAATTCACTTTTCTTACCGGACGTTTCCAACTCACGATCTTCCAATTCTGCTCTTAATTCCGCCACTTTCAGATCCCTTAATCTCTTGGCCATTTTTACGTAGCAATTCATTTATATTACCCCACATCTGACACCAATGTAATGTTTTTCTTATTTATTAAAAGTTTTTATTACGGGTAGGATAAATTTCAAACACTCGGTATGGCTACTTACTAATTTATTTAAACACTAACTCACTAACACTTAATTTATATATACTTAACTAATCACTTAAATTTAATTTATATGCATTCAAACTTGATTATTAATTAGCACTTTACTGTTCGGTGTATTTTTGTTTATTTCTCGAGATCACTTTATCAACTAACTCCTCCGCTGATCGGTCCTTATTTATATTAATAAATAATTGGTTCTAGATAAGTCTGGTCACAAAAACAATGTTCAGATAAGATAGTCCCAAACAGTTATAAAAACACTGCGTATTCGCCATAATTTTAATTTTCATACCTGGCTTATACAGAGTCGGATTTAGGGTCTATACCAGTGTGCTGCTTCGTAACATTAGCCCCTCCTTAAATGGAAGTTCCTCCTGGAACTTTTGTGTAGCCGAGACTGGATGTTTGAATCGGCAACTGGCCCCATTTCTACACTTTCCGATCTTATGGAAATAGCAGGGCACCGTCTTCATCGGATACTGATAACGGGGGTTGTAGCTGTAAATTAATATCTGGACACCGGTGTCTCTAAAGATAACCTCTACAATGTTCCTGATAACTCGCCAATCCAACTGGTTGCTAGCTATCTTAGGCATAGCCAGTTTCTTCACGCTGGATTCTAACACATGGTCTCGGAGGTTACGAAGTGCTTCCCACACATCGCGGTAGGTAGATCGATCTTTAAATTCATCTTTAGTTAGTTATCACGTAGAAGACGTACCGCGAATTATGTTTCAGTTTCAGTGTCTTTCCAGGGGCTGGAATCTGGTCTTCAAGTTTTTCTAATTGCCCGAACTTCTTTCGAAAGACGGTTGCTAACCCTCGTACGTTCTTGATACGGGCGGGGACGTTGTATGCCAATGAATAATCTTCCGGGAGAGTGAACAAATCTTGTTGTTGTTCCGAAGTGACTCCATATCTAGCTTTCCCGGTACCTACATACGCGCCCATAAATTCATCGAAGGTAGGGTCAGACGCATCTTGAATAAGGTTTACTCCTTCCTCTAGGTCATGGTCTCCTTCGAATGGGGCTAGTCGGTTTTGGTGAACTACTTTTGGTTTTCCGTTGTGGATCTTGCTTATGCGATATATAACATCATTGATCCTTTTCTTGATTAAGTATGAAACTTCCCAGGATTTTTGTAATTTTGGAGAAAATCCTTTTCTCCTCGTCGGGTTGTGTAACCATACTTTGTCCCCTTCTTTAAAACCGCCTTCTGTGGCCTACGTGTCGTACCGACTTTTCATTCTGTCGCTGGCAACTTGAAGATTGGTTCGAACTAATTCATGAATATCGTCCAGCCTTCTTCTCAATTGGATCACGTAGTCTTCGCCTGCTAGATCTTCTCCAGGGCGACAGCCAAATTCCAGGTCACAAGGAAGCCTCATTTCACGTCCAAACAGGATTTTCGCAGGTGTTTCACACGTGGACTCATTGACAGCAGATCGATAAGCCAATGCGAATAGGGAAAGATACTGGTCCCAATCTCTCTGATGGCTGGATACTACTTTGGACAGGTATTTTCCAATAGTCCTGTTCATTCTCTCGACCATTCCATCTGACTGTGGATGTAAAGCTGTTGTCCTAGTCTTCTTCATTCCCAGCTTGTCGCCAATCTCCTGGAATAGATGGCTTTCAAAATTTCTTCCCTGGTCACTGTGGACTTCCAAGGGTACTCCATATCGGCTGATAAATTCCTTCACCAATACATCCGAGACAGTTGGGGCCTGTTGGTTCGGGATAGCGTAAATTTCCACCCACTTTGTGAAATAATCCATTACAACCAGTATGTACTCGCTACCATTTTCTGTCGTCGGAAATGGTCCAGCGATATCTAAAGCAATCCTTTCGGAAGGGCTTCCAACATTGTACTGTTTCATGGGTGCCTTTCTCTTGCGATGTGGTCCATTACTCGTAGCACAAGTCGTACATTTCTTACACTAGTCCTTCACAACGTCGGAGCTGTTCATCCAATAAAACCTTTCACGGACTCGCTGAAGGGTTTTCTTCACTCCCAGAAGACCTCCCGATGGACTGTCGTGTAACTTCTTCAGTACCTCAGCTACTCTTGTTCTCGGGATAACTAGCTGTCTCCTCATCTCAGAACCATCATCGTTTTCAAGGACAGCCCTTCTTCCAGGACCAGGGAGTCCCACTGAGCCCAATATGCCTTGAGTGTCGGTGAAAATCTTGACACTTCTTGCCAGGTAGGTCGCCGATTTTCTTCCTTCCATTGCCGGATCATCTTCAGGTGAGGATCATTCTCCTGATCTTCTCTGATCCTGGTGGGTGACCATTCCTCGTTGACTACTGTAATTCTTGAAACTGCAACTTCCTTAGATTTCGACTTGTTGCATTGTGAATAGTCTGCAGGGCGGGGCTGTCTAGGCAAGGAGTTGGCTTTTTGGTGATTCACATTAGCTGGATGTTCACCCCTGTCTGATTTCCCCTGTGTCTGGAGTTCTTGGGTTACATGAGTCTTGGGGAGCTTAGACGGACTGCGTACGTGCTCTAGATCGCCACACTTCCGGCATTTGATCTTCTTCGGCCTCTTGTCTGCCATACCTTTCAACAAGTTGACGATCTGATCAAGTTTGTCATCGTTATCTTCTTCCTGCATGGTTCTACCTTTGTTGTACCGCGAGCTCTTCTTAGCTGCTTTGCATTTAAGAAGTTCTTGGTTTACAGGAGTCGTAAGACGCTTACACGAACTGCGTGCATGCTCTAGCTCGCCACAATTACAGCACCTGATTTTCTTCGGCTTCTTGTCTACCATACTTTTCAACAAGTTGACGATCTAGTCAAGTCTGTCATCGTCACCTTCTTCATGTATGGTCCTATCTTTGTTGTATCCCGAAGCCATCGTGGCTGCTTCATATTCAAGAGCAGCACTCAATGCATCGGCCAATGTTTCCGGATGGGCTAATCGAAGCGTCTTCTCCATATTGTAATAAATACGAATACCCAAAAGATAATTTTATTGTAGAAAATTTCAGAACACACGGTAAAACATATTTTATTTTAAATCATAATAAAAACTGGAATGCGACCCACATTTTGTTTAAAAAAATAATATGAAGTCAAAACAGAATAGAAAAAATAAAACATCTTACTGGGTCAAAGCAAAATAATTGTTTTGAATACAATTATTTCGATAACGAAAATTAGCACGCTTCAAAACACAAAAAGTTGTTTTTGCAATTCGACAAAAACCCCAAACCGAAGTCGGGGGATAAGAAAAAACGGGTGTAGAGAGCAGCAGCGGGAGAGTGCCGGTGGAACACGCGAAGGGAAAAGTCCTTCCCTTGTCACGGTAACGGTACTAGTTTTTTTGGTGTTAGCGGTACCAGAGGTGAAGTTCTCTCCGTTGTGTCAGGGTGTAATAGGGATACTGAGATTATTCCTTGACGGTGAACACTGTCCCCTGTTTCGATACACAAACGGTAGAATTATCCTCTACACTAAATTCTTTTCAGCATAGCACGATACCGTTTATTGGCACTACTCGTGGTGACAAAAAGATAGCGAAAATCAAGCAGTATCCAGGCTAGACGAAGGAAGTTTGCCAACGCAGTAAGTTTTTGAACTAAATTTTGATTGGGATGATTTTTTTTCACTAGTGAGACATTTATTCGTTATTATTTGCGCTGGATTCTGAACATGGGAGTATATTTTCATTTGCGGTATATAAGGAGTAGCGATAGCAAATCTATTTGATTTTTTTCTGATTTTTCAAAGGGACTGGACATATCTGTTCATTCTCAGTTAAATTTTTCGTCCTGATAAATATATAATTTACCGTGTGTGCTGATATAGTTAAATTTTGCAGAGTTTCGCCAATCTGACAAAAGTTAGGTTTCATTTTTTAATTAGGAGTTATTATTTTGTGGTGCCGCATATTCTCTTCCACCGCGTAGGTAGGAAGGAGATAGAAATTTAGGCGAGGTTAATTTTGTACATGGTAACACAAAGGCCTGAGCGTATGATTTTTCATTTTTCGTGGGTTTCAGCGAACTTGCGCTGAATAAGTAAATTAATATAGAGAAAAATTGTTATCATTCTTTTGTTCAGACGTGATTCGAAAATTTCCTAATTACCAGCGAAATGCATAAATTATCGTAGGTGATTTCATTACTGGGAATTTAGCAACTTGTAACGACAGTGTCGATAAATAATTTTATTGTTTCCTAGCTCAGCAGAATTTTATACGAATAAAATTTCACTTTCATTTTCTCAAGGTCAATGGCGACCAAACCGACGTAAGCTAAAACATTGTTACGGTTAAAAGGTAATTACACATAATATTTTATTTATTGTCTCGACACCGATGACTAGAAAGTTTGAAACAAAAAAGAATAAAACATACGCCTCTCATGCACTTTGGAAAGGCCAAGCCGATAAAGGGGGTAGTTTAGTCGTTCCATCGCAAAAACGAGAACTCTGTCATAACTTTGTTTTTTTTTGCGGAATAGTTATATGATATACAGGGGTAGGATTAAAAGGCACAATTTATAGATAGATGTATAGGTAGGCTTATACCAGGGAACTTTAGTTATTTGGGTCATACGGGATTTTATTTTTGTGTTTAGGTTTATATATATATACGTGTATACTCAGAGATTTTTTTTATTATATATATTTTTTATACAACGTTGTGGTTCTACCTTATATTTTTATTTATCATCCCTACCCCGTAATTCCCCCTCTGGAGAGTGTAACAACCGTGGAAGTGAGACAGAACCGGGAGAACAACCCTGTCCTGGCAAAGGTAGATCAAACCGTTTCTAAGACCAGGCGAACCTAGCTCAAAAATCGGACGGGATTTGCCTTACACGCTAAGCCGCTCATTGGAGACAGAAACTGGTGACTCGAAGGTCGGGATCGATATAGAGTGGAGACAAAGTAGGGTTCCTTTTTATTTCAGGTGGTGACAATTCCACTTAAGGAGGTTTCTTTACATCTGTTGACCGTAGATTTTGTTAGACTGGTGACAGCTGAATAGTTACTTAGATTTTATTACACTGAAAAAGGTCTAGATTTCATTACAATATCGTGGTCACACAAGCCGTCAATAAAGGCATTGATGCCTAAACAATCCATCATGTTCTCTGGTGCTGATGGATAGCAAATCGAACTAGTCGGGCAATATCCATTTCATACTCTTGAAGGGGTTCGTCACGTTCCCGCCTTCGGTTCTTCAGCTGGAATCTGTCCAAATGTTCGTGACCATATCGCATGTCCAACCTCTTCTTCAGCAGCTCGAAGTCATCCATTTCTTCAAGTGGTATCGTCTGAAGTACATCTAAGGCATCTCCCCGAAGTGCGATGGTTAAGTTTATTTCCTTCTCCCTATCGGACCAATTATTCACTCTAGCGGCTGCTTCAAATTGTTTCACATAATTGGTCCACGACATTTTTCCATCGAACGTTGGGGCCTTGACTCGGGTAAAACTGCCAATGTCTTCAAACTTAGGTAGTGCTTCTGTCTTGCAAGGTTTCGTTTGCTCGGTCTTCTTTTCTTCCTCTGGCGTGCATCGCGTTCTTGAATCGGCAATCTTTTCCTCTAACTCCTTGATTTTCTCGTCTATCGTTGTAATCTTATTCCCGATTTTAGGGACGAAATTTCATTTTCAACGTCGGCTGCAATGTCGTTTTTCATTAATAAGATATCGGCAGATATATCGTTTTTCAAAGTAGAAATCCTCTCGTCCATGTTCTCTTCCATGGCAGAAATCTTTTCGTCCATGCTAGCAGAAATATTAGCAGAAATCTTCTCTCCCATGGCAGAAATCTTCTCGTCCATGTTAGCCGAAATATCATACTTCATAGTAGAAATATTCTCGTCCATGTTCTCTTCAATGGCAGAAATCTTTTCGTCCATGTTAGCAGAAATATTAGCAGAAATTGACGAGATTGAGGTGGAAGCCTCGTCATTAAATAAAACTGTTTCTGGATCAAAGCCGTCATTTTCCAGTGCCACTTTAAGTCTTTCTACTAATTCACTTTTCTTACCGGACGTTTCCAACTCACGATCTTCCAATTCTGCTCTTAATTCCGCCACTTTACTTTACGTAGCAATTTATTTATATTACCCCACACCTGCCACCAATGTAATGTTTTTCTTATTTATTAAAAGTTTTTATTACGGGTGGGATAAATTTCAAACACTCGTTATGGCTACTTACTAATTTATTTAAACACTAACTCACTAACACTTAATTTATATATACTTAACTAATCACTTAAATTTAATTTATATGCACACAAACTTGATTATTAATTAGCACTTTACTGTTCGGTGCATTTTTGTTTATTTCTCGAGATCACTTTATCAACTCACTCCTCCGCTGATCGGTCCTTATTTATATTAATGCCTTTGTTACTAGAAAATTCCGGGCTGCGGCTTACACAGACACAAATAATTGGTTCTAGATAAGTCTGGTCACAAAAACAATATAATAAATAAAATAGTCCCAAACAGTTATAAAAACACTGCGTATCCGCCATAATTTTAATTTTCATACCTGGCTTAGACAGAGTCGTATTTAGGGTCTATACCAGTGTGCTGTTTCGTAACAATATCATGACGAAGTAATAGAAATCCCTATTTCTAAAATTTTAGAGTTTTAGAATATCACAAATTCTATCTCTTTAACTTTAACGATAAATATGACGGATTAATAGGCAATGATTTATTGAAACAATTTGAAGCATCAATATATATGAAGTCAAAATTTACTCCATTTGCAAAAATTCCAATAATATACCAAATTGAGAATGAAATATCGAATATTCAAAATCCTAAATATTAAACATATTACTTAATAATACCGCCTAGAACTCAACAAAAAGTCAAAATACCAGTAAAAATGAAACAAGGCACCGGACTTTTAGAATATAAAAAGTTTGCGCCTCATATCGAGATGCCGGTCGCTGCAGTAAATGTAGAAAAGTACGATCATAAACTCTAACACTAAACCTGAAAAAATCGAATTTTTTGAACCAATCGATATTGAAATTTTAATTGTAAACGAAATTAATTTCATTGAAAAAATGGAAACTGATCATGAAATTAGTGACGAACATCACCATATTTTAAAGACAAATTTAAAAAATATTGATCTAAATCATTGCAATCCAGAAGAAAAATACGTTATCAAGAAATTATGTTATGACTATCGTGACATTTTTTATTGTGAAGAGATACCGCTTTGTTTCACTAATCAAATAAAACACAAAATAAATTTAACAGACGATACCCCAATATTTACTAAGACATATCGTTACCCCGAAATTTATAAAGAAGAATTTGACTATGAAATAATTTACAAAAAAGGTACTTTAAATTCTAATTGCGATGCACTTTCTAGAGTAGTTACTAATGCACTCGAAAATGATTCAATGATTAATAATACTGATGAAATTAGAGATCCTCATGAATTAGACCAATTTTTGAATGACCTTGTTAAGTTTATATTATATAGACCTTATAGACGAACAAATAAATGACAATATAACCGATGCCAATTTGCAAACAGCTGACACCGACTCAAATACACAACACACCACTTTCAATGAAACAACAAATGACGGTATACGAATTAATAACAAAGTTAATCAAATTATAGTCACACCCCATCCGTATCCTAAATTAATAGTGGAACAGGAAACCTACGAAAATCATCAAATAATAAATGTTAAAATTCCGACCCAAAATAATGAAAATTTTATACTCGAGTTTTTAAAAGACTACACAATTATGAAACGTTGTTACTGTATGTATTTTCACAATGATTCTTTTTATAACGATTTGAATAAAATCTATTTAGAACACTTTTCGGAAATATGCCCAAAATTAATGAGATGCTTAAAACAAGTAAACACAATCAAGGAAAAGGAAGAACAAATAATGATAATAAAACATCATCATGTTGGCAAAACTAACCATCGTGGTATTGTAGAAACGTATGAATCTTTGAAACAGAACTATTATTGGAAAAATATGAAAACTACCATTACTGAATATATAAACTCGTGTGATATTTGTCAACGAACCAAATATGGCAGACATCCTCCATACGCACCTCTGGTAATAACTGAAACAGGATCAAAACCTAATCTTTTCAAATTGTTCACATAGATTTATTTCATTACAACAATAAAATATATTTAATTATTATTGACGCATTTTCCAAGTTCGCACAAGCATACCAAGTCGAAGGCAAAACGGCTATTCATGTAAGTAAATCATTAATAAAATTAACTGTCTCGACCCTTACTTGGTGGAATCTACTCATATTAGTGTTTTAAATGAAACTCACGGTTTCTAGTTAATTCCACAATATAATAAAAATTGTTGAGAATTCTAAAAAATTGACAATTGTTTCGATAAATCTGACGATGATATTTATTTATCGAAACAATTGTCAATTTTTTAGAATTTTCTAAAAATTTTATTATATTGTGAAATTAACTATAAACCGTGAGTTTCATTTAAAACACTAACATTAATAAAATACTTTTGTTCTTTTGAAATACTAGAAAAAATAATTCTTGACTATGGTGCTGAATTTAATAATGATACTGTAAAATAATTTTAGAATTTACATAAAATAAAAATACATTTTGGCACTGTAGGACATCACGAATCAAACAGTGTAGCAGAACGATTCAATTTCAGTCTAATAGAACATCTCAGAATTCTAAGAGAAATGCACCCTAATGAAGATGATTTACTTGACTATGCAATTTTGGGTTACAATAGCTCAATACATACTAGCACTAAATTTACTCCTTTCGAATTAACCTTCGGACACACTAATTCGCGAAATCCAAATGAAATTTTTATTCCCGCCGCATTTTACTCAGATTATGTTGAAAATCACAAGGAAAAACTTAAACATGTATAGGAAAATGTAGAAGAAACAACAGAAAAACAAAAAGGTAAAACTGTAGATAAGAATAATCAAAAAGGTAATACTAATACTGATTTTAAGTTAGGAGAAATAGTATTTACGAAAAACTTGCGTTATCATAGTGAAAAAGTTAATGAATTTATAGGACCTTATGAAATAACCGACAGTTTAGATAGGAACAAAGTAGAAATAACTTCTAAGAAAAATCAAAATAAAAAGGAGTTAATATATATAAAGGAACTAAAACAACTTCCAACTGTTACAGGTTGTCCATCCACATTCATGAGGGATCAAACCACCCAAGACTCCATAACTTAAATAATAATCCCGGTCTTCTACCTCATAAATTAGGCAATGCTCAAAATAAAATTGATTTTTGGTCTTTTATTCAAACTTTCGACATTTCAGATTTTGTAACCCAATTTGAAGCTATACAAAATCATTTTAAAAGAATTCAGCAAACATTTCCAAAGGATAAAGACGAATCCGTGTTAATTAATGATTTGAAAGAATGTGCAACCTAATATTAAATTTAGAACAAGAAACACAAATCCAGTTAAATCAGATAAATCCAGTATTTAATGTGAGAACACACTTTCTGTGAATCAATCAAAATTAAAGAATATAATCAATGGGCTCGTTTCATGAAATTCAATGATAATGTCACAAGATATATTGGGTCTGAACTAAGAATTTGCGACCAATAACGCCACTCTACGATTTCAAATAAAAATGGAAAAAAATATTAAAATTTTAATTCTTGTGGTAGACTGTGGTAGGCTAGAGCCAATGGCAAACAAATATATTTTGCTCTGTTGTCACGAGGGAAAACTTTAGAAGTAGACTAGTTATCTTTTTCTCTTTTACTTTTTAACACCCGTTAAAGAGAAACGCAAAGTACTGTCAAAACGTACTCTTTCAAATAATGTTCTCCTAATCGGGTGCCTCTTATTGAAAAAGGTAACTCTCTCGTAGTCAAAGAAATTTGGAAATATATATTTTAAACTGCAGTGATGATGCTTTCAAAATAGAAAATATAACGTAAAATGTATGTATAATGGAAATTAAATGTTCTCCTTGTAGGTTGACTTGTTTGGAAAATGTTTCATGTAACACACATACACAAATTGCATTACCTCAGAGTTCCAAACTCGATTTAGTACCGGATCGCTTACTCTTCTTCTGTTTAGGGGAGTTCGAGTGACTGAGACACCATGTCCACATCCACTTGAGGAAGATTTGTTGAATTAGCTTCGGTGAAACCTGGATCCATTTTAACGATGCCTTTCAAAAGGCAAACAAACAGAAGCACATTTTCAACTATAAAATAATATAACAAACAACTAAAAAGTCGGCGATTATGATATCTGTTTGAGGTTGGTTGTGAATATTGATACCAATTGTCAAATTCTTCTAGTCGACTTTCACTTTGTATTAATCAACTTGGATAGTCAAGTAGAATTTGTCAACAGAATGTACTTTCAATCTGGCAACAAGGGCTTCTGTCATTGGTCGACTTACAGCGGTTTATTTAAATCTAATAAAAATTTTAAATCTAATTTTCGAAGATATTTATAACTTTTTGATTTAAATATCGTTATCATAGAAAAATATATGATATTTTTAATCCTTCTGATATGATTTCACTTGTTAATTCATACCCATGAAACTAGCCCATTCACAAATAACACTTCTTCAAAATTCTATTAATATTTAAAAAAATAATACAAACACATTGGCACAAATCAACAAACTTTATTGAAACGAATAGAGGAAATTGAAACTTATTACAAATAAGAAAAAGGAGATTATCACCTTTATGTCATGGATACACTCAAATCACTCCAACTTATCAATTCATTTCTTCAATATTTTAGAGAAAATCGAAGTAGCTATCACGTTTTTGAAATTAAATACAGTTCATAATTCAATAATTGAACCTAGAGAACTTTTGAATGAAATAATGATTGTAAATGAACAATTGAAATTCAATAAGCTTCCGTTTGAACCAAAAGTAGAAAATATTCTTTTATATGAAAAGGTCACAGAAGTTAAATTTTATACCAAGGGATACAAAATAGTGTTTATCTTAGAAATTTCTATAGTAGAAAGCGAAATGTACAATTATTTCCACATATACTCATTGCCTGTACCCACACAAAACTCCTCCAAAGTAATTCTACCTCAAGCGAAATTCCTTATCCTAAATGACCTTTCCTATATGTTTTTCGACGAGAATTGTCAAGAAGTTTCATCTGAACAGTACATTTGCTACCAGAATGGACCCGTTATCATCCAAAAAAAAATCCCATGTGAAATCCAGATGCTTCGCTACTTCAAGAACGTCTCATCATGCCAGCAGTTAACTGTTCGAATGCCTAAATTACGAATCCAACAATTGGAGAAGAATCATTGGATTCTAATATCTCTTGAAATAAGTGTAGTAATCAAAAGTGCGGATCTAACAAAGACAATTTTCCAATTCAGGAAACTTTTATTCTACAACTTGATTCGAAGTGCGAAGTGGACATTGATAGTATTATAGTCTATTTCTTAATGTCTGACAGCACAGTAGCCTCATTAATATTCAAATAGAAAATTATCTCTTACAGAGTGATCCTAAGAATTTTACAAGTAAATACTAAAATTCTAATGCAAAACAAGTAGGTGTTTGTATTGGTTTCAGCTCAAAATACAATATGGTAATAAAACTGAACAATGCCAGCAAAAGGATAAACAGTGCGGCAGTGGCGGAGATTACGATATTAGTTCATTTTGCTTATTTAATTAGATTCGGTCAACATTACAGTTGAAATAAAATTCATTCGTTTAGGCCTATTAACAAGTTACATTTTCATTTTTATTAAATTGAATTAATTAAAGTAAATATAGTTTAATTCTCATAATTCAAATTTATTGACAATGAATTAATGTATATTAAGTAAAGTAAACATACCATTTATAGGAATAATAAAATTCAATCTATAGTATCATTCTTTTCGCTGGCCATACAAGAATCATCCGAAGACTCGTCGAGAGAGATCACTATCGGTTCTATAGTTTGTTCTATGAGGTTATCTAAAACCCACATTTTCTCTTCCTCTTTAATTACATCATTCACAGCATATCTCCAGTTATCTTCAGTTATTGTTGTCAATGAGTACTTCATGAGTTCACGAACATCTTTCATTTTAAATGTTTTATTATGTCTAGCTACATAACCTTTCATTTGGGCCCATATTAACTCTATCGCATTTAATTCACAATGGTATGGCGGCAAACGAAGCACTGTTATCCCACGATTCTTGGCTATTTCATCAATAATAAACTTTTTAAATTGTAGCTTGTGATCTGAAGCAACCTTTAAAAGTTATTTTTCAAACTAATCATCTTCAAATGGTATATCTTTTACGATTAACCAGTTTCTAATATCAGCTTTTCTCCAAGAGGTAGATGGAAGATTTTCTGTTAATCGCGAATAATAAGTGGCATTGTCCATAACGATTACAGCATTATTTGGAATTAATTCGACCATTTGTGTAAAATACATCTGCAGTCATTTCTTCATGATAGTCTTTGGTTGATGTTGACTGAAACTCCAGTAAACCACCTTCAACGAACCCTTGATTGCATCCAATATGCGTTATTATTAGTCGGCGACCTTTACCAATAGGAGTTTTCAGTCCAGTAGATAAACCTTCTATGAAAGCTTGACGACTGGTTTGAATTCTTTTGTACTGCCATATTTTTTCACTGAATGTCCTTCATTGAGCCATGTCTCATCTAGATAATAGATTTGTCTTCCCTCCTGTCTGTATTTTCGGATATCTCGTAAATACTGGCGTCTCCAACAAATTATTCCTTCGTTGTCGATTAGCACTGATTTGCGACTTTGCTTCTCCCAAGTAAAATTTAATTTGTGTAATATTTTCCACAAAGTTTTTCGCCCTATGTCAGGCAAATTCTCGTCCTCCTTCACCATTCTTAGAAGTATGTCAAGGGTTGGGATCTCTTTTTTAAAATATAATTCATGTAGTTTTCGTCTTATTGTATTTTGCATATGTTCATCAAGGTCAGATGGTTTTCTTCCAGTTGACTTTTTAGGTGGAGATATATTTCCATTTTTCCTCTCTCTTAGAAGCCTGTAAATAGTAGATTCACCAACTCCTGTCATATTGGAACATGTCGAAACTATATTTCTAACAGTAGCAGCCGGCATTTGATGTACAACAGCATCATGCACAATTAACACTACAGTCTTCGTTTGTAAGCTAATCACGCTCTTACACTTTACTGGGGTAAAACTTGAAGACATTTTTCACAACACAGTTAACACTTATGGAACATAAGCGACTCTAAGCAAAACAAATTATACAAATTTGGGCGAGACCAAGTTTCACCGTATATACCTGCAAAATTTCTAAGTAGTCATTGGGACAATCCCTAGTAGGACCTTATTGTAATGTTTCTTGGAAATGATATTATCAACATTTCAAAAATCAGAAAAATCAGAAAGTAAACCATGGAGAAACATGCCTAGCCAAAGAAGACACCAAATAATAATCACCCGTTTGCGCACTGGACATACAGAGTATACCCATGAATACTTGCTGAAAGGAGAAGAAGACAAAATCTGTGATATGTCTCAGGTGCCAATGTCAGTTAAACATTTCATGGTCGAGTGTCCGAGGTTCGCGGAACAACGCCGGACGTACAGTATAAGTGCAGATTTAAAATCAACTCTTGGTGTGTACTGTAATTTTGAAAACACAATCGGATTCCTCTCTGAAATAAGTTTAGTCAACAAAATGTAAATTACTAAGCTCGTTACCATGTTGCTTATTACTGATTCCTATCTTTGATATGGTGCTATTCAAATATTATTGTATGTTATAGTGACGTTACCAGCCTAAATGTTATTTCATAATACTGTTATGTTATGTTGCTAATAACCCTAGTGGTGGATGCAAATATTATTTTCTAAATAAAAAAAAATCAGAAAGTAATTATCTGGAGAATGAATTGATAAATGGTTTGTTAATATGTCTCCCAAGAATTGACCTGCTTCAAATTCTCAAGATAATTAATGAAATATTCAGTCAGAATAGTTGCGTTACAAGATTATTTCAAAGATAATTTATTGTTTTAACTGTATGTACTCTACAAATGTATGAAGGTCAATTAGTTGTTTTAACTAACCGAATTTACATTTATATTACCTTTATATATCAGATCGGGTATAAAATTGAATAGTAAATAAATTCCTTAGATGAACTGTGACGCTTATACTTTACTACCTGACTAGCATCTGTGACATTTTCGCGTGCTGTCAGTCAATAAGAAACATACTATACAACTAAACATTTTGAAAATTATCAAACCGAACCTGAAACTAATAAACTTTTCAAATTTAACATTTTCAAGTGAAATAGCAAATTTTCAAATGGAGCCAATCCAATTAAATTCTATCAATTTATACGACTTTAAATATATTCAAAGTGCTTTAGACATTCAAAAACGCCAATCTACAAATTTTAATATTTGGACTATTTTTATTTATTTCATGATATTAATAATTATTTCGTGCTGGACTGTAAAATTCATTCTAACAAGAAGAACCCGAAGAAGAAGCCAAGGCCAAGAAAATCAGAATGGCTCCAAAATTTGGAACTCTGAAATTCAACAAATTCCTTGAATTTCTCTCTAATGGCGGAGGAGTTATGGGAACGCATATGGTAATAGGACACCGCTAGATTGCTGAATTGCATCCCCACGGATTGATTTCTTCATAACGTTTTTTATTATCGCATTGAAATTTTATATAGCTTCCTAGTTGTAAAGTCTCATTTTAGTTTGTAGAAATAAAAGTTATTTTCTTAAAAAGTAGTTTTTATAAACTACCAATTTAATTTCCATCTCCAGGTCTCTTATTGTGGTTCCGTTATCAAATTGGATGTTATGACTTTCGGCTGGTTTGCCTCTTTTATAAATAGCTGTTGCACATTTGTCTCGTCCAAACTCCATATTGATATTCGTTACCAAATTCTTTTACGACAGTCAGTGCTGGATGTAGTTGAGTGTAATCTCTACTGAATTATTTTAGGTCATCCATATGAAGCAAGTGATTGATTTTAATATTCTTGCCAATGTCGAACCCTATTATTATTATTATTATTATTATTATTATTATTATTATTATTATTATTATTATTATTATTATTATTATTATTATTATTATTATTATTATTATTATTTTAATAAAAATTCAAGTTTTTTGTTGAAATCGTGTGCTATAATATTTTCATCTGTAAAATTTAAGACATTTCCGTGCCATAAAAAACACTGGTGTTCTAAAAAGTCCCTTTTGCAACGAAAACTGTTGCAAAAAGCGGCAAATTTTTATACGATCATAGATAAAAATTATAAATAAACATATTTTAACACTTACAATAATCACCACTGTCACTTTCATGTTGATGATACAACTATGACCAACACACTGATACCTGTAAGCTGACTAAACTAACTTTATACAAAAATTTATGTAATATTTTACGGAAACAAACAATTACGATTTTGTCATTCCATTTCGATTTTCGAAATAATAAATAAGGCAAGAAAAACCTAATAAATCGAAGACCACATTATCTAATGTATGGTTGGAACGTGCAGAGATGGTTAGTCAAATTCTCGATTCAAATTTCATAATAAAGTTATAACTGCAAAAACCGCACTGTTTAGACATCTACTGGAGCGCAGTCTTCTATTACGATTTTGAAGAAACAATAATGAGTTTTAATCATTGAATAACTTTTTGTTTATTTAGAATCAGTCGAATGTAAAATTGATTAAATAAATTAAGTATAAGAACTGAGTGTAAAATAGACAATCTCACACTAACGTACGAATACAACTGATGACTTTAATGTCTTCATTCTGAAAACTAAGAAAATACTGAGAATCTACCTCTTCTCTGTAATAAGCTGCCATATTTTTCTAACAGTTTTTTTAGTTTCTTTTGAATAATAAGAAGTGGTATTGTTTAGTGCTGATGTGTGTAGAAAATAAAATAGCCAAATTAAAAAAAATTGCGTTCCCAAAGTTTGTCAAAAAAATGACATACAGTGTATAGGAAACAGTGAGAAAAGAAACGAAGAACAAAAAGTCAAATATTGATAATTAACAATAAATGAATCACACAATTTATCAGCATTGTTCCAAGACTAGGATATCCATAAATAATCATAAGAAGAAAAGGTCATTGTAATTAGATATATGTAATTCAAAAATAGTATTTAAATATTGTACCTACTAGAAATAATGCAAGAATATAGTATAAAACTCTGATCAGAAACAATAAAGTGAGCAAAAAGATAAAATTGAGAATATGCTGTTAAGAAATCACACACTGGTGTAGTCAACAAGCCCTACACTAATCTAGTTCGATATCTAGAAGTTAAGTGTTTTAAATGAAACTCACGGTTTCTAGTTAATACCACAATATAATAAAAATTGTTGAAAATTCTAAAAATTGACAATTGTTTCGATAAAATTTTGAAGGGTTTCGTCCCGTTTCTGTCTTCGGTTCTTCAGCTGGGATTGGTACAAGTGTTCTAGATGTTCTTGACCAGATTGTTAACTTTATAAAAAATATGACAAGAAGCCGAAAAAGATCAGATTTTAAAATTGTGGTGAACTAGGGTATACGCGCAGTCTGTGTCAGCGCACCAGAACTCCTGTAAACCAAGAACCCCAGTCACAGCGAAACTATAACGGGTCGGTTACGAGGAAGCAGCATCGTTCCGAACACCGTCTCATACTGATGCCTCTCTCAGATATCGCAACGACAGTGTACATGTGGATGGCAAAGGGAATGGCAAGAAATATACTCTGCTGGTAAACACTGGAGCAACCAACTAAAACCATTGTACGACCAGAAATAATAAACTCCAAGAAAAAGCTTTTACCAACGAGACTGCGACTGCGGTCCGCTACTGGTGAGAGTAACAACGTGCACGGAGAGACACAAATTCAATTGGAAATTGGTGCAGAAGACATATATGGTTTCCAGTTGGATTTTAGAAACATGTTCCGAAGAGGAACTCCTTCATCCATATGTAGGCAGCACGGTGTTGGCAGCTGTACATGAAGATACAGTTCTACCTGCACGAAGCGAAACCATGTAAGTAGCTCAGCTACAGGGAATCACGGAGAAAGGTACACCGGTTATGATGGAGCCATGGAACCACGACTAAGAGGTATTAGCCCTAATTGGAAAAGGATTGGTTACGTCGGCGAAGGAGATCCCAGTACGTGGTATGAACGTGAACGATTAACCAATTATCATCTAGAAGGAAGCCAGAATAGGATCCTGCGTACCAGTGATGTCTACTTCTTCAAACAACGACAACTGACCATTCTAATGCCAGATTCCAACATATGTTATCAGTAACTGGCCAAACCTTGAATCAAGCTGAGAAAAGGAAAATAAACGAATTTCTCTTGCAGTATCGAGATCTCTACTCGTACCAAAAGGAGGGAAGACTGGTAAAACATGCGCCGTCAAAAAAATTTATACTGGTGATGCCAGGCCAATTAGGCAATCAGCTTGAAGACTGTTACGAGCGAAGAGAGGAAGCTGAAAGAATAATTCCACAGATGGAAGAAGAAAAAGTAATAGAACCGTCTACTACTCCATAGGTGTCTCCAGTAGTGCTCGCCAAGAAAATGGTTGGAACGAGTGTGCGTGGACAATTGCCAGCTAAACAACGCGATAAAGGAAGACCGCAATCATCTGCCTCAAATCGACGATACGGTAGACACTTTGGCCAGCATCGAACTGTTCTCCACCTTGGACCTGAAGTCTGGTTATTGGCAAGTAGAAATAGACCCAGATGACAAAGAGAAGACTGCTTTTACTACCAGATCTGGACTATGGCAATTCAACGTCATGCCATTCGGGCTCTGTAATGCGTCTGCGACATTTGAAAGACTCATGGAAAAAGTCTTGAGAGGTTTATCTTGGAAAACATGCTTAGTCTATTTGGACGACATCGTTTTACTGGGGAAGACATTTGACGAACACCTGAATAATTTGGAAGATGTATTCAAACGACGTCAAGCTGCCTAGCTTATGTTAAGCCCGAAGAAATGTCAGCTATTCCAAAACCGAGTCAAATATCTGGGTAATATGAAGAGCAATGAAGGAATGGCGGTGAATCTAGACAAAATTGCTTCCATTCAGCAATGGCCGCAACCAATCTACAAACATCGAATTAGGAGTTTTCTTGTATTTTGTACATACCATTGAAGTTTGAACCCATCAGAGGAAAACAGGAATAAGTTCCATAACCTAAGAAACAGAATGCGAAAACTTACGAGAAAAAAGAAAAGAGAATGGCAAAATGAACAACTACAGGAATTGGAAACAAACAGAGCACATGGGAACATAAGAAAATTCTATAAACAAGTTAGCACGCATAAAAAAGGATTTCGCCCAAGAACCACTACAATGCTTATGAACAATGAAGGTGAACTTATGACTAGTAAACAAGAGATCCTCGACACCTGGAGAGAATACTTTAAAAAATTACTTAATATAGAAGACCCGACATACCAAGAAGAGGATCAGCGACATATGGCTGAAGTTTGGGTTGATCCACCATCCATTGAAGAAACAACTCAAGCAATAAAACAACTAAAAAATAATAAAGCAGCAGGAAGAGATGGCATTCCCGCGGAATGCCTAAAGGAAGGTGGACATAGAATAGTGGAGACTATACATCAGCTAATACAAAAAATATGGGAACAGGAATCGATGCCAGACGAATGGAAGGAAGGAATTATTATACCAATACATAAGAAGGGAAATAGATTGGCATGCAACAACTACCGAGGTATCACACTCCTTAACACATCATATAAAGTGTTGTCTAATATAATTAAAAAGCGAATAACACCGTACTCAGAAGAAATAGTTGGAGAATACCAAAGTGGATTCAGAAGGAAACGGTCAACAACAGACCAACTTTTTATGTTAAGACAACTGTTAGAAAAATGCTGGGAATTTAATAGAGACCTACACAATTTATTCGTAGACTTTAAACAAGCGTATGATAGCATCATCAGAGCAAGCTTATGGACAGCACTAGAAGAACTTGGAATACCCGGCAAACTTATAAGAATGATAAAAGTATGTGTTGAAGGATCATACAGTTCAATTAAAATAGAAGGTCACTACAGCGAAAACTTTGAAATAACAACTGGACTTAAACAAGGGGATGCACTGTCGCCGGCTCTATTTAACATAGCCTTGGAGAAGGTAGTAAGACGAACCGAACTAACTACGAACATATTCGGCCATAATGGACCCTGCCTGATTCTAGCTTATGCAGATGATCTAGATGTTGTAGGAAGAGGTACAGTTAACGTGAAGGAAGCCTTTATAAAACTAGAAAAAGAGGCAAAGAAAATGGGACTGAAAGTCAATGAGGAAAAAACTAAGTATATGCATATGACACGAAACGTAGGACGAGATCGAATACGTCAAAATGTTACTATGGACGAATACAACTTCGAACATGTACAGACTTTTCAATATCTAGGAGCTCTAATAACATCAGATAATAACGTTAAAGTAGAAATTAAACAGCGTATACTTCAAGGAAATAAATGCTATTATGCAACCCAACAATTATTTAGATCAAGGACTCTGACAAGGCAAACAAAAATAAACATATATAAAACTATTATAAGACCAGTTGTAACATACGGCAGCGAAACATGGACCATGACGGTACAAGACACGCTACTACTCAATCGTTTCGAAAGAAAGATCCTTAGGAAAATATACGGAGGAGTCTGGGATCAACAAACAGTGCGGTATAGGAGGCGCACGAACAATGAGGTATATGAACTATACAGGGTGTCCCAGGACTAATGGGAAAAAAGTCAGGAGAGTATAATATGAGCCAAAATAATGTTAGTACTTCATATAAACTTTTACTATGCAGGCCCTCGTTTTAGAGTTATAGGCCTCCAAAGTTTTAATTTTGAATTTGGTTTTTATTTTTATTTTTTGTACTAGTTATTTGATCTTCATAAAATTCACGGCAAAGCTATAATGTAAGTGTATGTTTATTTTGGTAAGGTACAAAGATTTATAGTAGTGCATTGAAGCCAGGGACGGACTACTCGCAATGGTTAGTGATCCAAAAATTTTGCAGGTATGGCACACCCTGTATGAAATTATCAAAATTCACTTTCCCACACATTAAGCTAACGAAAAGGTACTCTTGTTGGAATTCGATAAAATAAGCCGTTTGGCTAATATTTACAGTTTTATTAATGCACTACGTACAAATCTACCTAACTAACTTATTAATACGATGTCCAGAATTTACTTGCTTTTAATCAAAATTACGAACATAACATTATTAAACCATTAAGAAAACCTCAAAAAACATAAGTTATAAAACATTAGACTAAAACTAATTCCTAAACAACAACAAAAACTAACGTTATTCTAATAAATGTTCAATATGAGCTCCTCCCAGTTCCACGCACATTCTAAGTCTACGAAGGTTGTTTCTTTGCACTTGAAAGAGCAATTTCACACTATTTCTAATAACATTGCAGTGTAACACAATTCTGTCTATTAAATCTTGCATTGTTTGCACAGGTGTTGCGTATACCTTACTTTTGAGATAACCCTAGAGAAAGAAATCCATAGGATTAACGTCTCCTGATCGCGGTGGCCATTGAAAAAGGCCTCCACGACCAATCCATCTATTAGGAAGCCTTGTGTGTAAATGCTGTCGTACATCTAAACTGAAATGAGGAGGGGCCCCATCATGCATGAACCATAAATTCCTACGAGTTTGTAGTAGCACATCATCAAACAGGTTCCATAACTCATTTTGCAAAAAACTCCAAATATCTCTGACCGGTCAAAGTACCGTCAATAAAGTATGGCTGTATCAAATTATTGCCAACTATTCCTGCCAAACATTAACCATGAATCTATGCTGGATCCTAGTTTGGATAATGCCATGTAGATTCACATCATCCCATAAATGCATATTATGAGAATTTATGATTCCATCTCTGGTGAAACCCGGTTCGTTCGTAAAGAGAACGTTACTAATAAATGTGTTGTCTGCTTGTTGTTGTCGCAGAAACCACTGGCTATACTCAAGTCGAGCAGGATAATCAGCCACTGTCATACGGTGTACTTTTTTCATGTGGAAAGGATATAACAGCTGTTCTTTTAGGACGCGATGAACAACTGATTTCGAGACGTATGTTCTCTTGATAATTTTCTAAAACTCGATGGTTCATTATCAACTGCATTTAACAAGTCTTGTTCAACTGCCACAGTACGTATGCTTCGTACTGGACCTTCTCCAGATTTTTCTGGCGAAAATCTTCCTAAAATTTAAAATTTTGTTTTGTATACATGGAAAATTACATTTACTTATTCATACCTGTTTCTCGTAACCTGAGATCAATACGCCCAAACATTCGTCTGTCTGGCAATGCTCTGTTTGCAAAATGTTCTTCATAAAGCCTTTTGGCCTCTAAACAGTTTCGAGAAGCCAGTCCATACATTAGATGTTTATCTGCGTACTCAATAAAAGCGAATTCTGCTATTGTAACTGTTAAATTAAGGACTTATGAATTATTGACAAGTACTGACTACGAACTATTCTACACAACGTTTGACAACTAATCCTATGGTAACTTGATAAACGGTAAAAACACTTATAAAAAGTTTTTACCAACTTTCCAATTAATAAGTCGTTAATGTTTTTCATCTTCTGCTATCGTTAAATTATTTTTTTGTAGTACTCTAGGTAAATTTTGAACATCTATTAAAAGTTAGTTTTACCTCGTTGTGTACTTATAAAAATGGTGAATGCGTAAACTGGTACGTAGTGCATTAATAAAACTGTAAATATTAGCCAAACGGCTTATTCTATCGAATTCCAACAAGAGTACATTTTCGTTAGCTTAATGTGTGGGGAAGTGAATTTCGATAATTTCATACAGGGTGTGCCATACCTGCAAAATTTTTGGATCACTAACCATAGCGAGTAGTCCGTCCCTGGCTTCAATGCACTACTGTAAATCTGTTCACCTTACCAAAATAAACATACACATACATTATAGATTCGCCGTAAATTTTATAAAGATCAAATAACTAGTACAAAAAATACAAATAAAAACCAAATTCAAAATTAAAACTTTGGAGGCCTATAACTCGAAAACGAGGGCCTGCATAGTAAAAGTTTATATGAAGTACTAACATTATTTTAGCTCAGATTATACGCTCCCGACTTTTTTCCCATTAGTCCCGGGACACCCTGTATAATAGCCCAAGTATAGTACAAGAAATTAAATCCAACAGATTAAGATGGCTGGGACATGTCCAGAGGAGTAATGACTCAAGGCTAATTAAAATGGTCTGGGATGAAGCCCCTAACAACAAAAGACCACTTGGGCGCCCAAAACTTCGACGGCGTGATAATATACACAAGGATCTGCAAACTTTGGGAGTCCTTAATTGGGAAGAAAGTACTCAGGCTCGACATGAATGGAGGAGAATTGTTGAGGCGGCCAAGACCCACCCCGGGTTGTAGAGCCATGGATGGATGGATTGAAGTTTGGAGATATTGCGAAACCACCAACTCGATTCACAGAAGAAGCAAGAGCTTTCCATTGGGATGAAGACTGCCGAACGGCTTTTGAAATCCTGAAGAAACGTTGAACCATGGCGCCGATATTGATACTGATGCAAGCAACGTAGGAATTGGAGGAGAGATTTCACAGATCTAATGAGGGCAAGAAAGAGTGCTGGGATATTTCAGTAAAGTGCTTGCCATTACAGAACGAAATTACTGCGTCACAAAAAGAGAACTCTTGGGGGTAGTGAAGTCCGTGGAACACTTTTACCAGTTTCTCGATGGAAGGAAGTTCTTCATCCGGACTGATCATGCAGCACTTAGCTGATTGATGCAGTTCAAGAATACCGAGTCCCAGATCGCTAGATGGATTGACGACTTCAAGAGAACGAATTCAACCGCCAACATCGAGCTGGTGTGAGTCACCGCAATGCCGACTCCTTGTCTAGACGACCGTGACCAGCAGGCTGCTCCAACTGCAAGGTGGAATCTAAGGAAATTGAAGTTTAAAGAATTACGTTAGTCAACGAAGAATGGTCACCCACCAGGATCATAGAAGATCGGGAGAATGATAGGCTTAGTGGGATTACCTTGTCCTGGAAGAAGACCCATTGAAAAGAATAATTGAAAACGATGATGTTACGAGAAGAGAAGACAGTTAGTTATCCCGAGAACGAAAGTAGCTGAGTTACTGAGTTACACGACAGTCCGTCAGGAGTTCATGTGGGAGTGAAGAAAACTCGTGAAAGGTATTATTGGATCAACAGCGCCGACGATGTGAAGAACTGGTGTAAAAAATGTATGACTTGTGCTACGAATAATGGACCACATCGCAATAGAAAGGCACTCATGAAACAATATAATGTTGGACGCTAACATTCAGTGCCCGTTATAGACATGCGGGTTGTCTCCCGTAGTACAACCCGTGCTCGCCAGTCGAGTAGCTTCGAGTCGAAGAAGGGGTGGATTCTCCAAAATTTAACAGTTTGCTAAAAAGGGCGCCAGAGAAGTTTTGGCAAGCACCCAAGACTTCTTAAGTTAGCCACAACTCCTCAGTGGGTTAACAGCACTAATTATAAACTACGAAAGGTTAAACTGATAGGAAAGTTATCATTTAAAATGAAAGTCAGGAAGTATCCCCTGATTGAAGTTCATTAATCCCGCGTTGGACTATATGTCTCCGTTCAAAATGTGCTTATTACAAGCTTACAACAACAAAAAATGACAATATTAACACTTGAATACAGCTGAAGGCTGTAGATTCCGTATGCAGTTAGGCTGAAGACCGAAATCTGCATAAAAACTTAAATCACAAACGAATTTGCCAGTTACAAGCGAAACTCTAAGTTACTATCTGAATAATCGACAAGCAGGTCCTATAATACCTGAGTAGAGCTGAAGGCTACTCAGGGTGCAGAAGAGCTGAGGGCCCCAATCTACACAGATGTCTCAAATTACAAACCAATTACAGGAAACGAACGAATGGTTCATTTACAATTTTTCAAATACAGTGTAAATCTAACACCAAAACTACATTTGCATTAGTTACATGAGTTCACAATTCCGGAATCTATATGAGTATACATATATATATATATATATATATATATATATATATATATATGTATAAAACCGTAAGCATAAAATTAAATAAGCAGGCGAGCTAAAAAAAATTGAAATTATGTACAGTGCAAAATTAGTTACATATAAAAATATCTAAATAGCGCAGCACCGAGGTGCTGTTGGCCTGGCGTAGATCTAGCACGAGAACATTACGTAATTAAATTGAGAAGGATGGATGATGTGCACGAATTGGTTCGAACGAATCTTCAAGTTATCAGCGACAGAATGAAAAAATAATACGAAAAGCTGGCCACAGAAGGCAGTTTCAAAGCGGTGGACAAAGTATGGCTTCACAACCCAACGAGGAGAAAACCGAGAGTAGTCTACCAAAACCGACTAGCACCATTCGATGGAGACCATGACAAGAAGGAAGGAAGAGTCTGACCCAGCCTTCGAAGAATTTATGGGCGCATACGGAGGTACCGAGAAAGCTAGAGTATGGAGTCACCACAGAACAAATACAAACTTTGTTCACGTTCCTGTAATATTATTCACTGACACAAAACATCCGTGCCGTCTTTCAAAAACTGTTTGGCTAATTGGAAAAACTTGAAGATCAGATTCCAGCACATGGTAAGACACTGAAACTCAAACACAATTCGCGGTATGTCTACCAAAAACTAATTTCAAGATAGATCCACCTACCGGGATGTGAGGGAGAGCTACGAAGCCTTCGAGATAATGTGTTGGAATCCAACGTGGAGAAACTAGCAATGCCTAGGATAGAGAGCAACCAGTGGGATTGACGAGTCATTATAGGAACAATCTTCGAAGATACCGGTGTTCACATATTAATTTGCAGCTATACCCCTCGCTGGTGAAAGAGTAGAAACGGGTCCAGTTAGGTAATGTTACTAAACCGCATACTGTAGTAGTCCTTGAAGCCGACCCTGTTCTAGTTCGGTATCTAAAAGTTAAAACTTGGCAGCGCACTGATTTCTGCTAAAGGGCTATTTTTGTGCTTGTTTTTATAGACAGTTCTAGAAAAAACGTTTTAATATATAAGGGCCTACTTACAAACCGCAAGTCAGTCTACAATTTAACTGGTAATGAACAGACATGAATATGTAAATAGTGAATAATAGAGAACAGTATATATGAAAAATGAATTAGTAGTGAATTATTTATATAAATTAAGTGTAAGTGATTATACAGTGTGTTTAATATAAATTAGGAAGTGTATACATAAATTTAGTGAATAGTTAAGTTTATAAATAAATCACGTAAGTAGATATACCGCGTGTATAAATTTATCCCACGCATCGTGATAAAAAACTATTTAAATAAATGAGAGAAAACATTACAGTATGGTATAAAACTCTGATCAGAAACGGTAAAGTGGGCAAAAAGATGAAATTGGGAATATACAATCCATCGCAACATTTTCTGTCGAATACCATATTAAAATAAAGTGGTAAGGATACTAACAGATTGTTCGGACAGATCGAAAGAAAGACCTGAAATAATACCTAAAAACTGGGTGTAATTTTAAAATATATTTTTTATTCTGTCCTAATCTATTGACAGTTTCTTGAGTAATCAAGCTCATCTCTACCCCTTATGCTGGGTACAGACCAAGTTCTCGAGCTATTCTCGAATAGTTTGCGAACTTTTTCGAGCTTGGTATGTACGCCTGTTCGCGAACAGTTCTAGAGCAGCTCGGCAGTTCGTTTGGGGTTCCGAGTCGAGTCGGTACTTTCAAAGGGCTCGTTTGCGAACACATGGCGAAATCAGTATGTGTGTGGACGTTGACTGTTCGGTATCATAATATACGCGCTGTGCGCTGTTTTTAAAGATTTTAATATCGAAATATTATTATTATAGTAGTTTTTTTAAATAAACATGGACTGGTCAGAGGACGAAATTGTGTGGTTGATAGAAGGATATCGCCGGCATGAGAAGTTGTGGAATCCCAGGCACAAAGATTATAAAAAGAGACATGTAAAAAATACGCATACGAAGATATAGGCAGGATTTTGTCAAAATCAAAAGATGAGGTGGAAGGGAAAATCAGTATTATTTTAGCGCAATACCGAAGAGCTCGTCAAAAGGCTGAACGAATGAAAAAATCAGGAATGGGCACAGACGAGATTAATAAAGTAGTGTGGTTTGGATAAAAACATATGGGTTTTTTGAGTGGCAGATATATGCCAAATGAAACACGGGATGCGGTAATTATTTTTTTATGTAACTGCTAAGTTTTTATATACAGCTTTTTTTATTCAAAATCACTTTGCCACTGTACTCTTCCAACGGTAGAAAAATATTCAGCGAAGTTATCTCGAATTTGACGTGAATTCACACTAGATTTTCTTGGAACGTTTCTAAAACTCTGAAAGGAGTTCATTTCTGATTGATCTTTTCTCCACGAGCCGGGAATCATTTGCATCGTCTGGTAATCTTCATGATCAAAGGCGTTAGGTGCATATATCTTTGAAGATTGTTTACTTCGAACTAAAAAAATGTGTAGATGGAGACATGCAAGTACTACGGAGGTAGCCTTTGTTGGTTCCAATGTAAGTGGTTTACGTAGAACATGAAACATGGATGATATTATCCCAAACGAATTTTCAACTATTCGTCGAGCTCTACATAATCTATAATTAAAGGCTCGCTGCGGCTTCCATTCAAATGCATTCCAGGGTACGGTTTCATTATGTTTTCTTGTAGAAGAAATGCGTCGTCGGCAATAAAAACGAACGGTGTATTTCGTTCTTGTCCTAACAATGCTGTTGCTGCTAGTAGAGATAAAGTTCCATTTTGAAGCTTTGTAGCCAGATCAGTGTTTTTAAAAACACCTCCATCAGAAATCCTTCCCTGACATCCTACGTTGGCAAATAAAAATGAGTAATCTGCCTTAACTGCTACCATAAGAACAATGCTGAAGTACCCTTTATAATTGAAATATTCGCTTCCGCTATTAAATGGCGCTTGCAGTGTGATGTGTTTACCTATACAGTGTTCCATCTATTATTATATTCTTCGGCAACCGCGAGCCATTCTTCAGATGAATTTCGAATCTGAAAATAAAAATACCAATACATTTCAACTGTCTAGCGCATAGTTAAAATGGAAATCAAATAAATTATTGTAAAATAAATTTTGTTTTAGGAGACTCAGGATGCATCTGCCAATGTGGGAACTTCTGCTGAAACAAATGTGGAAACTAATGACGGTGCCGTCGATGAAGCGAATACGACAAACAACAATGAACCTCAGGATAAAGAATTACATGTAGATGACTTAACAGAAAATGCAGGAGGGAATTTGGAGGAGTTAAGCAAGAAACGAAAAAGTGTGTTGGAAACTAAGAAACACCCGTCAAAAAACATGAAGACTACAGAAAATAACGACCAAGTCGCAGAAGCTTTCGGAATTCTCAAAACTATATATGAAAAAAAGAATCCGCCACCTGATGCTTGCTCCTTATTTGCAAATCATATTGCTATGAAGTTAAGAGAATTTGATCCGTTAACCAGAGCACACGTCGAGATTAACATTAACAAAATAATTTATGACACCCAAATTAGCATTTTACAATCGCAATCCACTCAACAATATCCACAGTCAACGCCTCATGGAAGAGTCACCTCACACCCAGGTCTATCAAACTTCAGTAAAGCCAGTTATGTGGTCTCGCAAGCACAGTCAGATTGTAGCACTGCAATGACTTCACCCTTCTCAAATTATGAAACCGATTCACAGTATTCTCAACAGCATTTCGGATCATCATTGTGTGATGCAAGTAGCAACTCATTTCTTGTAGAAACTGCTTACTCCACACATGCAGATTCTCAAGTACGACCAGGTTGTTGTAGTACACCAATGCTGTCTCCCCAAGAGGAAGAGCACTTGAGTGGTTTTATTATTCAAAAAACTTATAAGAATTTAAATTAACGTAGGTAGGTTTACCTACAACATTATTTTGTATGTTTTTTTTTAAAATCGCAGAAATGCTTTGCTTGTAAATTTTGAATAAATACGTCAGACTTGTATAGGAATCTCCTGTTGCAAAAAATCGCAAAGTCAAAGCCAATCTTTCCCTGGATGGAATACACTTCCGATAATTTGTATCTTGTTTCGATATTATCGGTTCTAATAGAACCAAGAGTTTTTCAAAATCTGCTACAGACATACGGCTAAAATTTCGAAATAAACTTTGGTCCTCCATTTCTAAATCTCTGAGCAAAGGCACTCCATCATATCTTGAGCGATTTTTAAATAAACTTCCGCCTAGTCTTATGTTTCTTTTTTTTCGAATCGACATTTTGTTTTATTAAAAAGTATGCCGCACAAGCAATGATGAGATCGCTTTCTTCGTCGCTATCCAGCGATGACATTTTTCAAATTTAATTATTTCAATTTTGATGAAAGTGCAAATCTAATTCGAACTTTTCAACGAACTGGACCGAATTGAACACAGAACTGAAACTCTTCTTGTGTGGACGATGTGTTTGGGAGCTGTTCTCGAACAGCTCGCGAATTATTTAGTTCGGTCTGTACCCAACTTTACTTGCAGATTCTTGTTTACTTTTTGCGCGATGGTTGTTCCTTCTGATACTGCTAAATATACCGTGTTGCTTTAGATTTTTATTAAGATTCGGGATATTGAGGATCCTTGTACAGGTCGTGAAGTGATCTATTGTTTGTCCAATTTCAACTGCTGCATTATTTTTTTGGTCCTTCGTTTTACTGTATCAATAAAACAACGAATGTACCCAAAAAAAATGAAGTAGTAGTTGAAATTGAACTGTATCAATGAGCAGTGGACCATATAACCAAAGTAATAAAAAACGCATACGAGGAAAACTATCCAGAAAAATCTAGAAAACAAAAACTAAAACAATCTGGTAGAACATACACTTGGAACGCCTCAGGGGTAAGGTAAGAAGGCTGTTTAGTAAAACCAAAACAAAAATGGGATTAAAACTCACGCAGTACAATAAAAAAATCCGAAAAGCTAAAAGAACTGCGTGGAGAAACTTCTGCGAGGAGATAACTGAGGCTTCAAAGTGCTCTAGAATCCATAAAATCTTAACAAAGGAAGGTACTGCAAAGCAAGTAGGTTTTCTGGAAAAACCGTATAACTCTTCCATGTAAACACTGCAGGAAGGCTTAGTACTGCTTACCCAAGTACACTTTTCTGCAGCAGAAATTCTTAACCCGTCGGTAGCCAATAGTAAGCAAAGAGAGGTGAGGGTATGAGACCCATCTCCAAATGACTGGAAACTGGCAACAAACATAACCAGATCCAATAAGACTAGATGGGCCAGAAATAAATTCAATTCGTACAAGTTCCCTGGACCAAACGGGCTATATCCCGTACTGCTTCAATTCAAGGCATCTATGGCAAAGGGTAAAAGTCATTTATATACCCAAAATCGGGAAAAGACAAGACAAAACACCCAAAGCTAATAGATCAATATGTTTACCATTATTCTTGTAATATTTGTATTTCTTGACATCGAGGGGGCGTTGAATAACGCATCGTCCCTATCAATCACACAAGCACTAGAGAACCGAGGAGTACCACAATGCATCTGTATATGGATAAAAGTTTGCCTATAGAAAAGGATAAAGCGGGCGAAGGATGACCAATAGGTTTATCAGCATTCTCACTTAAAACAAACAGAAATACTGGCACCCGGTAATAATCGTTAATAGGCGCACCTACCAGGAAAGTTAACGGAAGTGGTACTGGATGACCTAAACAGACTACTAGCAATGACCTTGGAGGACATGAAAGTGCAATAGCTTAATTTTTTATATCCAGGGTGCGTTCAATAACGCATCGTCCCTATCAATCACTCAAACACTAGAAAACAGAGGATTACCACAAACTCTCAGGTCGTGGATAAAAGCATGCCTAGAGGAAAGGATAAAGCGGGCGAAGGATGCCCTGAAGGGGGGTGGGGTATTATCACCACTTCTTTTGGCTATCCTAGTGAACGATCTATTACATGATTTAGAAGACAAGGACATATACTGTCCAAGTTATGCTGATGTTTTAGTAATAGTCACAAAAGGCTAATTTTTCGGGGTCATTAGGGAACAGCCTTGAAGCGCTATCAACGTTGTGGACAAGTGGTGTAAAAAAGAGGGTCTAGCAGTTAACCCACAAAAAACTACAGTTGTCAATTTTTCAACGAAGAGACTGCAACATGGTGTAAATCCACTAATATTCAACAAAATGGAAATGCTGTATGTCCAAGAGCTGCTCGTCAGCACAAACATTGACTCCGACGACGTTAGAATAATTAGTAATCTATATTGGGGTCAAAAAGCTAATACAATGGTTGAAACCCAACCAACAGAAGAAATGGAGATTCGTCGTGGTGTTAGACAAGGTTGCATCTTATCACCGCTTCTATTTAACCTCTATAGCGAAGCTATTTTTAGGGAAACCCTAGAATATGAGTCAGTGGAAATAGTTATAAATGGAGAAGTAATTAATAATATGAGGTATGCTGATGACACCGTTTTGTTAACGAACAACCTTGGAGACACACAACACCTTTTAGAAAAATTAAATGATAACCACAATAGAGAATGTGTCGACCTATAAATATCTAGGAACCTGGATAGAACAATCGGGTGACCAGACAA
Source organism: Galeruca laticollis (assembly GCA_963921935.1). Taxonomy (NCBI): domain Eukaryota; kingdom Metazoa; phylum Arthropoda; class Insecta; order Coleoptera; family Chrysomelidae; genus Galeruca; species Galeruca laticollis. The sequence continues at coordinate 176,858,517 of OY998177.1, forward strand.
GAGAAATGAGAACGAGGATAGAGACAGCCAGATCAACATTTGCAAAGATGAAGAAGTTATTTACGAGTCGAAATATTAACATGGGACTTATGATGAGGATGCTGCGTTGTTACGTTTTTTCCACTCTCTTATATGGGGTTGAAGCATGGACCCTCAAGAAAAACCACATCGACAAACTACAAGCATTCGAAATGTGGTGTTACCGTAGAATGTGGCGCATTCCCTGGACCGATAGAGTAACTAATGCTGAAGTGCTGAACCGGATTATTAACACCGTGAAAGAAAGAAAGCTTCAATACCTGGATCGGACAGAAATACACACTTCTCCAACTGAGGGATTGGTTTAAATGTAGCAATCTTCAACTGTTCAGAGCTGCAGTAGACAAGGTCTGGATTGCTGTGATGATAGCAAACCTCCGATAGGAGATACACTGTGAGAAGAAGAAGTATGCCCAAGAGGTAAAATACCTAGGAGTCATATTTGACCAAAGGTACACATGGAACAGCCACCTACGGTATATGACAAACAAAAGCACATTGTCCTTTAACACATGTAGGAGAATGTGCGGAAAGACCTTGGGTCTTACCTCAAAAATAATAGTATGGATGTATACACGAGTTATGGTCGTATAGTGGCCAAAGACAGAGCAGACTAGAGCGGCCATGGCCCTCAATAGTGTAATAAGTACGAATATGGAGAAAAGAAAGCAAAATAATAAACGAGGCACAATAAATAAACGTCGTCACCGAGTATTTATGAGATTTATTACAAGTGATAATAGCAATTTATTAGAATAGCATCCAAAAGCAAGCATGCATAAGTGCTACGAGTGTCATATCAAGTACGACAACAACAGCTCTACAAGTCCTATTAAACCTAACGCCACTACCGCTGTATATACAGGCGGAGGCTAGGCGGGCACGTACCGGCACACTAAAAGGACAACGCCTATAACAAGCCTACAAGCATCCAAATATCTCAAGCTGCAAAGGGAGTTAGAGAATGAGATGATACCCGAATATAGCTTTGAAAACAATTTTAAAACAATGATTATGGACAGGGAAGCTTGGAAAAATGGGCCAACAATCCAAGCTGAACTTGACTACTACACAGATGGTACAAAAACCGACGCTGGCTGTTTATGGCAAAAGAGAAGAGAAACATTTCTATTAATCTGGGACAGTATGGTACAATATTGCAGGCACAGATAGCTGCCATCCACTGTGGAGTTAATGAAATTATCAGACAAAGGGTACAATACAAAACCATTGGCAGATTCTCAGACAGCCAAGCGGTCATCAAAGCGAAAAACGCAATAGAAGTTAATTCAAGGCTGGTCTGGGATTGCCTGAAAATTCTGCTAGAAATGGGCAACATAAAACAGGCTCACAATTGCGTGGGTACCTAGTCACAGCGGGTAAAAAGGGAACGAAGAGACAGATCTACTCGCCAGAGAAAGCGCCTCAAATGCGCTCAACGGACCAGAACCCTTCTGTAGCTTGACAAAACAACGAAAAGGGCACACATGACCAAAAGAGCACTAAAAAAGTCTGTTGAATGGTAAACAAGATCAACAGGATTGAGACAGGCGAAATAATTCTAACCAAGTCCGACGCCAAAGCTAACAGAGTATCTGTTGAAGCAAGAAAGAAACACCATGAGCAAACTCGTAGATTATTAACAGGACACAACAGACTTAACAGGCACATGCACTTGCTGAAACTGGCGGATAGCCTTTTCTATGCAGATTCTTACAGGAAATGGAGGAAAACCCAAAACACATTCTATGTAAATGTGAAAGTTTTCAAGACAGAGATTCCTAACATGGCCCATGGCTAGAAGCTACCCTGAGGAATCACTAAACAGTAAATACGTTTTTAGACCAAACTGGACATGTTTCTAAAGAGTAAAAAGGAGAAGATCGAGGTGGGAAAAGTCCATATCTAATCTAATCTACTGTATCAATTATTTCATTTGATATTTCCTTGGTGTTTAATGCTTTCATGAAGGCTAGTTGAATTCTTGTGCATGATTTCCTTGCAGTAAGCCTCGTCTGCTATTTTTGATTTTTCCTTTGGCAATATTTTCCATTTTGTCTATCATTACTTTTATGCGCAGTCTTTTTACGGGAGCAATAACTTTTTATCGTTTTCAAATTTTTTACAGTTTCCTTCTTCAATTATTATTATATTTCTTCCTGTTGATAGCTCGTTGGCATTTATCTTATATTAGTCGAAATAATTTTTCTAGCAACTTTAGAAACAAAAAAGTATACTGTGATTTTTATTTTTTTCTTCAAAACGATGGTTGATTTGTGAACAATGAATATTTAAATAAAACAAAAAAAATGTTCCTATTTTTTATTGCAATATATGAAGCTTTATACAATACTTCGAAAAAATGAAGATTACCTATAATTATAAATAAAAGTTTATAATGAATAGATGACACTATGATATTTAAATATTTTGTAGACTAGAAATTTTCATTGTGCTTTCAGAATAGATGATTTTGAATGACGAGTCATTCGTGATTCAAGTAAATAACATCAATTGATTGTATTGAATATTTCATGTTTTCGTTTTCTGTCAACTTATACTATTTATATGTACATATTCCTAAGGAAAAAAACAAAATATGGAACTAACATTTTCCAAAAATAATTTCATTATATTAAAGTTTCATCACCATAAATAAATAATGTTGATATGAATTCTTGAATCTCATTAACCACTTATACTAATAAGACATTCTAAATAGATGACTTGTCTCGTAGGTAGATACAAGAAGAGATCATAGAAAACAGAAACGAACGAGTGATAATTCTACCAGCCTTTTCCTTGGATTGGAATAGCTCCTGAAATTATCCTTGATACTTGTATCTTTCTGTCTTTCTCAGAGACGGAATAGTCGCTTTGGGTAAGATCACCTACTCTAGATTCTTCTTGGTTTTTAAGGTCACCAGTGTGGTAATCTTGAACTCCATATTTGTATTCGTATTTTGGAGGTGCCTAGAAAATAGTTTACAAAATTAATGAACGTACTTTCCAGTATGGTTGAATTATGGCAAACAACATAAGAGATAATAACAAACTCATAATATAAAGTGGAGAAAATGACGTACAATCCTTCTCTATCCATATATGTTCTTCATGGGAATCTTCCATTATTTGAAACAGTACTGGAAGTCTTCTTCTGTCAGCTCAATCAGGACGCGTGCCGTTTTCTCTTTCACAACTTAAAAGAACACAAATCCTGATCTTTTTAATACAGATTTTATCATAGGTAACAGAACTAGGCTAAAAATATTTTCATAGACAATGCGGAATAAGCCAGCGCATTGTCTGGGTGAAGAACCCATCATTTGTCCTTCCACAGATTGGGCCGCGGTCCACGGAATTCAACAAGAACGTGAATTTTGGTTAGTAGTTAGACCTTCAGGAATCCTGTAAGGTTAACAATCCCATGAATATCGAAAAAAATCATCATTGCTCTGAATTTTGATTTGTTTATTCGTTTTGGCTCTTGATAAAGATCGGCATCAGTAAAAAATTCATTGCCATGTACATTTCTCGATAAATCGTTTCAGCTACCTTTTTTCAAGTTTAATGTGAAGTTTCACAATTCGTTGCCTTACTGTTATACTTAACAACTGCAATGCAAACGAGAGCAACTGATTTGTTTACAGAAGCAAGAGGCACTGCATTCGAAAGAGATGGCTTTACGACAACAGCTGTCGGCTGCTGGTGTTTTACGCAAGCGAACTTTTTCTGTAGTAGAATAAGTCTTATTTAATAGCGACACCAGTATATTGCCACAAGATCAATCTGGCAACAGGTATAACAGAGGAATTATTTAGATCAGGATTGAAGTAAATATATATATATATATATATATATATATATATATTGGAATGATGAGCTAGAATAAAAAACACAGAGGCAAAAAAGTAGAGCTTATATATCAAGAGTCATTTGAGCAGTAATTTGGTATAAACTACTACATCTTATCATGGCAGTGAAGTGAATATGTGTAAGTCTTCTGCTTGGATAGCCATGATGTCTATTTTGTAATTTTTCATACATTTTCCTATTTTTTCCATTTTCCCCGTTTTTAGCATAGTTTTTACGTTCAAGGTTCCAATTTTTATTATATTTCCTTTGTTCTTTTTTCTGCGTCTTTCCAATTTCATTCCTTTTACCTCATTCCTCTTGTTAATATTTAAATTTTCTACGTTCACCTTGATTATTATTGCCGTTGTTATCATTTTTACTTCCTAGTCTAATCTCATGATTGTTACAGTTTTCCTTTTCTACATCTTTACTATGAACAATAAAGTTAGGTACTTAAAACTTCTGAAGTTTCTTCCTTCGTTATTTCCTTTTTATATATCTTCTTTATTTCTTTCTTTTCTTCATTCATGCTAGTTTTTCTTCTCTGTATTTTTAGTCCTTTGGGTTCTGTTCCATCTGTATATCTGTCCACTAATATTCCAAATCTAATAACTCCTCGGTTCCTTTTCTTTTAATTGATCCTACGTCCGGAATACTTAACCCTACCAGATATTCTTTTCATTTATTTCTCACTTATTTCCAGTAGTATCCGGTTTTCTTACTAGCCGACAACCCCGCAAAATATTTTGGCGTTCGATTGTTGGTTTATCTTTTATTGATATCATTGGTTTCGTTTGATTCACCTATGTTTTAGCTGTTTCCCGATAGAAGAGGCAAAAGGATGGAAGAAAATGCGGATTGATCCTCCGCAAAAGAACACACCAAGAGCGGCCAATACTACTTTTAAGGAGTTTAGTGCCTGTATATATGTCTTCTGTTTACCCAATATTTAAAGTACTAGCTTTGCAGCAACTTACCCAATATTCTACTACTGGTTGTTTGGCAATAGCAACACCATGACCATCTGCATATGATAGACCTCCATATCCTAAGCCTAGACCACCATCTTGTCCACCTAGTAGATAGCCTGCTTGAGAAAGGGCTAGGAAAGCTGATAAATATACAATCTAAAAAGAATTAATTATTTATTTTTTCCAATATATCAATAAGTGGATTATATTTTGTGGATAAAATTTATTAAAAACATTGAAGTATATTATAAATAAATCCAGGAGTTAGATAACCACATTTTAACAGCAACGATATTCGCTTAATATTGTTTCATAAATTGACAAATTAAATACACAAATGTGAAGAATAAACAGTCAACAAACTATAGCAGTATTGGAACTTATTTATGGAGAATAAAAAGAGCCAAAATCATGTAGGAAGAGGTGAATTAACAGGCACTAAAAATGAATGCAAATGAAGAACATCACAGAAAGAAATGCTTTGATAAGGTGAATCAAATCGACTTGTTGAAATAAGAAATTCTTTAATCTATGCCAAATAAATTAGTTCAATCTAGAATAGAATAAAACAAGAAAAAAACTGACAAATCTTAGTGTTTTAGGATAATTCTGTTAATTTCGTTTATGATTAATAACATTTAATTAAAACTAATGTCAGTAGACTCAATTTTCTTGTTTTTGTGTTAAAACTGCTAAATCACATCCATTTTTTGATAGGTACACCAAAATTTAGATTAACTACAGAAAACGCATTTCTTAAACTAATCAAACATTAAAGACTGGATTGATGTACCTCCGCTGCTTAATTTTCGCAAGAAATTTACTCATAGATTATATTATTTTAGCTCAATCATTGGATTCTAATTTTATCAAATAATAATATCCGATTTAACAATCAGATCCAATTTGAGAAATGGAGATTCTTGGTCTTGGTACGATAAGTTCCATAATTACTATAATCTCAACAAGCATCATAATGAATTTTTTCACATGTTTCACTGTTGCATACATTTTCCAATAAAATCATTTAGGAATGGATTGCATGGCAGAAAGTTCTGGGGGCATTAGCAGTAAATACCTCTAGGTATATTAATTTGAAATATTTGAAGTTTTAACACAGAACACAGATTAATATATTAATGTAGTTTTGATCTATAGTTATAATGGGATCAATAAAATAAATGCGTAATTTCTATTATATTTAGATAAATTTTATTCCTGTCTATAGATTAAGTTATTCGTACAATTTACCGAAATTTAGAAAAAGAAAAAAAAATAATCTGTCTATTGAAAACAATCAAATATACAGCTAATTCTATCCAATTTTTGCTACGATTATCAAACATTTGACTAAATTAATAAAAATCTTCTAGAATCAAGCATTCATTTTGACAAATCTGTAATATAAGATTAAATTAAGCAAATAATTTTCTTTTTAACGGTTTTGGCTATTTGTGTGCGTGAATTTGGAAATGTTTATCATTTAGTATCTCCAGACCCTTCGTCTTCGTCAGCTCGCTGGTCGCATACACAACACAACCCTTGTGTTGTGGTCGCATACTTTTCATACTTTACTTATCAATTTTAACGGGCACGCGGGCGGGTGGTGAGTTGTGAACGTGTCTCACGTTGTGCGCGCCGGAGGAAGAAACAAATCTAGTTTTTGGTTGGGTGAGAATATACCAATAACTGATCCCATTCTGTTCTGACCGTTGTCTTGGTTTGATCCCTGGTAGTTTTTCTAGGTAAGTACAAAATAAACAATTTTTTCATGTAGACACTAATGAGTAGTGCAATAAGGATGCAATTATTAATACTACACTACGTACAGTTTGTTGAAGTAAATACATACCTAACATTTGTTGATCTTATTGAAGTGAAAACTTCTTATAGGAGTTCGGACGCTACATAATACATAATACAATAGATTCCAAGGACTTTACCAAGACTTTAACAAATTGTTTTTGTGTTACGAGTTTTAATTCTTACACACGTAATTGTTGAAGCTTTCTCTCCTGTCGGCACTCCCGGAGTGCCACTGTTATTTTTTTGTCTGATAAGTATTTAGTACATATTTTAATGCAATTGCTATAGAATTTAGAATCTTCAAAATTATTGAGAGATTGCTACCAAGCAAATTGGAAAATAAATTTTAGCAGTTATTTAAATTATTTTAGGGCTTCTTCAATTTTGCTATGGATGGTACCTAAAATATTCAAATGGATAATATATATCAGGATCCATATTCAGGATATGCGCACTACAGCAGTATTACATTAACAGAAAATCAAGAACAAAACGTATCATCAGATAATAACGAGAGCGGAAACATAACGTTTACCGATTTATCATTTTCCAATTTTGATCACAGCCTGAATAAAAATGGAATTCTTTGTTTATTAGAAGAATGTGGTATGCCCTACCTTTTTGATACATTTACAAGTAATCTTTTTTTTCTTTTTTTTTCTTCATATTATGCAAAAATGTGCAATATACAAGGTTTTTCTCAGAAATCAAATATTTTTCATTTAAATTTAAAAAACTATAACAGAGACAAATTGAATATCAGTAAATCGAGATCCAAAAGACAATGGTTATTTTATATCTTTTTTAGGTGCATTTCAACCTGCAATCAATCGACAAAGTGTACTTTGTCGATTGATTACATTCTACATTACATTTTATTTTCAATTAGAAAACGATAATTTCAAATCGCAAAATGTCATTTTACATGCATATTCTAGAAAAATGTTATTCAGTTGCTATGTAGTTGCCATGGATTTCTTTTTCAAATTATTTCTTATATCATAGTATATATATAGTATGCATGCTATTCTCAGTTATCATGGATAACTTGAATGAAACTATGAAGATTTAAAAACTTATTGCAAAATTCCGGGACCCATCACCGCCTGTATCATGCACATTTTTTTCTAAGTTTTATTTTAGGGTAATTTTAAAGTATAACTACTAATGTGTGTTGATATTTAGTAAAAATATGAAATTGTTTTTGCAGAGGCCGGAATTTCCACTTCAAACTCATTTAAATATATGACGGAACGGGACCTGGACATAATATTTCTGAGTACTGATTTGGAAAACAAAATTATGTTTAGGAAACATGTTACAGAATGGAGATTATTAAACGTAATTAGTTTTTTTAATGGCGCTTATAGTTTTTTTTTCTATTCAAAAAAATTATACTTTCAGAAAATAAAGAGCCCCACTACATTGGACTGTTCAGAATCAATTAATAACATTTTAATTGAGGAAAATTCCCGACCTTCATCGTTAAGTGGATTTTAATGTGATGATTCAAATTCAATTCAAAATTCACCACGGGATTCGCCCTCCCCAACGAAATTTGTGAGTGTTTTTAGATGAATTATTTTTTTTTCTCAACAAAATATATATTTTAGGATTTGAAGACATATTTAAAAAAACGATGGGTCCAGGATACAAAAATCAGCAAATGAAAACTATGGAGGTTTGTCTGGCGTTTGTAGAAGTTTATTTCAATAAATTGACCGAAGAAATTTGCAATCGAAGGTAAATATTTAAAAAAGTTTAATTAACTTAAAAATATCATTTGAAATTTACAGGGCACATACTACTTTAAGGACGAGAAAAACATGCCATGTCGAAAGCTATATTATGTTTATAAGAACACGGTGGCAAAACTTAGGAAATTTACAACCTAGAAGATGGTAGGAAAGTTGTGAAGGAAAGGTATCTTTAGTATGAAAGTATGCAAATTAAACCTGCGAAAACAGTAGGGTTTTTGGAGTTGTTTATTTTTAATTTTTAAGCAAAGATTCTAACCCTCAATTAGGTTCTTAGCTGCTGTCTTAATTTTAGATTAATTTGCTTTCATATTAAAACTTATCATTTCCTTATCTACAAACTACTAGGTAAATTGTATATTATACTGCCTTTTCAGAAATTATTTAGGTTGTTACTAGTAGCTAGAATATAATAATTTAGTTTTCATTTCATTTTACTTCAGACTTGTACAATTATTTCAAATAAATATTAATTAAACAGAAACTTCGTTTTTTTTTTGGTAATATTTCCCCACTATCACCACGGCTAATAATGAAAATCAATATTACAGCCAGCAATCACATATTGAATACAAATAATCAAAAGATTAGAAAAGTTTAACTTAATTATTAGATTAGAACATTCGAGATTTAGATAAATCCGATTCATTTATTACTTAAAATTTAGACATATTACATCAAATTATTGCAAAAAGTAATAAACTTATTTGATATATTTAATCCTAATTATTCTTAAATTTGCTATCTTTCGTCATATCTTTTCTAAAATCAATCATATAATTAACAAATATTGTCTACAATTAACTTAAACTGATCTAAAAATTGCTTAATACAATTCAACACTTAGCTAAATTTAAGAAATATAGGAATATTATAGGCAAATTAAATTTTATTTTTGCTAATATTAATCAAATTTTTGTTGTTATTTAATGCAACTCGTTTACTGCTACTTATCATGGTTTGATAAATTTTAGCTTGACAACTAAATCAATCGAATCATTTATCGATATTAATCTAAATTTGGATTGGCGTTATATTGATAAAAAATTTGATTGTAATACTACCTTACTGGAATAATAGTATCCAAAATTTCTTTCCGTGATCACTATGAAAATGGACTAAGAGACAAGAAAGTCACAATGGATTAGCAGTTAATTTACTCATAAAATTATTGTTCGATTCGACATAGAATTAATATGTGTATCATAAAATATTCTGATTCTCATTACGCAAAGAAGTACCAGGAATTGGCCTATGAATCAAAAAATTTGTATTGATTATTCAAATTTATTGTATTGTTTCCAATCAAAACATACACTCCAACGAATTATCTATTAATCAAAACATATTTTCATCATTTAACTCTCAGTATTTGCGACGAATTCTCTTTTCCCCCCATCTTTCTCCACATCTTGACCGTTTTGTATATACGGTACTACTCATACGCGTATTGTTCCTAAAGTCGATAGGTCCATAGGAAATACCATTTTGAATCCAAAATTTAAGATGCATTTATTTTGTCCGATCCTTTGTAAAAATGGAACTAAAGGAATGTTCAAACTACACGTATGTAGAGGAGAGTTGTCATGATCATACCACATCCTTCATCGTAACAGCTCCTATTTTCACACTAACAGTGATGCTAGAGCACTCAAGCGGCGACATTACGTACTTGCTATTGTGGAGAGCCAGTAGCAAAAGTTGCACGTGTTTGTTTGTAGTGGTTTATGTTTCATATTAGTTTATGTATTTGTGGCTGGTTCCCTGTAATATTTCCCCATCTTTCGTAAGCTCACAGCTCCTTTTACGGTAAGAGTAACTCACTTTAGTACTTATACTTATTTATTACATTTAATTTAGTAATGAAAAATCAGCCGGTTACCGCCGTAGTTTTATTTGTGTGTTATGATTTCTATATTCCCCGTTACGACGATGAGTTACCTTCGTCATACCACTTTTAGGTTCCTTCATAGTACCGCTATTTAAAGGTTCCCTTGATCGTACCGGTAACTTTTAAACGGCACTTAATTTCCAATACACACGTATGTGTGTGTTCTAGATGTCAAAAAGGAAATATAAAGCGTGGACCGAAGATGATATGCATCGTGCTCTTATTTCTTTTCGGAACGGAGATATGGGGTTGAACGATTGCTGCCGCACATATAACATTCCTAAACCTACTTTCAACCGCCATCTGAAGGAGACAAATATTTCTGCTAATGGAGAAGTTAGAATCATCGGGAAGCAAACCACATTACCGGAAGATGTAGAAAAAGCATTGCTTGACCACATCTTACGTATTGAAAGCCTAATGTTTGGATTGACAATAACTGATGTGAGGAAATTACCTTTCCAGATAGCTGAACAAAACCATATATCCCATAAGTTTAATGGGAAAACCCAATTAGCGGAGAAAAATTGGTATTATGGATTCAAGGCTCGCCATCCAGAACTCAGTTTGCAAGAACCCACTGCAACGTCTCTGGCACGGGTTAAGGGATTCAATAAAGAGAATGTTCATGGTTTGTTTGACATCCATGAGAAACTTATGGATGAAAATCAGATTGACGCGACAAGAATTTTTAATGTAGAGGTCTATGTATTGTCCAAAATAAATGTCAAAAGGTACTTGGTCTGAAAGGGAAAAAACAAATTGGTTCAGTGTCTAGTAGCAAGCGTGGAGCGAACACTACGTTTGTCGCTTACACCAGTGCATCTGGGAACTTTGTATCGCCCATGTTAATATTTAAACGAATGCGAATGGCTAATGAGCTAAAAGTGGACGCTCCCTCTGGAAGTTTAGTCGAAATTTCTGGAACTGGCTACATAATAGGGGATCTATTTAAAAAGTGGATTAGTAATTTCATTGAAATAGTAAAACCAACCATTGACAAAAAAGTAATTCTAGTTTTAGATGGGCATACTACACATTCGAAGAATCTAGAGGTAATTGAAATGGCCAGGGAACATGACGTAATAATGTCACAGCTGCCTGGTCATACTACTCATTGACTACAACCCCTCGATAAAAGTTTTTTCAGTCCACTGAAAAGTAACTTTAACAAAGCTATACAGAAATGGCTAAGATCAAATCCCGGACTGTGTGTTACGCAGTACCAGGTGGCTGGGTTGTGTACAGAGGCTTACTCGAACGCAATCAATGGATTTAGAGTTACTGGGGTTTGGCCGGTTGATCGTTCGGTATTTAAAGACTGCGACTTTGCGGCTGCTGAAAATTTAATCCAACTGTGTATGCCTACTGACCCTGAGTGCTCAAAGAACGAAGACAATAACTTAATTTCGCAGACAGAAATTTCAAACCTTGATCACTCAGCAACTGAAATGATGGCATACAATAATAGCCAGCATTCGGCAAGTAAAAAGCTTTCAGCTCCAATTTAGACACTGTCTCCTATACCTGAACTTAAATCAAAATCCAATTTTGGGAAGGTAGGACAAAAAGCATCTATTTTGACTAGCAGCCCATACAAAAACCATTTTGAACTACAAAAGGAGCTTAAGTTAAACCAAGAGAAGGTTAAAGCGTTGAAAGAGAAATTGGGTTCTGCATCAAAGAAAATTTGTATAAAAAAAGAAAACTCTATTGAAAAGAAGATACACAACGTGAAGAAAAACCTTGGATTCCCTGGAAAATCAGCAAAAGTTTTCTCTGGGTCCATGGTTATCGTCGCATCTTCTTCGAATCAATCTGATGTTGTGGTAGAAGTGCAACCTGAAGAATGGTATTGTTTCTTGTGTGAAACCAACCTGGTAGAAGATATGATTCAATGTCAGATTTGTAATTTGTGAGTGCATGCTTCTTGTGCAGGAATCGCAAACAAAGACAGGTCTCAACAGTTTTCATGTGTCAAATGTAGATAAATATTATGCCTTTATCTTAGTTACATTATAACTCAAGTTTTCATTATAACTCCTTATATCTACAGTATTTGTATATTAACTGTTCATGCTATGAAAAATAAAAATTAACTGTTTATAAGTCTATTATTTGTAATTTATCTCATACGCTATTAACCACATATGAATTGTACAGGGTACGATCAAGGAGCCACCTGGTACGATAAAGGCAACTAGTTTCTTTCATTGTACCACTTGCAGGGCCTTAGTAATTTATTGTTTTCAAGTACTAAATGAACTTGTATCACATTTAAAAAAAATTATAAGGTGGGAAAGAATGGAATTACCTATACAATAATTTTGGGAATAACAACTAGCAGTATGTGAGCTACATAAATTGAAAGACGATAATTGGTACGATCAAGGCAACTCTCCTCTATTAAGCACAGCTGTGCTAGTCCTACAATCCCTTCAAATTATCAATTTTTCCTAATCTTTTGACTGTAGATCGAGACCCTCTATGGCTCTTTATTGAAACTTTTTATTTTTCAGCCCATTTCAGAATTCTTCGAACCACGACTTTTTTACAATTTCTAGTGGCGTCTTACATCTCAGATGTTTGTCCATGTAACATAATTCAGTTAATAATGAATCGACCTTTGTTTGGTTGAATACTGTTACAAAACACTTTAGTTTCAACAAATTTCTCAGGAAATTAAAATTATGAAATACTCGGTAAATTCAATTGACCAATATAATATGTAATTAAAAATAAAATGCATAATTTTACCTGTGCAATCATTTTGTTAATTAATCCTTGTTAACACCGATAAGGCACTGAATATACTGTTTCTTTCAAAGCTCCTTGTTACTTTATATACCATTTGAATACTATTCACCTCTTTGTTATGATTTTCCAACATGCATTATATACGCAATCATCCAATCAGATTAATGTTTAATATGCGTTTTTAACTCATATTATGCAAAAACACTTACAATCTTGTCTAGTTTTGGCAATAGTAAAATATATATCTGCCATGGTCTAGTGCTTTTTCGCTACTTAAATCGATATAATTATGCGAACAACTGACCCAGAATGCAGTTTTTTGGTCGACAACTGGTTAAATAGAGCCAATAATTATTAATTTCCTTAGATAAGTTTATAATAATCTCATGACCACTGTTAAATTGGTATAATATGACGATATTAGAAGCAACAAATATTTTTTCTAATTATTGTAACAACCAATGAATTTTTCTTTTATAACACTGGTCTGCTAAAAAGGATCACAATTGTTCTTGGAAAGCTGGAAGTCGTTTTTTTCGTATTTTTCTTCTGAAAGTGCACCGCGGCTCTTTCGATTGAAGATCTATGAGCGTGAGCTGACAGTTAGATTAACGAGTTTGCAATTTTGTATAGGGTTGTAAGACGTTGTCTATAATCTATTTCCGACAGGTGTTGAGTAATAAAATGGGAAATTTTGTCCAGTTCGGCTCAATTTCGGTGTCGGCTATAGGCGTAGGTCTTGAAATAATACAGGGTGTCCCACCATAAAGTAACTCATTTTGACGGCTTATTACTCGAGAATGGAAAAAGATATCGACGTGCAGTTTTCGCTAAACTTCTTATATTTCCTTCAAATTTTTATTGACATAGTTGTCAAATGTATATTTTTTCCCGAAAGCGCCGAAAAAAATGACCATTTTTTAAACGAAATTACCGGTTTATTTTAAATACAACACCTTATATTTTTTAATACCATCTGAAAGTCCCTTTCTTCCCCTTTCCAAAAATGAATATATTATTGGCGTATACTCAAGTTTTTAGGGAAAGATTCAATTTTATCATGTCAATAACTTCCAAACGTAAATGATCACATTTTAACAGCTTGGAAACGTTATAACTCGAAAATGAGACAAGGGATTAATGAGCGGCTTTCACTGAAATTCTTAGGAATGTTTAAATTGTTTATGACATCGTTTGCAAGTCTCAATAGTCGTCTAAAATTTTCGTAAGAAATTTACTTTTGTTAATTAATAAAAGTGACCAGGATAAGATTCAGAGCCATTTTTGACATAAATACGGCTATACACGAAAATCGATATTAACTTGGGTACAACCATTTACAGAATCGGGAAAACTAGAAAGAAAGAAAACATTTAAAACAAACATTTCTATCTACATATAAGAACAAAGAACCAAACATACCTTCATAAAACACATCAAAATAAAAAAATAATTATGTTTAATAAATAAGTTGTTGTATGTGACCTCCATCTGCATCTCTACATAATCCTAATCTCATCCAAAAATTACTGAACGCATTTTGCAGCATTTCTGGTCTATGGTATTGAAAACATTTACTATGTTAGTGTTTTAAATGAAACTCACGGTTTCTAGTTAATACCACAATATAATAAAAATTGTTGAAAATTCTAAAAAATTGACAATTGTTTCGATAAATCAATATCATCGTCAGAATGACATAAGTTACATTTCATTTGATGCCTACCTGATGTTTAGTAGTTATTTTTGGCTAGACCAAGAAGTGACCTAACTTGTGATTGATTTAATATATGTTAATAGAAAAAAGAAGAAGATGTTATATTACAAATATTTAAGCTTAGATATTATTAGCCCTATGGTGATATCCTGGATATCATTTTTCTAATTAAGATCAGTATAACTGTGCAATGATATAGAAAACCAAAAACTATATCTGCTGATCTTTACAATTATCACTTAAGAAGACAGTTTATTAGTGGAGAACTCCCTAGATTTTCCTGTTCATTGACAACTTCAGATTGTGGGTTTCTTAAATGTCTTCTAATTTCCAATTCTTCAAGGAAATCGAGTTCTTGTTTCTTTTCACAAATATGTAGCTCTTCTAGTTTTGTTAGGTGTCAATGAATGCTTGGTATCAAGTAGATGTTTTGCGTAGTGGGATTTATCTGGTTGTTTTAATCTGTATGCTCGTAAGTGTTCACTGTATCGGATTTCAAAATTCCTAAGGGTCTGACCCAAATAGACAGCATTACATTCTGGACATTTGAATTTATATATACCTGACTTCTTTAATGGTGGTATTTTTGTTTTTACATTTAACAATTTTGTACTAACGCTACTTTCTGCATATTTGTGAAAAGAGACAAGAACTCGATTTCCTTGAAGAATTGGAAATTAGAAGACATTTGAGATACCCACAATATGAAGTTGTCAATGAACAGTTAAATCAGTTAAATCTAGGGAATTTTCCACTACTAAACTGTCTTCTTAAGTGATAATTGTAAAAATCAGCAGATATAGTTTTCCTGGTTTTCTATATCATTGCACAGTTATACTGATCTTAATTGGAAAAATGATAACCGGGATATCACCATAGGGCTCATAATATCTAAGCTTCAATATTTGTAATATCACATATTAACATATATTAAGTCAATCACAAGTTAGGTCACTTCTTGGTCTAGCCAAAAATAACTACTAAGCATCAGGTAGGCATCAAATGAAATGTAACTTCTGTCATTCTGACGATGATATTGATTTATCGAAACAATTGTCAATTTTTTAGAATTTTCAACAATTTTTATTATATTGTGGTATTAACTAGAAACCGTGAGTTTCATTTAAAACACTAATATAAGTAGATTCCACGAAGTAAGGGTCGAGACAGTTAGTTAACTTCATTTACTATGTTATTCTCTCCTGAAGGTTTGTAGGGATTGGGTTATAGCCTCTCTCCTTTACATAACCCCATATGAAGAAGTCTGGTATGGTTAAGTCCGGGGAATATGAGGCCCACTCGATGGGACCAGCTCGACCTATCCATATGTTGCCAAAATGATCTGATAATGAATTTCGAGCAACTAAGGAGTAATGTGTTGAAAATATACAGTGTTTATAATTTCATCTTGTTGTAATTGGGAATACAAAAACTCCTCCAACATGTCGGTGTGAGTGTTTCCGTTAACTGTTACTTTATGAAAAAAAGGGGCCGTAGATGTTTCTTTTAGATACACCACACCAGACATTTACTCTAGGTGCATCCCTTTCAAATTCGTTGAACGCTCTTGGATTCTCATCTCCCCAAATCCTGCAGTTATGCTTATTAAGTCTTCCATTAATACGAAATGTGGCTTCGTCTGACATTATTAGTTTCAAATTAGGCTGAAGTCTTACCAGATCCAACAATGTTTCTGACATGAAATATCTTTGTTCAAATGAATGATTCTCTATTTTTTGGAAAGTTTGTATTTTGTATGCTTTAAATTTAATAATTTTTAGGAGGAACCTTACTTTTTGAAAATTGTGTGATTTGGGATATTTTTCTAACAGATATTCTATCATTGTTAAGTGCTAGAATTTCCCTTACTTCCAGAATATTATTGAGCATATTGTCCTGGGCGTTTTCTGGTGTTCTCGTTTTCCTTTCTAGTTTTCCGGATTCTGTAAATTGTTGTACCCAAGTTAAGAGGGGCCTCCTCACAGGTATATAAACCTAAAAACCTACACAATACTAGTTACTAATTTAGTAATTATTTGGTTCAAAATATTTACGATAGATGTCGATAGTAGTACTGAATCGGCTTTTACTTACTCAACATATTTTCTCTCTCTGTCTTTCCACTCTTGACGGTTCAAAGAAACGCATCTCTGTTCGAATGTTTTGATTTCATATATTTTAACTTCTTGTGAGCACAGAAACCTTATCTGTTTTTTATGTTGTATCCAAACCACAGCACACATGTGCATAGATAAGAGAATATTATATACACGGATCCAAATAAAATTTGTTGACATAATTTCCATTTGAGCGTAGATTTTTGATTATTTAAGAGTTTCATAAATGTTTTTGAAAGGAATAAATTGTTAAAAAGTACGTAATCGTATCGACTCGATATCAAAAATTATAGTTATGATAATGTAAATTATCCTGCAATCCGTATTTTTTAATTTTAAAAGCTATGTGTGAGGTTAGTTTACTGGATTATTTGATTAGTGTGAAAATGTGAGATAAATATGGTTTGTTCTAGTATAATCAAACCATCTCTCAACATTCTCTTGAAACCCTGTTTGAATGATAATATGGGTTTGTTAGCGAAAAGCGAAAAATGCTTAATTGAAGTGAAGTGACCTTTGAAGTATCTGAATGAAGAAAAATTAAAACCGCTCTCAAAAGACAAGAATTGCATAATTCATTTTGATGAATATATGATAATGATAATTGAAAAATAAAACTATTATAACCTGATACAAGGTGCATTACATATCGCATGAAAGGACATGTGCTATTTAATAATATGGATACCAAGTGACAGCATTGCGGAAATTGCTAGAAATTAAAAATGGAAGAAAAATATACATACTTTAAAAACATTCCACCTTTCAAAATTTGTACCATTTATATTAACATAATAAAATGTTTTCATGATTATAAATTTTTGTTTGTTTCATGCTAAGAAAATTAAACTGTGGAAAAGTTGCAAATTTACATGAGTTAAAATAGGCCATTTAGTCTGAAAACACAGAACGTCATGTCACAACTTTGCCTCTATCTAATCACATTTGTATCAGTTTCAGAGTTCCTGTTGGTTGCTTTCAAATTTTATTTGACATGTAGGCTCTTTTTACAACTACATGTGTAAATATATTCAATTTTATCTAGAAACAAATAATATAAACAAAGAGTTTCCAAATTTATTATACAAAGAAATATTTACTTGTAATACAATGCTTTACATTTAATAGAAAGAGGAAAGTAAGGAATTTAAATTCAAAATAGCAAACGTTTAAGAAACTTACAAAGCAACTATAACAACCAATAAAAATCTTAAAGCGAAATATCTGTAATGACAAATAATAATGTATATATTGTGGGGAGATCGATATATACAGTACAAAATCAACATGTACAAGTTTGCTTCTTCCTTGTTTGCAAAGATTGATCATATGTGTTGTGGAGATTGGAACTGAAACATTTTTCCTTCATTATAAAAAAAATAGTTGCTTCATTCTCTTTTTTCCATGACAGATACACATATGTGTGATCACCTGAATGGTAAATATTTTTTTTTTTGTATAATACATTATTGGTATTATTACTTTTCCATCCAACCCATCTAATATGCGAGAAAAGTATAGGTTTGGAATTTTGTATTTTTTTGAGTTGTTTTTACGTTTTTCAGCAAGAACAATACAAAAAAATGGTTTTTAGAAAAGAAAACCTATCTGTATAACTCGATACAGCCCCCGAAGTGCAACAAGTAGACAAAATTAACTTTTTAGTCGTCCTTTGTTTTACAATTTTTTTTTAATATCAACAACCAAGACTAATACTAAGTAATCCTTTAATAATAATTTTGTTTCTTATTTTCTTTGATTTTTTGAAATGCTTATATAATCAAACAATTTGCAAGGAAATTTTCACTATTGGCTAGACAAAGTTTTAAAATATTTATGGTTCAAAGATTTTTAAAATATAATGTTACCTACTTCATTTATTAATTGTATTCAACAATTACTATTACTTATGGTGCATAGGCTAAGGCAAGCTAAAAAGTGGATAACCATCCTAATTTCTTATAAAATCTTTGGACAGGTTGTTAAGAGAAAAACAAATACACCTTGTCATTCTCTTGTTAAAACTGTTCTTAAAAAGACTTATTGTATGACGGAGGTAATGGAGTATGGAACTCTTAAGGAAAAAGTGGCTAAGAGCATTTTTGAACAAGTACAAAATGTTATGGTGGTTGATTTAGGATTGTGGGTAGATGTTCAACACGGTTTTCTAGGTGCGTTTCCTGATGGTAAATATATTTAACATAACAAATAATTACCATGTGTTATAAATTCTTTTTGCATATTAAATGACATACATTTTTTGATAAAATATTTTAGGGCTTGTAGGTGATGATGCACTACTTGAAATAAAATGCCTCCACTGTGCATCAAAACAGAATTCACAAACAAATACAATAAGCGAAATAATTGACCTCATGAAGAACAAAATTTGTCTAGAAAAACACAACAATAAAATTCAACTTAAGCGGAATGACAATTACTATTATCAGGTACAAACATGATAAATTTATTCCAAAGAACAAAAACTCAAAATCATTCTCACATAATATATTTAATCACTTTGATGTATTTACCAACAATAAATAAGAATAACATTAAAAAGTAGTTATTTGTGTAATAGGTGCAAAAATTGCATTTTTGTTGCAACGAAGCATGAAGCACTAAACACAATCTTGTGGAGTAAATATAAATAGCATTTACGAAGCACAAATTTACTTATTTAGCATGAAAATTACTTAATTGTAATCACTTAAAAATACAATACATACTAAACTATAAATTTGGGATAGTTTTCTGAACACAAAACATATGACAACAGCATATTTGACCCATAGAGAATGTTATAATATTATTTGTCTATGAATTGACCGTCGTCTTCTGTCATTGTTCTATATTGTTCTATACAACGCCATGCATCAAGACGGTGGAGCGGTTGAACTAAAGTAAAAAGATGTTCGTTTGCAGAAATTTGCGCACAACAAATCTCAAAAAATACAATGATTTGAGATTTCATATTTTCAGAATCGAATTCTCTAGGCTTCCTTTTGGGGATCAGGTTTTGGTGTCCAGATTGGTGACCACAAATTGTCAAAACTGTCAAAATCACACCATCACTTAATGGCTTATATCTTTTTTATAACAATATAAAACTCAACCAAAATACCTGATCCCCAAGACAAAGGTCCAAGTTATATTGTATTAAAATTTCAACCCTTAATTTCCCTGTGTTCTTTAGATTTGTTGTGTACAAATTGACCTACATTTTGTTGCAAATCACGGGTGCCAACTGTTTTCAGGTTCCTAAAACATGAGGCCCCTCTTAATATCGATTTTCGTGTAGGCGGATTTCTGTCAAAAATGGCTCTGAATCTCCTTCTGGTCAATGTTATTGATTTTGTCTCGGCATATAATACGACGCATCGCGCTTTTTCTATCAAAGTATACATTTTCGATTAATAAATTTGACTGTGTTCGTTGTTATACTTCATACTACATAAATAACCTTTTGACGTTTGTTAATGTCAGTTATATGTATTTGTTTCAAAGCCACCTTTCCGTAAAAAATTAACAAAAGTAAATTTCTTACGAAAACTTTAGACGACTTTTGAGACTTGCAAACGGTGTCATAAAAAATTTCAACATTTCTAAGAATTTCAGTGAAAGCTGTCTCATTTTCGAGTTATAACGTTTCCAAGCTGTTAAAATGTGATAATTTACGTTTGGAAGTTATTGACATGGTTTCATAAAAAATTAAATCTTTCCCTAAACACTTGAGTATATGCCGATAATGTATACATTTTTGGTAAGGGGAAGAAAGGGACTTTCAGATGGTATTAAAAAATATAGGATGTTGTATTTAAAATAAAACGATAATTTCGTTTCAAAAATGGTCATTTTTTTCGGCGCTTTAGGGAAAACATATGCATTTGGCAACTATGTCAATAAAAATTTGAAGAAAATATAAGAAGTTTAGCGATAACTGCACGTCGATATCTTTTTCCATTCTCGAGTAATAAGCCATCAAAATGTATTACTTTATGGTGGGAGGGGGTGTTTGTAATATTAAAATTTCAAGTAATTGCCTAAGAAAGGTATGTTTTCTGGTCTGAAGTGCCAAAATCGAAATATTTTGTAAGGATTAGCTAGGTAGTAGATATTCACTTAGGTTTTGCGGATAACAGGTACCGGTTAACCCAGGGATGATTGATCCAGGTAGACAAAACTGGCCGATGTAGTCCAATTATGTCCGTCCGGACAAAATCAATTCTTCTGGAAAAAATGGATAAAATAGGACAAAATCAATTAAATGCAGGTTAATTAAGTCTGATTATGTACGAGTAACATGTTTAGACTTATATTCGATTCATAAAATTTTTAGGAATAGTATATTGTAGCGGTGAGTATTAACCAGAGAATTTCTTGATAACTATACTAGTTAAACCTACAGCACGCGGTTCATAACGACATCTAGATCACGCCACATGACTCGGTATTGGTCAGTTGTACTCCACGCGTCCTGCAAGACACATGTGCACCGTATCAATTTATTACGCAGGTAACGAACATTTTAAACCTTAAATATTTTTGATCTGTGCTCAAAATATACGGCGTTATTATTATGCTTTTCATCTTTCTAGAATCCTGTTTAAAACTCATTAAGGCTGTGTAGCTCAATTGACTAACTTTTCAAGAAATATTTTCTTATGGTATATGCAATCAAAAATATTCCCTTGGGGCTAAACTTAACAAATCACTGGGGTTCAAGTTAACGTGTTCATATCTACCCCAAATTTGGGAGCTAGTATTAACAAGGTTATAGACTGGGTATGATAATTATAAAAAAAAATTCGTTCCATTTTAATACAGAATGAGAACGTATAAAAGAAAGACTACAAGAGGAACTAAATTCATAGATGTTTTAGAAAGTATAGAGAAGTAGCGACAGAGTTCGAGCTCTGTCACGTTTCACTCTATAATTTCGTGAAAAAAAAAAGAAATCGGGTGCACAAGCAGCAGTGGGTTACCAGAACACCCGCTTAGTTTTCAATGCTGCACAAGAAGAAATTATAGCAGAATATTTGTTGAAGTGCTCCAATATTTATTTCGGATTACTACCCGAAGACGTAAGGCGATTAGCATATCAATGTGCTAAGTTTTACAATGTTGAGAAGGTACCAGGTTCCTGGTATGTTAACCAGATGGCCGGTAATGACTGGTTCACTAATTTCATGAAGAGAAATCCGAGGTTGGCGATACGAAGCCCTGAAGCCACCAGTTTGAGCAGAGCGACTTCATTTAATAGAACTAACGTTCAAAACTTTTTTGAGAAATACAGAAGCGTGCTAGAAAGACACAGCTTCCCACCATCTCGAATTTGGAATGTTGACGAAACAGCTATCTGTCTTCTTGGCTACCCTACTAATCTTATGTCAGTTTTTACTTTACACTTTTATAAATATCACAATTTTCTAGGTATCACAACCATGCAAAAGCCGAAGAAGATTGTTGCTGGAAAAGGCATAAAGCAGGTCGGTGCAGTAACATCTGCTGAACGAGGTGTACTAGTTACACTTGCAGTAGCAACAAATGCTATTGGCGATGCCATACCCTGTATATTTGTCTTTCCTCGTATTCGTTACAATGTCATATTTGTTAGGAATAGACCATCAGAATGCATAGGAATTGGAAATAATCGAGCTGGATGACTCAAAAAAAGTTTGGAAAATTCATTGATCATTTTATTCATCATGTGAAGCCGTTGAAAGAAGATCCCGTCCTACTCTTACTGGACAACCACAGCTCACGTGTAAATATAGAAGTGGTTAACAAAGCCAAGGAAAATAATATTATTTTATTGTCATTCCCACCTCATTGCTCCCATCACCTACAGCCTCTTGATGTTGGATTATATGGTCCACTTAAAACTTATCTAAATAGAGCGCAAACTTCTTAGATGAGTAGTAATCCCGGAAAAACTATTACCATATATGATCTCCCTGATATTGTTAAAGATGCATTACCTCTGGCATTGAATCGGAGGAGTGTGATAAACGCATTCAGGAAGTCTAACGGCCATTTAAGTCTTCCAAGATTCGGACTTTGCGCCATCATATGTCACGGACCGTCCGGACCCGACGAATCAAGATCTGTCATCAAATTCAATTGATTCTGAACTACTGAACGATATGCCCAATCTGGACAGCTCAATTGTAGTTACTGCGCACGTGTTTAATGGGCCAGTAGCTGGACCATCAGGTATGCAGAGGGATTCTAGTGATTTCTCAATTGAAACTGGAAGACCTCTGCCAAAAGTTCCACCACGAGCTCCATCCAACCGTAAACGGGCTAAAAGTCTGCCATTCTCACCGATACACCGGGAAAAATGCGTTGGAAGAAGAACAACACATCAGAGAACTGAAAAAGAGGAAAATGGAAGAAAGAAAACAGAACAAAGAAAAAAAAAGGAAAAGGTAAAGGAAAGGGGAGGAAAGACGAGAAAATAGAAAAGGTAAAGAAAATAATATTAAACGTAAGCAATGATTCTGATGAAAAGGATGAATGTTTTTGCATTGTTTGTGGTATGTTGTATAAGGATGATTTATCAGGTGGTGATTGGATACAATATATCTCTTGTAAATGGAACCAAGTTGGGTGCGTCAAGGGTGATATCACATCATTCATTTGCTTGAATTGTGATTCAGATGACGATAAGTACGAATAGTTTTTCTTATTCTTAATAAAGTCTATAGTACTTGGTTAGTCTATAGTTATAGTATATAAAATATTTTTCAATAATAAAGTATTAGTATTGAAGTATTCTCTTGTTCGTTTTCTTTCATAGGATTAGTTTGTATAACATCATGTTAATACTTGTGCCAGAGCTGTTAGTTTTAGCCCCAAGGATGGGGTAAGAATTAACAAACGCTTTTATCGATGTAAAAATGTCTGTTCAAGACATCAATAATTCAATCTTTTATTCATGTTATTAACATGATACCTAAACATTTGAAGTATCAATTGACGCAAAAATCAGGTCTTAATGTTGAATAATTTCGGAATTACAAATAAATAAGCAATTTTTGTTAATTGTGGCCCTGGCCTCCCCTATAATAAGTGTTGAAAATGAAAGATTTTGCACGAGTTTGCAGAATTGAGCTACGAGCCGTAGGTTAGTGGCTTAAGCAAACGAGTGTGAAACCGAATTTTCAACACAAGTTGTACACGACATTTTTCCGAGGACCACAAAAAAGCAGAGTTAGTATTTTTTTTATTAATTAAAGTTTGTGGTAAGGTTACTACAATTTTAAAAATAAACTGGTGCTTAAAAAACGTTGTTGACCATTTTATTTTCTTTAGTTGATACCAAGTTTTGAATTTTATGCATATAAGACTCACAATTACAAAACATTCAATAATTCGCTCTTTCACTTGCTATCAGTTCAAAAATTAAACTCAAAATGTCAGGTAGACATCGATAATCATCGACCCGTGTGCAAAATAATTACACACAGTTGCCGACCAATCAGATTTCTCAATTTTTTCATTTCACACGGGTACGCTTTTCGTTTGCAATTTAATATTTTCACTAAAAGAAAACTGAATGAAATGTTCCATATTTCATAGTGGTCGATGATTATCGATGTCTACCTAACATTTTGAGTTTGACTTTTGAACTGTTAGCAAGTGAAAGAGAGAATTGGAGAGAATTATTGAATTTTCTGCAATTGTGAGTCTGATATGCATAGAATTAAAAACTTCGTATCAACTAAGGAACATAAAATTGTCAACAACAGTCTTGAAGCATCAGTTTATTTTTAACATTGTAATGACCTTACCAGAAACTTTTAATTAAAAAATAAATACTAACTCTACGTTTTTTGTGGTCCTCGGACAAATATCGTGTATAACTTTTGTTGAAAATTCGATTTCACACTTGTTTGCTTAAGCCACTCGCCTACGGCTCGTGGTTCAATTCTGCAAACTCGTGTAAAATCTTTCATTTTCAACACTTGTTATCAAGAGTGACTGCTGTCACTCGCGCAGTCTCACGTCTCGACTCCGCCCTACTCTATATATTTTTGCGCTAGACGGCAGACACTCTTATACCGAAAATTTCGTTTTTTCCTCTCCCAGCAGTTCTATATTTTCTAATAAATCAATTTTTTTATTATTTACGGGCAAATTATAAATACAATTGCCATATAATACATATATGATCTTCCATTTGCAGCATCATTGATACTTTTCCATGTATTTATTAAAAAGATATTCAGTTCTAAAAAATAAAAGTTGTAACTTTTGTAAAAATTTTTCAAAAGTTGAATGTTTGGCAGGTGTGGTTTCGATATTTCGGTGAAAAAATCATTGTCGCCACCGGTGATTCATTTCTTGCAGGTGTTGTGGTCAATTATTGAGTTTCATCTGCCCTGAATCTCGAACCGGGGCGCTGTTCTTGACATCAATCCCAACGTCATGTATACGCAAGCCTGTGAATGCTATATTTGCGAATGGTTCCTAAAAATGATATTCTCGAGCACCGTTCCTAAAATCATCGAATTGTATCGTCCTTACAACAGCGTCGGTTGACGTTACAAATACAAATGTCATTTGGTTATGTCAAATCTAAGGGTTCATTCAGATGCTACGTCGGGCGCGTTTTGTGCATGCATATGCTTATATCTGGTAAATAGTCGGGTCGTTCAGATGCTAGCGGTAAATTTTACCAATCGTCCAGTCATTTAACCCAGTCGTATAAATAGGTGAGAATAATATTGATCAATATATCACAGTAAAATTATGCGAATTGTTTGTCTACACATTCTCACAATCTTGTGGTTGATGAGCAAAATAAATTAATATTCAACGAGATTGTTTAGGTACATTTTTTTCTACACCCACATGTATATTATCCATTTTATGCACAATTTACAGAATGGATATGTAGGTCATTTCGGTGAACTGAAAGGATTATGATTTCATTTACATCCTAGAATGTATATAAAATCCACCAATCAGCATTTGCATTTAGTACCCGTCAACTCTTCTTTTTTTCAATTTCAAAGTAACGTCAAGATAACTTGTCAAAATATTCCTTTGGTTTTCAAGAAAAATATTAGTAAAATGAGTGATTCCGGTGATGAATGAATAAATATTATTGCACTAGATATTCGTTAAGCCGCAAAGCAGACGTATAACACATCCTTACCTCAAAAATCAAAAAGTAAATATGAATTTTGTTACAAAAAGTTCATGGATTGAACTCTGGTGAAAATATATCAGAACAAGTTATCCCTGCTTATATGAATCAAATATCAGTAAAAACAAGCTCTCAACTCTTTGGACAACATATTCAATGTTAAGAACAATGATAAATATTAAACGTTACATGGACATTTCATGTTACCCTAAATTGCATTTCTTTCTTAAATTACAAAGTTTCTTCTAGAAGCACCGGATCAAGAATATTTATTCACAAAAGTAAGTTTAAATGAAATAATCAATACACATTTAAAAAAATCATTAATCATTTAAAAGTAGTAGGTGTCTATCTAATGCTGTATATTATCTTAGTATTTGTACGAGAAGGGAAATTCGCCTTAGCGATATTTGGCTGGTTCCTATAAGTTTTGATTGGTTGATCCTTTCCTTCCCGACATGTTTTTGAGAATTTTAGAACCAGAACACTCGCCAACCTTATGTTGACGGGAATGCTGAAATTGTCGTTGAGAATAAAGGTGTAATAAAAATACGGGCCACTCACAATCCCTCTATTTGAATTCTTACAACTTGAACAATTTCTTTTAAGGTGCGTACAGACATATAACAAAACTTCGTATCGTAACGCCGTCGCGTAACAAGTGTGGACGGCACTGCTTAACACCGTAACACCAGAACATAGTAACATCTCGGCGTTCCATTGGTTGTCGGTTTTATGAAGCCGCATCAAAGCAATGATACGCACTTATATTGCACCACTTGTTATACTCGATAGTCGAAATTCTGTAAAGTGACTCATCGCTCTTACTGTCCATAAAATCAGTTGCAGAAGCGAACTTCATGAGCGCATCATTTTTGAAGGGTTCTTAATAGTCCTAAATAAAAAATAAATAGAAAATGTTCTTGTACGCTCTGGCGTTTAAATTTGAGAGAACAGAAATACGAAATTATTATGGTAGGTATCATTATGTATATACAGGGTGTTACCAAGAATAATACACATTTTTAAGGATGAGCTATAATAAGATGTATATAAAAAAGTCGATAGTCGAAATTCTGTAAAGTGACGTCATCGGTTATCTACCGATTTAAAGTGAACTCCATGAGCGTATCATAGTTTAAGGGTGCGAATACTGAAATATCTGGAATTTCAATTTAAAACATTTGAAATAATAACTTATCACAAGTTGTTCATAAGTAAGTTAAAACAAAATAAAAAAATGTTTAAAAGTCAATTCCAACTTACTACTACTAAAACTAAAAAAAAGTTGTTTGTCAAGACCAAAATAAATTACCAATAAGTATAGGTATGTTGCGAGGTCACTTGTAAAATGTCTGACTAACTGGAAGCGGTATCACTCCCTGACGACTCCTCAGAATCATCGCTTCCTCCTCCTATATCGATAATGAGTGGTTCCGTCATTACTTCTACACGTATGTCTAAATCCCAAAACTTTATTTTTTCTTTTAATACGTGTTAAATACATTTACGCCAACTCTCAGCAGTAACGGTATGCAGCGCCTCGTCAAACAGTTTCTCAACGTCAGCCATTTTGAATGTACTGTTTTTTCTCGCAACATAATTTTTCACTTGGGCCCAAACCAGCTCGATGGGGTTTAACTCACAGTGGTAGGGAGTAAGTCTAACAACTGAGACGTTGAAATCTTTCGCCATTTCATCGACAACGTACTTAATATAACTGCTTTTATGTTTCCGTACGAGAGATAATAATTCAACTTTTAGCATTGCCTCGTTGTGCGGAATGCTTTTACTCTCTAACCAATCAATTATAACCCTCTTGCGGCTAGCTGAAGTAGGTATTTGCTCCAGTCGACGAGAGTGGTATGAAGCATTATCCATAACTATCACTGAACCAGGAGTTACCTTTGTTAAAATTGATCTAAACCATGTTTCAAACCGGTTACCATCCATCTCTTCATGGTAATCGACAGTTTTTTTGGACTGAAAACTTAGTAATCCACCTTCTACAAATCCTTCCTCGCTGCCAATGTGAGTGATAATCAGTCGACGTCCTTTCCCAGAGGGAGCTTTTAAACCGGAAGAGAAACCCTCCATAAAGGCTTGTCGATTGCTTCGTATATTCATGTCTTGCCACACTTTTGACACAGTGTGGCCTTCATTTAACCATGTTTCGTCAAGATAATATATGTGCCGTCCTTCGTTACGAAACTGTCGTATCTGTTTTAAATAATTTCTCCTCCATTCCACAATGTCATTTCGTTCAATTAAGGCACTGTTTCTACTTCTTGTTTGGTAACGAAAATTCATTAATTTTAAAGTTCGTCTCAAAACTTTATCACTGATGTTTGGTAAAGTATCATCAGCTCCTATTACCTTGCTCAATTTAGCTACCGAGGGGATTTCATTCCTAAAATAAAAAGAATGCATTTCCCTACGTATAGCATTCCGTGTTTGGTCGTCCAAAACAATTTTCTTTCTTCCCCTACTTTCCGGTTTACAGTTTTCACCTCGTTCTCTTGTCAAAGATCCGTCCCGCGATTTCTTTAGAATATTGTATATAGTACTCTCAGAAACTTTAGTTAAATAACTGCACTTAATCACAGCGTCACTAACACCCAACTGTTTGTCCATGGCACGCAGTCCTTCGTACACATTTAATATGAGGACTTTTTCTTCCCGAATTAAATTGTTACGACGCCGTTTTTTATCGCCAACACCGCTACACTCCGCCATTATTGTCACTAAATATACCGATATAAATATTACAATAAATACCAATAATAACCGATTTATCACACAAAACCACAACACAAATACTGATGTTACGCTCATGAAGAGAATAAACACCTCACATAACTGTTTACTATCACTGTCTCATTCGCGTAGCTCGATCTATCTATCTCGTTCTCAAAGCCGGAACATTGAAGCGACTCTCCAACATTGTCAAATCGGCGAGTTTTTCACAACAAACTTTGCGTTCAAGAAATATACATAAACACTTTATGTCACATTTCAAGTAAACTAATTATTATTAGTCTGCTTGAAATTTGAAATAAATATATTAAATTGGTATTGACTTAATTACATTGCATTTTTTGTACCTGAAATATTGACACAATGGATTTGAAGTGTATTTATAAAATACAGCATTTCTCTCTAGAATACATATGGCAACTGCGCTTTAACCAAAGTGTTGATTAGATAGCTCTGACTCACTTTACACAATTTCGACTATCGAGTATAGCATGTCTGGACAGGTCTGCGGTACACAGTTGCGATTTATTTTTCGTTTTGTTTATTCAGTTGAAAACATGGAGTGGACAGAAGAATCTACCCTGGATTTCATAAATAGTTATCGTAATAAAGAAATTTTGTGGGATGCAAAACATCCCAAATACTATAATACGAGTAAAATAAAGAAGTATGATGCTTGGGAAGAACTTGCTGTAGAATTTCGGACAACAGTAGATGAATGCAAAAAAATTAATGTTCTTCTGTGAGGACTTAGGCGAGAGAAAGCAAAAATTATAAAGGGCCACGGTACGGGTAAAGGTAAGTTTGAATAATTGAAAATTAATTTCTTTGAAATTCTTTGCAAATTCTGTGCCACAAAATTCTCAATTTGAACGGTATCAGGATAGCCAAGCTTCCAGTTTTACTCAACAGCATTCACAGGTACCATCTCCAGCATATAATTATGCTAATTATAGTATTTCGGATCATTCAAGTTGCAGTACTCCAGTCAATTCTTTACCACGCCAACTATTGGATATGCCCGATATTGAATTAGAGAATTTAAGATAAACATTTGTTTTGTTTCTTGTGTGTTTATTATACTTCTTTAATAAAACAGTTTCTTACCTGTATATTTTCTTTTAATCCTTATATAATGGCTTCGCACACTTCAGGAACTATAGCACTTATCGATTGTTTAGAAATTTTAAAAAGGTATTGTAGACCGGTGAAAGAGTCACCAGTCGCCAGAAACCGAATTGTTACTGCCAACCTTTCTTGAACAGAAATTGCCGTTCTCCATCTAGTATATTTTCGTGCTATTTTGGGTCCAATTAAATTAATCAAGTAATCGAAGTCTGTTGGAGACATTCTAGTAGAATTTTTGTAAAGGCTACTAGTTGCCTGAAATTTTAAATCCAACAGTAAATGATTTCCGCTGTACACACTTCTATTAGTATACAACCGGGTCTGCCAACAGCGTCTTTCTGCGCGTCTTTTTTTATTTTAAGTAATGCATGTATATATAAGCTGCTGCAACAACCTCCATTGCACACAAGAAAAAGACTAATTCAATTGTTCTGTTTTAGTAAAGACGGAACGGCAAAATGTCCCGTTTATAAGATACGCGACGATGTATTGATACGCTATATTTGTTGACACGCCGTATCTTCGATGCGTAACAAACAATTGTTGCGCGACGGAGTTACGATACGAAGTTTTGTTCTATGTCTATACCCACCTTTATAAAATGAACGAAGTACCAAACTTTAGTATCGGATACAGCAACAGCGCTAAATTACCGTTGAACCGCTCTAGGCGACCATGCGGATTTAAACAATAATTTATAATAATAATAGTACTTACAATACGGAAATTCACCGATCAATGTCGGAAAAACACTTCACATCATATTCACATTCTTATTTGTTGCAGTTACATGAAATAGATTAATGAAATTAGGTATGTACTTAAACAAATGAATTTACACTTGAACATGTCGTCACAAGAGTTGAGCCAAGACTTACTGATTGCCTTTCGTTGGCGG
The DNA here is from genome assembly GCA_963921935.1 of Galeruca laticollis. Lineage (NCBI taxonomy): Eukaryota > Metazoa > Arthropoda > Insecta > Coleoptera > Chrysomelidae > Galeruca > Galeruca laticollis. The sequence continues at coordinate 176,889,367 of OY998177.1, forward strand.
TAATTTTGCGGCAAGTGGCGCGGGAGGTACCAATTGGTTCCGTGAACGTGAATAAAAGGCGCGGAGATTTCAACTTCGAACCTTTGGCTTAATGATGAATTAAGGTGCATTGTAGGAATTTATGGGAAATTTCTACAGTATTGCCTCAATAAGTTTGTGATAGATCAGTCTGTCAACGTACGTATATACCTGTATACAGATGAGGGGAAATAGACCGGTGTGAAATTAGCAGCCAAAAGCTAGTAGCCATTCTGAAGAAAACAGGAATATAGTTGGTTCAATCCCCGCTACATGCGGTTATTTCTATTATTCATATTTGTATTATAAGTAGTAATTTTCATAAAATTTTAATTTTCGATAGTGTTCATTTTTGGAATTTCTGGAGGTCGTCATCGTCAAGAATTGAAAATTTTGAAGATTTAGAAAATGCATTTCAAGTTAAATTAATTGATACAAAAACAAACCCAGATCCTTTGTAATTCCTTGTATGTTTTACGAGGTCTCCAAAAAATATATTTTGCTTAGACTATCACATAAAGTACAATTTTTTGTTAATTACCAAAAAGGAAAATGTACGAAGAAAGTAGTCGAAATTAATAAAATTGGTAATCAGACAAAAATAATTGATGAATTTTTATAATTACCAGATGTGATTTTATATACGCACTACTGACCCAGTACTGCGTATATTATTATTTTCTCCTGTTGTCTATTATTTTGATTACGTAATAAAATTGGATAATTTGGTTTCAATTATTTCAATATTAAACTGAAATTCAATATTTCAAGCGATGTTTTGAATAAAACACAGCCTACTACTCCTTCCTAACATAAGAGAAGATATAGAGCGGACTTTACATATGTTTTCTATCGATTACGTGAAAAATATCAAACTTGGCTATAGGGAACCCTAATAGCATTTGAAAGAGAATCGTTTTATGTATCGGATAGGATGAAAAAATACTGGGTGTTCCGTTTAAGATAAACATGTTTTTCAAGTTAGCAGGAGTCCATAATATTTCGCACTTTTTGGAACACCCTGTACATTTATACATAATCCTAAATAATGCAAATAGTAGCCCAAAGACTCCATATCCACTGATCCAAGGCAATTTTTTATATTCCTACCTGCTTTATCGTTATTCTTTTTTTTGTGACATACTGTATTTCGAGAGAAGCTGAGATATTTCGAAAACCATAAAATATAGGTATAGGGAATCCTTAAGAAACAGACATTATTTATTTTCGTTAAATTCGAAAATGTGATAATTCGAGGATATATTGAAAAATTCTTATCCTACTATAGAACCAAACAAAATTTCAATGTCAAAATATTTTATTACTCAACATATTCTCCTCTTAATTGGATACATTTATTACAGCGAACCTGCCACGTCTCTAGACCTTTCAAAAAAAATGTTTCTTTTTGCTCTGCAAACCAGACCTCCACAGCTTTTATTACCTCCTCGTTGGAAGGAAATTTACGACCTTTTGAAATTTTTTTCAGTTAAGGAAAGAGTTGATAGTCGGACGGAGCCAAATTTGGTGAATGAGGGGGGTGTTCTAGTAATTCAAACCCTAAGTCACTAATTTTTTGCATGGCAACATGAGATTTGTGTACAGGGGCGTTGTCCTGCAAAAACAAAACACCTTTAGATAGCTTTCCGCGTCTTTTCTCTTTAATTTTTTCTCGTAGAGTAGTCAGTAATGTCGAATAGTAATCTCCAGTTATTCTTCTACCCTTATCCAAAAAATCAATCATGATTACTCCATGGCAATCCCAAAAAACCGGAGCAAGAACTTTTCCAGCTGATTTTTGGACCCGAAACTTCTTAGGTCTTGGAGAACCAGAGTGTCGCCATTCCATCGATTGTTGCGTTGTTTCTGGATTACCCCTTAACCCTTTTAAATACAGGTACTTGATGATGGCTCGATACTCCAATTTTTCGATTTTCACAATTTCGGTGGATATCTTTTTTCTTTTAATTTATTGCGTAACTCTGGTTTACTTTTTTGACGTGAAACTTTACACTGCCACTTCGTTGCTATGGTAACGCAATATTTTGTTCATGCATGGAACTGGTCTAGGCTAACTAGATATCAATATATCCTCGTATACAGGGTATTCCATTTAAAAAAATATAGCTTTAATATGCCAACATTTTTTTAACCACCATGTATATTTATAAATATTTTAAAAATGTAGCTCTTATCGACCTACGTAAACGCTTATCAAATTTTTTTTTTAAATCGGTATGATTTGGGCACCAGATTCCGTGCCGTGTGTGGTTCCCCACCCTGAATGAGATTCCTTCAATTCACATATTTTTTTAAAATATAATATCTACCTGAACAATTTCTTAAATGGTCATCACTGGTGCAGTTACCCTATAATTCCACGAACTATCCTACTTAAATACTGGGTAGAGAAGTAACTAACTTGTATTAACTTTTCGTAGAATGTTTTTACCTCCTCCAAATTTCCAGGTCAAAGGTATAGATTTTAAAGATAAAAATAACACTCACATTATTATGTTCTAATATTTATTATAAAAATACTGTAAACACTGATAACATCATCTAAATCTAGGGATGATCAACTTACATGAATGAATGACATGATTAGAGAGAAATTACAGGTACAAATCCAGAAGGAACTCATACATCCAATGATTCTCAATTTCAAAGAATACATTACTAGATATATCAAGCTGTGCAGAAATTATTCGTCGAAAATTTAAGAATCCAGGATGCCAGTTCTAACCATCTGAGCTAATCAATGAAGTCCAAGACCCAATCCATATCCAATACCATGACTAATTACAGGAGAAGCTACAACCGCTTTTTGGACTAGTTGGGGGTGAGCAGCGTGTCCTACTCGGCTAACAACAGCATTGAAACCATTATGAGGATCGGCTGTGTATTTGACAATTCTGATAGTACCGTCTGGTTCAGCTAAGGAGTATTCTCCTTTGACAGTATCTCCTACCCTGACTTCGGATTGTTGTTTGTTGTCCCCAGTATGAGCATCTTGGACTCCATATTTGAATTGGTAATTGGCAGGCGCCTAAACATAAATAATGTAAGTTAATTAATTAATACCATTCATTGAACTTCAAGTTATGTTGCAGATACTTGATAAATATTGATTGCTATTATTGATTATATTTAAAATGTTCGATATAGTAGTGGTGGATAAATTTTTAGCATATTTTTATTTTATTTCCCTGTCTATATTTCGAATTTTTCTTCCAAAATAACAATACGTAGTGGTGTAGTTGAACTATATTTGGCGTTAATTTGAATTTGACTAAATATTGTGTCCAAATCAAAAGGTGCATTTGAAGGTTCTAAATCTACATGAAATATCGCACAATTCTGCTTGTACTTGATAGCCTTTAAAACCTATATCGTTCAGCGAAAACCCAGAATTGGTTTTGCAAGACGTGTCAAATAGAATACGCAGTTTCGTTGTAATTCAATCTTGTCGATAAACTGATAAATGGGGAATAAAATATTTGTTTACTGATAATAAATTTTGCGATGATAGACATATCTCGAATTATCGAGTGATGTGTATTCATGCATACCTTTCTTATATTCTGAATAAAGATTGGGATTTTATTGTAGTCTTTTTTCTAAAAAGAAAAATTGTTTTGTTAGGGAGTTACTTAACTTTTTGTGTTCTATGACAGATTTTAATGAAATATCAACTTGAAAATGTTCGTTATCGAGAATTTTAGTTGTAGATTTGAGGATGGCTTCTGAAGTTTCATTTGAGATCTAAATTTTGGAATTTCTTCGATTTCTCAAAATTTTGAGAGAATATTTTGTAATTCTGTGTCCGGATAGGAATTTACGGATTCACTGGCTACATGATACGAGATAGCGGTGGTGTGTTTAGATGATTGTTGGGAGTTCAGTTTTCCCGAGATAATATAACCCAAATGGGTTTTAAAAAGTGTGGGTAGACCGTCACCTAGTTTGATGCGGCCATAGGTCAACAAATCATAATAAACATCTGCTCCTATCAATAGATCGATTTTACCAGGTGTGGCAAAGGTTTTCGACTTCTAATTTACAGATTCAGTGCCAAATTGTTAACAGCTTCGCAATCATGACGAGCGGAGTATGACTGAAATATTTTTGTTGTTTGAATCCACCCTTGAGGTGATAACTTACATGATAGTCAACAATTGGTTGTCTTGCAACAGCAATAGCATGGCTACCATAAATATTCCCAGCTCCCAGAAGACCATGTCCAAGACCTAATCCTCCATCTAAAACAGAGATGGCTACGCATTGAGCCACAGCTACAACGGCAGCGATAATTGTAACCTGTGAACAATTTAAAGTAGAAATGCATTAGTAATATGAATGTAAAGTTTTTTCCATTTTCTCCATGCCCATAATCCAAAAAAATACACATACACATCTTAACGTGTTGAGATAAAGACAACCAACATTAAAGTTATAGCCAATCTTTCATTCATCATTTTGGTAATTTTCCATTTATTCTAGAGAAAAGTAAAACAAATAGTCAACTTATATCACAGTTTTGAGAATACCCAGAAAACATATAGGACGTAATTCCTAACAATATCTAATTTAGGAGGAAGGAATGGATATGTCATCACCATCAACTACTATAGTTATTTAGCTTAATGTGATGTATGTAGGCTTCATTTCTATTCTCTCGGCGCCACTAAGGAACAACGTTATCAATTAGAAACCAACAGTGAATATCACAGTAGGTATTCACACATGTTGTAAATAATTTCTAATTGATTAATAATTGAAAAATATTTCCCCCGTATTTTATCCAAGTTCATGCGCTGATAAGAAAATATACCACCATATTCTATGTGCTAAACATTGAATCTTCAACAATATGAAGAGCTTTCTCCCTGTTAAAAACAATGAATAATATCAAGCATAACACAAATTTGAATGAATACGTCAAACTAAGAACTATCGTTGGTAATATAATAAATAGTATGAGTGGGTAGTGAAGTTGGAAGAAACAATAAGAAAATATATCCGCAATAGAATTGGAATTAACATATTACAGACATATATTCACTCTTGGTAGAAATGCCAGAAATGTTCAAACATCGCAAAAAGGTAGTAACTTCAAGTCTTGTCATAAAAAGGTAATCATATAGAGAGAGGGTCAGAACACAAAATGAGTATTTATTTTCTACAAGACTGTTCTGACTTCCAATTTGTGAAAAAAAGATTATGGTCAATTGTACTGAATGTATTGTTTCATCTTACCTTAATGAACATGGTTGTATCGATGTCTACTCACAAACTGTTATCATCGAATCATTTGTTACAAGTTTATATAGCCGAATCGAAATTTAAATTAATAATGACCTATATTTATTGTTAATTGCACTTTCAATACTAGATTTGCTCGTATCATAGAGGCCTACGAAAGTGGTCGTATTTATTTTTTTGTCTAGTTTCGTCGCCTAGTTTCAAACCTGAAATAATTTTTGATACTAGAATTCATTAAATTGATTGATCTGTGAATATGTTATTTGATAACATTGGCGTAGAAACTTAGATTACATGAGCGATATATGTAAATCATTTAAACATGTATTATCATTTGGTGTTGTTTCATTGTCATGAAAAATAGTTATTTATTAGGGATAAAAGTATTAGATTTTAGCTCGAGGCTATGTTGTCTCCCGACGCGAAGCGGAGGGAGACAAAAAACCGAGAGCTAAAATCTAATATTTTCCCGTGTTAAACACACTATTTCTTTATGTGACAGAAAAAACGACGATTTAATAGTGAAAGAACATGTTATTACAATATATTGAAGTCAGAATGTTACCGATATGAAATTTGAATTTTTAAACTAGTAAGCTGTTGTAGTTATAGTGACAATTAGACCTGCGTTGCCAAGGAAAACTTCAAAGTAATCAAATATTTGTCAATTTAATTCTGTGATTTGATTCAAAAATTGCGGATTCGGTGATTGTTTAGTAGTTATTTTGGAAAATATAAAGTTAAAAAATGTCTGATTCCGAGTTTTCTCTGACTCCACAGGAGTTGATAGAAGCAGCGCAAGTAGCGTCACGAAAATTATTGGCAGCTAAATCGCGAAAAATTTACGAAACCGCGTATTCAAGATTCAAGGAATGGAAAATGAAAAAGACATGCAATTCTTTCTCGGAGACAGTGTTATTGGCTTATTTTTCAAAACTGGCACAACAACAAAAGCCATCAACAGTGTGGTCGAATTATTCAATGATTAAAAGTATGTTACGATCCAATAATAATGTAGACATTTCAAAATATTTGAAACTAATTACATTTCTGAAACAAAATGGGAACGGTTACAAGCCCAAGAAAGCTGCGATTTTTACGAGTACACAAATTAGTGATTTTTTAAATAATGCACCCGATGAAGTTTATTTAATGGCCAAGGTTGTTGTTGTATTTGGGAAAGCAGGAGCTTGTCGAATTTGTGAAATCAGCCAGGTAACATTAGATGATATTGAAGATTCGAGAAAGTTAATAATTGTGAAACTGAAGCAAACAAAGAATGATGTAAACAGGAGATTTGTAGTTACTGAAGAATATATTAAATATTACCGAATGTACATAGCCCTTCGTCCAGCAGCAGCAAAGGATCCCCGCCTGTTTTATGCATATCGCAATGGAAAATGTATCAATCAGGTTGTGGGTAAAAATCATAAGGTACCTGAAACAGTAGCTAATTTTCTTTAACTTGAAAATGCTAATTCATATACAGGTCATTCATTTCGAAGATCGTCTGCTACACTTTTAGTAGAATCTGGGGGAGACTTGATGACACTAAAGGAACATGGCAGGTGGAAGTCATTAACGGTCGCTGAAGGGTATGTTGATGAATCGGTGGCACACAGAACAGAAATTGTAGTCTAGTCGACAAGTTGAAAATGGTATAAAATAGAGATACTGCTCTTAAAATTATGTGCGATAGCTCATTGGATTCGGAATGATGCCTAGAAAAATGTGCTGAAAGCGTGTATTAGCACATAAAAAATTGCAAAAGTTATAAACAATTGAAGATTAAAAAAATGGCATTTCGTTTTTTGCCAATATTTCATAAACTATTAATATTTAAGAAATTTCAAAAAAAGATTCTGGAAGAGGAGGAAATTTCAAATAAAAAACTCTTAACTCCCGGAACTCTATCTCCATTATTTATAATTTTAATTTAACGCTGAAAATAGGTCTGCGCGCGACATTTTTAGATTGCGTCAAAAGCGAGTACGGCACATTAATTAATTTACTTAAGGTACTTTTTTTTTAATTTGACAAAATTATGGTGTATTCTAAACACTATAAATAATTTATTCCCGTTGGAAATTTTACTTTAAGTTAATTTTTCAACAATTGTTAACTAACAAAATTTTCTTGAACTTCGGTCTTAATTGTAAGTGAAAAAAAATGTTTAAATAATAGTTGTAAAAAATATTCGCCTCGTAGAGCCTTTCTTACCCAGATACTTAACAAGATCGTGCCATAAAAATTAAAAAAAAATATTTATACTTAGTTTATAATAATTAAAAACAATAACAACATTACTTGGATTTTTCAGTTTTTGTTCAACTAAAAAAAATTATTATAAACAAAGTATAAATATTTTTTTAACTTTTATGACACGATCTTGTTAAGTATGTGGGTAAGAAAGGCTCTACGAAGCGAACATTGTTCACAACTACTATTTAAACATTTTTTTCACTTACAATTAAGACTGAAGTTCAAGAAAATTTTGTGAGTTATATATAACAATTGTTTAACTTGTTGAAAAATTAACTTTAAGTAAAATTTCCAACGGGGATAAATTATTTATAGTGTTCAGAATACACCATAATTTTGTCAAATTAAAAAAAATATTCAATACCTTAAATAAATTAATTAATGTGCCGTACTCGCTTTTGACGCAATCTAAAAATGTCGCGCGCAGACCTATTTTCAGCGTTAAATTAAAATTATAAATAATGGAGATAGAGTCCCGGTAGTTGGGATTTTTTTATTGGAAATTTCCTCCTCTTTCAGAATATTTTTTTGAAATTTCTCAAATATTGATAGTTTATGAAATATTGGCAAAAAACGAAATGCCATTTTTTTCATCTTTAATTGTTTATAACTTTTGCAATTTTTTTTGTGCTAATACACGTTTTTGGCACATTTTTCTAGGCGTCATTCCGAATCCAATGAGCTATCGCACATAATTTAAGGAGCAGTATCTCTATTTTGTACCATTTTCAACTTGTCGACTAGACTATTGCTAATAAAGTGTGAATAACACCCGATTTGCGACCATGTACATCAACAGCAATTGTGTCCACGTCAGAGAAAAATATTATTTCAACACATGAAAATTCGTCTGTTGTACCGAATAGTTCAAGGAACATGTCATTCATGCAATGTACAGAGTTATTGGTTATAATTTGACCACCCGTTTATTCCGCTTATGCGTATAGATACAAAAAAAGTTTTATATAAAAGTTGTAGGAGTATGAAGGAATTTTAATAAAATGTACTTTGCACACCAATGACGTTTTTGAATTACGGGATAATATAACAATATATTTTTTTAAATAGAACGCCCTGTATGTTATGGCATATTCGGATAGGGCATTTTTTTCTCATAACAAAAATATATACTTTTATAGATTTAGCTTTTATACTTTCCAAAATAATGGACAGTAAACTCCTAAAGTATTTAAGTTATTATTTAGCTAAGATAAGTAGTTGGCTATGCATGGCTTACTACACTTGTTGATATTATCTGTTAGAACTAGATAACTTCTAAAGTAATAAACAGTAAATGTTAAAAAAATAGGCGACTGGGTGTGACATTAACAAAGAACATAAAAAACAATGGTGTTTATTACGAAATACAATAGCAAACAACATAAAAAGCAATACCGTATTTAGTACAAAATAGAAACCGATTTGATATAATGCTTAAAATGACCGCCGTTAGTTTCAATACAAAGTTCATACCTTCTCTTTAAATTTTCTATACAGTTTAAAATTTTATTACTATTTCGATGGTTAAGAAGTTCAATATCAGCTTCAATTTTCTCTCTAATTATTGCAATACTGTTACTGGTATCGGAATAAACTTTTTCTTCCAAGTAGCCCCATAAAAATCCATTTAAATTGAATCGTGCCACCATTACCTATCTAAGTTGCGAACTCATTATTTAAGTGTTCTTGCACTTACATTATGCGGAAGTGCTCCGTCTTGTTGCCATATTATGACATCAAGCGCATCTTCTGGAAATTCCTGAAGTAAATCGTCAACTTGTGGCAGAATGTCATCGAAATATAATTGACCCGTTAAAGTGAAATTAAAGAATATTGGCCCAACTACTTTACCCCGAAAAATTCCACACCAGACATGAATAGATTTTCGACCTGATTTTTTAATTTGTTTAATTTTGTATTTCCTAAAACTTTTTCGTTCCCACGAACATCTATTTTTTCTGTTAAACAGACCTGATGTAGAGAAACTTGATTCATCCGTCCCAAATAATTTGTTTAAAGTAATTTTCGTTGTCGTCTAAATTTATTATCATTGGATGACAGAATTCCAATCGTTTTGGCTTATGTTCTTCACATAGTAAAATTTTGTAAGGACGATAGTTATTATTTTTAAGTGTTTTTTGAACTTTACAGTAACTTGTCAGTAATTCGCCGCTATTTTTATACTACTCTTTGCATTCTCTAAAATAAAAATAATTGATATTTTGATGTGTCTTATTCTAAGAATATATTTTTAGGTAATTTGATATTACTTGAATAAAAGTATTATTTTACCTTCAAAGTGTAACAGTATATTCAACTGTTCTTCATTTACTATGGCAATACGTTTCTTTCTTAAAAAGTTATGATAGAAATTGACGTGATGGTAAATATTTACAAATGTGTTTAGTCTAGGACATCGTCGATTTGGATACAACTGTAGATATTCTCGTCTTGTAGCAGGTTTATATTATTATTTTTGACATATACAGAAAATATTTCTACTTTTTCAGAAGCCGTATAATCCATTTTTGAAAAATATAGCTGGCAATTAGTTGTATTTGTCACTTTACTTTATAATTTTGACAGATAATATCAACAATATTGCAGGAAGAAATGCATAGCCAACTACGTTTTTTAGCTAGATACTAACTTAAATACTTTAGGAATTTTTTGTCCATTATATTGAAAAGTATAAAAGCTAGATCTATAAAAGTATATATTTTTGTTATGAGAAAAAAAATCCCTCTCCGAATATGTCATAATATACAGGGTGTTCTATTTAAAAATATATATTCTTATTTTATACCCCCTAATGCAAAAACGCTACTGGTGTACAAAGTATATTTTATTAAAATTCATTTATACTCCTACAACTTTTATTTGAAACTTTTTTTTGTATCTGTATGCATAAGAGAAATAAATATTATAACCAATAACCCTGTACATTTAATAATTGTACTTTTGATATAAAGGAAATGTAACTTATTGAAATTAACTGTCTCGACCCTTACTTCGTGGAATCTATTAAAGAAGTCAGGCATATATAAACTAAAATGTCCAGAATGTAATGCTGTCTATTTGGGTCAGACCCTTAGGAATTTTGAAATCCGATACAGTGAACACTTACGAGCATACAGATTAAAACAACCAGAAACATCCCACTACGCAAAATATCTACTTGACACCAATCATTCATTGACACTTAACACAAAACTAGAAGTGCTGCATATTTGTGAAAAGAACTGGATTTCCTTGAAGAATTGGAAATTAGAAGACATTTAAGAAACCCACAATATGAAGTTGTCAATGAACAGTTGAATCTAGGGAGTTCTCCACTAATAAACTGTCTTCTTAAGTGATAATTGTAAAGATCAGCATATATAGTTTTCCTGGTTTTCTATATCATTGCACAGTTATACTGATCTTAATTGGAAAAATGATATCCAGGATATCACCATAGGGCTAATAATATCTGAGCTTCAATATTTGTAATATCACATTTTCTTTTTTCTATAAACATATATTAAGTCAATCACAAGTTAGGTCATTTCTTGGTCTAGCCAAAAATAACTACTAAACATCAGGTAGGCATCAAATAAAATGTAACTTCTGTCATTCTGACGATGATATTGATTTATCGAAACAATTGTCAATTTTTTAGAATTTTCAATAACTTTTATTATATTGTGGAATTAACTAGAAACCGTGAGTTTCATTTGAAACACTAAAATGTAACTTATGTTCAATAAAATATTCTAAAATCAAATATCTTCCATTATCTATATGTATATATATCCGGGAAAAAAGTACTCACTTTTTTCCCGGGGAAAAAAGTAATTTCGTGAAAAGTTGTATTTTGTTGATGTTGATGTTTGAGATAAAATGTCAAATTTTTTTCCTGTTACACTCCCTGGTGGGAGTGATAGCAAAGTGAGCACGCCTGCCTATATTTGTTATAGAGCAGTTGTGTCGATAAATGGAAGGTATTAAATGACGAAGTGTTTCGGCTATGACATCTCTTGAGTTAGGGATGGCATTCATGAGTGTGACGGTGAGTATTTCGATAACGATTTTGGAGTCGGTTGAGAGGTCGTAAGGAGTTGGTGGGTTTTCGAGAGTGACTGGTGCGGTCTTTTGGGGGGTTTTGGGTGTCGATAGCCTGTGGGGCAGCGAGGATAGAAAGCGGGGTGTGGATCACCGCAATTGGTGCATTTAGGAGTGCCGGACTTGGAGCAATTTTCGGTTCGGTGGCCTGTTTGGCCGCAAGAGGGGCATATCGGTTTAGACCGACAAGATTCGGAGGAGTGTCCGGTTTGGGTGCATCGACTGCAATACTTGGGCACTGGGGGAAGTGGATTTGTGTTTGATGGCTCGCATTGATGAGGAAGGCCGTGAAATGAGAGGCCGGAGGTGAGGGCCTGGTGGTAGTGGGTTTCAGAGGTGGTAACGATGCGAAACATCGAAGTGGGTTTGTTGGTGGCCTTGGCCACGATTCGCCAAGTTTTGAGGAACGGAATTTGTGTGTTATGAAGAATTTCTTCATATTCTTCGGGGCTAACAGAGGTGTCTACATTCCTGCAGACGAAAGAGAAGGTGGGTATGAGAGTTTTGTTGGCTTGACGTGGTGGACGTTCAGTTGAGTTAAGAACGTTGATGATGATGTTTTTGTCGCCAGTGGAGTTATGAATTTGTCTCAGAATAGTTGAGACTGACTTTGGGGAGGACGTTTTGAGAAGGGCGGTGCGGTTGAAGTTTACCTTTAGAAAAAGGACATGGTCGTGTAGGAGTTCGAGGGTGTTTAGAAGGGTGAAAAGGGATTTTTGTGTGGCGTTTCGGAAGTTGAGGGTTTGAATTGGTGTGTTATTGATTGTGTGAGTTGCTGTAGGAATGTTGACGAGTGTTGGTGTTGTGGGTCGGGTTTTGGTTTTGCCGACGAGGGTGAAGCCATCCTCGTCGGGGACGTGTACTTGTTGGATGGCGGAGGGTGTTGGTGATTGAGATCTTACGGAGGAAGCGTAAGACCTCGTGGGTGATGTGTGGGAGGTGTTTTTGCGTGTGGGTGTTTGTTTCGAAGAGGTGGCGGATGGAGTTGCGTTAGAGAGGGTTTGTGTGGAGGTGTGTGAAGATGGTTTGTTGTGTTTCGTGGGTGTTAGAAGTGGGAATTCTTTCTGGGAAAGAAGTGGAGTAGGAGATGGTGTTGAATGTGGAGTGGTTTTGGATGTGTGTGATTGACTGAGAGTAGAGAGTGCAGGGAATTCTCGATTGACATCTTGAAGAATTTTTTGACCTTCGGGGGAGTTGCAGAATTTTTCGTGGGCTTTGTGGATTTGGATGTTATAATTGGGATGAGAGGGAGTGATTGATTGGAAGTATGCTTCGACTTCCTTAAAAGTTGAAGCTCTTGAGGCTGAAGAAGTTGGCGTTGAGAGGGATTGGGCAGATTTGCTACTGCGGGTGCGTCTGGAGGACATTGTGGTGGTTGAGTAGTAAAGGATGTGGGGGCTGCCGGAGGGAGTTACCTCCCCAGTTAAAGGTTTCCTGACTTATTAGCTTTCAGGGAGTTTTATATTACCTGGGTGCTAAATGTCCTTCTCTTTTCGGATGATGTGGCTTGCTTGTGTGTTCTGAAAATAAAACAAGTTTAAGCACTGTTTATTATTTTCATAAATAGAAGTTGTTTCGAGAGAAACAATTTACACTTCCAAGTGTATTGAATGAACTGTCGAACTGAAAAGTTCGGCAGAACATGGGGTTGGTTGTCTTCTGATGGAGGCGTCCACGGTGTCGGCGAAATCGCGGCGAATCGGTTTGAATCAGTGACCAATTCTTGCTGTATCACCTTCCTCAGGCGATGGACTGGCGCTACTCCGTAATATATTGTAATAATATGTTCTTTCACAATTGAATCCTCGTTTTTCCTGTCATAGAAAAAAATAGTGTATTATACACGGGAAAAATATTAGATTTTAGCTCTCGGTTTGTTGTCTCCCGACGCGAAACCTGGAGCTAAAATCTAATACTTTTTTCCCTTGTATAATAAATAAATATCTATAGACAAAGCTGACATAAGTGAATGAAAAACAAAAATAATAATCATAATTAGTACATCAAACTTTACACAATTTCACGTACAAATACTTACTTGACTAATGTGAAAAATACATTCAAATTAAATTTGTAGTTCATTAATACTACTTTTTAAAAAATAAATACTATTTTTACAATTCGGAAGCCATATAAAATCTGATTATCATTATAAAAAACGTTAAAATCTAAACTATCCGTGAAATTGCAACTTAGCAGTTTTACGGTGTCCTATTACTCTATATGTGTTCTCATAACTCCTCCTCCGTTAGACATAAATTCAAGGAATCTATTGAATTTCAAAGTTCCAAATTTTAGGGAACATTTTGAATTTCTTGGCCTTGGCTTCTTCTTGCTTGAAGGAATTTTACACTCTAATACAAGATTGTTATTATTATAATAAAATATGTAAAAACACTTCAAATATTAATATGTGTAGATAATATTGGAGACGAAATGTTGGTTATTTTTTGCTTTTGAATATCTAATGCACTTTAAATATGTTTAAATTGATAGAATGTAATTGGATTGGTTCAATTTGAAAAGTTGACGTTTCACTTGAAAATGCTAAGTTCGGTTTGGTAATTTTCATAATGTTTAATTTTTATACCACCAATGTCCACTTCGCACTTCGAATCAAATTCTAAAATAAATGTTCCCTGAATTGGAAAACTATCTTTCTTAGATCCGCACTTTTGATTAACTACACTTATTTCAGGATATATTAGAATCCAATGAGTTTTCTCTAATTTTTGGATCCGTAATTTTGTTATTCGAACAGCTAACTGCTGGCATAATGAGACGTTTTTGAAGTACCGAAGGATATTGATTTCACATGGAGTTTCCTTGAATGATGACGGATCCATTCTGTTTGCAAATCTACTGTTCGGATAAGGCTTCTTGGTAATTCTCGTCGAAAAAAAGGTCATTTAGGATAAGGATTTTAGCTTGGGGTAGAATTACTTTGAAGGAGTTTTGTGTGGATACAGGCAATGAGAATATGTGGAAATAACTGTAAATTTTGCTTTCTACTATAGAAATCTCTAAGATGAATACTATTTTGTATCCCTTGGTATAACATTTTATTTCTGTGACCTTTTCATATAAAATAATATTTTCTAGTTTATTGAATTGTAATTGTTCATTTACAACTATTATTCCATTTAAAAGTTCTCTAGGTTCAATTATTGAGTTATGAACTGTATTTAGTTTGGAAAACGATATAGCTACTTCGATATCATCTTTGAAATATTAGAAATATTACCTGCATAGTGCATATGTGATGATTTTGTAATTTTTTATTCCTTTAGTTTGATTAGGTCATATCACTTGTAATGCCTAATTTTCCTCTTTTTTATTAAGAAATTTATTTATCATCAGCGCCGGATGAAGACATTAGAGCACCCTAGGCTGACAACAGTTTGGCGCCTCTAAACTAGGAAAGTAAAAATATAAATAGAAGTAAAATAAAACGCGTTTCACAAAATATATATGTATTTATGAAAATGTACAAATCGATTATTTAAAGGTGTATTTTACAACACTTAATACTTGAAAATTTTTGTATGATATCGTCAAAATTTCCTTCTTTTAGTGCCTCACATTCTATACATAATATTGAGAGGTCAGCAGTTTTATCGTCTGTTAAAGAATTTCTTAAGTAATTTTTTACTCGTTTTAACACGGAGAAGGACCTATCGCCTGTACAATTCGTCACTGGAAGACACAGATATATTCTTAAAATAATGTCCATGTTGGGAAACGTACAAATTAAATTTCTGCTGCGGAGTGTTTGCAACCATGACATAGTTTTTGATGTTTTTTTCTCAGAGTTAGGTGAGTCCAGAGTTTGAATCAAATATTTGAATTGTACACATTCATTTTCAAAATTACAATCCAAATCTCTAGTATAAATTTCTTGAAGATGTCTGCACGTTTCTATTATTATATTGTCTTCAATGTTTTCTAAGTTTGTAAGAAAACCAAAAGATCCATTGATTTCATCGTACGAATTTTTTCGCCTCTCGAGTTCTGATACTATATTGTCTACAACCACGTAGAACATATTTACTTTCATATCTGTCCTACCATCAAAAGTAGTTTCTCCAACATCACTCTCTCCTGGCAAACATTTCCTTTTTTTCTTCTTTTTCGAATCCAACGTATAGGTACTATATTTTGTTTACAATTTACCGCTTTCCTCGTATTTGTTAAAGTTGTTCTCATTTCCGTAACAAAGTGAATTAATGATTTATAGAGTTGAATGGCTGTCACTATATCCATACTTTGCTTTTACAAAGACTGGCTTGTTTTGTGGAAATGAATTAAAATATCTCTCCAGAAAGAGAGTATAATACCAGTCTCCAAGCTTAACATTTTTTGCAATATACCCTTCTCCTCAGCTTTTGTTTTAGGTGCTTGCGAGGTATCTTTCACAATAAAATTTAAAGCTTCTTTAAAAGCATCGTAACAGTCATAAAGAGCGGTGCAGGCATCGACTCTAGCTGATCATCTAGTAGCTGAAAGTGTTTTAGGCATATGTAGTTCTGACCCACTCACAGTTCTGATACGTTCATTATTTCCCACCTATAGGTTGATGCTGAAAAGAAAGTGTATATTTCTTCCACAAACAAGAAGAAATTTGTTACAACAGGAGAACACTGAATGGGCAGCACATAGTATAACTTTTGCCAATTTGTTCTTTTCCTTGATTTTAGCTTGCAAACCAGAATATCGACCAGACATGTTGCTAGCGTTATCGTAAGATTCTCCTCTACAGTTCTGTATGTCTAATGACATATGTTCTAAAACTTTCAAAACTGCTGTTTCCATACTTGAAGCTTTGTGCCCTACCTTAGCAGCATATGTAATAAATCGTTCTACTACCGAACCATTTTCAATTACATATCTGAGAACAGCAGTAAGTTGGTCAGTATGGGATATGTCGGGTGTAGAATCTATGATTTTTGCAAAATATTTCGTGTTTTTTATTTCTAATGCAAATTGTTCTCATAGATCAACCGCCATGAGCTTTATAAATTTATCACAAATAGTTGATGACAAATAAGAAACATTTCCTTTTCCTGGATTGCCTTTTGTTTCAATGTGGATTTTCACAGAAACGGATCGAATTATGCTAAAAGCTCTAACGAACCTAGGTTGTTGCCGTTATCAATAGCTCCAAACATTTCACTAGAACCCCTAAATGCTAAGCCACGCGGTGTCAAAAATTTTATAACTGCAACTACTCGTTTAAGTATGTTAACCCAGTAATATCTTCCTTCAAGGTACTGCTTATGAACTTCGGTATCTATTTTCCCTAAGACATTTGATCGCGCAATATACGCCTTCGCATTGTCACAGTGTTCAGAAGAGCTTTCATGTTCAGAAATCCGATGGGTATTTTTCCAGTCGTTGAATCCAGTCATGAAATAATTCGCTTTTGTCCGGTTAAATAATTTACAATACAAACAATAAACATTTCCTGTTAGTGCTGAATATAATAGCCATTGACGACGTACATTTTCCCCATTGTGCAAAGTTTTGAAAAACATATTTTTTGAAGCAAATCTACTATGAATATCATAAATTCGTTTCGATTTATGGAAATCCATTTTAGAAATTTCTTCTACAATTACAGATGGGTTCATTACAATTTAATTTATGAAACTTTCGGCTATAGCCCATCCAGCTGGGTATGTGAAATCGACTTTTGAAAATAATTCTGACGTTTCTTGAGGATTGCTTGATGAAGATGCACAGTCCTGAACTTCATCAGTATCAGAATTGCAAGAGTTTATTGCGGTTTCTAGAGGATACAAAACTAAAAATAACATTCTTACACCGCGTTATTCAATTGTCTGCTCATCTCTGTCCATAATATAATCATTACTGAGAGTTGATTGTTGTTCATTATCTGCATCGGCTTCCGTACCTCGAACAGGTTGACAAAAAAAAGAATTTAATTTGGATGTTTTTTTCAATAACTTCTCCATTTTTCCTTGCTTCTCTTTTTCAGCATTCTTTCTTTCCCACCCACTAAGTTTTGTACTTCCTCCACGTCCACTCATTGTTTTCGATAAAATGATAAACAAGACAAAAATACCGCAACTGATAGATATTATTTTAATTGACGATTACTCGATTACTGCCAGCGACTGAACTAACTCAACTCACTACCTTCAATTTTTAAAATAAATGTTTTCAAAGTTTACCAATTTTTTTGTAAACTTTGATGTTGCTTTTCCAATCAACCTTTGTCGGTTTTTTTTTTGGCGAGCGCAAGGCGCACGTGGCGGTACTTTGCATATTAGCATATTTATCTCTGGCGGCATCCCGTCACTGCCGCAAATCAGCAAAAAGAGATTTGTGTATAGTTACCACAATATCGCTTTGATAATCAAAATATATGGATGTAAAGCGGTGCTTTTCAATCTATCCAAGTATTCAAACCCGGCCGACTGAAATAATGATGTCTCTATTCACTAAAGTTGTCAATAAATTTTTGTTTAATATTGGTGCCTTACAACACATTCGATCTCCACGAAAGAAATACTTATACAGCAAAAATGATTTGCACGAATTGTGACAATCGTTAGTGGTTAGTCCGGTCAGTCGGCGCCTATTTCTTTCACGGCGCCCTAGGCTATCGCCCATTGGATAATATGGCATTGTTTATCATATATAATGGATAACCGTTGGATGTTGCTATTTATTAATAATACAATTAAACAAATAGCAATATCCAAAGGTCATTCATTACATTAAGTAATAAAAGTTTATAAATCCCTAATTGTACAGTTAACAGTAACAGATCCATAATCGGTAAAATTTAGATACTAAAACATAAATTTAATTTATTTTCTAAAAAAATCACAACTTTTTCAAAAACCAATTTAACTTTTATTTATTAATTGGGACTGAACAAATTAAACTGTTAAACATACAGGGTGGCCTACCGTATACGCTTTGATTTATTACATCCAATTAGCAGATGTTATCACAAAATGTTTCGAAAGAAAAATATCCAGTTTCATAATAGCCACATTTAAAAAATATTTTGTACTATACAGGGTAACTGTAAAACAGTGGAAGGTATCAAAGTTACATTTTTTTAAATAATAACTAATATGAAATTGAAATAAAATCGAAAATGAGCAAAGTATATGACGATAAATAAAACAAAAAACCTGGAAGTAAATAGAGAAAAATGTATATTGTTACAGTTCGTCTCCTTAAGCCTTCCCAGTGTTGCATTCCTCATTCCACAAACCATACAATAGAAACGCGACCCAATCTACGATTTTTGCAACACATATTTTCTACATACTATCTTCTTCTATCAATACAAATCAAACATAACAACGTACGATCGATTGTCTTTTTCACAACACCAACTACAAGACATACCTAATAGTTTCTTTCAATTTACTGTAGTAATCGTAAAAGGAGACAACGATATAATTGACGTAACGTGAATAAATGATCGTACTAAAAGTTGAATTTGACATTACCACATTTGAGGTTAAGCGAGCTTAGTTTATTGTCTTGTTTTTAGCGAACTTTTGGATTGAAAGTATATTTATTGTTGAAATCAGTTCTTGTAAGAACTAATTTGACTTTTTATTCCATTTGACATTGGTAAGAACGAATATAATACATTATCAAATTGTCCATTTTTTACATTTCATAACACCGTGTCGTGAGACGGGAATATTACAATGCTTATTTTATTTCTTATTGATGGTTCATAGTATTTATAATTCTCCACAATTTGTAAACCTCTGTAGAATTTTCAAAGTTGCATGAATCAAGTCTCTGATTGCACTTGTAACGGTATATTAACCAACAGTTATTTTCAGACTATGTCTGGAAAACGGCTTAATTCACGAGCACAGGAGTTTCTTATAAACTTAATTGAATATTTTGAGATAGATAAAAACAACGGCGGACCTTTTCAACCTATTTAATCTGTTCAGGAGATATTATACTAAAGTTAACATATATTTAAGAACATTTCTATGTAATATTATATTTCAGAAAGTGGCAATTGCACTAAAAATTTCTGTAAAAACGGTATGTTTCCTTAAAAACGGAAGGAAAATAATCCAACTTTCCCAACGTCACTCTGTCAGCTCGATTAAAACTAAAAACAGGGGTCTTACCCGAGGGAACCAAAATGGCACTATAGAATACCTTATATAACATGTATGAACAAAGAAGTAAACAAACATGTGAAACAATAATACAACACCTTATATTTCGAACATGTTGATTTCTCAACACCGTCGAGTGTTTCTTCTCTTGTAAACGAATCGAAACATTGTGAAAGTCGTAATTGACCTGTTTTTTTGGACATCGAAAGGGATAAATCCCAAAAGGGATCGTATGTAACTGAACAGTGACCACAGTGTGTGCACTTGATTGTTGATTTTAATTGGCCGACAAAGTTATCCACAATCTTGGAGTTATCCATTCTCGTATATCTCAACCAATATTCTTGTGCTTTCTCAATGTCACTAAGTTTGTTATAAATTTCTGTTAATATGGGCTTTGGTTTTTCATATACCTTGTTGACATCTTCGTGAAGTCCTGCTAATAGGTAATGAAGAAACTCCTGTGCATCATGTTGAGTGTATCCCATGAACCTTGAACTAAATCGCTGAATTTGACTTTTCAATGATACTGTATTAACCACTTTGTCTGAACTGTCTTCAGACCAAAGCGCTCTTGAATAACTTCAGCAAATGCTTTAATTAGTGCTCCTTTAATGCTAGATATGTTTATGTTAACATATCTTATGTGTGCGTCTTTCTTCAGATATTCTAATAGCCACCTTGTGTTTGATAGGCATTGGATAATACTATTCATGAAACATGTGTTACCAATATTTTTGAAGCCTTTGCGACCCAAAGATTTTTGGGGAATACCCTTTATGGATCTGATTGTGGAGATATTGTTAAGAGCTCTTTCGCAACTACTATCATTGTCCGAATAATCTCGGATTGAATTATTGTCTTTCTCATTTGATCGGCGTGATAAGGAATTTGAATTGATGTTGTTTGCTATTGAATTGGATGGAGATATTGCGGTTTTGGAAAGTTTAGTTGATGTCGATAGATCATTGGTATGGTTCACTTTGTTAATATATTCCTTATTATCTACATCATTTTTAGACGTGTCCTTTTGTTCTTGTTGAGTTTCATCCCCTTTCTGAAAATCTTTAATTGAAAATGAAATGTATGAAGAGAAGTTGTTAACTCAAGGATTATTTTGTATAGCAATAAATAATTGCCAAACTTTTACAATTAATTACTATAAATAAATGTTTACTTTAAATAATTTTTTCTGGCTACTGTTTAATAAGTAAATGCTACTTGTTATTCATGCATTTTATTTTTATTAATGAAGTTGTTCGTAGAAAAAGTATAGTACACAACTAGAGTTGTAAGCTTATTACATGCTTATAAAATTACCACACTCGCCGCTACGCGGCTCGTGCGAAACTTTTCTATTCGCATGTGATAAGCAACTTACAACTCTTCTATATGTAATATACTATTTCACCATTACTATATCGAACATTTTAAATGTAATCAATAATAGCAATCAATATTTATCAAGTGTCTGCAACTTAACTTGAAGTTCAATGAATGGTATTAATTAATTAACTTGCATTATTTATGTTTAGGCGCCTGCCAATTACCAATTCAAATATGGAGTCCAAGATGCTCATACTGGGGACAACAAACAACAATCCGAAGTCAGGGTAGGAGATATTGTTAAAGGAGAATACTCCTTAGCTGAACCAGACGGTACTATCAGAATTGTCAAATACACAGCCGATACTCATAATGGTTTCAACGCTATTGTTAGCCGAGTAGGACACGCTGCTCACCCCCAACTAGTCCAAAAAGCAGTTGTAGCTTCTCCTGTAATTAGTCATGGTATTGGATATGGTTTGAGTCTTGGACTTCATTGATTAGCTCAGATGGTTAGAACTGGCATCCTGGATTCTTAAATTTTCGACGAATAATTTCTGCACGGCTTGATATATATAGTCATGCATTCTTTGAAATTGAGAATCATTGGATGTATGGGTTCCTTCTGGATTTGTACCTGTCATTTCTCTCTAATCATGTTATTCATTCATCTAAGTTGCTCATCCCTAGATTTAGTTGATGTTATCAGTGTTTACAGTATTTTTATAATAAATATTAGAATATAATAATGTGAGATTTATTTTTATCTTTAAAATCTACACCTTTCACCTGGAAATTTGGAGGAGTTAAAAACATTCTACGAAAAGTTAATACAAGTTAGTTATTTCTCTACCCAGTACTTAAGTAGGAAAGTTTGTGAAATTATAGGGTAACTGCACCAGTGATGACCATTTAAGAAATTATTCAGGTAGATATTGTATTTAAAAAAATATGTGAATTAAAGGAATCTACATTTTTAAAATATTTATAAATATACAGGGTGGTGCAAAAAAAATTTGGCATATCAAAGTTAAATTTTATTAAATGGAATACCCTGTATATTATCACATTTTCGAATTTAACAAAAAAAAAATAATGTCTGTTTCTTAAGGACTGCCTATACCTATCTTTTATAGTTTTCGAAATATCTCGGTTTTTCTCGAAATACAGTATGTCACAAAAAAAAAGAATAACGATAAAACGGGTAAGAATATAAAAAATTGCCTCGGATTAGTTGATATGAAGCCTTTGGGCTACTATTTCCAATATTTAGGATTATGTATAAATGAACAGGGTGTTCCAAAAAGTGCGAAATATTATGGACTCCTGCTGACTTGAAAAATAGGGTTATCTTAAATAGAACACCCGGTATTTTTTAATCCTATCCGATACATTTTAAACGATTTACTTTCAAATGGTATTAGGGTTCTCTATAGCCAAGTTTGATATTTTTCACGTAATCAATAGAAACCATATTTAAAGTCCGCTCTGTGTCTTTCTCTTATGTTAGAAATGAGTAGTAAGCTGTGTATTATTCAAAACCTCGCTTGAAATATTGAATTTCAGTTTAATATTGAAATAATTGAAACGAAATTATTCAATTTTATTACGTAATCAAAATAATAGACAAAGGAGAATATAATTTTAATTACATGTTACAACAAAAGACCAACATGAACAGAATACAATAAACAAGATCTAGCAATGACAATACACTTTTAAACATACCCAAACTAAAAGGTAAATAAGCTGTTCAAAATTATGGTCATCTTGTTCAATACACAATTGAACTCTTTTAAAAAAATTGTTTTCTACTTCTCTTGAAATTTGAGGTGATACTGTTGCGAAAGCAGCTCTTATTCTCACTTTCATGTCATCTGGAGTTGTCGGATTGGTATTATAAACAATAACTTTAGTCTAGCCCCATAAAAAGATATAAATAGGAGTTCAATCTGAGGATCCTGGTGCCCATGTATGTGGTCGACCTCTACCAATCCATTTTCGTGGAATTAACCAATTTTAACTAAAATGGACTGAAGCGCCATCAAACTGGATCCACATTATTCGTCTTACTACTAACGGAACGTCTTCGAAAAGTTCAGGATGTTGACACAGTAAGAATATACGAAATTCTGTAGCATTTAAATTTCCATTAAAGTAAGGACCTATCACCTCAATGACCATCGTCCGGAAATAGTGGGGCTTTCATCGTTACAGTAATGAAAATTATGTCAGAGGAAATAATTTTGGCGTTGATGTTTCGCAGACAAGATTTCCAAAAACTTAAGTGAATCATCGGTGCCTATGTTTCCGCTGATGAAATTTTACTAACAAAACTCGGTGAAACAAACTTTTTTTCTTTTTTTTCTACCTATATTAATCGCCCATTTTTTTTTCTTTACTTTTTTATTGTATGCTTTTATAAATTCCTGTATTTTGGTGACTAATAAGGACTGCTATTAAAATGAAAGTAGACGTTTTTTTAGGTTAAATTATTTGTTAAAAATTATAAACACATTTCAATTCAAATAGTAGTTTTCATTATTTTCCTACGTATCTCTCATTTCAGGGCTGGTAAAACTCACAAAGTTCTTTTTCGCTAATAACTTCTAATTTACAAAACAAAAATTAAATACTCAGATCTAAAGTGAAATATGTTTTATCATTATGTTCGATTTGGTTATGAATTGTTTTTCGAATAGATGTATGTTTAAAAAAAGTAACAAATTTTCAAATATCTCAATTGTTTAAATATAGTACTTGTGAGTCACCCGAGGATATACATATAAAATAGCCCGTACCAGTTTATTTCTATTTTCAATCGGGTAGCTTAAGATGCAACCAATGAATTTTTGATTTAGTTTTTCTCTCTTCTTCTCAATATGTTCTTTCCATACCAGCTTCGTATCTGAGTTAATGCCGTGCTTGCATATGGAATAGTATGATTATTTTTGGCTTTTGATTTCATTAGCACCGTGTTTAATTTTACCTGTTGTCAGTACACATGTTTTCTGCAAATGTAGCTACTGTAGAGTATAGGGGATAGACTAAGAATACTACCTTGTACACCAGCCTTCAATGATTTTAATTCTGATTCATACTTCTCGTATCTGATTCGAATTATTCTTCCAGTAATCTAAAGTCTTAATATCAAGCTATACTGTTTAGTTAGATGTTGTTTGAGCTTCTGTTTGAGTCCTAGATGTCAGACTTTATCGAACGTCTCGTTTTCAAAAGTAGATTATGGACTTTTTCATTATTTTAGTGGCCTCCATAGCCAGGATCTTTCTTGTAAGGGAGTCCTTGAAGGTAGGAATTTATTGCTCAATTCTCAGTTCAGCTCTATTTTTCTTTTAAGATTCTTTATGTTTTCTGTTGTCGTATTTTCAGTACAACATTTTCGTAAGATTTCAGCCTCTAAGCCGTAGCAATAAAGAAGCATCCAACTCTGAGACATTAACAAAGGTCATGGTATATAAAAACAATTTTGAATGTAAACATTTATTGTCTCAAACATTAAATTACTTACGATACATATATACAACATAATTAAATGAATGGAAGCATAACGATAAATGAGAATGAGATGTCAACAATGTTACTAAATGCCAATCAAAAACTTCGCATATTAATGGCCGTATAAATTCAGTCCATATCCATGATCAACTACAGGACTGAGCAGCGTTTTTTTTATAACAGGTTGTACGATTTTTTGAACCACTTGTGGATGAGCAGCTTTACCTTAAAAAAATAATATACATTTCAAATTATTTCTTGAAATATCTATAATCTATATATTTGAAATGAATTCAAAGGAATCAAAGTTTATATCTTTTGGAATATCTATTGTCACATACCATAATGAGTTGTCTAGGCATTATGATGATAATTTTCATTAACCTTTGAACAATAATATGAACTATTCTCAAATATTTTGACAAAAGAATCCCAAATGTCGAGTTAAGGTACGTATATGTAAAATTAACACTCTGTAGATATGAGAAACTTCATTCATCGGAATGAAACAAAGTTCTGCAATTTTAAGAATCGTCTGTGTTTTTTATTTTACTTTGATAACTCAGTCGGCAGCATAAAAATCAACTTTAAAAGGAGAATCAGGAATTAATTCGACGTTGACAAACTCTCATGTTATTCTACTACATTAGCAACATAATTCTATTTAGACTGAAAATTTCGGTTATATTTGCACTGGTATTTACATAATACTAGGTATAAATAATCAGTTTACCTATTCTGCTCACAATAGCGTTGAATCCGTTGTGAGGATCAGCGGTGTACTTCACAACTCGAACAGTGCCATCTGATTCAGCGAGTGAATATTCTCCTTTAACAGTATCTCCAACTCTAGTTTCAGATTGTTGTTTCTTGTCTCCAGTGTGTGGATCGTCAACACCATATTTAAATTCATATTGAGCCGGAGCCTGAAAAATTGTATAATATATTTTAGGAGTCCAAACCGAGCTGTCAGAGTGTTCAAGTATTGTAAGTCAATTTGCGAATATGACAAGCATCTTCTGTAAATTAATAACAAATCACAGTAACATTTACTCAAAACCAAGAATACAAATTAATGCAAGGCCCGTGAATGTTAATATCATCCAAATTTATGCTCCTACTACAGACTACAGCAACGAGGACGTAGCCCAGTTCTACAAGCAAATATCAGATATAATCAAAACCTTGCCACAGCATGATATAAACATCATTATGGGTGAATTCAATGCCAAGCGAAACGAACGTGGCGACACTTCAAGTGCATTCGTAGCGGAACATGATCTGATTGCTACCAATACATTCTTCCAACACCATCCTAGAAGATTGTACACGTGGAAATCGAATGATGGGAAAACTAGGAATCAGATAGACTTGGTACTTATTAATAAGAAATTTAGAAACAGCATCAAAAACATAAAAACCTATTTAGGAGTAGATGTACAGTCGGATCATAACCCGCTGATGGGAAGGATGGAATCAGGTTGAAGAAGGCAGAGAAAAAACGTGTAGGGAGATACGACTACAGAAAACTGAAAGACACATCCACAAGCAATTTGGTAAAAAGCGATGAGATCTTAGAACTGATGGAACTGAGGAGATTGTATAAAAATAATAAAAGAGAATATATGAACATACAAAAAGAAATAAGGGCGAAAAAAAGAACAGCCAAAGAAGAAGAAAAATTGGAAAAATGTATGGAAATCGAAGAATGTCAAGCTAAATGTGATAACTTTAATAACTTTAATGTTTCCTCGATTTTGGGTGGCACCGTTCTCACGTTATCAATCAAGTTGTTTAATGTATTTTTCCCAGGTTTGCTTAATTCCTGACTTCTCTTCTATGACTCGGCCTTGGTTACCCTGAAGTACATTAACTGTTCTTCTCTTCACTGTTCCGGGCGGGATCAAGTACGGCACACGACAATGATGGAAGTTCTGCAAAAAGCTGGCCTGGACGGGACGGACCTCAAAATCATCAGAAATCTCTATTGGAATCAGAGGGCTTGTGTCAGGGTAGACAAAGAGACAGCAGAAGAGATACAAATATTACGTGGTGTAAGACAGGGATGCATACTATCTCCTGTAATTTTCAACCTGTACTCGAAATGCATTTTCAGGGAAGTTCTGCAAGATATTGAAGCTGGAATCCTGCTAAATGGAGAACGACTGAATAATATAAGGTATGCAGATGATACCGTTATTTTTGCGGACAACCTAGCTTCCTTACAACTCCTAATGGACAGTGTTACAACATACAGCCGACCATATGGTTTGGAAATAAACACCAACAAGACACAGTTCATGATAATCAGTAAGAACCAAAACATCGGAGGTATTTTGTTGGTGGACAAAACTTATTTAGGAAGAGTCAAGAAATACGCATAGTTGGGCACGAACATAAATGATGACTGGGACCATACTGTGGAGATCAGAACGCGTATTGAAAAAGCCAGAGCAGCATTCATCAGGATGAAGAAAGTCTTTACCAGTCACGACTTACAGCTGTCAACGAAAATTCGCCTAGTGCGATATTACGTGTTTTCCATTCTCTTCTATGGGGTCAAATCATGGACGCTTACGGAGGCCTCCTCCAAAAACTTGAGGCATTTGAAATGTGGTTGTACCGAATAATCCAACGAATACCTTGGACGGAGAAAATAACCAACATTTAACTATTGAGATGGATGGGAAAGGAAAAAGAAGTCCTAAACCCAATCAAGGCCCGAAAGCTACAATATCTTGGACATATAATGCGTGATTAGAGCCGATATACCCTTTTACAGAAGATTCTCCAAGGCAAGGTATGGATAGCTAGAGGAGTGGGAAGAAGGAGAATATCGTGGTTGAAAAATTTGAGAACGTGGTTCAACAACCTACACCCAGTAGATTTAGGCAAACTACTAAATGAAAAACACATCGAAGGAATAGAAAACATAGAAAAAAAGGTAAAAACAGTGTAGCTATTACTTTCAAAACGTCAACCGAAGTTAAAAATTTCAAAAACAATATTCAGGCTACGTTATTTTCCTGTAAGGGAGTTGAAAAAGGTGTGGGTGTTTACATCACTAAAGAAGAAATCATAAAAAAAATCATGAATAATTTGAAAATGTATATAAAGTCTTAGAAGTTAGACGTCTCAACAGAAGAGTCGAAGACAAAATCAATTATATAATAAGCTACGTGCCAACTGGCACATATATCTTCACATTCAAGGGCAAATACTTCACAAGGTACGTCAATATATATGCTTATAAACTAGAAGAACTTGTATTCGTCCCATAACTCTATGCAGAAACTGTTACAGATTTAACCACACTATCAAATAATGTCATAGCAAATGCAGATGTCCAAAATGCGGACATGAAAACCATGAGAAAGATAAATGTAACGAATTCCCTTATTCAAAAAAATGTTTTTATTGTAGATAACCTCATCTGATAATCGAGCAACTAAAAAATCCAGACGGATGCGAAGAACTTTTGAGGCAAAA
The DNA here is from genome assembly GCA_963921935.1 of Galeruca laticollis. Taxonomy (NCBI): domain Eukaryota; kingdom Metazoa; phylum Arthropoda; class Insecta; order Coleoptera; family Chrysomelidae; genus Galeruca; species Galeruca laticollis. The sequence goes on from OY998177.1 coordinate 176,917,482, forward strand.
ACTTGGAAAACGTATCATACTTCGATGTAAGTAAGAAGGTATCAAAGAAAAACAATGAAAACTCAAACAACTACACATCAAGTATAGTACCTAATAAAAAAAAATTTCCACCAATAGTGAGTAAGGCAGTAAGTAATGAACTAATTTCTATTCCGCAACGAGCAATGAATAGTAACTCAAATAATAGTAGAAGCTATAAAAATGTAGCTTCCGACAACAAAAGAAAATGCCCAAGCAGCCCATCATATGATAAACAGGCCCACAATAAATATTTTTTCGACACATAGTGTGACAAATTATTACACAGAGGGAATAATAGTATATTACATAACGTGTGTTGTAAGAAGCATTTTACGCACGAACGGAAAAGTTACGCACGAAGCCGCGTAGCGGCGAGTGCGTAATTCCGTGAGTGCGTAAAATGCGTTACAACACGAGTTACGTAGTATACTTTACCTACGACCAACTTGTACTTACTGATAACTTCATTAAGGGATTTAAAGTACAAATATACAGACGGAAAGAAGTAATTCAGAATATGACACTAGAATAGAAAATTACAATTTGGAAAGTCTAGAACATGACAGTACCCGATATTTATACCAGAAAAGACTTAGAGAAAAACTCGAACATGAATCAACAACGGAACAAAAGTCCACAGAAGACGAATATCGAACTCTGGAAAGATGCATAAAGGAAGCCGCTGATGAACCTATTGGACACAAAGCAAAAGAAACCGATGAAAAACCATATTGGTGGGACCGAGATATTGAATCCAAAATACGGAAAAAGAAAGAATTACATATAAAAAGAATACAAGATAGAAACAACGTAGAAATTCAAGAAGAGTACAGACAACTGAATAGAGAAGTAAAAAGAAAAGTAACAAATAGGAAAAACTCAACATGGATGAATAAATGCAAATACATTGAACAACATATAGGAGGAACAAGGAGCTCGGAAACTTGGCGAATAGTTAGGAACCTTAGAAAGTCTAATAAAAAAAATAACATATTGAAATGTGTATCAAATAATGACCTAAAAGAACACTTCCAAAAACTACTACAGGAGAATAGAGACCGATTTTTACCAACACATCCAACCGAAGAAGAACAGTTACTGAACAGAATACTGATCGAGAGCTATTTGAATGATGCATAAACGGCGAACCTCTTCCAAAAGAATGGTTAACATCTTATATAACACCAATACACAAAAAAGGACCGAAAGACAACCCACAAAACTATCGGGGTATTGCTATTATTTGTACCATTGGAAGGCTCTACTCCCGCATACTACGAGACCTAATGGAAGAAGAAATACAACATAAACAACTGGAGGAACAAGCAGGCTTTAGAGCAGGATGATCCACAATGGACAATATATTCTCTCTTAAAATAGCCTTCGAAAAAATGCAGAGAAATAGAGAAGTTCATATTGCGTTGATCGACTTAGAGAAGGTTTATGATAGCGTGCCGATATCGGAGATGTGGAACGCTCTAAAAGGACTCGATATTAATAAAAGTCTCATCAGGGCAATTCAAAACCTCTATAAAAATAACTCGACGAGAATAAGAAACGGACAACACTTCACATCAGCGTTTTCCACCTCCAAAGGTCTACGGCAGGGATGCTGTCTATCACCTACGCTTTTTAAAATATACCTAGACAAAGCTCTACAGAATTGGACTAAAAAAATCAAATATATGGAGCTGCAAATTGATAAAAAACAGTCTATATAGTCTCTATTTCGCCGACGATCAAGTAGTTATAGCTGAGGATCAAGATGACTTGAATTACATGATAAGGAAATTGAAAGAAAGTTACCAGGAGGCAGGACTGACCATCAATACGAACAAATCCGAATACTTAATTATCGGACACGATGACACAAATAACCTAGAACTGGACCAGGACCTTATAATAGGAGTGGGGACTTATAAGTATTTGAGAGTTATATTTAACAAACAAGGAAACAGCCAAGATGAAATTAAAGAAAGAATTAATAAGGGGAAACAAGTCACACGATCTCTAAACTCAATACTTTGGGACAAGAACATCACTATAAAAACGAAGAAAAGAATATACAAAACCATTTTTGAAACTGTAATAACATATGGAGCAGAAGTATGGGACATTAGTACTAGAAACCGTAGTAAACTCCTATCAGCGGAAATGGATTTCCTAAGACGGAGCTGCAGATAATCTAGAGTAGATAGAATTAGGAACGAAGTAATTAGAAATATGACGAAAACAGACACAAATCTGATAGAAAAAATTTAAGAGAAACAGCTCACATGGTTTGAACACTCAAAGAGAATGGAAGAACATAGATGGCCACGACGAATACTGGAATGGGTGCCACGAGAAAAAAGGAAAAGAGGACGACCGAGAAGAAGCTGGAGGAACGAGATAGATGAAGCCATGGAATTGAGGGAATTGGAAGAAGACTTGTGCTTCGACTGAAAAAATTGGAAACTGGGAACGGAAAGGTGGCCTAGGCTGTAAAATAAATCCGTATATATATATATATATATATATATATATATAAATAAGTACAAATAAAAACGTACATCGTACATCCTCGATGCCCAACCAAGCATTTTAGAAGTCCGTTCTCGATGCCCTGCCAAGTTTCATAAAAGTCTATCCTCGATGCCCAGCCAAGTTTCGTAAAAGTCCACCCTAAATAGTATTTATTTTTATTAAGAATGAATGTAGTATTACCGGAATTGCAAAAAATAGCGTATACACCTCTCAACTAAAGTGAAATTAATCCCCTAGGTGGATTACTTCCCTCAGGAATCAAACACCACCCGCGGGATTAAATGGGTCACTTTAGTCGCTTGATGTATAATATACTATTGTTTACTAATATGATACATTCAGACGGCTAAAAGATGCAGATTGAATGAAACGGAACCAATTATCATATAATTCCAAATAACTCTTAGTATTAAATCAAATCTCATATCTAATAAATGTTATCTATCATTTATATATAGAATAAAAATCAACATCTAATATGTAAATAATAAATTTTTAATAAAATGACAACGTCTACTGACAGTTGATAAGTGGTTGCTAGGGAAGCCATGCGATTTACTTTAGAGCCGTGCGTTTTGTTTTACCGTGCGTAATAGACGTCTTACATTGATTGCCGACTGTGTGTTTTTGACTACTTACAGGGGTGGTCGTAGGTAAAGTACTTTATTACCTAGCGAATAAAGTAAATTGACATTCCGTCATCGATATTTGTGTATATTATTTTATAAATTTGATCGGCTTATCCTTTAGATAAGGTATTTCTGTAAGAAACGCTCTAAAAACGCAAGCTTTGAGTCTTTTGATTTTGACAGAAATATCTAACTTACCTACCTAAATATAGTGTACGGTTTTTGTTGTATAGTTCACTTTTCTTTTATTTGAAAATGATTTAAATGTCAAAATCGATATTACGATACTCTACCAAAAGAATTGTCTGCTTATCAATAAAATTAATTCTAGCAATATGAATATTACGATTAATTAAGTATATCAAAGAAAACTTTGAATAACACTTTCTTTTAATTGTTGGAAAATAATGTATGCATCTTGGTGCATAAATAACTATTAAACCTTCCTTTATATCCCATCTCATCAATAAATACGAACAATATCTACAAATTTAACCTAAGCCCAGAAACAGGCAAACTAGATACACCTAATAATCAGCACACCTTTTTAAACCAGAATCATCATCTAAATATCGGAGAAATTTTAAATCTTGCTCATTATTTATCTCATCCAGACACTCCAGTAGGGGAACTCATCATACTCTCAAACTCTCAATTCTGCAACCCAAAAGAGAGGAGTAATCCTGAATAACGCCCCAAACTACCAATGCCCTATACAAACAACATATTCCATATGACATGATATGGAACTGTACTAAATTAATTATCCATAACATTCAAAAACCTACAATGGAACTTACAAAGCACAAACTCTAATAGCCACAACTTAGAAATTTTAATACATAGGGAACACCCTGACATTATCATTTTTAAAACATAGCAGAACATGGAAAATTAAAAACTATCATATATTTATAATCGATTCAATCGAAGGTCATAAATAACTAAACATAATATAACAGTTCCGCTGTATCATCTTAATTTAAGAAATAAACCAAATGGAATCCAAATTCAAAGTGTTACTTTTCCGCCAACCTATCTAATATGCGAGAAAAGTATTGGTTTACCCACAAAAAAGTTGGAAATTTGAAATTTTTTTTGAGTTATTTTTACGTTATCCATCAACAACACAAAAAAACGGTTTTTAGAAAAAAAATCCTGTGTGTATGTCGTCGTCGTCCACTTTTCCTTGCAAGTCTTGTTAGCACGATACAGCCTCCGGAGTGCAATAAGTCACCAATTTCATGATGGAATATTGTTAAGGACATTTCACAGATGAACCCTATTGATTTTAAGCTCACCAGAGCCAGTACAACGGGTGCTATGGTACTTGAAGTACGACATTTTTGTCATTTTTGGAGAAGTTTCAGTTTGTTAGCACGATACAGCCTCCGGAGTATATACAAGTGATGAATTTTATGATTGGATATTATTCACAGCGTCTGAAAGATGAACCCTATTGATATTGAGCTGACTAAAGCCAGTACAACGGGTGCTGTGGTACTTGAAGTACCAAATTTTTGTCATTTTTGGAGAATTTTCAGTTTGTTAGCACGATACAGCCTCCAGAGAGTATACGATTGATCAACTTTATGAATAAGTATTGTTCAAGGTGTCTCACAGATGTACCCTATTGATTTTCAGTTGACTAGAACGAGTACAGCGGGTCCTATAAAACTAGATATACTAAATTTTTGGTTATTTTTGGAGAAAATTTCGGTTTGTTAGCACGATACATCCCCCGAAGTGTATACAAGTAACAATTTTATGATATAATATTGTTCAGGGCCACAGATGCGGAAAAGTTAGTTTCAATCTTTAAAACCGTTTATTTTAAATGGAACTCAATGTTTCTAGCTTATTCCACAGTATAATTATATTGTGGAAGTTTCATTTAAAACACTAATATGAGTATATTTCACGAAGTAAGGGTCGAGACAGTTAATAACATAATAATAAGGAGAGATTTAAACTCAAAAATTCTAGAATGGGGCAACAACAATGATCACAACGGAAAACTACTCGTAGAAGCGTTGGACGAAAACTTTACCTTCATGAATGATGGATCAGCCACAAGAATCGGCCTACCAGGACAAGCAATAAGTATTACGGACCTATTATTTTGCACATCCCAATTAGGCTTAATAAGTGAATGAACCATTCTTCCCCTGCCCTATCCAATAATAGTGATCATGCTTCTATTATTGCGAAATTCGGGGAGACAAACATTAAACTACACAAACTCAACAGCACACATTGCAATATACATGGTATAAAAAAAGCGACACAATCTTAAAAACATAGATTGGAGATGATTCACTAGGTTAGAAAGTGACTAAAACTAATAAATATCCCCCTATATCGTGGGATGAAGAATGCTCAATTCTAGTTACAATCAGAAGGATGGCCATCCAGATATACCTACAAGACAGGTCTCTCACCAACTACATAAATATGAACAGAACAAAAGCACTAACAAAAATATACTAAGAAATAAAAAAAGAACTAGCTTCAGAAATTTTTGCGCAAGTTTTAATAAATCAATAATAAGTAAAACATGGACAATAATAAAAAAATTAATAACGTATACACTAACCAAAGCAAGAACAACTTTATTGTGAATAACTTACAGAGCTTTGTTGACACTAGGTGCATTCTTTTTGACTGAGATCTCAGATAATCTCAGCTCACATCAGTAATGTGAGCGTTCTTTTTGTTCTACTCACTTCTTAGTGAGCTGAGATTTTTCCTCCCCCTTCACCGATGCTGAATGTGTTATAAGGGGGTATCAGTTTGACTTGAGTCGGAAATAAAGTGGAGGGGATGAATAAATATTTGATTTTATTGGGTTATTTGTACTTTTAACCAAGGTTATCTATGGTTTTAACCATTGACATTATTATTTTTCTTTTGTTACAAATTATTGATACAATAACATTATTAGATGCTGATACGAATCTGTCGTTTAATTTAAATCTATTCCTTGAAGATGCACAGAGGGCGAAGGAAGGTAACAACTAATAATATTGGAATATTAGCCATAATACAAATCATGAAACTAAAAATAACAAAATCAAGCGTGGTTATCAGAGACTTCAATTGAGATGTCGTTATTTTTGGTGCTTACTCACATCACTTTATCTCAGATCACCTTAACTTAAGTGATCTGAGATCTCAGTCAAAAAGAACGCACCTATTATGACAATCCCAGACATCAATCCCATTTGAAATATGGTAAAGAACAAATTACATTCTCAATGGAGGAGCTAAACACAATTGCAAATCTCACAAACAAAGACACCGCTCCTGGTGCAGATGCAATTACCTATTGACAACTAAAATTCTTACCAGAAAATTATGAAAATTCAATTACTAACATTATTTCAATGGTATACTATTTGGGGATCCAATACCAAAATATTGAAAAATACAAATAATTTGCCCTATTCCTACACTCTACAAAGATCCTTTACAATTATCCAGCTTCATAGCTCTACAATCCTGTGTGATGAAAACATTTGAAAACTTGATCAAAAGCAGAATTGAATTTAAAGTTGAATCAGAGGGAATTGTAAACGAAAATCAAACGGGTTTTAGAAAAGGCCGTGAAATCACAGACAACCTAGTTATAGTTCAAAATAGAATAATTAATGCCTTTAAAAATAATATTACTGTAATTATAGTTTACCTAGATATAAAAGCTGCATATGACAATGTCAGGATCCCCATCTTAATCAATTAATTATCTAAAATTATAATGTATAATTTCAAGGAAAATAGTTATTCGAGACAACATTACACAAACATACTCAAAAAAGGAGGGCTAATTAAATGATTGCCACAAGGATCATCCTAAGCCCTTTAACATATATACAAACGATATTTTCAAGGGTGTTAATACGTTGGCTTATGCAGATGACATAATCTTAATTACAGAAGGTAAAAGCATGACCGAGATGGGAAGATCCATAAATGTAACACTCAAAAATCTTGAAAGTTGCATGAAAGAACACTGTTTAGAGCTCTCAGCTGAGAAATCATATGCGGTAGCATACAGCCAAAGAAAAACTAAACAAATACCAACAGATCTAAGATATAATAATGAGGTCATTCGCTATGGAATAAAATCTAAATATCTGGGAGTGGTAGTAGATGAGAAAATGAAACATCAATAACAGCCAGGACACAAAAGGGTATAGACATAATGAGGTCAATATCAGGCACCTGGTGGTGAGTCGATCCGAAAGTCTTAATGATGATGAAGTAATAGTAAGGTCACACTTAGATTTTGGCATGATTCTATCATTCAACACCTCACAGCAAAATTTAATCCGTCTATACAGGGCATAATATAGACCATTGAGAATTGTACTGGGCGCAATGAAAAGTTCACCCATACCCTCACTTCTAGCAGAATCGGGAGAACTTCCTCTCAGATGGAGAAAATTTGACTTGCTGAGAAATACATTCTCAAACATAGTTCTTCAACCAAAAGTATAATTTTTAAATATTTTCTAAACTTATATAGAAATTAAAACCAAATAAAACATTATATCAACTTCCCAATTTTAGGGCCAGATAAAGCATTAAATATATAGCTGAAAATAAAAAAACTCGAAAACTTGCCAAGCTTCTTGTCAGAATATGAGTCCCAATTTTATAATATACTCATTGTATTCTTAGGACTAAATAAAAATTCTCCCAACCTTATCTTCCCTACAATAACTGTTGAAGAAAGAAACAATAGCCAAATCTTCTACACTGACGGATCCAAAAACAAATTAAACAGAACAGGAATAGGAATATATAATGATCAAATGGAAAGCCAATTTAAAGTAACATTCAGAATTGCTGACAATTACAGTATTTGCTCTGCAGACATGCCTTGCTATTGCAGTGGCTGCTGAAAGGATTTTACAAAAACAAATCCTCAAAGCGCTAATACTTTCAGACTCCTATAGTGCCATTCAGAAAATAAAACAAAGAAGACTATTGTTTGCAGCAGACTCCATACAACTAAAAGCCAGACAAACAATTTGGACTGCACATAAAGGAAACAATACAATTGAAATAGGATGGATACCAAGCCATATAGGCATCAAAGGCAATGAAATTGCTGACAAACTTGCCAAAAAAAGTCTAACAAAAGATGACAACACATTCGAACTAATTGAATATAGAGACATATTTTCAAAAATTAAATAAGACATCAAGTTACTGTGAGAAGAGGAATGGAAATAAATCAGTAAAATAGAAAAACAACTACTTAACCTTCTCTACCATGGTTCTATGAAATAAATCTGGACAGACACAAAATATCCACAGTTTGTAGAATGAGAATATGACATTGCCGTACACAACAACGTTTAAACAAAATTATGTGAATGTGGAAAAATTGGTAACCGTCAACATAATAAAGAGTGCAATATTTACAGACTTGTGCGTGATAAATTCTACTTTGAAATGCTTCAATGTCTAAAACCTCAATTTGTGCTAAATTTAGAGTGCATGCTTCGTAATTCTAGTGCTAATAGTGGTTAAATGATCTGTAGCTTCCTTAAAATATTAGGATATAAAATCTAATAAAAATCACAATTGTGATTTTAAATTTCAAGGCTGGTAGGAGTTATGGTTAACGGCTAGACACACGAAAGCGTAATTCTTTACATAGAATAAGAAAAATGAAGAGTTTTATCTGGGCAAATAATCTATAAAGATTGAGCCCTAAAAAAGTCAAAGAAGAATATGTTTAAGAATCACCCCATCAGCTATTGATTATGATTAACTGCACTGTAGGCTGTTTTGTTATAATTTAATGCCATTTGGAGATTCGCTTCTCTAATGTAGAGCTGTATTATAACTAGATGTTTTAAAGATTGATATATATATATATATATATATATATATATATATATATATATATATATATATATATATTATTCCAGAATTTTGTAGATGTCATACTCACACTGTAATCCACAATTTCTTGCTTAGCATAAGCAATTGGTTTGGCGTAAGTTACAACTGGTTTAGCGTATGTTACAACTGGTTTAGCGTAAGTTATAATTGGCTTAGCGTATGTTACAACTGGTTTAGCGTAAGTTAAGACTGGCTTAGCATAAGTAAGGACTGGCTTAGCATAAGTAAGAACTGGCTTCGCAATTGCAATTGGAGCAGCCACGGCGTGAGTTGTTAAAGGAATGTGTGCGTAGTCATCATCCAGGTGAAGTCCATTAGAGATATAGGAGATTGGACTCCCATGAACTGTTGCCACGTAAAGAATAACAGCGAAAAACTGAAAATTTAAAAAATTAATTATATGAAAAGTTGTGATTTATAATGAGGAGGAAAGTGTATTCCGAAGGAAGCCTACATAATAATTTGATATTGAAATGAATAAAGTACACTTTCACACTCTTTTTGTATTACCCCTGATTAGAGTCCAATTTGGAAATTAATTTCATTTAAAAATGCGCCAATGTTTTCAGATAGACATTGAATAATACATTTCGAGGAAATGTGACCAACAATTTCGAAAAATAACACAATTTTTCATTGCAATTTATTTGAATAAATTTTATCCAAATTCTACATAATGGCACGAAAAACTTCTTTTAAAATGTTCATCAATTCATAACATTTCCTGTCTACAATAAGACGATTTTTCACAAAAAAAGTTAAAGTAAAAAATATTTTCTTACTTTGGTCAACATTTTCAAATAAAATCCTATTTTATTTGTCACAATCTAATTGCACAAACTGATGAATGACCATCTTAGTTTGTCTTTATATAGTCTACATCAGCGTGGTACTCCAAACACGTTCATTGAAATTATTAAAAAAAACAGGCTCTTAGTTACCTTGTTAATTGATCAAACTATTTGCAATTTGAAAGTGCGTTACCTGCATTCATGCTCAGTGTTGTATTCAGCACTAATTATTTTTTTACTGTTTTTAATTGGGGTTAAGATATATGCTAAACAAAATTTAGATGTGTAATAAGAATATTTTTGGGTAAATAGACTCAAATCATCAGTTGATGATTTAGGTATGTTATTTATTCATAATCTTCCTATAATCTTTTCTACCAAATACGTTCTGTACTTCGTCTGCAACTTTTGGAAATGGTATTTGATTTATTTATTTTTTGTCTTCATAGTTGTAATTTTTATGTATAGATTTCTAAGTAGTATTGAATACTGATCAAATTTAGTAATAGAGCAAAAACAGATAAAATGAAAATAAACAAATAATGCAGCTCAGAAATAGGTACGAATGGAGAATATCAAATGAAAATGTGGGTACAATTTTACAGAAATTCGATGAAAAAAAGATAAAAAATACCAAAATAAATCAAATCAGGTAGTAAAGTATGAAAATAATGTAATTTGCAAAATTTGGGATAATATTTGGTAAGTAAACTAGGAGAAAACTTTTGGAACGAAAATTTAAACTATTTAATAGTGTAAACAGATTATTTCAAACAAATAAGTTCGAAGCAAAACGTTTGACACGCCTACAAATCATGGAAACACTATTTTTGTCGAAGATTATGACCACATCGGAACTCGGAAGACTGTAGCTTAAAAACAGCCAAACAATTTATCTGTTATCAAATATTATAAAAGGTCCTAGGCTCAGTTATAAGTTGTTCAAAGTACTGTGAAACAATCCCAAAACGTTACAAATTCACATTTTATTGGGCTGTACTTAACCGGAATTCAAAGATACACACCGATTCTTCCAAAGCTTATATTCTTGCAGGTTGTTTTAAACTATATACAGTCAAAATCCATTTGAAAGAATTGTAACTTTTCCTGTGGTACTATCATCTATATTCACAGCAAGCACTCTCTGTCATTTAGTTCGTTCACAAATTTTCTCAGTTCATCTCAAATGTGCTTTACGATATTCTTCTTCTTTCTTTTTTTCTTTGCCTGGCCCTACAACTCTGAGCGAGTCTTGTCGGCATCCACGATCGCCCTCCATCTTCCTCAATCTTGTGCTTCCATTTCCCACTGTTGGACTCCCGTTCTAGACATATCTGCTGCGACGGAATCTTTCCATCTTTTCCTGGGTCGACCTATTGATCTTCTACCATCTGGTCTCTCAAGGAATACTGTTTTTATCAATCCGTGGTCTCCTGATCTCAATACATGCCCTGCCCATCTTATTCGATTAGCCTTTATGTGTCTGACTATGTTCTCACTGCCATACAGCGCTGACAACTCAGCATTGTGTGGCGTCTTCTCCAGTGTCCTGTTGCCTCATCTATTAATATTAAGGAGAACCTTCCTTTCAAAGACAAGGGACTTATTCATTTCCCGTTGATTAAGGGTCCAGATTTCGCTGCCATATGTAACCACCGGGCGAATAATTGACTTGTATATTGTTAATTCTCAACAGTTAAGATCTCAAGAGTGTTGTAAGACAATATAGCGCCCTATTTCCCGCCAATATTCTTGCTGAGACCTCTCTTTCTACTCGATTATCATCTGTAATTATTCCTAGGTACTTAAACTTCTTAACCACTTCAAAGTTGTACTCATTACTGGAAATATTCTGTATGATTCTAGGTCTTGGGTTTTTGGTTACTACCCTGTATTCTTGATTCACTCGTAGACGCAGGTTACCTGCTTCCTCCTCGAGTTGGGAGAACCCTTCTCTCATTTCTCCCGTCGAATGAGCTACCGTATATATATATATATATATATATATATATATATATATAACATCAGCAAAAGCTAACAATAGTTTTGATCCCTGCTTAGCAAAACCTTCAGTTAGTTCCGATGTTATTTTACCAACCGCATACTTTAAGGCCAAACTAAATAGCAACGGTGAGAGGGGATCTCCTTGTCTGAGTCCTGATGTTACCCTAAATGGAGTTGATACTCTGCTTCCTATCCACACCTGTACATATGAGTTTACCACACATATTTGCGTTAGCCCCACCAATTTCCTTGGGATGTCCATTTCTAGCATTGCCACCCACAACCTGCTTCTTTTTATAGTCATATGCTTGCTGGAAATCAACAAAGGTTTGGTAAACATCCCGGTTGGATTCCCAGTTATTTTCTAATATTTGTCTGATCGTGAATATTTGATCTATCGTTGACTTTCCAGCACGAAACCCCCATTGATAACGTCTACCGCATAAGGGGTCAACCTTCTCAGTAGTATGGTTGCCAATACTTCGTATGTTGTGTTGATAAGTGATATTCCTCTATAATTTCTAAATTCTTCTCTGTTTCCTTTCTTATGTATAGGTATTATGATCTTCCGCATTTTCTGTTGTACCCATATATTCAGGATCATTTCATATATTTTTCGGTGTAAAACATTTCTTCCCTATTTAACAACTCTGCATTTATACCACCATTGCCTGGTGCTTTATGATCATTGAGATATGTTATCGCATTTTTCACTTCTTGAAGTGTTGGTGGTGATATCCGCTGAGTGGAAGCTAATATCTTCTTATTCCTATGTCTCCCTTTCAATATTTAGTAATTGTTTAAAGTACTCCTTCCATCGTTCAACAAGTTTCCGTCATTATCAGTTCTCCACTTTCATTTCTCATGCCTTTCGATTTACGATATTCGCAGTGGATAAAACTAGACTCGGTTGTAGATTTTGAACTGCGAATGGAATGTCGTATGAAGAGTCGACATAGAAAGGTAGAGTCAAAATTTGTGTCGCTCTTGTCAGCTACTAAATAACATCACTGAAGTGGAGGGAATGGTTACTGAAAATTTTAGTCTGTACCCAAAATCCGTTGAAATTTCTGTGTATTACAAATCATTTAACACCATTTCAAACTCCATCCATCCGCACGTTTCCAGAAGGTTCTCATTTCAAAAACTCAACCTAACTCGTGGAGCAGCCAGCTCTTCTGACATGGTTGCAACCACGTTTATCTCTCTTCACCTCGAATCATTATTATTATAAATCAAAAAAAGGCAGAGGATTCAACTAACCCTATTATGCCCAACAACAGGGAAATTATATTTATTGTACTACCACTATCAAATCTAAAGCTAAGAAAAAAGTGATACAGTAAAATTACACTACAAAACACATAAAGAACCAACAAAAATCCAAAATTCATAGCTAAAAAAATATGCTTAATCTAGTAAAATTTAACAATTATTCAAGATAATTAAAAAAAACCGAACTTTCAGCTGAACAAATATGAATCCAACTTATTTTTAAATACATTAACGGACGGGGAATCAATAATGTCTTGTGGAAGACCATTCTAAGCATCAAAGACCCTATTGCTAAGACATTTTTGTCTAGCTCTAGAACAAAATGATATTCTTTTTAGTTTTAGAGGGTGAAGTCGTGTGTCAGTATTAACTAGAAAAGTTGAATTAAGTGCAAGAAACTTACATTTCATAATACGAAATGTATGTATTAAGTCCCCATGAAGACGTCGACTTTCGAAAGTCAAAATATTTCCTGATGTTAAACGGTCTTCATATGTGGGTCTGACTCTACCAAAACAGTCTTGTAGCGTAACGTTGAACATATTCCAGTGGATTAAATCTGGATGCCACATCGGACTTGTATATTCCAAAGTCGGAGGGACATATGCTTTGAAAATTTTGCAGCAAGTAGTGAACGACATACATGGAAATTATTTTTTAATAAGGAATAGTCTAGAGTGAGCGCTCTTGCAGATTGCGGAGATCTGGTCACCCCACGTTCAACTCGAGTTTACTGTGACACCTAAGTCATTGTCGTACGACACTGGGATAAGTGACTGACCGTTAGTTGTATACGAGAGTAGGGGGTTATTCTTTTATATGTGGAGAACGTCACACTTATCAATATTAAGTGGTAGTAGCCACTCAGAACAAACACCATTCATGCACGTTATCTAGATCTTTTTGAAGGTCTGCCTGGTTGGTGAGAGGATTACAATACAGTTTTATATCGTCTGGGTATAGGGATATATAGCTAGAAACATAGTATTTTAAATCACTGAGGAACACAACTAGATACAGGTCTCTCTATCGAAAAATTCTGAGCGACCGTAACATTAAAATTTCCGTTTGTTAAAAAATCGGAAATCCACATGTTCAGTCAACCTCTAATCGCTTGATGATCCAATTTATAGAGAAGTTGTCGCCTAGGTACCTTATCAAAGGATTTGGAGAAATCGAGGTAGATGACGTCAGTAGGCTCATTACTATCCAAAACCTTGGTCCAGTCTTTAACGCAGAGTAAAATATTAATTAATGTCGAAAGGCCGTTGATAAAGCAGTGTTGCTGATGAGGGATACAATTATCATTAAACAGAAACTCAGAAATCGCTTCGACAGCTATCGATTTTATAACTTTAGAGACAATGGGTAGTAGGCTAATTGAACGGTAGATCTTAGCATTTAATTTGTCATTTTTTTTAAAGACAGGAGTAACCAAAGCTGGTTTCCAAGTGGGAGGAAGACAACCTTTAGAAAAGGAACAGCTCATTATTATTGCTAGTGGATGAGCTATTGAATGTACATACTTATTTAGAAAGAAAGACGAAAGACCATCAATTCCCGTAGATGAGTTGTTTTACAGCCTCAATAAGTGGGACTCAATTTGTTCGCCAGAGAAGAAAATATTGCTAATGGCATCGAAAGGTCGACCGCCTCGTAACTGAGAAAAATTATCATCAGAAGGTTCGACATTAAAAGTGTTGGAGAAGAAACTAGATAACGTTGCAGATGTTCATAGTTAGAAGTACAAATGGTTCCATTAGATTTACGAAGCGCTGGAAATACCACTTTAAAGGAAAGTGATATACGGACGTATTCATAAAACGATTCGCTATTGTTGTAGTTGACAATTTTTTCTTAGTTAGATCGTCTAAGGATGGGGAGTTGTTTTTCAATGTATCTGAACATTTTCTATGTGAAAGCAAGTGGGCTAAATTATGAGAGTGTTTATATGCTCTCCACATGTTTCGTTTATGCTTGATCATTTGTAAGGCATTCCAGTCGATACAAGGTTTTGGTTTAGGTTTATTTCTATAAACGCGGTGTTCAGTTGTGTTACTAGTTATTGCTTGTGTTATGATGTTGTGGAATATAGACCACATCAAGGAACAATCCTCTGGAGTACCAAGAAGGTTATACCTGTTTATATCTAGGAAAATTTGATTTATCCTAACAAAGTTAGTCTTAGAAAACGTGAAGACATTATCACGTTTTGGGACAGAAATTAAGTTAAATTGAACGTGCGCCGCTATCACTACGTGATCTGAAATTCCGATCGGAGCGTGAGTTTCAATAGAAGAGACTAACTGTTCATCATTAGTAAAAAGGAGATTTAGGATTGAAGGTTTGTTATAAATCTTAAAACGTGTAGGTTTACTTATTAACTGTAGTAAGGGGGAATCCAAAACAAAGTTTATGACTAAATGTTTTACGCTGTTGCCTTCGGAACTTGATGTTATCGGTCACTCTAAGTTTGTCGATAAACTTTATATTCCCAGGGAGTGAAGTATCCACACACAAAATGAATATTTGTAGTTTGTTCGGAAATTTTTAGGCAAATGATATCGATATTTGGAACAAAAGAGGAATAACATAGACGAAAAAATTATCTGTTATGTTGTTGGATAAATAAATACAGACATCTCCCCCTTTGCGAAGTTGTCAATAGCAACAATTGAATCTAAAATTTTGGAGTTTAACCACGTTTCAGTGGTTTTAGGAGCTGAATGTTACAAATAAATTCATTTAATTGGGCACATAAAGGCTAAATGTTTGTATATAGAACAGACCAGTCGACATAACAAGAAGGAAATTTATGGACGAAATGTCGTTATTCCAGGAGAACCATTAACGTATTTAATAGTTGTTTCACCATTCTTAAGACGTATATCTAACTCGTTACATTCTCCTGCTGGATGGGAGTTTTGTTATCTATAATGGAGAACTTCTTGGTGTTTTTGAGGATCGCTTGTGCGTCAGTATCAGACGGCATAATTATTTACAACATTCTAGGATACTGTTGGTTGGATTTTCCAACACGGAAAAACGACACCAGTTGAGATTGACCTTCTTAGTTGCAATGTTGTCATAAACATCTGGTATACATGTGTTTGGAACGGGAAATGCGCTCTACGGCCTCGTTTGCAGTTTTATCTGTGAATGCAGCACTGTTGAAGGTTTCAGCGTTAGAAAGTGTGTCTTTAAATCGGACACCTCTGCAGTGAGATCAGTAATAAGGTTTTTAAGATCCATTAGACCAACGACATTAGAG
Organism: Galeruca laticollis; assembly: GCA_963921935.1. NCBI lineage: Eukaryota > Metazoa > Arthropoda > Insecta > Coleoptera > Chrysomelidae > Galeruca > Galeruca laticollis. The sequence continues at coordinate 176,933,918 of OY998177.1, forward strand.
TAACAGTTATTACATAATATACTAATTCCTCGAAATTGTGTCTCGTGATTCTATAAAAAGAAGACTAGCCAGTATATGTGTATAGTTCCACTTCTAATAATCCTTTTTTAGTCGACAGAAGAGGAAAAAGAGAATTCTCAACTAGAAATGGAGTTGATTGATTTTCTGAAAATGCTCCAAAAAATATTCCGATGGATACATTATTGACTCGCGTACACCTATAATTTCGAAAGGGACCTACATTGGTGGATGCATAATAAATATTTAATAGCACTTATACGTATCTAAAGGAGTTACGTGAAGTCTATGAATCACAAATTGATAATTTTTGTATTATATTATCTATGGTTAACTGATCCTGTCGGGGAATGGATGCATAATAAACAACAGGATATTTCTGATCTAGGGTTTGAGATATGAAGACAATGATATTATGAGGAGAATATCACTTATGCTTTCTGCGGGTTAAAATAAAGCCAAGTGAAGCAGGGAATATATGAATTACAAACGAAACAAATTGGATTTAGAGAACTGTGGACTTGATAGTCCCGGTACTTTTATTCGGGGAAGAAACATGGTCGATGAAGGCTAGCGATCGCAGGAGGATTCATGCGTTTCAACTATGGTGCTGGAGAAGAATCCTACGAATTCCCTGGACAGCAAGAATAACTAATGCGTCCACTATCCAAGAAGTTGAAGAACCCCAAATGAATGTTATCCTGAATAGAGCAAGCTCGAATCCTCAGATACTTCGAGCACATTCAGAGAAGGGATGAGGACAGCCTGGAGCGACTAATAGTCCAGGGTAGGGTAGACGGTACTACGTCAAGAGGTAGGTTTCCTACACGCCGGACTGATAAAATAAGGGCATCCACTGACTTGACAATAAACCAAGCAGCACTTAGCACCTACAATCGAGGAAAATGGGGAGAAATTGTAAAACGAGGAACCAAATGATCCGAAGCTGAAACAGGACTCCTCTGCCAAGAGGAAAGCGAAAAAGAAGAAGACTTGGAATACTATAGACGAAAACTACATTCTGATCGATAAAGGCTGAATTGAAAGTTGAGTTAAACCAACTTGTTATAAAATCGAAGATATTTGAATGGATAGGAAGGATAATCTACATATTCTAACATAGTTCTCTAATTCGCTAAGCCCCCGAATAAGGTGAAGCCACCCTCAGAAAAATAAATGATCTTATTAAAACCATGATTAACAATAACGACTGCACCAGAAAATGTTGGGAGTAAGAGAATGTATGAAATTGTAAGTTGCAATGTTGCTTATTTATGACACAACTTTAATATAATTATATCTAGCATTTTGCTATCTCTAACTATTTACACGACCTTGTTTTTAGAACTTAGCCTTTCAGCTACTTTTCAGGGATAGTTAGTAAGAAACAAAGTCATTATCACACTGGATAATACTTTTATGAGCCACCATCTATCAACACTTTACACAACACAACCCAACATCAGCGAAAATATTCTAAACTTTCTATATTCTTATGTTGTACTGCAATTACTAAATTTTTGATAACAGAGAAATTTTAAAGTAGCAGATATGAACATCACGAACTACAAATACTATACTAAACTTAACTAACAAAGGCTGCTAGTCAAAACAATGATAAAAGCGTGATCACTGTCTTCTGACTTCGATTGATGGACAGGCAATCGCTACCAGATTATAACTCATCATAGCAATGACTTTTTATTAACTTTATTTTGTTTCATTTATGATTGTCAGTGTTTTTTTATATTGCATGATTAACATAAGTTTAGTTTTTTGCCTATCTGATCAATGCTATTTATGTGTGATTTGAATAGGCCCTTACTGCGAGATCAGCGTTGTTCCCTTCACAGGCTTTTGGATGTTGAATTAACTACATATCTCTATTTTGCATGCAATGCGTTAATATTCAACGGTTGTAGCTTATGTTATAGTATTCTCATCTGTTATTCTCAGTTCATTTAGTGCTTTTTTGCTAGCTTGGCTCAATTTCCAATGACAGTAATTTTCAGTAATATACGAATAATACAATTTTTATAACGGTGCCAAAATACACCAGTACTTCTCTGCAAGTGTTATGTGAATTATTGCTTAAAAAAACTGGATCACATTACGAGTGTCAAGTATCTATCAACACTCATTAGTTCCTTGTTGAACTATGTCGTACTTTAAATCGGGTGCGTTTTATTGTTGTTCAATTCTCAATTTGAAAAACTTGGGACATAAATTGATAAAAGTGGATGAGGAAGTTTCTATTTCAAAAAGAATGGATTTTCGCAACTGAAATAAGATTTCAAATGAAATTTTGTTATGTTATTGGGTAATTTATATGTATATTTACACTCATCCTCATTTATAAGGAGTAGTCCATTCTTTCTCCAGCCACATACGGTATTTACAATAACATATGACGAATCTTTGTGTTTCTGTTTGAAAATTGAAATTAGATATGAAATTTATCATGCACAAATTAAATTTTCCTCCTTCCTCTTAAGTATGTAACGTAGAATATCTATAGAATTGGATTAAAACCCGATAACCATAAATATGGATAAATAAAATGGAATGTATGACTAATATCAGTAAAAGCTAATTGTTATTCAAATTGGTACCGAGTTTGTTCATACAAAAAAGTTAACCGCAAAAATCAAACTTTATGCATGTATTATTGGGTCAATATTGTTCGACCAAAAGTATGTAAGTATTCTGAAATTGCTTGTTCGATGACAATGAAAATTTTTTTGAGTAAAAATCATTAGAGTTTGAAGGTCTAGGGTGACCAATATAAATAGAAAGAAATTGTTTATTGGTTCAGTATCAACTGATCGTCAAGAATTTAGAAGTTGAGTGTTAAGGAAATAAAAATGTTTACAAAAGTGAGTGAAAAATAGTGCAATTATTTCAAATGAATTTAACATAATAAGTTCAAAGATGCTTTCAATAGATCACTATAAAATAATTTACGTATTTCTGTATAAAATTTTGAATACATACTCCAACTCAAACAAATTTTTCTCATAATTAAGTATATTACAGTTTCATTCCATGTTTTATCATAACCTTTTAGGCTGAAAAATATTTGTTTTGGAAATAACTCAAAAAACTATGTTCAATTTCATCGACAAAGTATTCAATTAATTAGAATTATCTATTGCTTACATTTTCAACAATTCTTGGAAGTTTTCCAAGAACGACTGGAGACTTCGATTGGATACCATACATTAGATTTTTTTCTGATTTAAGTTTCAGTAGGTTCTATTCATTTAATTGACATAAAAATGTCATTAAGACATTTTCCAGTTATTTTTTGTTCTGGAACAACTCTTCATTTATCTTAACCAGTTTCTACAATTACCTATATTTGTCTCAGTAACATTTTTTTGCTCCTTTAGTTCATAGATTCTCATCATTTTAAAATTTCCTTCAAATTTATCCCCATTCAAGAATTTTTATTTGAGTTATTTGTAATTTCCTCAACATATTTGATATTGTTTGCTGTTAATTTATCTTTTTTTTATAAAGCTTTTAACATATCTCCTTATTTCTAACTCTTGCTCTGTCCTCTTTATAACAACCCGGCCTTCTACGTTATTCATTATATCATCAAGTCATGACTATTATCAATAATTTGGCCCAGCCTACTTATCATTTCCCTTTCCAATGCTCCTCACTTATCTATGTGAGTTTTGAGCTTGGTTCCTAAGAGTTTGAAATATGTCGTTTGCTAATTGGATACAGCACTGGAGTTTGGATGGAGAGGTCCCACCACAGGAGGCCAAATAATCTTAGCAATTGATGCCGATGCCAAAAAAATTCCTTTCATTTCCAAGCCTTTCTTGATTTCTGGATTTGTTGGATGAATCGAATCTCTGTGATTCCCACATAATTGGTTTTGGCAATTCTTGTGAGTATGGTGAATGAAAGAGAGTACACTTGTTAAATGTTCTCTTAAAACTGTTTGGTTGATGATGAGGCTACCCAAAATTCAAAAACATTGATCCAACCTATTTATCATTTCCTTTTCTTATTCACTTATTTAGAGATTAGAGATTTTGAGCTTGATTCATAAGGGGGTCGTTTGCTAATTGAATAAAGCACTGAACTTGGGATTGAGAGGTCCCCCCACACGACGTTGAATAAACTTACTGTTCCATAGCTCAATAAAATATTTAAATAAAATGGACTGTAGACATGAAAATGTAAATGGTTGGTTTTAAAAACTTCACTTACCAATAAAATGTTCCGCTAAGATTCCATTACTTGCTCTTTGGGAAATGGGATAAAGGGAAAAAAGGAAAATCGAGCACTTTAAGTTATTTGTCACACGTGAGAAATCACAAATGTATCGGTTGATCGGTTTTGTGCCACAACTGTATAAAATTCGCCCCTCTGGCTACAGAAAATTCTCAACTGAACTTTCGTACCATGATTGTGCTAATTACTGCTACTTATTTAAAATCCTTTCAACGATTTTTCGGACAGAACACGGAAGCGTTGTTGCCAAATAATAAACCGTTTCAGGGAAACTAAATAGGCGTAAACACTTACCTTACTCAGCTTTTCTTGATTTCCAGATATATTGGGAGTAACAGTGCTGTCTTTGATATGATTGGGGCCTGGCCCAAGGCCAAAATGGGGCACTCATCCAAAAATAGAACAATTTAAAAATATTATTTACAATAGGCTATGTGACTCATATAAAAACGTATTAAAAAATGATCAATTCATAAAGTATTTTTTGTCCAAAGCGACCCAAATATATCGAAATCTATAAAAGTGGGTAAGCGCTTTAGAAATTTAATTTGAATAGTATAACACAAAATATAATATTCTTTATTCTCGAATTTCCAATAATCTTAATTGTATAATAAGTTGTATTGTTATGGGGCAAATAGGCGCTGACAACGTAAGTAGCGCGAGTACTGAAAATATTCAAACACATATTAGAATCGACTACTTTCCGACCCTTTGTATTCGAGTATTCCGTCAATATTCCTATGTCAATATCATTTGTGTTTATATTATTATACCCTATGTGTTATTATATAACATCATTCTGATAATGAGAAAAACATTATTGTTATAAATTAGTTATTAAATACTTTCATTGAAATTATCTTTACAAAAAGACATTGGAGCTTTACTACATAAAGATAAAGGATCATTTTTAGCAAGTTTTTGCCAGGTGTTTCGCATATTTACTTCGCTGGGTACTCTATCCACAGCTTTTCTGGAATCTTGATAGATGTATTTTTATATACTGGTACTATACAGTAATAATGATTACTATATTTTTTATCTAATATATTACAAATTCGTAGTTATGTATTCAAAAATCGGAGGCTAAATATCGCGTTACAGTTATGTCTTGAGGTTATGTCAGAGGTTTGTGTACAAGTTATGTGACGTCACGACAAAGCCCATCATGGCTGATAGCGTTTTTGATTGGTCAAGAAACGTTTAATTTCAAATTGAAGATTTTTAGTGTTTCAAGCATCAAAACAAAAAAAAAATTATGTGGCCTATTAGGGCAATTACTGAAAATTTAGGACCTTCTTTAAAAAGTTGTCAACATCCCTATTAGTGTGCATATTTATTTTACATAAAGTCGTTATAAAATAAAACTTAATATCTTATCATTAAAATACAAGGATGAGCTCTCATCCTAAGACATTAAGATTAATAACTATAAACAGGGTGAAACGCCAGTAATTGACCGGTTAAGGATTTTTTAATGCCAGTGTTTGACAAAGCCATATTCAGTTTCTTGAAGATAATTATAAACTTAAATAAACTTATTAAAAATGTGATCGAACATGTCATTCTTTAAAAGTTACCTCACATATTAGATTTTCCATCATAAAATCGTATTTTTAAATAATAAAGTGTCATTTAGTCTATGACAACTTTGATTATATTAGGTGACCGAAATTATCTAGTCTTTGACCTTAAAACTGTAAGTGTTTCACCGTTTTAAAAAATGTGCACCTAGTTAGGAAAATGAATGATTTTTTCGTAAAAATTTTTTTAAACATTTTATTTGTACTTTTTAAGAGTTCCAAGTTGATAATGAAAGAGAATATAATTTGAACGATAGAGAATAACATTCTAAAACAGTTTTTACTTTCTAAAAATGCACACAAAAAATAGAACACAAACTCTTCTTTAAACATAATAAAACAATTTCATAGTCTGAAATAGTTTTTTGGCTAAAATTGCATGAATAAGAAATTATAGAAAAACAGTCCACCTAATTTCAAATTTGGCTATAAATTATGTTAATTAATATCACATACTTCAAATTTCTCGCTTATTAACTGGTTTTGGTTTTTGAGTTTTTTTGACATTGACAAAGTCTTTGGTACCACAAAACATTATCAAGCTCTGGACAATTGCAATTTTTACCTCTGGGTGTCAGAGCTTTAACTTTTATTTCCCTTGACTTTTTGTCTTAAGCTTTGCCAGGAAACTGAAAACCATTATAGTTCACAATAATATCTGATTTCCATTCTTGTTTTGATGTTTTTGGAGTATCTGGTTACGAGCTAACTTTTTTGTTTCCTTTCTACTTTTGCCATTTCTTGCAATTCTTTTGCCTCTTCCTTCATTCGGCGGTAATGTTGCCATTGCAGGGACGATGTTGCGGAGGGAATTGTTTCTTTGAGCTTGCGTTTAACAGTTTTAGTTTTACTTTTATCAGGCCAACAAAAGACTTTATTGAAAGGTGTTGAAATGTTTTTTGTTTCACCTATCAATTCTTTTACTTCTACAACTTTGTTATCCTCTGTCAGGTTTGATAGTGTGTTTTCTTCCAACTTGTATTCAAAAGCCTCAATGTTATCCTTTTTTAAACCTTCGACTTCCATTCTTTGAATGTTTCCAACATACTTAAGCGGGTTTTCTTCTACACCTAGCTCATGGCCTGTCGAGTTTGGTCCAATGTTTTCTTGAAACTACTCGTAATCAAAAGCCTCAATGTTATCATCTTCTAAATTCCCAGCTTCCATTATTTGGATTTCTTAGTACAACGGGTGCTATGGTACTTGAAGTAGCAAATTTTTGTCATGTATGGAGAATATTCAGTTTATTAGCACGATACAGCATCCAGAGTGTATACAAGTGACCAATTTTATGATTGAATATAGTAGATGAACTTTATTGATTTTTAGCTCATCAGAGCTAGTATAACAGGTGCTAATGTACCTGAAGTGTCACATTTTTGGTCCTTTTTGGTGAATTTTCAGGTTGTTAGCACGATACAGCCTCCGGAGTGTCTACATGTGACCAATTTTATAATTGGATATTTTTCGAAGTGTCTCGCAGATGTACCCTATTCGATTGAATCGAAAGCCTTCTGATAGTCGACAAAGGGCATGTGCAGTGGGATGTTGTATTCTGTTAATTTTTCTATTAACGGGCATACCACTTGTATATGATCAATCGTGCTATATCCCTTTCTGAAACCCGCCTGTTCGACTAGTTGGTAAAAGTCATATTTATTGCTCAGACGATTGGTTGTTATTTTAGTTAGTAGTTTGTAGAGGATGAAAAGCAGACTAATGGGCTTGAAATTCTCTAGATTTGTGCAGCCGCCCTTTATGAATAATAGGATAACTTCTGCGTTTTTCCAAGAGTCCAGGATTTTTCCTTCTTCTAGACATTTATTTAGTAGGGTCAAGAGTGCTTTCCCGAGTGTCTCCGCTCCAGCCTTCAACATCTCACTGGTGATTTGGTCTTCTCCCGGGGCTTTGCAGTTCTTCATGGGTTTTAGTGCTGCCTCTAGCTCTTCTCTATAAATGGGATCTAGTTCTTCTGATCCTATGTTTAGAACTGGCTGATGAGTTTGACATTCTTGACCTGGTTGTGTCATCGATGGGCTGTATAGTCGTCTCAATAATTTCTGTTATCTTTACTCTTTCATTCTCAATGACTCCTTGATCATTTTTCATCTTATGGATAATCATTTTACCTTTAGATCTCTCGGAACGGAGAACTCATGTTTGCGTTGTTCTGTATGGCTTCCTCTACCACTCTCATATTAGAAGCTCTCTAATCTTTCTTGATGGCCTTCTTCACGATCTTATTCAGGTCTCCATCGTTTTTCCTCCGTTCTTCGATGAGCCGTTCTGTTTCTAAACTGAATTTAGGATGTTTCATTCTTTGAAGAGAACAGACTTTCCGCACTGCGTTTCTAATACTAGAGGTGATCTTCGTTGAGAGTGCGTTTAGTTCCATGTTTCGCGTATCTTCGTTTGGTTGTAACTTCTTGTCAATTTGCCCATTGAATTCTTCCTCTTTCTCTCGTAGTTCACCTGTGGTTGGCCGTATTTTTCTTTCCACTAGAGCTTTTCTCTAGTGTCGAGTGTTGACGTGGATTCTGTCTCTGACCAATCTGTGGTCGCCGCCTGTGTCAAAGCGGTTTATTACTGACACGTCCAAGCATAATTGGGGGTTTGATGTTAGAACTTAGTCTATCTCGTTTTTGATCCTGTTATCGGGGCTCATCCAGGTCCATTTTCTTTTCGGTTGTTTTTTGTAGAAGGTATTCATGCAGTAGAACCTCTCCTTGTTGAAGTAGTCGATCATGGTTTGTCCCCTTTGGTTCCTCATTCCCAACCCGAATTTACCGATGCATCGGCAATCTGGCTTCAATCTTCGCGTTGAAATCGCCTATTATCACACAGTTCTTGGTCTTGTCAGCGTTCTTTGCACTTGTTAGATCTTCGTAGAGTTTTTCAATTTCTTCGCCTGAGGTTGCGGAGGTGGGTGGATATGCTTGTATAATTTGGACATTAAACATGGCATTGATCCTGTTTATTATATAAATTACTCTGTTTGACACGGCTCTTGTCTTTGTAACCAAGTGTTTTTTCTTTTTGTGTATCAGTAAAGCAGTGCCACCGATGTGTGAGTTTGTATCCGAGTTCTTTTGGAACAGTAAATGTCCAGATTTGAGGATAGTGACCGCTTCGCCGCTCAGTCTTGTTTCGCTGATCCATATGAGATCCCACTTTATGATCTGAAGTTCGTGTTCTAGACCATTGAGATATTTATCCAGCCTCGTGATGTGGATATTGTGCGTCCCCACGTAAAGGTTCTCCTCAACTTTGCTTCTTCTCTTCTTACCATCTATCGAAAGATTGCCCCCCCCCCAGAATCCACGGGACTGACTGAAGTATCAGTGCGAGATTCCGGGTTTTCACCTCTACTCGCCTGGGATATGCAGTTTTGAAATTTCGACATTTCCATTTATGAAAGGCTCTGGCATTAAAGCACCAAGCTTGCCAGGCGTGTTGGTGAGTGGAGGTACTAGGAAGGAAATGTTGGGTTTGGTGAGGAGATAAGGATGGGACACTGGTTTTCTCCGTATGGTATTGGGAGACTCGCGTGGGCAGGGGCGCGTTCCTGAAGTAGATCTGTCATCTATCGGGATCATAGATGAGTATCTACCCGCTACCCTATGATATTAAATATTATACTCATTATATTGGTCTTTGGTCCTGGGCCTAAAGACAGCGGTGCTTTGGGCCTGGGTCCGTACAGAAAGGTGGCACTGGGAAGAATCTCTATGATTCCCACTTATTTGGCTTTTTTACTTTATTGTCTTATCAAAACCACGGAACAACGAAGAAATTATAATTATATAGATAATTTACCATACCCACGATATAAAAAACACGACAAGTAACTTAGTTTTAATAATAACAGAATTGAATACAAATATAAGAATTATATTGTAATAGTCTCACCACAAATAGGTAATTTACTGTGAAGCATGACAGCTGCTTTTTTCTTCTGAAAATCAATGAAGCTTGAAGGTCTAGGGTGACCAACATAATTTCAACTATCTGTTTGTTGGCGTAGATGTTAAGTGAGTAATGATTGTGGATTGTACTACTTTTTTTCTAAAAGTTGAATGATATTTAGTCACAAAAGTTTTTTCACTCATTAGTGTTCATACTGATCACAAAATATCTACATGTAGGAGCAACTAGGATATTTTGTTCCTCTTCGAAGAACATAATCAGACGGTTTTGCTAACTAGAAATAAAAACATTAAAATTATCGGTTGGAGTAATCAGTATAGTTCTGTATATGCTTAAAAAGCCTCCTACCTAACCTAACCTAGCCTCTAATGAAGCCTAACCTAACTTAACTTATAAGACTGATTGAAATCAAACAGGATGATAGTAGTGATAGGATGCTTAACATTTGCCACCATTTTAACAAACCCTCTCCTGGAACTGGACATTGTGACTACTCCCTAAAATGTATGTTATTATAAAAATGTGTCTTTTTCTTATTAACTTTACTATTCAAACAGTAAAAAGTGATTCAATGAAATTGTAACTTAAAAACGGTTTTTATTGTACAAACATCCATAGCTTACAATCTTAATTCTGTTGCAGATTGCAGTCTTAGCTCTCCTATGCGGAATCTGCTCAACAGGTCACCTTGACATATCTTCTTATCATGGGGCTGTGCCCTATGAGAAAATAATAGGCAATTATGAAGTACCTCCCTATTATGCAGATGGACATAATGGGGGTCTTATTTATGGCAATGGATACGAAAAAGATTATGAACACTACGTGAGTAACAGTTTTCTTAAATATTTTAACAAACACACCACACACTCACATACACACCCTTATATATATATATATATATATATATATATATATATATATATATATATATAAACAAGAAGGGTATTCTTGACGGTAGATGAATAAAAAATCTTCCAAGATCTTAGGGATTCCGTCGTTAAATTCTTATTTACTACCCAACGTTTCGAGAAATTTTCTTTTCAAGGCTGAAATAATTTTTATACTTACGTGCAAAGTGAGTTAACAATTATTAAAACACTTCATATTATGAACAACGACAAAATATTTTATATATAGGTACTTTTTAAGTTACATATAGGTACATATGGCTGAAGTTTGGGTTGATCCACCATCCATTGAAGAAACAACTCAAGTAATAAAACAACTAAAAAATAATAAAGCAGCAGGAAGAGATGGCATTCCCGCGGAATGCCTAAAGGAAGGTGGACATAGAATAATGGAGACTATACATCAGCTAATACAAAAAATATGGTAACAGGAATCGATGCCAGACGAATGGAAGGAAGGAGTTATCATACCAATACATAAGAAGGGAAATAGATTGGCATGCAACAACTACCGAGGTATCACACTCCTTAACACATCATATAAAGTGTTGTCTAATATAATTAAAAAGCGAATAACACCGTACTCAGAAGAAATAGTTGGAGAATACCAAAGTGGATTCAGAAGGAAACGGTCAACAACAGACCAACTTTTTACGTTAAGACAACTGTTAGAAAAATGCTGGGAATTTAATAGAGACCTACACAATTTATTCGTAGACTTTAAACAAGCGTATGATAGCATCATCAGAGCAAGCTTATGGACAGCACTAGAAGAACTTGGAATACCCGGCAAACTTATGAGAATGATAAAAGTATGTGTTGAAGGATCATACAGTTCAATTAAAATAGGAGGTCACTACAGCGAAACCTTTGAAATGACAACTGGACTTAAACAAGGGGGTGCACTGTCGCCGGCTCTATTTAACATAGCCTTGGAGAAGGTAGTAAGACGAACCGAACTAACTACGAACATATTCGGCCATAATGGACCCTGCCTGATTCTAGCTTATGCAGATGATCTAGATGTTGTAGGAAGAAGTACAGTTAACGTGAAGGAAGCCTTTATAAAACTAGAAAAAGAGGCAAAGAAAATGGGACTGAAAGTCAATGAGGAAAAAACTAAGTATATGCATATGACACGAAACGTAGGACGAGATCGAATACGTCAAAATGTTACTATGGACGAATACAACTTCGAACATGTACAGACTTTTAATATCTAGGAGCTCTAATAACATCAGATAATAACGTTAAAGTAGAAATTAAACAGCGTATACTTCAAGGAAATAAATGCTATTATGCGACCCAACAATTATTAAGATCAAGGACTCTGACAAGGCAAACAAAAATAAACATATATAATACTATTATAAGACCAGTTGTAACATACGGCAGCGAAACATGGACCATGACGGTACAAGACACGCTACTACTCAATCGTTTCGAAAGAAAGATCCTTAGGAAAATATACGGAGGAGTCTGGGATCAACAAACAGTGCGGTATAGGAGGCGCACGAACAATGAGGTATATGAACTATATAATAGCCCAAGTATAGTACAAGAAATTAAACCCAACAGATTAAGATGGCTGGGACATGTCCAGAGGAGTAATGACTCAAGGCTAATTAAAATGGTCTGGGAAGAAGCCCCTAACAACAAAAGACCACTTGGGCGCCCAAAACTTCGATGGCGTGATAATATACACAAGGACCTGCAAACTTTGGGAGTCCTGAATTGGGAAGAAAGTACTCAGGATCGACATGAATGGAGGAGAATTGTTGAGACGGCCAAGACCCACCCCGGGCTGTAGAGCCATGGATGGATGGATGGACTTTTTAAGTTTAACTAATGTACAAGGATCTTTTCAATGTGAAGGAACATTATCTGATTGTCAGAGTGTTACAGTTTGAGTGATAATTTTTTGATTGAGACATAACTGAGTTGGTGTATTTAACTTTATAACTTAAGAGACAGTCTTCATTATTAGTACCATGACTTGTCACTTAATCATGATCCTATGAACAAATCATATATTCGCCCTTGTTAACGAGCGAAAGTTGTGAGGTATATTACTCTCACTGAAATCTCACGATAACAAGAGTGAATGTACTATGTACACAAGAACTCCGTTATAACTCATTAATTATATAGATGTTTAATATTATAAGTCAGAAATATCTAGACTTTTATTGTTGTTATGGTGATGGTCAAATGTAAGAAGATATGCAACCATGTAAATCACCGTTGTGCATATCTTATTTCATTGCACTATCACCATAAGAACAATCAAATTCCAGATATGTTACGCATTCTGCTGCCCTTGCTGTAGTCTCTACACCGCTGTATATTATTATCTATTCATTTCAAATATTCCCTGCCCTTTTTTCTTGGTTTTTGTTATAGCAAGTATACCAAGTTCTTCATCTTTCTTGTTCTTATATTCAAAGTTCCCATTCTAAAAACATTTTTAGTTTCCTCTTTGTTATATTTATTGATTTTGTGTTTATCATTCTCGTCGTCCTTTTGCATTGTAGTTATCGCGTTATTCTTTGTTTCGAGTTCGTAGTTGTTCAGTTTGTTGGTTCATTGGTAGTTTCTATAAGCATGTTTTCATGGTCGCCCCAAGGACATTGTTTACCATTAATTATTAACTTTCCGTGTCCTATTATAACTATGCTTCCTTTGTTTCTTTCCTCAGCTACTCTTGTCTTGATCTACTTTTGCGTTTCTCTTTTTGCTCGTGTTAAATCGTTGCTAATGTAGAGTTTTTGTCCATGTACGTTTTTTAGCTTTTTCTTGTTTTCCAAAATACGCTTCTTGTCTGCGAGTTTTGCAGTTCTACAATACACATTTTCTTTCCAATTGTGTAGACATCTTTCGTTTTAATGTCAGTTTCCAGATGGGTTCTAACACGTTAATATTTTAATTCATAATATTCCGTTAATGGGTACAGACTCTATTGAATTTAGTGTTTTAAATGAAATTCAATGTTTCTAGCTAATTCCACAATGTAATGAAAAATGTTGAAAATTCTAAAAAATTGACAATTGTTTCGATAACTGAATATCATCGTCAGTTATCGAAACAATTGTCAATTTCTTAGAATTTCCAACATTTTCCATTATATTGTGGAATTAGCTAGAAACATTGAGTTTCATTTAAAACACTAATATGAGTAGATTCCACGAAGTAAGGATCGAGACAGTTAATTTCTATTGAATTTATTTCGTTCTTCTGGATAAATGTCCTATTTTTTCCAAGCAATAAAAGAAATGTTTGATGAACATCTTTGTTGCCTTTTATGAGACCTTTCCATTTAATTTTATTAATAATCACCTCCAATTTTTATCGTAAAACAATATACGTCTATCTAAACTTCTTTTTATTCAAAGCGGCCTCAGCTGAGCTTAACATATATTTTTATATATAATTTCTAGCTAAAAATTAACACTCTATTTATAAAACAACCAACGTATTCCGGTATTATGGATCAAATTTGAATAAAACATATATTTTTCCAGGGTTATCCAAAATATGAATATTCTTACGGTGTTCATGATCCTCACACTGGTGATCAGAAGTCTCAACATGAAGAACGCGATGGTGATGTCGTGAAAGGGTACTACACAGTAGCAGATCCAGATGGCACGCTTCGTACCGTTCATTATACTGCTGATGATCATAATGGTTTCAATGCCGTTGTACAAAAAGACGGACATGCAATACATCCACAAGTCTACGGCAAAGTATATGCGGAACCTGTTGTAGAGAAAGTATTAGTTGAACCTATTTACGAAAAAGTACTATACGACCAACCACTTTACGAGAAAGCTTTATATAAAAAACCATTTTATGGCTACGAGAATGGTCCTTTAGGAAATAAATATGGTTTCAATCATTACTGAATGCTGACAAATATTCCAATAGATGATCAACTTCATATGAAAATAACAGAAATTAACCATTTTATTTACCGTTTACTTTAGATGATTGTTAAATTATTGATATATGTTGCGTATTTAACTTACTAGTGGCCATATATTTTGTTATTTTCAAATGAAGTACCTAGTGTATAATATTCGTATGTTTAAGAACAATTTTATATTGTTTTATTTGTGGTAAGTGTAAGATCACATGTTTCGTAATTGTTATTTTAAATAAAATATTTTAAGCATTCCATCAACTTTTTCAGTTCACTAAAATCTTGTCAACATTGTATGATTATGACCTTTGTATATTTGATTTCCCAAATTATTCAAATATAATGCATATGCGCATCTCCGAGCATGCTGACAAGCGTGCTTCAGCTTCTACCACACTTGCCAATTTCGTCACGAAAGTCGCGACGCTTGCGCACAATGAGTTGAGTTTTGCGACGGAGAAAGAAACAAGCATTTTTTGTCTTACTTACTGTCTGATACTTCCACTTCAGTCGCTAGCCATTAAGAGTATTGCATATAAGACTATAGAATATTATCTGATTATCTTACTGATATAGTTAGCAGTGATATAGTTATCAGTGTTGATTAGATCATGTTTTTTTATTTGACAGTTACTCATTACAGTTTATGTGAATTGTTTACTCAAAATGATACTTGTATTTTAGTTGAATAATACCTCATTAAGACAGGTTTTGCTTTATAACAATTTATTCAACTAATAATAATAAATACTAATCAAGACAATGGACAAGTATTTCAAGCCTGAACGATTTGAAGTCGAATACACCTCACCTTGTGCCACTTCCCAATGGACTCACTGGAAAACCACCTTTGAAACCTTTGTTAACACAATTGCTGCTAAAGAAACTGACAAATTACTATTACTCTACAATCACGTGAGTCACAACATTTTTGAACTCATCAATGAGTGCAAATCTTATGCTAATGCTATAGAAAGATTGGACTCTCTTTATATAAAACCGAAGAATGAAGTGTATGCGAGGTACAGTCTTATGACTAGACGTCAACAGTCAGGGGAAACTGTAGATCAGTATATACAATCGTTAAGAGCTTTAAGTGCCAGCCCGCTTCCTATGATATTATATTTATATAATTTATTTTGTGTATGATAGTTCATATCGTATACTAGTATTTAATGGTGATGTCTCACCGTATGAATTAGGAATATGGAGCACATTTAAGGTTTAATATTGAATTGTTGATATCAAAGTTCATATATAGGATACGCGAAAATATGCAGTTTCTGGCGAAAATATGCAGGTTCTGGCGAACATCCAATACCAAAATTTTTTTTTTCTGCGAGTCATTCGCGCTAATTTAAAACGGGTTTCTCAAGTTTTCTCCCGATCCCATTTTTGGTCTTATTTAATTACAGTCACAAGGCACTATATGCGATTGTTCCTGACGCTTTATAAATTTGGTGCAATTATTTCTATTTTTCTTATATTTTTTTTTATTAAACTCGTTTAAGAAATCGTTATCGGTTAATTTATTTACTCATCCAGGAGTGAAGGAATACCTAACCTATACACATAAGATCTACACCTAAAATTTTCCCTCAACACACCCCTCTAACTGACGTAACCCCATGATACAAGACCTCTCATTACCAACGACACCTGGTAGCAGCGGAGGCCGAAGCCAGCTCTTTCGGACATTTCTTACAGGAGCCGTCGACTCCTGTTTCCCACGGAAACGTGGGTGGTGACAGCCAGCTACGCTGCCTTCTCGGTCCATTGGGGACATTTTGACAGCAACATTTTGACAGCAGAGTTATATATATTTTTGTTAGGTCATTACATTTTGGTGACAGCGGTTTTTTTAGGTTATTACACTGGTGATAGAATTTTCTTTTATTTAGGATCATAGTGGAATCCATTGATTGATTATTACAGTGGTGACAGCGATTCCTAGGTTATTACAGTGAAAAATATCATAGGTGTTACCGACTGGTATTACACTTCTGTGGATATAAACGTCGTATGAGTTCATCTTGCCCTGCACGTGAAGAAATATGCAAATTGTGCAATAAAAAAGGACATTTCTCTAAGGTTTGCAGGTCATCCTAGTCGAAAACCTCTGCTGCCGCAAAACAATGTGACGACTCTTTGGAAGAAGACAACTTTCCAACTTTTGCATCAGTTCAAAACATTAATTCCCGAACGTCTAAAATTTCAGCGGCTTCACCGACTAGTCTTTCCAAGTCAGTAATCACATTAACCATTGACGGATACTCGGCGGAAGCACTCATCAACACCGGAAGTACAGAAAGCTACATCAGTGACTTGTTTGCCGCAAAGCTGAAGATCAAATTGCACCCGACACAATCGAAGGTCAGTATGGCTTCATCCTCATTACTGGTACCAGTTAAAGCTTATTGTTATCGAGATTTGGAAATTCTTAACCATTCTTATTCTAAATTCAAGCTGGGTGTCCTCAAAAATTGTTGTGCAGATATTATTCTCGGACATGACATTCTTAAACAGCACTCGACTTTGTCAGTAAACTTTGGCGGTGACAGACCAACTTTGAATGTAAGTAGCTTTTTAGCATGTGCTAAAGTTGGGCCAGCGTCCCTCTTTGAGCATCTAGCGCCCAATTATCGCCCTATTGCTGTTAAAACAAGAAGGTTTTTCAACGATGACGAAAATTATATTAAGTCACACGTTCAGAGTCTCCTGAAAGACGGAATAAATGAAGAAAGCCTATCCCCTTGGAGAGCTCAAGTACTCATTGTAAATGGCACTCACAGAAAAAGAATGGTCGTTGACTATTCTCAAACTATCAACAAATATACAAGGCTGGACGCATACCCATTACCATCAATTGAGAAAATTGCATCAAGTGTGGCCAAATACAAATTTCATAGCACTATTGACCTGAAAAGTGCATACTATCAAATCCCCATCAGGAAGGAAGACCGGCCGTTTACCGTATTTGAAGCTGCTGGAAAACTTTGACAATTTAAAAGAATACCTATGGGCGTAACCAACGGCGTTGCTGCTTTCCAAAGAAAAATTGATGAAATATTTTCGAAAAAAGGTCTTCAAGGAGTTCATACCTACTTAGATGACGTGACAGTAAGTGGGAAAACTCAATCCGAACATGACGGAAACCTAGAAACGTTTTTAGAGGTATGTAAGAAATACAATTTAACCATCAATAGAAAAAATCTAAATTTAATTTGCAATCAATCAAGCTTTTAGGATATCTTATAGAAAATAACACCTTACGCCCAGACCCCGATCGTTTGAAACCATTATTAGATTTCCCAATTCCTCACAATAAATCTTCATTGCAACGGGTACTTGGAATGTTTTCTGACTATTCCAAGTGGATACCTCATTTTTCTGACAGAATTCACAGGTTAGTTAAATGCAAGACTTTCCCTCTTGATCCAATTTTAGTCAAATATTTCAATGATATTAGATCCTGTATACTCAAAGCATTTGTAGTTAACGTAGAAGAAAACTCTCCATTCTGTGTTGAAACCGATGCCTCTGATGTTGCTATAGCTGCTATTCTCACTCAGAACCATAGACCAGTTGCTTTCTTTTCGAGGACGCTATCGAAGAGCGAACAAAATCACTTTGCAGTTGAAAAGGAAGCTTATGCAATAATGGAAGCTCTCCGTAAATGGAGATATTACTTAATCGGACGTAAATTCCAACTAGTAACTGACCAAAAATCTGTTTCCTACATTGCTGACTTAAGACATGCCAAGAAAATAAAGAATGAAAAATTTACCAGATGGCGATTAGAGTTAGCCCCGTACAATTTCGATATAACTTACAGGACCGGTAAGTAAAACCTAGCGGCTGATGCATTTTCTAGATTTTGCTGCATATCGAACACATACTCTAAATTGGAAGAAATTCATAATTCCCTATGCCATCCTGGTATTGCACGAATGAATCATTACGTTAAAGTTCAGAATCTTCCCTACACATTAGACAAAATCAAAAATATGACGGCAAAATGCAAAATATGCGCAGAAATAAAACCAAGATTCTACAATAAGAAAACAAACAGCCTTATTAAAGCTACATCACCTTCTGAGCGCCTTAGTATTGATTTTAAAGGACCACTTCCGTCAAGTACTCGTCATAAATATTTATTGAAGGTCGTTGATGAGTATTCTAGATTTCCTTTTGCTATCCCGTGCACCGATCTATCAGCTCAAACCGTCATACAATCACTATCACAAATATTCTCAGTATTTAGTTATCCCACGTACATCCATTCCGATAGAGGCACGTCATTTGTATATCTTCCATAGGGAGTAAAAGTACTTTTCCTTCCTAGGGAGAAAAAGTACGACTTTGCTCCCTACAATGAGGCCAGGAAATGTATACTTTGGATAGAGGTAGGCAGAAAACTATTTTTCTTAGCTCTAGTCGATATTCAGCAGTTGAGGTTTTTACTTCCACGACGCGAACCTTTCCGTCTGGCCCAGGATATATTTCAGATACTCGGCCCAATTTCCAGTTATATCTTGGAACGTTACTTTCCACCAGTATAACGACGTCATTATTCTGGATATGGTTTTGATTCCTCGTCTTTTTGTTTCTTTCTGATAGAGTGAGTTAATATTCCTTGACCCACCGTTTCCAAAAACTCTCTAGCAAACATCTGTGATATTTTCCATTCACGTCGGCGGCAAATGGAATCTGGTCCCAGACGTATAGGTATACTATCACCATTTGACGATCTTAGGAGAAAATGGTTTGGAGTTATCGCTTCAAGATCGGCTGGATCGCTTGATACTCGAGTCAGAGGGGCCTAGAATTTACTATGTGTTCGGCTTCAGTAAAGAAGGTTTGCAGAGTTTCGACTCGAGGGATTGGTTGTACAAATCCTTCAAAATTTTATTTACAAGTCCGATTAGCTTTTCCCATGTTCCGCCCATGTGAGGCGCTCCTGGAGGATTGAATTTGAAGTAAATGCATCTTGAAGACATTGCATCCACAACAACTGAATGGTCTATGTTCTGAAAAGCCCTTTTGATATCTTTTGCGGCAGCAATAAAGTTTATACCGTTATCGCAAATGAACCTTTGGCTGTCCTTTTCTGCCACCATTCTTATTATTGTCATTATAGCCGATTCACTGTCGAGACTATGAGCTTCCTCAAGGTGAATCGCTCTTACAGAGAGACAAGTAAATATTACACCCCATCTTTTTTCATTTCGTCTACCAATTTTGACGTTGATTGGTCCAAAATAATCCATCCCAACATATACAAATGGTCTAACTTCTTGTCTGAGTCGCTCTTCTGATAACTGTCCCATCAATGGTGGAAGCGGCTTAGCCCTTTCGTTCCCACATTTCTGACAACTGAAAAAGGCTGATTTGACTGCTACTCTTACTCATTACTTTTGTCGTATTTCGTTGAGAATTAATTCTATTACTCTGTGTCTAAATTTTTCGTGAAAATGTCTAATGAGTAATTTCGTATAGTCGTGCTTAGGGTCCAGAATAATCAGCTCCCTAGTCTCTTCGTGAAGAGTTTTTGCCAAATTGTTTTTTCCGTCGAGAAATAATTTTTCAATTTAGGATGAATGTTGAAAAGTCTGCTGTCCTTTCCTATCTGCCTTCCATTTTCCAAATATCTTATTTCGTTTGGGAGCTCTCTAGCTGACACTGTTTTATCCACAATTTTTCAGCTGCCTCAATTTCCTTCACATTCAGTTTTTTCTGAAAGTCTCGATTATTCAAACTTTTCGTTATTTTCTGCAGAAACCTGTGACAACATACCGTACACCTCACGAGTCTTTACCATTTTGGAAAACGCTTTATGTCGGGAAGTGGACTTATTTTCTCTGGCAGTGTCGAGCAAAGGTGGATATATTCTGTTTTCATTTCAAACGTTTTCTCTGAATCTGAAATGATTTTTGACGAATCAAA
This sequence comes from Galeruca laticollis, assembly GCA_963921935.1. Taxonomy (NCBI): domain Eukaryota; kingdom Metazoa; phylum Arthropoda; class Insecta; order Coleoptera; family Chrysomelidae; genus Galeruca; species Galeruca laticollis. The sequence continues at coordinate 176,954,482 of OY998177.1, forward strand.
ATTTTGTCTTGTGTCCTCATCAGCAGGATTCAAATCAGTAGGAGCCCATCTCCAGTCCTCCAGTTTGGTCCTCTCTTGGATTTCTCCTATTCACTGAGAAACGAACTGCTTAAGTTTTCTTCCATCGCTATTGATCCAGGAAATCACACAATTCAAGTCTGACCAGAACAGCATCCGCATGATGGGTACCTCTAATTCAGTTTTTATCGACTCTGCTAGGCTACTTGCCGTGACAGCTGCTTGAAGTTCTAATCTTCGAATCATAAGAGGTTTGAGAGGTGCAAGCCGCGTTTTTAATGATACTATCAAGACCTCTATTTTTTCGATTTTTTCACAGGAAAACTTAGATGCCCGAATGGTATTTGATAAGACTATTTCACGAGTAACAGATTATTCTGCATACTCATAGCTTACAAAACATACTACCTTACATGGATACATAACAATTTTTTTTATTGATGCCTCATATTACCTATTTAAAGCACGCATCAGCGTGTTTAAATCGAACTTTCAAACATGCGCGTTTTTTAAAGTCCCTATGGTAACAACAACAACTCGAGAAATGTAAGTATCAATGACAACTTTTTCTATTAGTTTTTGAATTGTATTTCATTGTGAACCAATGTCTTATTTGGTTTTTTCCGCAAAATTTATTTATATATTCATATATACATTGTATCCTTTTAAATATGAATAAAGAAGCTTTTTGATTATTGATCTGACAGCAGTACCTCGTAACGTCAAATAAAAATAAATTCTATTCATAGATGAATACTTTTAATACAAGGAAGAATGGAATTTCCTGTACTAAGTCCGAAGCCACAAAGTTTTGTCGAGTGCTGCCCCATCTATTGTGGTGGAAGGTTACTATTCACCAACAGGGAAAAAATAAAGGAAGAGACCTGCGTGATTAGTCACAGTTTACTAGCTACTACTAGAATGCAAGCCAAGCAAATACTGAAGGTTTTTTTAAAGTATGCCTATATTGTTTTTTCGTAAATAAACAAATAAAAACAGTCACATAAAGTTTAACACTTTTTGAAACAACCTGTTATTTTATTTTGGCTTAAAAGTAGGATAGGTTGTTTCAAAAAGCTGTTTAAAGCTTTTATCCGTTTTTATTAACCAGGATAGTTTATTAAAAGACGAATGTCGACAAATAGTTTCAAAAATTTAACATAAAATTTTGTTTATAAAATAGTACAGGTGATTTTTTTATTTTCTTCTCAAACTTAAGATAAGAATACTTTATTGATAATAGGATGTGCTAACAAATATTACACAAATGATACAATATAATGGATACACATTTTTCAAAAAGTTTAGATTTTTTAAAGGTTTCAGCAGCATACCTCTTTAACAGCAACTGACGACTTCTTCTAAGCTGGGTAGCTCTTTTTTTAAATTGAGTGGCTATTTGATAGAGATGTCTGGCTTTTTGTGATAGGTCTTTAACCCTAGAGACATTCACCTCAGCAAGTAAATCAGATCTTTCTAAATTAAAAAATAATATCATTAGCAATAAAAAATAATATGAATATGCAATATACATTGCATTTAGATAACGTTTTTGTTTAAATGTTAAATTTTAAACCTTATTTTAGACAATGTTCTGATAGAAGTATACAGTCAAAACTTGATGCAACTAAATAATAAGAAATTATAAATGCATTTCTAAGTACCTAATAATTTTTCATCCTTTTTAATAAATCAAAATATTGACCTATACCTAATATCTACTATTTCTGTGAAAATTTCTTTGTTGAACACCTATATATTAATAAATCAATTAATAATTCACTCACTTCTTTTTGGAGCAACTGTGGCATTCAAGTCTGCTGGTGTGACAGAAGTAGAATCTTGAACAGCATGTGTTGATAATTTCAGCGCGGGTCAACTGAATAGCTACAACTAGCCTCATTAATAGCACAGGATTCTTGTGCTTTTTTAGCTCTTAGTTTTACAAACTGAGCATTTAAAGCTTCCTGTAACTTTAAAGTCCTAGGACTCTCAGTTACAGATGCAGTGCCAATTTGTGGTACAGCTAAATAGGTTGATGGTTCAGCTTCAATTGTTGAGGAAGGAACATCATCAGTTACTGTTTCTAAAGATTCTAGGAAATGAAAACAATTATTGAATAAATGTATCCTAGTTAGTTTTTTTTTCTTTAATTATTATAGATTTACCTGGTAAATTGACTGATGGGAAAACTCCTCTTTCCAGAACTTTATTTGGACCAAAATCTTTAGGTAAAAAGTGTAAGGCACACACTCTACAATTGTGTAAATATTCTCGGATGTCATTTTCTCCTTCAACCTTCTGTTTCCACTTAAATTTACCCATTTGTCAAAAATTACTTTATTTTTAAAAATCGACATACAAACAGATTGGTTTGGGTAAATTCACTGATGACGGTATAACAGCAATCAGTAAAATAAAGTTCGTTAGTAACCTTCCAAGCGAATAGATGTCGTTAAAAATGCAGTTTAGCAGTGGCTATAAAAGATCGCAGGGCATGATTCTATTTACTACTACTAATTAGCTTATTTATCATATCTAATGGATAACCGTTAGATATGATAAATAAGCTAATTAGTAAAAAAAAAGACAAAAAACTGGCATTACAACTAATATTTCCTAAACAAGCTGATGAAATAAAAACTTATGAAACCATCACATATGCAGGAAATATTTCTAGTAATATTTCGAAGATAATATCTTCAGCAACGAATACAACAATTTCTTTTAAAACAGAAAGTAACGTTAGTACAAAATTGTTAAATGTAAAAACAAAAATACCACTATTAAAGAAGTCAGGTATATATAAACTCAAATGTCCAGAATGTAATGCTGTCTATTTGGGTCAGACGCCTAGGACTTTTGAAATCCGATACAGTGAACACTTAGGAGCATACAGATTAAAACAACGAGATAAATCCCACTACGCAAAACATCTACTTGACACCAATCATTCATTGACACCTAACACAAAACTAGAAGTGCTGCATATTTGTGAAAAAAAACAAGAACTGGATTTCCTTGAAGAATTGGAAATTAGAAGACATTTAAGAAACCCACAATATGAAGTTGTCAATGAACAGTTAAATCTAGGGAGTTCTCCACTAATAAACTGTCTTCTTAAGTGATAATTGTAAAGATCAGCAGATATAGTTTTGCTGGTTTTCTATATCATTGCACAGTTATACTGATCTTAATTGGAAAAATGATATCCAGGATATCACCATAGGGCTAATAATATCTAAGCTTTAATATTTGTAATATCACATCTTCTTCTTTTCTCTATAAACATATATTAAGTCAATCATAAGCTAGGTCACTTCTTGGTCTAGCCAAATATAACTACTAACCATCAGGTAGGCATCAAATGAAATGTTTCTTTTGTCATTCTGACGATGATATTGATTTATCGAAACAATTGTCAATTTTTTAGTATTTTCAATAACTTTTATTATATTGTGGAATTAACTAGAAACCGTGAGTTTCAATTAAAACACTAGTTCTAAGTTGATTTCAAGCATTTATTTAAACGCATATGTAAGTTTGATCTATAAAAGCGTGGTTTGTGGTGATGGGGCAGATTTGTCATAGTACTTGAGGGGTACTAATTTATTTTTTGTAATCATCACTTAAATGCTCCTAATATTTTTTGGGCAGCAATATGGTGCGAAATTATAAGAAGAAGACAAACCGATGTAATATTGATGAAATAGATATCAAAAAAGCATTAAATGATATTGCTTGTGGCAAGTACAGTTGCAGAGAAGAGGCTGGTATTTATAACATGAATAGAACGACATTAATATATCGAATGACAAAAAAAACCGAAGAGGATCAGGAGGTGAGGACAAAGCTACTTATTGGGCTACACAAGTTGACAAGTGTTTACCAATGAAGAAGAACTATTGCTGGTGAAGTACTAAAAGAAGTGTTGGCATTTAAATTATTGGCAAATTATTGGCTAAATTATATTCAAATGAGAACTTTTGCATACCAGTTAGCTGAAGTAAACAATAAATCAATGCCAACATCTTGGAAACCAAATAAAATAGCAGGAAATAACTGGATGGTATCGTTTATGAAAAGGCATAAAGGTCAAATTTCTTTGCGAAAAGCTGAGAATACCATCCTTGCGCCTATAAGACGTTTTAATAAGAACAGCGTACATGACTTTTATTCTAATCTTAATAAAGTGAGGCTTAAATATAGCTTTGAGCCATCACGCATAGTAAACCTCGACGAGACTGGTATCACAACTGTTTCGGATCAACCTAGAGTTATAGCGCCTGTGGGACAAAAACAAGTTGGACAAGCGCTGTCAGCTGAGATGGGCTCTCTCATATAATTACAGCCCAAGGAAACTACCTACCTCCGGTATATATTTTTCCGTGAGTTCGATTCAAGGACACGTTCATAAGAGAAACTTCAGCTGGTAGCATAGACTTATGCAATAAGAGTGGTTGGAGTACAGAAGACTTGTTCATAGATATTTTAAAACATATTGAAAAACACTTGCAGCCGAAGGCAGAAGAAGGCAAATACCTGTTGCTTCTATTCCACAACAGTGACACCCACCTCTCAGTAAATGCTGTCCAGTTTTGCCGTGAAAACGTTATAGTTTTGCTCAGTTTTCCACCTCACACATCACATAAACTCCAACCTCTTGATGTTGGAGTTTTTGGACCATTTAAAGCAAACCTGAAAAAATCCCTAAACAACTCCATGATTAACCATCCTGATCTAAAAGCATCTGTATATGACATAGAACCCAGTGCAGCATTATTAGAGCAAGACATCTTTAGCTGGCACAAGTGCTCCTAGCAATCACGACGAAGGTGTTACGTTTGAACCTACTATAGGAATAATGGACTCGGGGGTCACTTCGCATTTAGAAATAACACAAGAAATGAAAAATAACAAACCAGTAAGTGAAATAACTGGTCAAACACTGAAAACATTATTTTCACCTGAACATGTAAGACCTCTTCCAACTTTCATTGAGTAAACTGATAATTGTAGAAAAACAAGAGAAAAAGGTAAATCTAAAATATATATGGTTTTCTCTGAAATGAAGAAAAGTATGGAAAGAGCAGCAATAAGAAAACAAAAAGAAGTCAAAAAGGCAACAAAATGTGTTCCAAGAGAGTAACGAAAATGTAGTTTGTGGCAATAATGACAAACAAATTAAAAAGAAAAATGAAACGCCAAAGAAGAAAATTAGTGAAAAAACATTAGAAGAATCTGATGAGGAAAATGTTAAAATTACGAAAAATGAAGCACAAAAAAAAATAAAAGAAAGTTCGAAGATTTTGAGAAGAAAGTGACACAGACTCATTGTTTTCACTTCGTTCAGAAAGTAGTATTGGAGCTAATTCAATTGTTGAATTACCGGACGACCAATCACTGCAGGTAGAAAACAATTTTTTTGTTTCAGTTCCCAACAAAGTTTTCCGTTATTTACTATGTTGGTAGAATCGAAAAAAAATAGATGTTGAAGAATTTCGAATAAATTTCTTAAGAACGCATTTTACGCACTCACGGAACTTTTCCGTTCGTGCGTAAAATGCTTCTTACAACACACGTTACGTAATATACAATTATAATACGGAAAACACTCTTCGCACTGGTATAATTGAAGAAGCTGCTGCTGCTGCAGTGGAAGAATTGCTTCCGGATAAGTCCATAGAAAGAGATGAGAAACAATATGCGAAGTTCAAAAGCTGGTGTAATAACAAAAAAGTTAATCAAGTTACGGAAGAAGTGATGAAGTGCTGAAGAAAGTAAAATTTACATGTCTTCAAGCCGCTGGAGTACTTATTCAATGCTTAGAGCCGTGCTGTTAATTAAAGGAAGCATCAATACCGCAAATTATTTAAAGTTAAAATCATATCTGAAAAGTAAATCGGTAGGATATGAAGCAAAAAAGTCCCGAGTGTTTTCAAGAAATGAGATAAACGAGTTTCTTCGAAAGGCTCCCGATCACGACCTCCTATTGTTAAAAGTAAATAGTTTTAATAAATACCTAAATTATAAAATAATCTAAATTGGCGGCTTATATTTTCAGCCTGTATTAATTTTTGGACTAGCCAGTGCATGCCGCTGCGATGAGTTGACGAAGATGCCTCTAGATGACATTGAAGACAAGAATGATACTCTCATTGTGAACATTCCAGATACCAAAACTCACAAACGAAGACGATTTTTAATTTTGGACGATGTTGGCGAATTCGGAAATTTTGCCTTATATAGAAAATACCTAGCACTTCGCCCTGCTCATACACCACACCGGCGTTTATTTGTTTCATATAGAGAAGGTAAATGCAGTATTGAAGCTGTAGGAATTCATACCTTCGGAAAGATACCTGCTAAAATAGCTGCTTTTCTTCATTTACAAAATGCAGCGGAATATAAGGACCATGCTTTGAGGAGAACATTAGCAACTTTGTTCATTGATGCTGGAAGTGGCATAGAAGACCTTAAAAGACACGGCGGATGATTTTCTAAAGGAGTAGCGGAGGGCTATATAGCTGAATCATTAGAAAATAAAAGAAAAATTGCCAAAAAGATAGAGAAAGGTCAAGATGCATTATCGGAAAATAACGCGAGTGAAATTCCTTCAACAAGTTCATTTGATCAGACTGCTGTAGCTGACAATGTTAATATTCCTAACATATATGTCAACGAAAAAGTAGTGTTGTCAAACATAGCTAACGCAACAAAAAACAGAAATAATAATGCTTTGAATTATATAACTGGAATAAACTTTTCTAATGTGCATAATACTAGTGTCGGCAGCATTAAAATTAATTTTCATAGTTCTAATATCAATTAATAATATTTGTTGTATTTGATAGTTAGTGTTTTTAATTATATTAAATAAACGTTTCATAAGATAGGTGACGATTTCTAATTCAATTGCAGTCTAAAAATGACAGATGAGACTTGTAAAGTGACAGGAGTCTTGTAAAAATCATGAAAGTGACTAGTCTTTAAAGTGACGCTTTCATGACCAACCTGAGTTCTGTGATGACAAGCTTTCTAGACGATTTCATAAAAAGGATGTTCATCCTTCGGTAATTCAAATACAAGTGCCTAATAGTTTTATTTAAAATATATTCTTTGACACGTGATATCTCCATCAGCACATTGCGTGAATCCAAGGTATGGAGCAATCCCTTCATTCATCCATTGCAAGAAATGATGGTCTTATCGTACTGATATTAAAATGATAAAAAAATTCATTGCAACATTTTATATTAATAACAAAATAAATAATGTACAGTAGTAGTATTCAATATAACAAATACAAACAATTAAGCAACAGTTCAGACTCTAATGATGATAGTATGAGGCTGGAGCAGCAGCTGATGCAATTGCTTTGTAGGGTTGTGCATGTGCATGTCCAGTTCTTTCTACAACAGCGTTAAATCCGCTGTGTTTGTCTACGGTGTATTTTACAGTTCTGATGGTACCGTCAGCTTCGTGGAGGGAGTATTCACCTTGAGTGACATCTCCGTCGCGAACTTCTTTGTGGGAGTGGATGTCACCGGTCTGGTGGTCTTCAACTCCGTAAGCGAATTCGTATTTGGGATGGGCCTGAAACGAATACAATTCTCAATCATTGGACTTTATTTAAAATCAATTGGCAAAAACTTCCTGGAAGCCCCTTCGATTAATGTCGAGACAGCTGGCAATCTACATCTCAAATACGCATGCAGAACCATACAAGAAAGGAAAAACAAAAAGGAATCGGTTAAGAGCAAGCCTAAGGCCTAGTATAAAATAGGGGGAGGTTTTTTTACCTTGTCTACATTTAAAATATCGTACATTTAAAAAGAAACGACGAAATAATAGAGAACAATATCTATGAAAAGTAAAAAACTGCATATTCTTGATAAAAATGAGTGAAAAGTATTTCGTAGGTCTCAGAATTTGGAGGAAGATGAATGTTACAATGACTGCGATTTCAAATAACAAAGCAGAATCTAGTAGATTGACTCAAATGTGAGAAGAATGTGAAATTGAGGTCGCCAAATACTGATACGAAGGAAGTACGCAGTCTAAGATAAGTTACATAATTATAATTCTATTCACCAGCAAGATAATTGACTCCAAGAGGAGTACAGAAGTAGTTTTAATTCATAGGATTGTATTATAATTTCTGATCTAAAGTCAATTAAAATGTTGGTAGCTAAAGTATGCCTCATAAGAACAAATTAAATTGTAGTCAACTTACATATTCTTCTTCTTGGTGGTAATTTTTGTAACTTCCTTGGTTGTAAGCTGGAGCAGCATGTTGGTAAGAAACTGGAGCTACAGCGATTTTAGCGGGTGCAGCTTTAACATAAACAGGAGCAACAACTTTAGCAGCTGGAGCAGCATAATGTACTGGAGCGGCGTAATGTGCTGGAGCGGCATGTGTTGAGTAGTGACCGTTGTCAGCGAAGTTTAAGCTGGAGTAAGAATTAGCACTATAAGAAGGAGCTGCATTATTGTAAACAACAGGTGTAGCTACTTTAACGGCTTGTGTGGCATAATGGGCAACTGGAGCGGCTTGGATGGCTGGAGCAGCATGGGAAGAGTAGCTGTTAGTATGTGCGGAATATCCGTTGGAGGGAGCTGAATAGGCGGATTGAATGTGCTCGACGGAGTTGTGGTTGTTGTTGAATACAATGGAAGATGTAGCGGCATTATTGTCGTAACGGATAGCTTGGGTGCAAGCTACCAAAAGAGATAATACTATCACCTGTAACAAACATTAGATTATACATTTTTTGATATATTAATTTTTGCTTCCTTGAGAATTATTATATTCAGAGTTCAATATTCATTTTCTTCTATATTTATTTCATTCCCTTTTGGACCTAAAAATGATAATTGTAGCTGCGAAAGTGATATATTAAAATGTTTACAGACAGTGGCATTAATTATTTGAACTTTTGTGATTAACTTCTCAACTAACAATTTTTGATTATCGAAAAGAAACCAAATTTTGTATTTTGGTACAAGAATTTATTATAAGCAGAGCGCTTTCGGTTTAATGATAAACCATCATCAGTGCCCCATGGTCAGGGTGTACTCCAAATCCTCACAAATTAGAAGATATATAAAGCGAATTGAAATATAGTGCTTGAAACACAGTCACTATTTAATCAGAATAACAATAAAAAGCACACACAACCCATTGTACAATGAATGAATCCCTAAAATAGGGGATAAAATATAACTCAAAACATTATTTGTGAGTCAGCTGACTTCGGGGGATGTATCGTGCTAACGAACCGAAACTTCTCCAAAAATAACCAAAAATTTAGTATATCTGGATTTATAGGACCCGCTGTACTCGCTCTAGTCAACTGAAAATGAATAGGGTACATCTGTGAGATACCTTGTACAATACTCAATCATAAAATTGATCAATCGTATACTCTCTGGATGCTGTATCGTGCTAACAATTTGTAAATTCTCAAAAAATGACGAAAATTTGGTACTTCAAGTACCATAGCACCCGTTGTACTGGCTTTAATGAGTTGAATATCAATAGGGTTCATCTTTGAGACGCTCTGATTGATATCCAATCTTAAAATTGGTCACTTGTATATACTCCGGTGGCTGTATCGTGCTAACAAACTGAATTTTCTTCAAAAATGACAAAAATATCGTACTTAAAGTACTGTAGCACCTGAAGTATTGGCTCCGGTGAGCTGAAAATCAATAGGGTTCATCAGTGAGATGCCCTGAATAATATTCAATCATAAAATTATTGACTTATTGAACTCCGGAGGCTGTATCGTGCTAACAAACTGAAATCTCTCAAAAAATTACAAAATGTCGTACTTCAAGTACCATAGCACCCGTTGTACTGGCTCTGGTGAACTGAAAATCAATAGGGATTATCTGTGACATGTCCTTAACAATATTCAATCATAAAATTGTTGAACGAACTAAACGCAGAAGTAAAAAAATTGGTCTTAATTTGAATGGCTCAAAAATAAATACTAATGAAGACACCACAATAAATTTGGAACAGAAGATAGAAGAAGTGAATGAATATTTTTACTTGGGACAACTTGTAAAGATCAGCAAAGAACATCAAGCTGCAGAGATAAAACGACATATCCTTCTGGCTTTTGGTACGCTCAACTATATCTTGAATAACAAAAACTGCCGCAATAACTTGAGACCAAAGTATTCAACCAGTCTGTACTTCCTGTCTTCACCAATGACTCCCAAACATGGACATTTACAAAAGCAAATGTGGATCAAATTTCCAAAGTGTAGAGATCAATGCTGCATACAACATTAAAAGACAAAAAGCAACTAGTGGATTAGAAACATAACCAAAGTAACATATGTCAGGAAATAGGCTGAACAGTAAAAGTGGAAATTTGCAGGATATAACATCCAACAAAAATACGAAAGGTGGAGCAAACATATTGGAGACCGTGGGATCGTAAAAGAGAAAGAGGAGGACGATAAATGAGATGGGCAAATGATCTGAAGAAACATATTGGATCTAAATTGATAAACATCGCAAATGATAGAGAAAAATGGAGGTATCATGGAGCGGTCTATGTCCAAAAAAGGCTGTAAAGATGGATAAGAGAAGCTGGGGAATTTATAAAGGAAAATGGAGCTAATAGCACTTTTACCAATTGTGAAACTATATTAACATGAAACGTACGTTAAAAATCGTCGGCGAAGGTATTCTTTGAAATATTTACTTAAGACGTAACTCTAAATTTTACCTCCTGATAATCTTAGATTATATAAACTTTATGATATTCCACCTTTTTTAATGAGATTCATCAGTCCTAAGCTACAAAGTGTGAGCTAGATTCATAGTAAATATATTTAAAATTAAGGAACTATTGAAAATATTCAAATTATTAAAAACTTTTACAAGATCAATAATAGGAATGAAAAATAACTAAAGAATGTTGTCAATAAAATATAAAGGAACTCTACACTGGTTTGAAAATACATTTGATTATTTCTTACCTTGGACACCATATTTAATTGAATATTGAATAATGCTATGAGTAAACTTAGATCGGTACTGATCAGAAAAAATAATCATACACATTTTTATACCAAACCGTTCACTGGTATATGATATTGAAAAATATAGAGCCCATGGGCACAGGCATATAGGTGTTGTCCTACGTCTCATTCACTTATGTAATTCATCGCCGAAAATTTGACCCTAATTAAAACGTTTGTTACCGATTGATAGATGTAGAGCAAAAATATTAGGCAATTCAATGATATTTTTCTATCTCGCTACAAGTGTATGTAAATCAATAATCATAGTAGCCTTCAAAATGTTTCGTCATATAATTGTGAACGGCTTTTATTAATTGTATGACAGATAAGTAAAATTAAAAGCAAGGTGAATAAAAGATTTTTGGAAATACCTATTGTTGCAAATTATAGTTTCAATATACATAAGACATTGTTTGTGTATTTGCGATGAAATAAGGAAGTCAGCAATTTAATTTGTCAAAAAGTATGAAGTTTTTACATGAGAAAAGTATCTGTATTTGAGACAATATCGAAAACTTTAATTATGAAAAGTTGTTCGAAATGGAAAACTATGTTTTAATATGCAGTTACAACCTACTACTTCGTTCCAATTTCAGTACATAGTAACTAGTTTGAATGTGTCATTTAATTTTAATGGAATAATATTTTGGGAACGTAAAAATAAAAATTGGGTAGAAGGTCTTATTTAAAACGTAAGTAGGTATTCTGTTTTCTGAGTATTCATTTCCAGACCCCATTTCCTATACTCTTCATTTAGTTTTCTCGTCATATATTCAAGATCCTCTTTGTCATTTGCTATGATGACCTGGTCATCGGCAAACTGTGGAGTGTATAAACACTTTTCTCCAAGATCGATACCCATTTCGCTGCATTTTTTCTTCCATTGATTTAACGCTCTTGCTATATAAATTTTAAAAAGTGTGGGCGAGATACAACATCCTTGGCGCAGACCTTTATTTACCGGATATATTATTACCAATTTTGATTCTTGATTTTGATCCATCATAAAGATTCGTAAGTGCTTTTATAAGGGTGTGACTGATGTTGGTTTTCTGTAGCGTCTTCCAAAGCATTTTTACGGGAACTGTATCATACGCCTTCCGCAGATCCACGAACAAAAGGTGAGTTTCCATATTAGTATTTGATCTTTTTTCGATAATTTGTTTCAAGCAAAAGATATCTGTACAATATCTTTCCGTTCAAAAGACTGATTGCTCGTCTCCTTCCTGTTCTCTAAATTCAAGTTCAATTAGGTCTCGCAGAACTCTTCCATAAAGCCGACTAAGAGTACTTGTCACTGATATGCCTCTATAGTTCGAGTAATCGGGGCCCGCATCACGTCCATTTTTGAGTTGTTTTACCGTTTCTCTAATAGTGTTTCCTGTGACGTTGATTATTTCACCCACAATTAATATTTCTGCTGGTGGAGTTGCAAGGTATTCATCTCTATCTTCTGTCAGCAATTGTTCATAGTGATCGATCTACTTTTTTTATTGGTATAAGTTGAAGTTTCGCACAGTTCTTTTCATCCGATCTAATATTTTGATTAACTTCCATGATTCAGAGCATTTTTTAGCACCGAGTTGCAAATCAATTTCCTGACATTTTTTGTCACACATTTCTCTCTTTGCATTAGCTACAGTTCGTCTTGTAATTATTTTTATTCCCAGATATCGATCTCTATCTTCTTGTTAGTGAGTGTTAGTCCATTTTTGATACCATTATTTTTTCTGGGTAGCTAGCTCTTCTATATCTTTGTTCCACCATATTTTTCTACTAAGAGTTCTAGTTTTAATACCAATTTCTTCTTCTGCGGCCTCTTTGATACTATTTACAACGTTCTGATAGACTTCTTCCACATATTTCTGGTTGAACTCTGACACATCAAAGAGTTTCTCATTTAACCTGTATATATATATATATATATATATATATATATATTGAATATGATTAAATATGGATTATTTTAATAATAATAATATTATTTATTTATTTTGAATATGAATTTGTTATATATATTTTATATAACTTGGGCTTGCTAACTTATATATATTTTACCTGTAATTCCTCCTATTTATTATGCTATTTAGTAGCATGTAGTTTATTTGATTCCTAAACTTTTATTACCTCGGCTGCTCTTATTCATTCACTACTCTATAACTCAGTAGGGTTCTGGGCATATCATAATAAAATCAACCTTACTTATCAATGGAATTTATTTATGTTACTTATTAAAAGATAGAAAAAATTTTAAAACATTGAAAACATTACTCATATGTAAAATATTATTGACGCTTTATTTTACTGCTGGATTCATATACCTTTTATGTGTAAAAATAAATGATTATCCTTTATTATTTCTCAAAATTCTTATGTTATAAATGAAATAATGGATTTTCTATATATATCCAAATTTCCACATTAAACAAACTTTCTGTATATTATAAAAAAAAACTATTCATTCTCTTTTGAGACGACTTTTGCAGACTCATTTGCATAACTTGGGTGAACCGTTTGTAAACGTTAGATTTCTTAGAAAAATTATACGACCACCTGCGTTTTAAAGTTGTTCAACTATTGTAAACTTTTTTTCTGTTTGTTTTCTAAATAGGATTATTTGAAATATTTTAAAATACTATTTTAGTTTTATTCGGTACGAGAAATTGAAAGCATATCTGAAATATTTATCTACTCAAATTTGATCTTTTAAAAACATTATTTAACGTATTATAACAATTGTGTAGGTAATAAAAAAGAACTGAAATTAGTTGTGGTTTGTTGTTTAGTGGAAAGTTTTATATATATGATTGGAGAAAATTCAACATGATAGAAATTATACATCTATCTACAAATTTTATAATGGTAAGTTTTTTATTATTACGTTTCCTGGTATATTATAATCATTTTAAAGAAAAAAACTTTTACTACCAGGTGTTTATGCTTTTAAATTCCATTTTATTATTTGGTACCAAATATTTAATTAAAAACACACCACAGACCTGGTTCTTTTTGCTGAAATGATGCCTTCAGTTGGATTCATCCATGACGCTTTCCCGCCTTAGGTGACAATCTTCCTCCTTGTAATTATCTGATGATAATAATTATTCTGCTTTATGTAGTTTCAAAGAAATTCGTCCTTGCACTTGATTTTAATTATTAGTGAATTTTTTATAGTTTAATTTATACCTATTTACACTTATTACTTAAAAATTTTTATTACAAAGAAACTGGATCACTTTACATTGCTTCTTGCTTATCCAACAACTAACGCCTAACTAACTATTCCGCGGTCTTTTTCATCTGCCAAACCCTTTCTATTGTTTATAACCGGAAGCTGGCAATGTTCTGGAAAATTCTTTGATTATAGTTCACCTGTCACTTTGTTTATTATTGTTTTTATTGTAAACCTAAACTTATTGTAAACTATTGTTTTTTATTCATTATAAACTTATTGTCCTTGATTAATTCACTAACATCTTATTCTTATTGTCTTTTTTCATGTTATTGTTTATTTGAGATGTTGCGATTGGTCAATGCAATTATATTATTTTTGTATTTCCTACAACCTAAATATTTACACAATATACATGGATACAATTCGCTTCTTATTATGTTTGATATTATTACATTTATACATATAAATTAGGTCGGTAATCATTTATTTTTATTCTTGTATTTCATATTCAAATACATTTTATGTTGGTATACTTGTCTCAACTGTTATATTTCGTATAGGTTTTTTGACATTTCCTATAATTACAGTTTCCTACTTATTATTATATTTCCTATGTATTTTTATGATTAAATATTAACTAACATATTTATATATTTTACTAATTCTAAATGTCATTTATTGTTCAATTATTGTAGCATTGTTGATTTTATTATGCCATCCTATTTATTCTTTAAATATAAACAGATGCTCTGGGTGTCTAAAATTCCGTGCAGCGTTATGTTATTTTATTGATCTGCGTTTACTTGTTAGGTTCTGTCTAAGGTTGTTTTTTTAAATTACAGAATTATATTAAAACTGTTTTACTAATAATTGTTTATGACTTCTTTTTATATTTATTTACTTTCTTTATGATTATGCCCATTGATTGTACTTGATTATGTTGTTATATGGATATTTTATTAATTTTGATACTTTATTTTAGATATTATTTTTTTATCGGGATTCTATGTGCTCGTTCTATCTACAACAATATATATATATATATATATATATATATATATATATATATATATATATATATATATATATATATATATATATATATATATATATATATGTATATAGTCTTTGCTGACTGTTAGGAATAGAACTGGTGAATATTGGGGTATGCAGCAAAAGAAACAAAAGTGTACTCTAAACGGAAAATTTTCAAGCTTTCGAGGATGTTTATCCTCATCATCGGGAATACTGAAATGGAAAAACAGCATTAAGATACTGTAATTAACAAACCAGATACAATAGGAAAGAAATCACAACACGTGTGAACTTACCTCCGAGTTGAGGTTGGATTCCGTTATGTTATATGAAAGTAAACTACGGATATTTAAAATGTGAAACAGTTAACTAACAATGGTTAAAATATAGTTTAAAATAGCACAATCACATTAAGAAGACTAAAAAAGCCAATATCTAACACCATTTTGCAGACAAACGAACACGAGTGCTTTTTTGTCAAAGCCGGTCAGGAAATGATATCGTTTTCCCTCCTTTTTAGAGGGAAAACGATATCATACATCCCTCGAGAGCGATGTATCACGGGAAGAGCTTCCATCCACCCCTTATCTCATCCGATGGGGCCTCAATCTGCTCTGCTGACGTTGCTCTACCATTCTCTTCCTTGGGTTTTGCATGGAAGAGTCTGGCTGTCTTCTTTTGTTCAGGGTAGTGCATGCACTTTACCCCTTCTGCCTTCTGTTCTTGACGTTCGCGTTAGGTGTGTGTGTTTCGCAGCCTCTAGAAGGGGAAAATCCTTAGCCGGCTTACTACGACTAAGAACGACCTTAAAGAGTGGATCCACTTGCTAAAGCTGTCCCTAATCGAGATCCTGTCCATCTTTTCAAGGGATTAGCAGGCCCTCTCTTAGGTGGTCCCTATTTTTTCTTTATTCTTGTTCTTCTACGTGTCTTCACTGCTGGTCGTGGTCCAGCTGTTTTCTTGACCGTGAATGCCTGGCGTAGTCTTCTCTGGTGTAGTCGGTCAGCTCCCTCATCTGGACGTTGGAGTAGGTCCTCATTGCTTCGAATCTTCTTCTTGCTTTTTCTTCCATCATTTCTTGAATCGTCTTCTGATCTAGCTCTCTGTGATCTGCAGGTTCCTGATGTACCAGGGGGCGTTCATAACTTGTCTCAGGCTGATGTTCTGCTGGGCTTCTAGCTTCTTTTTGTAGGTCTTGGCGGTGTACCCCCATGCTGTGGATGCATGATTGGAATCAGGATTGCTCTGATGAGGTGGATCTTGGTCTTCAGCTCTAACTTGGATCTTCTTCCGATGAGTCCTCCTAGTCGTCCTCTTGCTTTCCTGGTCTTGTCCACTACGTGGTCCACTTCGCCTTGTTGGTCCATCTAATTTCGTGTCCTGCGATGTCCAGGTTGTCTTCTGGCGTCTTCCTCTTCTTCCTGAAGAACACTGCTTGGGTCATCTCTGCGTTGATTTCGATCCTCCATGTTGTACACCAGTCGTCGATTCTGTCCACAGCTTCTTGAAGTCTTCGTGTCACCATCTCTGGTTGGGTGCTCCTTGTTGCGATGGCGGTGTCGTCTGCGTAAAGGGTCATCATGGTGTTGTCCGTCTTGGGGATGTCTGCGGTGTAGATGGTGTAGAGTACCGGTGACATGACTGTTCCTTGCGGGACTCCGACTTCCATCATTCCTAGTTCGGATCTGGTTTTCTTGATCTTGATCCGGAATCTTCTGTTCTTCAGATAGCTTCTTAGTAACTTCGTTAGAGCTCTTGAGTATCCTGCTTCTCTCATCTTGAATATCAGGCCTTCTTCCAGACGCGGTCGAAGGCTTTGCTGACATCCAAAAAGATGGCTCCTGTTGATTGGTTCCTGCTGAATCCTTGGGTGGTGTATTCTACTATCTTCAGTACTTGGTCTTCGGCGCTTCGTTTCTTCCTGAATCCGAACTGTTCTTCTGGCAGTATCCCGATGGCTTCTGTTTATTCTCTTAGTTTCTTCAGGATGACTCTCTCGGCTATCTTGCTCATCACTGGGAGGAGGTGGATGGGCCTGTAGTTTTGTGGAAACTTCGGGTCTTTTTCGCTCTTCTTTATCATGATCGTCTCCGCTTCTTTCCATCCTTCTGGGTAGTGTTTGGTCCTTAGTATTCCGTTGATGATGGCCGTCAGGAATACCACTCCTCGTCTTGGTAGATTCTTCAGGGCGTTGTTGGTGATACCATCTTTCCCTGGTGCCTTCTTCCTATTGCTGGTCGGGATGATGTAGCCTACTTCCTCAGGGGTGGTGTAGCCTAGGTTTCCGTTGTCGTCTTCTTCTTCGTCTTGGTTGCGGACGTCTTCTTCTACTCGGTCTTGGAAGTCCATGTCCGCGTCTGGGTGCTCGTTGAGGGTGAATTGGAGCTCCATGGTTCTTCTGAAGGCTTCTGCTTTTTCTTCCTCTGCGTGGGCTAGTCCGTTGTCTCCGTGTAGTGTTGAGATTTCTCTTCTGTCTTGTCTCAGGATCTTGGCGAGCTTCCACAGCCCAGGTTGATTCGGGTCCAGTTGTTCTAGTTTTCTGTCCCAGTCGTTGGATCGGTGTAGTTTCAACTGCGTATTGACCTCTTCATTCAGCCTGTTTGCTTCTCTCTTGTCTTCCGGATCTCGTGTTCTGTTGGCTCTTCTTCTCGCTCTGTTTTTCACCCTGATGAGCTCTCGTAGTTCGTCGTTGATGTTGGAGAACCTCTTGTAGTTGTCAACCATCCTCGTCGTCGTGCTGTCTTCCATTGCTTGCTGGATTGCTTCTTCCAGGTGTCTTTGTTGCTCTTCCAGATCTGCTGCGTTGGTGATGAACGGTACCGGTCCTATCAGCTGGCCTGCTCTGCATTTGAACTTCTTCCAGTCTGTCTTCTTCATCTCTTTTTCTGTGGTTCTCTCGCCTTCGCCCAACGTGAGGATGACTGGCTCGTGTGCTGTTCCTCCTTCTCCGTTGATTATTTCCCATTCTTCTGTGATGTCTTGAAAAATGGCGATGTCTAGTACTTCTGCTTGTCCTACAGCTGGTGTGTGCGTCGGTCCTGGTGGTCCTATGATGTGCAGCTCCGGTCTTCTATCTGCGATGTTTGTCAGCTGTCTTCCTGCTCGGTTCTGTCTTGTGCTGTTCCAGGCTCTGGATTTGGCGTTGAGGTCTCCCATTAGGACTCCTTGATTGCCGGGTGGGAGGAGGACTTCGACGTCTTCTTCGTGGAGTTCGTCTTCTGGTCTCTTGTAGGCTGATACCACTCGTACTTCGCCGAATCTTGTTTGGACTGCGATGATCGTTGCTTCCATCGTCAGGAGGTCTGGTGATGTTATTCTGTGGTGGTTCAGTCTGGTCTTCACTAGGATGGCTGTTCCTCCGCTTCTTCTGTTGTTGTCGTCTCTGTAGATGTTGTAGCTTGGCCACCTCATCTCGTATTCTTCTCCTGGTAGCTTGGTTTCTTGTAGGGCTAGTATATCCAGGTCTTCTTCTTCCAGTATGGTTCCCATCAGGTTGATGTTGGTCCGTAGTCCTCCGCTGTTCCAATCTTCATCTGGTTTGGTACGTTAGGGTGTGGATCCATTAACGGTTCATCAGACTTTGAAAGATGTTCTGCATCTGCTGCATGTGCGATGAGAAGAGCTTCATAGCCTCGAACATGTCAAGCTGTTGTTCAGTGGGTGCTGTCTTCTTTGCTGCGTTGTTGTAGCTTGTTCCTGCTCTCCTCGTGGCAGTTGGTTGGTTGGTGGTGGTTGTGTCCATGTGGCAGGTTGACTGTCTGTGGTGGTAGTTTTGGCAGTTGTAGCACTGCGTTGGTCCATTTGATTTCCTTGGGGCTTCTTGTCGTACCTTGGCGCTGAGGACGAATTCCACTTTCTTCATTTTCTCGCTGTCTTCTTTGGCGTAGTCCACCATGAAGATCGGTAGTCTTTTCTTTTCTCCAAATCTTAAGTGGAGCTGTGTGATCTTCTTGACCTGGATCCCTTGGTTCTGGAGGTTTTCTTTGATGTCTTCTATATCTTTGTCCGGGGATAGTCCTTTGAAGACGACCTTCGCTGTCTTCTCTTATGGGCCTGTGAACGTGTACCAGTTCACTTCTTGTCCGCTGAGCTCCTCTAGGTATCGGGTCATCTTCCTGTATTCTTCAAATGTTTCCAGGGTGATCTTCACTCCGTTTATTTCCGTGTATGTGTATCACACTTGGATACCTCTGGCTTGGGCTTCTTTCCGGATCCTCGGGAAGTCCTTCGTTGTCTTGATGAAGACCGGGGGTGATCTCTTCGATTTTTGTTGGGTGGTGGTCTCTGCCTGTCGCGTTGGAGCTGCTTCTTTTTCTTTTCTTCTCTCCTTTCTTGTTTCTGCTTTCTCTGGATGGTGATGAAATCGTCTCCTGTAGCTGTCTCCATGGCTTCAACTGTTTTCTGACTGCTCGGTCCTGCTGTTTTCTGGCTGCGGCTTCGGTCCCTCGGGCTTCTACTTCTTTCTCGAAGTTGGCTCATCAATTGTGCTTGGAATCCTCTGGTTTCCTCTTGAAACAGCTTGGCTTCCTTTTGGAACTGCTTGGCTTCCTCTTGGAACTGCTTGGTTTCTTTCCTGGCTTCGGAAAGTTCCTTCGTCAGGGCTTCTATCGTCTTCTTCAGTTGCTGGTTCTCTTCCTCGAGTTCCAGTTTCCTCTTTTTTCTCTCCACTGAGGTTTGACGTCTGGGATCTTTCATCTTAGCTGCTTCCTGTTCCTCCGCAGGTGCTAAAAAGTATTTATTTATTAAAAACTTACCTTCCGGTATCTTCTCTCCAACTTCTGGCTTATTTTCAATGGTCCGTCTGTTTTTCTGTGTCACTTTATATCTCAGTGACTTGCTTTTTGTCTTCTGTTCCTTTTTCTTAAAAATCATCGTTGCTGAAATAAATCTATTAAAATTTTCTAGTGGTGAGAAACACTAATTTTCATAAATAATATATTGTGTCAAAACACAATATTGTTTTCGCTTCTAACGTTTTATAATAATTGCGTTGAAAAACACAATCTTATTATTACGTTTGTCGCAGTCTTCACTATGTTTACACAAAGTGATAAATAGATATCGATTTCACTGAGCCTTATAAGAAACACGTCTTTACAGTTCGAGTGTCAGTCGATCTCTAAAGAAAAAACTTTCAACATAATTATAATTATGATCTCAATTTTGTTTTTTTATTTTGAAAATGAAAAAATATTCCAAAAGGATGGCAAAATAATACAATATGAATATCGATTTGACAATGTTAATGACCAGTTGAGAATTCGTTATAAAAACTATTGACCGCCTGACTTAAAAAAAACCTGATTGGGATTAATGATGCTTCTTCATTCATAATATACATTATTACAGTAGTCGACCTTTCGACAATTACTACAAGGACGTTTCTACGATCTTCCATGTGAATACGACAGACCATTGTTTACTTTTTATTTTGAGTCAGTGGCGTGACTAAAGTATTTTCTTACATAATTAAAAATAAAACTACACAGAATAAATTATACTTGTACATAGAATATTTTAATATGTTTGAGCGTCTCCTTATATAAAATTAAACAGAAAAACTGCAAGTAATCAATATCAAGTATTTCAGAGAGAATGGCATGAAATAGTTCAGAGCTATCACCATGAATTTTGCAATATTAATTATACACGGGACGTAAGTTTGGACAATAATATGACCTCTTCAAAATAACGGAACCATTAAAAAATATTTATATTGGTTTCTGAATATTTGGTAGTATAGGAATTAATTCATGAAAACTGATAGCAGACTACCAACGCTCTTCGGGAACATTTATTTTTAGTTGAATGTTGTTGGGTAGGACACAGTCTGGTTAACATTTATCCCATTTTCTTTCGGACAAAGTTTTGATAAACTGTATGATTATTGACACAATAATGATAAAAAAATCTTTTAAGCTTGAACGATATTTGAGATGTTATCTTCTCTTGATACATCATTGACATTATTCTGCTTCAGCCAATCTTGCTTCCTTCTGGTACAAGGTTGCACAGGACTATATGGGAAAAATACTATTTGATCGGTCTGTTGTTCATAAAATCAAGAGTTTTGTGGAACTTCAGAACCGTACAGAAAAGGTGAAAGATATAGAACCATATTGGTAGCCAAAAATAGCATGAATGTTGATGTTTTTGAAGAATATTTGCAGTAAATGATAGAACTTATTCTACCTGGGTTTGTCTTTGTCATTTTAATACCAGCACCACTCAAGCGAATCCGAAAAGCGTCTTCTTGCTTAAAAAACGACACAATTCTTTGAGTCACCAAATAAGAAGCCATATCACTCAGTCATGCTTATAAAAGAGATACTGTGAACGATTCTACTAAATTTTCTGTCGACAAAATCATTTGTGTGAACGAATTACATATAACGATACTTCGTTTCCAGCCATGTATGAATCAAGCCCCATTAAATTGGTGTGTATGCAAGTAAAAGGGTTTGTTATAAGGCAGAACAATTTTTTTGAAATAATAAAAACATGTTGCAGGAGGGAATGGAGACAGTGTACTGCTAACACATTAAGTAAATGCTTTAAACATGTGATTGGATCAGAAAAAAATGAGAAGCTGATAGCATACCAGCTAACAACACTATTTATCACTTTTCTGGACGATGATAGATAATTGAACTATAATATTGCCAGTAGAAGATCCAATATACCCAAGTTACATCCGAACACACTGGCAAGTCCTGACCATACATGGGGGACGAGCGGCGAGTTTCCGGCGCCGAAAAACTGGAACCCAGGGCTATGGTATGGTAACCCAGACAGAAGAGTCCCGATGGAGTATACCAGCGATAAAAAAAACAGGAATGAGCCTGTAAAAATTCGGAATCGTGATGTGGAAGATATCGTGCCGAGAGATGAAAGACTACACGTAGTTAACCGCTAACGATTCCTTGTGAGCACCTGGCGAACCTCACCTGTAAACCACCCTTACTGCGGTAAGGGAGCACTGCTGCAGTTGACCTAGTA
Source organism: Galeruca laticollis (assembly GCA_963921935.1). Lineage (NCBI taxonomy): Eukaryota > Metazoa > Arthropoda > Insecta > Coleoptera > Chrysomelidae > Galeruca > Galeruca laticollis. Next base: position 176,976,755 of record OY998177.1, read on the forward strand.
TTTCTTCCCTTCACATATGAATTGATTGGCCAATCCAAACCAAATCCCCCCAAAAGAGGTGTTCCCCTCTCAAAACAGAGGTAACATAGATACGGGCCAAGGGACGATACCACACTATCGGTTCTTGGTCGTGAAGAGGAAAGAGGGAGATTTTGCTTTAACAAATCCCTTCTCAATTCAAAAATATATCTATAGTCAAGTTGGACAAATGAAACATTTGAGGAAGATTAAAGAAGGTTTACTCATTGAAACGGCATCTGCAGCTCAATCGAAACAGATATCAAGAATAACGAAATTCCTAGACCACAACCTAGAAGTCTCCCCTCATGCGAGGTTCAATTTCTCTAAGGTTGTTGTAAATTGTAGAGACCTACTTGACTGTACGGAACAAGAAATATTAGAAGAACTGAAAGATGTAGGTGTTACTGAGGTTAGGAGAATAAAATGTAAGAGAGAAGGTACCCTTATCGATACACCAAATCATATTCTGACATTCAATTCCCCCACGCTTCCAAAAGAAGTCAAAGTTGCCTTTTTCTGTCTAAAGATTCGACCTTTCATCCCATCTCCATTAAGATGCTTTAGATGCCAACTTTTTGGCCACACTGCTGTAAGATGCACAAATGACCAAGTCTGTGTATGCGGAAAAGCTCTTCACACTGGAACCCCATGCTCACAGCCAATCAAATGTGTCAATTGCGAAGGTCCCCATTCTGCTAGATCAAAAGATTGTCCAGTCTACAAACAGGAGATTGCAATTCAGGAAATGAAAGTCAAAGATAATATTCCCTATAGTGAAGCAAGAAGAAAAGTCATTGCACATACCCCAAAACCAAATACGTCTTATGCCCAAGCTGCCACGTCTCGTTCAGACCCCACCTCACATAATATCGTCAAAAAACTTCTCCCACTCTTGATCGATGCCCTCAAAATAACTTTTTCCCATCCCTATCCACATCGTCTAATATTAAACGACCGCCTCTCCCACTATCAGGAACAACATCAGAATACCCTTTCAGCCGTCCCGTGTCCCAGGCCTCTAAGTGCGACAGATCTGATAGTTCAGATTTGGACTCGATAACGAGCAAAACTTTTTCTGAACAGCAGGATAAACCTAGGAAAAGGTCAAAAAGAGGTTGGCCGAAAGGCAAACCTAGAAAAAAAAATCATATTCCTAACCCTCCTAATTCCCAGACAGATACAGATCAGATATCTGAATTAAAACAGACCATCAGATAATAAATCATATTATATTTCTACAAATATATATATATATATATATAGGTATTTATATAATGATATTATACATGTATATACATTTCTAATTCATTTTAAATATTTATCAATTTTATTCACATAATATTACATTTTATTAACTTATTTAACCTATTAAAATTCACACCCAACAAATATAATTCATTCCTACAATGGAACTGTAACGGACTCATCCATAAGCTCAGTGAAATACAAATAATAAAAAACCAAATCTCATCCCTCGTATTAGCCCTTTAAGAATCCCATCTAAAACCCAATGCCCCCTTCCACCTTAGAGGTTATCACTGCTTCCGTGAAGATATTCAACCCATCCATAGAACCAGAGGAGGTGTTGCCATCTTCGTCCGTGAAAATATACCTGCAGAAAAATTAAGAGTAGCCACAGATCTTCAAGTGATTGCAGTCCAGATTCAGCTTCCATTCAAGGTTACTATCTGTAGCCTGTACTTACCTCACGGAAATTGGCTCCCCCATGATATACAGAGTATCATTGATCAACTTTCCGGCCCATTATTGATCCTGGGAGATTTCAACGACCACTCACCTTCTAGGGGAGGTGGCATAATGGACATTAGGGGCCGACGAGTGGAATCTGTGATAGATGAGAACAACTTGATACATTTGAACTCTGATAAAGCTATTCACTTTGACACACAATCTGGCGAAACTTCTGCACTCGATAGTATATGCTCTCCTCACCTTGCTCCGAGATTAACATAGGATACTTTGAACGATCTCCATTCAAGCGACCATTTCCCAATCTTCATTCACGCGGATAGTCTCGTGAGAACATACTCGATGAAAGAGAGATGGCTACCGAAAAAAGCTAACTGGGAAAAATATTCCAAATTAATAAATATCCCCTACCACCCAGATGAAAATGAAACTGCTGTAGATATTCTCACCAACGCTGTGATAAGTGCTGCCAAAGCTAGTATTCCCATGTCAAAGCTAACCAAATCTCATCGACCACTTCCTTGGTGGAACGACGACATCAGAGAGGCAATATCAAAAAGAAAAAAAGCGTACAATAAAACTCTTGACAACCTGATTATTTTCGAAAAAGCTAGAGCCTTTGCAATAAGACTCATCAACCAATAAAAAAGGCCTCGTGGGAAGAATATATATCGTCAATAACACCTGAGAGCGGACTTGGAGATATTTGGAGAAAGATCAGAATAATCGCCGGCAAAAACACTTTCGATACTCCAGAAGCTATCACATGCGATGATAGAATGATAACAGACTCAGTTGAGATCTGCGAATCATTCGCCGATCATTTCGCTCAGATAAGTAAATCAAGAAATTATGACCCCCAATTTTTGAATACGAAAACACATGAGGAAAATAGTGCTCTTAATTTCAATACGCAACGCAGTCTCAACTACAATTGCAATATAACAATAGACGAGCTAGAATTTGCCCTCGAAAACAGCTCGGAAGCTGCGGCAGGCCAAGACAATATATTATATTGCATGCTCCAAAACTTACCTGTGCAATAGAGATGTAAACTCTTAAAGTTGTTCAACGCTATATGGGAATCAGGAATATATCCGAAACAATGGAAAATTGCAACAATCATTCCAGTGTTAAAACAAGGAAAATCCTCTTTAGATCCAAACAACTTCCGCCCGATTTCACTAACAAGCTACATGGGAAAAGTTTTCGAGAAGATCGTTAATAATAGACTCACCTGGTGAATGGAATCTAACTTCCTTTTATCAGAATCGCAAGTCAGATGTCGGAACAAACACTCTACAATCGACGCTCTAGTTTACCTAGAGAATGAAATTCAAACCGCTTTCCTTAATAGAGAACATTTGGTAGTAGTTAGTTTTGACATTCAGAAAGCCTATGACAGACAATGGCGATATTCTATCATGAAACAACTACACCTCTGGGGTCTGAGAGGTCTAGAAGATACTCTGGTGGAAGAGCTGTGCCAGAGCTAGGAGAAGGGGATCCACTTCTCAGGTATCCATTTCCGTTGTGGAATTATACTGGTGGATTGTGGGTCCCAAGAATCAGCAAACAGGCTCATGAGGTCAGCGCCGAAACTAAACTCTTGGGACGGACCCGAATTGGTGGCTCAAAGTGGATACATCATCCCAAAACCTGTCACCATAACGGTGTTCTTCCCAAGAGGCCACGACACGAAATTAGAGAAGATCCTCCAACTTGTCGAGGTTCAGAACTCCAACCTCACTACTGGGGCTTGGAAGATCCTGAACTCTAAAAAAGAGGGACAGGGAACTATCTTCACGATTGGGATCGATCACCAATCAGGGGAGGCTCTGAAGGCAGGAGGTTACGCTTTGGGCGTATCCATGTCTCGGGAGTGGGAAAAAAAAGAACCCCGCGGAGGATTCAAAGGACATGGATCAACAAAGAAGGCCAAATTAAAGGCTTGGTATGCAAGGATTCTAAATTGATCTATGATCAAAGGCAAGTATCTCCGCGAGCCTGTGTAATCATAAGAAATAACATAAAATATATATGTGTTTCAGAATACGTGTCCGGGACCTTGTTCCAATCATGGTTCTCCTCAATATTGGGGGTATCGACCGAAATATCGTCATTGCCTCTGGCTACTCTGCTGGAGACGGGCCGATGACACCGCTAGAAGAAGTACAAGAGCTAGTGAGACACTGCAATAGCAGACGGCTGCCAATCATAATTGGTTGTGATGCCAACGCACACAATACCATGTGAGGAAGCACTAACAACAACGCCAAAGGTGAGTGTTTATTAGAATATCTCTTAGCAAATAATCTTGAGACCTCAAACGCGGGGACAACCCCCACTTTTGTCATGAGAGCAAGAGAAGATGTCCTGGACGTAACAATTGTTAAAGTTGCTGCTAGGAAAAATGTAAAAGATTGGAGGGTGATGAGCGAGCCATCACTTTCCGACCATCGATTCCTACAATCCGAAATCCTAGAAATACTGATTGGTCTCTCTACAAGACCAATCTGAAGGATAATTTGGAACACGTCGAAGTAAATGGGGTAAATCACCCGCACTACGACCTGGAACAAAAAGTCGAACATATCAGTGAGGCAATGATTGAAGCTTTTCATTCCAGTTGCCCATTGTCAAAAGCTCGTTTAGAAAAGGATGCTCCTTGGTGGAATGAGAACCTGTCAAACATCAGAAAAGAGGTCCGTCGGTTCTTTAATAGAGCCAAACGTGACGATAATTGGCAGGGGTACACTGAGAAGCTTACTCAGTACAATAAAGAAATTTGGAAGGCCAAAAGGCTTAATTTTCAAGCCTTTAGTGAAGATATTACTTCCATTCACACAGCAGCCAGACTACAAAAGGTCATGGCAAATTGGGGAACTAACCCCACAATGTCGCTGAGAAAGCCAGACGGATCATACACGCAAGGTAAAGAGGAATGATCGATTCTTCTTCTTAGAACCCATTTTCCAGGTAGTGAACCAGCAATAAGCACTGAAATAGCTTATATAAATACAAAACGTTCACCGCTATCGACAAAAACATTCTTAAACTGTTGGTCACCGCTACAACGGTCGTCATGTAGATGGCAGCACCACTACTTGACGTTCCGCTCGCCATTAACGCTCTCTAGGAAACCAGCGCATCTAGTTGGTATAGGCAATGTTTTATTGTCGTCATCCACCGTTAAATAACGGCCGCTAGATAACGGCACCGCTTTCTTAGGAAACCGTAGCTTTCCTTTTTTGCCAACTTTTTTCCTTCTGATTCTTTTTGTATGTTTTCCTGTCAGTTCACATATAAGAAGGATGAAGTAGGTATATCCATCGTCTCGTAAAATGAATTCCAATCATATTCTTATAATTTCCTCCTCAAGTTCTTGTAGTCGGTGTATTCATTATAATGATTCTTTTTATGCTTGAAGAGGTTCTAACTCAGTCGGAAGTTTCAGGATTTGAGTACAATGATCTGTGATATGTGACCGTACAATTATTGTTATACATTTTTCTCTGAATTCAGGTGTTTTACATTCCAAAAAATAGGATCAATACATGAAGCAGACTTACCCTGAACTATAGTATCTTTGTTTATCATCGATTCAAAATTGTTTTTCACTTATTATGTTCAGATTCTATGATACAATTTCGTCATTTTCAAGTTTAATATTTATGTTCATATCACCGACAATAATATCTGATGTTTTTCGTCTTGATTGTTCCAGGTATATCTTGAGCTATTCCTGAAACGGTATTACATTCGTGGAAGGAGTTCTATGAAGAGCTGTGATTATTAGTTTCTTTTTGATACGAGTATTGATTTGAATTTCTAATGCCTTGCGTTCATCAATGCAAATAATGTTCGTCACGTAATTTTAATTTTCTCGTATACAAAACAATACCATCGTTTTGATTGATATTCCCCTCACTGTAAATAGTATCTTTATCTATTTGTACTGACGAAATTAATATCTTGAATCATCCAGGTTTCCGTTAGAATGATACAATCGCACACTGTATATGTTTCGCATAAATATATATCAGATTCATCAATTTTCTTTGCTATACTTCTAATATTTTGGTGAACCAAAGAAAATGTGTTGTTATTGCAAGTCTCAACAGGTTGGTCTGATATGCTGCACAGTTACTCGAGTTAGATTGTATTGACTGTTTTGAACACGTAATCTTTGATGTACTGATCCATAGTGATTATGAAATATATAAAATGAAGTATTAGATTGTAATCTAGTATAAAGCAGTATTATTTATATATAGATACGATAAAATAACAAAGACTTATAATTAAGATAATGATAAAATAATATTTATTTACTTTGATTTTTTTCCAGTATATGATGAAGGCGAATCAGGACGAATATCATAATTTTTTCTAGTATTTTTTTATTTTGCTTGAGTTTGTTTGATGCGTATTCTCTCGAAAGCCACGAATGAAGTTTATGGTTGTTCTCCTGGACTCCCAATTTGTAGCAGCAGTTTCTGCGTAGGTGTGGCAGGGGTACTATTTGCTTTCGATAAGACTTCGTCTTCTTCAAATCTCAGTAACTCATCAACTGTAAGCTCATTGCTACTTACCATCAACATGTTCCTTATGATCAAGCAAATATTTTCTCCTTTCTCCCTTTCTGCTAATAGGTGCCTTGTCGAAATCCTGTATTCTTCTTGCTCCTTTTTGTGAAATCGTGTACGATAGAAATACCAGAAACTTTCAATTGCTTAGGATTTTGTACTACTATAAGGTCTATTGGAAATAGTAGACTTTTTTTATAAATATTAATGTGGCACTAGCTTAGTGACCGCTACGGGTTTGTAAGTTAACCAAAATTTTTAGAAGCATGCAACCTAGTCCAACCAGTATAATGAATCCCGTCATTGTAAATTTACATTCTATCACTTTATCACATTAAGAAGCAGATAATAGTCTTGAGTATTTTATGAAATAATTCAAAACCCACCCACACAATTTATCACCCTTCATTTTGTTTTATTTTTCCAAAGAGGAATCCATTCAACAAAATTGTTTTTCGACATGTGGTAATCTGGTAAATTTTGTATTTTTTTAATAATCTACATATTCAAATGTATTTCGACAGAGCTTTTTTGAGTTTTACAATTTATTGTTTGATATATTATTTGAAATGTTTTCTAAGTATGTAAGATTTTTAGATCAAGGTCCATCAAGGCCAATGGAGTGAGTAAACTGTTTTAAATAAATTCAATTAGATTCGCCTTACCTAAAATATATGGAAATTTTAATTAAAAAATAAAACAGGATCGTAGGCGCATAAGTGGTCATCTCATATGGAAAAAATAACACAAAATTACGAACCTAAGTATGATAGTGAAATTTCAGTTTCTGATAATAATTGTACATTTCACATTCTGGTAATAATTCTACATTCCACTTAATCAAATCGGCGCATAACTTCTAGATAAGCTTTCTTATAGACCATACGACATTCTGGCAAGAATTTACGACGCTATATTGAAAGAAAACGGTTAACTAAATTTTTGGGATTGGGTATAGAAGTTATAAATTATTACCTATGTCGTGACCCTCTTGAGCAACAAATTTATTGATTTACAATATAAAAGTCTATAATGAATTGAAACTTTAGTTGAAAATTAACCCTGTTGTAAGTATGTACAATTATATTGCTACATGTTTTAAGTTAAACGTATCAATGTACAATATTATTGTATACACTTACTACAGGGTTAATTTTTAACTGAAGTTTTAGTTTATTACAAGTATTCGTATGTTTTTAATAATTTTATCCAATGATGCAGAACACGTACACATTTATGTTTTTAAACACCTTTGATAATGGCCTAGTGACTGAATGCGCTTATGATAAACTGCACACAGCACACTCAGTACTCGTCGTTACTTCCATTGAATTGTTATTAGAGATTCAGAAGACCCACAACTTGCTATATGTTAACCTCTTCACTCAATTTTGAAGCTGGATAATTATTTATTATTATGAAATTTCTCCTATAAATTTCACAAGGTTCCTTGTTTGAAATATTCAGACTGACCACTATTTTTGTGCGAATTCCAATGAAACGGTAATTGTAACAGCAGGAAATTACCGTTCTTGGGCGATTATGATAATCTAGGTTATTGTTTCTGTCGGTGACGCTAATGACATAAACTGCAGACCATTGTTTACCCATAAAATGATCGTCGTGTTTTTTTATTATGTAATTGTTACCGTTTAACGACTGAAGTCTACCAGTCTGATTATGTAATATACAGGGTATGACCCAGTTGCGGAGGAGTGTTTTGTTGTTTTATGGCTGAATGAATAGTCCCGCTAGTACCATAAATGAGATTGGATTGTTGGGAGGTTGTTCTAGTTTGAAAAGAATGCGACTAGGCCGGCCTATACAGATTAAGTATTATGAACGTAATTAAATACTAGCTGAAAAATAATTTATTACTCCGATGAAAGTAAGATATTCGTATCCAACTGTGATCATTTTGGTTTCGTTTTGAATTATGATCTTCAAAAATAATGTTTCATAATATTATAGATTAGAAATAACAAATACAAGGGTACAATAGCTATAAAATGTAACGTTTATCAAAAATTAATTCGTCTTTCATTGTATTATCATGCATACAGAGTGGAAAGTCTAACTGGAACAAATTCTGTAACTTGATAAATAAAGGTTTATCGCAAAAATCCTGGAACACGTCAATTATTATTTTCAATGGGGCATATTACAAAGAGATTTGTTCATCTTTTTAATTATCTGGGGGGAGCAGACAACCCCAACTTTTTTTAAATGGAAGGGTAGGTTGATTAATTTTTTATTTGAAAGCTTTTTCAATTGTAAATACAATTCCACTTTTTTTTGTTACTTTTTAGAAACAATGTGTCGGAAAGAAATGAAATAAGGAAATATTTACTCAAATTACTTTAATGTATAGGTTTTTTGGTCAATTTGAACTGAATGTGATTGATTTGTTAGTTCTTGTTTGCATTTCAACGTGTGAATAACAAACAAAAAATAAGAAAATGCCCTAGTTAACCGAGACGCAACATATCGAAATTTTAATGATGATCGGATATGGGGACAGAAGTCGAATACAGGCTGGAGTCGCTCGTTTGTTTACTGAAGTTCATCCAGAATTACCTTCAAATAATCGAAGTACGATTAGCAAAATTGAAACTCGATATCGGAAGTTGGGCCATGTTAGGGATGCTCCTCGACAAAAGGTTTTAAAAGTTGAGGAAGAAGCCCAGTTGAACATATTGTTGGAAGTTGAAGAAAATCCTGTACTCCAGATAGGAAAATAGCTCGCGTTCATGGTGTCAGTCACACAAGCGTTTTAAAAATTCTTAAAGAAGCCAAAAAGCATCCATATAAGATGCAAAACCTGCAGGGGCTTAGCGAAGATGATCCTGATCGTAGACTCGAATTTTGCGAACGAATTATGGCTTCTATCGATGGTGGACAAATTGCTTTGGAATAGGTGCTGTTTTCTGATCAGGCTACGTTCACATTACATGGGCACGTCAATCGACAGAACTGCCGTTATTGGACTGACGAAAATTCCCGTTGGATGCGTGAATTCCATACCCAAAGGTATCAAAAAACAAACGTCTCGGCTGGAATTATTGGGGGTCGCATAGTAGGCTCTTTTTTTTCAATGGAAACGTAACCGGAGAAACATACGCGTCGGTTAATTGTGGTCAACTTGATCAAGTACTTTCCTGTTTTTGTATAGATATAGTATTATATTATACATATACATCTGTCTCACATCCATAACTCGTGTCTCCACAAATAATTCATCTGACGGGTAAGTAAATTTTTTGAAGGTCATTACTTTCAATATTTTTTTTTGTAGAACGTCCAGTTGTTTTAGATGACTATAAGTTACTCCACCCCAACTCAAGAAACCATATTGTAGCCGTGACTGTACTAATGAGTGATAAATTGTTCTCAGGTGAGTGTAATTCATAATGGTACGTGGAAATTTGAATTTTGGCAACAGACATCTAATAATTTTGCATATGTTAGAGACTTGATGATCCCGCCTTAGGTGCGAATCGATTATAACACCAAGGTACTTAATTTTATCAGTTATATTAATTTCAATTTGGTTAGATATCAGTAATTTATCAAATTCGGGTAGTCCATTTTTGTAGCTAGAGAAGGGTAAGAAATGTGTTTTATCAAAATTTATGGTTAATAATTTGGAATTAAACCAGTCCGCTATGTTCTTGAAGTCATTTTGAACGACATTTTTTAGGTTCTGCCAAGAGTCTGATGAATATAGGACAGCTGAATCATCAGCAAAGCTTATAATTTCACCGGTTGCTTGCATGGTAAGTAAGCTATTTATGTAAAGGTTAAATAATATAGGACCTAGAACGGTACCCTGGGGTATTCCGTGACTGATTGTGTTTTCGTGACTTATTTTGTCCTTGATTGTGACGACCTGTTTCCGATCTTTTAGGTAACTGGGGAAAAGTTCAAGCGCAACACCTCGGATGCCCGCTCTAGCCAATTCCTTCAGCAGCTGTGAATGATCAACTGTATCAAAGGCCTTGGCCAGGTCGAGGAACACGCAGAGCGCCGGCTTCAACCTTTTCCTGAGGCATTTCTCAAATATTTTTGCCATTGATGATATGACCGAAATAGGTCTATAATTGTTCAGTAGACATGTTTTTCCTTTTTTGTGGATGAGCGTCACAAGCGCTCGCTATTTTGAATTCAGAAGGACATACACCTGTACTGAATATTTTATTAATCAGGAAAACTAGGGGATCGATTATTTGTTCGCGAATTTCCTTTAGTGTTTCAGCTTTCAATTGATCTATGCCGGGTGATTTATTTCCTTTCAGGTCCATTATTATACTGAGTACTTCTTCTCTAGTTACCGGTTTTAAAAAATCTATCCCTATATATACAGGGTGTCCCGGGACTAATGGGAAAAAAGTCAGGAGCGTATAATCTGAGCTAAAATAATGTTAGTACTTCATATAAACTTTTACTATGCAGGCCCTCGTTTTCGAGTTATAGGCCTCCAAAGTTTTAATTTTGAAATTGGTTTTTATTTGTATTTTTTGTACTAGTTATTTGATCTTTATAAAATTTACGGCAAAGCTATAATGTATGTGTATGTTTATTTTTGTAAGGTAAACAGATTTACAGTAGTGCATTGAAGCCAGGGACGGACTACTCGCTATGGTTAGTGATCCAAAAATTTTGCAGGTATGGCACACCCTGCATGAAATTATCGAAATTCACTTCCCCACACATTGAGCTAACGAAAAGGTACTCTAGTTGGAATTCGATAAAATAAGCCGTTTGGCCAATATTTACAGTTTTATTAATGCACTACGTACCAGTTTACGCATTCACTATTTTTATAAGTACACAACGAGGTAAAACTAACTTTTAATAGATGTCCAAAATTCACCTAGAGTACTACAAAAAAATAATTTAACGATAGCAGAAGATGAAAAACATTAATGACTTATTAATTGGAAAGTTGGTAAAAACTTTTTATAAGTGTTTTTACCGTTTATCAAGTTACCATAGGATTAGTTGTCAAACGTTGTGTAGAATAGTTCGTAGTCAGTACTTGTCAATAATTCATAAGTCCTTAATTTAACAGTTACAATAGCAGAATTCGCTTTTATTGAGTACGCAGATAAACATCTAATGTATGGACTGGCTTCTCGAAACTGTTTAGAGGCCAAAAGGCTTTATGAAGAACATTTTGCAAACAGAGCATTGCCAGACAGACGAATGTTTGGGCGTATTGATCTCAGGTTACGAGAAACAGGTATGAATAAGTAAATGTAATTTTCCATGTATACAAAACAAAATTTTAAATTTTAGGAAGATTTTCGCCAGAAAAAGCTGGAGAAGGTCCAGTACGAAGCATACGTACTGTGGCAGTTGAAAAAGACTTGTTAAATGCAGTTGATAATGAACCATCGAGTTTTAGAAAATTATCAAGAGAACATAACGTCTCAAAATCAGTTGTTCATCGCGTCCTAAAAGAACAGCTGTTATATCCTTTTCACATGAAAAAAGTACACCGTATGACAGTGGCTGATTATCCTGCTCGACTTGAGTATAGCCAGTGGTTTCTGCGACAACAACAAGCAGACAACACATTTATTAGTAACGTTCTCTTTACGAAAGAACCGGGTTTTACCAGAGATGGAATCATAAATTCTCATAATATGCATTTATGGGATGATGTGAATCCACATGGCATTATCCAAACTAGGATCCAGCATAGATTCATGGTTAATGTTTGGCAGGAATAGTTGGCAATAATTTGATACAGCCATACTTTATTGACGGTACTTTGACCGGTCAGAGATATTTGGAGTTTTTTGCAAAATGAGTTATGGAACCTGTTTGATGATGTGCTACTACAAACTCGTAGGAATTTATGGTTCATGCATGATGGGGCCCCTCCTCATTTCAGTTTAGATGTACGACAGCATTTACACACAAGGCTTCCTAATAGATGGATTGGTCGTGGAGGCCCTTTTCAATGGCCACGGCGATCAGGAGACGTTAATCCTATGGATTTCTTTCTCTAGGGTTATCTCAAAAGTAAGGTATACGCAACACCTGTGCAAACAAGGCAAGATTTAATAGACAGAATTGTGTTACACTGCAATGTTATTAGAAATAGTGTGAAATTGCTCTTTCAAGTGCAAAGAAACAACCTTCGTAGACTTAGAATGTGCGTGGAAGTGGGAGGAGCTCATATTGAACATTTATTAGAATAACGTTAGTTTTTGTTGTTGTTTAGGAATTAGTTTTAGTCTAATGTTTTATAACTTGTGTTTTTTGAGGTTTTCTTAATGGTTTAATAATGTTATGTTCGTAATTTTGATTAAAAGCAAGTAAATTCTGGACATCGTATTAATAAGTTAGTTAGGTAGATTTGTACGTAGTGCATTAATAAAACTGTAAATATTAGCCAAACGGCTTATTTTATCGAATTCCAACAAGAGTACCTTTTCGTTAGCTTAATGTGTGGGGAAGTGAATTTCGATAATTTCATACAGGGTGTGCCATACCTGCAAAATTTTTGGATCACTAACCATTGCGAGTAGTCTGTCCCTGGCTTCAATGCACTACTGTAAATCTGTTTACCTTACCAAAATAAACATACACTTACATTATAGCTTTGCCGTAAATTTTATGAAGATCAAATAACTAGTACAAAAAATAAAAATAAAAACCAAATTCAAAATTAAAACTTTTGAGGCCTATAACTCGAAAACGAGGGCCTGCATAGTAAAAGTTTATATGAAGTACTAACATTATTTTGGCTCATATTATACTCTCCTGACTTTTTTCCCATTAGTCCCGGGACACCCTGTATATAAATAAACGCTAACGCTACACTCATGGATGTTGTGCTCGAAATTTCTAGGCCAGTAAATAACGTACATTTTTTTATGGCTTTATGAGATGATGTTTTAACTTTCACCACAACACTCTTTAACACAAATGTTGTTGTTACTTTAGAGATTTGCACTGGTAAAAATTTCTGGCTTACTATTACTAATTTAAAAAAAAATCCCTAATTCTGCGAGTGTATTCCGTATGGTACGGAGTATGGAGTTCCCGTAATTGGGGGTGAAAGGATAGGGGAGAAATTAATGAGTTTAACTAAAATAATTTCAGAAAATTTTTTAATAAATTTTCAACACTTGAAAAGAACTTTTTAGAATTCACGTGTGAACAATACAATTATTAGTGTAGAAGTGATATACATTCGTTTTTTAAAAGGTGTAGTAGTAGTCGTATACTATCCAGATTTGGGAAAAAGTAAGAAATATCTCCACCCATAGAAAATTATTTTCTGATTTATTAATAATAATATGTCATAGTTTCATAATTTTATCGATAGAGATAAAAAAATAATTATTTATTTGATCTGATTACGTCCATTCTGAAAATTTCAATCCATATGTAATATTGTTATTAAGAAAATAAGGCTTGTGCCCAATTAATAAACATTCCGTTCAAAATATTTAGCAAGTCAGAGAATGTGTAGTATGTGGTGCAAATCTACAAATAATTATGTAAATGTATCTTTAGCTAATAGTTGAATAATCACATGAGTACGGTGAACTTTGTGGTACCACGTATTTCGACTGATTTGTTGGGAATTGAGTTAGTAGATCACATATCTAAGAAATTGCGGATTATTACACTTTTCTAAAAATAATTAATTAGGTTATAATATTGATCTCATTTGTTACAGTTCAATTTGTTAAAAGCTTAGTGTAGTTTTTCCAAGTATGGAGTGTTAATTTTTGAAAAAATAATCTCATAGTCACCGACATAATTTATTTGTTATGAAATGAAAATTAGTGATAAAAACTTCTAAAAATTTACGCGTTGAAAATTTATATATGTTCAACGTAAACGAATATTTTTTTTCAAGTATAATAGACAACTCGGGTTAAGATCTCAGCGCCATGACGGTGACAGCTGAAAGATAGCTACGTACCATTTTATTATTGTTTACATTTCTGTGTATTGGAATTTTTTAGTGCTTTTTCAGATATTTTTTAAGTAACATTTGTATTATTTTTGCAGATTTAGATCATTTAAATAACATTCTTAACTATTTGTAGGTAGTTGGTAGTATCAAGATAGCGACTAAATAAAAAGTGGAAACCATAAACTTTTTTTAAAACTACTTTTTATTTTTAGAAATGAAGCTAAGCATTTTGTAGTACATCAAATATTTGGATGGCTCTACAACGTCTAAATGCGTGGTAAAAAGTCAAAGTGCCCTAGTAGCACATAAAATTGGCTAAAGATCGAAACTATATCGGCTCAATATAGATATATTGGAAATTGAGAAGTCAGGATTGGGTCAATGTTAATAAATGTCTATATTACAATATATATTTAACAATATTCGGCAATTATAACTTTTACAAGATTTAATCGATATATTAAACAAACGATATTGGATAAATATGTGTGTACATTGGTAATGATACATTCCATGTTTTATGTATATCAAACATTGATACAATATTGGTATTCTGTTATTGATACATATTGTCAGACCAATAATAATCCCATATAGTAATTACAGGCTATTTTTATTGTGAACAAAGTGAGATTGGGCCAACATTATTAGATGTCGATCATACAATATTGATTTAATATTATTTTACCGATATTGTGTTTACAGGATAACATTCAAATAATCAACCAACAATATCGGATCAACACTCATATATATTGAGTATACAATATTAAATTTTCACTTCTTAACCAATATTGGTATAATATTGATATAGTTTTGTTGATGTATATTACCACACCAACGATAAATCGATATAGAAATTACCGGTAATTTTGAATGTAGCAAAGTTTTGGTTTAGACAAGCAATATTAGATGTTGATAATAGGTACAATGTAGGTTTAACAATAATACGCCGATATTGTGTTTTTAATATTTAACCAATGTACAAAAGAAATAATATTGTAACAATATTTATATACTATGGGAATAGTATATTCAATGTTCAATTTATATACAACATTGTTACAATATTGGCTTATTCTTATTGATACATATTCCTAAAATTATAATAATCCAATGTAGAAGTTACGGATTATTTTTAATATCAAATGCCTGAGGTTGTACCAACATTTTTAGATGTAGATTATACAATATTCCTGTAGTATTATTTTACCCATATTGCCTTTATGGGATATAATCCATATCATTGGCCACACATCTCTAATCGATATTCACAAGCACGAACGGAGCAGCGGTCGTCAGCTCGATTGCCGTAATCGCCATTTTATTTTAATTTTTAGTGCGTCTTAAGGAAGGTGTTGTGTCGTGTCGTGTTTTGTGTGATTGCGGGGTGATTTTTGTAATCGGTAAGATTCATTTGACAAATATTGATAAAAGTGATTGCATTGCATATAATTATTATTTCGTAGATATAAAATAAAGTGAATTTACTGAGGAGTAAGAACTGAAGTGAGGTTATCTTCACAAAAACCACACAGGCTTTACTGTTAAATGTTTTATCATAACAAACGATTAGGTATCTTGTTGATTTGTCAGTTACTCTAAAGTTCAATTTGGTTTATAAAGAACCATACACTCTTCTCACTTCTATTTTCAAACATGTATTGAAATCTCATTATCTAGCGGAATTTCTTAATTCGTTTGATTTTTCTAATTAACAATACATACCTATATAACCATTTTTACACTAGAATATAACTAATAATATAACGAGTACTCAATATGCAGTATCACAAATTATATAAAAAATATAGGTACTAACATGTGGTGATTTACAATATACATACCTACCTCATGTTTGTTCTGTGTAGACCATTATATTCTCCTATATATTTATCATAAAATTGTAAAACAGATTTCACATTATATAGGTTAGTACTTCTACATGGGCCAACAAAAATAACATCTAAACGAATAGCGGGACATGGTATATTTGTTATTATATTAAAAATGGTAAATATCTTACTTGTATATTTGTAGATTTGTACTAATTTTAGTAGGTACTTGATAATGTTTTAAAGTGAATAAACTGAAATGTTTTGTTCTCGGTTGGATTTTTATTGTTTATTCTATAACTAAGGATCCAATTTTTATTATAGTATATTGTTGTGGAATTACTAAACTTTTCTAGTGGTGTAAACAAATGTAAATTTTGAATAATATTGCTTGGTATTTAATACTTGTTTATGGTTAATGAATATGTCCAGTTTCTTTAATTGTTGTTTCTTGTACTTCATACTTGTTATACCTTGAAAACCAATATGTTTGATGTATCTTGTTAAAAAGTTCATAGAAGATATGTATTTATTTACTGTAGGTGTTCAAGAATTTAGTAGCAAATGTATGTTTATTAAAATTAACAACTATAAATTTGTATCAGAATTAACTCATAATTGTTGAGATGGAAGGTTCTTACTTGTTCAGGAAATTCGCAATATACACATTTTTTTTTAAATTAAGCTTATATTTAGATCAAAATGGAATTCTTTTGGACATTGTTATCTGGAATAGAGGAAACAAGTGTGATTTTATACCAAATACATGGCGTGGTGTCAATGGTAGCAAAATATAAATACTACATATTCGAATATCCAGCGACTTGTAAGGCTACTGTAACAGATTTAAAATTAGCTGAGGAAATGACATCAAAACTATAGTATGCATCATCATTTTCCTCGGATTCTGATAACAGTGAAAAACAAATAATTTCCTCATAATAACTGATGAATCTTTAAATGTACCTAATATGGCTGGGGATATGACACTTCTGCAATGTCACAGTAAGTAACTCACATTATATATTTTTAACAAAATTGAATATTTTATTAAACATTTTTTATTTAAATTCATACTTATTCAAAAAGCATGCATATGACTTTTTTGGATTGTGGAAGATTAATGGATAATGCAGAAAAACTTGTTAAGAGCTTTGGAACTTTACAATACGAGTATGATATAAATCAAACTAAAACAGATATAATCCAAGTAAATGAACATTTAACTCTGTTAGCTCAAAAATATCCTACAAACATAATGAAGGAACCTGAGTGTAAGCTTCCATTTGATAACAAGGAAGATCTGAATACCTTTGAAAATAATTTGGAAGATGGTCACTTCTATGAATATATGGTATGTAGTTGATCCAAGTGTTCATACATTTTATTTCAAACTTTTTATAATTTTCAGGTAAATCTTTTGAGTCCTGTATCTGGGACAACAAATGTCAAAAAACTAGTAGAATTATATTAGTTTTTTTAATTTTTTTAATTACACTATAACGCCAGAAGTAATTAGAATTAGGAGTACTTTTATTTGTATGTCAATATTATTAGTATACCCAATTTGAATTTTGAAAATAGTTTTTTTTTGAAATAAATGTTTAATTTAAATTTGGGCTTTCATTTTACCTATTCCAAAAATAGTGCAGGTTCTACAACTTTTTTTGTAATATTTAAAATACATGTATTTTTTACAGCCATTAGTAGTATTGTTTCAATATAGGTTTTAACAATTAGCACAAGTGTCTGTTTTTTGTCTACGCTGTTAATTTTCTTGCTTTTCGATGCATATTTTCAGTGCAGAGATACTTTTTACTTTAAAACTAAATTTAAAGTTTTTATTTCGATTTTCATTCGATATTAGTATAACATGAAAATATCATATAAGGCCTACCTATGTATTGCAATATTACTTCCATATAGCAATACAATATTTCAGCCGATTTGTACACAAATTGGAGTAACATTTACTAACTAATGTAGGACATATATATGTATTCCTATATTGCGCCAATATAGTATTACCAAATTTTAGTCCATGTTGGACTACTTGGTACCACATATAATAGCTAATGTGGGGCCTATATGTGTATTCCAATATTAGGTCAATATAGGACACCAAGCTACTGCTGATGTTGGACAACTTGGGAAAATAATAAATAAACAATGCCAGGACTACATTGGCGAATTACCTGATTTTTCATATGGGGCCAATATAACTTATTGATATTGTAACAACATCGCAAAATGTTCACATTTTAAATTGCGCCAATGCAATAAAATCTATATTGTCCCATTCTATTGACTATATTTAACCAATATTCGGCCAATATGTATGTGCTACCTGGGTGTGGTTTAATGACTAATTTTAGCATGAAAATCGGAATTCAATAGTAATAGTATTGGGAGAGGAAGAAGAGAAAAATGGAGATCGAACAGGAGAACCAGGGAGTTGAAGAGAAAGCTCATCTGAGCTTAAGCGACGCCTACCGAAGCTCAAGCGACGATCTGAAGACTGGACAAACCTGTCAACGCTCTGACGAATGACCTCTCCGAATCAAGTAAGGAAAACCGTCAATTCCAAGAAGAAATGAGGGAGTCCCATGCACCAATAATTAACCAGTTGACAAGCCAACTGAGAAAGGAACGAAGCAGAAGTCTGAGAAGCTCAAGGAGAAAGAGATCCAACGGATCGCCATAAAAGAAGAAGATGATTTCGCTCTGCCCCTGTGAGTAAACCAACGCCATTAGAGAGCAGACAAGAAAAAAGAAAAAAAATGCCCAAGCTCCATCCTATAGGCAGTGAAGACGCAAGAAACAAAAGAATAGAGGCCACCACCGATAATACTCAAGACGATGAAGAACTTCCCGAGGATAAGGAGAGAACCCCAAGCAAGAGGAGTCAACATGAAGACCACCTACAAGGAGAGACTAATGATCAAGATAACCATAGAAAAAGCCGACGACTACAGGAAACTAAGCAAGTTCCTGGAAAAACTCCAAGACCAAGGTGTAAACTGGTACACCTTCACCGACCCAGAAAACAAGGTGGCGAAAGCTGTCATCAAATGACTATCCTCAGACGAATACGTCGAGGATATCAAAGAGGACCTCCAGGGACAAGGAAAATTCATTAAGACCATCACCCAACTTCACTCCAGGTACGGAGAGAAAAGAATACTCCTTGTCTTCATGGTGAACTTTAATAACGAAAACGCAGAAAATATGAAGAGAGTGGAATACAACCTCAGCGCAAAGATACGACAAGGAAACCCCAGAAGAAACAGCGGGCCAACGTAGTGCTACAGCTACCATAACGGACAGTCGACCTGCCTCATGGAGACAAGATGCATCAGATGCGGAGGATGTCACTGGTCCGAAGATTGCGAGAGACCGAATATCAGTCCTGCAAAACTGCGAAGATGAGCAGCTGGCTAACTATAGAGGGTGCCCCAAAGCACCCAAGAAAAAGGCGGCAACGCCAAAAACGACAGGACAACAAATAGTCCCCAAGTCGATTGCTACTCAGGAACCGGCCAGAGACCAACCAACCGTCACCAGAACAGCAGGGATAAGCTATGCCAGCGCAATCAAGAAGTCGGCACCCTGTCAGCCGAGACAACAACAACAGCCAGACGTCTTCAAAATCATAAAGATGTTCTCAACCTGTAACCGTCTTAACTGTTCTCTATAAAGTTTTCTCGAATGAAACAAAGATGGCCGAGCTGAATACTATTATTCGGAACGATAGTGAGCGACAAACAGTTAAAACGTATGCGAACGGCACTCATGGGTTTGGTTGAAGAGGGTAAGGGGCGTAGGTATATAAGATGGAAGTTAATCAAACGAGAAATTAATTATAGGACGCCAGAAAGTTTAATTTCAAAAACTGTGATACGAGAGAAATTATAAATGGAGGTATTTTTAGAGGCTGTGGAGAGTGGGGATGTTATCATTAAAACATTATGGTAACTAGTTTATTAACATCTTTGACAAGCGTCAGTGATCTAAACAGAAGTTAAAGAAATTAAAACATACTGGAAATTTGCACATCGATTTCGAAAATTTTAGCACTATTCTGACTGTAACAATGGCTATGCCAAAAGTAGATGTCATAACAAGATGGAATTCAACTTTCGATATGCTGCGATGGGGCTTCAATATGAAAAAGTCCATAAACATTCTTTGTGATAACATAGAAAATATGAAAACTTTGAAACCTACAGACACGGAGTGGTCGATGAAAGATCGAGTTTGTAAATATCTGAACAGTTTCAAGACAATTCCCAAAATAATAGAGGGTGAAGCACATTGCACAATTCCGCACTCATTTACAGTATTCAAGCGGCTTAAGATAAAATCATCAAACAACTGTATGTACTGTGTTGTATTAATCTTAGATCCCCGGCATAAAGTGGAAACATTCTCCAATACAAGTTGGGGAAAAGACTTGGAAAAGGAAGCAGTCAAACACTTTGAAGACATTTTTTAAACAAAATATTTTCAGCCAGGTCTATAGTCTATAGAATGGTGGAAGAGGCACGAAAACATTTTTCCAAACTACGCCGAAATGGCCAAAGATTTCGTATCAACGCCAGCATCTTCAGCTTCTGTTGAATGACAGTTCTCCAGAGCAATAGACAAATCCATAATATGCCTCATGTGCCTTAAATGATGGATGGAAAATGATGAAATCAAACAGTGCTTGGAAGTTTCTTAATATTAGGGAACAATTGTTTTTAATATTTTGCATTTTGTTAGGATTTATAGCGATTTAATTTGTGTTTCCATCTCAAACTAGTTTATATTTTAGGTTCTTTTATACAACAAGTTTCATTAATGAAAGTGTTTTTTGCAACGTTCATTCTCATTATTTTCATCATTTATAAAACTGCTAAACATGAAGTAGCTTGACAGAAGTATTTGATTTTTCAAGTACTTGATAAATAAATACTTGACTTGATTTGACACTAAAAACGACTTGAACTGCTACTGCTTGAATATGAAGTCAAGCCATGAATCTTTTATTATAAGTGGAATATCTGTGCCGATCTCAAAGTTGTTGCACTGCTCACAGGATTACAGAGTGTCTTGACAAAGTATTGTTGTCTTTTATGCGAATGGGACAGGAGATTCAGAAGCCAACATTATTTAGTTAAAGATTGGCCGTTACGTGAAACATTGTGCCCAGCCAGATAAACGGTCCTTAATGAACCTTAAGTAGATCAGTAAAAAGTTTATTTACCTCATGTGCATATAAAAAAATTTGTTAAGGCCTTAGATAGAGTAGAAAATGCGTTCCTTTATTTGAGACGGGAATTCCCGCGTATAAGTGAAGTAAAATTTATAGAAGGAATCTTCATTGGACCTCAAATACGGGACCTTTTTAGGGATCAAAATAGTACACTTTTGAGAAGGGGAAAAAGAGCTTGGGATCTTATTAAGCCTTGGGTTACAATATGTACTTTAAGCTGCATTTTTTCAGTTCCATTTAGAATTCTTCCCTGACAATTTGGGTGCAGTTTCAGACGAGCAAGGCGAGATATTTTACCAGAAAATTGCTCAGATGAAGAAGCACTACAGTGGAAAATTAACTCTTAAACGAATAGAGATTTTCGAATGAGACAAAAACTGATCTATTCCATTTCTAATACACTTCAATATGGCGTAAAAAACATCCCCTAAATATTCATCCATTAAAACTTAAAGGAAATATAAAAATAAATGTAATACAAATTTAATGAAAAAAATAAATAAAAATAACAATTAACTAATTAATATTATTTACAGTGGATGTCCAAATTGTAGTCCACCTTCTTAACACACATTTCGAATCGTGCTATAAGATTTCTTGTACATGTGGCATGAATCATTACAGGAGTAATTTATCGAATTGCTTGTCTTATGTTTTCTTTTAATTCGTCTACATTTTGCGGTTTTGATTGATAAACAATATCAATATCTTTTATCACTCCCCAAAAGAAAAAGTCAAGAGGTGACAAATGACACATAATTTCTGGAGAGTTGTTTACTATCCAGTGGTTATCGAAACGGTTTTGTAGGTAGTCGCTAACGATTCTCGCATTGTGTGGAGGAGCTCCGTCTTGTTGCCACCACATTTCTTGACGTTCATTAAGAGGAATATCTTCTAGCAAATCGGGAAGCATGTTTTCTAAGAAATCTAAATGTCGAACACCTGTTAGAGTGCCGTTAAAAAAGTAAGGACCTATAACACGCCCATTAAATAAACCGCACCACACATTTATACCCCAAACATTTTGAAATATTGTGTCTATCATCCAATGTGGGTTCACGGGAGATCAATAATTTGAATGGTGAAGGTTGACTACACCATTATTGTGAAATCTAGCCTCATCGCTTCACAATATTTTTGATAAAAAAGTGGATCATCATCAATTTTTAGCATCATTCTTGCAATAAAATCAAGACGTCTTTGGTAATCACCAGGTTGTAATCCTTGTGCTAAGTGCACTTTAAAAGGATGGTAATTGAAATCTTTTAAAATTATAAAAACTGAACTTTTTGAAATACCAGTTTCATTGGCGAGGGTTCTATAGACACCTTGGGATTAAAATGTAAATATGCTATTACATAAATAATATTTTGATCACATCTTACTCTGCGTTCAATTGTAGCTCGTTTATTATTTGGACAATGTCCCTGTCTAAGTGAGCGTTCCAAATTCTTAAATGTTACTTCACTTGGAATGTTCTGATATGGAAATCTTTCTTGATATAGTTGTCGAGAAACTCTCTTATTTTTCAGGCATTTTCCATAAATCAGTATCATATCAACGTATTCTTCAGGCGAAAATAAATATGGCATATTGAAATGTTATATACAATTACAACACGTATGATTATTACTGGTCTAATACTTTTATTCAAAACGTCAATAATAATAATTGTTGATCTGACAGGTCGAATCATGGCCTGGATTAAGGGCGATGTGTTCATGGAGGCACGTATAATAGTATAATAGAAACATTTCTGTAATTGAAGTTTTTCCTTCAATGGATACATTTTTGTGAAATTGTGAAAAATCAAAAAATGACAAATCGAGAACGATTAACCTACATACCAGAAATCTTCTGACACGATTCGATATGTGTGTTGCAGCAGGTGGACTACAATTCGAAAATCTAATGTAAATAATATTAATTAATTAATTGTTATTTTTATTTATTTTTTTCATTAAATTTTTATTACATTTATTTTTGTAGTTCCTTTAAGCTTTAATGCTTTTTTGATTAATTAAACAAAAATAAAAAATAAACTGATATGTTCTTGATTACTTACGAACCGATTTTATTTTTGAAAAATTTGTGAATAGACAATGAAAGATCACATCTAAAATTATAAAAAAATGTACAGGGTGCTATTAAAAAATTTAAAGTTAGGTGTTGTAACTAAGGGATGAATATTTAGGGGATGATTTTTTCACACCGTATTAATGTGTATTAGAAATGGAACAGATCAGTTTTTGTTCCATTCGAAAATCTCTATTTGTTTAAGATATATAGCCTGGATAAATTAGTCTGGTACTCCCTGTATATATCACCATTCTCAATTTAGCTAGTGGTCTCCACCAAATTGTGATGGATGAAAAGAACACCAAAAAAACCGCGTCTACCACTGAAAACGATCATCAAGAATTCTTATGAATGTCATTTGGCCTGAAAGGAGCACCCGCAACCTTTCAAAGAGTAATGGATAATATTCTTCGAGGTATTCAAAACGGACAATGTCTTGCTCACAGTTCTTTCATTTGTGGTTAAACAATATCAAGAATTTCTCCAATAAAGAACACTCAATTAACTCATAAAAAATACTTTCCTATGATTTAGCAGAACTTGATTGATAAGTTATATCTCGAGAATAATTGATGGAGTCTCCGAGAGACTGACTGAACAGTTTCCCGATAACCAGTTCAGAAGTTCTTTTAATGTGTACAAACGTAGAATAGGTGTGATTATGGTTGATTCGGTGAAAAATATCCGGCTAAAAAACAAGTTTTGCGAAGACATTGGGATAATGCATGGGTTTGGTAGAGCTGATAATTTCGATAACAGGAGGGAATATATGAAGTTCATATCAAGGAATAAAAACACGCGAGGAAAAACAAAATAGCTCTGATGTAGTGGAGAGAATTCTAGCCCTTCGGACCTAATTTAACAGTTTAACTGTGGTAAACTATATTCATCGAGTCAGTTTTATGTATATCCTCAAATCGGAAATCGTTTATCACTAGCAATACGCCTACAAGTCATAGACATATTCAATTAAGTAAAGCAGTAACAAAAATTGAGTATTTTCTATTAATACAAAAGGATATAAATAAACAAGTTAACAACGTAAAATTAAAAAACGAGAAACAAAACAACCAGAGTTGTGAGATCAATAACAACAATTAATTATAAACTTTCTTCAGGTTGTTCTCAGATTGTGGTTGGCCAGACTTTTCAACTACTGCTTGAAAACCGCTGTGCTTATCAACTCTGTATTTGACAGTTCTGATGGTACCATCTGGTTCCTGAAGAGAGTATTCTCCTTGAGTGACATCACCATCTCTGGATTCTTTGTGTGAATGAACATCGCCAGATTGGTGATCTTCTACTCCATAAGAGAATTCGTATTTTGGATAAGTCTAAAATAAAATAAACAGGTTTATCACAATTTTCTTTCGACTTGTAAACGTAGGGGTACATTATTATGGTACTTACATTTTCTTCTCCGTTGTGGCTAGAATACTGTTGAGCTTCTACATTTTTAGATGAGTATTGGCCATCCTGTTGAGCTGGTGACGAGTAATGCACAATTTGTTCAGCAGAATACTGCTTAGATAGTTTGGCAGGTGAAGAGTACTGTACAGTTTGAAGAGCAGGTGAAGAGTACTTTACAGTTTGTTGAGCAGGTGAGAAGTACTTCAGAGTTTGTTGAGCAGGTAGAGAATACTGATTAGTTTGATGAACAGGTGAAGAGTACTTTTCAGTTTGTTGAGCAGGTGAGAAGTACTTCTGAGTTTGTTGAGCAGGTAGAGAATACTGATTAGTTTGATGAACAGGTGAAAAGTACTTTTCAGTTTGTTGAGCAGGTGAGAAGTACTTCTGAGTTTGTTGGACAGGTAGAGAGTACTGCACAGTTTGATGTGCAGGTGAAGAATACTTTACAGTTTGTTGAGCAGGTGAAAAGTACTTCTGAGTTTGTTGAGCAGGTAGAGAGTACTGTTGTTGAGAGTCTTGAGTTGGTCCTGTATACTGAAGACGACTAGAGCTATATAATTTCTTATCAGCATTTTCTATTTGTGTGGAACTTTGGGTGTACAATAGATCATTTGAGCTCGTAAATGATTGTCCACTATAAGCACCTAATCCTTGCAAAGTTGGTAACGGAGAACTAGTATATTTGACAGAAGGTTGGGAAATTTTTTGAGCAGAAAAATCAGATTTTTGATTCGAATAATCGTTAGATTGAGGAGCTACTGATTTGTATCTATTTTGGGGTTGAGAGTAAGTATATTCAGTTGGTTTTTTATTTTGGGGAGTTATAATGTGCTGGAAAGTATTATGATAGTCATTAATTTGCGCATATGATGTTGGTATATCTTCAACAGCTACTGCATATCCGATTAGAAGAAGGACTGTTACTACCTGAAATAAGGGAAAACACAATTTTAAATATGTTTATATGGGTTTTGAACTCTTAATACTTAATAGTCCTCGTAATAGTGGCTGTAACTGTATCCACTGAAATAAAACTATTACTGTCATTGTTGTGATCATGATCATAGAGATTCATAGGTTATTAGTGTTTTAAATGAAACTCACGGTGTATAGTTAATTCCACAATATAATAAAAATTGTTGTAAATTTTTAAAAAAATTGACAATTGTTTCGGACAATTGAAGAGTGGTAGTCAAAGGGGGTAAGTGCCAAAAATTTTCATTTTGCGTTAGACCCATAGAACGGTGTTATATGCCACTCTTTATGTCCTCACAAAGGTGATAGGTGCCAATTTTCATATTACACTATATATATTCATTCAAAGATGGAGCCACCTAACAAAGGAGACAAGTGCCATTCGCCTTTCTGCTGTCAGTTCACAATAATTCGCGCTTTAGTGTTATTATTGTTAGTGTTTTTAAATGAAACTCAAGGTCTCTAGTTAATTCCACAATATATATATATATGAAACTCAAGGTCTCTAGTTAATTCCACAATATATATATATATATATATATATATATATATATATATATATATTGTGGAATTAACTAGAGACCTTGAGTTTCATTTAAAAACACTAATATGAGCATATTCCACGAAGTAAGGGTCGAGACAGTCAATTTAGTTATTATTGTTGTTGTACTGAAAGAATCTGGCAAAGCCTACAAATCAAGGAAACTTAAGCAAATTCAGGAGAAAGTGGCGCCAAGTCAACAAGTTAGGTTAGAATAAACTGTTTATTAAAATATTTATTAAATAAAATGTTTGTTATTAGGTTTGTTGTAAATGCTAGTTTTCCTGTAAAAGCCTCAGTCTCTTCTGGCGGTAGTCATACGAAAAATTTCATAAAGAAACTTCAAAAGTTCAGGGTAGGTATCTATTAAATCTTATACATCTAACACCTGTTAAAAGACGTCGACATGGTAGTTATGAAAATCCTCAAGACAGCAAGCGTCAAACAACAGTGAGCTACACTATTCCAGACGAAAGAGAAAATTTCGTTCAAGTGTGCAAAAAAACTATTATGGACACTTTTGCTGTATCAAGAAAAAAAATCGATGGTTTAATTTCTAAAAAGAAAGCTGGTTATAATTTTTTTATTGATAAGAAAACATGCCATAAAAAATCTAAATTTTCTGAAAATGATCGCGAAGCTATAAGAGCTCACAATAACTTAATACCTCGAGATATTGGACATTATACTCGCGCGAAGTCCGATAAGGAATATCTGAGCCCCGACCTAAATGTAAACAGACTTTTCAAAGCATTTAAAACACGCTATCCAGAAAGTGAGGTATCCTATAAGTTTTATTCATCAGTTTTCAAGAAAGACTTTCCTAAACTTTCATTTCGAAGGCCCAGAATGGACACATGTCATACCTGCGATAGGCTTCAATGTGAAATTCGTGCGAATACTGCGACAAGTAAAGAAGCTCAAATTAAATTAGGTGTCCACCATACTAAAGCTAAGAGTGCTAGAGCTGTTTTGAAAGAAAATACCATTCGCTCTCAACAACCAGGTAGTGATGTGTGTTGCTTATCTATGCATCTTGAGCAGGTGATATTTGTGCCAACACTGGTACATTCTGACATGTTCTATCTATCCAAACTTTCCTGTTTTAACTTTGGGATTCACGTCGGGGATACAAATCATGCCAGCATGTTTCTCTGGCACGAAGGATTTACTGGAAGAGGGGCAAACGAGATCGCTTCTTGCCTTATTCGTTTTTTAAATAGTGGTTTCACAAACAAAAAGTCGTTAATTCTTTGGTGCGACAACTGTGGTGGCCAAAATAAAAATAAATTTGTTCTGTTTACATTAATATTTTTGATATCCATTGGCTTGTTTGACTCAATAGAACAGCGATTTCTCGTGAGCGGCCATAGCTTTATGCCTTGCGATAGGGATTTTGCCTTAATCGAGAAGAGGAAAAGATTAATGAAAGCATACATACCAGAAGATCTAATTGAAGTTATTCATTCAGCAAGGTACAACCCACCGTTCGAGGTAATAGATATGACCCAATTTTGTTTTTGGAATATTAAGGAAGCAGCTGATTTTTATATTAATACTACTAAACTGCAAATCAGCCAAGCAACAGCAATACGCATTGATAAAACAAACCCGGCGATTGTGAAAACAAAGAACTCCTTTGCAGATTTTATTCCATGGAACGAAGTCAATGTTTTAAAAAAAGGAAAAACTCTGAATGACATTAGAAAAGCCGAGCTACATGTAATTTCGCCAGAAAACAAAATTTCTGAAAACAAAAGAAAAAGTCTTATGTTTATGATACCTTATTTACCAAATCCATTGCACAAAAACTTTTACAATAACCTACTGGGAGTAAGAGAAGTGGCTCAAAATGGTGCTGGAAGTAGCAAATAAGTAAATAAGACGCTTTCTTAGTATTTTCGTATGTTATTTTGTATTGGCACTTATCATGTTTTTTTGGAAAAAGTCACTATTTGTTCAAAATGTTCTTATATAACTGTTTTTTTGTTGTAAACTAGTTTTCCGTGTTGCTCTTAAGCTAAATTTTTAACAAATAAAAAATGAATCATTTATTTATTGTTTTATTATAATTTTCTTAATTATCTCAAATATAAATTTTGGCACTTGTCACCTTTGTTACTTCCACTCTTCAATTGTCAATTTTTTAGAATTTTCAACAATTTTTATTATATTGTGGAATTAACTAGAAACCGTGAGTTTCATTTAAAATACTAATATGAGTAGATTCCACCAAGTCGAGACAGTTAATTTCATTCATAGGTTAGTTTTAAGATTGTATACATGTTTTCATGATCGAGTATTCAGAATAAAGGGTGTTAGCTAAAGCTGTTTTTATTAATACAAAGTGACTAAGATAATATTTAATATAAACGGATCAATCATAATACATGGTATCGGCTTGATTGGATTTTTAATAAAAATTAGCACAAGATGGATGCTTATAAAAATTTAGAAAACTTTTTGAGAAGTTTAGATATTTACATGTCAGCGACATGGCTTAACCACAAATATGATCCGACTAGCCGACTAGAGTAGTGATTATTTTAAGCCTTGCTGGTGAAGAAGCCCAAAGACGTTTTAGGACTATAAAAATAACTTTAATGAAGTGGTAGAGGCTTTTAAAAATGATTGCAAGCCATTAAAAAATGAAATCTATGACAGGTATAAATTTTTCACTCGTACCCAACAACATAGTGAGGATTTTCATCACTTCATTACTGACACAAAGACGTTAGCTGCTGTTTGCAATTTTAGTGTATTGGAATCTCTAATAAGAGACAAGATTGTGAGTGTTATTATGGACTTATCCCTTCAAGAAAGGTTATTACAACAACCACAATTAAACTTAGTAAGAGCAGAAGAGATATGTTTGGCAGCAGATATCAGTGAAAGGCAAGCGAAGAATCTAAGAAGTGAGAAGGAAGTAAATATGGTAAAAGCAGGGCCGTCTCAGGACAAAGAGGTATACAAGTGTTTCAAATGTGGACGTATGCATATGAAAAGAAATTGTCCAGCATTTGGCAAGGTATGCACAAATTACAATAAATTAAACCATTTTGCGGTTGGTTGTAAAGCTAGTAATGTAAATTTGAGTTTCCCTAATAATAAAAATAAAGGTAATATTAATAATGTTAAAAAAGTAAGAGGTAACAGGGTTGAAAATAGAAATGTTTATGAAGTTGAATCAGATGAAGAAGATTTGTCAGTTATAGGCATTGTTAATAGCATTGATACAATTAATAAACGTTGGTTAATAGAAGTAAAAATAAATAATAAAATTATTGAGTTTAAACTTGATACAGGGGCTTCATGTAATTGTTTTCCCACTAAATTAATAACTGTATTAGGTATAAATAAAAATAAAATAAATGTTTTGTGATAATGCACCGTTATTAACATACGGTAATAATAAAATTAAAGCCCAAGGTTCCATAATTTTAGAGTGTGTTGACAAAGGGTTTACTTATGACATGAAATTTTTACTGATCAAAAATGTTTCCGTGTCCATTCTTGGTATAAACTCATGTATTAAATTAAATTAAATAAGCAAGGTTGTTTCAATAAATTCAAAACTGATAAATTAAGAAGATCTAATAGAATTTAATGAGGATATTTCCATCGGCACAGGAAAAGTTCCCTTTGGATACAAGCTAAAATTATTACAACACCTTATATTAGTGCATGCAGAAGAGTCCCTGAAACATGAAAACCAACATTAAAGAAGACTATGTATTATTTAATAAACAGATATAATGAATAGAACAGCTTACGGAATGGGTTAATAATATTGTTATAGTAGAAAAAGCAGATTAAACTCTTAGAATATATCTAGGCCGGGTTCACTTAAATAAAAACATCAGTAATGATCAGTTGCAAATTCCTACACTGGAGGAATTGTCATTAGAATTAAACAATATTTACAGTATTAGATCTAAAAGAAGGTTTTTATCGTATTCCATTAGAAGAAAATGGTCGAAAATTAACGTGTTTTACAACTCCTTTTGGCAAATTCGGTTGCAATAGACTTCCCTTTGGATTAAATATTAGTTCTGAAGTATTTCAAAGAGCCAATGAGAAAATGTTCGCTGACATTGGCATTGGTATATATTTTGATTATATAATAATTGAAGCCAGTAGCTCCAGTCCATCGCTTGAGGAAAGTGATACAGCAGAATTGGTAATTAATTCAAACCAATTCACAGTCGACTTCACTGGCACCATGGACGCCTCCACCACAGAAGCCCAACCAACCCTCATATTCTGCCGAACCTTTCAGTTCGACAGTTCACTTAAATACACTAGGAAGTGTACCCAATTATTTCCATTGAAACAAATCTTATTTATGAAAATAAATTGATCGTGTTTTTTAGATTTCCAATCAACTAAGTCACGCCAACAAGAGGAAGGAAGGACATTTAGCATCTAGGTAAATATAGAACTCCTGAAAGCTAATAAGTCTGGAAACCTTTAACTAGTGAAGCAACTTCCTCTGGCAGTGAGTCCATTGTCGGTGTTAGCTTTCACCCTCCAACTTGTAACTCTCACTCAAACCCGAAAATGTCCTCCAGACACCGCCGCAGCAGCAGAGCTGCAAAAACCCCATCAAAACGTCACGAATACTCCTTCCCCCCTGAAATTCGATTAATCTTCGACCAAATCGACCCCAACCGCACCTCCTCCTCCAAGGAATTCTACAAATTCTACAGCGAAAACCTCCACTCGCCCGAAAATCAAGAAACCTCAGTCTGTTCCGAGAAAGAATTCCCTTTTCTCACACCAACCAAACACAATACACAATACATCCAACACACATCAAAGAAAACCCACTTTCACTCAACATCATCTCCTCAAACCTCTTCAAAACAAACACACGAACATAAACCAAAACGCACTTCATTCATATCTCCAACCAGGTCTTACGCTTCCTCTGTAAGATAAAAATCTCCCACACCCTCAAACACCCGACAACCCTCCATCCCCGATGAGAATGACTTCACCCTCGTCGGGATGAGCAAACCCCGACCTACAATTTCTAACCCCATCAACAATCCTGCATTCCTCCGATTATTGTCGGTCTAAACCGATATGCCCTTCTTGCGATCAAACAGGCCATCGCCTCGAAAATTGCCCCAAGTCCGGAACCCCTACCTGCACAAATTGCGGTGGTCCTCACCCCGCCTTCCACCCTCGCTGCCCCCACAGGCTAACCACACCAAAAACCCCTTAAGAGACCGCTCCAGTTCCACTCGAAAAGCCACCAGTTCCCTTCGAATTCTCAACCGATACGAAAATCATGATAGAACTCCAAACAGTCACCCTAATGAACGCCATTCCCAACTCAAGGGACGTTATAGCGGACACCTTCGTCACCTAATTCCGTCCATATATCGACACAATTGCTCTATTAGAAACATAGGCAGGCGTGCTCACTTTACTTTCACTCCTATAAGGAGCGAAAGCGAATCAACATCAATCCGCTAGCCCCATCCCCCCGTCAGTGCTACAGCTTTTTCTGCGGTTTTCCTGTAGCATAGTGAATTTATTCACTAGCCAAATAGACCGACGAATCGCCGTAGGGAATAATACAGCCGCAGCTGTACCCGCTTAGATTTACTTGATGATGACGATTTAACCACCCCACCGAGTACAAGAAACTCTTAACTCACCAAATTCCTCTTCTCGAACACGAAAATAGCCAGTCACCATCACCCGACAACTTCAACACATCTTTCTGTGTGTCCTAGTAACTTTTCAAACAAATTCTAAACAAAAATAAAATATTCGCAATACCACTCATAATCCTTCTTATTAACTCTCGAGACATCGGAGACACCCAAATTCCCAAATTTTTCAACAATTTCACACAGCCACCTCATCCACTACTAACTATCTGCAACGCAATGTGGTTCGTCTTCCACATATCCGATCTCTACTAGACACCTCTTAATGTCCCATCCCAGACACCTTTGAAACTACGTTTTCTCTCAATCATCCAGTTTCGTTGCTAATCAAAACCTGCCTTTCTCTCCTGTTGATTTCTACCAAAAAACCCACTCGCCCAAAATTAAATCAAATTTTTCTAGACACTTTTCTTTTCGAAACATCCCAGACAGTCACCACTTAAACGCAAGTCAGACTCAATACTCGGCAACAAATCAACCAAAAAACTCCCCCAACCCAGCCCTGCAGAGGAAATATAACCTATAACAGAATCAAATCTCAAAATACCCAACCCCTAATAAAACTTATAAACCCAAATACAAATAAATCTCGAACTTCTCTCTGTCTCTCCCCCCCTCTCTCTCTCTCTCTTTCTCTCTCTCCCCCTCTTTTCTCTCTCTCTCTCTTTCTCTTAATTGAAGCTGAAAGCGAGGATGAAGATGACGAAATATTGCAAAAGGTAATTGAAAGAGCCAGAACATTTAATGTTGAATTGATTAGAGGCAAAATACAATTTAAATTGGCCGAAGTGAAATATTTGCGTCAAATTTTCTCAGAACAAGGGGTTCGACTACATCCTAACTATATTGATGCAGTTTTAAAATTAGAATCACCTAAATCAAAGAAAGAAGTTTTAAGAATATTTGGTAGGTATATTGAATTACTTAAATAAATACATTCCTGATTATCAGATGTCGACCACTTCGAAGAAAAATAAGAGGAATGGACATCAGTTCGTGAATGTGCGTTTAATAAAGTAAAAACTCATTTGCAAAATTCCAAACTTGGAAATTTTTGACACTAACAAAAGCATTGAAATTTAAGCGAATGGTAGTCAGTTTGAAATTGGTGGATGTTTGCTACAGGAGGGTAAACCCATAGCTTTCTGTTCAAGAAATCTGACAGAGCCAGAGTCTCGATATTCCCAAATTGAAAAATAATTACTTAGTATATGTTTCTGCCTTTATAAGTTTCATAACTTTGTATATGGCAGGAAAATGAACATTAAAACTGATCATCGCCCACTTGTATCAATTTGCTATAAAGAATTTTATAAGGTTAGTGTTGGTTTGCAAAGATTAAAACTAAAATATAATTTTAATATAGAAAATTTACCAGGAAAATACATGTTTATTGCATATCTATTATCAAGATTATTTATTAAAGACAATTCAAAAGACACTTCAGAACAAACAGTTGTTATGGTACATTCCATTTTCCATTGATGTTGAGATTCCAATGACTGACCAAACAAAAAGGGAATTGATATATGCTTGTTTAAATGACCCTATCATATCAAAAATTAAAGAAGAATCACCAAATAACTATCAACAATTTGCAAATACTGAGCTTCAAATATATTTTAAAATCAAATCACAACTTGGAATTGAAAAGCTAGAGCACGAAAAATATTGTTTTGGTTCGGATTGTCAAAAGATACTGTATGTTTCATAGCAAGTTGTGAACTCTGTATGAAATACACAAGAAATCCAATCAAAAAAAACCTCGATCCCTCATGAATGCCCAGATATGCCTTTTGTTAAGTGAAGAGCTGACATACTAGCTTATGGTGGTAATGACTATTTAGATTTAATTTATTATTACTCAAATAAGATTGAATTAGAATTATTACAGTGTAAGACGGCTTATACAAAATAAAAAAAATTAAAACCTATATTTGCAAACTTTGGTATACCTGTAACTTTTATTTCAGACAACAACCCATTTTTTCTCCGATCGTGGGAGAACTGACACTATTTTGACCTGTTTTCTATGCGCAAAGCTCAACATTCCAGAGTAGTGAGCAGTTGCTAAGCAATTAGAAAATAACAGTGCGGTAATATCCTTACCGCACTGCTGTAGCGTGCGGTAATGTTACAAATGGATTATTACAATAAAATGAAACAAAGTATGGTTTTAATTTTTATAGGTATTGATAAAGTTGATATAAAAGAATTAAAAGAAACATATAATTTATATCAAATTAATTGTTGTTAATATTTACATTTATTGTACAGTTTGTACAATTTGTAAATTGTACTGGAGGGCAACGAGAATTTATAGACGTTGAAGCTGCATGGCTAATTGTTTGGTTTATCTCGTTTCGATCATTTTCATTTGAAGTCGAGGCAGGGGTGTTGAATATTTTATTAGCCACTTCTACTTTATTATTAAGTGATTCGTCAATATATTCTTCCGCCACATTGGAAGATTTCCATCCTCCGTGGCGCTTTAAAGAAAGAATATCAGCTCCAGCATCTACCAAATGTGTTGCCGATGATCTTCGGAAACAATGTCCTGTATATTCTGTCGGATTTGACAACTGTAAATAACTTGCAACAATTTGCGGCATTTTTCCGAAAATATTTTTTAAATGTAAATCAACGATTGAAGAAAAAATAGTATGTATAATTCGTGGGAAAAGCATATTCCCAAACTCCTGTATTACCAGACTCGTCGCTACGCTCCTCGTCTGGTAATGATCACAGTCGTTTGGGAATATTATGCTTTTCCCACTAATTATACAATATACTATAGTAGTGCAGAATTTCTACAGTTTGCAAAACAATCGGATTTTAATGTTATCACTTTTAGTCCATAGCACCCAAGTCCAATGGACTTGCTGAACGTGCGGTTGGTATTCGCAAAAGCATGCTTAAGAAATTTCATGAAGACAATGGTGATATACAGATGGCACTTTTAGAATATCGCAATTCCCCATTAACTAGTACAGAAATATCTCCAGCAAAACTACTACAAAAAAGATTATTAAAAAACCTGTGTCTGAAAACGTTTCAAATAAAATCCAAAAATTAAAGTCCGTTTCCTTAGAAAATCAAAGAAATAGGAATAAAAAGTCATATGACAAAACAGCACAGGAACAACAGAAGTGTTGGATTCCATGGAGATAGAGATATGGAGGGCTAACACTCCAAGATCGTATCAAGTTAAAGACAATATGAGCAGAATAATTCACAGGAATTCGTCACATATAAGACCGACTCCAAGACCATACAAATTTGAATATGAACAGTTTGTTGATACTGGAAACACCTTGAATAGTGAAAAGACCTTGAATGTTAAACCTAGACCTGTATCAGAATCACAATGTACATATACCAATTAATAATCAAAACACTGTAACTAGGTCAGGAAGGTTAGTTGTCAAACCTATAAGGTTCAGAGATTAGTTTTTTTTTCATTTGGGCTAAAGATTCATTTCTCATTTGGTTAAGTTCTTACAAAAAAAAAGAGAAGAGTTGTAACAGTGGCTGTAACTGTAGCCACTGGAATAAAACTATACCGTCATTGTTGTGATCATGATCATATATATTCATAGGTTAGTTTAAAAATTATATACACGTTTTCATGATCTAGTATTTAGAATAAAGGGTGTTAACTAAATTCCTTGAGTATACACTAATTAAAATTTGAAAAAAATTATATATATTGTAATTGAAGAGATAAGGACAATATTTTTTAAATGATATATTAATTTTTGGACAAGGAGAGATATTGACAGGTGAGGAAGAAATTATGACAAGGTGGTAAAAATACTTCGAATAATTTATGTGGGTTTTCTGGGGAATTATTAAAGATGACACAATGATAGATAGGAAGGGCGGAAAGGAAATAAGAGGTCGGAAGAATATTCCAAGCATGTTCTTTTTACAGTAGAAGTGAGAACAGCGATGGAAACATTAGAGAGGGATGAAGTAACAGGCTACGGTGTCTAGTAGATCGATAACAAACGTGGCTGCCAGAATTACGAAGGAATAACAGCAAATTATATGAATTAATATCTAGTTTTAGCGTTTAACTGTGTTGATTCGTTAGAAGAAGAAATATAATCTTTATAAAGGAGCTGAAATTAATAGCGCACAATTGAATTAAAATGTCGAGATGTCCTAGCCTTTTTGATAATCTTTTGAAATGAAGGACACAAACAATTTTACTTCACTGTTTATTATTCAATGTATGTTAGCAGAAGACCTAATGATATGTGAGAGTGCAAGGAACAAAGAAGATCTACAACCAAATTTAGATATATCGGATAGAAAGTCCATGGTATTAGGCGACAGTTATGTCCAAACAACCATAGAACTGAATAGTGGAGAACTAGTGCAAACGAACAGTTTCAGACACCTTGTAGTAATGGTGCAAACAAGAAGAAACGACGTCGAAATTGATGATTAAGTATATATATTGGAAAAAGGAATATTGAAGTAAACTGAATAAGTCTATGAATTGTTAATTAGAACCGTATTATCATTAATATTGATTTGACACTCTGCAACAATGTAGCATCATCAGATAACACATACGAATTTCAAATATAATAATACAAGTTGAAGTTACAATTCATTAAAATATGACAATAATTGAGCAGATATACAAACGATTACTTCGAAAGAAAGAAGTTTGACAAAATTCCGGATGAACTCTATTTAATAAAACAAGCTCTGCTGATGTAGTTACAAATATTCTGGTGTATAAGTGAAACTAAGATGTACTCTTGTCCTTGCTTATTATCTTCCTAGATTTTTCTACAAATTGTGTTGTATAGGGCAATGTGTGACTTGTAAGTGAATGTGCTGCGACATGTCCTTTTTAACATATTTACATATTTTTGCAATAGTTGTTTATTCGTGGCTGACTTGGATACACTTCACAAAGCAAAAAAAAATATTCACTTTCATCCAAGTGTAGATTATGTATTTTCACAAAGTATGTCTCAACATAATTGGATAATAATTTATCTGTTTATATAGAATGATGTACCCGAAGAAAATTACTACGTACAAGAAATATTCTAAGAATTAGTTAACAAATTAGCTTGTTCAATTCGAGATCAAAACGGATAACTATGTTAGTTTGATAATCTGTTCTCTGTATTTAGAAACCTATTACTGAATCTTGATTAGTATCTCATATATATTAACGGTACCTACCTTAACGACCATGTTGCCTTTTGAAATTTCTCTTCGAGTGATCAACACACACTACTTTTTGATCGAGTTTATTGATTATATATACATTTCTCCCGAATAAAAAATAAAACGTCTCCACCCATAAAAAATGTAATATTATTTCCCAATAATATGTCTTGGTTATATAATGTCATCATTAGATATAGTCCTATGCTCTGGTTAAATGTATGTAAAAATTGGAGATCTGTATAAAATATTATTATTAAAAAATGTTGGGATCGTGTCTAATTAATTAATATTCACATTATAATAGCAAGCACTCTAAATTTGGAACACATACCAAATGATTTACGGCTAATTATGTAAATTTTTATAGTAAAAAATTTGTATCGCTATATTAAACTGCTATATTAAACTGGCTTTCAGATTTTTCCGTGTATCCCAATAGAAATGTATATAAATACTTTTTTCTCTTCCCTGTATTCTGAACAACTACAAACATAGGCTATACCTTTAATTTTTTATTCATCAACAACGTCAAGCTAACAATGATTTATAAAAATGGAATAGTATTATGGGTGCGTTGTAACACGCCTGGTTAAACTATGGTTATCGTTGACCATTGGTTTACATCAATAAGGTTAGTGAATTTTTTTTTAAAATTTATTCATTAAAAAAACAAAACTCAAAGTGAGACTAGACACTGAAGCAGACGTTAGTGTAATTCCATTAAAACTATTCAAAAAATAGGTAAACAGTTTAAAGACATACACAATATATTTTCAAAGGTTTTGAAGGCAGTCAAGCCAAACCAATAGGGGTTGTTAATCTACATTGCGCTTTCAAAGAAAAGGAAATTTATGAAGATTTTGTATTAGTTCATGGGGCAAATTAGGTTCTTGTAGGTGGTCAGGCATGCTTAAAGTTAAAACTTATTAAGAGAGTGAATAAAATAAACACTGATTTTTCAAAACTTACTGAAAAAACTAAATTTTTACATCAAAATCTTGAAATTTTCGATGGGTTTGGTAGGTTCCCAGGAAAGCATAATATACCAACTAAAGAAAATTTCGAGAACGTGTGTCATCCACCCAATAAAATTCCATTTGCTCTACGGGACCAGCTTAAATTAGAATTAGATAGAAAAGGTATAACAAAAGTAAATGAAATAAAACCGAAAGCGAGTATTAACAGAATAGTTATTGTTGGGAAGTCTAATAGAAAAATTAGATTATGTTTAGACCCTTCCGACATAAATTGTCAAATCGTTAGGAAACCAATGTTAAGCTTAAACATAGAAGAAGTATGTTCAAAATTTAAAGACAAAAATTATTTTACTGTTTTCGACCTCTCCGAAGGCTATCACCACTTAGAACTTAATGAAGAGTCTTCGTGGAAGTGTTGTTTTGCAACTCCATTTAGTGTATACAGATATGCGGTTTTACCTTATGGATTAGCAAACTCACAAGATATATTTCAAGATGAAGTTGAAAAACATTTTTCTAATTTA
The DNA here is from genome assembly GCA_963921935.1 of Galeruca laticollis. Taxonomy (NCBI): domain Eukaryota; kingdom Metazoa; phylum Arthropoda; class Insecta; order Coleoptera; family Chrysomelidae; genus Galeruca; species Galeruca laticollis. The sequence goes on from OY998177.1 coordinate 177,015,498, forward strand.
CAAAATGTAGTTATAGTCCAGTAAATAAAGGGAAAAAGTTAACATTAATGACGCCTTATTTTCATCTTCCGGTTGGAAGTAGCATTTGGTATCTCATTAAACATGAGACAAAGTTTTGCATGAAATCGCGTGCGAGGGCGGAGAAAATGGCCCCAAAAGACCAGAAAAATAGGTTTTCAGCCAATATCTCCAAAAATATGGCGGTTAGAGATTTTCGGTTCATATAAAAATTGAAGTTCAGTTAATTTTATACAAAAATGGTCCTTATGATTTTTCTCGAAAATTTGACCGGTTTCGAGAAAAACGGCACCAAGCGCACCTCGAATAATGAGCTTCTGTGCTGTATGCCGGAGAGCACAGTCCGTGTATTTACACATCAGCGGGGGGACAAATTATTCAATAACTTTGTGAAAAATGCATATTTTCTCATGATTCAAAGTTCATGTGCAAGAGGAATTCTGCTGCTATCATACCCTGTGAATTGAGTCACGCTTGACTCTTTTGGCCATATCGGAACACGGATCAAACTTTCTGTTCCCGGGCAATTTTGACCTCGCCAGGAATTTGTCCCTTTTTTTTGTATTGCACTAATTTACTTGAAATTTTCTTGATTATGGGTCCTCATAAGGTCCTTTGTCATCCCTGAAATTTGTATACCCTATTTTTTTTTAATTGTCATTTAATCGTTGTTTATTGAATCCCAAATTTTTGCTGTTTTGGGAGCGCGGGGAAATTTTGTGAACAACCATCAATTAAAAATTTATACATGATCCGATTGGTATGATACATCATATGAAAGCTAAGAAGGTCTACTTTTCGATTGTGCAATTACTTTTTTTGATGAAGTCGTCCATTTTACAATAAAATTAGAAAACGCGGGCTCAAGGAAAAAACGCACGTTTTTTGATGGTTTTTTTCTCCCTGCTCTTTAGTTCTAACATTTTAACACCTTAACTAGTGTAAGGGGCCATCCATTAAGTACGTCACACGTTAATGGGGAGGGAGGGTATCACCGAAGTGTGACATCGTGTAACAAGTGGCATGGGGGGGGTCAATACTTTGGTGACGTCACATGTTAAAATTTAAAATACTAAAACGCAAAGTTTGGATGTGAATTAAAAATGTTAAAAATTTACGAACTTGATCTATATTTATTAATAATTTAGCATTCTCGCTATGCGATAATCTCTCATGCAACGTCATTTAAGTTCTAGAGAATGATGTCGACACTAAGGATGTTCCTGACGTTCAAATTCAGAACGAAAATGAAGTGCCTGATTTACCAGTAATAGCTGATATAAAAGAGTGGATCCAAAGTCCATGGACACTCGATAATTAAGTTTTTTATCTTTAATTAATATAATTAATCGTTTATTATTTTATAACTAGTCGTTTGTTTTTTCGGTTTTATAAAATGTTGGACATTATGTTGATTTTATTAGATTATCTATATATATAATAAAACTAAGTCGATAAAATGTGCGTGCCGATAAAACTTAAAAAGGAGTCCCGACACGATAAAGGGACTTATGTGGTGTGATAGCCCTTTATCCCCCCTCGAACAAGAAAGTTCCCGTTTTAATCTAAAGGGCATGTTTTTAAAGATATAAGGGACTTTCCGACCCTTCAACTTGGAAATTAAGTGCAGTGGCGCCATCTGTTATCGAATATTTGAACTTCATTCAGGTCAACGATTGTTTGGGTTGCATTTCCAAAAGCGTTGCGAGCAATTGTAGCATGTGTAGTAGTGACACGAAATTTAAAATTCTAATTTCAATAAAGTCTTAAATTTAATTTGTTGCTATAATAAAGTTATTACATTTTGTGTATTTATACGTCATTAGCTAACTTATATTTTGGAGTTAAAGCGACATAATTTTAGTTATCCAAATTAGTTCTCAAAACATTAAAAAATTTAGGTTTTTAAATTTCGCGCTTTTACTACAAATGCTACCGCTATAGAACCTTTTATTATGGCGGACGATAATGACCAGAATACTCTAGAAGGTGTGAGAGAGAAAATATTTTCAAATTTTCTCGAATATTCTAGAGCCTAGCTCTCTGAATATATATTAGAGCCCGGTGTCGCTCACCAGAGTTAGTTTAATTTGAACAGCGAAACGAGCGATTTCAAAACGAAAAGACGAGAAGTTATCTGTGAGCCTTTATTTAGAAGTATCACGTGTGAGTATTTTTAATAGTGTGTTTAATTAACTCTCGATTTTGAAACGAAATAGAAAAAAGTTATTTGTGGGTTTTTATCGTGAAATTTCAAATGTGAGTATTTTTAATAGTGTTTAATTAATTCTAATGGTTTTTTTTCTTTAAATTGTAATTTTCTTAACCTTCAAAAAGTCGCGCGGCGTCGAATTGATGCCTTCTATATACTTTTGGCCGTAAACAAAATATCGCTCGACCGCTTGAAGGTTAAATATATTTTTTTTTGTCTCAACGTGGACAGAACATTACAAGAATTGCGAAAAAACTCTGAAATAATGGGAGGAGCTCTACTCATACTCTCAGGAGATTTTCGACAAACACTTCCAGTTATTCCCAAGTCAACATCAGCAGACGAGATCAATGCATGCTTGAAAAAATCACATCTCTGGCCACAAGTACAAATACTGCAATTAACAAAAAACATGAGAGTTGAATTATCAAGAGATGAAACAACAGCACAATTTGCTAAAATACTTTTACAAATCGGCGAAGGTACATATCCTACCGACCAAACGACCGGCCTCATTGAACTTAATAGTGATTTCTGTAATATAGCCACTACTGAAGACGAACTAATCGACAAAATTTATCCAAATATTATTCAGAACTATACTAATGCAGAGTGGTTATTTCAAAGAGCAATTTTGGCCACTAAAAATAATATTGTTGACGATATCAATTTTAATATTCTAAAGAAAATACCTGGTGAAGAGAAAATATATAAATCGATCGACACGATGGTATCCATTGAAGAAAGTGTCAACTTCCCCACTGAATTTCTAAACTCTTTACAAGTACCAGGAATGCCATTACACTGCCTTCGTCTGAAAATTGGAACTCCAATCATACTACTCAGAAATCTCAACTCCCCAAAATTATGTAATGGAACTAGAATGATCGTAAAACAGCTATCGAATAATATCATTGAAGCTGAACTTATTTCTGGAAAGACCAAAGGACAGACAGTATTTATACCTAGAATACCTCTGATCTCTTCGGAATTGCCATTTCAATTTAAAAGAATGCAGTTTCCAGCTCATGCCACTACTAATTTCCAGCTGAAAATGCAATTTATAGTCAAATTCAGGTGAAAATAGCAGTTTCTAGTACATTCCACTACTAATTTTCAGCTTAAAATGTAATTTACAGTCAAATTTAGCTGAAAATAGCAGTTTCCAGTTCATGCCACTACTAATTTCCAGATGAAAATGCAGTTTATAGTCAAATTCAGGTGAAAATAGCAGTTTCCAGCTCATTCCGCTACTAATTTCCAGCTGAAAGAGGCCAGTTTTTTTCCAAATCTTAGTGTTTCTTTGAACGCTCACCTGTAATTTTCGTCAAATCAGCTAGGCAGTACAAATTTTCGTCAGTTTCCTTAATATAGGCCAGAACTGTGGCTATTTTGTCCTCAACTCCCCAAAATTATGTAATGGAACTAGAATGATCGTAAAACAGCTATCGAATAATATCATTGAAGCTGAACTTATTTCTGGAAAGACCAAAGGACAGACAGTATTTATACCTAGAATACCTCTGATCTCTTCGGAATTGCCATTTCAATTTAAAAGAATGCAGTTTCCAATAAAATCAGCCTTTAGTTTTACAATTAACAAAGCGCAAGGACAAACTTTAAAATATTGTGGCATCAACCTCAAAGAATCCTGCTTCTCTCACGGTCAGCTATATGTAGCTTGCTCAAGAGTAGGAAATCCGAAAAATTTATGTATATATACTCCGGACAATAAAATGAAAAATGTTGTTTATAAACAAGTATTGTAAATAATGAGAAAACGTTTTCAATAAACTTTTTTTTTACTTTTTACGTCATAGTTTATTTTTTTATTTCGACTCTACCACGTCATCTCATATCAACTCCCGGGCGAAGCCGGGTTTTTTAGCTAGTTATTTAATAAAAATAAGTAAAAAATGAAAATAGCTGTTTTCTCTCGATTATTTTTAAAAACATACATAAATTTAAAAAATGTGTGACGTCACATCAGGAGGGGGGGGGGGGTTATAAAAATGTGACAACCTGTGACAAGGACGGGGGGAGGGGTTCAAAAGTCCTAAAATTCGTGTGATGTACTTTATGGATGGCCCCTAACGGGGGAATTCTCACCTTTCCACCGATGTATATGTCATACCTTTGATACCCCGGGAAAAAACCAGTATATCTAAATGTAGACGCTATAATTTATTACTTTCGTTCCTCCGTCGTTCGTCGCGTGTGTGCTCTACGTGGCGCTCGTGTCGTCTGCTACAAACCATGCGGTCACGGTTGGAGGCATAAGTGTGTTTGTTTTCTGTCATTATTTTGATAAATATTATTGTCAGTTATAGAAAGAAAAGTCATAAAAGTGGAGAATATGGAACAAATATTGACGTTTTTCGTTAAAATTAATTTTTATCACCAACCCAAAACATAGAAAGTGAAGATTCAAATCTTGTAAAATTGGAGCAAAAGGTGAGAATTTGTTCATATTGTTTTTATTCAAGAACATTTGTTTACAAGCAACTATTCTAAGTGAAATCTTGGTGTGCTCTTTCTTGTTATAGAAAAATGGAGGTCAACTCTGCTACAGCAGTGTGCTTCCTTTCTAAGGAACCCGTTTCTGCGGATGCCGTCACCGTAACTCAGGGCTTAGAAAATTTGATTGATGTTAGCAAGGAAAGGAAGGATAAACATCATATTTTTTTGGAAAAACAAACGTCTTTGCAAAGGCACAAACAGTGCAGGAGACGCTGCATTGTCAAAGGTAGAAATGGCAGCTTGCAGTGCAACAATTTTGACTCTGACGAGACCAAAAAACTAGAACAAATGTGCAGCCCCAAGAAGAAGAAAGAGCGCAGGAGTGATGGATTTGATTTCAGGGCCAATTATGTGTTCTGTGGCTTGCCAGCTTCCAAAGAGCATGACAAGAAGAGACACGTCCAGGAGACGAGTTTGTTGTAATTAAAAAAGAACAATACCATACAGAAATCGAAAGTCGAATCCAGAACGAATTCTGTAAGACACTATTGAATAGAATTTCAACAGTGGAACTTGTAAGTGCCGATGCACGATACCATAAAAAATGTAACCGGAATTTCTTCAGGCCTCCATCAGTTTATGACAAGCCTGGACGTCCCAAGGAGCAACATGTTCAGGACAAAATAGCCACAGTTCTGGCCTATATTAAGGAAACTGACGAAAATTTGTACTGCCTAGCTGATTTGACGAAAATTACAGGTGAGCGTTCAAAGAAACACTAAGATTTGGAAAAAAACTGGCCTCTTTCAGCTGGAAATTAGTAGCGGAATGAGCTGGAAACTGCTATTTTCACCTGAATTTGACTATAAACTGCATTTTCATCTGGAAATTAGTAGTGGCATGAACTGGAAACTGCTATTTTCAGCTAAATTTGACTGTAAATTACATTTTAAGCTGGAAATTAGTAGTGGAATGTACTAGAAACTGCTATTTTCACCTGAATTTGACTATAAATTGCATTTTCAGCTGGAAATTAGTAGTGGCATGAGCTGGAAACTGCTATTTTCACCTTAATTTGACTATAAATTGCACTTTCATCTGGAAATTAGTAGTGGCATGAACTGGAAACTGCTATTTTCATCTGAATTTAACTATAAATTGCATTTTCAGCTGGAAATTAGTAGTGGCATGGGCTGGAAACTGCTATTTTCACGGACAACTAACCCGTGAATCTCTTGTACTTTCGTTTAAAATTTTCTATGTAATATTTTAGTCTATAATGTATTATTCTTGTATCATTATATTGAGTTCTCCCGTTGATAAATAAATAAATAAATAAATAAAAAATAGTGTTTTTAAATGAAACTCACGGTCTCTAGTTAATTCGACAATATAATAAAAGTTATTGAAAATTCTAAAAAATTGACAATTGTTTCGATAAATCAATATCATCGTCATTCTGAATTAAATTTATATTACCCCACACCTGACACCAATGTAATGTTTTTTTCTTATTTATTTAAACAGTAAACGGGTGTGATACATTTTAAACACACGGTAGGTTCACGTACTTAATTTATTTAAACACTAAACTAATCACTAACACTTAATTTATATATATATATATATATATATATATATATACTCAATACATTCACTTAAACTAATTTATATAATCACTTAATTTATATGCACTTATTTACTGCTCAACTCACGATGTCAAATTATAAACTCCCCCAACTCTTCCTGATCAGTCCCCTTATATATTAAAGCCATTTTTACTAGTAAATTCCGGACTGCGGCTTAAATAAAAACAATTGGTTCTGGCCTTTTCTAGATAACTCTGGTCACAAAAACAATGTTTACAAAAGATAGTCGTAAACTCGTAAACAGTTTTTTATAACTGCGTATCCGCCATTATTTTAACTTTTATACCTGGCTTAGACAGAGTCGGATTTAGGGACGATACCAGTGTGCTGTTTCGTCACATTACCAATGAGTCGAGAAAAAAAGAGACCAGTTTCGACTCGAGACAAGCAAAGATCCTGTTTTAATAAAAATCACTATTATGGATGGCCCAATGAGAGAAGCCTACCACAGGGTGTAAACCCTTTTATCGCTTAAAAGATTCTAGGCGTCTTTCGCAGGCAGACGTTGCCACTATTTGAAGAAAGCTCTTAAACATAAGAATTATAAGTACAAAGTTTATTTCATAAAAATAACTTTTTTCTTGGTTTTAGTGTAGTTCTATTTTGAAAATATAAAAATCGTATATATACAATTTTTAGTAAAATATTAAAATGGATCACACTTATCATTTTTCTTTATCACCGATTTTTACATATTTAATAATTAAATATAAAAATTTAGAAATGGACGGGAATTAATAGTCTTAAAATAAGAGGAAGAAAAAGACGACATAAGTCAGAATCAGATTTTATTAGTTTTATTATGAAAATATAAAAATTGTACCTACAAAATTGTCATTCATTCTTCTTCGTCATTGATCTTTACATAACATATTTAATAATTGAAAATCTAAAAATAGAGACTTGGAGGGGAATTAATAATCGATAGAATAAATGCATGGGATTTTTATTGTTGTATACAATACAAACATAAAATTAATTGGGCTGTTCGATTCCTGTGTTTATAAATATATCAAATTTTACTAAATGAGCGAGACAAGAAGACTGTTTTTGATAGATGATTTTTGGATAATTTGCTTGAAATTTAATAAAGCTGAAATGTATATGTGTTGTTAATATAGTATTTCACTATTGTTAATATTAAAAATTATGAAAACGGCATTACGTAAAACTTCTAAAGCTAGTAATAGCAAAAAGTGGAAACATTTTATTGGGAGTATTACCTACAAAATTATTGATAAAAATAAATTAAGCAGAAATTGTATTGATAAAGGAAGTTTTTAGGGAAATTGAAGATTATCCAAATCATAAGAGGACTGCTAATAATTAGACTGGAGGCAAATTTATCACTCATCGGAACGAATAGCAATAAATCGGCAACTAAAAGAAGGTTGCCAAGAATTAGATTTAATGTCATGCATAATAGAATATATGATATGAGCCAATTACTGAAACAAAAAGATATACATTGTCAACTTTCAGAAGAATAAGCAACTTAGATATGTTGGAAATATATATAGAGAGAACTAGGCTGTGCTTAAGAAGAAAATAGAATAAAAAAATCAAGATAATGGACTACTGGGAAAATAAAGAATGACAAGAAAACATAGTAGGGAGTCTGTTTAAGCGCAAATTTCAGTAATTCTGTCAATTGTTATCCAATGAACAAATAATTTATTCCTCTGTCTTATCCCAGAAAATGTTCATCGTAATTTGCTTTTTCACTTGATACTTTAAAAATATTAAGTTGTTTGTTTTGTACTTTAATAGTATATGGGGCAACAGGAAAGGAACAATTAAGAGAATGTGGGAAGTATAGAGTTTTTAGATATGTTGCTCATTAACAGTATATTCTAATAGTAGATTTTCTGCATATAAATAAAAGTGTATGCTCGAGGTCATAGGTTTTCCAAGATCGATAGAAGGCTAGACAAAAGATCACTTATATATCAGTTAATTATATGATGACCAGCTTTGGTAAAAAACATTAAAATTTTGTATAAACACAGAATAACAATCAAATCTTTGATAATATTACTTCGATGGATAGGAACAGGAAAAATAATTAATAAATACTTTCAAAATATAAATAACTATTTGTTCAATTGATTGGTTCGTTATAAAATTCTTCAATGACCATAAGCAACCGATTCTTGTCCAGATTTATGGACGACTGCGCGAAATCCGTGATGGGGATCAGAAGTATATTCTACAGTACGAAGACTTCCATCAGCGTCAACCAATGAGTATTGACCTTTCACAACATCGCCATCCCTCACTTCGTATTGATTCTTTGCATCGCCTGTATTAGGATCTTCTATTCCATATTTGAATGCGTACTTTGGAGGATCCTGAAATAAATAAAACCCATATAAAAAATAAATTCTTGTATTGGCCAAGAGAAACCGAAATGTGAATATGAGTATTAGGACAGATCGGATCTAATTTCAAACTGCTTTTCCGTAAACAACGATTTGCCAGGTTGAATTTTGCACAAAAAAATTTCAGTTGGATAATTCCAGATTGCAGTTGTGTATTGTTTTTCAATGAATCGACATTTTATCCTGCAAGCTTATATGGACGTGTAATAGTGTGACAACAACAAGACGAGAGATGTGATCAAGCGTGTACTACCGAACGAATTCCATTAGGACGATGACTGCACATAGATACCTTTCAGATGCTTTACAAGATCATACTGTACAGTTTATGATTATTCTTGGATATGATGCATGATTATAGATGGTCCTACACTGGTTGTTTAAGCTTTAGTTTCTTGGGGTGAGCGGACAGTTAGTTTCACCCGACGTGGTTTGTTAGAAATATAGAAAATGAGACAGAAACTTCACCATCTTGCGGTACCATATTTCGGTAAACAGACACTTTTCTTTGACATCATATATATATATATATATATACATATATATATATATATATATATATATATATATATATATATACATATATATATATATATATATATATATATATATATATATATATATCAAAGAAGATGTAGGAATATCGCGTGATATGTTAACAACAACAACAAAGAGAATCATGGGTAATTCACGCAAAGTAAAGGGCTACTGAAATAGAGTGGTAACCGTGGACATGCATGTTTCTGGCTCATTTTGCCTCATCAGCACGGCATAACCAAATAATGATGTGAAATTTGGGAGCAAAGATGTTAATCGAAACATGGGAAAACACAAAATAACGGATTTCAGCAGGGAAACCAAACGCTCATTTGTGTCTTCAATTGGAAGATCCTGAGCTTTCAGGATATCAACCAACATCGACACGGAGGCGCATATAGCCCCCCCGCCATGAACCTTCCGACCCATAGTAAATAACAAAGAAGATGTTGGAATATCGCGTGATATGTTAACAACAACAACAAGGAGAATCATGGGTAATTCACGCAAAGTAAAGGGCTACTGAAATAGAGTGGTAACCGTGGACATGCATGTTTCTGGCTCATTTTGCCTCATCAGCACGGCATAACCAAATAATGATGTGAAATTTGGGAGCAAAGATGTTAATCGAAACATGGGAAAACACAAAATAACGGATTTCAGCAGGGAAACCAAACGCTGATAGCGCTCATGGCGGGGGGCTATATGCGCCTCCGTGTCGATGTTGGTTGATGTCCTGAAAGCTCAGGATCTTCCAATTGAAGACACAAATGAGCGTTTGGTTTCCCTGCTGAAATCCGTTATTTTGTGTTTTCCCATGTTTCGATTAACATCTTTGCTCCCAAATTTTACATCATTATTTGGTTATGCCGTGCTGATGAGGCAAAATGAGCCAGAAACATGCATGTCCACGGTTACCACTCTATTTCAGTAGCCCTTTACTTTGCGTGAATTACCCATGATTCTCTTTGTTGTTGTTGTTAACATATCACGCGATATTCCTACATCTTCTTTGTTATTTACTATGGGTCGGAAGGTTCATGGCGGGGGGGCTATATGCGCCCCCGTGTCGATGTTGGTTGATGTCCTGAAAGCTCAGGATCTTCCAATTGAAGACACAAATGAGCGTTTGGTTTCCCTGCTGAAATCCGTTATTTTGTGTTTTCCCATGTTTCGATTAACATATTTGCTCCCAAATTTCACATCATTATTTGGTTATGCCGTGCTGATGAGTCAAAATGAGCCAGAAACATGCATGTCCACGGTTACCACTCTATTTCAGTAGCCCTTTACTTTGCGTGAATTACCCATGATTCTCTTTGTTGTTATATATATATATATATATATATATATATATATATATATATATATATATATATATATTATATATATTACTATTATTTATTTTTGTAATGAATAATTTATAATTTATCTTTTTGTTAAATTTATTTATGGGCGCCAATTTATAATTATTCCCTTGACTGACTAGCTCACTTTTTTTAATTATTTATTTATAACGTTTATTTAATTAGTCGGAAGCATGAGAATCCTCCCTTTGAGTTCTGGATATAATGATCAAAGATTGAGGAAATATATTCATAATCTTACCTTTAACTTACAACCTCTGAAAGAAACAATATCTGTTAAATAAAACGATTGAAATACGACAACCATGATATTGATAATTCAATCATGGATGTGAGAATAAGAAAAATCAACACATTAATGTAAAGCTGTTTAATAAAATAATTTGAAAATTTTTAACCTGATTGGAACATAATAAAATATTTTTGAAACTATTAATTTGCTTTGAACATTTATTCTTATGGAATTGTGCCACCCTATATTATACATGTATTCTCTATAACAAAATGTTCCCACTACTGCGTCGGCGCTAAATCTCCAAACGCATGCGCTGCTACAATATACATGAAAGAATGAGGTTTTCCTTCCATAAATAACGTTTTATAGTCAACACGACGTTAGCGTGCTTGTGATAAAAAAATTTGTTAAAATTATCAAGTTTCTATAATCAATTACATATAAGTGATAATTTATAAACTATATATGTGTGTGTGTTTAAAGGTCAAGAAAGTGATAGTTTAAAGTTATACATGCAATAGCTGGAAGGAAGATATGAGATTTAATTTAACATTCATGATTTACGTGATATTTGAAGTAGATAAATTTACAAAAGGTGAGTATAATAATTTTATAGATATTAGAGATATAATTCTCTATAGATAAATTTATGATGCATCATATTTTATTGCTTTTGGCCTTTTTATGCGTTATATAATTCGAACGTTCTACTAAAGATTTGAGTGTACACTTTGAAAATGTTAATTGGAATTCCAAATAAGTTTAAGCAAAATACACAGACCTTATTTTTGCTATCACTGCCGGCTACACTCGCATCTTCAAATCTTGCAGATATCTTATAAGAGATATGCTCCTACTGCACTATTTAATCCTTACACAGGATTGGATACTCTTGTGATTAGTTTGATTTAAATTTTTATATAATTTTAACTTTTAAATACTTTTTAAACAATTTTGTACAGAGAGAATCTTTTATCGACGCATCCTCCATCACCATCCAAAATCAACTTTTTTTGTTTTTCCAAAATCAACAAGTATTTCAGCTTCCCTAGTCCATAGCTCACTTATTTGTTTTTTCATCACTAAAATTGTTATTCTCCAGTCTTTTAGTTACTATTTTGAAAAACATGAATTTATTGTCCTAGAGGGTAATAACACTGATTCTATTGTATTAAGGAATTTCAATTAAGTCCTCTTTTCCTCCTACAATAGTCAATTTTCTTATATTTATGTTATTTAGCTTATTTGAGAAATGTTTATTTTTACAAATTTTACAACCTATATTATTAATTAACCTATATGTAATTGATTCTATTTTAGTTTGAGTCTTGTTTTATAGTTATTATACATAAACTCCTGATTATTTTTGTTTTTGTAATTAAATTTTATATATATATAATCAATAAGCAATGATTTTATATTGGTAATGAAAATTCCCTAGCAGGCATTACTTCCTGTAAATATTCATTTCCTTTTTATACGTTTGGGCTGTGTTCCAACTATCTTTTCCATCTAGTTTCAACCCTTTACAATGAATGAATGAATACATGGTATTCTAAACCTTTGCTACTACTAAAAAAAATATGTAAATAATGTTAAGTTATCGTTAGACTGATTATTCTTTTCTCTTAATTTAGGTTTCAAGCTATTATATGACGTTTCGTCCTGCAGAAATTGCTATGACTGTGTTCAGTGTAATACGGAATTCCGTGACTTTGACAACCAATCAGAATTACTGGTACAGGTAATATTTACTATTTAATTAACTAATATAGTGTTGGAACTTTTATTCTTCATCCCTTTTTAAAAAAATCACATCAATATTTCACCCGATTTATTCATATTTCAATCTTTTTATATTTTAATATTTGACTTGTTATTGAGTTTATTCTAATGGTTGTGCCTACTGACACTCCTTCCGTTACAATAAGACCTTTTTATTATGTTTATTTATTTCAATATATTTACAAAACTAGATGACTAGTTCAATATATATATATATATATATATATATATATATATATATATATGTAAGGAAACTTTATTAAACTGTTCAATCAATTTCTTTCTAAATATTGTTTTTTACCACCCTATCTTTATAACTGTTCGTACCACACTATATAAAGGAGTATGTTGTGAAACCAAATCTATAAAGATTTCATCATCTGTCTGTGTGGATTTGAATATTTTAAAAATTAAGAAAATAAAATTTATTTGTATCACACTAATTATTATCTCCGCACACGCTGGCGATTACGATCATAATTAACAGTTATAAACTAACAAATCATCGGAATGGCGCCGTCCTACCCAGCTAAGCGGATTCAAGAAAACCGGTACCATTTAAAATGGTTGGATAAAATCGTCAAAACTAGACGGCACAGACAACACACGTGTTGTCTGTGCTAGACGGTCGGCGGCCTGTCCGCTCCCTGCGATCTGCGACGGAATGTTCAAAGAATCGAAGGTTTTACTGAGTATATTGACGAGGTTGAAATCCAGCGATTGGTTTGGCCTACACACAGTCCAGATTCAAATGCAATCGAACGTGAGATTTAGGAAATGAAATTTTGAAGAGCTTCGCGACATAGTAGTGTTACGAACTCGCACACCGAAGTAGATACCAAGTACGGTCCTGTAACCTCATGTTAACGGAGTTAAAAAATGACGATCGCGTCTAATTCTGAGAAGGTCTATTGGGATTTTTTGTGACCGTTTTAATAGACATGTTTTCCGAAGATCTTTTAAGGGTTGAGCCGGCATTCGAGGTACATCCCGAAAGGCGATTGTTTTGTATAAGCCGCAAACTAGAATTATCTAGAAAAAAGGCCACTTATATATAAAGGACCGACCAGCGGGAGAAGTTAAGTTTATAAAGTAATCTCGTGATATAAATAGCGAACAAGTTATACTCAAACGCGATTCTTCCCTGTAAATTTCTTATGGGACACATTCACTCAAGCAATTCGATTTCTCATAGGTCCTCTTCTAATGAATGGATCTGGATCCTTTCACTCTCAGAACACTCAGTGGGTTAAGCTATTTCTTTTGAGCTATTAACTGCTTAAATTCGTTGAGTTTGATGAAAGTTATGCGTGTACAATCAACTTTACATTCAATTTTTTCAAGATCTTCCGCCCCTCTAAGCTCTATAACTAGAGTTTTAATTAACGTAGGATTTTGACACAAGTCTAAGAACACTCAGTGGATCAAACCCTTTCTTTTGAGCTGTTAACTGTTTGAATTAGTTGAGTTTGAGGAAAGATATGTGTGCACAATCAACTTTATTTTCAATTTTTTCCAAATACTGCGGCCGACGCACAGCTAATATTGTCTGGAAGGAAGTACTGTAAAATGAATTACCGTAATAATTACACCCTCTCATATATAGTCTATCCTAATGTTACGGAGCAGCACGGGTCCTCTAGTATTATATTATATTAAGGGAGAGTATGATAATACCGCGCCCCAGTGTAACTAAATATCTACCTATAGAAAGCTATAGCTGTTTATGCATTACGTGATCGTCAATGCCACTGAGAAACAAGTCCTTCAAGCTAGTCCCCCCCGGGTTAGGTTTTTTCTACCAAAATGCTAGCACACATAAAGAGCACCTAGCACAACAATTTTTATAGCTAGCACACCAACTGCTCACAATAAAAATACTTTTGAATTCGGGTGGGGCCAGGTTAACGCTAGCCCCCTCCCCCCCTGTTGTAATTTTGTCGCCAAAATGCTAGCACAGATAAAGGACACCTAGCACAACCTAGCTCACCATTTTTCATAGCTAGCACACCAACAGCTTACAATAAAAATGCTTTGGAATTCGGGTGGGGCCAGGTTAACGCTAGCTACTTTCGGTCGGAATTTTTCCGCCAAAATGCTAGCACAAACGAAGGACACCTATCACAATCTAGCACACCATTTTTTATAGCTAGCACAGCAACTACACTTTTAATTCTGCGGAGTGGGACGGAGGTCAGTGAAATAACGCTATACTTACTCGATGAATAGATAAATGGATAAATGAATAGGTTGAATATTGTAATGTTTTTTCTTATTTATTTAAACAGTAAACGGGTGGGATAAATTTCAAACACACGGTAGGTTCACTTACTTAATTTATTTAAGCACTAAACTGATCACTAACATTTAATTTATATATACTCAGTACATTCACTTAAACTAATTTATATAATCACTTAATTTATATGCACTTATTTACTGTTCAACTCACGATGTCAAATTATAAACTCCCCCAACTCTTCCTGATCAGTCCCCTTATATATTAAAGCCATTTTTACTAGTAAATTCCGGACTGCGGCTTAAATAAAAACAATTGATTCTGGCCTTTTCTAGATAACTCTGGTCACAAAAACAATGTTTACAAAAGATATTCGTAAACTCGTAAACAGTTTTTTATAACTGCGTATCCGCCATAATTTTAACTTTTATACCTGGCTTAGACAGAGTCGGTTTTAGGGACTATACCAGTGTGCTGTTTCGTAACATTACCCCCTCCCTAACTGGAAGTTCCTCCTGGAACTTTTGTGTAGCCGAGACTGGATGTTTGATTTGGCAACTGGCCCCATTTATACACTTTCCGATCTTATGGAAATAGCAGGGCACCGTCTTCATCGAATACTGATAACGGGGGTTGTAGCTGCAAATTAATATCTGGACACCGGTATCTTGAAAGATAATATCTACCATGTTCCTGATGATTCGCCAATCCAACTGGTTACTCGCTATCTTGGGCATAGCCAGTTTCTTCACGTTGGATTCCAACACATGGTCTCGGAGGTTCCGAAGTGCTTTCCACACATCGCGGTAGGTAGATCGATCTTGGAATTCATTTTTAGTTACCACGTAGAAGACGTACCGCGAATTATGTTTCAGTTTCAGTGTCTTGCCAGGGGCTGGAATCTGGTCTTCAAGTTTTTCTAATTGCCCGAACTTCTTTCGAAAGACGGTTGCCAACCCTCGTGCGTTCTTGATACGGGCGGGGATGTTGTATGCCAGTGAATAATCTTCCGGGAGAGTGAACAAATCTTGTTGTTGTTCCGAAGTGACTCCATATCTAGCTTTCCCGGTACCTCCATACGCGCCCATAAATTCATCGAAGGTGGGGTCAGACACATCTTTAATAAGGTTTACTCCTTCCTCTATGTCATGGTCCCCGTCGAATGGCGCTAGTCGGTTTTGGTGAACTACTTTTGGTTTTCCGTTGGGGATCTTGCTTATGCGATATATAACATCATTGATCCTTTTCCTGATTAAGTATGGACCTTCCCAGGATTTTTGTAATTTTGTAGAAAATCCTTTTCTCCTCGTCAGGTTGTGTAACCATACTTTGTCCCCTTCTTTAAAACCGCCTTCCGTGGCCTGCGTGTCGTACCGACTTTTCATTCTGTCGCTGGCAACTTGAAGATTGGTTCGAACTAAGTCATGAATATCGTCCAGCCTTCTTCTCAAATGGATTACGTAGTCTTCGCCTGCTAGATCTTCTCCAGGCCGACAGCCAATTTCCAGGTCACAAGGAAGCCTCATTTCACGCCCAAACAGGATTTTCGCAGTTGTTTCACCCGTGGACTCATTGACGGCAGATCGATAAGCCAATGCGAATAGAGAGAGATACTGGTCCCAATCTCTCTGATGGCTGGATACTACTTTGGACAGGTATTTTCCAATAGTCCTGTTCATTCTCTCGACCATTCCATCTGACTGTGGATGTAATGCTGTTGTTTCGGTCTTCTTCATTCCCAGCTTCTCGCAAATCTCCTGGAATAGATCTTCTTCTTCTTTGGCATCTTGTCTGCCATACCTTTCAACAAGTGGACGATCTGGTCAAGTTTGTTATCGTCATCTTCTTCCTGCATGGTCCTACCTTTGTTGTACCGCGAGCTTTTCTTGGCTGCTTTGCATTTGAGAGGTTCTTGGTTTGCAGGAGTCGTAGGACGCTTACACAAACTGCGTGCATGCTCTAGCTGGCCACAATTACAGCACCTGATTTTCTTCAGCTTCTTGTCTGCCATACCTTTCAACAAGTTGACGATCTGGTCAAGTCTGTCATCGTCACCTTCTTCCTGTATGGTCCTACCTTTGTTGTATCCCGAAGCCATCGTGGCTGCTTCATATTCAAGAGCAGAAGTCAATGCATCGGCCAATATTTTAGGATGGGCTAATCGTCTTCTTCATATCGTGGTCGCACAAGCTGTCAATAAAGGCCTGGATGCCTAAACATTCCATTATGTTCTCTGGTGCTGATGGATAAGCAAATCGAACTAGTCGGGCAATATCCATTTCATACTTTTGAAGGGGTTCGTCACGTTTCCGCCTTCGGTTCTTCAGCTGGAATCTGTACAACTGTTCCAAATGTTCGTGACCATATCGCATGTCCAACCTCTTCTTCAGCAGCTCGAAGTCATCTATTTCTTCCAAAGGTATCGTCTGGAGTACATCTAAGGCATATCCGCGAAGCGCGATGGTTAAGTTTACTGCCTTCTCTCTATCGGACCAATTATTTACTCTAGCGGCTGCTTCAAATTGTTTCACATAATTGGTCCACGATGTCTTTCCGTCGAACGTTGGAGCCTTCACTCGGGCAAAACTGCTCATATCCTCTATCCTGGAGTTTATTTCTGGCTTGCAGGGTTTTATATGTTCAATCTTCTTCTCTTCTGCTGGCGTGTCTTGTGTTCTTAAATCTGCCATATTTCTCTCCAATTCCTTGATTTTCTCGTCTATCGTTGTTATCTTGTTTTCAATCACTGATTTTAGAGACGAAATTTTATTCTCGACGTCAGCAGCAATGTCATTTTTTAACGATAAGATATCGGCAGAAATGTCATTTTTCATAGTGGAAATCTTCTTGTCCATATTAGTAGAAATATCATTCTTCATAGTGGAAATCTTCTCGTCCATATTAGTAGAAATATCATTCTTTATAGTAGAAATATCGTTTTTTATAGCCGAAATATCGTTTTTCACATTCGTTGAAATCTTCTCTTCCATGGCAGAAATTGACGAGATTAAGGTGGAAGCCTCGTCATTAAATAAAAATGTTTCTGGATTCAAGCCGTCACTTACCAGTGCCACTTTGAGTCTTTTTACTAACTCACTCTTCTTACCGGACGTTTCCAACTCACGATCATCCAATTCTGCTCTTAATTCCGTGACTTTGAGGTCACATAGTCTCTTGGCCATTTTTACGTAGCAATTTATTTATATTACCTCACACCTGACACCAATGTGATGTTTTTTTCTTATTTATTTAAACAATAAACGGGTGTGATAGATTTTAAACACACGGTAGGTTCACTTACTTAATTTATTTAAACACTAAACTAATCACTAACACTTAATTTATATATACTCAGTACATTCACTTAAACTAATTTATATAATCACTTAATTTATATGCACTTATTTACTGTTCAACTCACGATGTCAAATTATAAACTCCCCCAACTCTTCATGATCAAATTCCGGACTGCGGCTTAAATAAAAACAATTGATTCTGGCCTTTTCTAGATAACTCTGGTCACAAAAACAATGTTTACAAAAGATAGTCGTCAACTCGTAAACAGTTTTTTATAACTGCGTATCCGCCATAATTTTAACTTTTATACCTGGCTTAGACAGAGTCGGTTTTAGGGACTATACCAGTGTGCTGTTTCGTAACAATATATATGTAAAACGGCTGGTTTAATTGCTTCTTACTGTAGTTACGAAAAATTTTCGGAATATTCCAGTCATATGGTAAAAATTCCAAATGAGGCAGGATCTTTTCAGAGATAACTCTCCGGCAATGCCGATAATTTCCCTTTTAAGTCCGAATCTAAGTAACGTCTAAGTAAAAATTGTTGTTATTATCATAATTTTAATTTAAAATATCACAAAAATGTCACGGTTTGAAAATGATTCTTTCAGTTTAATCCAAAAATAAGTGATTGAAAATGAACCACAAAGGGTGATTAAATACCATGTAATGTGGTTTAAATAATATAAATTTTGCATTAATATAGTTTTATGTCGTCTAATCGAGAAATATTCTATCGAATTACACTCATGATAATAGTTAGATCATTAGTTTTACTTATATAGTCCATGTTGCTTGTAATATTATTAGAAATAATACATATTATTACAACCATCAGCCATTCGGGGAAACCCTTTCTTAACCCAAACATCTGATTCGGCCAGTTTGGATGTAACTACAAGAATTTTATTTACTCTTAAGACCCATAAAAGCGGCATTATAAAAATGATTCAAATTTTAACGACAGACTTGGTTTAACGACCCTTTTAAAAAGTCCGATGATAACTTCAGATGGATTATACCTAGTTTTTAGAAAAATAATAATACCTATGTCATCAATTTTGCTGCCTACCATTTAATACCCATATTGTAAGAAAGCAAAAAAAATAGTCCACTTTCTTTAGTTCGCCAACTTTGGTGATACGCCATGTTGAATTTAGAATGACGTCACATACTCAATCATGGATTGGCATGCAAACTAGACGTATACACAGAATTTCAAATCAATCGGTTGAAGATATCTGCTTCAAAACTGAGTTGCACGATTGCAACCGAACAAACATACATTACCAGTTACATACTAAAAACTTTGAAAAATACATAGTACTGTTGGTGTCTAATGATATGCCACAGAAATATTTGAAGCTCTGATTGACCGGCTCTAAGAATTAAAAGCTGCACGTTCTAAGTTAACTTGGGAATTTAAAAAAAACTGATAGTGAAATGCAAAATTTGTGTTATCATTACAATGGTTAATTAACCATCAACTTCGGCAATACATATTCTGGCAAATTTGAATATAAAGTTTGAGTGTTTCTTTTAAATAAGGACTATAGTGAACCACGATCAGTCTAAAACATGTATTCTTAATATATTCGAACATTTTTAGGGATCTCAGCCGCCCCTTCCCAGATTGCACAACTTTGTCCAAAGGACATATCCAACACGGCTTCGCTTTTTTGAACATTTTTTTATCCAACATGTCTGTACGCTAACGTTTGTCGTTGCCTTTTTTATAGTGTGACGTAATTTGCAACTTATTCGTGCACGGATTGTTTCTGATTCCGTGACTAAATGGTTGAATTTAATTATTTTGTTTTATTAAAATTACTATTATTTCAACAAAATAGTTAATTATTAATTAATCAAATACCCTGCTAGATGGGAAAATATAGATATCACGCCCAATCTGGCAACATCTGTTTGTGGGCCATTTTTTATAGGAAAATGATGTTTAGGGACAAATACATCTAATATTTTAATTCATTCGTGTAACCATAGCATTATTTTGCAGACGCCCCCCACCCCCTGAATTCAAAAACATTGTTGATGTACTAGGTATTACAATTTTTGTGCTAGGTTGTGCCAGGTGTCTTTTCTTTGTGCTAGCATTTTGGCGAAAAAATTCCTACCGGACGGGGCTAGCGTTAACCTAGCCCTACCCGAATTCCAAAGCATTTTCATTGTAAGCTGTTGGTGTGCTAGCTATAAAAAATGGTGTGCTAAGTTATGCTAGGTATCCTTTATTTGTGCTAGCATTTTGGCGAAAAAATTCCAACCGGGGCGGGGCTAGCGTTAACCTGGCCCCACCCGAATTCAAAAGCATTTTTATTGTGAGCTGTTGGTGTGCTAGCAATAAAAATTGTTGTGCTAGGTGCCCTTTATGTGTGCTAGCATTTTGGTAACAAAAATCTAACGGGGGGGGGGGGAGCTTGACGGAGCTCTGAGAAACCCTTACCCTCCCGGCAGTGTCCAACGATCAATGGTACGAGTGATACGTATGCAGAGAACTTTAGAGCGCGTTTCTTATAATTTTTTTGTGACTGACGAATCCAGGTATGTCCTTCTTTTTGTAAGCTAAATTATGTTGTAGTACCGTAATTTGTAGCGTAATTTAGTGTTACTTAAAGTGGATATGAGTTTTAGGGTCAAAATATTGCTTGTAAAATTCTATTGTAGTGGCAAAGCAAAATGTGCGAAAGTGCACTAAAAATAAAAAAGGGGTCTCGAGACCCATTTCAAATGAAAGCTGTAAATAGTGGAGGAAAATAAAGGAAGTAGCAAAAGCATTTATGCTTCCAGAATCATCAATAAAAGATATATTGAAAAAAGGGGAATACTATGACCCTCGACTTGGCCCAAAAGGCGACATTTTCAAAAAATATGAAAAGGAGTTAGCTGACCATATTATTATGTTGTCTAAAACATTTGTTGGAATCCCACAGCAACAGCTACGCAAACTGGCTTATGAGTTTGCGGTTGCAAAAATGATTGATAACATTTTTTCAACAGAGAAGGGCATGGCCAGTAAATGCTGGGTGTATGCATTTTTAAAAAGAAATCCTAAGATCTCTTTGCGACTTCCGGAGCCAACAAGTCTGAATAGAGTGTTAGGTTTTAATAAAAACTGAAATTGCATTGTTTTTTCGCAATTTAGAAGAAATGGCAGAGAAGAATGCTTTTCCAAAAAACGAATATTCAATGTTGATGAAACAGGTATTACAACTGTTCAAAGGCCTGGAAAAATGTATGCGTCTAAAGGAGTTAAGCAAGTTGGAAACATTATAAGCGGAGAACGGGGCCACAGTTGTGTGTGCCATGAACGCATCGGGAACTTCATTCTACCACCCATGTTTATACAGTGCTATTCAAAAGTCCACTCCCCCCTCGTATCTTTTGAACGGCTACACTTATATTAATAAAACTTGGAGGGTGAAAATAAAGTGTTGTAAACTTCTCTACGAATGGTAACAGGTGACGTAATAGTAATAGATGACGTCACAGTGCCACTCTGGCCAATAATTTTAAATACGACCTCATGGCAAGTGATATCTCGTTTGAAAGGCATTGACATTGGCTACAGAGCCGTATTAATTTTGTTTGTGTTTAAATTAATTTTGACGGATAAATTAGATAAATACCAAAATTATTTTTTAAATTTAATTAACCAATTATCAACAATGGATTCTTATAGCAAATGTTGAAAATGTGCTCCGTCTACTTCCTGACAGTAATACATCCTATTAGTAAGCTCTTGTCGTACTCGTTCGAATGTGTCAGCTGAAATAGCATTGCATTCTTCAGTAATTCTTTCTTTCAAAATGCCAATGCTATCTGGTGCCGTAGTATAAACCTTGGATTTCAAGTACCCCCATAGAAAAAAATCTAATGGTGTCATATCTGGTGACCGAGGTGGCTATTCTATAGGACCTCGCCGGCCGATCCATCTACCTCCATATTCGTCATCCAGGTAACGCCTTACTGCACCCTAATAATATGCAGGAGCACCATCTTGTTGAAATGTTATTTCCAGATGGCCGAATTCATCTTGATTATCTTCCAGAATTTCAAGAATCAACGGCTCAATTGGATTTTGTAACATCTCCAGATACACTTCACCGCTTAAATTTGAATTCAGGAAAACAGGACCAACTATGTGGTTTCCCAAAATACCTACCCAAACATCGACTTTTTCTGGAAATTGGGTATGTTGTTCACGAAAGGTGTGCCACTCCAATACCTTACATTTTGTGTATTCACATTTCCATTGAGGCAAAAAGTACTTTCGTCACTAAAACAAATTGTTTTTGTGTAATGTGGGTTTTGACTAATTTTATTTGTCATACATTCACAGAATTCGAGTCTTCTGTCGGGGTCGTCATCCGAAAGGTGGTGCACCATTTTTAACTTGTATGGATGAAATTATCTTAAGCCAACACTCTCTGTACTGTACTTTTACTTACTTCACAGATAGACGCAACTTTAGTTGAAGAGGAAGTAGGGTTTACTACCATTTCAGCAACTATATCAATTTTTTTATCATCACTAAATGTTGGTCGACCAGATCGTTTGGCATCTTGAACACTACCTGTTGCTTCAAACTTGTGAAGAAGCTCCCTCAAATAAGTTCTCGAGATATGGCGATCTGGGTATCTCTCATGAAATAAACGTTCCGCTCCATGGAGATTCTTTCTAGATTCACCAATTATTAAGATAGCTGCTACTTTGTCGGCTTGATTACGTACCATTTTGCCTATGTAAACTCTTAAACGTCTCGTTAAACAATAATAAAATTAAATATTCAAGCTATTTAGAAAAACTTTGCAAAGCAACAAATACTATTAAATTAAAAACGTCAATTTTTTTGACAACTAACCAGAGGCGGACTGAAAAATCTTCAATATTTAAATGTGGAATAATAAATTTGGTATCTATTTAATTTATCCGTCAAAATTAATTTAAACTCAAACAAAATTAATATGGCTATGTAGCCAATGTCAACGCCTTTCAAACGAGATATCACTTCCCATAAAGTCCTATTTAAAATTATTGGCAAGGGTGGCACTGTGACGTCATATATTACTATTATGTCACCTGTTACCATTCGTAGAGAATTAGTGTTTTTAAATGAAACTCAAGGTCTCTAGTTAATTCCACAATATAATACAAGTTATTGAAAATTCTAAAAAATTGACAATTGTTTCGATAAATCAATATCATCGTCAGAATGACAGAAGTTACATTTCATTTTATGCCTACCTGATGTTTAGTAGTTATATTTTTGGCTAGACCAAGAAGTAACCTAACTTGTGATTGGCTTAATTTATGTTTATAGAAAAAAGAAGAAGATGTGATATTACAAATATTGAAGCTTAGATATTATTGGCCCTATGGTGATATCCTGGATATCATTATTCCAATTAAGATCAGTATAACTGTGCAATGATATAGAAAACCAGGAAAACTATATCTGCTGATCTTTACAATTATCACTTAAGAAGACAGTTTATTAGTGGAGAATTCCCTAGATTTAACTGTTCATTGACAACTTCATATTGTGGGTTTCTTAAATGTCTTCTAATTTCATTCGTAGAGAAGTTTACAACACTTTATTTCCACCCTCCAAATTTTATTAATGCAAGTGTAGCCGTTCAAAAGATACGAGGGGGGGAGTGGACTTTTGAATAGCACTGTAAATCCACGACAAAGAATCAAGCCAAGTCTCAAGATTGGAGGGCCCATTGAAGCAGATAATTAATGTTCAAAATCGGGGTGGATCACCGAAGAACTTTTTGAGAAATGGCTTCGTCACTTTGCCAAACCTATTAGTGCAACAACTGAAAATCCCACTCTACTAATTCTTGACAATCATGCTAGTCACTTGTAACTAAAAGGTTATCAATTTTGCCGGGAAAATGGGATCCACATGCTATCTTTGCCTCGGTACAATTCCCATAGGATGCAGCCACTAGATGTCACTTTCTACGGTCCACTGAAGACTGCTTATCATAGATAGTGTGACTTATATATGAAAAACCATCCATATGAAAAAATTACTCCTGATGTTTTGGCTTCAATTTTCAACAAAGCTTATTTGAGAGTAGCTTCGATGGCCAAGGCAGTAAAAGGTTTCGAAGTGACTGGCATTCATCCCATAAATCCCAACGTGTTTGATGATGATGACTTTATATCAGACCCAATTACTGAAGACTCAACTACTCGGAACGGAAATTCAATCAACAATGACATAGCAACGAAAGCACTCTACTCATGTTATAAATGAAACCGAGCCTATTACCAGCGCTTCTTGTAGTAATATTTTGGATGTATTTAATCCAGTGCCTCAAAAAATTCAGAAAGTCAAAAAACGTTCAAAGAAATCACACTCCCAAAGGTCGACCGCCACATCCCTAGAAGAACAGCTAGAAGATAAGGAGAGAAAGAGGATATCGAAACAAAACAACGAACAAAAAGCATGCCGATTGTTTTCAAAACGCACATATTTTGGCACGAGAATTTTCGATTGAAAATTAGGATGCCTTTTCTATATTAAATCAAAATAAGGGGAAAAAGTTCATTTACAAATGCCACTGACGCTCATGTTAAAATTACTGGTTCACGAATAGTAGATTTTGAGCAATAAAAAACATTGAACACAATCGTTTGTTTAGTTGCGATATATTTAATGTATGTTTAGGAAATGAAAAGTGCTTTAGAGTAAAACGTACAATCACTTGTAAATGTAACATATGCGGTGTTACAAAAACATTTAGTACAACCAACTAAATAAAGCTTTGATGTGCGGTACGATAGCTGCGGGACTTGGATATAAGCAGTTATCCACAGTATTAGGTGGGGCAAATCTTCCTACAATGTCTCCTAACACATATTTGTCGCATCAAAATGTTGTTATAAAAACACCAAAGACATTGCGATAGAGGAGATGATTCTAGCGGTTAAAGAAGAATACAAATCAGCGGTTGAAGATGGTGAATTTATTAACGGGGTACCAGTAATAGCTGTAGTCGTTGATGGCGTTTTGAGTAAAAGGTCAAATAAAAGTAATTATAATGCATTGTCGGGCGTAAGATACATTATAGGCACAAGAACTCAAAAAGTTCTATATGTAGGTGTTAAAAATAAATTTTGTTTGCAATGTAAAATGCATAAATCATTGAAGAAAGGTAAGAAACATGACTGCTTCAAAAATTGGAATAGATCCTCAACATCCATGGAAAGCAAAATAGTTTTAGAAAGGCTAGAAAGTTCAATGAAATGCATAATTTAAAGTACGGTAAACTTATTGGAGATGGAGATAGTAGTGTATATAAAAAAATTCGAGATTCGAAGCCCTATGGTCCAAATTTCATTAAAGAAAAAATCGAGTGTCGCAATCACATTTTGCGTAATGATTGTAGTAAGTTGAGAGATTTATCAAAAACCCCTAAGGAAAATGCATTTTTGAAAAAACGGTAACTAGTGCTATGAAATATCGGACAATAATTGCGGGTATTTATTCCATAAAATTAAATTTGATAAAAAATAATAAATGTGTTCTAATTAATAAAGATGAAATTATAATATCAATTTAACAAGTAGCTATGCTGAAATGAATTTTCTCAATTTTAAAATTCAATATCTAAAGAAATAAAGGAATTATCGGATTAGGGCCGTAAAATAAAACATTCTATACTTGCGAATTTGAAATACCGTGTTTATGGCAGGGAGTATTGTGTAAATGTTAAATACAACAAGAATGCATAAAGACCACAGATACTGCTTCCTCATAAATTAGAAATTATCCTTTATACCTGCGCCCTAACAGGGTCGGAGTAATCACCAACCAGGTAAAGCAAGGGTGCAGTCTATCAGTCTGTGACTTTTCATCGGTGTGCATTGTGCAAATAAAAATGGCAGTGTTTCGTCCATGGGAAAACATTGTGTCGAATGAAATGGAAATAGGGAATGAAGTGATTGAAATTAGTGACAACAGTGATACAGAAGATGATGTTTCGGACAACAGGAAGGTTAAATGAAAACATTTGTCAAGTGACGCAAAAACGATAATAAAAAATGTTTACCAAACTCTAATTGAAAAAGGATGTTCAACTTATTTCACCGTGACAAGTGAATTAACAAAAGTCCCTGTATCTACGGTGAGGGACATTATACAGAAGGGAGCGACCGAAAGACAGAAACAAGAAATGAAAAAAAATTCTAGAATCGATGAAGCGGCAGGAACTGAAATAAAACAACAAATTTACTCTTTTTACAAAGAAAATAGGGTGCCAACAACGTCTATGATTTTGGAAAGACTTAAGGTTTTGGGAGTTGAAGTAACCTGTTCGGAACAATGGTTTCGGAAATATTTGAAAACCATAGGTTTTGAGTGTAAAACCCTCAACGGAAGGATGAGCATCATGGAAAGTAGACGATTAAAAAGATTGTGTTGGGAGTACGTTACAGAAATAAGAAGATTTCGCCAAGAAGGTCGATACATAGTTTGGTTGGATGAAACATGGTACGATAGCCATGACGTTATAAAGAAAGGATGGACTGATGGCACAAAAAGTTGTTGTCTAGAGACCCCTCGGTCTAGGTGGAAAAGAATAATAATTTTACATGCCAGAGGCAGCGATGGATGGGTGTCCAATGCGTTGCTGTTGTCCGCAAAAAATATAAAAAATTGTTCAGCTGACTATCACGAAGTCATCAATTCACCACTTTTTGAGACTTGGTTTCAAGAACAACTGTTGCCTAATTTGCCCGATAATTCTGTCATTGTTATGGACAAGGCCAGTTATCATTCAGAACAAATTAACAAGAAACCTACCACAATCACGAAAAAAGCAGAAATCCTACGATATATGGCTGAAAACGATATAGAGATACCTAAATCAAAATGCACCAAAAAAGATCTTCTAACCATTATAAAAGACCTGAACATTCCTACAAAATATCGGATTGACACAATGGCACAAGCAAAAGGACATACGGTACTGCATCTTCCGCCCTACTACTGTGTATTAAATCCCATTGAACTTATCTGGAATACTCTAAAACGGGAAATTCGGCGTAAAAATACAGCTTCAAGGCTAAGTCCTGCTGTAGTAGATTTAATTAGAAGTGAGGTGGAAAATATAGACATTATTTTATGGAAAAATTTCCTCGCACACGTAGTTGAAGGGGAAGATTCATATGTGTCTCCGAATGTACAACAATTTAAAACTAATTTGGACGAAGACAGCGATAATAGTGACCTGTTTGTTGATAGTGACGATGATGATCTATACGCAAACACTTGTTATTACTGTAACATATTATGTGTCTATATATAAATATATGTATATATATATATATATATATATATATATATATATATATATATATATATATATATTGTATATATCATTTTCAAGAAGTCAGTTAAACGGTTTCCGATTAAGAAGGTTGTTTATGATGTAGATGACTTTTTAATTTACTGACTGATCTCGTATACTGTGTCTTTTTTGTGTATACGTAGATATATATTTATGTATAATATGTACTTTTGTTCTGTTGACATGTCCAGCGTAAATCTAATATTTTTCTATGTATGTTTCACTGAATGAATAAATGTATTATTGTAAAAAAAATATTTTTAAAGACATCCCTGCGTAGGGTCGGACTGTGTACTTGGTCTTGATTTACAACTATGCTATTTAGGGTCCATAAATTGTTCCCCACTGAGTAAAGTTAACAACGGTCGAAGATAATAAACACGGTATTTCAAATTTGCAACTATACCAAGTCTACTTAAAACTGGGATTGCCTCGTTGGTTGCCTAAAACTAATTTTTATATGTTCTGAAACATTAAATTTATAAACAAATACAGCCTAATTAACAACAAATGTGAAGGACAATACAAAAGGCCTCGTAGCGCCATCAAGTTTAACGAGTTCTTTTTTTGGGTCTAAAATTTGCGTATAAAAAGTTAAAAATGTAACCGGAAAATAGATTATTTGTTTTAAACGTTTTAATTAATTAAGCGAAAACAAAACCATTTCTTAAATAAATGGTTTCAAGGACTAAAACTAACTTTTCCGCATCTGTGGCCCTAAACAATATTCTGTCATAAAATTGTTACTTGTATACACTTCGGGGGATGTATCGTGCTAACAAACCGAAATTTCTCCAAAAATAACCAAAACTTCAGTATATCTAGATTTATAGGACCCACTGTACTCGCTCTAGTCAACTGAAAATCAATAGGGTACATCTGTGAGACACCTTGAACAATATTCAATCATAAAATTGATCAATCGTTTACTCTTTGGAGGCTGTATCGTGCAAACAAGCTGAAAATTCTCCAAAAATGACGAAAATTTGGTACTCCAAGTACCATAGCACCCGTTGTACTGGCTTTACTGCGCTGAATATCAATAGGGTTCTTCTTTGAGACGCTCTGAATAATATCCAATCATAATTTTGGTCACTTGTATATACTCCGGAGGCTGTATCGTGCTAACAAACTGAAACTTCTCCAATAATGACAAAAATATCGTACTTAAAGTACTTAGCACCTGTCGTATTGGCTCCGGTAAGATGAAAATCAATACGGTTTATCAGTGAGATGCCCTGAATAATATTCAATCATAAAATTGCTGACTTATTGCACTCCGGAGGCTGTATCGTGCTAACAAGACATGTAAGGAAAAGTGGCCGACGACAACGACGACGACATACACACAGGATTTTTTGTCTAAAAACCGTTTCTTCGTGTTGTTGTTGATGGAAAACGTGAAAATAACTTAAAAAAATCAAAAGTCCAACTTTTTTTGGGGTAAACCAATACTTTTCTCGCATATAGAAAGGATGGGCGGAAAAGTAAAAAAGGGTCTCGTAGTGCCATGCTACTAAACGGATAGATGATATGTAGAGTGAATCCAAAAAATTACAGTCTGTTAGGTAAGATTTCACCAAATTTCGTGGAACATTTTTTTGTGAGGAAAATAAGAAACCAAGATGTCGGTGTTTTGCATTTTTTGCATAAATTTCGAGGTATTGTGACAAATAGTGGAAACACAAAAGTTGTGAATCTCTTTATTACCTAACACTATGCCATGCATCTCTTTTCCATAGGGCTCGTAGTTTTGCCGGAAATCCTGATAAACCGTTCTCTACCCTTAAATCTGCCCTTCTACATCCCGGCCTCAAATCGCCTGAACATAAAGTTTCCATTTATTTTTGTTATATTTTCTTACGTTTCCGATTTGTATCATTCTGTTCAAAATTTTCTTTGTCTCAAAAATTATCCACCCTGGCCTAAATGGAAAAACTACATTAAAAATTTGTTCTCCTAAATTCTTCATTCCCTATCAAGATACATTTTCTTATTTCATTGACTTTCCACTAATTTCGCACTGTTTCGTGTGGTTAATTAGACACCACAAGTTTATTTGAACACTCAACAATATAACTTAAACATTTCAGAAACTTCCTTGAAACACAACCATACAAAATGTCAAATTTTATTACAAATCTATCTAATTAAATACTTTTTTTTGAACACGATAATACCGAATGTTATTGTACTTTATGGTTTGATGAACCTTGATGTGTTAACACTTCAAGGATGTTCATGTCAACAGTTGAAAATAACCTAGTGTGGAAATTAATAGTGTCGGTATCCTTTTTCAAAGATTAATTACCGTCTCGAAATAATAATCGTGTTTTAGTAGAACCTGTTGCCAAAATATTAGTGCGTGAATTAATCTATTAACAAATGCTTTGAAATGAAATGATTGTGTCTGCTGTCACGCCAACGTGGATTAAATTAATATCTAACATAAATATATCTGAATACATGAGATGATTCCATGCAAGATGAATAAAATAAGTTGGGAAGCGCCACAGTGTGGCGTATAGGAATACTTCTAAATAGTAATTTCAGTTTAATCAACATTTAAATGACCGAACTCATGTAATAATTAATACAATAAGAAAACGATCTAAACACTCTTCTTCCAACAAAAATTTTGGCTGAAAATGGCAGGAACAAGATTTTTTTATATGACAGCGGTCAGAAGAAGTCAAAATAAGTCCTTATGCATAGAACTCAATTAATATTGTTTGTCGCTGTCTCTTGTCGACATTATGATGTCGAAATAACTATCTATAAATGCATTTAAAAAGATGGCATTAGTAACAATAAGTTGGTGTGGTAACCAAAACCAAACTAAAACAAAAGCAGTGAGAAATAACCTGATGTTGACATTTCACCTTTTATGACATAACATAGATATAATAAAAATGAACTGAGCGAAATTCTCACAAAGGTGACAACTTTCTAGACAGAAACAAAGCGACTATGTTGCCAATACAACACTTTGACTCTCTCTCTCTTTCCCTTTCGTATTTTTGGCCTGTTTTTACTGCACAACTGAATACGGGTCGCGCAGACCATTCCTATATCTGCCTATGTTTTGTGATTTAAACGATCAATTCAATAAATAAAGGTTATAGATAAAACTTTTTCTCCATTGAAGGGATTTCAGAACATGCTGATTCCGAATCCGTTGATACCTGAGCTATAGGAATTACCATTCGTCCGTTGAAGCTTGAAACGGACGGACGGACACCAGAAGCCAGACTTCGATTTTTTGTCAACGTTGTCTTCTCGTGTTCAGAAGTCTAAAAACAGTAACCCTACGTAGTTAATATTTCACACGAATAAAAACTTATCATGGTTGCTCAGATTCTTATAGTTTCAACACAAGAAGACTGTGGTTATAAAGTGAACACACGTTTAGAATTTGAAGACAAAGTAACTCAATGAACCGCATTGGAATGACGAGCATATTAGAACAAGTTAATATTAAAATATTGAGTGTTTGAGTATTCCATTGGTTAACTTCCGGTAATTATTTGAAAATAATAACTGACTATGTTTATAAATTTATATTAATTTGAGTGAACACACTCCAGTCTTTTAGGCGGAGACGAATCCAATGAGTAATACACAAGAAAAAAGACAGGAGAAAATGTGAATAGAGCTTCAATGACATATTCATATTATGTTTGACATCCAGGACATCAGACAATAAGAAAGCTAAATATAGAGGTTTATACACAAACTGATCCTACTGGTAAAGTTCTAGTATAGTGCCAGGGAATTGAGGAAAACTTGGAACCAGAATAATTCATTTGAAGAATAACTTGTTGAAAGGGGTAACTGAAGCTACATTTTGCCCTAAAGCATGTCGTTTTCAATAGTCTGTTGAAGTCTAGGTTCTAGAAGTATGGGGAATGTTGAGTTATTTCCAGGAATCGACTTGTGACATTTGGTTAAATAATTCATCAAAACATATAGCTTCCAGCAGAAATCTTCCGAGAAACACAACGTGGCTAGCACTAGTATAGTGTGTCCAGTATGGAGCTATATGTTAGGCAATAATATTGAATGTAACTTATATCAAACTATGCAGGGCTCCAATTTGTTAACTATGTCTCTTATATATATATATATATATATATATATATATATATATATATATATATATATAATGAATATGATTTCATAAAATACGAGTTGTCTATATGAAATATAAATTTCGATTTTCTTCTACACCTGTTTTAGTCGAGATTTCAATAATTTCGACGTATTGGCCTGACCGTTCTTCGAAGGGAAAAACAGCTACATTCCTGACTAACACCACGCAGAATATTGAATTACATCCCCTTCGAAAACCGTGACGTCGATCGGCCATTTTGCCGATACGGACATCTGTGGTGATTCGCAGCTGATAGCGGAAGATCATAGTACACTGACGCGTTTCGACCTTCTTGGGTCTCTTCAAGAGTGCCGTAATGCCTTCCAGTTCAGAATCTCTAATCCGAACTGAAGATTACGTCCACCGATAACCTATCTTGGCTCGTGTAGTAACACAAACGAGAAGTAGTCAGTTGGCGCCATCTTCACTTTCAGTTGCGAACCAACACCTCAGATAAATGCGACCGTATTAGTAGTATGAAATAAAATGAATATGATTTCATAAAATATGCGGTGTCTATATGAAATATAAATTTCGATTTTCTACTACACCTGTTTTAGTCGAAATTTGAATAATTGCATAATGTGCTGTCTACATTTAGGGGCATCACTCTTTCAATCCTAAATATATCTCGCTAATGCTAAAAGTTTTTATGTTTTTTAATTGACTAAATTTGTGTAAATACACCAAATAAAGTCTTACGTAAATAAAAATTTGATTGTAATTTAATTAAACCAAGAAGTTTAAGTTTTCTTCTCAAAACGTACGTATATGTTATGAGATCTCATTACGTGCATGTTATTGTTAAATGTCATTTACAAGGAATGTTGACAGTGCGATTTTTGACGTTTACAGATATGGGCGTAGAAAAAATACATAACAATTATGTAATATTTGGATGTATTTACCAACACCGATACACCCAAATGAGTGGAAAAAGACACTATGTTAAAGTAAGAAGAGTGGTATTATCAGGAGCAACATGATTGTCGTTAATGACAGGAGAGCTATAGTTGACATCTAAGGACAACAAAAAGGAATAAATCTCACTCAAGTGAGCAATGTCTGTTTTTCTATTTATAACATTGTTAAATTGTAAAATAAATGCCATATCTAAGAATGATCTTTTCGTTCTCTATGACTCAGTCGCCAACACATTTACAGCCTCATAATTCATGTGGTGATCTAAAGAATTAACATAATTTGCTAAAGCGCACCGCTATGGGTGTAATCTACAGTCGCTCTTGTGTTAGACAATACATTTGTGAGTTGACTTTTGTCTTTCACTCTAGTGAAAATCGATCTAATTGATATAGCACTGTTTTGTTAGCAATTTTGATGTTACCATATGCACTGAACAATCTGGCAAGTTTCGGAGTTATGTCTCTTATGCAAGGAAAAGCTGCAAAAACCGGTTGAGTTGGGGTCACACCAGCGCCAACATCCATGTGGGGCACGTTAGGATGGCTACCATCAGCCAGCACATCCAAGGTAGTAGATATATGCACATATATCCGGTTTTATAGAGTCCTGCACCTTCCGGTTTCTCGCTTCAACTCTCTTCGGTCTTCCCAATCTCCTGGTTGTGGGTTCTCTTCCGACATGGCTTTTTGTATTCCTCCCATCCATGTTGCTTTAGATTTCATCCTTTTCCTATTCTCTGTTTTGAGAATTTGTTAAGGGATTCGTGTATCATCCAGCCGTTCAACGTGTCCGTCCCATACCAGTTGTCTTTGTTGAATTTCTTCTAATATATTTGCTTCGACATTCATATGGTCTCTAATTCTCTCAATAGCTACTCTCTCCATTCTTGATTCACCTGCTGCTCTACGCCAGATGTCCCTCTCCAGGGAGCCGACGCTCTAAATTTGCGGTAAGTTGCCAAGTTTCACAACCATACAGGATCTTATATTAAAATATGGCGTTGTATAGAAGGTGTTTTCGTTCTCGAGATATATACTTTGACTAAAGGATGAAGTTTAGGCACCCTAACACTCTCTTTCCCCTCGCAATTCTCTCCTCAATTTGTTTCTCCGTACGGCCTCTATTTTCAATCTTTGTTCCTAGTTACACGTACTCGGTGCACGCCACTATTGTTTCTGGGTCTAGATCATCTCTGTCGTTTCCAATGCATATGTATTTCGTTTTTGATCGATTTACTTTGGGATTAAACCACTGTTTTTGTTTCCATTTATCAATGTTATTAAACAAATATGTAATTCATTCGATATTTATTCCTGATGATTGGGAAATTTGAATTTATCACCAATTTTTTTAGGCATACATTTTGTTAATTTGTTATTTCGTTAATATATGATATTGTGTAACTCTTTAGATTTTAGATACTCTTGTGACCTATAGATTATTGAAGTGTTGCTAAGAATTTACGCTCTCCTAATTTATTGAAGTGGAATTTTTTACATATATCATTTAACGTTTGCTAGCGTTTACAGTAAAACTTGTCTTCTATTAATTATTTCTTCACGTTACTGTAAAAGTAGATACGTCTTATGGATATTAATAGTTTTAACATTGATCTACATTCAATAAAAAGTCGATAAAATCTGTATAATTAATTATTCTATATTGATAAAAACGAGACAAAACTTATAATTTGCATAGTATTGAATATATTAGCTCTATACATATAAAAAGTTTGTTTTGGTATATGTAAATGGATCATTTATTTTTAGGTGTTCTGAAAATTATATAATTGGTGGAATGATTTAAATATACATAAATACAACTGTTTGGTAATACTGTTCTTATGATTTTTTTTCTGAACACAGTCGTAACAGTTTGGTCTAAATTAAAACAAGTATTCTACAAAAAAATAATAAACTGATATTAAAGTTTCTGTTACCATATTGACGAAATTGTACATGTCTTGTCGACTATTATTAGTTGTTAATGATCTAAATAAAAGTTATTTATGAGACATGTGTTATTAGCAGCGTTTTATTTTGAAATTACTTAATAAACTCACTTTTAATAGTTATTTATGCTACAAGGGATGTAAGTAACATTTACGATAGCGAGGGCCGGCAATAAAGTTCTAGACTAGTACATGTACTCACATTCCGTGAAGAATATAGGATTTTAACTCCTCCCTGCAGAATTTATTATTGGATTTTTGTTAATTTATTTCGATACTTTTCGCATTAAATTATGTAGAAGCCTCTGACCGGTTTCTATAGCGTCATAAGCATTCTTATTTTATCAACAACGTCAAGCTTACAGTTTGTTATCAAAAATTGAGGGAAATTTAAATTATTGATTTGTTTAATAGCCAAATAGATATAGAAGAATCAGCAACTATTGCTTGTCCATCGCTGCTGCCAGAAAAATCGAAGAAGAATTATGAACCCACGTGTCAATACTTCAAGAAATTGTGCCAAACAAAGACAGCTACTGCAGTTTCAAATCTGCTGCATTATAGTCTTCATCAAGCTTATGGTGTGAATATTCCATGTTGAAATTCATCCTTTTCATAGAGGAAAACATACTATGTTTAAAAAGAAGATATGACGGGTATAAACCCAAAAAATATGATGTGTTTGACAGGGAAGATGTTAGCTTGACGTCGTTGATGGAGTAAAAAACTAATGGTATCTCGTATGTTTGTAGTTGAAATAAATATAGGGTTTTTCTTAAGTAAATAAAATACACTCTCTATATGGCATACATTATTAGCACCCAAGGGTGGTAAGTTGACTTACAACCCGTCCTCAAGGGCAATCAATACCCCTTTGGAAATTGTTACTTACGTTCTTCAAAACAGTGACAAAATGTGTTGTTTACAATATAGGGAGGAGAAAAAATATATCAACACTTGACACTATGCTGCAATGCGGCTTATTGTCATGAGAAAAAAATATTTACGTGCTTTTCTCAGATTAAAATAGTAGCTCTCGGCAATCAACTGTGATTGGATTTGAAAAGTTATTATTTTAAGAAACAAGTAATCTTTTATTCCAGCTTGTGACAATTATGCTGTTCCTTCTCAGTTTTATGTTGATAGTAGTATAAGCTATCTACAGACAACTTCAGAAGTCTTGGACCCCCTGTATTCCTGTATATAGAATGTTTCGATTAAATCTAGTTGTTTTACTTATTGATGTTAAAAAGTACATTTTTCAGGAAACAAAAAGGACAATAAATTGATGTTGATAAAGAGGCCTTGACTTAGTATCAATGTTTCTACAAATATTGATATTCACAATATTTTCAGTGATGTATCAATTGTACTATTTTCTTTTAATTTTTGTGCATTGTAGGGCTTTTTCGTGAAATTTCTACACTCAATCTAGCAAAAATTACTGCTTTTCACGATCTAGGGTACTCCAAATATCAGATATCGGAAATCTTGTGCATTCCTAGATCGTTTGTTGAGCGAATAATTCACAGATATCGAGCACAGTGCAGAACAGAGCACGTATTGCATGTCCTCGAATATCTAGCGCAAGGAAGGTTCATTTTTTGGAGCAACATTCCCGCCGACACCGAACAGCATCAACATCATCTCAAAGGGCTCACTTTCGGGGACGTTTCTCCGTGTTATATCAACACCTACAGTTCGAAGACGACTCCATTATACAAATTTACGTGCTAGAGGGCCAGTATGGGTCTCCATTCTATTTCATAGATACCGTGCTGCCGTTTCCAATGAGCGCTAGAGCATTGAGGCTTTTGCCCCAATGGAGATGGGTGTTATTTACAGATGAAACCAGAATTCGACTTATTAGTGATAACAATCGACAAAGGATCTGGGGAAAACCAGATCGCCAACAGCGACTTAATTTTTTCCACGACGCTGCTTTTATCAAGGGGGTACCGTAATGTTCTGGAGAGTAATAATGCCGCCGCACCCCATTAATTCGCATATTACAAAATATAACAAGTCTAATTCACATCGAACAACCTCCTGAAGGAGTTCTGAGACCTCAAATGAGGGGGCGGCGAGTAACTGTTCCTCCTCGAGCCTGACGGGATGGATAGGGATAGTGAAACTAAGGAGAGCTCAAAGGATTTATCACAGTTATGTGAAAATCCAGTTATCAGGAATGACAGCATGGAGAGAGATATGTTGTCTGGACGAGCTGGCTAACAGTCGATCGTAAGATCGAGTTCAGCGGAAGCGTCAGGGCGAGAGGATTCTTGCAGAAACCTGCCTGATATAAACCGTCTCTAGGGAAATGGTGGTTGATGCGGTAAACCCCCTAGATGTGGGGCCTTGCCTTAACCGGCCGGCCAAGTGGAATGAGACCATAATATAAACTCCTCCAAATCAAGGTGGATTATCATATGCCGAGAAACGCGAAGTTAAAGGAAAGCTTGATCGTTATTATGCGTAATCTGGATATTTGGGACCTCCAGACTAAGTACCCTTACTTCTGTAATTGGAACTCTGCAGGAACGGACCTTTATTTCTCTAGCTACCCGTGGGAACAGCCATGTAGAGAGGAAAATTTAATTGAAAAAACCAATGGGCTGGCAACACCTTTACATGCGAGATATCCTCACGCGGACCGGAAAAAAGAAGAAAAAAATATGACTGCAGAGGCGGAAGCTACCCCTCCACATCCTCAGTAGGTCCAAGCGTCCGAAAAAAAACCGACGATAAGAGAACCAAAAGAAACATAGACGTACCCGAACTGCTAAAACCCGGAGGACGGGACGATCCGCTAAGGCGTGGACTCAGCGGAGCAGGGGTCAGATGGTACCTTCGCTTCTTTAAACAAGGACTAACACCTGGGGAGCCCAAGAAGAAAGCTGCCGAGAGGAATAGCAAGGAGAGTTGAAGAACATCCGTCCCAAAGGAGAAAAGAGAAAGCGGGAAGAAAAACCGCTAAACACCAAAAGGAGAAGAGGGAGAGCAAAGTCGGTACCTCCTCTTCAGCAAGCAGCTGCCGTGAAAGCAATTGACATTGCGGTTTTCCGCAAAGCCTACCCAAAGGCCATCCTCAGTGCAGAAGAGCAAACTTTGGTGGATAATGCTACAGTAGAGGAAATGTTCGCTGGTTGGGAGGCGGCAAACACTTTCGACCTGGGTTTATACTTATAGATTGTGAGTCACCAGAGTCTGGGTTCTCACCAAAGCCTACCCACAGGCCATCCTCAGTGCAGAAGACCAAACTTTGGTGAAGAATGCAATAGTAGAGGACATGTTCGCTGGTTAGGAGGATAACCTCCAGTTCATCGGCAAACAATTTCGACCTGGGTTTATACTTATAGATTGTGAGTCACCAGAGTCTGTGTTCTCACCAAAGCCTACCCATAGGCCATCCTCAGTGCAGAAGACCAAACTTTGGTGGAGAATGCAATAGTAGAGTACATGTTCGCTGATTGGGAGCATAACCTCCAGTTCGGCGGCAAACACTTTCGACCTGGGTTTATACTTATAGATTGTGAGTCACCAGAGTCTGGGTTCTCACCAAAGCCTACCCAGAGGCCATCCTCAGTGTAGGGAACCAAACTTTGGTGGAGAATGCAATAGTACAGGAAATGTTCGCTTGTTGGGAGCATCACCTCCAGTTTGTCGGCAAACACTTTCGACCTGGGCTTATACTCATAGATTGTAAGACACCAGAGTCTGCAGAGTGGATTCAGTGGCAAGTCCCTCAGCTAGTAGGCTGGAGGGAACATAACTGATGGTGTGCAAGGGAGGAGACATCTCGAAATTCACTCCCAAGAAGTCACGGTGTAGAGGAACAGAAATTACTACACCTGATATAAGCCCAAAACGAAGGGTATGGAGACATAAACACTACCCTTACGGCGGGCAGATTTTACAAGGTAATAGCAAAAGGCAAAAAATCAGATGAAAATGAGAGGGAAAGAACACAGATCCTACTCGAAACAAATTTCTCCGGAAGTAAACCAAACATTGGAGAAAGTACTCTCAGAGGTCACAACAGACCTTCCATAGAAAATATTGCAATGACTTGACACATATGCAGCAATGAAAGGCTGAAATGGATAATTAGTATATTTCCACCTTATAAAACACCTGGTACAGATGGAGTTTTTTCAGCTCTACTATAACGGGGACAAGACGTAATTCTACCCTATATGATTAGAATATGTGGAAGCAGCCTAGAACCGGGTTATACACCAGAAACATGGAGAAGGGCAATAGTCACCTTTATTCCAAAAGCAGGAAAGAGGAATACAACAAACCCAAAATCCTTTAA
Source organism: Galeruca laticollis (assembly GCA_963921935.1). NCBI lineage: Eukaryota > Metazoa > Arthropoda > Insecta > Coleoptera > Chrysomelidae > Galeruca > Galeruca laticollis. The sequence continues at coordinate 177,054,404 of OY998177.1, forward strand.
ACCAACCAACCTCACATCGTTTGTGCGGTTGATAACTACATCAGAAAGGAAATTTTAGAGAGAAAACATCTCAATTCCTGTCAACATGCCTACCGGGAATGTAGATATACAGAGACTGCACTGGTTCAGTTGACCGAGGATATCCGAGATGCATGCAGATGCAGAGAGACAGTTGTTTGTGCGTTTTTAGACATAGAACGAGCTTTTGACAATACTCCACACGAACCTGTCAAAGAAGAGGTGTAGATAGTACGACACCCAGGTAGATATCAGAGCTACTCACCACTAGAGTAGCTCTGATAACATATCCATTAGTACAACCACAGGGGGGAGTAATATCTTCGTTAATGTGGAGTCTGGCGGTTGACGAACTTCCAGATGGACTGACCAACCTCGGAATAGCCTGTCAATGTTACACCGATGACATAGTTATAACTGCTAGAGGAAATATTGCTTTTGGGGGTAGCAGTAGTGAATGCTTGGGGCCTATACAAACGGGTCACTAAAATGAATATGCAAATCTGAGCTTTCCGGAAAATCCTAGCAGCAGAATTACTAAACATCGATAAAAACGTGAAAGAAAAGTTGCTGGAAAAGATGAAAAAAATATCACCATTTACTCGACAGAGTCGGGGAGAATGAGAAAAAATCCGTCGCAGGCGTTCGTTGTGCTACGCAAAGATTCAAAAAGAATCAGGGCGCTTGGTTGCAAAATCCAAATCAAAATTAACCTACAACTATTGCGACAAGTGTCCAGGATAGCTGCAAATGTGTCCAACCTGTTTCAATGAAAAGCAATAATTTCATGTTTCTACTTTTCTTCTGATTTCTCTTGGAAGATTCAATTTATAATTCGGTTTTTTAGTTAATTTATAAAAGTTAAGCTCTGTCAGAATGACTTTTATGGTAACATTTGATAATATAAATATTTTTCAAAATTATTTGTTGTGTTAGTTCTAAGTTTTCGATTTTGTTCGAGCCAAGACTCATAAGATGTTCATCAGAGGCCACGCTCGGGGATCTCTCACTTAAAATACACGTCAGCGGGTAACATATTTGATATACATAGCCAGAGAGTGAGCAATGTGTGTCTCTCATATATGAGCGATGTGGCAAGCAATGTGTTAAGACATCCCCAAAAAAATGAATCCATTGTATTTGTTTTAAAAGAACGTGGTGGCCATGCAAATGGACCTCCCCGACCAATCCACCTATTAGGAAAAATGTTATTATTAGAATGATTTTCTTACATCATCATTTAGGAAGTTGGAAGCGGCACCATCGTGCATGGAGCTAACCATTCAACTTATCATAAAAAAAATATGGACCTACTAAATTATTACCCACTATTCCTGCCCAGACATTAACACAAACTCTATGTTCATTCTTTGTTTGAATTGTACCGAGAGGATTTTTATCTGCCCCTAAATGTGAATTATGGGAATTAATAAAACCGTCTCGTGTGAAACCAGCTTCATCAGTAAACAGCAGTTTTCCAACACATGTATTATCAACTCGTTGTATATCTAGAAACTAATGAGCGTAGGCCAGTCTTGCTGGAGAATCCTCTACTTCCATGGCATGCACTTTCTGGATGTGAAAGGGGTAAAGAAGTTGCTCCTGGAGAATGTGTGAGTATTTTCAAAAAATAATTACAATTAATGATAATTTTCTTCATACATGTCTCCTAAACCATACATTTTATCGAGTTAAACAAAGAGTACTTTTTTGTTAAAAAATCGATTGAAAAAATTATTTTTGCTATCTTTAGATTGTAAAAATTACGGATTGTTAACCATTGAGCATGAGCCGCCCCTGGCCTTCATATAGTAGTGTAGAATTATTTATTCCGTCAAACACACTACATGGATATACGTAATCATCCAACGAAAATTCATAATGTTCCAATTTCTAAAATATACTTAAATATAAGTTCTGATTTTGCAACTTTAAAGGCCTATAACTCAGAAGCGAGGGGTCGTATGAACTAATTTTGTTCATGTCACAGCATCATTTTCACGTCATCTACTCACTCCCGAATTTTTTGCATTAAGTCCCGCAACACGTTGTAAAAATAATAAATAATTTTCATTTAAAAAAGTAAAATAAAAGTTTACTTTGTTAGTGGTGGAATCCAATTATTATTTGTTCGCCACTTTGCTTTTAATCGACACACCAGATATATGAAGCTAAATAATGAAAGAAAACATTTATCGACATGTCAATATCAATGTAAAGACTTAAAAAATGTATGATATAAATTCTTTAGCGGTACAACGAAAAACATAGAACCAAATCAAGTGTTTAGTTACCCATTCGCATTATGATTTTTATATAAAAATATTTTGTTACTCACGTTACCATTTTACTTCTGTATCATAAAATAATTACTTTGCTTTGAATCGACACACCAGATATATGAAGCTAAATAATGAAAGAAAACATTTAGCGACATGTCAATATCAATGTAAAGACTTAAAAAATGTATGATATAAATTCTTTAGCGGTACAACGAAAAACATAGAACCAAATCAAGTGTTTAGTTACCCATTCGCATTATGATTTTTATATAAAAATATTTTGTTACTCACGTTACCATTTTACTTCTGTATCATAAAATAATTACTTTGCTTTTAATCGACACACCAGATATATGAAGCTAAATAATGAAAGAAAACATTTAGCGACATGTCAATATCAATGTAAAGACTTAAAAAATGCACGATATAAATTCTTTAGCGGTACAACGAAAAACAGAACCAAATCAAGTGTTTAGTTACACATTCTCACTATGATTATTATATAAAAATATTTTGTTACTCACGTTATAAAATTGACTCTCGTCATAATCTTCTCCATGGTGATTGTCATAATCCCCATGACCGTAGGAACTTTCATGATATAAGGCTCCTTGATTCCTATTAAAAGAACCATGATTCACTGAATTCGAATTATGGATATGAGTATTGGAATATGATTGTGCACCTAGGTTATGACTGTAACCGTTGCTGTATCCACCATAGTTTCTATAAGTTGGATCATGATTTGTAACGTATGAGGTAGTTGAAATAGATCCCTTTCCTGAATAAGACTCTACACTGTGATGTCCTGCATTGTAGTTAGTTCCATCTTGTCGATAAGGATAGTTGTTGATGAAACCAGCATTAATTGTCCAAAAAAAAGTTGCAAAAATGACCTAAAATGAAAAATAATTGAGTCAAATTTTAACGGAATATCAAGTATAAGCACAAAATTCTTTTCAACGAAAAAGAGTAGAGTAAGTATCAAAAATTGCTTCCAGCTCACAATTATATGGAAGAAAATATGAACCGAGGAAACAGTCTTGAATAATTCACAGACATATTCTTAAAACAACTTTTGCTAGTGGTTGCTAAAACTGACATATTTAATAACGGCTGCAATCATGTAACCAATACATGAGGACTCGCAAGATTATATTCGTCCAACCACAAGAAGTATCATATTGCCTTTACTTTTACTAGCATTAAACAATTGTTCCATGAAGATTAAAATCAGTGGAAAAAAGAACGACAAATGATATTTCACGTTTTACAGAGAATAGCTGACGTAATAATAAAGACAACAGAATTTTTTTTACAAAGTATTGGCATTTTACAAAAGCTTGGGAAGAGCTACGGAATTGTACTCATAACTCTAGCAGTCAGACTAAAATTGGAAGAAGCATCGTCTACGTCAAAGGGAGAGGGGAAACGCAGAGTTTAGTGTAGAATAAATTTAGAATTTAATTTAAATGTGTGAGTTGCGTAAATTGTTATATTTAAATAGAAATAACAGAACCAGATTACGAAGAACGTATAATGAATGAAAAATAATATGAATATATTGATCAGAACATCGGATGTTAACCCTTTCACGTCGACTTTTTGATTTATAAAAAAACAATTTTTTGAGTTATATCTTAAAATACCGACACAAATATGCGAAATAACGATTTTTTGAATTTTTTTGGATTCTAAATTTTCAAAAAATGACATGGGAAATATATGTCCTTTTGGCTTATAACAATGGGTTATATTTGTCCTATCAGACATAAAAGATACATAGGATTACAATACGCAAATCTATGTATGATAAACTGAAAAGCAATCTAAACACAAAGCAATGTTGCATTGACTGCATATAACTTTTGATGTTTTTTCATTCGTCATTTTGTGACATCTACGGCATCTTCGACGAGTTGTTCCTTCGACCAGCAAGTGATCACCAACATTTTGCAAAAACATTACAGACTTGGATGGTCTGCCATACAATCTGCGCTGGTTTATGGTAGCATGTTGTCTACCATAGCTTATAAGTTGTTTTGCCAGTGTAACAATCAACTGTAGCAGCTTTTTATGGTAAATTTCTCTAAATAATATTCAGGGGTTAAATACTGAAGTTAGTAAAAGCCCGTAGAATACCTTTTTTCACCATTTATTGGATTTGCTATCAATATCATAGATACCTGTTAGCTGATCTGCAAGATCAACCCCTCCCATATATTTGTTGCAAAACATGACATATAACATTAGTTTTAGTTCCATATTTGTTTTTTCTTTCTACCATTCCAATTTCTGGTTTCTGACAGTTGCTTACTGCAGCAACTTCCTTGGTATCCTTTCATTTCACAGTTAATAAGCCGCTGTTACTACAATGCATTTCCATGTCACCTCGAGCACAAAGTATTTCAGAAAAGGTTGGTAAGTATTTTGTATTGGTAATGTATGTACCGACTGCATGATTCTGAATATTATTCATTAGGTTCACAGAGGTATAGAACCTGTCGAAACCTAACGAAACATTAGGGTTCTGAATTCTTTGACATATTTTGGTCACCTCCCTTTATCCTAACATACTGTCCAACTGTTCTGTCTCTTTTATCTGCGTAAATACTCTTATCATAAACGTAACCTGTTAGTCCGTCACATCTTTGCCAAATCTTGATTTCTCTCTTGATTGGTTTTAACGGTAAATATTTTTTCACAGCGGATCTGACCGTCCTTGAAGAAATCTCTTTTTCAGACAAGCTACTACTTCCTTCAAGTAGTATGTTATCCTGCAGTCTAGTGATTTTGCTGGGTTGTTGAAATACAATTTTGAAAGAAGTAACAGAAATCTGTCATTTGAAATTGCTGATTTTATTGCTTCGTTTCCCATCGATTTATTTGCGGAATACTACAACTGCATATTAGGTATACGATTGAAGAATTCCAAGAGCAATAATAATTTCAGGAGGATCTTTCGGTAATATGTTTGGCAAGCTTCTGTTTAGTATGGTTAGTCGCTCATTAGTACATTGGCATATGAAAATAATCAAGCTTCTTGGAAATATTTTTAGAAATACATCAAATTCACAACAAGAACCGTCTAACAAAATTTGCGGAATTGCTGAACCATTACCAGTTGGTATTTGTTTACGTGGAACAAATGTGTTATTTGGGAAAGGCTGCCATATAACTTGCGATATGTGTCATGTTGTGCTTCTTTATAATCTATATTTTCACCGATATCAACTTTTGGTTCCAAATTTCCTTTATCACTACCTGAGTTTTTCGAATTTTCCTATAGAAAGTTACTTTCATCCATGTCGGATTCTGAAGTCCTGTCGGTAGTGGAAGGGACATATTCGGAAACACTATCTTGAAATGTATCCGCGTCGTCTTCAGACTCATCCCAAAAACGATCAGTAAGCTGTTGTAGTTCCCTGGCGATTCGTTTTCTCTTTCTGCAAAAAAATATATATTCACATGCATATTTTTGAGGAAACAAAACCCGACTGGGATGGATGTATCCCCCATAAGAATTCGAGAGGGAGGTAGATGTCCCATGTTGATTTTTTTAGCAAAATTGGGAAGACAAATATATTACAAACACCATAAATAAATATAACTGACTTACCTTTCCATTTTAAAAGTAATTCGCACTTTTTTTCACCGATTGGCAGTGAAAAAAGAATCAAAAGACAATATACTCGCAGGTATAGGTTATGACAAGTTCGCTTGGTTGCTGGATGTAGCCTGACTGAGAGAGCATGACAAAATTCGCGGGACACCTTTGGTCAAGGCTACTCGAGTGGGACACAGACTCGCCCGTTTGTAATTGACGCTCTTCCCTCTAGACATTTTTAATAATTCTATGGGACATATATAAACCATTAGACGCGAAAGGGTTAAGGTAGGATTGCAAATAATGAGAAAAAGGTGGGGCAAAATGCTGAGAGTTCTCAATTATTTTGAAAAATGGATAATTTGAGGCACATTTTTCAAATAGAAAGATGTCGGACGATCATTAAATGATTTTTAACTTTCAGAAACATATAAATAATTTTACTATCGAATGTGGTGTATGGAAAATTACCAGGGAGCTCAACATAAGACAATTGATTGCTAAGGGGTTATGCATGAATAATAAAACATTCATGTTTGAAAAAGACGAAAAGACATAGCTGTAGTTTTATAAATTTGCAAATATCATGATTCAACCCTAACATTATACTCCAACAATATTTTTTTGAAATATCACTTGTGCGGTTACAGTATTCTAATCAAAAGATTTATGCTTTTTTGGATTTTGAAAACTTCACAGCCAACACTTGATTTAGAATATTCAATTTTCAAAGTACTCACTTTGGTAAACATAGTTGCGCTTCACTTATTCAAACAGAACTAATTAGTTACTTTAAAACTAACAATCTTTTATACTTTGATGTACCCAAATAGATATTCCCATAGTCTAGTTTAATTATGAAGATTACTTTCTGCAATTTTTATCTAGTAATAGAATTCTAAAAGCGTTAGGTAACGGCATGTGAAACACCCCAAATCATCATCGTACATATCTTGAGAATCATTCAATGTTGAGCAAGATGGCAGTTTTTAACAATTCTCGCTTGCGAGATTCAAACATTATTGTAAAGAACACCGTATAAATTATATTTGCCAACAATTGTTGAATACATGTGAGATTTTTAACACTTTGTTGAATAGTTCAAAAGTGAAAAAATCTGTTAATCTCTCAATTACAAGAATACTATGTCTACGAAACTAACTAGTGACATTGTTTAGTATAAAGAATTTAATATTTTCAATGGCATCAGTCTCAACGTTCACTCGAACCTTCCTAATGTTGTGGAGTGAAAAAGAAATATTGCTAAAAATCTCTGTACGTTTATTTTTCTTAAATAATACAGTTTAGTACTTTTAGTAAAATCGGCATTTTATATTTATTTTCATTCTTTGGTTACATCCTTCACTTATCACGTCAATATTAACCTATATTAAGGTAAGTTCACACAATAGTTTTTTTCAGGACTATGGGGTATTTTATTGTACCTTGACCCTGCCCCTCAATCAAATACAGCAAAATATATATTAACTTTTATAAACATTACATTGTTTCTTTTCTTAAATCCAAATCATATCTGTGTTTTTCAAATGATTCACCTACCAAGCATTTTGTAGGTATATCAGCAGTCTGATTTGTAGTACATATATATTCAACCTTATCTATTTTGTTAATAACCAAATCTTTCAGAAAATTATATTTAATATCAATATGTTTGAGACGCTTATGTTCATATTTGCTAGTCAGTTTAATACATGATTGGTTATCTTCAAATACAATGAAACCAGTCTTTGCATAGCCAAAGTCCAATAACAAATTTTCCAACCGTATACCTTCTATGACAGCTTCAGCTAGAGCCAAATATTCAGCGTCGGTGGATGATATTGCAATACATTTTTGTTTCTTAATATTTCAGCTTACGAAACAACCAAATACTTTAAACAGATATCCTGATGTTGACTTTCTGTCTGTTGTATCTCCACCTCAATCTGAATCAGCATATCCCATCAATTTTTCATTGTTGTGTTTATTATAGTATAACTCAAAATCATCTGTTCCTTTAATATATCTGAGAATCCGTTTCAGACAGGTCCACAGTGCATCTGAAGGTTTATCTTGGTATCTGCTGCATATGTTTATTGATGAACGAACTAAGATCAGGTCGAGTACAGAGCATTAGATAAATTATACTCCCAACCAGTTCACGGATTGGTCTTTCAGTAGCGGCATTCACCTGCAACGAATTTATTTCAAATTTCGGATCCGTTGGTGTTTTGCATTCTTTGCAATCTTCCATTCCAAAACGTTTCAAAAGATTTCAGATGTAGTGTTTATTATTCAGATAAATTCCATCCTCATTGGTGTTTTGCATTCTTTGCAATCTTCCATTCTAAAACGATTCAAAAGATTTCAGATGTAGTATTTATTATTCAGATAAATTCCATCCTCAGTTCTTCGAATAGTAATTCCCAGAAAATTTTAAAATGCCACTAAATCATGCATTCGTTAACTCTAACTTCACCGAATCAATATTATCTTTGCAATTACATGCTGTAGTAAGATCGTCTACATACAATAGCAAATACATTATTTTGTTTTCGCTCCTTTTAATGTACAGTCATTTTGTGATTGGGTAAATCCCTTTTACTTTGCAAACTAATTGAACTTTTTGTTCCAACAGTAACGTACCACATACACCCTTTTGCGACAAGTCTAGCTTTGTATTTAGTGACATTTCCTTGTTCATCCTTTTTGGCTCGGGAAACCCATTTGCTGTTTATTACTTTCTCATGTTTAGGTTTTTTTACTTCTATCCAAGTTTCATTCAATTCCAGAGATTCAATTTAATTTTTAATAACTTTTATCCAAAAATTGCAGTCTGATCTTCCTTCAATTTCTTCAAAGTTTTTTGGTGTATCGTCAATACAGATTTTTGCGTGCAGTGCTAGATGTTCAAATTCATCCTCTGCAAAGAAATCATTCAGATACTGCGGTTTTTCTTCAATTCTAGTACTTTTTCTGACATAATTTACTTCATTTCTGTTAAAACTTGTACTACCTTCTTTAGGGATCTCTTCTACTTCAGAATTTCCTTCTTCTATTTCCGGATTCCTTTTTTCTACTTCGGAATTCCTCTCTTCAATTTCAATCTTTAGTTCGATCTCTTCAGAGTCAACTACACCTTTTTTCAATACATCTGTTATATTCTTATTTTCATTGAAGACAACATTCTTTGTGGCTATAACTGTTCTTTTTACAAAGTCTGTATCCTTAGTGTATCCTACCATAATACATGTGTTCGCTTTGGGATCAAATTTTTACTTTTGTTTTTCTTTTAGTATGTGATTGTAAGCAACACTCGTAAATTTTCCAAATTAGGCCTTTTATCATAGAACATTTCTGATGGTGTTCTATCAGTCAGAAAAACAGTCGGACTTCTGTTTGTTATATAGGTAGCACAAAGAATTGCTTCTCCCCACATTTCTTAGGGTAGTTTTGATTGTTGAATCATATCTCTTGATTTTTGGAGCATTGTACGATTGAACCTTTCTGCAGTTACATTTAGTTCGGGATTACAGGGAATAGTAACTTTATGAATGATACCATTGGCTCTGCAAAAACTTGTGAATTCATGAGAGCAGTACTCACCCCCATTATCTGTACAAAGTGAATGAATTTTTGTATTGAAGTGACTTGCAACTACCGCATATTTCCTAAAACAATAAAGAACATAACTTTTATTTTCAATTAAATAGGTAACTGCAAAACATGTAAAATCACCTATGAATACTTTTTACCATCATATAGAGCCACATACATCACTGTGTATTAATTCCAATACTCTAGTACATCTCTTATTTACTAACTTTTTAAAGGTAGCCTCTTACTTTTGCCCAGTATACAAGTTTCACAGTCTTTAATATTCTCATTGTTTTTGTTTAAATCAAATCCATTGACATTATTGTACAATTTCAGTATATTTTTACTTGATAAATGACCTAATCTACAGTGCCACAAATTACAATTTGAGCTATAATTTTTACATAGATTTGTTTCTCTATTAACTAACATAAACTCCAAAACATAAATTTTATCATTTTGAATGCCACGTGCAATTGATCTGTTATTTTTGTAAATTGACACTAATGCTTTGCTAATCACTATATCTAACCCTGCTTTTTCTAATTTCTTCACAGACAGCAAATTGTGCCTTAAATCTTAAACAAACATGACATTCTCAATTTTAGCATTTTTTCCTGTGTCTAACAGTATATTTATTGAACCAATATGAGTACATTTTAAAGATTCATTTGTTTTTGCAACATTAGTTGAAATATTAATTGTTAATTTACTTACCTTCGTAAAGACTGAGTCTATGTACCATTCTTTGCTGTGTTCATTTTTTTCACTGCTTAATACTCTGTTTATTGCTGAAAAAGCAATATCCTGATCACTATCTTCTATATTCATATCTACTTGATTTTTTTCCTTTTTGTACCTGGCTTCCTTCAGTTGTGACATATAGTTGTCTTTCTAGCATGAAAATGTCCTTTTCCACTTGTCACTTGCCCTCTTCTTTGTGAGTGCCCTTTGAAATTTCTTGAGTACGCAGCCAACACATTTCATTCAAGTAAATCATTCGGTTTATTACTTAATTTCTTGATTTCATGATCTAATAGCTTTGTCTTGACGAATTCTAGAGTAAGTTTTGATGATTCCAGCATTTCTAAAGCTGTTAATATGCCTTCACAACATTTTGGAAGAGTTCATAATAAATGACATACGGTGTCTGTTTCTACGAGAGTGGCCCCAACAGTTTCCTAACTGTTTCCTCAAATCTAATGAAGTGTGATTGTAATGGCTCATGGTACAAGATTCATTGTCAAAAGTTTTTTTCTTAGATACAGCTGACCAGCAGCACATTTTCTTTGAAATACAGTTTCTAAGGCTGTTCATATTTGATAGGCAGTCTTCTTGTCATTTATATATTCAAGATGAGTATTTGAAACACATAGTACAATTATAGATTTACACTTTATGTCTAGTTTGACAAATACATCATCGGGATTCTGCTTCTATACATGTTTTAACCTCATTTTGGTCGAGAATTATTTTCATCCTAAATTTCCTAGTGGTTTTGTTATGCCCATCAGAAGGTTTAATTCCATATTTTTCATATGAAATTACCGATGCCATCATTTTCTAGATAGGTATGTATTATTCCAGAGATAAATTTTGTTTCACTCATCTGGGCCAATAACCTGTTGTGGAGGGAAAAATAAAGATTGCTAAAAATCTCTGTACGTTTATTTTACTCAAGTCACATCCTTCACTTGTTACGTCAATACCTCCTCTTTATCATATTTTTATTGTTGCTGAATTGACAAACCGAAAAAAGAAATGTGTGGTATCCTATCTTGTTCATAACATTTACAAGTCATGGGATTTCAAGAAACGGACAATAAAAAACTTGTAACATAAGGCTTCTATTTCGTCGATAAAGCATAAATAAAAACAATGTTGCATAAAAAGAACAAATTCCAATTAAATATATAACTGGCGCTGTATTACAAATTACAAATTTTCCCTTTTCCTCGTAAAACAGATAAGTTTTTTCTTATTTCAATGAAAAAAATTATTAGTTCCGACAATTTCTGCAAGATGGCACCAGTTATGAATTTTTCACATGTGCTCGGCACTAAGCTACATAGTAAGTGTCTAGATAATGGGATAGTTGCTCCTCTATTATATATCATTTATTGCTCCTCTATTATATATCATTTATACGTATGATACACCTGTCCCCCGACATCCCCGTGATAACGTCCAACTATATGCGGATGATACCGCACTAATCATTTCTGCCACAGATATTCGCTCTCTCAACATTCGATCCCAAAATATACTGAGCCAATTTTCTAATTGGTGCAGGAAATGGCGGGTGACACTCAACCCTCAGAAAACACAAGCCATCGTCTTCCAACACCCTGATACCATGAGCGAACGACTTCTTCCTACTAACTTCCGCCTCGTACTCTGGGATGATCGACTGGAAATCCGTAGGGAAGTCGTCTATTTGGGAGTGAAATCTACTTACACTCTCAACTGGACGCCTGACCTAATGGACACTTTAAACAAAGTCCGACGGAGAGTTAATCTTCTCAAGGCGCTCGGCGGCACATTCGGACGCACACACCCTACCACCTCACTTCATACGTATAAAACATATATCCGCCCAATAATCGACTATAGAGCAAACGTCTACTGCACCCTTCCCAACCATCTTGTCAAAAGACTACGAACTTGCGAGCAGTCAATCTTGAGATACTGCCAATACAAAGCACCATGCTCCTCCAGCGACACCGCCTACGTCAATACCGACATCGAGCCAATCCCTCAACGTCTCAATAATTTACAAGCCCGTTACGTTAATCGTACAATCGAATCGGGCAATGAAATCTTGACAAACACTCTACGCACTCCGTGGGTCGCCAATACACGACCCCTCGGTAGAAAACCCAAGATGAAGCTCCCCTTTTCTCCTATACGCTTGTTAGCCACTGCCTCTGCCTACGACGACCTACCAGACGAATATATTAACTACCTAGACGAATCCCAAATTTCAATTCGTTAATTTGAATACAAACTTCACTATAACTCACATCATCTTCTGACCATAACAATTTCCGCCCTACATTTCATCCAGCACCTAAAACACTTTCTTAGATAATCAGCCATACTCAATAACCATCTTTCAAAACTCTCATTAATTTGTTCAACACTTTGGACAAACCCTGTACTTTTCACTTTTTTTAATTTTCCCCACACCACCCACGTCGGTGTTGCAGGTTTTTGCGGTTTTCCTGCATACTCTGTGAATTTATTCACTAGCCAAATGGACCGACGATCGACGCACCCGCATTTTTAGATTTAAAATTATTATTATACCGCCGACCACCGTAAACAATCCCAAACCACCGAAGGCACGTCACCGCAACTTTCCATCAAATTCCAACAAAATACCAAACTCCATACACTTTTGAAAAATGTCTCCTATACACTTTTTCACATAACTAAAACCAAAAATTTTAAATCTTCAGTATTCCCAATACATCGCTCTTAAAATATCGGAGACATTCAAAACCAGTAAAATAACACCCAATTTTCATAATTTCTGACACCTAGCCAGCCCAACGCATATATCTATGTATCGGCAACGATACATGGTTCGTCTTCTACACTTACAATCCCATCCTAGACACTTTTTGTCACACCTTCTCCGCACACTTCTGAGCTTCGCTACTTCCAGACATCAACCCCCGGTACACCCCAATACAACACAACCAGTTACCTTCTAACAAAAAGCTCATCTAATCACTCTCAATCCTATACACTTTTAAGCAAAATTTTCCTAGTCACTTTTAAAAATTCTTACTAGACACTTCTAAGCCCCAACCCGATTTCTCGGTCAGTGTACACCAAACCACCCAACACACCCCCAACACAGCCCTGCAGAGGAAACCTATCCTATACCAGGGCATCATCAAGAAAGGCACACTCAACCAAGAAAACCCCAAACTCATTTACGAATTTCTCTCTCTCTCTCTCTCTCTCTCTCTCTCTCTGTCTCTCTTTTATGGAATAGTGGTAGAGTGGTGCTAGTATAGCTGACGCTCTGTTTCGGATTGTAAACTATCTCATTTCCTCATACAACAGATAAGATATTTCTTATTTTCGATGAAAATTTATTAGTTCAGACAATTTCCACTAGATGGCACCACTTATAAATTTTTCACGGATGCTCGGTACCAAGGTACTTAAGTAAGCGTCTAGATAATGGAAGAGTGGCAAGGTGGGGCTAGCATAGCTGGCGCTGTATTCCAAATTACAAACTTTCCCTTTTCCTCCTAAAATAGATAAACTGACATTGTTATTACTTTTCTGCCCAACCTATGAAATATGCGAGGAAAGTATTGGTTTACCCCAGGAAAAGTTGGAATTTTGGAAAAAAATTTTCAGTTATTTTCACGTTTTCCATCAACAACAACACGAAAAAACGGTTTTTAGAAAAAAAAATCCTGTGTGTATGTCGTTGTCGTCGGCCACTTTTCCTTACATGTCCTGTTAGCACGATACAGCCTCCGGAGTGCAATAAGTCACCAATTTTATAATAGAATATTGTTAAGGACATGTCAGAGTTGAACCCTATCGATTTTCAGCTCACTAGAGCCAGTACAACGGGTGCTATGGTACTTCAAGTACGACATTTTGTCATTTTTTGAGAAATTTTAGTTTGTTAGCACGATACAGCCTCCAGAGTTCAACAAGTCACCAATTTCATGATTGAATATTATTCAGGACATCTCACTGATGAACCCTATTGACTTTCAGCTCACCAGAGCCAATACAACAGGTGCTACAGCTTCTGGAGTATATACAAGTGACCAATTTTATTAGTGTTTTTAAATGAAACTCAAGGTCTCTAGTTAATTCCACAATATAATACAAGTTATTGAAAATTCTAAGAAATTGACAATTGTTTCGATAAATCAATATCATCGTCAGAATGACAGAAGTTACATTTTTCATTTAAAAACACTAATATGAGCATATTCCACGAAGTAAGGGTCGAGACAGTCAATTTAATTTTATGATTGTATATTATTCAGAGCGTCTCAAAGATGAACCCTATAGAAATTCAGCTGACTAAAGCCAGTACAACGAGTGATATGGTACTTGAAGTACCAAATTTTTGTCATTTTTGGAGAATATTCAGTTTGTTGGTACGATACAGCCTACAGAGAGTATACCATTGACAAATTTTATGATTGAATAATGTTCAAGGTGTCTCACATATGTACCTTATTGATGTTCAGTTGACTAGAGCGATTACAGGGGGTTCCATAAATCCAGGTATACTAAATTTTTGCTTATTTTTGGAGAAATTTCGGTTTGTTAGCACCATACATCCCCGAAGGGAATACAAGTAACAATTTTAAGATATAATATTGTTCAGGACTACAGATGCGGAAAAGATAGTTATAATCTTTAAAACCATTTATTTTACGATTAATTTGAAAATGTAAAAATATATAGGGTGTTCTATTTAAAATAACAAAGCTGACGTTTACTTCCAGTATAACCAGAAGTCGCCGGAAGGTGAGCATATTTTCATTCGATAGATGATTGATGAAAACCCTTTAGTATCAATTTTCAGATTTTTATTCTGGCTAGTTTTCCTATAACATCTAAAATGCAATCGAAACATATCACCCTTTATATGTGCTTCAACTACTGCCGCTTTATATAAATAAGAAATAACTCATATTTTAGAATTTATACGTCATTTAATTTTGAAATCTGCATGAGGAACTGATTTGCCAAAATAGTTTCAATCATATTTTATTTTTTATATCAAATATAATTGCTATCCTGAACCTTCTTGGCTTCATCATGATATCAGGAAATGCGTAATGTATGGATCCATTAGGCATATAATTATTCAACCATAATATCATTAGATGAAGGTCTGTTGGCTACCATCACTCACGTAACTAAACCCCACTTACTGTAACAAGCGCTGATTGATTCAGATGAAGATAATATCTATAAAAATAATTATATTTCTGTTGTAGCGATTGGAATGCTTTCATTTTCAGCAGGCATCCTTGCATCCTATTATAATTTGTATAGTGGAATAATAGAACCAAGGTCTTCGTATATTTTTAATAACAAAGTTCTTTATATTTCTTTAGTTTGATCGAATCTTAAACACTAACATTTTAATATAACGCCTACTCTATAAAATGATAAACACATTATTCAGTGAACACCAATGGTTAAAAATTATAGCTCACGATTATTAGAATATATTGATATGAATTTTGGCTCCATACTTGAACTCACTCTTCCTCTCTCCATCTTTCTCTTTCTCTCTTTATACGGGGTAAGCTAATAGAAACTGTACACACCAAATTTTTAGGATTTGAAATACAAATTTGGAAAAACGCTCATCGATTTTTGCTTTGGGATGGAACCAAATATCAGCTTCACACCAATATAGCTCTCAAATAAATCTCAAAATTTGAATACGGTAAAGAGATCGAGCCTTACCTCATTTCAAAGGTTTCATCTAGTTTTTATAACCTTATGATTTCGATTTATTATTTTCATCGACAACTAAATGATAGCTCGTCAAAATCTTGGAAACAAACTATTGCTTTCTTAATAAAAATACCAAATAACTATTGTTTTCAGCTTATTAATAAATTGTGTTGAAGAACAACTACCGATATGTTGCAGAAAAATTGAGAATTGATTTTATTATTACATAAATGTTGATACAGGATATTTTGTACAACTTGTAAGATACATCTGACGAGTAGACCTGAGTATTGAGCTTTAATCTTTTATTATTTGGCATTTTTGTTGAGAATACAATAGTCTATTTCTATTGTGTTGACAAGCTATCATTTGGTTGTCAATAATAATAATAATTTGAAGGACTGGAGAATTGCAAATATATCTGCGGTGAATATAATGTCACGTTTGAAAATAACACACTGTATCTGGTAGGCTATGCAAAAGTAGTTCACTGTTTTAAAACTTTTTCTATTGATTATTTACAAAATATGGCGTAGAATAAACATTACCAAGGTGAAACGACAAGAAAGCAAGAAACTCAGCATTTTTCGTGAGTGAACACTTTCTTGGGTCGCAGATTATAATTTTTCGAGGAGTCGGTCTTCGGATCAGCAAAACGAACACTTGAGTAAGTTAGAGTTCAAGTTAGAAAAAAAAATTACCCGAGGGATGATTAGCGCGATCCAGAAGAAGCGCCCTGCCTAGTGAGGAAGTCGTGCCCGTGGAGGATTTTTAATATAATCTAATGTTTTTCTTACTTATTAAAATATTTATATTACGGGTGGGATAAATTCATACACACGATAGATTCACTTACTTAATTTATTTATTCACTACACTATTCACTAATTACTATATACACAGTATATGCTCTTAAACTTATTTATATAAACACTTCATTAATTTACATTCACATATTTACTGTTTATCTCACGATGTCAAATTATAAACTCACTGTCTCTCGCTGGTCGGTCCTTTATATATTAGTGCCTTTTTTACTAGATAATTCTAGATTGCGGCTTACACAAAAACAATTGGCTCTCTGGCATTTTCTAGATAAGAGTGGTCACAAAAGCATTGTCTAGATAAGATAGTCACAATCGTAAACAGTTCCAAAAAAACCTGCGCATCCGCCATAATTCTAACTTTCATACATGGCTTTGGCAGAGTCGGATTCAGGACTATACCAGTGTGCTGTTTCGTAACAGTAAGGAAAGGGCCTATTGTTTTTTTTTAAATAATTTTGTCAGATTGAGAGAGTATCCATTGTTGTTTGAAATCCTTAAATATGTGTTCAGTTTTTTTTAAGAGAGTGGTACTTTAATTGACCCAAACCCCAAATAGTCCATTAAGTAATTACGTTGCTAGGGTTAATAGAGGGGTAGGTACCCTATAATAAATACTAATAATTCTTAGAAGGCGAGGAACTTATTCCCAGTTCATTGGAATACAATTCTCTATCGTCGCAATACTACAAGTGTCTTCGAAAACAGTTGTGTAAAGGATATCGTTTACTGAGGTGACAATCCATCCCACTCTTTTGTTATTTTTGAATGCGTCTGTATATATGATTTTGTCAAACTTCTGTTGATTCATTTGTTCGGTGGATATTTTTCTTATGAGTTTGTTTGTGGTTTCTTGACTTTTAAGTTTCAGTAACGATGTGTCGATCTTTGGTATTGGTTTTTTCCATGGAGGAGAGGAAGATACTCGGAAATGTAGTGTGAGGTTCAGGCCGATATTGTGTAGGATAGCTTCCACATATAAGCTGTCGGTTGGGCTGAATTTAAATGCGTCAAGGCATTTGCGAAGAGCTGTGTTGTGAATGGTATTAAGCATGTTTAAATGGGATTTTGGAGTGGAGAGATAAATTATGCTTCCGTAATCAATTTTTTATCTGCTTACATCTCTGAGAAGTACTGTTTCGTCACTTCGTGTTGTTTGAAATTGAGTTTGTTGTCAAACGCTAAGCCCATAGTTTTATGGTGAGTTACCACAGGTAGGGTGTTACCATTGAGTGTTAGATTAGGGATTTGTTTATTATTTTTTTTACTAAACTTAATAATTTTAGATTTCTTGGCAGAAAAGTTCAAAAGTTTAGTCCAATGTTGGAGGATCAATTGCAGACACGGTTTAATGCCGTTTGTAAGATGGCTCAGCTTGATTATGTGTTTTTAACATGGATATAGATGATTAGATATGCAACCTACATAACGTGTTTTACAGGTAATTGAAAGTTTCGAAAAATATCGTTGGTGATGAGAATAGAGCCTTAAGGTACTCCGTGTTTTAGGGCGAAAGAATTGGAGATGTATCCGATTGAAATTATTTTAAAGATCCGGGAAGTAAGAAAATTTTGAAGGAGTAGAAGATGTTACTTGTCAATCCATTTTCTCTGGGTGTAAGACGAGAAAGTTATCCATAGCAGGTCAGTTACTTACGAAACCTGATTGGGCTTCGTAAATTATGTGATGTTTTCGAAGGAACCGTGTTAGTCGGCTAATGATAATTTTCTCCATTAATTTATATAGGGTGCAGGCAAATGGTATTTAATTCAGTACTAATTAGGAGATAAAGTGTGAAACTTTTTCGAAGCATTCAATAATAAACAAAACATTAATCTCAATTACTTAAAAACTAGATTTTTTTCGTACGTTTCCTATTTTTCACCATATTAATTGAGAAATACCTTGCTTTATTGAATATTATAATGAACTTCAGCTTCTCCGGCTAGTATATTCAGTATTTGCATTAATTAGCGAATTATTTATTGTTATTTTCATCATGATATCATTATCAAATTAAAAATCTAGGTTAAAAATTTGGTAAAGCTATGTAACATTCAGCTAATGTCGGAACGGGTCTGATTTCTCATGTCTATATGTGTGCGGCTATTGCATTCCATCAATTCTTTGGTGTGTTGATACATATTGAATGGATATAAAAAGCTTAGATCGTTTATTATGATTCAGTTTGAAGTCGGCGATCAACTATACGATTATGTATTCAAAAGTAAGTTGAATTTAATGATCTCCATATTTTTTACAAATAAATTGTATCGAAAAAAATATTGCAGCCCAAAACCGTGTAAAATAATTTGTTAATAATTAACTTACAACGACGATATTTCTACTTTCCAGATATGATTACAGCCTGAGGGGAGTTGTTTCAATCAAAATATTAATTTTTTAAACACAACTAGAATTAATTAATTAATTTATACTTTGTTCTTCTTATCTCAAAACAGTTTGTTTATTGTTAATTTATTCCTATAAAGAAATTTTTATTATTATTTACCTACAGGTAATATTCTATTGATTTTAAGGAACTCATATATTTTTGCGAATTTTTTAAGCAAATCAGAGATTCACGGGTGAATAAAATTCAAAGTAATCTGCAATCAAATCCCCCATTAGGTTATCCCTTTCAAATAGTTACTGAGAATTACTTGGTTATATGAACAACAAATAGAATGATCATACATTAATATAGTCAAAATCTAATATTAACAGTAAAATACGAAGTCTGCTATTAGCTAGTATTATATATTGCTTGATTCCCCATTAATACAAAATTTACTTCCAAGCACCATCACATTACACTCAATAATAATCTTGTTTGAAGTGAGACAATAAAAAGAGTTGTTGTTTCATTGCATATCTTTTTGAAGTTCCAAGCACAGAATTTGTATTATATACAAGACTATACACTCCAGTTGGAGTTGTAGCCGCTCAAATTGAGCTCTTTTGACCCTCTGTCTTGTGGGGGGTCAGCCCACGTTTTTCTTGCTGTTTATCTACAATTTATTAGAGGTTTTTGCAGTTTCGACAATTGTTCTCCACTCCTTTCTGTCCTGCATCTGTCTCTCCCCGCCCTGTACTCCTAAAATTTTTATATCTTTCACAACCTGATCTTCCCATCTAATTTTTGGTCTTCCTGGTAATATTTCCTCATTCGGTTTCCATTCTGTAATTCTCCTCACCTCCTGTCCTTTCTCCATTCTTTTAACATGTCCGTACCAACGAATCCTTTTTGATTTAATTGTGTTTACTCATGTCCTCATTTTCTAATATATTTCTAATTTCATAATTCATAAGTCTTCGGTACTCTAGGTACCCTAGTTTGACTGGTCCATACATTTTTCTAATTTTTCTTCTTTCATATATCCTTAGTTGCTCTTCGTCCTCATTTGCCAGTCTCATAGTTTCTGCCGCATATGTAACTACCGGTTTTATCGCCATCCTGTAGACTCTTAATATTGTTGCTCGGCTTATTCTCTAACTCTGCATGATGTTTTTAAATTTATTATACGCTCTATACCCTGCTTGAATTCTCTGCCTTATTTCGATTTTTGTGTCATTTTTGTTACTAATAATTGTTCACAAATACTTAGAGGTGTTAACAACTTCAAAACTGAATTCATTCAACTTTACTGCTTCTGGTTGGTAGACTTCCTTCTTTCTTTCCATATATTTTGTTTTTTCCTGATTTATTCTTAATCCTCTTTTTCCCGCCTCCTTTACAATTTTCTCTAATGTTTCTTCAAGACTCTTTTGGTCTCTCGCTATTATGGTTAAATCATCAGCATATGCCATTATTTGTTTTGATTTATTAATTATGATTCCATTGATATTACAAGTTTTAATTATGCCATCCACTGCTATGTTAAACAATACCGCTTGCCTCACTCCAGCATTTATTTGAAATTCCTCCGATGGACCTTCCCTTGTCATTACTCTTGCCCTAGAATCTTTCATCGTCATTTTCACCAACCGTATGATCTTTTGTGGTACATTTAATTATTCCATGTCCTTTATAATTGTCCTCCGTTCGAGGCTGTCGAACGCTTACTTGAAGTCAATAAATAGCATTTGGACTCTAGCATTGTGTTCATAACATTTTTCAATTACTTGATTTATAGTATGTATGGCATCTACTGTTGATTTTCCTTTCCGAAAACCTTTTTGATACTCCCCTATTTTTAATTCCTTTGCTTTTTTTAGCCGTCCATTTATTATCGTTGTTAGTATTTTATATACGGTGTTGAGTAAACTAATTCCTCAATAATTGCTACAAAGATTACGAATTCCTTTCTTCATTATTGGTATAATCATACCAGTAGACCATTCTTTCGGCATTGTTTCTGATTCCCATATTCTTTCAATGATTTTGAATATTTTATGTCTTAGGTCATCTTCTCCATATTTTATCAGCTCATTTATTATGTCGTCTGTCCCTACTGCTGTTGTGTTTCAATTTATTAATTATGTCGTTACATTCCTCTTCGGTCGGTTTTTCTTCGTATTCTATCCCTGTATTATTATCAGTCATATCATCTTCTTCATACTCCCCATCTTCTTCCGTTAATAAATTCTTGAAATATTGACTGTACTCTTTTTCTTTGATATTTATTGTAGTTGGTTTTCTGCTTTGTTTCTTTGTATATTGATATGATATAATTTTACATTATTTTTATTATCATTCTGTAATATGTCCATGCTTTCATTTAACCATTTTATTCTTTTGGTTTTTATCTACTTTGTGCTCTCTTTTCTTATTTTTCTGTATTCATCATAAAAATTTGTTGCTTAGTTCGCAGCCATTTTAGTCTGGCTTCTTCTTTCTCTTTCATCTTTATTTTACATTCTTGATCAAACCATTAATTATTCTGTCTTGTATCTTTTGTACCAACCACTTCCTCTGCTGCCGTTATTATACTTCTTTTTATTTCCTTCCATTTCTCATCGATATTATATTGTTCTTTGCTCTTTTGTAGTTGCTTCTGTACTTCTTCCCCATATTCATTTTTACTTCTTTTCAATTTCTGCACGTTCCATTTCCTACATTTTATTGTCATATTTACTATATTTACAATTCTCATTTGCATTTTGACAATTACTAATTGATGATCAGTATCAACACTTGTTCCTCTGTATGATCTTACATCCTGTATCATATTTGATCTTCTTTTTGCTATTAGAACATGATCTATCTGGTTCCCCATAGTAGTCCCAGGTATCATCCATGTAATTTTATGTTTCTTCTTATGCTTGAAACTAGTGCTGCTAATCTACATGTTAAGCTCCTCAGCTAAATTACATAGTCGCCGTCCATTATCGTTAGATATTTCATGTATAGTGTTATGTTATTTAAGTAGTCTTCTTTTCCTATTTTCGCATCCATATCTCCAATAATTATTAATGTATCATGTCTTGCGGTTTCCTCACATACCTTTACCAATTTCTCGTAAAATTCATCTTTGTCTTTATCTTTTGCTTCTTCCGTCGGTGCATAACTAATTGTTATTGCAATATTTGCCATATGGTTTTTTAATCTTAATTTTGATATTCTACCGTTTATAACTGTGTAATTTAGTATATTATTTCTTATTCTTTTGCTTATCATAAATCCTGTGCCATTCTTTCCTCGACTGTCTTCCCCTCCATAAAACAATATATATTCTCCTTTGTTCACTTGTCCAGCGAATTTCTTGAAGTGCCAATATGTCTATTTTATATTCCAACATCTCCTTCGTAATTTCCTCCATTTTTCCCATTGTCAGCATTGTCCTGATATTCCATATTGCCATAATCACTAAACTCTTGCGTTCAATTTTCTTATTTTTACCCTTACTCATTATCCATTTCAATGCATTGTCTTCAATTGTATATATCGTATTTTCTTTAGCTACTAGTTTTTTGACTCCTTCTCTTTATTGCCTCCTCCATGTTCCGGCGAACGATCGGTTGCTGTACGTTTCATCATTTTCTTTTAGCTTTTCATCCCCAAATGCATCTGCTCCATAAATTCTGTTGTTTATAATTGATGTATTGAACTTAAGTACTGCGTTTTGTCCTTGTTCTCTGGCTACTTTTACCTGAGGCAGTAAAAATTTTTTTCCTCTTTGGACTTTTTTCGAGTAGTCGTCATTAATCCAAATATTGGTACATTTTAGCTTTTTACCTTGTTCTATAATTTCTAATTTTTTGCTCCATTCTTTGATTTTAACTATATTTGGTCTACTTTTGTTTCTTCCAAAAGTTCCGATCCTGCCGAATTCTATAAAATCTTTTTCTGGGTCTACTTCTACCTCTATTTTTCTCATTATTTTTTGTACTGTTTCATTTATGTCTTGTTGGCTCTCATTCTCCTTATCTTCAATTGCTTGAATTACTATGTTATTGCGCCTTATTTCCCTTTCTACGTAGTCTAATCTTTCTTCTTGCTCGGCGATTATTTCTTTCAGCTTATGATTTTCCTGTTTCAATTCCATTATGATATATGCATTTCTGTCTATTTTTTCTTCCATATTCCTAAGACTATCTTTTATCTGCGAGAACGTTCCTTTAATTTTTTCCATATCGTATTCATCGATGTTCATTTCTTAACGCACCTTAACGAGTTCCGCGTCCCGTCAAGTTTCGTTAGTCACCTACTCAGTTCAGCTTCCTACACTTACCCGGGCTGGCTGAACTCGTCTCGCTGCGTTATTATATCTTAATTTCCTTTTTGAAGTCAGTCTGGGACTGTATTTTTAAACAAGTTCTCGTGTTTTGTTGAATGATCTTCGCTTATCGCTTTTGTTTTTTGCTGGTAATTAACACAATTTAGATTTCGAATTTAACAATGGTGGATTGTTTCATGCCAAATTTTCCTATTATCTCAATATTTGGAAAATACTCACCAATTATATGTAATAGTTTACACTTACACAAGGTATTTTTGTACTTTTTGTTTTTTGTTAATTGTAGTTTTAAACTTTACTCACAATTTGATATTATCGCTCTCTCGATTTAACTGTATTCTTTCCACATTAGATGCAGGACCATATCAAGAATCAAGAATTTGTATTAAAATAATGAAATGGTCAGTAAATAGTCTCTATTTCGAAGTACAATAATTCATTTTTGCTTAAGTAATTGATTAACGCTACCAGGTACAATAGTTATAATCTAGCTTGTATCAGTTTTCTCAACGTAACTGTAAGGCAAAAAAAATATAATCACCACCAGAAATACGTTTACTGATAATTCCCATGATCAGAAGCACATCCTGGCATGATCAGTAATCTGGATTGATTGAGACGGTGTTCTATATTCGATTTCAAAGTCAAAACTGTTCAAGGGAATTATTATATGTTTTGCTTGGTATTTCTAGAGGTCTGTTAAGAGCTACTTTACCATAAAAATTTTGCAGTGTTACTTAATATTGCCAAAACTGTGTCAATAAAACTTTGCGCTATGTACACATCTCACGTAACTCTAGAAAGAATAAAGTTTCCATGTAATAAACAATTGAAGTAATGAAACCTAAAACACAATAAAAATTTAAAATCGCGTAAAATACCATGTCGTTTATTAAATTTATCCAACTTTTTCTATTTTCAATTGATACTTACAAAGGAACGTTCATCCAAATAATTCTCAATTTATTGACTGAAATTTCTTCAGATGAATTTTTTATATATACATAGTTATTTCCCAATTAATTTTAAGCTGATCTAAAATTCATTTGGCAAGAAAAAAATGTATAAGACTTGGATTAATTTTTGGTGTATAGGTGTCTACTATCATGCTCTTTTTGGTCTGATTCATATATTAACAAATCAATCATGTACACTTCACAACCATCAATTCTTTCAAATATCGTTTTAAACGTTATTGGGAAACTTCAGGACTTGTTTTCAAACCGTATGCTAATTTTTTGAAACAGTGCATTACAAAAGTATATTATTTACTACTATTTTCTGTTAACTTAATTTGATAGAATGCTGTTGCAGCATCTAATATACTAAAAACTTTAGTACCTTTCAGTTTGCCAGTATTTTTTCAAATGTCAGTAAGATATTCCCTTTTTATATTATCATTACAAAAATAGGAAGAGGGCAAAGTCGAGATATGACATGGCCCTGTTATCCTTGCCTAATTCATCAAGTTTTCTTCGGCAATCCCATACCAACTTTGAGTCAATAACATGGAAGCTCAATGCTTTGATAGCTGCTTGACTATCAGAATGGATCGATATGTCACATTTCTGATAGTTTCTTTCCACGGATCTTTCGATCGCTAGTGTTTCTGCTTGAAAGCCGCTCGCTCGGGAAGGAGCCTAACGATAATAAGTATCTAGTGCCAGGCCCAAATACTCCAGCGCCTGCTCCAGTGGTGATTTTTGAACCATCCGTATACCATCTAATGGTGTTTTCTTTGAGAGTTTGGGTGGTGTATTCCCTTTCACAGTCTCTCCTCGTATTAAGCATCGCAGTGAAATTCTTCTCGATACTTACTTTCTTGATCATTTCGTCACTGGGAAGATACGCTGATGAGATGTATTTTGTTAGAGAGAACCAGGCTCCCTGATTTTTAATACTCTCATTGCCGGAACCTCCCTTAGATATTCTAAGAATTGCCTTTTGGGCAGATCTTTCTATCACCAGATGTAGAGGTGTGCGATATGTAATGATTTCAAGTGCCCTAGTTGAACACGTTCTCATAGCTCCAGTGATGCACACACAGGCAAGCCTCTTCTTTGTTAGGTGGCGAAGTTATTATTTTGGAAGGGCCCGGTTCTTCCTCAGCACCTGTTTCTTTACATTAGGTACTGGTGTAAAATCTTCTGGAGAAACCATCAATAATCCTAGTCCATTTCCCTTTTCAATCCGTTCTTCTAGAGTAGTTTTCTGTGGGGGGGGGGGAATTATGTGCTGTTGGGGTAACCAGTTGTTGCGAATCCTTCAATGGCTCGTTCTGCCGATCAAACTTTTAAATTGGCTTGCCCAAAGAGTTCAGACACATCAAGATGAGAGACTGGACGTTGGTTGTTTCTTAAAACGATCCTCTTTTCTTCGCTACAAAATGTTTTGATCATCATCCCTACTTTGTCAAGTGGTTGCATTTTATGCGACGTTACAAAATTCTCCTTCGTCTTTTGTGTTACGTCTAAGTTTCGTATATGTGTGTTGTGTCCATCTAAAATTGAAAGGATATGTTTGGCTACAGATGGATGCACATATTCGATAAAGTGTTCGAACCAAGCAGTAAATCGATCCATTTGGATCCACCCTGATGGATGAAACTTAAATATAGATCCAGGTGGAGCGCCCTTTTTCAATTGTTCATTACAATTTTTATGAGGGAATATAATCATAGGTGATACAAATATTCCATCTGCGCCCATACACATAGAAACGGTTATGAGTCTTTGGAAGTTAGGACCCTTATTTGACGTTTGCCAAAATTTGGGAACATTTAGATTGGATGATGCTTATGCCACACTCATCGACGTTGAAAATAATCTGCTTAGGACAAAATGTTTTGTCATCCATGACTGTTTCAAGCAGGTTAAAAAACAAAAAACTCATTAACACTTTGTTAATTGAATCCTGCTGCTCTCACAACTAATATTCCTGTTGGCCTTCTTACGCTAATTTTATTGCCATGTTATTTTGAAAATCCCTTCAGCTATTTGTTGCTGCAGTTTCGTGGAGCAATGAAAATTTATTTGGAATATTATTTCGTCTTGCCAACTGAAAGAGTGCGTAGGTCCCTCCTCGATAAACCAAAAAACTGCTTTTCCATTTTAAGTATGTAGTATACAAGTTTAGTTTCTAAATCTTGGGGTAAAATAGTGTTTCATTCTAACGTTTCTTTCTTGATATCTTCAATATTTTTGTTGCTTCTGCAATATCTCAATATCTAAAAAATGTGGCGCGACGTACTTTATATAATCTGGCAGCCATAACCCATTTTATGGGTTTGCAATGCTTCCACTTATGCTCTTTGACGCTTTTTAACTGGCACATTTCTAAAATAAATAAAAAAACCCTTACTAGAAAAAAAATCGATGTGCTTCCTTAATACGGAATATTTCACGTTCAGACTCGCTTCTTCTATTCCACAATAGGGCACTTTCACATATTATTTTCCGGTAAATACTGGACAAATTTTCAATCTACTGACTAGCTACAAAATATCTTACCTTTAGCCAAAGACGTAAGTAAACACTTTTTGTTTACATCTGAAAATATGACGACTGTAACCAAAATCACATTTGATGCAATATGATGAACAACTAAGGTTCTCCGTATATTAACGTTTTAATAGGAAAACTTGATGCGCCAGCTTGTTGGTAGATATAACTTGACCAATAACAGAGTAAGCCACATTAGGAAACTATTCCACATTAGGCGACTTTACTCTAGCTATTATTAGGGAGTTGTAAGTGGTGACTATGTACTGAAAAATTCTTTGAATATATGGATTGTTAGTTAAGTTATGAACAATTTTAACAGATCCGTGATTCAGTTTATCTTGAAATAAACCATAATTCTTATTTTTTCCAGATTTTGTCCGTATTAGCTATAGCTGCAGTAGCTCAAGCTGGAGTTTTGGACTACAGTCACGGCCAAGCTAGTTCATATTCTTCAGTAAATCTAGATACACCAAAATTACAACAAGGATATGCCTCTAACCCAATTGTTTCTCATGGATATTCAGCTCAGGCTCTTTCTCACGGATATTCAGCCAACAAAGATGTAGATTATTACGTGAGTCAATACTTCAATACAAATTATGCTCCTTTATCCTGCCTACTATGGCGTGATGAAGTCTTCTTTAACGACAATTTGCCTCCATTATACAGGGTGATTCATTAATAATGTCCAGCCGACGAACCATATATTCGAGGACCCAAAATATTATGATTTAGCGCAACATACACTTAACATTATTGACCTTTACTCTGACGTCATTAATATCTGATACTATATCCGACAAATGTCAAATTATTTTGTTCTGTTCTTCACTTTTATTAGAAAGAGATGCCACTTAATAATTTTGTCGGTTATGTTATGAGATAGTAATGACGTCAGGTTAAAGGTCAATAATTTTAAGTGTACCTTATATTACTAGTTTCAGAGATACTTCAAGTTTGAATTTAGCTTTTTATTTTCGCAATAAATTTTCATATTTCCACAATTTCTATTTGAAAATTGGCAATTTTACGTTTTTTGGCATAATAATTGCCAATTTCGATTCTAATTTAGAATTTCTATTACATGGCATTAATTACACTTGGTTGAGTTTAGTAAATCAAATTAATAAAATGCGTTAAATTCTACAAAAAAATGTTCTTCTTATTTGATTCATGTAACTCGATCGTTTATCGGGTTATTTGCTTCTAAAATGTTCAATGAATTTTAATTTCATAAAAAAATGTAACAAAATAAATTAATAAAGATAAACTTCAAAGTACATGCCCGCCATTTACATCAATACAGCTTATGATCCGCTTTAGCAAAAATCTTCTAATATTAAATAACCGTTGTTATTATTTTTAATCACATTCGCGGTTTCTTCTCTTCTCCCTCGTAATTCTGGAAGAGGCTTAATTATTTTGTAAACTAATGCCTTCCTTTGCGACCAAATTGAAAAATTTGAACGATTTAAATCAGGATTTCTCGGTGGTCAAGCAAATTCCACGACCAATCCATCGAAGCGGAAGTTGACATTTCGTGGATATCCTACACCTTCTTCAACATATTCTCCAGTCTCATCTTCACCAGGCTTGCTGCCTATCAAGTCGCATGACAGTTTCATTCCCTACCAAACAGGACCCTTAAAGGTACTTCACCAGAAGATTCATTAACAGCTGACCGCATGGCCATTAGAAACAATGGTAGGTATTGATCCCAATCTTTTTGGTGTTCTGACATAACTTTCGATAGATAATTAGCTATGGTGCGGTTCATCCGTTTCACCATTCCATCAGACTGAGGATGCATTTCAGTGGTTCTGATTAACTTAATACCCAGCCTTCGACATACCTCTCAGAACAAATCGCTTTCATAATGTCTTCCTTGATCCGAATGTAACTCAAGAGGTACTTTGAATCGGCTCATGAATTCATTCACCAGGACTTTGGCGGAGGTGGGAGCTTCCTGATTGTGAACAGCAAAGGCTCCAACCCATTTTGAAAAATAGTCCATCAATACGAAGATGTATTTGTTTCCAGCATCACTTCCAAGGAACGGTCCCAACAAGTCCACAGCAATTCTTTCAATGAGGCTTCCAACCAAGTATTCACTTCAGCTCTTCCACTTACTGTTCATCTTCGGAACCAATCTTTGACATCTTTTTTGAGGTTCGCTCAGTACAAGCTTTCTCAGACCTGCTGCAACGTATTTGTGACACCTAGAATCAAACAAAAGTAATTTTAACGCTTTTTAATATGTTTTTATTATTTTACTTATAGTTCAGCCGAAAAAAATAGCTTCGATTTACTAAACACAACCCACTGCAACTATTACCCTCTTTAATAAATACTGGCTGTTCACTCCTGTCAGAGTGGTGGCCTCTTTTTGAGCTCTTCGACTTCCTTATTTTCGTGTCTTTTTGCTATTTCTGATATCTTGTTTCATTTTTCCGGTCCTTCATATTTGTTTTCCAATCCTTTATATCCAATTTTCTCATATCTTTTTTAACGTAATCTTCCCATCTTGTCTTTGGTCTTACCTCTGGTTTTCCTTCTGACAGCATTTGTCTGTTTCTTTATTTTTTCCTTGTGTTCTGTCATTTTTGTCTCTCCCCACAGTTAGCCATTTTTTTCGCGCTTGATCTTTTTATTCCTTTTTTGTTTTCACATTCTCCATCGTTCTTAGTTCGTTTTTGCGTCCTAATATTTCCTCTGCTGTTCTTGTAATACTATTTCTTATTTTCTCTATTTTTTTTTCCTTATTTCCATCTGAATCTTGTGTCAATCTCTTATTACTTGCCTATATCTTTGTTTCGTGTGCTCATCTTTTATATTTTCTATATTGCATTGATTTTTAGTTCTTCCATCTTTATGTTTCTTAATATCTTCATTTTCACCACTACTGAGAAATAGTCTGAATCCGCATTTGCGCCTCTGAATGAACGAGTGTCTTCTATCGTTCTAGCCATTTCCCTTGATATCATTGCATGGCCTATCTGATTGCCTCCATTGCCTGGTTTGATCAATGTCACTTTATGCTAATTTTTGTGCCTAAATTTGGTACTTATAATGAGTGTGCCGGTATTTACCGCAAAATTGTCTGGAGTCATTATCGTTTATCCAGTCGTATATTGTTTCTTTGCCTGCAACATTATCGTTATATTCCTGTTTTCCGATTTGTGCATTAAAGTCTCCTATGACTAGTTTTATGTCATTTCTAGATATATTTTCTCAAACCTCATGCAGCTTGTCATAAAATTCTTGTCCTCACTTTTTGTGTCCTCTGTTATTGCATAAATGTTTATTATTGTGAGGGTTGCTGGCTCCTTTTCAATACGCGTTGTTGAAATTCTTCCATTTACTGCTTGAGAGTTCATTACTGTGTTAGCTTTTTATTTACCGCAAATGCTGTGCCATTTTCCCCCTGTCTCTTTTCTCCTACGTAAGAAAGTGTGCGTCCTTCTTTGCATCTTATTTTCTGCAGTGCCAATATCTCAAGCTATTATCTTTCCATTTCTATCATTTTACGCGCTTTCAGCATTGTCTTTATATTATCGTGCCGATTTTAACAATTTCTTTTTCGTTTAAGTATTTTTATTGGACCTTTTTATTTTCCATTTGCGCCGCTATTTTCATTGCCTGGTCATTATATATACTTTCTATTCCATTGAGTTTTATTAGTTTTTTGTATTTACCCGTTTTTTCGATAACTTGTTCTTCCCCATATAATTATTTTGCAAAAACCAATCTTTATCATTTACCATTATTTATTTCACTCTGTGCTCTGTTTCGTCTTGCTTTTTGTCTCCCCCTCTTGTTTATATATATATATATATATATATATATATATATATATATATATATATATATTTATGTTCAACGTCTTTTATATTTCTCAGTTTTTGTTATTCTGTATAATCTTCTCTTTATCTTCTGCACTACCTAGTTCTATCAAGCAGTATTTCTCACCTAACATGTGTGCTACCTACATGTATTTGGAATTCCAGTTGGTTTTCCATGGAAGTAGTAGCTGCATTTGTTAATTCCCTTGTATTCGCCTTATCTATGTTAAGACCGCTCAATACAACGTTATGTTTCCTTTTTTCTTTTTATATCCATGTCTTGAGCAGTTTTTGTGTATCTTATTTCTTTCTTAATATCCTCATTCTCCTTCTGTATTTTTTCGTACATTTTCCTATGGCTCTCGTTTTCCTGCTTTCTTGTTTGAATCTCTTCTCTGAATTCTTGTTGATTATTTCGCATTTCTTTAGTTTCGTTGTTCATCTCTCTAATTTCTGTTTTCATCTCCTGCTATAATTCTAGGATTTTATCTAACTTTTCTCCTTTCTTTTGTTTTATTGGTGGTGGCGGTGTTCTCATTGTCATTCTATTTTTCCCAAGTGGTTTTTGATCTTCTCCTGTACATCTTCTCCTTTTATACCTCGTAGAATCGCTCTCCATTATTAACTGCCTAAAGCGCCCCTTTTTTTCGTGTGTATTATAATGGAATCAGCGTCCCGCAAACGCTATTATTAGCACTTACTCAGTTCAGCAACTGACATGTTCCCGGGATAACCTTTCTTAATACTACACATTTCCAAGTTTTCCTCGCTCCGGCCCTACCTTCTTGTCAATATCTGGCGATTCAACAGTCTAGCTCTCGCTTTATCTCTTCCATCTAACGACTTTATTTTGGTTAATTATCGGGTTTTTATTATCAAATCTATATTGGCAATTATTAATTAACGAGTTGTCTTTTTAAGAGCTTAGGATTATTAAACAGATTTTGAATATTTTGTACTTACGGTTGAGTGAATGTTTTGTTAATTCTTCTGCGTGATTGATACACGTTAGCTTCACACTTTGGTTTGTTTACAGAATCTTTGATTTATATTTTTCCACTATATTTCGAATTATTTCAAGAGCACACCTTAACATTTCTTGTCTTACCGGTCACCTGAACCGGATCAGCGCCCTCTATTAGCAATGCTAAATTAGAGTCCAAATTTGCCTTCCTCAAGCCGAAAAATAGCCAATTTTCAAATAGAAATTGTGAAAACATGAAAAGTCATTGCTAAAATCAAAATACGTATTTAAACTTTAAGCACCCGGTAATTCGGAAACTAGCAATATTTGTAGAGGCATGTTGGTCTAAATCGTAATGTTTTGGGTCCTAGAATATATAGTTCAGAGATTAGACATCCATAGTGAATTAGCCAATTTCATTTTATCTTGAAGTGCAAGAACAGTTTTTCAATTATAAAATCTTTCTATCCGCTCCTCAATGTTTAAGCATTATTTGGCGAATGATTACTGAATTTCTATGGGCACCATAACACGTTGGCATCTAAAGGAACAAAACAGAAGTTAAATTACGAACTAGATAGCACAAAATCCTTAATTTGAGGAAGTTGACCAAATTCTATTCTGTCATTGAGTGAACAATCAATAAGTTCAACCAGCAAGTAATTCTCTCTACGTGTGAGTGTTATCTGTTTTATTATTTGAATAAATAAACAAGTAGCGAAGCGCCGCAGTAGACTTCTAAACAGTCATTTCAGTTTAATGAAGATTTTTTAATCATTGGAGACGTTTCAGACCATGCTAATTCTGAACCCGTTAATACCTGAGCTGAGCGTTTTAAGCTTTGGCGGACGTACGGACTCCAGAAGCCAGAATACAAGACTTCGATTTTTTCGATCCGTGTTCAGAAGTCTATAGTAATAATTAAGATAAAAAACCATTAGTTATTGTTGATTGAATGGGTTCGGGACAATGTTCAAATTTTATATGTTTATGATGAAGGTATATTTGCCCAAAGCTAATTAAGTGTCCAAATTTTTACTTGTTTCCCATGTACTATTCATCGGTACCAAACATCCTCCTGTATTCGATGAGAAACGTGTAACAAATTTGTAATAATTGGATGAGAAAATATTAAATAATTCTTTTATATATTAATCACTTGATTTTGTGACTACAGTAGTAGTACAGTACTTGTCTTATAAATTTTAAAATGTAATATTCTTCAATGTTTTCAGTCTCCACCAAAATACGAATTCAACTACGGCGTACAAGATGCTCACAGTGGAGATCACAAAAGTCAACATGAAGTTCGTGATGGGGATGTAGTCAAAGGTAGTTACACAGTAGCAGAATCCGATGGTACCATCCGTACTGTCCATTACACCGCTGATGATCACAATGGTTTCAACGCCGTGGTAGAAAAATCTGGTCACCCAGTACATCCAGCCCCATCTTATGGAAACTCTGTGCACGCTGCTGCTCCATCGTATCATTGAAAAAATGGTCACTGAATTTATTTATTGTTGAAATATGTTGTTTATTATATTAATAAATTATTGTGATTACTCCTGTATTTGATTCATACCGACGAGTAAACATCGTTAATTGCTACTCTTACTGTCTTTTTACGTTTTTCCACGTGTTATCGTTTATTACTATCAATAGTTTTTGTGATAGAACTGTGAGAATAATATCCATCATGTGCTAATTAACAATCAATTAGTGTTGTGGTTTTAGAAACTACGAATTCTTACTATTAAGCAGTTGAACAATTAAATTCACCAGTGGCGTAGTATTATAATCATCAAGTAACTGATATATTCCTTTTATATTATCCACAGAGTCCTACTGGGACGTCTGTTGCATTCATAAAATTAATGTGAAGGAGTTTTGGCAACCAGCACCGCTCACAAAAATGAACTCCAATAACAACCAAAATCAAATGACGTCATCAAAACCCATCACAACTAACCGCAATAAATCTTATGTTGTTGCAACCCTAACTAAACCTCCACCTCCCACTTTTCCAAATAGGAATCAAGCCATTATCTTGCATGCTATTCCCAACGTCGTTCTTTTTGAATATGGAAAAGCTGTAGGGGATATTGTTACCCCCAAAAACATTACCTTTGCGTCCCGAATCTCAAATAACCGTATTTGTATTTATCTATCCTTGAGTAGTATCGTCAACGATCTTCTCAGTACCGATCAGAGCATTTCCATTAACTCCACAACTATCCCTATCCGAAGACTTATTACGCCTGCAAAACGTATTCTCATATCCAATGTATCTTACACCATTCCCCACGCTATATTTGAAAAAGCTTTGAAATATATCGGACTATAGTTAGCCACTCCTGTTGCGTTTGTAAAATGTGGCGCACTACGTGATGAATACGCTCACATCATGAGTTTTCGTAGAGTTTCTTACGCTATTCCTGACATTCCTTCTCCGTACAAACACCTCTCCTAATTACTCATGATAACATACAATATAGAATATTTGTATCATCTGACAAACTAGAATGTTTCTTATGCAAACAAACAGGACATACTGCCGACTCCCGCACCAACGCTCCTACTTCCCTAACCCAGGACGACCTACCACCTCCCGCCAAACATATATCACAGTCTACGGTGAATATTTCTCCCAGACAACTTACTTTAGTAAATACCTCGAAAGAAGCTGAGATAACACAATTACCAACCCCTCTAACTCAGAAAAAAAGGGCCATATCTACTGATAGCAATGTTGACACCCCTCTCCAACTCACACCGGAAATCACACCTAAACCAACAATAAATCATATGCTTCCCCCTTCATGCACTACTAGCAATACCTCTACTAAACACTTAAAAGTAAAAATCCAAAACAATATTCTCTGATCAACATAAATTAGCACTTAGCACTTAAAGGCAATACACGCTATTTGGTAAAAAAATTCATCGGTCCTCATTCCTACAGAAACCCAATTCACAGCTTTCTTAGAAAATACACATTGATATATAGACCCTTCCAAAGAATCTCTAATTTTCACCTCAAACACCCAAGGATTACTTAATGATATATCGATTCTTTATTTTGAAACAAATGAAAGGTCTCTCAAAAACCACCTTATATGAATTAGGAAAAAATTAAATAACAAATAAATCCTGAGAACTCTAATAATGTGAGCGTTTCCTCTGAATAGCATACTGATGATGAGTTCAATACGCCGATCCCTGAATACCCGCAACAATCATCAACGACACCCTTAACAAAGAGCCACCTTCGAAATAGTACAATGTAATCGTGCCAGTGGCGGCATATCAATTTTTATTTCAAGTGAATTATTTCGTCCCATCTCCAACTCACAACAGATCTTGAGGCTATCGCAATAACCACTTCGTGTCCTAATAAGCTCACTATTTGCAGTATATATATTCCACCTAACCACCCACTAAAAGAAACAGAACTATTGAACCTTATCTACCAGCTTCTCACACCATATATTCTAGTACGTAATTTCAATGCCCACAACACTATGTGGGGATCCAACTATACATTCGGTAAATGTGAAACTATTGGGAATATTTATAAATTACACAGGTTCTTGCCTATTGAATACAGGCTCAAGTACATATTTCCACTTCGCATCCGGAACTCTTTCCTCTATAGATCTAAGCTTTAGTGATCCTAAATCAGCTTCTCTACTAACATGGCAAATTTCAGATGACCTTTACGACAGCAATCACTATCCAATCTTCATATCGTCCAATGAATCCAATATTCAACAAAGTTTAACCAGGAGCTACTGGCGCCTGAACAATGCTGACAGGGCCATTTATACAACCCAAACAGACAATATGGACAATAACATGTCGTTAATCATGAGAGCCGTACTTTCTGTTGCTAATACGTACATTGGCAAAAATGTAATTCCACCGAAAGGAAAAACAGTTCCCTTGTGGAATACCGCATGCCAAATTACTGTAGATGAACAAAAGTTGGCACTTGAAAATTACCGAATAAACAAGAGCCAAGAAAATCTCTTAAAACTGAAAAAGGCTAGATCCAGGACTCGATATACCATAAAAATCTTCTTGGAGAAACTATGTGTCCTCAATGAACGAAAATACTAATCCTCCTGTTATATGGAAGAAAATTAGACAAATTCAAGGAAACAATACCAGCCTTAAAATAGGCAATCTTATCTCGAACAACGCTGTAGTTAGTAAGAATCAAGAAATTGGTGAAACTCTTGCCAAATATTTCTTTGAGAAATTTAGGAGTAAAATCACCCCCACCCTACTTGAACCATTGATTGCTACCCCTCCTCTATCTTCTACAATAACAACTCAAGACATCAGTTATCTAAACTTTCAATTCTCACACACAGAACTAACTTCGGCCATTCAATCCTACAGGAGCACTGCTTCTGGTTCTGACTATATTCCTTATATCTATATAAAAAACTATCTCTGGAAGGCCAACGAAAACTTCTTGAAATGTACAACTTAATTTGGACTTTCAACATAATCCCCAACCAGTGGCGAATCTCAGTTATAATACCCATTAAACCAAATCAAACAGTTACCTCAACCAGTGCTTACAGACCAATATCATTAACATGTACCATGTGCAAGACCTTAGAAAAAATGATTAACAAAAGGCTTTTATGTTACTTCGACAAACATAACATTATTGCTAAAAAGCAGTCAGGTTTTAGAACAAATCGCTCAACCGATGACAACCTAGTATTTCCGATGCATAAAACAAAAAACAAGAATGTACTGCCGCTGTTTTTGACATTGAAGGTTCCTTTGATACCATTAGCAGACACTCTATACAGAACACACTAACCCTACATTACATCATTGGCAACATATTTCATTTTATCCAAAATTTCTTATCGTCACGATAGTACAGAGTCTCAGTTAATGGCATTTTGTTATCATCTTATAGTCAATCGGATGGGGTTCCACAGGGGTCGGTGTTGAGTCCGACACACTTCAATTTAGTGATAAATGATTTATGCTCTAGCCTCTGACATGTCTTGTACACAGATCTAATAATACACTGCCACCTACGTTGTGTCTCTACCACAACGAGGCTAATTCAATTTGCTGTCGATACCCCTGGCAACAGAACTAACAACCTAGGTTTATCATTATCTCACACAAAATGTAAAATAATTTAACTCATCTCCTCGTATCATGATTAACAACAAATGTATCCCCCCAGTTGATCACTGCAAAATACTCGGTATAACAAATGACTCACGACTTACTCGGAAATAACGTCTACTAGAATTTAAAGGTGAGTGTAGTGAGAGGCTCAACATAATCAAAACTCTCTCACATTTTCATTGGGGCGTCGACGAAAATTCCCTCCTTAAAGTATATAGATCGCTTATACGCTCCAAAACAGATTATGGTGGCTACATATATATGTCAGCTTCCAAAACATATCTTGATCTTTTAAACCCAATACACAATACAGCACTACGTCTTTGCCTCGGAGCCTTTCGATCTAGTCCTGTTGAAAACCTTTATTGCGAAGCCAATGAACCTCTCCTTTGGTTGAGACGACAACAGCTGCTACTCTCTTACGCAGCTTCCGTATCCTCGAACCTCTATAATCCTGTATATCCCCTTTACATATCACCTACATCCATATCACACAATGCACATCCATTATTATCAATAAAACCCATTCCATCAGAGCTAGCTCAGCTGCTTGACATTAATCTACTGCAAACAACTCTTCTCCCACTACCCCACACTGCTCCTTGGGACATTAACATTCCTCAGCTCATCACATCAGTTACACGATTCGACAAACATATATCACCAAGGGAACTCATAATGGAAGCTTATGATAACATTATACTAACAAAGAAATACAATCTGGTCCTATACACTGATGCCTTGAAAAATGAAACAGGAGTAGACTGCTCTGTTAGAACGTCCCACTCTCTTATCAATTCCTTCCGTATCCCTTTTCTATGCAGCGTTCATATTGGCGGACTATATAACATACTGCAAGCCATCAAACACATCACTCTAACAAATATGGACGTAGCAATATGCACAGACTCAGCTAAATAATCCAGAGCAAATTAACAGCTTCCTGAAATTCCTCAAAGATGTGCAACTGTACAGTAAAATTTAACCTTATCCATTCTATATATATGGCCTTATATTATTTGTATATAGCAATGTAATCATTATGTGCAAGTGGCCACAGTTGCCGAATACTTTAATTTTAATAGAAAAGAAAATTCTTGCAAGATTGAATCATCAATCATAGTTACTGCGATAGTTGAGATGTCACGTCGTTTTTTGTATTCATTCAATAAAAACTATCTCCGACCACAGATAACCCACAGATAGATGAGATACTGATTGTGGCGCCATCTAAAGAGCCTGTCGAGTTAAATTAAATGAAATATCAAATGATGGACCATAAATGGTTTATTAAATTGAAAAAATAAAACAGTAATAGTATAAACAGTTTATTGATTTTGGTATAAAAATACACAACAAATAATTTTTTTCACAAAGTACTTT
Source organism: Galeruca laticollis (assembly GCA_963921935.1). NCBI lineage: Eukaryota > Metazoa > Arthropoda > Insecta > Coleoptera > Chrysomelidae > Galeruca > Galeruca laticollis. The sequence continues at coordinate 177,092,738 of OY998177.1, forward strand.
TCTAAACAAACAGAATGACAATAAATAAACTATAATGTGAAAACAATGCAATGATTAAAAACTAATTTGAGTAACATACATTCTACATTGGAGTATCATTAAATTTTTAAATGATGTTAAATCAAGATAAAAGTAGAATAGTAATTTATGCAACAAGTGTATAAAGTGGCACTTTTTTTCACGAATGGAAAAAGTTAACCCGGCAATTCCATGAGTGGAAAAAATACACTTTATGCACATGTTGCATACATTATTTTTTCTACAGCCCTTTATAAAAAAATAAAATGCAAATAGAAATTTGGGATATTTTAATTAATCTCCGTTGATAAATTACAATTATATGTATTCCAAGTTTCATGAAAGTTCATCCTCGATGCCCAGCCAAGTATCTTAGAAGTTCATACCCGATGCCCAGCCAAGTATCTTAGAAGTCCATCCTCGATGCCCAGCCAAGTTTCATTGTGTTATCTTATGGAAAGCGTGAAATAAAGTTAACGTTATGGCACTTTTTTACTTTTTTTCACTCTAACCATAAACAACCACTTTAAGCGCTACAAACCAATGAAATACAAGGTTCTTTAAAGATAGGGCGTAGAAAAAATTTAGTATGATAAGTTTATATTAATTTATTATTACACTAATTATGTCACCCCTTGTAGAGATGATTATATGAAGATGCTGACGACACTATATAATTTTTGCTGATCATTTTGTAGTTTACTTTATATCTAAATTTATTCAGACAGGCAGTCAGTAGCTAACATTCAAGTAATATACACGTAAATTATTGTCGGTAGTATTCTAAGTGTAATAAAGTGATAAATAAATATTTTTAAAAATAGACTTTTCACCTCCGGTGATTTATTTGGCGCAGTCAGTAGGATATTTCGGGTCGAACATATCGTATGTGCGATTTCGTTTTAACGATTTACCGAAATAAATCGAACACTAAACTATATTGTTGAAGTTTGTGGAGGACATTCGTGCAGCGAGATACCATATCTTTGGACTACTCTTCCGTCTACCGAGGACCTGTTCGAGCCGCTACCAAACATTCAACGAGATCTGGGACCCATATTGCCCAAAATCTGCGAGGATCCAGCCGTGAATTCTCATAGCTAATTAGGCATGTTTAAAATCATCCTTTACGTTCTGTAAGTACAATTCATGAATTCTGAAGTAACTGTTAACGATCTAACTCGTGCATTTAATAGTTTATTGTTAGAAACCACTACTGACTCAAACCCGACAAATTCAATTAGTAAAGTAAATAATCAAATAGATATGGCGGTACAATCTTTTAAATGGGAATATTCAAATTGCATCCCCGATTTTGACGGGAATCCAAACGATCTAAATAGATTTATTTCTGTTAGCGAATCACTCATAAATAATTTTATTGATAGGGCAAATCCAAATAATTTTCAAAACATTTATTTGTTGAATTCTATAATTGCTAAAATAAAAGGTAAAGCTAAAACAGTCATTAATATTCAGACATGTAGCACATGGAACGAATTAAAAGACGTATTGATGAGAAACTTCTCGGATCAACGAGATGAAGTATGTCTAAATAGGGATCTCGTAATGCTAAGACAAAACTCTAATGAAAGTCCACAATTATTTTATGATAGGTGTTTGCACATTCTGAACTTACTTTGTAGTTATGTAAACTTACACGAAACAACAGAAGATGGTAACGTTTTAAAACGACAATTATATCAAAATTTAACATTAAAAACTTTTCTTTCTGGGTTAAAAGAACCTGTTGGAACTACAATTCGTTGTATGAAACCGACATCATTAAGCGAAGCAATGCAATTTGTTTTACAAGAGGAAAATGCGCATTATTTACAAAATTCATCAAAAAATAATCATAGAACAACACAACCTTTCAGACATAACTCTCGACCAACGAACGATTTCAGATCTAATTATCAACCACCTACTCAAAATCAGTATACTAATTTTAACTCACCCAGTCCCAGCTTACAAACATTCAATTCCCAAACTCCAAATAATTTTTTCGCAAGACAGAACAATTTCCCCTCACAACCAATCCCAATAAATCCAAGACCTAGTCAACAGAATTTTCCTAGAGCCTCACAAGTTTTCAAAAGGCCCAACCAAAATATGAATGTTTTCAGGCCAAATCCAAACGCTAACCTACCCAAACCAACGCCCATGTCTACTAGCACCCGAAATACTTATCCAAACAATCAAAATCAACCAATATATAAAAGACCGCCGCCATCTACTAATAATTTTAGACAAAATAAACGTCCGAATTACACTTGGGAAGAACTTTATAATGTAGATACCCTAGAAAACTATGAACCCGAAAATTGGGAATATTTAAATAATAATTATGATTATTCTGATCATACTGCTGATCAATTGTATTTAGATAATTCAAATCCTAATAACGATATTAGTGATACTAATGACACAGTTAACAAAAACGAAAATTTTTGTTAAGTGCCTCGGAAAATCCATCTTACCATAACAATCCTAAAGTAATACCTTTTAGTAACGTCAAATCAAGTGAATTACCCTATATCATTTTACCCGAATATAATTTAAAATTTCTAATTGATACCGGATCAAGTCGATCATTTATAAACCCCAACTTGGCTTTCAAATATTATTCTAGTGATATTAAAAATGACCCATTCGTAGTAACAACAGTATTTCAAAAATCTGCCCATAAATACCGAGCCGACATCCTGGCTTCAAACGTATTTAATCTCCCGAATCCGATAAAATTAAAATTCTATCTCTTTAAATTTCACAATGTTTTTGATGGTCTAATTGGATTAGATAATTTAAAAATATTACAAGCCAAACTGAATTTCCAAGAAGGATTTCTTATCACTCCTTCTAGTAAAATAAAACTTCATTATCACGAGGTGAACGCTGACCTTAATCTTGTAACTGTATCTCCTAGATCGCAACAAGTTGTTAAAATAAAAACAAATGTTATACATGGAGATATTTTTATTCCTTATCAAAAGTTTCATAACTGCGAAATTCCACAATGCCTTAGCACTGCAAAAAACGGCTACGCTCTTACTACAATATTAAACAAATCTGACAGTACCGTATCACTAGATTTTTCAGAACCATTTCAAGTGGAATGTTTTGACGAAAATGAAATAGAAAACATTGATTTAAATAATATTGATTCACATCAAATACCCTTAGACCTTAATAAAATTAGAACTGATCACATGAATAGTGAAGAAAAGGAAAAAATATTAAAACTTTGTCAAGAATATAGCGATATATTTTATAAAGAAGGTGAACCACTATCATTTACAAATAAAATTGAACATAATATACGTACGACAGATGAAATACCTGTATATACGAAAACTTATCGGTATCCTTTCGTACATAAGCAAGAAGTTGCTAATCAAATCCAAAAAATGTTAGATTCAAAAATCATTCAGCCATCTAATTCACCATGGAGTTCTCCAATCTGGGTGGTAAGCAAGAAATTAGATGCCAGCAATCAACAAAAATGGAGAGTGGTCATCGATTATAGGAAATTAAACGAGAAAACTATAGAAGATCGATATCCCCTACCAAATATCACAGAATTACTTAACAAATTGGGCAATTGCCAATATTTCTCTACAATTGATTTAGCCAGTGGCTTCCACCAAATTGAGATGGAAAAAACTGACATCGAAAAAACGGCATTTAACACCGAAAATGGCCATTGGGAGTTCCTGCGCATGCCTTTTGGATTGAAAAATGCGCCAGCAACTTTCCAGCGTGTCGCTGACAACATACTAAGAGGTATACAAAATGAGATGTGTTTAGTATACCTAGACGATATTATTGTATATTCCACCTCATTACAAGAGCATTTAGAGCGCCTAAAAACGGTTTTCCAGAGACTCAGAGAAGCAAACTTTAAAGTTCAGCTAAATAAATCTGAATTCTTAAGGAAAGAAGTGGCTTATCTAGGTCACGTAGTGACACCTGACGGAGTTAAACCAAACCCCGAAAAAATTCATGCAATACTCAACTATCCGATACCTAAAACACCCAAGCAACTCAAAGGATTCTTAGGATTGCTTGGATACTACAGACGGTTTATCAAGGACTTTGCACGACTAACCAAACCTTTCACGAAATGTTTAAAGAAGGGTGCAAAAATTGAACTTAACGACGAATACATAACATGTTTTGAGACTTGTAAAACCTTATTGACTAACGAACCGATATTACAATATCCAGACTTCAATAAAACATTTAATCTTACCACCGACGCTTCTAATGTAGCACTAGGTGCTATCTTATCCCAAGGTCCTATTGGACAAGATCTCCCTATAGCATATGCTTCGAGAACGCTTAACGACTCAGAGCAAAATTACTCCACGATTGAGAAGGAGTTACTTGCTATAGTTTGGGCAACAAAATATTTCCATCCATATTTATATGGTCGTCAGTTCAATATAATAACAGATCATAAACCTCTCGTGTGGTTAAACTCTTTAAAAGAACCAAACTCTAAATTACTACGATGGCGAATTAAGTTAGAAGAATTTGACTATAAGATTTTTTATAGAAAAGGGAAATTTAATAATGTAGATTCTCTATCGCGTATAGAACTTCACACTAAAGATACAAATTCAATTTTGAACGATAAGTCATTTTGGAAACGTATTGATGAAATTTTAGATGAAACATCAAACTACCATAATAATCCAAATACATCCGAACAAGCATATCAAACTTTAAATACCCCTTCACCAACTGCTAATGAACTAATAAGCGACACTCCAACCACATCCGACAATGACAATTTTTCAATGATAGTTAACATTGACGGAACAATTTCAGATGACAACATTGAGCACCAACATCAAGAGACACAAAATAATACTAGCGATAGACAAAACGAAAATATTACTGATGACAATATTACTATACACTCAAATGTCGATGAAAATCCAATTATCGGCATACCGCCTATTCAATGTGCTGTAAATTATGGTAAAAATCAAATATTTATTAAATCAGTTTTACATTCACCTGCAAAATTAAAAAGGTTCACTTTATTTAGCGATAAACAACGGTTTTTAGTTCAGCTCTCTAAAAATAATTTCGAGAACGATGTTATCAATTTTGTTAAAGAATATATAGTTCCAGATATTCAGTACTATTTATATTTCGAAGATCCTGACCTGTACGAACCATTCTCAGTTTGTTTACAGAAATATTTTAAGTCGTCATCTATAAAATTCAAAAAATGTTCTACCAAACTATTAGATGTTATAAAAAAAGATGATATTAAAGAAATGATTAAAAATTACCACGAGGGTAAAACGAACCACCGCGGAATTAATGAAACCCTTCAAAGAATTAAAGAAAATTATTACTGGACAGACATGAAAAAATCAATTCAAACATTCATTAACGAGTGCGAAATATGCCAACAGTGTAAATATGACAGACATCCAGTAAACTTAAAAATGAATTTGACACCCACTGCAAATAAACCGTTTGAAATCATTCATATAGATTCATTTACTTTTGAAAATTCAAAATTTTTGACGATAGTTGATAGTTTTTCTAAATATGCCCAAGCATACCATTTAAATGCACTTTCTGGTACGGAAGTAGCGAACAATTTGATAACTTACTTTTCTCATCATGGTATACCAAATCAAATTATTTGCGATAACGGCACCGAATTTAAAAATACGGTCATCACAGAACTATTAGGACTACATAAAATTAAAATTCATTTTTGCTCCCCTGATCATCCTCAATCAAACGGAATCGTAGAAAGATTCCATTCAACGATAATAGAACATCTAAGGCTATTAAACTCACAAGGATTCTCAGACACACCTGTAAAAACTAAAATGGCAAATGCTATTCTGGCATATAATAATACAATACATTCGGCTACTAAATTAAAACCTATGGACGTAATTAACGGACATATTACTGATAATGATCCATTTGATATCGCAATAGATAAACTTTTAATCAATGATTACGTTAATAGACATAAAGAACGCTCTAAATTATTGTATGCGAAAATCAATGCTGATTTATCAAACCTAAAAGAGAATCTAGTAGAAACAGTAAATGAAAACCGAGAAAGTCCTGAGATGTTTATACCAAATGCAAATATTTTTATAAAAAAGAAAAGGAGACAGAAAAACGCGAACAAATTTCATAAGCCCGTTAGTATTAAATCAGTAAATACCAAGCGCAAAGTAGTTACAACAGCAAAACACGGAAAAATTCATATGAGTAACATAAAACGCCCACTAAAAAGAATATATTCATTTGACACATAGTTATTATTTCAGGTTTCCAGGAATACTCGGATTCAAAGAAATAATTACACTTAGAAATCTCCACGATAATCCAGGTCTACTTCCAGTGAAACTTGGCACTGCAAAAGTAACCGAATACTATCACTCGATATTTTATTATTATGATATAAATCCTATTGTCGCACAATTTCAAAATTTAAAGGATAAACAGACATATATTTTTAACACAGCTAAAAAAAATAAAATTAGTCAGGAAGAGATAACTAATCACAAACGTTTCTTAAAATTTGCAGAAAGTAGTTGAAATAAAATTAACAGAATTACTACCTCACGAAAATAGAACCAAACGAGGGTTGTTCAATGGTCTCGGTTCAATTGTCAAAACTATTAGCGGAAATTTAGACTCCAATGACGGAGAACGTTACGACAACCTTATTAGACAACTTCAACAAAATCAAAATCAATTGTCTGATAAAATAAAAACTCAAAATTCGGTAGCAATATCTCTGATAGATAACTTTAATAAGAGTATTCAACAAATAAATCATAATCAATTATTATTAGAACGTAAATTAGCAACGATCGATTCATATGTAGGGAATCAATCTCAATTCGAGAAAAATACCTTCATAAGGGATGTAATTTTTCATATTCTAAACTTGTACGAAATGCTTATTTCAATCTTACAAGATATAGAAAATTCAATATCATTTGCGAAAGCGGGAATTATGCATCCAAGCATAATAAAACCCAGCGAATTGTTCAAACTTTTGGAAGAATTATACAAGAATGTGAGTAAAGATCGAATGCCCATAAAACTTAAAATAAACAATATTCCAATTTTTGAAAATTTAATAAAAGTATCTTATTATATAGTAAATAGCAGGATTACATATATTTTACATGTACCTGTAACATATCCTTTTGGTTTAGAATTATATCATTTGTATCCAATACCTATTCAGAGCGAGAGTCAGTTAAAAGTAATCATCCCTCAAAATAGATTTATTTTAAAAAATGAATTGTATTTCAAACTATTGGATGAATCATGCATAAAATTAGCTAGACAAGAATATATGTGCCAAGAAGTCAGCCTACAACAAGTTAATTCCAACAGCCCTTGCGAAGTTCAACTTCTCAACCTCAAGATCACATCCGCCTGCAATCAAATGCCCCTAAGCAACTCTAAAGTATTAATCAAAAGACTTGAAGAATCCAATCAGTGGATCGTCGTTCTTCCCAAGAAAACAACCATCAGGTTAATGTGTTACCAACAAGAAGAAATCCTCAACTACATCGGCACTTACCTAGCCAACATTCCGGCATCCTGTCTAATTATTACAGACTCTGAAACGATAGTAAACAATGGCCCGATAGAAGTTGAAAGCCAGCCCATTTTCATTCCAGGAGTATACGTATCCAATCATGAACATCTCATTCATAAAAATATCAATTTTAGTCTTCCAGAAATGAATTTAGATGACTTCAGTACCCTCCGAGAAAGGATTATCAGAAATACTCCAGTTTTCGAGACTTACACACCTTCCTATGTTCCAAGCACTTGGACGATAATAATTTATTGCCTCGTAATTCTTCTATGCCTGTACTGGGCCCTCAAAAGAATCCAATGCAAGAGACCAAAGCAAGAAAACCAATCCGAAGATGTTCACCTCCCTTAGCTGCAGCCCGCGGAAGCTAAAACTTCAGGGGGAGGAATTATGTCACCCCTTGTAGAGATGATTATATGAAGATGCTGACGACACTATATAATTTTTGCTGATCATTTTGTAGTTTACTTTATATCTAAATTTATTCAGACAGGCAGTCAGTAGCTAACATTCAAGTAATATACACGTAAATTATTGTCGGTAGTATTCTAAGTGTAATAAAGTGATAAATAAATATTTTTAAGAATAGACTTTTCACCTCCGGTGATTTATTTCACTCGTATAAACACACAGAGCTGGACAAACTGCTGGAGTATAACTGCTACTTACTTAATCAAAAAAAGTGTTAGCAATGAGTTGTTAACTACTATTTTTGGCAACTTTCAGTGAAAGAAAACATTTGAGTATAATTACTGTGAATGTTAGAACAAAAGTAATTATAATATTTTTATGGGAAAAGTTGTTAAATACTGCCCAGCTCTGTAAATACAAGGTGCCAAGTAATTACATATAAGAGTGCTAAACAGCACTTGTGACTGTACAACATTTAAAATAATATATCTAACATTTCATTTCCACTTAAAACACATCTTTATTTCTTTACTGGAAGTAATAAATAAGTTTATATCACAAGCATAAACCTAGTGTATTGCATATTTGTATATTTCTACATTTAAAAGCATTCCGTTCTTATGAAACCATCGCATAAGGCAGTTTAAGTTACTCTGCAGCTCCTGGCAGTCTATAATTGCTAAAATATTTCTTAAGGGCTCTTAAAAATCCCACCGTCTCGTGGAAGTCCTTTCTCGTTTCTGGTTGAGGTTCTACAAGTAAACACACGAAATAACATCAATAAATAAGTAAACACACAAATATGTATGAAAATTCATGTCAACAAAAGAAAACAAAACGCGTTTACTATGGAAATAATAAGTTTACACATGTTTTTGTACTAAGCCAAAAAAATATCAAAAAATGTTTGAATGTTTACATTTGTTTGGTTTTTTTGAATTCCTTTTTTGGAGCTTTCGATTTTTTCAGGAATTCTTGATTTTTAACTATTTTTTTTATTTTTTGTCTCTATTGGATATTTTGGATTTTTGGTTACCGCTAGACCAAATACTTAGACGTAATGCCTCAACAAAAGTTAATACTCACTTTCATTTCCCATAAATTGTCACACCATGGGCTATATATGAAAATCGGCAAGGAGTCAATACCTTCCATCCCATAGCTGGTAGAGGGAATATAGCTATAACATAAAATAAAACCCAGATTATTATTTTTTCAATGGATACATGTTAAAATGGAATTGTCTGAGTATGGTGTACACATTAGATATAGATATAAATTTAGTGAATGAAAAGACGAGTACTGAGTGTGTCATTTGATTAAAATTCCAGCTAAGCGCTTTCAGCCATTAGGTCATTCTCAAAGCTGCCGACAAGAGAAAAACATACAACAGGTACAATGTACATACAATGAAATAAAATGTTTGATGTTACATCATTATTTAAGTAAAATTTGTTAAAATTACCACATAAAGAGGGTGTGCACACATATCATTTAGTTGGTAATTTCAAATTAGACATTTCGTTATGTGAATTACAATTGTACACGCTCTTTATAGAGTAATTTTAACAAACTTTAGTTAAATAATGATGTAACATCAAACATTTTATTTCATTGTATGTATGAATAAAACTTACCATCAATTTTTGTTAATTTCCACTCATATGGGAAGGCAAATCAAACTGTCCTAATAACCTCTCTTCGTCTTTCTCAAATCTACAGAAACACTGTTTTTGAACAAGAAGGGATCATATCTTCCATCGTTTCCTCGTCGACAAATTTAATGATTTATTTTACCACTGCTTTTCAGGCATATTAATTTTATCTTCCTGGGTTGGAGGAACAAAACTGTAAAAAGAAATATTTACTTTATTAATGCAGCAATTTTCAGTTTAGCTAATGTAAAGAACAACCATGATCTCTAAAGTTGTCGATTAAATTAGTAAAAATTCTTTTATAAAAATAAAGATAATGGTTGTTAATTGTGAAAGAAAAAATGCTCAAATTTTTTTAATAAAACTTACCTACTACACCACTTATTAAACTCCTTCAGAATACACTGTGACATTGTCTTTTCAATTAATAACAATAAAGCAACGAAACAACAGATAAATATTACACTATAAATAGCAATTAAAAATACACCAAAATACCGTAACCTTAAAATAACCTCTACGCTTGAACTAAGAAATGATAACAGTAGGTCTGTTCCAACCAACACAAAAACCGTACAATAACGATACGAACCCAGTTGACCTGCTGATTAGTGAATATAATAAGTCTGTGTAATTTACATCAAATTTTCTGCGTTACTGCCATTGTACGGTAATAAAACGGTATTTACTTCGGTTGGAACAAACCTAGTATAACATATTATAGGTATGTTCCAACCAACACAAAAACCGTACAATTACGATACAAACCCAGTTGACCTGCTGATTAGTGAATATAATAAGTCTGTGTAATTTACATCAAATTTGCTGCGTTACTGAGATTGTACGGTAATAAAACGGTATTTACTACTAAAAAGTATCAATCTACCTTGATCTGTCATTATATAGGTGGTCTAACTCCATACTTCAGTTTCTGGGTTTCTGGTCAATAGATGGCACAATCTTACTCTTCTGTGATTGAATTTCAATATAGTTCAGTATAAAAATGGTACAACTATTACATTCAGAATAATACTGGAACATCTTAGGAGTTAGACCATTATTACTTGCAATAACCCGACGTTGCAGAACGTTTTGTGAGTTTATAGTGGAATAAAATTTTTATAATGGACGAATTCAGTGACTCTGGGTCTGAATATATACCCAGCGAAAGCGGAGAATCTTCTGGTTAGTCTAATTTTCATACTTTGAGTTAATATTAAGTTAATTATGGAAACATAACCTTATAAATTTGGAAACAATTTTTGCCAATAAACTCGGGCTTTAAGATAGTTTTAATTATTTCCAAATTTATTTTTAAATTGAGGCTATAAATTTTTTTATTATCTGAGAAGTATGAAAACTGTCAAACCGATTTTAATGCATGTTTTTGGTATTATAGATGCAGAAGCTTCACATGACGAACAGTTAGGATTTGACGAGGGATTTGACGTTGTTGAGCAGGACCCACAACCATCCACAAGTATGGAAAATGTTTTATATCTCAAATAATACACATTTTACAGGTTTTTAAATATTTACAGGTGGCCTTGCAAAAATCAAAAGCAGAAAACGATCGAGGAACGAGAAAAATTGGAAAATTAATACTAAAAAAAGAAGAGAAATACTGGAAAAAAGTACATTTCTAGAAGAGGATTAAAAATGAACGCAAAACAATTCGAAAACATTGACTGCAACTGCAGAAAGGAGTGTATTGATTTATTTTCATTTACCAAAAGACAAAACGCGTTTAAATCATTTTGGAGGCTTGGCGATTATGTGCCGCAAAATAGTTACATTTTTGGTTTAGTGAAAGCTTCACCCATGAAAAGAAAACGCCCAAAAGATGGATCTCGTTTAGGAAAGCATACCTATTTTCAATACGTGCTGAAGACTAATAATAAAACACATAAAGTTTGCAAGAAATATTTTCTTAACACATTTAAAACAAGTAACGGCCGTCGGCACAGATGCATTTCGAAACGAGAAGCCTCAGATTGCAGAGAGCTAAAAGGTACTACAGGCTCTAGAAAGTTGGACGTTTCTGATATTGTGAGGCATATAAAAACATTTCCGGCTAATCAAAGCCATTATTATAAAATTAAAAATCCAAATAGAAAGTATTTTAACAGCGGTCTAACTATAAAGAAGATGTATGATCTTTATGTAGAGGAATGTCGAACCCAGAATATTGAACCAAAAAAATTGAAATACTATTATCAGGTATTTAATACCAAATTTAATTTGTATTTTAAAATTCCCCATCAAGACACCTGCAAGTTGTGCGATGATCTAGAGTTAGAACTAAAAGGTGCCGACAACGAATATATCAAAAAATCTTTCAGCTCAAAAGGAGTTGCATTTACGGAAAGCAGAATCGGCGAGAGAGTGTTTACGAAACGATTCAAAGAAAGCTGCAGAAGCATAATAATAATAATAATCTTTATTCAGCTCATGTTATTCATATATATACATAAATCTCTTGTTGTACAATATTATATATGGAACATCAATGTAATACGTATGCGACATGGTAGCCTATTTATGACCTCACGGTTGCTTACTTTTACTAAAAATGATTTAAATATATAATGTACTAAATTAAATTGATTCTCCAAAAGTACACAAAACAATATTTCACTTAATTTATAAACAATAGTAGGATAACAAATATATACACATACATACATACATACACACATATTATGTTATTATGTTTGCATGTTTTTTTCAAGTTTCTTTCTAAATAAACAATTATATACATACACACACTCACACATATACATATAGCAATGAATCCATTGAATTTCTTACTTCTAAATTTCATAATTTTATCACATTTTACCGAAAGCTCCTCACACATTATTCAATCAATGCTCTCAAAGCTTTCCTGTCACAATTTACAATATATTTTTTCATTAATATTTTAATTAATTGAGGGGAGTTTACGGAATACAAATAAATCTTATACATTTCCGGAAGGTGATTAAATATTTTTCCACTTAGGTACAAATAATATCTTTGTGATACTGATTTACTTACAAAGTGAGTATATACTGTGCCTGTTTCTTTATCTCTTGTTTGATAGTTATATGTCTTTTTTTGTAATATATCTTTATGTTTGTAAGTGTACATTAAAATTGCATAAACATATAATTGTCTGACATCCATAATATTGGTTTCATCATACAATAAATCCGTTGGATACCTAATTTTTTTATTGAATATTATTTTCAGTAATCTCTTTTGAAAAATTTCCAGTTTATTTAAATGGTTCTTTGTGGTAGCCCCCCAGCAGATGATGGAGTATTGAAGTCTGGTTTGAACAAGTGTGTAGTAAATAGTTCTAGTGAATAACGCTCAATGTTTTTTTGAGAAATTTAAATTTAAAAAGCAACATCCTTAAGGTGTAGGTTAAATTATCTATATGCTTATCCCACCGTAAGGGAGAGTCGAGAGTAACACCCAAGTATTTTATATAACTTTGTCTTTGAAGAGTAATTTCCTGATCGTTATAAGTGACATTGAGTTCATTAAAATCTGGTAATCTGTTAATATAGCTGGCAAAAGTAAAAAAAAATGATTTATTATAATTTATAGTAAGTTTTTATGATTACACCAATCTATAATTTTTTTTAAGTCATTTTCTGTTTTATACTTTAGTTCTTCCCAAGTATCTGCTTCATAGAAAACAGCCGTGTCATCAGCAAAACTCACAATTTGGCCAGTAGTCGGTTGAATATACAAATTATTCACGTAAATTGAAAATAGTATAGGACCCTTGTGGTACACCAGTTGTGATTAGTTTGCTTCTGCTAAGCTGATCTTTTACTTTCACTTGTTGATATCGGTTTTTTAGATAGTCTCCGAAAAGTTTTAATGCTATTCTTCGTATCCCTGCATCCTCCAAAGCCAGCAATAACTGTTCGTGATGTATAGTATCGAAGGCCTTGGCTAAATCCAGGAAAATGGTTAAGTTTGGCTTATTAAGATCCACCGAGTGATAAATTTTTTTAGTTAATTCTAGAATTGCATCAGTTGTAGAGAGTCCCTCTCGAAATCCAAATTGTTTTGTAGAAATTATATTATATTTTTTAAGATATTCTTGTAATCTCAAATTTAGAGCTTTCTCTACCACTTTTGCGAAAGTTGTTATTAAGGATATCGGTCTATAATTTGTCACCATTGTCTTATTGCCTTTTTTAAATATTGGTATCACTAAAGATCTCTTGAGTTCAGTGGGAAATTCTCCTTGTAGAAATATTTCATTAACTAAGTGGGTCAAGAGTGGGGTGAATATGTCTGAATTCTCTTTTATTAATTCTGTTTGTATATTATCTATTCCGGGTGATTTCTTGTTTGCTAGTGAGTTTATTATGTTTTTGATTTCTATATTTGTTAAAGGCAACAGAACAATTGAATTTTTCTGAGCATATCTCCTAGGTTGAGGCGTGTTTGGTGGGCTTATGCTTTTTGTAAGAGTAATGCCTACTTCAGTAAAGTAATTGTTAAATGTTTCTGCTAGATATTTAGCCTCTGTTACCATACGGCCCTCATCAGTATGTATTTCTTTTATGTCATCGTTATTGTTTTTAGCTTTATTTTGTAACTGATTAATAATTTTCCATAGTCCTTTTGAGTTTCCTGAATTTTCATTTATTTGTTTGGTATAGTAATATTTTTTAGCTTTTCTCAAAACTCTATCAGTTAATGCTCTGTAATTTAAATACGCTTCCTTATTTTCTATGTTCTCCAAATCTTTTTTATAAACATGATGAAGTCTGTTTCTTTCTGTAATTGAATTAATAATACCTTCGGTTACCCATTGTTGCCTCTTAATATATTTCTTATTTTCTTTAACAACTTTTGTATTTTTACTTATATATTTATTCACCACATTTATTAAATAGCTAACTTTTCCGTTTAAATTATTTATTTTATAAAAGGCTTCCCATCTATTACTCTGAATGTCTTCTTGTAGCTTTTTATTATCAATATTTTTGAAAAATAACTTTTTTACGGTTGTCTCAGCTTGTAAAGGAAGATATGCCATTGTAGCCTTGTGGTCTGTAATATTGGTATCATATGTAGCTGCCATATATTCATCTATCGTATTCGAACTATAAAATATATGATCTATGCAACTTTTCGATGTTCCCTGAATTCTTGTATATTTGTTTATTAACGATAAGAAGTCATATTCACTCAATACATCCAGATATGCAGAAACTAGATCAGTTTGATGTTTAATATTTATATTAAAATCTCCTAAAATCAAGTGTTTCGGAATGTTTAAATTGTTCTTAGTGTCTTCAAGATATGTCCACAACTCATCAACAAATGCTTCTTCCTTTATCGGTGACGGTTTATACAGAGATGTAATTAAAAGTTTATTTTTACTAGACAATTTAATTATAGTTTGTACTGCTTTGCACAATCCTATTTGTACTATATTATAATCATAAATTATGTTACTTTTTATATAAATTACAACTCCGTCATTACGGTTAATATCTCCCTCACTGTAAATTATATCATAATCAGGTAATTGGAACAAACTCAAATCAGGAATATTTAGCGTTTCTGTAAGGACAATAATTTCAAATGTGTGATTCAACTGTGATAAAAATATTTTTAATTCTTCAATGTTCTTATTTATACTACGTATATTTTGATGAAATATTTTAAAATGATTATTTTTTAAAGTTTTGTAGTGTTCATTAATATCTTTCAGTTCTTTAAATTCAATTGTAGGATAAGGCTCGTAGTTAACATCCCTAACATATGGATCCATTGATAAAAGCAACTTTTATACTTATTAAAAACCAAAATGTGAATTACTAATAAACTATTAAAATTTACTTCTTGCTTCCTAGTCTTGTATATATATATATATATATATATATATATATATATATATATATATATATATATATATATATATACATATACATACATACCAGGTACAAAACCTAATTCAAAAACAAAGACAACCAGTTTCTATTTCGAATTAAAATGCATTTGACTAAACTGAATTTGTTTAGGACATAAAAACTAAAATTTAATTTATTTATTGGATACTGAGTCAGAGCGCGTCTTAGGTTTGTTTACAATTTTATTTTCTGTCACGGCTTCATCCTGTTGACTTGCTCTTGTTGAATTGGGAGTGGGCGGCGCGCTATTTGGTTTAGCTACTTCTATAAGGGATACTTCTACTAAATCTTCTAATGCGTAAGAATTGTTGTCTAACACTAGTTTGTTGTTTTTAATGTAAACTTTCGAATATTCTCCCTGTTTCCGAAAGTGGATCAGGTAGGGTTTAAGATTTTTGTAAGTGTCCCTTTGGTGTATGGTTAAATCATTTGCGATAGAGATCCCAGATCCTTTTAGTGTTTTAACGTTTTTCAAAATAGTTTTCTTTTTTAAGTTCGATACGAATTCCATTTTTATGGGAGCGGAGTCAGATCTTCCTAGAGAAAAGAAGTTGTTTATATCACGTTCTTCAATATCTACGTCCAGAACTTTGTTTACTTCTCTGCAAAGTTGTTGGGCATCTAGTTCGCGACTTGACTTATTTATCCCAAATATAACTACGTTATTAGCCCTACTTTTTATATCTAGCTCTTCAATTCTCTCCTTAAGTAGTGCGTTTTCTAATTCTAGTTTTTTTAGTCTTTGGGTCTGTTCTTCGATTTTCAGTAATAAGTTTGTTTCTGTTGAATCAATTACTCTTTTTATTACGTTCTTTGTGTTATTTAATTCATCTAGAATTTTTTTAGTTGCTTCACCCAGTAATTTTTTTATTGCCGTTTCATTCATTCTAATAATTCTTTTAAGACTTTAAAGATTTTTCAATTCAATTTTATTAATTACGTTATTATTATTCGATGATATGATTAAATTCTACTGTACCATAAGTAGTTCCTTTCTATCCATACAGGTAAATCTAGTTTTTACTATTCTACTAATGATATTTCGACAAGTATTCAGTTTACAATTTAAATTGTTATGCGAAATTCTTCAAAATTAAATGTGCTACTCACAATTTAAATACATCACTAGATGCAGAATCTTGAACACTTTAATCAGTCAAAATCTCTAACTTTTCATTACACTTTTTACCACTTTAACAACTAATTATTTCAGAGAAAACACAGTATGCTTGTTTACATTCAAGTACTTATATATAGTAACATTTGATTTACAAAAGGCTTTGCCTTTTCCTAAGCTAACAGCGTATGTGGCTTACTACAAATGAAATCTGTATTTGTATAATTTGGGAATACATTCTTTCAACAGCAAGGTTACATGTACGTATGGAATGAAACACAGGGAGGGCGCGTTTCACAAGACATTGCAACTTGTTTAGTAAAGCATTTAAAGCTTTATGCTGGAAATCATGAACATGTCATTGCTTATTCAGATTCTTGTACAGGACAGAATCGGAATATAAAGATGAGTTTATCTCTGCTAAAACTTGTACAAGATCCAGAAGTTGAAATCAACGTCATAGATCTTGAATTTTTGGTATCTGGACACTCTTTTCTTTCTAACGCTGGTATAATAGAGTCTGAAAGCAGACGCCATGGCATGATTCATCATCCAGATGAGTGGATAGATATAATTAATAACTCCAAGCGAAAGGAACCTAAGTTTGTAGTATCTGAAATTCAACATGAAGAGTTTTTAAGCACGACAAATTTAGAAAATTTGATTACCAATCGGAAAACTACTACGGATGGATATACCTTTAGCTGGCTTAAAATAAGATGGCTTCGATTTCAGAGAGATCTACCCCTTCAATTTCAATTTAAGGAAACTCTAAATCCAGAAACTGATTTTCATATTGTTGATCTTTCCAAAAGAAAAAGTGTTGGTAGGCCTAGTAGGGGTTTGACTAATGTAATGCAACAACCACTTTATCACACAGGAAGAACTGTGACAGCTGCAAAGAAGAAAGACATGATGGATTTGCTGCCCTACATACCACCCGTACACCATAATTTTTATAAAAACTTGCCCACTGAGACAGTCACCCGAGGTTCTGCTCAACAAAACCTGGAAGATAGATCTTCTGACGATGAAATGATTTATGATTAGACCAACTTGTACAAAATCGTTCAGATTTATAGTGCTCTAAGTCCGCATTTTTTTGTTTATCTCTTAGTTTTAGGGTGTTTTTTTGCAGAAATTCTGGATGTGTTATAAAAACTACTTATATTTTACTGTATTGGTTGATAATAAACATTCACGTTATGTTAAAAAAATTTGTTGAATTTTTTATTCGAATTTTTATAATGAGCCTAATTATTAGAAATTAACTTGTTTGGAGTTAGACTATTATTATTCTGTGTGCATCATATCTTAAATGCAAATGGTTTTTGATTATACCGGCAATAGTACTCGAGTTCCAAAAGATTCATAAATTAAATTATCAACAATACAAAAAGATGCCACTTGAATCATGAAAACCAAATCATAATTATAACAAAAGCATCAACTATAGAGTCTAATTAAGATTAAGACTGATAAATTTGCAAACGATTCTAGAAAAATAATTCAGTATCACTTGTGTATTGACAAACAAGTCAAGATCATAAGCCAAATATAAGAAGATACAAACCCCTGTTTCAAATTTGGAAACCAAAAACAGGGCTTTGGGAAATAAAATCAAAACTCACTGAATACTTCATAACAAATAATCCAAGAACGATGATAAGACACACCATCTTCATCCATCAATATTCAATATGTGAAAACATTTGTCTCCAATGAAGCTAAACCCAAGAAATAAAATCAATTCCTTCATTTAATAACGAAATGCCCACAACCAACTCCTTGATGTCATCAACCCTGGGGATTACTCACAAAAAACTTTTCAGAATATATTTTATATATAACATTAGGAATTCCTAATCTTTAGACTTAGAGAAATAAACATATAAGAGAGTGTTCGTTCCCATATAAAAAGCTGGCATCGCGTCGATCTCAGCGCACCCCTTGCGGGAAACAGAACTAATTCTGACAGGCGGGATATTTAAATTTGGTAGTTTGGATTATGGGTAGGTAAATTTTACGGTTTGTCTTAAAATTATTTATTATATAGTTATTTCATTCCAAAAAATTATATTTCATTTTTGTAATGTGAATGTGAATCAGAGGAAACCTACAGTTGTATAAATACACAACATAAACATATACTTAGCGAAAACTAAAAGTAAAAATAGCACACTAGCTTGAATATTAAATAATGTTTTAAATTGGTGACACAAAACATGACAAAACTAATATTATCTATATCATTCATTTACCAAACAGTAACATATTATTATTATTAATCACAAAATTACATATTTCTACTGAAATTACAGCATTATACTTAAGAAAGTTTATCCAATATTACATCAAATATTTTGATAAAAAGCATTCAAGAAGTAGATTCCTGTTTACATGAAGACAGGAACAGGTCTGAAACAAAAAAAAATTAAACGCAGTACATTGTTACCAAAAAATAATAATTATTTTTGTTTGTTAGTCCATCATTATAATATTTTTTAATTAATAAGGGGAAACTTTTATGAGTTGAGAAAATACGTATGATTTTTGTTCTCGACAAGTGAACCAATCAAAATTTATATGACTTTTTGCAAAGAGTTCGTTTGTCATTAGCCACATCCAAAGTCAATTGTTCTTTTAAAGCTATTTCATCAAATAAGAGGACACAATTTTTATCTATATGCTTCATTTTGACAACCCTTTCTTTAAGCCTATCAAAAACTGCTTTATTAATTCCAGTTTCAAATGGCACTGATCTTAGAAGTGACTGTAAAGTAGATTTACTGGGCAAAGCTATAAAACGTTTTAAATAAACGGTTTTAAAGATTAAAACTAACTTTTCCGAGTCTGTGGCCCTGAACAATATTCTATTATAAAATTGTTACTTGTATACAGTTCGGGGAATGTATCGTGCTAACAAACCAAAAATAACCAAAAATGTAGTATATCTGGATTTATAGGACCCGCTGTACTCGCTCTAGTCAACTGAAAATCAATAGGGTACATATGTGAGACACCTTGAACAATATTCAATCATAAAATTGATCAATCGTAGACTCTCTGGAGACTGTATCGTGCTAACAAACTGAAAATTCTTCTAAAATGACAAAAATTTGGTACTTCAAGTACCATAGCACCTGTTGGCTTTAGTGAGATGAATATTAATAGAGTTAATCTTTGAGACCCTCTGAATAATATCCAATCATGAAATTGGTCACTTGTATATACTCCGGAGGCTGTATCGTGCTAACAAACTGAAACTTCTCCACAATGAGAAAAATATCGTACTTAAAATACTGTAGTACCTGTTGTATTTGCTCTGGTGAGCTGAAAATCAATAGGGTTCATCTTTGAGATGTCCCGAATAATATTCAATCATAAAATTGGTGACTTGTTGAACTCCAGAGGTTGTATTGTGCTAACAAACTGAAATTTCTTAAAAAATTACAAAATGTCGTACATCAAGTACCATAGCACCCGTTGTACTGGCTCTGGTGAACTGAAAATCAATAGGGTTCATCTGTGACATGTCCTTAACAATATTCGATCATTAAATTGAAGACTTATTGCACTCCGGAGGCTGTATCGTGCTAACAAGACATGTAAGAAAAAGTGGCCAAAGACAACGACGACGACATACACACAGGATTTTTTTTCTAGAAACCGTTTTTTCGTATTGTTGTTAATGGAAAACGTAAAAATAACTCAAAATTTTTTTTCAAAATTTTGGGGTAAACCAATACTTTTCTCGCATATTAGATAGGTTGGGCGGAAAAGTAAAAATTATATGCTCGTGTTTTATTATTATTATCTTCAATTACTTTCTGTGGTGTATGATGGAAGGGTTGCAAAGGAAAAGCAAATTTATTAAGTCTTTTGCGTAATGAATTTGTAAATGCCTCATCATCAAAATGATCTTCACACAACCTTTCATCTTTGGATGTATAAGGAATTTCTAAAATTTTGTACCACTGTTCCCTTTGATTAATGTCAGATGGAAATTTGAAAAATGTTTTGTTATTAAACTCCAAATTGCGCAGCAGCCAAAAATATGTATTATTACAATTTTTTGCTATACAACTACGACGAATTTTACCTGGTGGTGACATTTCAAAGTTTCACTTACTTTTATTTACTTTATTAAAACTAAATCCTAAATAAATTAAAAAATACTCACTTTTGTATTGTCTTCTTTTTCGGAATTGTTATTTTTGACACTGTCACTTTCCATTTGACAAACAGAAACCAGATTCACACCAACCAATGTAAGATTGGTTTTGTATATTTTCATTTTTAATGATGTAAAAGTTAATATACTAGGATATTTTATAATATTTATCCACATTAAAGGCGATGTTTTGAAATGTATTGAAATTTATGATATTTTGTTCTATTTTGTTTATGTAAAACAGTCTTGTAGTTCGCGAAAGTAGAGACTCCATGCGCGGGGAACTTGCGCAGAAACGTTGTGCCACATACCGCCTATGCATCAAACTGTCTGTTATATTATTATTGGTCTATGTCTTTAGATTGTAGATCATTCTCGGTCGAACTATCCTACAGTGCGGACGTATCGATTTGAGTTCTCTTGCGATAAGTGATTTACTTACCTAGCAGTTTCCTATTATTATTTTTTCTGTGTTGTATATAATTAGTTTAACAACGATACTGTAAGTAACTTTTATCTAATTATTTGGTTTGCCCCGGCCCTGAAGCCCAGATCTCCGGTGGCCAATATGAAAAAGGGGGCAAGGACCCACCTCTGCGATCAACGAGAAGAAATTGTCCTAATGTGCATGTGGAAGAAATTACAGTTTCTGGAGATATTGATATGAATCATGAAAATAACCAAAATACGATGGATTTAACAATTAATGATATTAGTGTTTTTAAATGAAACTCAAGGTCTCTAGTTAATTCCACAATATAATACAAGTTATTGAAAATTCTAAAAAATTGACAATTGTTTCGATAAATCAATATCATCGTCAGAATGACAGAAGTTACATTTCATTTTATGCCTACCTGATGTTTAGTAGTTATTTTTGGCTAGACCAAGAAGTAACCTAACTTGTGATTGGCATAATATATGTTTATAGAAAAAAGAAGAAGATGTGATATTACAAATATGGAAGCTTAGATATTATTAGCCCTATGGTGATATCCTGGATATCATTTTTCCAATTAAGATCAGTATAACTGTGCAATGATATAGAAAACCAGGAAAACTATATCTGCTGATCTTTACAATTATCACTTAAGAAGACAGTTTATTAGTGGAGAATTCCCTAGATTTAACTGTTCATTGACAACTTCATATTGTGGGTTTCTTAAATGTCTTCTAATTTCCAGTTCTTCAAGGAAATCCAGTTCTTGTTTCTTTTCACAAATATGCAGTACTTCTAGTTCTGTGTTAGGTGTCAATGAATGATTGGTGTCAAGTAGATGTTTTGCGTAGTGGGATTTATCTGGTTGTTTTGATCTGTATGCTCGTAAGTTCTCACTGTATCGTATTTCAAAATTCCTAACGCTCATCAAACGAAACGGTGAACAAAAACAATGATGATACGGAGTCAGTAAAACAGTGAACAATAGATTTCTACCGACCGATTTAGGTCCATACTTTATTTTTGTAGAGCATTTAGAACTAAATATTGATCGATTACATCCGATGAAATTAGGTGAAAAGTTGTTAGCACTATCAAATTATAAAAATAATATTACTGAAATAACTAGTGTTGGAAAAAATCGCGTGAAAATTGAAGTAAATTCGAGTAACCATGCTAATAAATTAGTAGAAGAACCATTTTTCGAGAAAAATAACCTGATTGCATACATTCCAAATTATTTAACTGAAAAACGTGGCATAGTAAGAGGTGTTGACACATCTCTGAGCGAAAATACTCTTTTAAATATTATAAAATCGAATGTGTCAATTAAAAAGGTACAGTGTTTGAATAGAACAGTGGAGGAAGATGGCGTTATACAGCGGGTTCCTAGGCAGATGATAATTGTAACTTTTGTTGGCAAATTAATCCCACAATTTATTTACATTATTAGAGTTAGGTGCTCTGTCGATACCTATGTTAGTCCGGTCATGCAATGTTATCATTGTCTTAGGTACGGTCATACATCGTTTTAATGCTAAGGTAAGAAAAGGTGTAAAAATTGCGGTTCAGATGAATAAACTGATAATTGTCCGAATAGCTGTAGTAGATACTGTGTTCATTGTCAAACTAGCAACCATTCCTCTTCATTCAAGGAATGCCCAGTATATATAAAACAAAGGAAAACCAAGGAAGCTATGGCTAATTTGAATATATAATTTAAAGAGGCTGAAAAAGTAGTCGATAATCCCAGCTCCACCAGCATTATCCAAAAAAATAGGTTTGCTCTACTAGCTAATTCAGAAATTGATTTTTCCACTCTAAAACTTTAAAGTTATCAAAATCGTTGCTCTAGCAATCCTCTAAAAGGAAATAGTCCAACCTCACCTACTCCGGAAATTAGCTCAAATCCTCGTAAAAAGAGAAAAAGTAATAATACTCTATCTGACTTCCCTCCCAGTCGTAGAGAATACAATACCAGCTTTTGTGCAGGTCCTGTATTCCAGTTTAGTCAAAAGAATACTGAAGGTGATTTTGATAAATTTGCTTATCAACTTAGTTCTAAAATAAAAACCATGCTTGAAAATTTTATACGAGATATGCCTCAATCTTCTTCATGTGCAATCAATAATAAGTTAATATTTAACGAACATGATATTGATAGTGAAATTAAAAATATTGTCGGTAGTTTATTCAACTAACCATGGTCAATACTAGCTTTTAAATAGTTCAGTGGAATGCCAGATCTTTAAACTCCAATAAATGTTCGTTAACACAACTTAATGTTGAAGACGATTTTGATATTGCTCTGATATCCGAAACCTGGTATAAACCAGCGGATGTCAAAAGGTTTCAAAATTTTAATATAATAACAAAAGATAGAAACAAAGGACATGGTGGTGTGGCTATATTCATATCAAACTCAATTAAATATGAAATTATTGAATTTACTAATAACTTCAATCCCAAAATAGAAGTATGTGGTATTAACATTACTAGTGGTAATGAAAAATTGACAATTATAAGTTTGTACAAACCTTCGACAACTAAAGCAACTGTACAAGATTATATCAATTTATTTAACCAGATTAAGCACGAGTGTATCATCGGTGGTGATTTTAACGTTTATCACGGAATCTGGGGTTCGGAGACGTGCTCGACAGATGATAATATACTAGTTGAAGCGTTAGATTATTTTCCTGCTTTAGCTGTAGCTAATGACGGTTGTGCCACAAGAACTTCTTCTCCAGGACAAGC
This sequence comes from Galeruca laticollis, assembly GCA_963921935.1. Taxonomy (NCBI): domain Eukaryota; kingdom Metazoa; phylum Arthropoda; class Insecta; order Coleoptera; family Chrysomelidae; genus Galeruca; species Galeruca laticollis. Next base: position 177,116,854 of record OY998177.1, read on the forward strand.
TAAATCTGCTGTAGATCTGACTATTTTATCTCCATAATTGTGTTCTTCATTTACGTGGTCCGTTTTATCGGACACATATGGATCTGATCACTTTCCCATTAGGATTGTGATCAACGATATCCAAAATGAAATTTTTTTGGTTAAGCGTACTTCTAAATGGTCAATGTCCACCGCTATTTGGAAGTTATATCAAACCTCTATCATTGAATCACTCCAATCCGTCCCTATTTGCAACGATTCTAACGCCATGATATCTTTTCTCACTGATACAATAACGGCAGCTGCAAATAAATCTTGTAAGGTAATAAAATCATCTACTCATAATCCGACTAAATACATTCCCTGGTGGGATCAAGGATGCCTCGCAGCGACCAATTCTAGGAAAAATGCGTTAAAAGCTTACAGAACAAACTTAATCCCTTCTAACTTCATTGAATCTAAAAGATTATATGCTATGTGTAAACGGTTATTCAAAACCAAATCAAGAACAAATTAGGCCAAATTTTGCTCCTCACTTAACGGACAAACTCATCCAAGCGACATATGGAGAAGGGTTAATAACGTTCAAAGTGTTAAAAAATCTTGTATAGTCAACGAAACATTAGTTGAAAACTTGCTTCAAAAAATTGCACCCGACCACGTCCATTATTCAATAGACTGGCCTATTAATTCTCCAGAACAACATTATTTACTAGCACCGATAAACATCAATGAAATAAAAACAAGTATTAAAACTTCTAAAAAGTCTTGTCCAGGAATTGACGGAATTAATTACCTTATGCTAGGAAACATGCCGGACGTAGCGTTACAGTTCTTATGCAAAATCTATAAGAATATCTTGATGAAAGGAGACAATTGCGACTCTTTAAAACAATGTCTTATCGTTCCATTTCCGAAGTTAAATGATTCAACTGCCCTCAGACCCATTGCCCTTATGTCTTGTTTATTGAAAACTTTTGAAAGGATTATGAAAATTAAACTGGAATGGTGGTGTGAAAGCAATAATGTTTTTCCAGACACACAGTTTGGTTTTCGTAGGAAAACAGGCACAGTAGACTGCATTGCACATCTAGTCACAGATATTCAATCAACGTTTACCGAAAACAATTATCTTGCTGAATTACTTTTGGACATTACCAGTACTTACGATAATGTTCAACTGCATTCTCTTTTTAATAAATTAATTCAAATTGGTATTCCATCCAGATGCGCGTATGTCTTGGTTGAACTATTTATGAATAGACAAATATTTATACGGTGCAACAACCAAATTCTTGGCCCACGACTTGTTTTCAAAGGTTTACCGCAGGGATCAGTTCTAAGCCCGCTACTCTTTAACCTATATACCTTAAACGTACATGTTATGGATATAGACTGCAACATATTGCAATATGATTTCTGTTTATATGTAAAGGAAAAGACTTATCAACAGTGCATTCAAACTCTAAAAGTCATTATGCAACATTGTAATAAATGTTTCTCAACTCTAAGTCTACACCTATCACCTAAAAAATCTTCTGTTGTATTGTTCACACGACATCGTCTACCAGCTGTTTCCAACCTGCAACTCACTAATATGACGATATTAGTTAATAGAAATTATACTTACTTAGGTATAACACTGGATTCAAAACTAACTTGGAATGATCAAATGAACCAATGTATTGTCAAATGTGAAAAAAGTTTAAATATGCTGAAAGTTGTTAATCGTTACGATTGGGGCGCTGACCCTGTTCTACAGGGCCTATACGAGATCCATCTTGGATTATGGGAGTTTTTTATATGGCTCAGCCACAAAATCTCGCTTAATCAAATTAGATAGAATACAATTCGAGGCTTTACGATTGGTTTTAGCTGCTCTCAAATCCACACCTACTAACACACCGTTGGCTGAATGTGGTGAACCTCCTTTACATATGAGGCGCTTATTTCTTGCATAAAAGTTTATTTCTTAACGTACATCCAATAACCAAAAAGTACTTCTACAGAAGATAGGTCAATTATCAGTCAGCTGGGTAATCTCTGCAAAATATTTACAGACGGGTCCAAATCTTCTTTAGGTGTGGGATGTGCTGTATACATATCTAACGAGGAAACAACACTACAATATAAATTAAATTGTCATTGCTCAATCTTCACTGCAGAGCTATTGGCCATATATTATGCACTATATTGGGCTTTATACAGTAATCTCCGGTATCAAAACTTTGTCATCCTTTCGGATTCCAAGTCAGCTTTAACAGCCATTAAAAACTCTGCAAGAAGTATATATCGCAATAGTATAATCGTAAAAATATTATGCATATTAGTTGAATTAAGACAACTTAACAAGTCTGTAACGTTTATGTGGGTCAAAGGCCACTTTCAAATCTCTGGAAACGAAAAAGTTGATCAACTAGCGAAAGCCGCAGTTCTTTCCGGATCGGAAGATCTTTGTTTACCATGGAGTGACGTCATTTGCTCAAGAAAGGAGAATATGGGACACAATTGGGAAATAGAATTGTCACAATTCTGCAACAGAAGCAAAGCAATAACTCGTACTGCAAAATACACCCCACCCTTCCATCCACAAGACTTGAGGAGCATAGTCATTCTATAAGAAAGATTAACGCTATGTACTTCAGATGTCTCGTTAGTCATGCAACAGTACGCGCATACCTTTATAAAATTAAAATGAGTGCCTCCGAATTGTGTTATTGTAATCCAAGTTATTATGATATTAATCATTGGATGTTTAGCTGTCAACATAATAGTCAAGCTACAAGATATCTGTCTAAAGAAAAGGTTCCTCTCCCACAAAGTCAAGTTTCTCTGTTATTTCTCTGTCGGCGACATACTATGGTTCGCACTATATTATGGGAATTTCTTAAACGTACCAGAAGAAAAATATAGAAATCAGTACAACTGTATTTTAGATGTAGAATGGTAGAGGTTAGGTGTAGTATACCTATTGTCTTTCCTTTGTAACAATGATATACCTCCTTACCGTTGCCTTTATTGTGTGTTGTAAATCAAGTCGCTATGACGGGCACCTTAGCGTGAAACGAGTGTCCCATGTCTATTATCCTTTCTTCTTCGTTTTCTAAGAATTCTGTTGTATAGGGCAATGAATGATGTGTGACTTGGATATGAGTAAATACGTTTGCTGCGACATGTCCTTGTTTCCCTTTTTATGTCATATTACTTATTTACTTATTTCGTGGCTGAATCCCAAACCCAATAAACGAGAAAAAAAAATAGATTGTAGATTTCATGGAGCCAAATGTTTCAGCCCGATTTGAACTATACAAATATATTCAACCCTACATTGAATTATTTGAACCATTGTGTGCGGAGTTGCAGGGGTCTTACATTTCCATCGGATTCCGTCAGTGTGACTACTTTACTAGTCGGACAAAGTGGACTGTATTTTTTTGTTAGCTGGTTTTCGACACGTGGTCTTCGAATACGTTGACGTTGAATAAAACTGAGAAGTAAAGAGATTCTCAGTTTAATTTGTGTAACAAATTAATTCCCGGCGACAATTTTAGAAATAACGAATTTAACTCAAATTGATTTGAATTTGCAATACGCATTTGCTAATAAGCATTGAATACTTAATACTGAATAGATGTTAGTTTAGTTGATGTATAGATGTAAAAAAGGATATGAAGATGAAAATATACGTACGAAGCTATCTCTTAAGTAAAAAAAATTTCAGAGGATATGGATTAAATGATCGTCTAAATCAAAAGGATCGGGATTGTTTATGTGACCTTTAATAATTTCAAAAGGTGTATATTTCGTAACTGAATGAATACTATTAATATAACAGAAAATTGCATTTTTATTAGTTGATCAGGTTTCAAATTTTTATTTTCTTCTTTCAAGCATCGATAATGCTCAATTAGGGTGGAAAAGAAACTCTCGACTGAAGAGTTAGAATTACTATTTTTTGATGTTGTATGAATGTGGTGTAATTAGCAAAAATCTTGAAGATCGAAATTTTTGAATTCTGTGCCTTGGTCAGACGTAATTTTGCTGGGTAGACCGTGATGGGAAATAAATTCGAGTAATTTCTCAACTACAGATACTCCTGTTATACTGTCTAACGGATAGGCTTGACCATATCTTGAAAACGAATCTATGATTGTTAAATACGATTAATTTGATACATAAAAACGTCTAAATGGATATGTTCGAAGGGTCTCGAAGCTGTGGGTGTTATATTGAATTTTATAACTGGTGGATTTCTGTCATACTTATTCTTCAGACAAGTTTCACAATTATTTATGAAATGTTCTACTACTTCTATCATTTTTGGCCAATAATATCTACGACTAAGGGATGATTTTACTTCATTTATACCTCTGTGACCTGATTTACTTATATGGCAGTATTCTACTTTCTCTCGTTGTTCGTCAACTGATTGAATATCTGTGATAAATTTAAAAACCGAATTTTTAAATGTTTTTTGTGCAGTTACTATAAACATTCGTGATAAGGGTTCGTTTTGGAAACAAAAAGCATACTTTTGGTTGTGGTTTATAAATTCCTTAATGAATTTTATTACGTTTGATTCAGTGTCTACTACTGGTAATGTAACATATAAACGAATATTTTCGAATATTTTTTCTCTTTTTACTTTAAAAGAAATATTTTCATTGCTAGTAAAATATAATTGATTTTTATACATATTTAGTGGTTTTTCAGATATAGGAATTGATAGAATGGGATTTTCCGCAGATGTGTGTACTGTTTCAATGTCGTCATTATTGGGGTTCGCTTCTTCGTTCAATGGGGGTAAACTAATTGTATCTAATACATCTCTTTCGTTTTCGTCTAAAAAAGTTGTAAAGTCAATATTATCTATATTAGGAAGTTAATTTGTAGGATTCATTGTATGAACTAATTCTTTCGAGTTCTTGATTTACAATTTCATCAATGTCACCTAAATTAACATCAAGTGATGCAGTTTCTAAAGCATTCATATTAGGAAAACGAAACAGTGCATCGGCTGCTTTGTTACTTTTACCTTTTAAATATTTAATATTGTAATCGAATTCTTCGAAAAAAGAAAATTATATATCATCAGATTGTCCATATTTAAATGATATTTTTCATATTAGGTCCTACTAATTGTTGGTTCGCAAGGTCTATATTCAAATTCATATTAACAAGACCTTTAATACATATGATTCCATCGATGTAATCGTGGAAGTCATATAATACAAAATGAATATGATAATTTTTACATTTTAATTCTGCAAATGCAAGCACAAGTGCTTGAAATCTTATATCTTTACTTCCAAGACTACTGTATAATATAGTATTGGAATAGTAAATTTTATCTGGAAAATATTTTTCTATAATAGAAGGTTTCAAAATTGATCTTGAACTACCGGTATCGATTAATAATCTAGCTTTGGGATTCTTAATTTCTATGTACGGTAAAGGATTAGCAGAAATAACGTTTATTTCAACTACCTCTTTGCTTTGGAAGGCCCGGTTATCCAAAAAATTTTCTCAAACAGATTTTCATCATTCGTATCGGGTTAATCAAATTCTTCATATTCATTAAATTGGTTAGGATCATATTCTGGATTATCACATTGATTTAAATATAATTCTTCAGAAACAAAATTTGGTTTAGCACGTGGATTTGATTAAAAGAATCTATTATTATTGTTATTATTATTAACAGACATTCGACTACTTTCTGTGAAATGTCGCGATGTTCTCGACATTGGTACAGGTTTTGGTAACTGATTCTGTGGTATTTGATTGGGTCTAAAAACATTTTTTGCTGGACCAAATACTTGTCGATTCGTAAAATATCTATTATTTTGCGGAATAGGTTGAACAGGTATCGGTTGGTTAGGCCAATATTCTCTGTTTTGTACTACATTATTTGGGACATTGGGTTGATTATATCGATAATTATTATATGAAGGTTGATGATTATTAATTGGTCTGTTATTTGGTACGAAATTTTGATATTGGTTACGATTTTGATTTTGGTCTGAATTTGACCTTTGAACATTTTGGAATCGCGAATATTGAATACCATTGTTATTATTATTAGAATTATTTTGTCGAAAATTTTTATCATGTAATGATCCATAAAGTCTTTCGAAATTTTCAAATTCTGCGAGATATGCCATCGCATCTTCTAAGGAAGTGGGTTTTCTTAAATGCATATTATTTCTTAGCGTTCCATTACAACCAGCTATGAAAGTATTTAATGCAGTTTTATCGTATTGAATAATTTGACAATTTCGCTCAACAGCATTTATATTTGGGTCGTTACTTATTCTCTGAATTACACTACTACGAATTAACTGAAGCCTACTACCAAAATCGATAAGGTGCTCATTTTTAAAAAGGTTGGCTCTAATTAATTCTTGTACTAAACAATCTATATCACGCCTATCAGCAAAACACTGTAATAAAGAAGTTTTCAATTTTTGCCAAGTATTTAACTCTACCCTACTACCGACCATGAAATCTGCTCGGCCTTCTAACTTTTCTTGAATACATTCTATTAAATGTGAATTAAATTCGGCATCATTTAAATTTCTATAGGATTCAATTAAACTCTCACATCCAGTGATAAATTTGTTTAAATATTCACTATCACCGTTAAATGGTTTGATATTTGCTAATTTAGATCTGAAAAGTTCCCAATTAATTTTAGATGTAGTCATTTCGTTACTATTAATTTCGTTTAATGAAATATTATTAAAAGCTTCTACAATATTATCAACGTTTCTATTATTCAAATCGTTCATATATATTTAATTTATATAATAATCAAAAATATCTTAATTTATATCTTCACCAATTCCAAAGAATGATATATGAAGGCGAGAAGAGGAAATTTGGCACTTACGTTTGGAAAATCTTTTTCCCCGACTCTTTGATTCCTCTCACTACGTCCACAGGAAGGCTGCTCTCAGTTGTTGATCCCACAGAAAGGGTGGATAGAACTCGTGCTCAAAAGGCATGAAAGTTTATTCGAAAACCGTAGAAATCGGTACACTGTATAATTCACGTTTTCATAACTCGCGCGATCGTACTGACTGCGACAGTTTTATTTTTCTTTATGAAAAATGTCCTTTTAAAAAGAACTAAAATTAACTATAACAAAAATATATTTTAACAAAGAGCAGAAATAATACAAAAAATGTATACAGACTGTACTGAGAGTTATACAAAGAATGAATTAAAATGGTGTTCAGACAGAATATATAATATCGTATAAAAGTGTCTATTATGCATTTTCACAGGTGCCCACTTGATAGCGCTGTAGACATAACTAAAGTATTGTTTTTGTTATGTTTATGATTTGGTTTTGATGATTCACGTGGTATATTCATGTATTGTTGATATTTTCATTTATGAATCTATTGTAACTCGAGTATTATTGCTGTTATAATCGAAAACCATTTGCAGATAAGATATATTATATTGATTGATGTATGTTAAGCTCACGTGATTTAATAGCCAAAAAACTTTTCTTTCTTGTCATAACTATTGGATAAATTATTTGAAGGACTAAAGTTCAGTATTCATATTAATCCTAATTTGGATTCCAGACCTGTAATAGATATTAGAATATAATCAATCAATACATTCTTAATAAACGTCTGAATTTTTCAAACTTCTTATTTATTATCAATTATTCCCATGAATTATTCTTTATTAAAATTCCTCGTTAAGTACTTCCATATTGCTAATTAAGGTAGTAATTTATTCAACAAAAGTGGACCAAATCACATCGAATAGTAGGTGATAGTTGCGTAGTATCCTAAACAAGCATTTCATAATTTGACCGTCGTTATATGAATTGCCTGATTGTGTAGGCTCGTTATTTTATCATATAAAAAGCTCAACACCTTTTGTTATATTCAGTTTACGTCTCTACCTTTAATAAACACAACAATGTATTCAAAGGTAAGCAACAAATTGACTACAATTCAATTTATTATTAAATATCAAGTAGGTACATTTTTCTTCATTCACAAAATGTATCCATCGACTTTGCTTTTGAATTCAATTTTAGATTAGTTATCTAAAATGGGATTTCAGATTTGATTGCTATTATTTCCATTATATTTTTATTGTGATGTACTTGTCCGAAGAAGCTGGTCTAACTAGTTTGAAGCATTTTCTTGAAGTTATTTTGTAAAAATTATCAATTATTATGGAGGAGAAAATGGAAGTTGAATTGGGTATCTATTCTCTAGCGTAGGTCGCATTTTTCATGCAGTTGCTGCAACTTCGATTTAACTACTCTTAGAAAGCGACGTTATCTGTTTTTCTTTGATGGAGTAATTGTATTAAATTTATATGAATAGACCTATAGCTTCTCAGTTTTGGGTAACGAAAAATCTTCCTGTGATTGTCTTATTTCTAAATCAGTTATGCATGTTTTTTGTTTCAGATTTTAACAGTATTAGCTCTTGCTGCTGTAGCTCAAGCTGGTGTTTTGGACTATGGTTATGGACATGCTAGCTCATATTCATCTGTAAATTTAGGAAAACCAGCATTGGATCATGGATACTCCAGTCCAGTTTTGGCACATGGATATTCAGCTCCACTTGTTGGACATGGATACTCTGCTCCAGTACTTACACATGCACCTTCAACACATAATGACGTAGACTACTACGTAAGTATCATTATTTTGAATTGATTTAACTGCTATACTTGGAACACTATCGATTTTTCTTTTCATTCCCATAAATTCCACAACAGAAATTGAACTAAAAAGGCCTCCCAAAGTGAATATGTCTTTTTGCCTTACATTCACATTCTAAAATGTTCCATCACTAATTGACTTATAGATATATATTTCGAAACCATTTGAATTGAAATTTATTTTGAAAAATAATGTTAATTTATTGACTTTAGGCTCATCCAAAATACGAATTCAACTATGGAGTCCAAGACGGTTATACCGGAGACCATAAAACCCAACATGAAGTTCGTGATGGCGATGTTGTAAAAGGATCTTATACTGTAGCTGAGCCTGATGGGACCCTCCGTACCGTCCACTACACCGCTGATGATCACAACGGCTTCAACGCTGTAGTAGAAAAATCTGGACATCCAGTACATCCAGCTCCAGCTTATGGAAACGCTGTATTAAGCGGTCATTCTTACCATCATTAGTAGATAAGGCTGTAAAATATTAATTTATTGATTTGTTATATTTGTAAAGATTGAATATATAATTGCAACACAATATATTTGTTATTTATTTGCTCCAGACGTAAACTTCACATAATTCAACTGTAGCGTGGTAAAAAATTAATTATGAATCTCAAATACTGAAAAAAAAGGTAACAATATATTATAACAAAATTATGCGTTGTTGAAAATACAAAAGATATATAGTGGTACAGACATTTGAACATATATTACACTGGATGGGAAAACAGATTCAAATAATGAGGAACGCAATATGAACTATATGAAAAAAGCGAATCAGAAGTTCCAGTTGAACGATTCATAAGTAAGCGAGATAGACCATCCGCATGTGGTATTAGACATCCCTTTTATAAACAATATCATAATCATAAGCGAACAGGATGAGTGCTTATCTAGTTATATGAGAAGCAGCTGTAGCAGAATGTTTTTATATACGCCAATAATAAATTGATGGGGTTGGTGATCTGATACCAACGTAAATTTTCGGCAGAAAGCATGTGAATAAACTTGCCATATTAATTCTATAAAACCAAGTAGAATTTTAACTCAGTTAAGTTTTGAGGTGAAGTTGCACTCTATATTTTCATCTGTAGGATGAATGCCATGGCGATTTATTTTATGACCAAGAAATATAATAGGCTGTTAAAAAAACTTACATTTTTTCTTATTAACCTTGATGTTGAACTTTTGTAGTCAAAACTTTTAAGATTTTCATAACGTTCTTCCATGGTTTCACCATGAACCAGAATATCATCAAGATAACACTTTGGATAAACCAGCCAAAACTGCATCCCTTATACATTGGATAATGCTTGTGACAGAACTGACTCCGTACGTTCACCTATTGAACCCGAAAAGACCAATATGGGTGTTTACCGTGAGAAGTTCTTTTGAAGATTCGCTTATTTGTGGGTATGTACCATTTAGATCTATAACACAAAAATAGTTACTACCATTTAAACTAGCAAAAATATCGCCTGGTAAAGGAAAAACACAATGTTCATTATTTTGTAACTACAGTAATGGGACTCTCTCATTTGCTATGCTGTACTTTTATTAAAATACCAGACTCGACAATTTTTGCAATTTTCTCCTCCATTTTAGGCTTCAGAGACTTTAAAAAACTTAAGTTTAACATATTATTACATGATTTGAGATAATTAACTATCAACTGAGTTGTTTCCCGTGAAACTACTTCTGATAACACTATTATCTATGACAGTATTTTTCTAATTCAGGTTAAATATTTTTAACCAATTTCTACCCAAAAGGGGTACAGTAGGTACTCTAACTTATGTACTACCAATGGTACGCAAAACATTTTATTCAAATAAGTAACATGTACAAAAACTTGACCCAAAATCTCGGCTTCTCGACCAGTTAAAACTCTTCATTTAAAATTAACAGGTATAAGAACTAAATTTGGAAACAGTTTAACAAAAACCTGTTGATGCATTACTGAACGAACGAACGAACTGAATCCACTTCAATCTCTACATTTTAATCATCAATCAACATACTGACTCTTAATGTCATCAGATAACAAACCTAACTCGAATCCATCTTCAGACTCGTCTGTCTCAACAACATCATTTTGCTCCTCTTCAAGCTCATAGATTCTGTTTTTACATATCACAGACTTGGCAATATGCCCTACCGGGTTACATGAAAAACATTTCCAAACCATTGCTGGACACTAATTATAGTCAAAGTGAATTCGCTTACGTCTCTTACACTTGGATTTTCTATCACTGAATTGTGACCTAGACGCAATTGACCGATTATTGGACTTGTCATGACTTGAGTTTCACTTACTAAATTCTGCTTTTTTTGGTATACTTTATTGACTTGGCCAATATCTTGACCCATTCCTTTTAACTAATCCTCGGCTAACTCCATCGCAACTGCAATTTTATGAGATCCATCGAATGTTAATGCAACTTCAATCAACAGTTTTCGGTTTATAGTCTCTGAACGCGTCATTTCTTCTATCTGAAATCCACTAATGAATTAAAAAACGTAGTTGGTGGATTGGTGGATCTACCGGTGAATGAAAAAACGTGCCTATATATTACGCGGCTTTATCTAATGACATTGACGTTGACAGTTTCTTGTTTTGTTCAATAATTGACACTAGAAACTAGAACATATAATTTTCAAACGCCACAAAAAGTATTGCCATACTTAGCGGAATATGTAGATACTGTATACCCTACTAAATTATACATAGAGTTCTAGAGAATAAAAAAATTATGCTTAAATGGCAATTACATCAGTGGCGTAGACTTTGGGGAGGTTCAACCAGTCACTTGCCCCTATCGTACACCTCTGGTTGTAGCCAAAAATGTTTATTTAACATAATTTAGAAAGGTCTATAGTACCACACTTCCCGCTTAGTATGACACAGATACGTAAGTACTGGGCACACATATTTTTGAAATAAAACATCCTGTAACTCAGTGATGAGCCACATTTTGTCGAAGCGGTTTAGGTTGAATATTAACATTTTGAGCTCAACATTCAGCAGTTAAAATATTTCCATTTATTGATTAAACGGCCTGTATATTCCATAAAATCAAACGCCTCACGTGCAAATTTTGACTAAAAGGTCATGGAAGCAGCATCTATATGTATGCCCGTGGTTATATTGATAAAGAAGTAACTAATTTGGTTGTAGTAAAAAGTAACTTCAAAATTAAAAAAATAAGGTTCTTTTACTTTTTCAATTGAGAAAGTCAGTATAAATCCTAGTTACTAGAAAGCGTAGATTATATGGGAACTTGTAAAATACATTGTTGTTGATTTTTATCCATCTAATTTATTGTTTGTTTCCTTACACTTGTGTATAATACATCTAAAAGTTGCATATTACAGACAGTTCAAGATGTGGTTATTGATTCAAATCAAATAATTAGTCTCTATAATTTCTTGCCAAATATGTTTGATATTTAAATTGATTCATTGTATGAAACTATTATGAAATTCCAAATAACGAGTATACATCGTCTGAACTAATTAAATCTTCTCATTTAGTAACGTTTCCTTCAAGCATTCAGTAGACCATTGAAGCGAAATGCAATTTCCAACTTCTCAATATTTGCCTAAATATTTAAAAATATGCAATGAAGCTCTGAAGTAACGAATACATTATTTTTATACTTAATTATAAATACAGAAGGGAGATACCAAATCAGGTCAATTTTTATATATGAAACTACACTTTTTGAACAAGATTAATTATATATACCCCCTATAGGTTGAAGAACACAGGTGATACCGTGCTTTCTATTTTTTCATCATACATATACATTTTTTTGATATTCGGACTTTGATACTTGAGAAAGAAGTTATTTTACTTCGTACAAATTAGTAGCGGAGTTGCCGCCTTATTATAACTAATTGTTATCTTTATGACGAAAAAGAATAATACATAATTGTTAAGTCAAATTAGGAAATCCGAAATATGATGCTTAGGCTTCCCATTGATAGATGGCGCTACAGTTTGTATATCTGTCGTAGCTCGTTACTGTCAGTCAGTAACAGGTTGTTGTTGTGCGATTACAAGCTCTAAAAGATATATTTGTTAGAACAAATTATTTTACTAAATTATCTTTGTGAAGAAAATTGTTCAGTTTACGCTTTGGAACAAATGAAAGTTTGAAGGACCATTTCATGAAATTCGATTCAATTATACGTGACCTTAAAGACCTTGAAACAACTATCGATGAGAGTGATCGTGTGTGCCACTTACTGTCATCATTGGCATCCAAATTTGATACAGCAGTGCCTGCCTTTGAAACAGTTAATGATTTAAAAATGGATTTTGTGACGGCCAGGCTGCTAGATGAAGAGCTAAAGCTAGGATCTAGTCTAGCCAATGCACATGGAGACAATAATGAAGTAAGTTTTTAAGCTTTTACAAAAACATGTTTTGTATGTGGTAGTGAATACCATTTCCAAGCAAATTGTTCTAAAATAAATGATGTAACTAGTGAATCTCCGAATAATTCAGGAGCAATCTCCGGAAATCAAAACAGAGGAAATTATTCTAGACGTCGAGTACGTGGTTTTAGACGTAATCAAGGGCAAAACAGACAACAAGCAAATACAGCTGATGGTGATCAACAATTTGTTCTTTATGCTGCTAATTTGTATGACTCAGATGTAAATATTGGATGTACTAGCTTTGTATTGGACTCAAGAGCTAGTAATCACTTTGTGAAAGAAAATCTGGAACCCTATATGACTAATATTACGGCATTGAACATCTATTCACATAGCAAATGGTGAAATTTTGAAGTTAAACAAGTTGGAAAAATTAAATGCAAAGTGCCATGGTCAGAGTATTATCATCAAAGCTCTCATTGTTCCAAATTTGAAGCATAACCTTATTAAAGCTCCAAAAATAACTGAAAAAGGACACACTATTGGAACTGGAACAGAAAAGAAGATGAATAAGTTGATTGGAGAGAGCGCCATGGTCAGAGTATTGTCATCAAAGCTCTCATTGTTTCAAATTTGGAGCATAACCTCATTAAAGCTGCAAAAATAACTGAAAAAGGATACACGATTGGAACTGGATCAGAAAAGAAGATGAATAAGTTGATTGGAGACTTGCATGAAGAATTTAATATTAAAATCAGTACTGAAGTCTCAGTTTTCCTAAGAATGGAAATTACACATACTGCAGACGGCTTGAAAATGGTACTAACCAGAATGATTGATCGATTGTGCAAAGAATTCCGTTTAGAAGAATGTCGACCAGTGGCTACACATGGAGTTTGATTTTAACCTGAAAGAAGATTGATTCAGAACAGACATTCCCTATCGCAGATTGGTATGCAGTATGATTTATATTTAATTGATATCTAGACCAGATATAGCATTTAGTGTATAATACTTCAGTAGATACTTGGATTAGGTAACCAATCAAGCCTGGATTGCAGCGAAACGAGTACACCGATACCTGAAATCAACTAATCTCCTTTGATTGAATAACACCAAGTGAAATGGAGAACTTGTAGCAATGTCAGATGGCGATTGGGGAGGAAATGGACAGACCAGAAAGAATGTCAGCGGATTTATCTGTTTTCATTCCGGAAATTCCATTGCTCGGCACTCCGAAAAGCAAAAGTGTATTGCTTTGTCAACTATGGAAGCTGAATATATAGCAGCAGCTTCTGCAACTCAAGAGCTTATGAATGGCTTCTTATCAGAATTCAATACCCAGGTGGATGAAAGTATTAAGCTGAAAGTGGACAATATGAGTGCAATTTCAATGATGAATACATTTGAGAACTGAAAAAAAGGTAAACATATCGAAATCAGTTATCACTATATCAAAGATTTATGTAATAAAAAGACCATTTTAATTGACTACATTAATACTAGTCAAAATTGTGCTGATTTGTTTACTAAAGCTCTGGCTAGAATCAAATTTGAATCATTTAGAAAACTCATTATGAAATGATAATTGTATTCATATACTCATTAGTTACAATATTATGTATTTGTGCACTCATTATTCTTGTTAAGATTTTTGGAAACTGTATTTTGTTTCGTTTGTTTGTTTTCCCACGACCACCCCTGTAAGTAAAAACACACAGTCGGCAATCAGTGTGAGATGTCTATTACGCACGAAAAAAAAACGCACGGCTGTAAAGTAAATCGCACGGCTTCCATAGCAACCACTTAGCAACTGTCAATAGACGTAGCCATTTTATTCAAGATGTATTACTTAGATATTTGACGTTGAACTATATTCTATATATAAATGGTAGATAACATTTATTAGATACGAGATTGCATTTAATACTAAGAGTTATTTGTAATTATATGATAATTGGTTCCGTTTCATTCAATCCGCATCCTTTAGCTGTCTGAATGTATCTCATATTAGTAAACAATAGTATATTATACACCAAGTGACTAAAGTCGCCCATTTAATCCCGCGGGTAGTGCTTGATTCCTGTGGGAAGTCATCCACCTAAGGGATCAATGTCACTTTAGTCGAGAGGTGTATACGCTATTTTATGCAATTCCGTTAATTTTACATACATTTTCAATAAAAATAAATACTACTTAGGACGGACTTTTACGAAACTTGGCTGGGCATCGAGGGTGAACTTGTAAGATGCTTGGCAGGGCATCGAGGAGCGACTTTTATGAAAATTGACTGGGCATCGAGGATGTACGTTTTTACTTGTACTTTAAATACCTTAATAAGATTATAAACATAGGTACAAGTGGGTCGTAGGTTAAAGTATAGTACGTGACTGGTGTTGTAACGTATTTTACGCACTCACTCGCCGCTACACGACTTCGTGCGTAACTTTTCCGTTCGTGCGTAAAATGCTTCTTACAACACACGTTACGTAATATACTATTTTATAATTCGCGTTCAAAAGAGACTTCATTATAACATTGTTTACAGTGTCACAATGAAGCTCTTTGAATACTGTAATAGTAATTTTTAGTGTACATTTGGTTATTTTATTTAGTTATATTTTTATTCGACATTTGATTTTAACCTTGACACAAATTATAAATAAAATGGTCTAGCGTTGTTCTAGCTAGCAAATTATTATATTAAAGGTGAATTAGAATGATTCATATATTAAAAATATTGATGAATACAGTACGCTAATGTTTATTTACCAATGATTTGTTAATTGTTCATTTTTATATTGTATAGGATCAATATATAGGTATACAAAACGTTCGATTTTTGGCATAAATTACCAGATATATATGTGAAGATGTATTACAGAAATAATTCTGTTCATGGTATAATATGAATACATCGCAAGAGCATATACGAAGAAGCTCTTTTTTCAACAAATAATTATCCTCTTTTTGCTCCAATGAAAGTTTGTTTACAATTCACACAATTATTCGGTTATAATATGTCAAAAGTCAATGCTGAATGAAACCATCTGTGATCTGACCAATTAGGAATCCACAGAATTGACAACTTAAATTCAAACCACTCCTCCTACTTTAAAAACAGGGATTTTATGAAATTCTATTTCATTTAAATAATTAAATAAATGCGAATTATAAAAAATATTGTGTAAAACTTGTGCCACAATGACTTTCTGTAGTACTCGTGATTTGCACAACGCACCGCTTCGCGGTTCGTTGTGCAAACTTCACTCGTACTACAGAACGAGTCATTGTGACACTTACAAATAACTAATTACGATTTCAATGAAATGTATTATTTATAATTTTGAGTAATCAAACTAGCGGTTGCTGTCAATTTCAGTTGTTAGGTTAGAAGAACAATAATATTCCATTGTTAGGAAAAATTAGTACACCCGCAATATTATGCGTAGTTGTAGTTCATATAACAAAACGTTTCGTTATGTGAACTACAATTGTACACCCTTTTTATAGGGTAGTTTTAACCATTTTACTCAATTAATGATGTAACATCAAACATTTTATCATATTGTATAAAGTAGTCACAGGATTTGGTGTTTTTTTACACCTGTTTTTTTATTGACAACAGCTTTGAGAATAGCCTAATGGCCGAAAGCGCTTAGCTGGAGTTTTAATAATAAAATACACACTGAGTACTCGTCGTTTCATCCAATCAATTTAATCCAGATATGTTGGTGTTCTGTGATGTAATCTTAAAATAAAGTAAGAGCCACGAAAGAGAAGAAAAATGAAAATGAACTTAAATGAAAAAGTGACTCACAATCAGACAAGAGGAATCCAGCTCGCACACCACCCCACCCCGGAATCCCAGGGAAGCGACCCGAATGTCTCTGAAGGAAAAACAACAACTCGTCGAGGTATTTGCTCCGACAGGCATTGGATTACATCCTCTCAGCAACAAAGCGGCCGATCCCCTAGATGAGACCCCGAAGAGGAGAGGCGCAGAAGCACGTGATATTTTCTATATAATGTATGCCTTTGGGCATTCTTTAAATTTCCCAGGCATTATCAATAATTCACATTGCCCGTAGCATACATACTCCGGAGGCTGTATCGTGCTAACAAACCGAAATTTCACCAGAAATGTGGTATATCTGGATTGTTAGTACCTGTTGTACTGGATCTGGTGAGCTTAACATCAATAAGGTTCATCTGTGTGATGCTCTGAACAATATGCAATAATGAAATTGGTCACTTATGTACACTCCGAAGGCTGTATCGTGCTTACAACACATGTTACAAATAAAAATGCCGACGACAACGACGAATTTGTTTTCTAAAAACTCGTTTTTCGTGTTTTTCTTGTAGGAAAACGAAAAAATAAATCAAAACAAAAACTTTTTTTTAGGGTAAACCAATACTTTTCTCGCATCTTTAATAGGATTGTCGGAAAAGTAAAACATGAGAAGGGAAGCTAAGTAGAATCGATGGTGTAAATTAACTTTTATACAAGAAAAGAGTACTTCAAAGAAAACAAGAAGCTGAATGGCAAATATAAAAATATGAACAAATTCCCTTTAATAAATCTTCGGTTACCAAGTTTAATTTCTGAATAATTACAGGCAATGGGCAGTGTGAATAAAATAGTCTGAACTTTACCTACCTTTTTGTAGCAAAAAAATAAGCCCCAGCTTAAACTCACGAGATTATTCTGTTTCCTTTAAGTGTGTTCTGTTTTTTTGTGAATACTTCAATTTCTAAGTAATAACATCGAATTTTTCAAGCCAGCTAATGTGCAGCTCAAAGATTAGTCTTGTGTGGAGCTTCAATCGAACACATTTAAAAATAGCTCAATTTATGAACATCAGACGTCGAAAATATTATTCTCAACGAACTGGGTATCGGGATGAGGACTATCATAATTTATATCGATTTTCTAGAATTAATGTTGAGTGATAAGCAGAACATTTCCTTGAAGACACTGGATAACCAAGGGAAGGAGCAATAAATTCCAGACAAAAAATGCAGATATTTCTGCGATTTTTAAGCGATCCTGGATTTCAAATTGGAGTAGGGAAGAATGAAGGCATTCATCGAATGAGTGAGTAAAACTGTGAAATTTGTTTTGACTAAAATAATTCAAAAATCACGTATTTGGTTACGTTTCCCTTTAATAAACATTGATCAAGCACAAAAGGAGTGGAGTGCTAGGTATCCGTTTCCTTGTGCATTTGGTGCTATAGATTGTACACATATAAGAATTCCGAAACCATTTAAGCATAGAGACGAATACTATAACAGTAAAGGTTACTTTTCCAGAAATGTGCAGGCAACATGTGATGGAAGAGAAGAATTCACTTCCATAGACTATACGACAGAAGAATTCTGCAATTTTTGTCGACATGAATAATATGCGGTCTAATAATATAGTGTTATTAGGTGATTCTGGTTATGGAATCAGTCGTTGGCTGCTGACGCCATACAGAAATCCTGAAACTCGTGAAGAAATTGCGTTTAACAAGGTCTTCAAAAAAGAAGGAGCCATCATTGAAAGGTGCTTTCCCAACTGAAGAGGTTTCCAATTTTGCAATATATGGTTAGGGTAAAACTAGACCGAGTTGCATCTGTTATTATTAGTTGTGATGTACTTCATAATATATTAAAGTATTTGATTGATCCACTTCCTGTCGATGAAGAAGAAGATGTCATGAATAACGAAGGAGAAAAGGAATACAATTTAAAAAATGACGAGGACAATGTTAGGAGAAGGGCACTCCAGGGAAGGTAAATCAAAAATTTTATTTACCAACTAAACTTTTAATTATTTAAATTGTTATAATTATAAATTCAAAATAATATTCAAAAACTGTTGAAACAAATAAAAATATACTGGGTGTGTAACTTAAAAAATATAAGTATCATGTTTCATAATTTATAATATTGTAAATATTTTATGTAAATCTAGAGAAGCTGAAGTATCGGAACCTTCGCTTTCAGAACCTTGGCGTATGGGACTTTGGGTTTCCGGTAGACTTCGATGTCGCTTGTTCAATAAAAGTTGTTCTCGCTCTATCTGCATGCGCGTAAGTTTTAATTGCTCAAGAAGAACCATTCTTTGTGGATCTGCTGTGTATAATTTTGCAGTCTCATCTGTTTCTTTCCCTTCCAGCTTGTTTTTTATTTGGTTTTGATGGTGTAATATTAGAGGGAGGAGGAGATCTGACTGAAACGTGCTTTGTTCTTGCTGGTTTTTGCATTTCTTATTTTCCAATGGCTTCAATCCAATTGTCGCCGCTCCAGAAATGTTATGCTATGTTGGGTTTTTGTCATCTTTATCTATGATGTCTATAATGTTTTCCATCAACAACAACACGAAAAAACGGTTTCTAGAAAAAAAAATCCTGTGTGTATGTCGTCGTCATCGTTGTCGTCGTTGTCGTCGGCCACTTTTCGTTACATGTCTTGTTAGCACAATACAGCTTCCGGAGTGCAACAATTCACCAATTTTATGATAGCATATTGTTAAGGACATGTCACAGATGAACCCTATCGATTTTTAGCTCCCCAGAGCCAGTACAACGGGTGCTATGGTACTTGAAGTACGACTTTTTTGTAATTTTTTGAGAATTATCAGTTTGTTAGCACGATACAGCCTCTGGAGTTCAACAAGTCCCAATTTTATTATTGAATATTATTCAGAACATCACACAGATGAACCATATTGATATTAAGCTCACCAGTACAGCAGGTGCTATAGTACTTTGAGTACGATATTTTAGTCATTTTTGGGGAAATTTCGGTTTGTTAGCACGATACATCCCCTGAAGTGTATAGAAGTGACAATTTTATGATAGAACATTGTTCAGGGCCACGGATGCGGAAAAGTTAGTTTTAATCTTTAAAACCGTTTATTATCCCATTCTTTCAAAATAATGTCTGTATTTCCAGTTGCTTTCATATCTGTTTTCTTCTTCAATTAATTTTTCATATTTTGAATCTTTTACTTTTCCGTCAAGCTATCTATATGCGAGAAAAGTATTGGTTTACCCCAAAAAAAGTTGGAATTTAGAAATTTTATTTGAGTTATTTTCACGTATTCCATCAACAACAACACGAAAAAATGGTTTTTAGGAATAAAATCCTGTGTGTATGTCGTCGTTGTCGTGGGCCACTTTTCCTTACATGTCTTGTTAGCACTATACTGCCTCCGGAGTGCAATAAGTCAGCAATTTTATGATTGAATATTGTCAAGGACATGTCACAGATGAACCCTATTGATTTTTAGCTCACCAGAGCCAGTACAACGGGTGCTATGGTACTTGAAGTACGACATTTTGTAATTTTTTGAGAAATTTCAGTTTGTTAGCACGATATAGCCTCTGCAGTTCAACAAGTCACCAATTTTATGATTAAATATCATTCAGGGCATCTCACTGATGAACCCTATTGATTTTCAGCTCACCAGAGCCACTACAACAGGTGCTACAGTACTTTAAGTACGATATTTTTGTCATTTTTGGAGAGGTTTCAGTCTGTTAGCACGATACAGCCTCCGGAGTATCCACAAGTGGTCAATTTCATAGGATATAATTCAGAGCGTCTCCAAGCTGAACCCTATCAGTATTCAGCTCATTAAAGCTAGCACAACGAGTGCTATGGTACTTGAAGTACCAAATTTTTGTCATTTTTGGGGAATTTTCAGTTTGTTAGCACGATACAGCCTCCAGAGAGTATACTATTGATCAATTTTATGATTGAATATGAATGAAGGTGTCTCACAGATATACCCTACTGATTTTCAGTTGACTAGAGCGAGTACAGCGGGTCCTATAAATCTATATATACTAAATTTTTGGTTATTTTCGAAGAAATTTCGGTTTATTAGCACGATACATCCCCCGAAGTGTATACAAGTAGAAATTTTATGATAGAATATTGTTCGGGGCCACAAATGCGAAAAAGTTTGTTCTAATCTTTAAAACCGTTTATTTTTTTTCAATTGTTTTAAATTAATACTTTTGCCGTGAATTCTTTGGTATGATTCCTGCATTATAATTAAGGAATTTCCCTTTTTTTCTTATTAATGGCAACTGCGATTTATCAAATAATAATTTGTGATTAGATAAAGCCTTTATGAAGCACACATTACCACTTTGTCCATCACCGACTTCGGAGTCAAGAGATTCAATGTCGTACTCGGAACTCATATTTAACAATTTCACAAACATGTGCTAATGGAGTAATAACTAAATAAACAGGAAAATATCTTGACAAAACAAGAATACGGCCGCTTTCTGCAAATTTTTTTGGAATTACTTCGATAACAAAAAATTATCCAGTAAAAATGATTAAAAAAAAGAAAACAAAAGATAAGAAAACCAAGATGTGTTTACTGTTGTTAGTTTGAACTTAAACTTTTTAGAATACATTTAGAAGTATAAGCAAAATATTATTCACAAATTTTTCAGAATGTACACTTATAGCTGAGTCTAAAAAGACTTTACTGTAACTAAACAATTTGAAATTAAATCAGCTATAAGTTTCGGACAATTGAAGATTTTTAAAAGTTTTTTTTAGATTTTTGAGGTTAAGTGACTTTAGAAACAGGATTATCATTCTCAGCATCATTTTTGTCCTATGAAAATAAAAAAAAATAGAATTTTCTACGAAAAAAAACCCTAAATATTGAATCAATAAGATTTTTTCGTATCTTATTTATTTTATACGAGAAAAAAGTACTTAAGAGAAAACAAGAAGCTGAATGTCAAATATAAAAATATGAATAAATTCCCTAAATGAATCTTCGGTTACCAAGTTTAAATTCAGAATAATTACAGGCAATACTTATTTCTCTCAAATATCAGTGAATTGCAAGGCCCAAGGATAATTTCCAATTTAATATTCTAATTATCATGTTTCGCTTCAGATCTTTATTAAAAACAGATTTTTACAATACCTATTTATTACATAAAGTGCATTTAATGCGAGCAATTAAGTATTGAGTTTGATAAATTAGTGGCATTATTGAGAGAGAAAGTAATCGTTTTGAGCACAACCGAATAAACTGGTGGGTGATACTTGTGTGGAATGCAAGAACAATTTCATAATTTGACCGTGATTATTTCCATTGCACTGTTGTGCCGGTGACTTATTGTATCGTATAAAACGCTCAACAACTCCAGTTCTCTTCAGTTTATTCCAACATTTTCAGATAATAACATCATGTATTCTAAAGTGAGTATTAGTTTTGAAACAAATCGAACAAAATTAAGATTATAAGTTACTTTGTAAAGCAATATCAATTTCAATATATTTCTTGATGCTGTGAATAAGAGCTCCTTACCAAACGGAGAGAAGCTGTGAGCTTTCAAATAAAATCATAAAAACTCACTCAGTAGATATAAAACTGACGTTTCAGTTACTAAAATATCACTTAAACTTATTAAGGACTGAATGGACACTTTAAATTGTAGATTTAGGATTCTTCTGTATACAGGACGAATAATTGTCAATAAATTTAAATAATAAAGGGACAAGTAACTAAAATATTGGGAATACGTCAATGTATAGACAATTAAAACTTTACCAAAGTTTTTCTTTCTATTCTTCTATTTCAGATTTTGTCAGTATTAGCTCTTGCAGCTGTCGCTCAAGCTGGTGTTTTGGATTACGGGCATGCAAGTTCATATTCCTCTTTAAATCTTGGTGCACTAGAACATGGATATGCAGCTCCAGTTCTGACACATGCTCCAATCGTAGCACACGCTCCAGTTCTTGCACATTCTGCTCACAACAATGTCGATTATTATGTAAGTATTGACTCTTCTAAAATAATTATATTTTTTCCTACAATATATACTTGGGTATGTTATGTTAGTAATTTCTTTTGTGACAGGCACATCCAAAATACGAATTCAACTATGGAGTACAAGACGGACACACAGGAGATCACAAAACTCAACATGAAGTCCGTGATGGTGATGTAGTCAAAGGTTCTTACTCTGTAGCTGAACCTGACGGTACTCTCCGTACCGTCCACTACACCGCTGACGATCACAACGGCTTCAACGCTGTAGTAGAAAGATCTGGACACCCAGTACACCCAGCTCCTGCTCCAGCTTACGGAAAAGTACTTTTGGCTGCCCCTGCTGTGCATAGTGCTCCCTTATATCATCATTGAGGCGATTGTAATATTGATTGAGTGTTATTTGAATATTTATTTTTTGTACAATTACCTGTTGTGTATATAATTTCATTACAATAAACGTGCAATAGACTGAACGGCATTTGTTTTATTCCAAACGTGGAGGTAGTATAATAATCAATACCATCTATTATTGAAATTTTGTGTTTCGACCTTTACTCTGTGGAATCAAATCATATTAGTTTTTTAAACGAAACTAACTGTTTCTAAATAATTCCACAATATCATGAAAATATGGTGAAAATTCTAAAAACTAACAATTGGTTTGATACTACTATCATTGTCAGAATGACAGAAGTTTCATCTCGTGTGATGCCTGCCTAACTAATGTTTAATAATTATTTTTGGCTTGACCAAGAAGTGACCTAACTTGTGATTTACTTAATATATATGAATAGGAAAAAGAAGAATATATGACATTACAATTATTAAAGCTTAGATATTATTAGCCCTATGGGGATAGCCTGTATATCTTTTTCTCATTTAAGATCAGTATAACAAATAAACAGAATCACGTTCTGGACATTTAAGTTTATATATACCAGACTTTTCCAATGGGGATATTTTTCTTTTTACATTTAACAATTTTGTACTTCCTGTTTCAACCCGGCGTCACTCTGGTGGGATGTGACACACTCCATCGGTTGTTTCAATCAACGCTCACGACATATGAATACACATATGTTAATGTGGTTGCCTATAGCTTCCTGTTAGATGTTTATCATGAATTTTTAGCCACAACTTCAGTATAATAACGACTGTAGAGTTGCCTAGACGTTGTCAAACTATTTTGGAGTGTGTGAAACCCCACCTGTGTGATAATTTAATAATTCTTTTAAACAGGTAATATTATTTTTTCCGTCAATTCGTAATGTAATTTATTTTACTAGAAAATCCGAATAATACATAAGCTATGGGAGATTATGAAAAAGCGGCACCTGGAAGCCCTTTGGGAAGAGGTTGATTATGGTAGCATCAGCATCCAGAGTGATCACTCGGATACAGAAGATATTGAACAACCGCCTGTTACAGATGCCGAAATGTTTCGCAACACCAATTATTTTACAGGTATAAGTTCATGTATTAAATATTTAAAAATTATAACAGCAAGGTTTTTTTAGGAAAGCATAAAGTGACAAAATGGTTTAACAATTGCTCTACAAGCCAAGTAAGAACGAGAGTTGAAAATATCAATAGCAAATTGCCGGGACCTAAATTGTGTGCTCGTGACGCTAAGACGCCACTAGAGTGTCGGAATCTTTTTTTAGAAGCAGGTATGATTGCTGATATCACGAAATGGACAACCTTGATGATACGTAGGCGTCGAGAGAGGTATGAAGATAAGCACTTTTGTAACGACACAAATCCTGTAGAAATAAAAGCGCTGATTGGTATTTTTTAAAAGTAACCACCGGGCACGGGTATAGAAATAATTCGAACAGTGATGGCTTATAATAGATAGGCATTTCTGATGACATGCTTGAGGTTTGACAACACCGAAAACAGAGATATTAGGCTTCAAATAGACAAACTAGCTGCCATAAGATCTCTATGCGAACAATTTGTTGCAAAATCCAAAGAAAATTATTCACCTGGTCAATATTTAACTTTGGATGAAAAACTAACCTAGCCTAACAATACGGCGAAATACGGTATAAAAATTCAAGCACTGGTAGACTCTCGTTCGTTCTATGTTTTAAATATGGAAATATATGCAGGTCTATAGCCGCTAGGAATATATTGTTTGAGCAATAAAAAGAATGCCATTGTAGAAAGAATGATAGCACCAATATCGGGTACCAATCGTAACGTTACGTTTGACAATTAGTATAACAGTCTCGAAACTGTAAATATTTTACGTGATAGACATGAACTAACTGCTGTTGGTACACTCCGAAAAGATAAAACGGCAATTCCGCCATAGTTTTTACATATCAAAGAGAGGAAACCCCAATCATATATGTTTGGATTTCAAAAGAATAACACAATGGTTTCGTACGTGCCAAAGAAAGGCAAAAATATTGTATTGATCTCCTTATTAGATTATGATGACGCTATCGATAAATCTACAGGAGAAAAAAATCTACCTGAGATAATTAGCTTCTATAACCTTACCAAGGGTGGCGTAGACACTGTGGATGAAATGTCAAGTAGTTATTCCGTTTCTCGAAATTGTAGACGATGACCACTAAGAGTGTTTTACTCACTTTTAGACTCTGCCGGAATAAACAGTCAAATTATTTATAAGTGGAACACTAACGAAATCGCTAAAAAACGCAGCTTATATTTAGAAGAACTAGGATTTGCATTAATCAAACCCACTTTAGAAAACAGAAAAAATAATCTGAGAATACCAACAGACCTCCGTAATAGAATTTGTAAAATGCTTGGAGAAACCCCTCCGTTACCTACAATTCGTGAAAATGGGGTTGGGAGATGTCATTTTTTTAACATATCTCGGGATAGAAAGACCTGTGAGCGTTGTAATGTATATTTATGTTTAGAATACGCGCATTATTTCTGCGAAAATTGCGCTTATGAGAATTAAAAAATAAATGTCTTAAAAGTAAAGATTTGATTTTGTTAAGTTGGATTATTGTTTTGTTAATTGATATGTTGTTTATTTTGAATACCTACTAGATTATTTTTTAAATTTTATACTAGGCTTAAGAAGTTGATGTTTTTTTGTTAAAAAAATTTGTATATTTTAATAAATAAAGTTTTTCTTTCATTTTTAAAGTTTTGTTGATTATGGGGATTTTTTTCCTGAAAGACAACACATCATAAAACATAAAAAAATAAATCTCTTGCAAAAAATGTTTTGCCTATATTTTATAAATTTTTAACAATGGGGTGCGTCACACCCCACCGGGGTGTCCGTGAAAAAATATTTCACCGGGGTGACTCCAGGTTGAAAGAAAGTGTTGTATTTGTTGCTAAAGATAATATCTTTAAAATATTACTAGAAATATTACCAGCATATGCGATGGTTTTGTAATTTTTCATTTCTTTAGTTTGTTTAGGAAATATTAGTTGTATCGCCACGTTTCCCTCTTTTTTATTTAGTAATTTATTTATTATGTGTAGTGGATAACCGTTCGATGTTGCTATTTGTTTAATTGCATTCTTTTTTCGATCAAAGTTATATTTGTTCATAGGAACTGAGAACGCTATCTGTATCAATCATATGCTGCTAATTCATGTAACGTTGAATGATTTGAATTATATAGTATAGTCACAGAATAGTGTGTTGGTTTTCTGTAAGTTTAATAATTAAGTACGTTATTACCTCTTTTAATTTATATAAATTGAAAACGGAAGATTATGAATCCAATGTAAATCACTTTATAGATTCTAGCGACGTCCAAATTCTTAGAGTAGACCTAACAAAAAATAATGTAAGAGAGATTGTTAATAATTCAAATTATTTATCTTTTACGTGATTATGAAAAGAAATTATTCATAATTAAAAATCCTCAAACGCCACAATGATATGGAACCGTTAAATTACATAGTCTCAAAACGAATTATGTTAATACTATCAATAATAAATTACTTGCAAAAATAAACAATATATTTAATTATTGTTTTAAATGAAACTTACTATTTCTAGATAATTCCACATTATATTTGAAATAAAATGTTAAAAATTTTAAGAAATTTGACAATTGTTACGATTCCTTAGAATTTTTAACATTTTTTTCAATATATTTTGGAATTATCTGGAAACAGTGAGTTTAATTTAAATTAGTAATATGAGTAGATTCCACGAAGTAAGGGTCGGGATAGTTAATCAATAGTGACTGCCCGTCACCCACGTCTTGTCACGTTTCGACTCCGGCCGCTTTTATAAATTTTAGCGCTAGACGATAGGCACTCTTAAGGCGGGTACTGACTAGAGCATTTTTACTCGCACGAATTGCGTGCGCACACAAAAGTAAATATATTGTTCCCGAAAATTATTTTTAGCATAAAATTAGTGCGCGTTAAATTGTCGTTCCAGTGATATTGTTGAAATGTCGCCGAGAAGACGAAATGTGATTATTGCAAGAGCCGCATTTATACTATTGCAAGATGTAGAGAAAAATAGGAAAAACCGTAAGCGATGGTGGATTACAAAATTATTTGAGAGCAGGCAGGCATACAGTGGGTATAATTTATTAACAGATATGAGGCTACAAGAAAAGAGTGGTCACTGTTCAAGATTGTAAAATCTTGAAATTTATTTGTTTACGACACCTTTAAAATATATGAGATATTTGTATGCGCCCTTTTTTATTGTATATATTTAAGGCGTAAATTCATTTTAGTAAATAGCTTTGTAGAAATATGTTGCAGAATTGATAAGATCTTTATATTGTTGTAAATTCAAAGGATAATTTCATTTTATTTTCAAAATACTTTTAAAATATCACGTTTTCGAACAATAATTGTAAATTGCTTGGTATGGGTATATAAATAGCACCTTTTTCGAAAGTCGACATTTTGACGCATTGTCCTATAGTTAAGAAGTTAGGAAAAGGTCACGTTTCACCCTATTATATATTGTATTGTAAAAACCCTAAATTTAGTGTCAATTCTGCATGAATTTTATGGTCGAGGTTCGGAAGAGATGAAAGACATTTTTGAATAAGCTTTCTGAGTAAGAAGGTTACAATTGCTATTGGAGTATTCTAGAGATTCAACTATTTGTTGGCGGCACCCATAGTTGATTCTTGTCTAGGAACCCGACGAGTCAAATGATACTGGCCAATAGGAAATATTTATTTTCGTTTGGTCAACCCAATCCACGTGTAAACACGCCCCTCGTAGATTTCTATTTAACACGTCTCACAACGTGAAGAAATCAGTTACACAATCATCGACTCGAGCGCAACGCTCAACAGCAAAGTTAGTTTTTAACTCATCGAATCGAGCGCAATGCTCAAGAACAAAGTTAGTTTTTAACTCATCGAATCGAGCTCAACGCTCAACAACAAAGTTTTTCTCACTCATCGAATCGAGCGCAACGCACAACAACAAAGTTAGTCTCTCACTCAAAAGTTTCTAACTCATCGAAATCGAAGCGAGTTTAATACTCTCGATAACAAAGTTTTACACTCATCGACGCGAGTTTTACACACTCATCAAATCGAGCTCAACGCTCAATAACAAGTTCTTATACTCATCGAAACGAGTTCAACACTCAATAACAAAGTTTTAATATTCATCAAATCGAAACATAAAGTGTCTTCCGATCTGAAACCACAGAAATTCAGCATTCACAACTTTGTACCATTTTGTAAATTTGTACATAATAAATTATCAATTTCGACATTAATTTTGTCAAATTAAGATTATTTATTTAGTTGAATGTCCACGCCAGTTGACGAAGTTCAACTAGAAATATAATCAAAAACAGTCACTTTCAAAAATTTCAATCGTATGTCATCTGAAGATTTTATGTTTCTAATAAATGCGATTGGTCCAAAAATTAGTGAAACTGATACTAAATTTAGAAGAGGTATTAGTGTACAAGAACGGTTAGCTAGTACCTTGCGTTTCTTCGCCACCGGAGATTCCTACACGAGTCTACAGTATTTATTTAAAATTTCGAAGCAGGTAATTTCTACAATTATTCCTGAAGTCTGCAAGGCGCTGATTGATGTGCTAAAAGAACATGTACGGGTGAGTATGAAAAGATATTTATTTATTAATAAACTAGAACAAAAATGAGAATAACATCAAATAGGATAGACAACAAAATTGATATAAAAGGAAATATTATATCGTAAGTTTACAAGTTTATAGATCTAGAAAAACAGCATTTAGATCTGGCATATCCAGTGAGGAATGCGAAGAACTGGGTGTAGGGCATTGATAACTTGATTTTGATTGGGAAATACTTCCAGGAGAAGGTGTTCGATGGGTCTAGTCCATACGTGTATACGCATTCATGGGAGAAGTTTCATAATTTCTTCTGTCTGCTGCATATAAAATTTGGTTTATTGCATGCTCAACTTCAACACGTGTCCTTGGGCTATATGTTTTTAATTTGTTTCCGACAAGTGCGCCATAAACGGAGCATGGATCTGCAGGTTCTTGCGGACAAGCAACGGTTTCTTTCAAAATGCGATAGGCCTCTCCAGCTCCTAAGTTGCTGTTGTCTGTACTTATTTTGTTTCTTTTTGGTTTGGGCGATTGGATAGTATGGCACTCGTCCGTTTCATTATTTACGGAAACAGGGTTTTCTATTATAGATGAAGCATGGCCACCAGTGTCATTATTACCCGTCAGAGTTACATCAATGTTTTCTGAAACATGGTCTTCGGCAATATTTTCGTCGATGTTTTCGCACTGAAAATATAAAAATATTTTATTCACACCTTTATAATAAAGTATACAACCAAACTATTTGTTTGATTTTCACTAATTTGATAATTTATTTTGATAACACTGTAGATTCTTCAGAAAATATACTACAAAACATCTAAGTGGGCGAGGAGTTACGGTGCCTGACCCACAAAGGATACTTCGAAACATATGTTAAACGTTGTAAAAGCTATTTAACAGTGGGGAATTGTTGGTTTCAATTTGATTATTTAAAATAATATTCTCTTTTTTGTATCTATTAATGATTCTAAAACATTTAAATTCTGACTTTTATTTTGAACATGAGTTGTTTTGAGACTTAGTTTGCTTGTGTAGTTTATTATAAAGGTGTAAACATGGATTTTCCTCAAGTAAAGATCGAAAGAATAGCACATTGTATTTATTTTCAGATGCCATCAACCCCTGAAGAATGGCTTCCGTTTTCAAAAAGATACGCAGAATTATGGAATTTTCCAAATTGCGTTGGGGCAATAGATGGCAAGCATGTTGCTTTACAAGCGCCATTTAATAGTGGGAGCGAATATTACAATTATAAGGGTTTTTTCAGTATTGTGCTATTCGCGGTGGTTGATGCCGACTATAATTTCATATATGCTGATGTTGGATGCCAAGGAAAAATCTTGGGCGGTGGAGCATTTAAACATAGTGAGCTCTATAAAAAATTGGCCCGAAACGAGTTGAACCTACCAGAAGATTCTAATTTACCCGATCGTGAGAAGAAAATACCGTATACTTCTCTTGGCGATGAAGCATTTACTTTATCTCGAAATGTCATGAGACCGTTCTCAGGCCAGTTCCAACAAAGATCTCCTGAACGTATTTTTAATTATAGACTTAGTCGAGCTCGCAGATTAGTAGAAAATGCATTTGGAATTTTGTCCGCTGTGTTTCGGATATTGAGAAAACCTATGCTACTCCAGCCAGAAATAGCGAAATATATAGTATTGGCAATACTTTTTTTACACAATTTTCTAAGACGAAATCATCGCTCTAAAGATGTATACACGCCACCAGGAACATTCGACAATGAAGTTAATGGACAGTTTATAGCGGGTAGTTGGAGAATGCAGAATGACACCATGACATCGCTAATACCTATTAGAAATATACCTCGAAAATCAAGTTTACCTGCTCAAGAAATTCGTGATGAATATAAAGCCTACTTTTCATCCAATGGCCGTGTGCCGTGACAGGATGAATATGCTTAATCTGTATAA
Source organism: Galeruca laticollis (assembly GCA_963921935.1). Lineage (NCBI taxonomy): Eukaryota > Metazoa > Arthropoda > Insecta > Coleoptera > Chrysomelidae > Galeruca > Galeruca laticollis. The sequence goes on from OY998177.1 coordinate 177,147,727, forward strand.
AAATATTGTATCCAACTGTTTACCTGTGTGTCAGCTGTGTCTTTGGGCTCGTCTTTATCCAATAAAAAGTGGAACCTTTTAAATGCGAACCACTTCGATACATAAACTTCGTCAGCAACTGAAATAAGAAGAAGGTTATGAAGTTAAAGCGGCAGTAATAAATAAGCAATTTATATACCATTATTTATTAATAAAATGGTATTCATACTTTCAGTATTTACTTACCTTTACCTGTTCCAGTAGTCTGTGTACCTTTAGCTTTTTCTCTGCGGAAAGAACCCAGCATACTGCTTATTTTTTTATTTACATCCAAAACACTAATGTTTAAATTTGTAGCTATGGTAATCCAAGCATTATGCTTATTCTGTCTATTAAAATGCAAAGTGTTTTTTAGATCCCATAAAAGACGACATTTTTCGTACTAATCTATCAATTTCAGGGATAATTCATTGTTCCATTCCATTTTCATTTAGTTCACTAGACAAACAACAAAACACAACGACAACTACGTCCACACTGAGCATGTTATGCGTACGAAAACCTTTTGATCTTCTCGAAAGACCGATAGCCGGATCGTGTTTGTGCGCGCAAAATTGCTACGCGCACGCATGTGTGTGGCGTCCTTATCTGATCATTTTTACGCGTAAGTCGTTCGTGCAAGTGAGAATGCTCTAGTCAGTACCCGCCTTCATACCGAAAATTTCGTCTTTTTCCTCTCCCCACAATTCTATTTTTTTTAATACATTGAAAAGTATATTATCTACGGGCACATTATGAATACATTTGCCATATAATTCATATATGATCTTCCATTTGCAGCATCAATGATAATTTTTCATGTATTAATTAGAAAGATATTCAGTCCTAAAAAATAAAAGTTGTAACTTTTGTGAAAATATTTCTAAAGTTGAACGTTTGGCAGGTGTGGTTTATATATTTTGGTAAAAAAATCATTGTCGCCACCGGTGATTCATTTCTTGCAGGTGTGGTGGTCGATAATTGAGTTTCATCCGCCTTGAATCACGAACGGGGGCGCTATTCTTGACATCCTTCCCAACGTCATGTATACGCAAGCTCTATTTGCGAATAGTTCCTAAAAATTATATTCTCGAGCACCGTTCCTAAGGCATCGAATTGTATCGTTCTCACAACAGCGTCAGTTAACGTTACAATACAAATGTCATTTGTCATTTTGGAATTGTCTAATAAGTATGGTGTACACACTAGATATAAATTTGAGTGAAAGAAAGACGAGTACTAAGTATGTGTTTTATTAAAAATCCAGCTAAGCGCTTTCTGCCATTAGTTCATTCTCAAAGCTGTTCTATTAAAATTAGAATACTTGTAAAAATTGGAATACAATTTAAAAAACTTGAATTTACACAACTGGTGTCTTAAAAAACATCAAAAGAGTCAAATAAAATGTTTGATATTACATCATTAATTACTTAAAATGTGTTAAAATTACCCTATAATTCACATAGTAGTATTGTACTCCGGCATATTAGCCACCATGATCATCTATTAATGTCAAACTTGTCATCATATATCATTTAGTTGATAATTTTAAATAGGATATTTTAATGTGGATCCTAATTGTACACCCTCATTATAGGGTAATTTTAACACATTTTAAGTAATACACTTCAAATTTGCTAGAAAAAAGACTGGCCACACTTTATCTAGTTTGATTAAACAATATTTAAACAAGTGAAGAAAATATTTTGTAGATAGTCTAGTCATAGAAAAAAATATTTTCGATTAAAAACTATAATCTTGTCACACGTTGAAGAAATGATACTAAATGAACAATAGAACAAATTAAAAGGTTAAATTAGTGTTTTTAAATGAAACTCAAGGTCTCTAGTTAATTCCACAATATAATACAAGTTATTGAAAATTCTAAAACATTGACAATTGTTTCGATAAATCAATATCATCGTCAGAATGACAGAAGTTACATTTCATTTTATGCCTACCTGATGTTTAGTAGTTATATTTTTGGCTAGACCAAGAAGTAACCTAACTTGTGATTGGCTTAATATATGTTTATAGAAAAAGAAGAAGATGTGATATTACAAATATTGAAGCTTAGATATTATTAGCCCTATGGTGATATCCTGGATATCATTTTTCCAATTAAGATCAGTATAACTGTGCAATGATATAGAAAACCAGGAAAACTATATCTGCTGATCTTTACAATTATCACTTAAGAAGACAGTTTATTAGTGGAGAATTCCCTAGATTTAACTGTTCATTGACAACTTCATATTGTGGGTTTCTTAAATGTCTTCTAATTTCCAGTTCTTCAAGGAAATCCAGTTCTTGTTTCTTTTCACAAATATGCAGCACTTCTAGTTCTGTGTTAGGTGTCAATGAATGATTGGTGTCAAGTAGATGTTTTGCGTAGTGGGATTTATCTGGTTGTTTTAATCTGTAAGCTCGTAAGTGATCACTGTATCGTATTTCAAAATTCCTAAGGGTCTGACCCAAATAGACAGCATTACATTCTGGACATTTGAGTTTATATATACCTGACTTCTTTAATAGTGGTATTTTTGTTTTTACATTTAACAATTTTGTACTAACGTTACTTTCTGTTTTAAAAGAAATTGTTGCATTCGTTGCTGAAGATATTATCTTTGAAATATTATTAGAAATATTTCCTGCCTATGTGATGGTTTTATAAGTTTTAATTTCATAAGCTTGCTTAGGATATATTAGTTGTAATGCCACTTTTTTCTCTTTTTTACTAATTAGTTTATTTATCATATCCAATGGATAACCGTTAGATGTTGCTATTTGTCTAATTGTATTAATCTCTCTATCAAAATTACATTTGTTCATAGGAACTGAAAAAGCTCTATGTATCATCGAATTATATGCTGCTAGTCTGTGTGAGACAGGGTGGTTAGAATTGAATGGAATTGTCACATCAGTCTGTGTTGGTTTTCGGTAAATTGAATAATCAAGTACATTATTAACTCTTTGAATTTTTAAATGAAGAAAATTGATTGAGCTATTTTCTTCAATTTCTAATGTAAATTTAATTTTCGGGTGTAAATTATTGATGTGGTTGAAAAACACATCTAATTGTCGCTCACTACCCATAAAACAAGCTAATATGTCATCCACATATCTATACCAAAATAAAATATTTTTCGAAATATTACTTTCAAAGATCTTTCTTTCTAAATTGTCCATAAAAATGTTTGCTTGTTTTATGGGTAGTGAGCGACAATTAGATGTGTTTTTCAACCACATCAATAATTTACACCCGAAAATTAAATTTACATTAGAAATTGAAGAAAATAGCTCAATCAATTTTCTTCATTTAAAAATTCAAAGAGTTAATAATGTACTTGATTATTCAATTTACCGAAAACCAACACAGACTGATGTGACAATTCCATTCAATTCTAACCACCCTGTCTCACACAGACTAGCAGCATATAATTCAATGATACATAGAGCTTTTTCAGTTCCTATGAACAAATGTAATTTTGATAGAGAGATTAATACAATTAGACAAATAGCAACATCTAACGGTTATCCATTAGATATGATAAATAAACTAATTAGTAAAAAAGAGAAAAAAGTGGCATTACAACTAATATATCCTAAGCAAGCTTATGAAATTAAAACTTATAAAACCATCACATAGGCAGGAAATATTTCTAATAATATTTCAAAGATAATATCTTCAGCAACGAATGCAACAATTTCTTTTAAAACAGAAAGTAACGTTAGTATAAAATTGTTAAATGTAAAAACAAAAATACCACTATTAAAGAAGTCAGGTATATATAAACTCAAATGTCCAGAATGTAATGCTGTCTATTTGGGTCAGACCCTTAGGAATTTTGAAATACGATACAGTGATCACTTACGAGCTTACAGATTAAAACAACCAGATAAATCCCACTACGCAAAACATCTACTTGACACCAATCATTCATTGACACCTAACACAGAACTAGAAGTGCTGCATATTTGTGAAAAGAAACAAGAACTGGATTTCCTTGAAGAACTGGAAATTAGAAGACATTTAAGAAACCCACAATACGAAGTTGTCAATGAACAGTTAAATCTAGGGAATTCTCCACTAATAAACTGTCTTCTTAAGTGATAATTGTAAAGATCAGCAGATATAGTTTTCCTGGTTTTCTATATCATTGCACAGTTATACTGATCTTAATTGGAAAAATGATATCCAGGATATCACCATAGGGCTAATAATATCTAAGCTTCAATATTTGTAATATCACATCTTCTTCTTTTTCTATAAACATATATTAAGCCAATCACAAGTTAGGTTACTTCTTGGTCTAGCCAAAAATATAACTACTAAACATCAGGTAGGCATAAAATGAAATGTAACTTCTGTCATTCTGACGATGATATTGATTTATCGAAACAATTGTCAATTTTTTAGAATTTTCAATAACTTGTATTATATTGTGGAATTAACTAGAGACCTTGAGTTTCATTTAAAAACACTAATATGAGCATATTCCACGAAGTAAGGGTCGAGACAGTCAATTTCATTAAAAGGTTAAACTACAAAAATAATTGAAATACTACTAAAACTGCCATCTACGGATGTCAGCAAAACTTTGCGCCATGTACAAGTCTGAAGTTACTCTAGAAAGAATAAAATTTCTTTTTGATAAACAATTAAACTACCTAATCGAATTCAAATCACAAAGATTTTTGAAATCATGTAAAATACCATGTCGTATATTAAATTCATCCACCTTTTCCTATTTTCAACTGATACTTACAAAGAAACATCTTCCAAATAATTCTCAATTTATTGACTGAGATTTTTATATATATAATTTTTATATATACAGAATTATTTTCCAAGTAATTTTAAGATGATATAAAAAATCATTTGGCAAGAAAAACATTTTTAAGACTTGGCCTAATTTTTGGTATAAGGCTGCAAGAATTGGGCCAAATCTTTTTTTTCCGCCAAATGATTTTTAAGATCAGCTTAAAATTAGTTGGAAAGTAACTATGTATATATAAAAATTTTATCTGAATAAATTCCAGTCAATAAATTGAGAATTATTTGGAAGAATGTTTCTTTGTAAGTATCAATTTAAAATAGAAAAAGGTGGATACATTTAATATAAGACATGGTATTTTACGTGATTTAAAAAATTTTAGCGATAGACGTGTACATGGCGCAAAGTTTTACTGACATCCGTAGATGGCATGTATATATATATATATATATATATATATATATATATATATATATATATATATATATATACATATGGGAGCATCAATATCCAGCGTAATTGCCCAGATAGTGATGAAAGACCTGGAAGAAACCATTCTAAAAAATTTAAATTACAACACTCCTTTTTTCTTTCGCTATGTAGATGATTGTATTACTGCCGTACCAAAAAATAAAACTCAAACCATGCTAGATAAATTGAAAAGTTACCACAACAAACTTCAATTCACAATAGAAATAGAAAAACAAAACAAAATTTCTTTTTTGGACTTAACACTCCATCACAAAAACAATAGTATAAAAACAGCGTGGTATACGAAAGAAACCTGGTCATCCAGATACCTGAATTTCAATTCATCCATGTCCCAAAAAAAGTCGGTAATTATTGGTCTCGCCGATCGTGCAATTAAACTGTCTTGTCCAGAATTTCGGGAAACTTCTATAAGGAAGCAAAAAAGCCCTTAAAATCCAAAACTACCCGCAAAAACTGATAAATATCGTTTTTGAAAAACGCATTCATAATTTCCATAATCAAAATCTCCAAAAAAACAAAACAAACAAACAAAAGTACCTTTCCTTGCCTTACATACCAGGACTATCCGAAAAACTCAGCAGCATTTTTAAAAACCATAACATTACGATTGCACATAAAGGGTATAACCTCTCAAAATCCAACTTCAGTAAATTAAAGTCAAGAATTCCTGATCAAAAGAAAAGCAATATAGTTGATCAAATACCATGCGGGGACTGTGACAGTGTCTACATCGAGTGAACTAGCCAATATTTAATAAATCGATTAAATTGTCACAAGTACGATAAGAAAAATACAACTGCCTTAACAACACATGTTCGAGAAGAGAAGCATAGTTTTGATTTTGAAAATACAAAAATTTTAAAACATGAAAATCACACCAGAAAAAGAGAAATTCATGAAACGATAGAAATACAGAGAAATAAAAAAAAACCTAAATTATAAGACCGACACAAAATGTTTAAGCAAGATTCACAACAATATAATTAAATAGAATAATAAATAAAACAACTATAAAATGTAGGTAATCCAACAAAAACCTTAACAACTATTTCTTCAAAGGAAATAAATGCGTGTAGGGAAAAATACAACATTCTCAAATAATACCATTACATTTAGACACCAGAACCACAGATAACCCATATATAGATGAGACATCTAAAGAGCCTGTCGACTAAACAATAGAGTGATGTTAAAAAGATTACTGTAATTATAGGTTTTGGCGGTATATTCAAACTTATTGTATTTTAATTATTTTATTTCAAAATAACCATTTATAGTCCATCATTTGACATTTCATTCAATTCAACTCGGCGTCGAGTTGAATTAAATGAAATATCAAATGATGGACCATAAATGGTTAATTATATTGGAAAAAATAAAACAGTAATCATATAAACAGTTTATTTATTTATTTTCGTATAAAAATACAAAAATTATTTCTTCCACAAAGTACTTTTCTTAACAAACAGAATGACAATAAATAAACTATAATGTAAAAACGATGCAATAATTAAAAAATAATTTGAGTAACATACATTCTAGATTGGAGTATCATTAGATTTTTAAATGATGTTAAATCAAGATAAAAGTAGACAATTATTTATGATAAGTTTATATTAATTTATTTATTTATTATTACACTCGTATAAACACACAGAGCTGGACAAACTGCTGAAGTATAACTGCTACTAACTTAATCAAAAAAAGTATGAGCAATGAGTAGTTAACTACTATTTTTGGCAACTTTTTGTGAACGAAAACATTTGAGTATAATTACTGTGGATGTTAGAAAGAACAAAAGTAATTAAAATACTTTTAAAGGAAAAGTTGTTAACTCTGTAAACATAAGGTGCCAAGTAATTACATATAAGAGTGCTAAATAGCACTTGTGACTGTACAACATTTAAAATAATATATCTAACATTCCATTTCCACTTAAAACACATCTTTATTTCTTTACTGGAAGTATTAAATAGGTTTATATCACAAGCTTGAACCTAGTATATTGCATATTTGTATATTTCTACATTTAAAAGCATTCCGCTCTTATGAAACCATCGCATAAGGCAGTTTAAATTACTCTGCAGCTCCTGGCAGTCTATGATTGTTAAAATGTTTCTTGAGGGCTCTTAAAAATTCCAGCGTCTCATGGAAGTCCTTTCTTGTTTCTGGTTGAAGTTCTACAAGTAAACACACAAAATAACAACAATAAATACACAAATATGTTTGAAAATAATAAGTTTTTGCACTAAGCCAAAACAAATGTCAAAAATGTTTTAATGATTAATTTTTTTTGGTTTTTTTAATTCCTTTTTTGAGTTTTCGATTTTTTTAGGAATTCTTGATTTTTTTGGTTTTTAAGTATTTTTATTTTATTTTTTATCATTATTGGATATTTTGGATTATTGGTTACCGCTAGACCAAATACTTAGACGTAATGCCTAAACAAAAGTTAATACTCACTTTCATTTCCCATAAATTGTCATACCATGGGCTATATATGGAAATCGGCAAGGAGTCAATACCTTCCATCCCATAGCTGGTGGAGGGCGAATAGCTATAACATAAAATAAAACCCAGATTACTATTTCTTCAATGGGTACACTTTAAAATGGAATTTTCTGAGTATGGTGTACACACTAGATATAAATTGAGTGTATGAAAAGAGGAGTACTGAGTGTGTCATTTTATTAAGAATTCCAGCCAAGCGCTTTCAGCCATTAGGTCATTCTCAAAGCTGTCGACAAGAGAAAAGCATACAACAAGTACAATATACATACAATGAAATAAAATGTTTGATGTTACATTATTATTTAAGTAAAATTTGTTAAAATTACCCTATAAAGAGGGTGTACACACATATCATTTAGATCGTAATTTCAAATTAGACGTTTCGTTATGTGAATTACAATTGTACACGCTCTTTATATGGTAATTTTAACAAATTTTACTTAAATAATGATGTAACATCAAATATTTTATTTCATTGTGTGTAGCAGTTACATGGTTTGATGTTTTTTGACACCTTCTGTAAGTTTTTTCTTGACGAGAGCTTTCAGAACGGCCTAATGGCTGAAAGCTGGAATTTTAATAAAGTATTCAGTACTCGTCTTTTCATTCTCTAAAATCACATTTTAAAATGTCCAAAATTATAGCATGTTATAATGAATACAATAAAACTTACCATCAATTTTTGTTAATTTCCACACATATGGGAAGAAAAATCAAACTGTCCTAATAACCCCTCTGTTCGTCTTTCTCAAATCTAAAGAAACACTGTTTTTGGAAATGAAGGGATTATATCCTCCATCGTTTCCTCGTCGACAAATTTAATGATTTAATACCACTGCTTTTCAGCCATATTAATTTGATCTTCCTGGGTTGGAGAAACAAAACTGTCAAAAGAAATATTTACTTTAATAATGCAGCAATTTCCAGTTTAGCTAATGTAAAGCACAACCATGATCTCTAAAGTTGTCAATCAAATTAGTGAAAGTTCTGTGTTTCATAAAAATAAATATAATTGTGAAAGAAAAAATGCTCAAATTTTTTTGATAAAACTTACCGAGTACACCACTTATTAGACTACTTCAGTGTACACTTTGACATTGTCTTTTCAATTAATAACAATAAAGCAACTAAACAACAGATACATATTACACTATAGCAATTAAAAAACACACCAAAATACCGTAACCTTATAATAACCTCTAGATTTGAACCAAGAACAGTATAACATATAACATGTGGGGACGAGCAATATGATATCGCGCATACGCAGTAATAAAAAACAATAAAATTTGATTACTAACGACGTTACAGTTTCCGTTATTTTTTTAGAATTATCTACCGATTCTAGTTACTAGACAGGCTCTATAGATGGCACGGTCTGCAGTGTCCCTAGCCTGACCAGAACTACTATGAAAGTCGACGTACGCACAGTGTTAAATGTTGAATGTTTTTAAATGTATCATTGAAGTTCATTTTATTTTAGTTTATTTTATTATGTGATGTGGCACTCGCTGGAATATAACCCACAGGTATGTCATAGTTTTACGTTGTATACACTAGGAAAAACCGATTTTCTTTTAGTGTTTATATTCTGATGAAGGTCAAAAACGACCGAAACGTCAATGAAATACATAATAATTTTAAAAACCATGTAAACTTTTAATTAATCCAGGACCAAAAATTCCCAAGAAATATAAATGAAAAAATATAAACTTTAAGGTCCAAGAAAAATACTCAAATTTCCATAAATATATATATATATATATATATATATATATATATATATACAATGTCCGCCATAAAGTAGGAACCATATGGGAATTTCTTTTATTATTGTAGTTAAATAACAACTTTGGATAGCAATCAGTTCTGCTTCTGGAATAACTTAAAATGCGCCAAGTCAAAGTTGACTGGTAACATCTGTCTGTCATTTTGAAAAGGCCTCCTTTTGTATACTTTTTCTTTTAAATCTCCCCAAAGGAAAAAGTCCATTATGGTCAAATCGGGGGATAGCGCCGGCCAAAGAAATTCAGAAAACCTCCCGATACATTTTCCTCTGAACAAAATGTTTAAAAATTCCCTGACTGCAACAGTACTATGAGTTGATGCTCCATCTTGTTGAAAAACCAAACGCGACCTTTAATTCAACGGCATTTCATCTACAAATGATGCAATTTCTTGTTGTAACAAGTTTAAGTATCGTCTAGCATTTAAATTTTGTCCAAAAAAATAAGGTCCAATTAACCTTCCCTTAAAAATGCCACACCACACATTAGTTTTAAAAGAATACTGATCTCTACACTCTATTATGAAATTGATATTTACATCAGCCCACCATCGACAATTCTGAGAGGATACCGTTCCATTGGAGGTAAAAGCGGCTTCGTCCGTAAACATAATGTACCTTGAAAAATGTAGGCTGTCTTCAATCTCACCTTGTATTCGTGCAGAAAATTCTAATCTTGAGTCAAAGTCTCTTTCTTTCAATGTATTCATAAGTTTAGGCTTATATGGGTGATAATGGTGTTTCTTTAAAATTCTCCTTACAGTTGTATTTGCTACATTTGTCCTCTCCGATATTCCAGCTACAGAGGTAACCTTATGCTCCACAACATCTAGCAATATTTCTTCTTCTTTGTCAGAAATTTTCCATGCAACAAGCTGTTTTTTAAAAATACTATTCACTGAACCGCTGTCCTTGAATTTTGACATAATTTTGCCGACCTTCGATTGGAAATATGTCTTTCAGGATGTCTGGTATTAAAAATTTCGGCAGTAGTTCTATTTGTACGGTCTTCGCCATGAATTAAAATTATTTCAACCTTTTAAGATTTTGTAAGCATGTTTACAAAATTGCCGACAATAACAACTAATATTTTCTAATAAACTGTCAATTTCGTATTTTGTTTTTAAAACTTTCATTCGGTTACTTATAGCAACGAGATTCCATGGATGTACTGATTTTTTGTACATAAGTTCCTTTAAAGTGATCTATTTATTGTTTGTAATTTTGAAGTAGTCGTTATGCGTTAAGATATTCAGATTATGATTAAAACCATTTTTGTACTATCCAACTAAAGTTTAATAAAGAAAAAGTCGAAAAACTATTTCTGATTTTTTTTGAAATTTGGAAAATAATCCAGAGACTACCTCTTTTTTAGTTGAAAATATCTTCAAAACCAACTTACGTACGAATATTATGATCACAATATGCAATGGAATGGTAGCGTTTATACTACTTCGAAGAGTTTTAAATGATTTTAAAGTAGCCAGATACGGGGGTGAATAAAAAATACGAGTATATGAAATTTATTGAACATCAAAATTTATCTCTTAAAATCGGCACATAAGCATAAAATGTGATTAGAATCATAATTTCCAAGTAACATTTTTCAAAATTTTAACAAATTCACCCGTTTTTAGGACATTTTTTCCAAAATCACGAACTTGACAATTGACAGATGTTACCTGTCAACTTTGACTTGGCGCATTTTAAATTATTTCCGAAGCAGAAGCGATTGTTATCCAAAGTTGTTATTTAACTACAATAATAAAAAAAATTCCCATATGGTTCCAACTTTATGGCGGACATTGTATATATATATATATATATATATATATATGTTCACAAAAATTCCTCCAAAAGACCGTCTAACACTTGTAAAAAAATTGCTGGAAGAATATAAAATTTTTTTGATTTAAATTTAAATTCAATAAGTTAATAATGTAGTTAATTATTCAATTTACAGAAAACCAACACACACTGATGTGACTATTCCAATCATCCCATATCAAATGAATTAGCTGCATTAATTGAATGATACATAGAGCATTTCCTGTTCCAATGAGGAAAAATAATTTTGATAGAGAAATTAATACAATTATACAAATAGTAACATCCAACGGTTTTCCGTTACTTATAATAAATAAATTACTTAATAAAATAGAGTTAATAGTGCCGTAACAAGTAATATTTGTTAAACACTCTAATGAAATAAAAAATTACACAATCATGACATATGCTGGTAATATTTCTAATAATATTTCAACGATATTATATGTAACACCAAATACAACAATTTCTTTTAAAATAGAAAGTAATGTGAGTACAAATGACAGATGTCGTCGTAAAAACGCCCTTCAGAACAAAAATCGACCTGTTTCAACATTTCCTTAAAATCTAATGAATACTGCCTAGTATCGGGGTGAACTCTTTACTGTGGCCCACTCTGTATATATGTAATCACGTATATCATAAATATTCCAGTGCGTTTAGCCAAACCACAGACGTACTCCGCACATTGTACATCAAAGATACCGTTGGTTTTTTAGTGATAACTCCCTTAATTTTAAGCCTACCGAGATCATCAACAAACAATTTGAAATTAAATCAGCTATAACTTTCGGACAATTGAGGATTTTTTGAGATTTTTGAGGTTAAGTTACTTTATGACTCTCAGTTATTTTTTTTCCTATTAAAATGAAAAAAAAACCAAAATATTCTGCGAAACCAACCCTAAATATTGAATCAATAAGATTTTTTCGTATCTCATTTATTTAATACGGGAAAGAAGTACTTAAAAGAAAACAAGAAGCTGAATGGCAAACATAAAAATATGAGCAAATTCCCTTCATGAATCTTCGGTTACCAAGTATGAATTCAGAATAATTACAAGCAATATGTTATCATTTCTCTCAAATATCAGTGAATTGTAAACCCCAAGGTAATTTCCAATTTAATATCCTAATTTGCATGTTTCGCTTCAGATATTTATTAAAAACAGAGTTTTACATTACCTATTTATTACATAAAGTGCATTTAATGCGAGCAATTAAGTATTGAGTTTGATGAATTAGCGGCATTATTGGGAGAGAAAGTAATCGTTTTGAGCACAACCGAATAAACTGGTGGGTGATATTTGTGTGGAATGCAAGAACAATTTCATAATTTGACCGTGATTATTTCCATTGCACTGTTGTGCCGGTAACTTATTGTATCGTATAAAACGCTTAACAACTCCAGTTCTCTTCAGTTTATTCCAACATTTTCAGATAATAACATCATGTATTCTAAAGTGAGTATTAGTTTTTGAAACAACACGAACATGATTGAGATTATTAGTTACATTGTAAAGCAATATCAATTTCAATATATTCCTTGAGGCTCCTCACCAAACGGAAAGAAGCTGTGAGCTTTCAAATAAAATCGTAAAAACTTGCTCAATGGATATAGAACTGCTGTTTCAGTTAAACTGAATTGGTACATTAATTTGTAGATTTAGGATTCTTCTGCTTCTCTATACAGAACGAGTAACTGTCAAAAATTTAAATAATAGAGGGACAAGTAACTAAAATATTTGGAATACGTGAATGTGTAGACCAAGAAAACTTCACTCAAGTTTCAAATAAATTTTTTTTTCGATTCTTTCATTTCAGATTTTGTCAGTATTGTGAGCTTTCAAATAAAATCATAAAAACTCGCTCAGAACTGCTATTTCAGTTAATGAAGTATCAGTTAAACTGAATTGGTACTTTAAATTGTAGATTCAGGATTCTTCTTCTTCTGATTCTCTATACAGAACGAGTAATTGTCAAAAATTTGAATAATGAAGGGAAGTAACTAAAATATTTGGAATACGTGAATGTGTAGACCAAGAAAACTTTACTCAAGTTTCAAATAAAAATTTCTTTCGATTCTTTCATTTCAGATTTTGTCTGTATTAGCTCTTGCAGCTGTCGCTCAAGCTGGTGTTTTGGATTACGGACATGCAAGTTCATATTCCTCTTTGAATCTTGGTGGACTAGAACATGGTTATGCAGCTCCAGTTCTGACACATGCTCCAATCGTAGCACACGCTCCAGTTCTTGCACATTCTGCTCACAACAATGTCGATTACTACGTAAGTATTGACTCTTCTAAATTATTTATATCTTTTCCTACAATATATACTCACGTATCTATGTTATGTTCGTAATTTCTTTTGTGACAGGCACATCCAAAATACGAATTCAACTATGGAGTACAAGATGGACACACCGGAGATCACAAAACTCAACATGAAGTCCGCGATGGTGATGTAGTCAAAGGTTCTTACTCTGTAGCTGAACCTGACGGCACCCTCCGTACCGTCCACTACACTGCTGATGATCACAACGGCTTCAACGCTGTAGTAGAAAGGTCTGGACACCCAGTACACCCAGCTCCTGCTCCAGCTTACGGAAAAGTACTTTTAGCTGCCCCTGCTGTGCATAGTGCTCCCTTATATCATCATTGAGGCGATTGTAATATTGATTGAGTGTTTTTTGAATATTTATTTTTTGTACAATTACCTGTTGTGTATATAATTTCATTACAATAAACTTGCAATAGACTGAAAGGAATTTGTTTTATTGTAATTCTGGAGGAAATATAATAATTAATACTATCTATTATTGAATTTTACTGTTTCGACTTTCATTCTGTGGAATCTACTTTTTTAATTGAAAGTAACTATTTCTAAGTAATTCCACAATATAATGATAAAATTGTAAACAATCCAAAAAATTGACAATTGGTTCGATATTGCTATCATTGTCAGAATGACAGAAGTTACATTTCATGTGATCCCTACCTGATGTTGATTAATTATTTTTGGCTAGACCAAGAAGTTACCTTGATATATATGAATAAAAAAATGAAGAAGGTATGATATTACAAATATTAAAGCTTATATATTATTAGCTCTATAGGGATATCCTGGATATATTTTTCTCATTTAAGATAAATGTGCAATGATATAGACAACCAGGTAAACTATATGTTGAATTTGGGTAGAAAAGTTGACCGATTAGGAATTAAAATCGTCAAAGGATTACTTCTTACCCCTTTTTTCCTCCTGACTTCTTCCAAAGGTTGCAACCTTCCCCTTCTAATAAATATACTGTATCTTCTTATGTGAGGTTTGGTATCGTGAAACACTGAAGACCGGCACTAACTCACAAGTTTCGTTGAGATATCTATTCTCTTCGAATCCGTATATCGAAGCGTCAGATAGTAGTTAGTCATTTAGCCTGATTCGAAGACCAGTGTTGTATACAGTGTGTCCTCGAATAAGGCAAGACAATAACCATTTGACGTTGGTTAATTATGAATAGCGGTCAATTTACAAGCATTGAAAACTTATATTAAAAAGAGAATATATATATATATATATATATATATATATATATGTATATATATATATATATATATATATATATATATATATGTATATATATATATATATTTATATTAAAGTATATCCTAAAAACTAAACAAACTCCCCACCAAAATGCATAGTATTTTAACTAAATTAAACAGAAAAGATGGTAAAGGGCATAACTTTACCATATGTCTCTGATGGAGACCCTGAGCGGTCTTAACATTGGCCACTCTGGCGATACCATCTGAACCAGGAAACACTTTTACAATCCTACACAACTTCCAATGTAAGGAGGGGGAATTATCCTCTTTAATGAGGACTAAATCGTCGGGTTTCAGTGGATTTTCTTTATTTAACCATTTATTCCTTTGCTGGAGAGTATTCTGTGTGCCACCTTTTCCACACATCTTGTTGCAGCCTTTGGAAAAGTTGCCAACGATCCAGTTGATTCAATTTTAGATATGTGAGATCGGGATCAGGAACTGCAGTGGGTGGTTCTAACATGAAAAGGACCCGGAGTAAGTACCGAAAGATCATTTCTCAACAAACAATGAACTGATGGGAAGATAGCGGCCCAGTGCTGTCATTGCTGGGGGAGTGACTCCGACGGCAAAAAGCCGTTGGCCTTTCGTATTCTTGTCGTCACTTTGCCAGTAAGGCATATTGATACAGGGCTTTCATCGGATTAGTAACTTTTGCGTTACTGGGAAAGACAAGAACTTTGATTACTAAATCGTCCAAGAGGCCAACGATGGGCATTCAATCTTCCTGTGTTTCTCAATTTTCCGTTATCAGATTAAAGTATTTCGAAGGTAATTTCTCTGTACTGAGTATACTGTCGTTATATTTCAGGCAAATCTTATTTAAAAAAATATATGAATTAATACCCCAACATTTTTCAAATTAGTATTTCCCATTCTATTGACCATATACGAATCCGATCTACTGTTTCACTCGAACATAATCCACGTCCGTAAGTTTGTCTCATTTTATTCGTTTGTGCATTGGGTGTCCTAGGCACAAAACAATCTTTCTATTGTTGACGTATGACATATGATATGAAGAGGCATCATCTATTATTCTGTGATCTGTTCTTAATGGCAAGTGAAAAAGGAAAAGAATCCAAAAAACCTGCTATAGTTGTTGTTGTTAATGTTGTTGTAAGTACACTCTATAACACAGTGTGATACTTTATTTTAAATGTTTTTGTGATGCATGTCCATGTTCATAACATATGCGGATTTTCAACTGCTTTTACGTTTCGTTGATAATTCGTCTTGTCTAAGCGACTAAAAACAATGAATTTTCAATATATAAAATTCGGCATCACGTTGTACGAATACACTGAAACTCGTTACATATTGAAGTTAAGTTATAACCTATTCACTTTTATTTTCCCGGTTTTTTTCCAACCGTTTTCGGTCACTCGGTCGATCAAGCCGTTGTTCATCAGAAATCTTTGTACACAGCTTATATAATAATAAAGTGAATATATATTTGTTGCATTTTCCCAAAAACAAAACATGTCAACCACCAATAAAACGATTTCCTCTTATAAGTATAGGCAAATCAAAAAACAAATTGAGAGGGCAATAGCTCTTAGTGATATGCAATTCGAGGCAAACTGCAATAGAAAAAGTTCTAATGAAATCTCAGTGTGTGCAAATATGCATGTAAATGAATTTGATGACATTGAACAGAACAGAGCAGAGTGGGAGTGTATCGAGGGGAAAAGTTAGTCTTGAAGTTGATGCAATATGTTCAGATGATCAATCACATACTCAAACTTCACATTACAATAATTTCCAGAGAGAACGTACAAATGTGGACTGTGATAGTTCAGAGAATAGTAGTTTTAGCTCAGATAGTGAGACTGAATGTATTGACTTGCACAGTGAGAGTGGACCAATTATGTGCCCTCAAATACGGTGTCTTTTGTCAACCAAGATGCTGGTACATTTTTGAGAAGCTGGGCATTGAAAAATAATGTGACTCATATGGCAATTTCTGAATTATTGGCTTGGTTTAGTACCAAACCCGATTTATCTCATTTACCACTTGATGCACGAACACTCCTCAAAACACCTGTGAATTTACAAGTCGAAAAAATGGGTAAAGGTGAATTTTATTACTTTGGTCTGAAGAAATACTTGGAGGATATATTCAAAATATATCCCACTTATCTTGAAATGAATTTAGATTTTGGCATAGATGGAATGCCTCTCCACAAAAGTACCAACTTGTCTTTTTGGCCAGTAATATGTAAAGTGAATATAGATATGGAGCTAGACCCTACTATTTTTACTGTGTCTCTTTATTGTGGTACAGATAAGCCTCCCCTCGGTGAATTCTTTGAAAAATTCACTATTGCTAAGAAAGTCAAATTTACCTCTTCAGCAAATGATTCGGACGATATATGAAAAGGAAAATGTTATAACAAAAACTAATTCGAAACCGGATGTATCTGTCTGTGGAAAGATTATAAAGGCCAGCCATATTCCTGAGAATGTTAGCGAAGAAATAAAAAACAAATATAGCAACCACAATTTTTATGTGAAACTGATTTCTGAAAGAAGAAAAATGAAGTTATCCAGGAAGTCTGGAAATAATAAGGTGATGCTGAAGTGTGGAAAAATTGTTCAGTGCTTATACTTTACTATTATCAATAGTGATTTCTTTGTAATCGGCCAACCTTGCATTTACAAATTATCCTGAAGATTCAAGCATTATCTCTCTTTTAGAAATTGAGATAACTGATAGTAACTGTTTGATAAACTTTTCTTTTTCAAAAATATTATGTAAAGGAGTGTTTTTAAATGAAACTCAAGGTCTCTGGTTAATTCCACAATAATTAACCAGAGACCTTGAGTTTCATTTAAAAACACTAATATGAGCATATTCCACGAAGTAAGGGTCGAGACAGTCAATTTCATGTAAAGGAGTGGTTATACCTTATGAAAAAATCTTTGTTTTTTCCCCTTTGTACCATTTACTTTGATGCTAATTTTATCATCAAAGGTTCTTGTCAAAAATATGTACAGAGATGTACAAATAATTTGCTTATGCCAAAAACGGTGTTTTAAGAAATTATATACTTTGTTTTTGCTCACGTAGTTCTCTTTCTGTTATATTCCTAACAAAACATTTTTTAATATTAAAAAACCATCATGAAATATATAGAGTTTGATAAAAATTTAATTCTGTTTCAGAGATTATTGTATAGTGGAGTTCCCGGATGAAAACAAAGGAGGAGAAACCCCCATGTCAATTATTCCAAGTAATTAGTTGAAAATAAATGGAAATAAAGTGTTATGCAGCTGGCCAAACAATATAAAAAGCAACTTTGATATCACGAGAGCTGTGAGATCACGACTGCTAGTGAATGAAGTTGACTGGTGCAAAGTCAATATAAATTACAAAACTAGTAAGTGTTTTTTCTACACTTTCTACACATTTATCATAAAACATGTTTCACCAAATAAAATGAAAGATTATTCAATGACATAATTGAATTTTAGACATAAACCACTGACTTCTATTTATACTCAGACAAATAATATATGAAAGTTTTTTTATAGAAACCTGTCATATTTGGAGGCTGAAGTAAGAGTTTTCATGAAATTCTGAAAATATCTGGATCTCATCAACCAGTCTATAATTATTCAATCAATCAATTATTATATTTTGTTTCAGACGATTATGAAAAGGCTTCATCCAAGTTGAAATTTTTAGAAAATGAAACTAGCTTCTCATCATCAGCACCATCAGACGAGGACGGTTTTGCAGGAACGAAAAGAAAACCCAGGAAAAATTCCAAATATTGCTCAGATGAAGAAACTCCCAACAGAACGGTTATCCAGAGGAAACAAATATTTTTATCTCAGCATAATATATCATCCGATAATGAATGTATACCAGAGGTGCCAAAAATTCCCAAATCAAGAAATACACCATCAAGGACATCAATAGAACAAATTCAAAATAAAACTATTTTTTCACCCAATGATAATGGAACAACAATTGTTCAAGATCCTGAAGAGCCCCTTTATACATTGGAAGAGCTTTTCAAATGTGTGAAAAGAACTGAAAGTAAGTAATTTAAGATTGAGAAAACTGTTGTCAATATTGTTGCTTGTTTATTGGTCATTAAGTATCTACAAGGAAATCAACTTTCAGAAATATGTTGACAATTTTTTTAAATATGTTTAGATTATTAATGCCGTCATGAATGTTTCTGTGAACAATATACTTATAATTTTTACAGCCCTTGTTAAGTCTTCTATCACAAAAACTGAAATACTTTCTGAGAAATTGGACTCACCGAGAGACGTAGTACAAAGATCCATACCGAATGATATATATACACAAGAAAATATGATAATTGAGTCTGTTTCCACTGTGGAAGGCCTGAGAGATCTTGACAAAAAGTTGTTGGAGGATAATATTTTTTCTGAAATGGTAACTACTACTACCATTTTTTATTATCAGTAGAAATTTCAATTGATGGCTATTTGAAGATATTTTTTTTCTGATTAAATTAATTTTTCAGTGCAATAAAATGAAGTTCATTGGAAGTAAAGATGTTGGTGAAACAATAAGAAGAATGTTAGACAAAATTATAGCACATAAATTGTCATTGGTAGTCAACTGGTCAGGTAGAAATGGAAAATTCCCATTTAAATCATTGGAAAATCTAACAATACTAATACTAGGTATGTATGATACATTTTCTCAAATAAACCAATATCAAAAATATTTGAATATTTTTTTTATATAAAACTACTTTTGTGGCTAATACCACGCTGACTAGCGAATACCCACCATAATAATCTAAAAGTGAAATATCTGTCAGTTCTGAATCAACCAGATGAAAAATAATATGAAATAAATAAACATACCAATGTTAGATTCTTAATTTTTACATTAATGAAAATTGAAATAGATTGAAAGAATGTATGAAATCAGATAAAATTTTATAACTTCCTCTAACAAACATGCAATTTTCATTTACCAGAAAATGTAGGATCTAACATTGTTCATCTATTTCATATTATTTTTCATCAGGTTAATTCAGAATTGATAGATAACGCAAATTCTCATCAAATTTTTCATTTTTCAGTTCCCATGGTAGGTATTCAATAGATTTAATTCAATAGTCTATGTTGTATTAGTCAGGAAAGTAGTTGTTTTCTGTTGAATAAACCAACAATATGTTTTAGAATATTTTTCATATAAGATTCTTTTTGAATACATTCATTCCCATTCAATGGGCTAATATCTTGAACGATGGAAATTCTAGATTCCTCATCACAGATTAGTGATTGCATCTATCAATTACACAGAACTTTCCATGAATGAATACGCTGTTCATGTACAATTGAATGTATTACACATTTTTTTCAAACCGGGGCTGTGCTCCTATTTTGAATTAAATTCTGTATTGGAATATTTTCTTCTAATCTATTTTCTTGTTAGAAATAGCTAGAAGTTTACAGTAAAGCTGTCTTATATTCTTATATATTTTTGCTGATGTTAAATAGACGATCGCTAGAGAAGGTGCGCTTTTTACCATGGATTATTTTCAATATCCACTTTTGTAAAATATTAATTTTTTCTAGATGGTTATCATACACAGCCCCCCAACCCAGGATGCCATAGGATAACTGTGACTGAACGAGTGCAAAATACACTGTTTTTAGATGAGGTATGCTTAAAAATCCTTTTAGAAATTTAAACCTACTAATGAGACCTGTTAATTTCTTTGCAAACGAAGATTCTTATCGATAATTATCCCAAGATATTTAGCATATTGCGCCTCTGGTATTTCCGTCATATCGTCGATTTTGAGATTTCCCATGTCAGGCAGGGTACTCGAGCAGGATGCTAATGGTAAATAGTAGGTTTTGTCGATGTTGAGGGTAAGTTTATTACAGGCAACCCATTTTTTAATCAAAAAGAAATCGGTTTCAGCCATTCGTTTTAGATTTGCCCAAGAGTCTGATGTGTAGAATATCACAGTGTCATCAGCGAAACTCGTTATTGTACCATTCAAGTCCATATTCAATAAACTATTTATAAAAATTTTAAACAAAAGCGGTCCGAGAACAGAACCTTGTGGTAACGTTCTCGGTTCACTGATGAAATCGCCGATTTTTACCTATTGCTGTCGGTCTTTCAGGTAACTGCTTAATAAGTGGAAGATTTTGTCTGTAAGTCCATATTTCTGCAACCTATATAATAGTATGTCGTGCGATACAGTATCGAAGGCTTTAGAGAGGTCAACGAATATAGCTAAAGCGGGTGCTTTTGAGTCAACAGCCTCATAAACTGTTTTTGTAAGAGAACAAATAGCATCTACTGTTGATTTGCCTTCTCTGAAGCCGAACTTATTGTCTGAGATTACGTGATATTTATTTAGGAATTTTACGATTCGGCTTTTTAGTATTTTTCGAATGATTTTTGACACCGAAGAGATCAAAGATATTGGACGATAATCCTACTTCTAATTTAGATCCTGACTCAAATAAAGGTTTTATCATACCAGTTTTCAGGCACTTAGGATAATAACCCTTGTAAAAGCATATATTTATTATAGTAGATAGAGGTTTACATATTATGTCTGATAATTCTTTCAAAGTTTCCGCTCGCAAACCATCAACACGTGGAGATGTTTTATTTTTTAGTGATTTTATCATATTTTGTACTTCAATTTCATTTGTATTATATAGAAACATAGTATTATCTACTTGAGAAATATGTTCGTTTAAATCATCAGGTGCTTCTATTTTGCCAGCGTAAACTTCTCCTACTGAACTAAAAAATTTATTGAATTCATTAACTATATCAGACTTTTCAGTTACATTTCATTGTGACTGCTGTTATTTTTGTTTCAAATTTAACCTTACCGCACAATTTATTAATACACGTCCACATATTTTGGGACGTATTTTGATTTTGTTCTATCATTCGTTGTGTATACTCCGTTTTGGATTTTTGAATTAACTTCATAAGTTTGTTTTTAAATGTTTTGTAATAATCTTTTAGAGCATCATCTGTGGGATTTTCCTTTAACTTTTTGTATAGTTGAATTTTTTGTGCAATTTCATTTAATAAATGTTTAGTTGTCCAAGGTTTTCTAATTTTTTTACTTGCAGCCATTTTCACAACAAGGGTATTTTTTTCAATACATGTATTTAGAGTAAAAGATTCAGTCATTTCATCTATATCATTATTTATATTGATCATGCTCCAATCTTGTGATTTCACCTAATTTCTCAAACTTTCGAAATTTATAAATTTTTTATATATTTAGAGTAAAAAGTAGGAAAAGAATACGTACACCTTCCAAGTGGAAACAAAACGTAATTAAAAAAAGAGTAATACAGGTCAGGCCTACGAGTCTCTAAGCAAGTCAAAACATATGTTACAGCTCGTGAAATGAAACCTGCTTGCTCTGATACTACATGCAGGCTAAAGTGCTCAGAAAAAGTGACTTATGATCAGAGATTCCAAATTTTTGAAAAATTTTGGAATATTGGCGACGTACACTTACAAAGAGCATACGTCCATTCCTGTAGTGTATGACCGACATAACACCAAAGTATAAATATACGAATGCAGAACAACCTCGCCAACCCAACAAAGCATTTCATTCCTTAGTTAATGAAAAACCCACAAGAATTTGTAAAACATTTTTTATGAAGACGCTTTCATATATCCGACAGGTTCATTCGCACAGTCAAAAATAACCGCAATGACCATGGTTTTATGAAAACAGATGGTAGAGGTAAGCATAATCGTCATAAGCAGATACCGCTAACGCTTGTAGAAGATATCAAAACCCCCATTAATTCGATACCCCAGAATGGAGGCCCATTACGTGAGATCTGACTCAAGTCGAGAATACAAAGACGGAAGTAAAACTATCACTGACCTTTGCATCGATTTTAAACAATCTCTAAGGGGAAGCAACAAGGATCCAGGTGAATATTTCGCATATTATAAAATATTCAACAATGAATTTACCATCGGATTCCGTCGACCTAAAAAAGATCAATGCGATCTTTGCCTTGAATACGCAAATTCATCGCAAGAGCGAAAACTACAAATATTTGAAAAATACGATAGCCATCCTTAAGAAAAAGATGAAAGGCGAAAAGTAAAATCAATGGACCATCAAAATATAACCCAGATAACACTGAAGGTACAAACATATTCTTAGCATGTGCTTACAAGATGATAATTAGTACATTCTCTAAAGTATATACATAAGACATCCATAGCTCGTGGTGAAAAGAATAAGTTCGTGCTATTTGAAGTCGAAATTGTACATTCTGTTAAGTACTTGCCATGTACATACTGATGAGAATTTGCAGGTCGCACATTACTTTTAGTACATATTAAAGATGTGCATAAAATAATATTTTCTGGTACATCCTAAGCACTTGCTAACTAGATTTCCCTAAATTTTGCAAAAATAAAATTTGAAAAATAAACAGATTTTATTTATGTTTTAATACTACAAATATATTAATAATGGTTTGTTATTATTGATGAATGTTTATCGGTTTATTGTTTAACTTTCAGGGAGGCCTTTAGTTGAATAGCTTCTAGTTTTTTTACTAAGATAAAATTATCACAACTGTATGTGTGTAATAAAGTGAAAAATATAAATGTATTCATCTTTAATAATCACTTTTTTATGTAGTGTTTTTAATTTTGTTCCGCTTTCAAAATTGGAAAATTATTTAGGTGGTTGTAACTCCCTAATGAGTCAAGGCTGAATCATCGATACACTTATCTGAGTGTATCGTGGCTCAATCTAAAATTAAGTATGTGAGAAGTAGAATACAGGTTATGTAAATATCTAAGTTTTTGATTGAAGCGTGATAAAGAGTTTTGTTTTTTTAAAAATAAAAAGTAAAGTAGATAACAAATAGGAGCACCGAAAAGAGGTCATAAATATAGTTCGAGGTATTATAGGCGTATAGCAAATAAGGGGATATCGGCTTTATCTGCTTTATATACTCCAAGTGCAGATACTCAATTATTGGTAAATATTAAGTAATTATATCGCTGATAAATTCTCCTAGGTTGGAGTGAAACAAAAAAGGCCATTCAAGAGTTTAATTCTCTCAAAAGTTATATTAGATACGTCATTGTTCATGGATTGTATCGTAACAACATTCTACTGTATTATTAACACACCCAGAAAATCATATTTGATTGGTAATATCATTGAATATTTTTTGCAGATGCAGTAAAAGTTTGTTTTAGGCTAGCTACAGAAACATATATTATTCGTGTCATTAAAGCGTGGCTTGTGAAGGATGAAAAATCAAATGGTAATATAAAAAGTGAAAAGTACCACTTAAAAATGCTTAGTTTAATATGTTTTCTATTTTTAGAGTAAGAATGTGGAGATAATTAAGATGTGGAGTGCATATGTTTTATTCTAAGAATTATTATTTGGTTTAAAAAAGGCAGAATATTATTTTTTTTATTTCTTATTAAAAAATGTTAATTTCGTTAGTTTAATATATATTAATTATATATCAGTTAATACGATTTTGGGTATCATTTGAATATTACTGGCAACTACATTGTAATATTTGTAACAATATTTGTTTAGGGTTTTTACAAAATCATTACTGTATGTACGTCTTACATAGAATCTCGAGGTCCTGAACAAATTGGAGATAAAATAATATTTCATATGTTAATTTTTCAGCTTAACACAAATAGTTACAAAAATAAATAAACATTTTTGACTCATATAGCAGCTTAAGCAGAATTTCTTCTGCCTGAAACATTATGGAAATAAGCAGAAGTCCACAATTAGTATACCATTGTCAATTGTAGAAATTTCTGATAAAATGTACTACTAATAAAGCTCAAGAGTTTTTGAAAGATATTGTAAATTTTCATTATTTTAGCTGTGCATGTAAATCAGGGAGTCTAAAGACAAGCTCAACTTATTGTTTGAAATCATATTTCTTGAAATTTCATATAGGCTTTCAATCATTTTGGGCTATTGTTCTATTTTCATATGGTATATTCTGTTTAGATGTTCAGATTAATAGTAAATAACAATTTCTGTAATATTTCAATATTTTATCACAATGGTTTGTACCTTTTTATTTTTTGGTACAACCAATTGTGATAAAATATTTAAATAAGAAAAAATATTTATACTAAACCCATTCTTTTGAGTATAGAATAGCACATGCATAAGATGTGAGTTTGCTCTACTATAGAATATGCTTTTCACGTGAATCACAATCCCAGCAGATGTACATAGTATGTGCGATGTTTGTACTTTCCATACAAAATTCTAAAATATGTGAAATGTACATGCAAAGACTACGCTTTGGTATGTACATAGAATGTCTGTAGCACAAACTAATGCGAGACATTTCCATATTCTTGGAACATCCTTAGTACATGCTGAATGCAAAAAACGCATATCCATAGCATATTAGTATTCCTAAGGGAATATTCCTATCACATGTATAGTACCTAAAATTGTTGTCTGGGAAACCAAACTAATATACTCGCAATATACGACTTAGAAGCCGTGTCACCATCTCCGCAAGGTGATAGCTCTGCGTTTTATTACAAATCTAAGTTGAACAGTTATAATTTTACAATTATAGAATTAACCAAGAAAACTCCAGAAGAGAGTAAAAAACATGCACCTTACGATCATGTTTATTGCTTCTTCTGGAACGAGGCCGATGCAAAACGAGGTTCTATTGAAGTTGGATCTTGTGTCTATGAGTATTTGAAGATGATAGAACAAAATGCAACTCGTCCCGTGAATATCATTTTCTATTCTGATAATTGCGACGGATAAGCCAAGAACAAATATATCACCAGCGTATACCTGTATGCAGTAACTAAATTGAAAAATATTGATACAATTACCCACAAATTTTTAATTAAAGGTCATAGTCAAAATGGAGGTGACAATGTACATAGTGTGATGATCCCAAAAGACATTATCATAAAAAGGGCATTATCAAAAGAAAGACATTGTTAATTTATATATATATATATATATATATATATATATATATATATATATATATATATATATATATATAATTAATGTGGTCAGCGGGCAGTGATCTATCGAGGTCAATCAAACACATCGAAAGCACGTTCATAGGAAAATGTAAATATCACATTGGTTGTGAATCCGGAAGGTCATGGATAAGGGTAATTGACATTTTCAATTGCACGCTTCCTATAACCCTTGAAAAGAATGGTTACGAGGTAAGTGTTTCTCCAAGATAAATGGTTTTATGGTTAAAGTAGTCTATACGAGGGACACTTGCTAAGTAAGCACCACCACCCCTTGTGGAAAAAGGAATAAAGAAAAACCTCAAATCGGTTCCAATTTATACACCTCAGCAGTATATACCTTTAATAAAAAATGCCAGGAAAACAGGTTCTCCCTTTTACGTCCACGAACTTGAGTTCTATGAATTTGTTGATTGTAAAAATGGGGTTATAATTTCAATGAAAATACAGGCGGCGAAAAAGTATTGTGGAATCTTATTAAAGTCTTACAATTTACAAAGAAGCCCTTTTCATTTTCCTATAAAACGTCATACTTTGCTGCAAACTTCCTTGAAGTTAACGTAAGAAATGAACGAGAAAAGATGCCACCTTTAACAAAAGTAATCATTAAAAACGCCTACACCTGAAGACAGCAACTAGGCAGCAACAAACAAATGGACTTGAGGGAACTACTGTCTAAAGGTGGGTACATACATAGAACAAAACTTCGTATCGTAACTCCGTCGCGCAACAATTGTTTGTTACGCATCGAAGATACGGCGTGTCAACAAATATAGCGTATCAATACATCGTCGCGTATCTTATAAACGGGACATTTTGCCGTTCCGTCTTTACTAAAACAAAACAAATGAGTTATTCTTTTTCTTGTGGAGGTTGTTGCAGCAGTTTATATATACATGCATTACTTAGTTGAAAAAAGAATAAAAAAAGTCGCGCAGAAAGACGCTGGTAGCAGACCCGGTTGTATACTAATAGAAGTGTGTACAGCGGAAATCATTTACTGTTGGATTTGAAATTTCAGGCAACTAGTGGCCTTTACAAAATTTTTACTAGAGTGTCTCCAACAGACTTCGATTACTTGATTAATTTAATTGGACCCAAAATAGCACGAAAATATACTAGATGGAGACCGGCAATTTCTGTTCAAGAAAGGCTGGCAGTAACAATTCGGTTTCTGGCGACTGGTGACTCTTTCACCAGTCTACAATACCTTTTCAAAATTTCCAAACAATTGATAAGTGCTATAGTTCCTGAAGTGTGCGAAGCCATTATAGAAGGATTAAAAGAAAATGTACAGGTAAGAAACTGTTTTATTAAAGAAGTATAATAAAGACATATTAAACAACACGAATGTTTATTTTAAATTTTCTAATTCAATATCGGGCATATCCAATAGTTGGCGTGGTAAAGAATTGACTGGAGTACTACGACTTGAATGATCCGCAATACTAGAATTAGGATAATTATATGCTGGAGATGGTACCTGTGAATGCTGTTGAGTAAAACTGGAAGCTTGGCTATCCTGATACTGTTCAAATTGAGAATGTTGTGGCACAGAATTTGCAAAGAATGGATAAAAATTGGTTGAACATTGTTCGAGATGGGTCTTGTCTGCTTTAAACAAAATTAACATAATATCTTGTTATACAGTACTTTGTAATTCAAGAGAATATTTGGCCAGTTTTTTAGCCACAAAATTTCCAAATCTTGGACATTCGTTTTACTCCTGTGGGTTTCTAGCGTTTGCTGATGCTTCTGACAGTATTTTAAAAGCTTCATCTAATTTCTCAGAATTTTCATTCCTCTTTTGGCGTTTCCTACTAGGTGTCGCTTCATCGCTTCTCTTTTCGGTACTAGGTGTTGCTTTTCTTTTCGGTACATTTTCTATACTTTCCCGATTCTCTTGTACAGCAGAATTTTTATCGTTATCTTCTAATGTTCCTTCATCACTCGATATTTCCTTTTCATCATTATCTTCTTCTTCGTGTACAATCTAAAATTAAAAATAATTTAAAATAAGTATTTAATAAACAAACTTATTTAGAAAATGAAAATATGTCCTATTTTTAGCGTACTGTATAATTTGTTTTAACGAAATTTGTTTTAATTTTCACAGATACCTTCAACACCACAAAGATGTGGATGCCAATTATAACTTTTTGTATGTTGATACTGGAGGCCAAGGAAGAATTTTAGGTGGTGGTATCTTTAAAAAGTGCTCGCTTCACAAAAAATTAGAGCGAAATGAATCAAATTTACCTGAACCAGAAGCTTCACATGGCAGGCAACAGAAAACTCCCTATTTTTTTTATTGGAGACGAGGCATTTGCCTTAACTGAGTCGTTAATAAAACTGTTTTTGAGAATACATCCTAAAGGATCATTGCAAAGAGTGTTTAACTACAGATTTTCTCGCGCACGAAGAACTGTAGAAAATGTATTTGGCATCGCCTCAGCCGTTTTTAGAGTACTTCGTAAACCGATGTTACTTGAACTCAGAAAAGCTGAATTCGTTATAATAGCAGTAGCTTATCTACATAATTTTTTAAGAGAAAGTTCCACATCTTATGCTTTGTATACGCCACATGGAACCTTCGATACAGAAATTGATGGAAAGCTTGTAGGAGGAAAGTATAAAACTATAACTAATGAACCAATGTCTTCTTTATTTCCAATTAGAAATATTCCCAGGAGACCAACCGAAAATGCAACACGAATTAGAGACAAATTGTCCTCGTACTTTCAAAACGAAAATCAAAACCCAAGATAATTACACGTAATTCGTTTTATACTTACGGTGCTTTGTGTTTCCCGAACCTTGTTAGTATTCATTTGACTTCCGAGAGATACGGTAGCGTAGTGCCGGAGCTCTGATAAGTTATCAAGTGAACGCAGTAAAAAGTTGTTTAGTGAGCGATAACGATAAAATCAATTAGCATAAATTGTAGCTAAAAACAAAAATGTGCAAACATTGTTATCATCGTCGAAAAATTAAAATACGAGGGTAAATAATGAAATCAACAATTGTGCCGCAAACACAAAACGAAGCGATCTTAATGCAGCATAACCAAACCCTGTTTCAGGAGAATTATGTCAGATCGCAAAACGAACAAATTTTATATACAGAGTGGAAAAAAATGGAACAGGAGAAAATTAATGCCATTAACGAGGTACATAATCTCCAAGTCCAGTTAAATCAAGTGATGATAATGAATGAAGGACTGCAGAAAAAATTTGCAGAGTTAGAGAAAAGACTTCCTAAAGAGGACGAAACCATATCTGAATCAGTTACTTACCAAACTGATGAGGAAGAACTAGCAAAGGAGACAGAGTGGATACGCGCCAAAAATCGAAAGAAGCGTAAAATGGATACTTCATTGACACCACCACAACGAAGCCAAAATGTCCGAACTCCTATCGAAAAAACGAAAAAAGAACAAACCCCTCCACCAATCATCATAGATAATATCAAGGATTTCAATGATTGTCACCAGGTAATAGGGAAGACTGTAAATAGATTTCAGATTAAAATAATTAGTGATAGCAACGTTAAGGTCAATGTAGACAATATAGAAGATTACAGAACACTTAGCAAGCAACTCAACGAATGTAACTACTCATGGCATTCATACGAGAACAAACAAAACAGACCTATAAAGGTAATTGTTAACAAGCTCCACCATACTATTAAACCAGAGACAATAGTAGAAGACTTAAGGCATAGAGGATATAAACTGCTAGATGCTATTCCAAAACGAAGTTATAGAACTAAGAAACCCATAAATATGTTCATGCTAGTATTCAAACATGATGAAAATGTGGACAAAATTTATGGTATAACAGATATACAAGGAATAAGGGTAGAAATATTACCGCTAAGAAAAACAAGATTGGTACCACAATGCAAACGCTGTCAGGCATATGGCCATACTAAAGCTTACTGTGCAAAAGAGCCACGATGCGTACGATGTGTGGGCAAACACCTGACGAATGAATGCCCTCAACCTAAAAATGTACAACCAAAATGTGTTCACTGCGGCGAAGGACATCCAGCTAATTACAGAGGATGTGTAGTAGCCAAAGAAATGCAGAAACTAAAAGACAAAAATACTAAAAAAGTAATAAGGCCTAATCGACCACAGAGAGATAACAACAGAAACCCAGCTCCTGCGACAGAAAAATCACAAAGCAGGACTACTACAAACAATGCGGAAAACAGAAAAACTTACAATATGGCAGTAAAAAACACAACAGAAGATAATAAAAAACAAAACAACCCAACAACCGATCAAATTCTCCAACAAATATTGGATAAACTAAATAAACTGGACGATCGAATTACCAGATTGGAATATAGCAACAAAGGAGCTATCCCCAAGCGACTTGGTAATGAGAGACAGCCTTAGAATATTAGAATGGAATGCTAATGGCCTCATTCAACATCAGCAAGAATTACAGGCCATTCTAGAAATTGAAAAAATAGATATATGTCTCATTAGTGAAACGCATTTCACTAAGGAGTCATTCATCAAAATAAAAGGATATCAGGTATACCATACCATTCATCCAGATAATGCAGCCAAAGGTGGAAGTGCAGTTATAATAAAACAAAATATAGCACATCACCAAGAAATGAGCTATAAAACAGCCGAAATTCAAGCAACCACAGTCAGAATAAAAACAAAAACTTACGAATTGAATGTAACGGCAGTCTATTGTCCGCCAAAACACGCAATCAAGAGGAATAAATACATTGAATTCTTAAATAGCCTAGGGTACAGATTTATCATTGGAGGAGATTTCAATGCAAAACATGTACACTGGGGTTCTAGACTAACTAACACTAAAGGTAAGGAGCTACTAACAGCAATAAACCAAATTAAATGTGAAGCAATCTCGACAGGAAAACCAACTTATTGGCCTGCTGACCCTAACAAAATTCCAGACCTCATAGACTTCTTTGTGGCCAGGAATATCTCGACAAACTACATGCAAATAGAAGAAGCATGGGATATGAGTTCTGACCATTCCCCCATCCTTCTCACACTTAGTGAGACTATAATACAAAGAGAAAACTTACCAAGACTAGTCAACAACAAGACTGACTGGAAAAGTTTCCAGATTGAATTAGAAAACAACATTAACCTCTTAGTCCCGCTAAAAACCAAAGAACAGCTAGATGAAGAAGTAGAAAAACTCAACAAGGTTATTCAGAAAACTGCATGGAATAATACCCCGAGCATTACATCGAGAACAAAGGGAAATAATTACCCAAGAGAAATTAAAGAATTAATAACAGAAAAAAGAAAACTAAGACGGAAATGGCAACAATCTAGAGCACCAGTAGACAAAACTAGATTAAACAATGCCGCACAGAATTTAAAAAGAGAAATACAAAAAATCAAACATGAATCAATTAGTACTTACCTCAGTGAACTAACAAATGACAGCAGTACAGATTATTCCTTGTGGAAGGCTACTAAACGATTAAAGAGACCAATCCTGCATAGTCCTCCAATCAGAAATGAAGATGGAAGCTGGGCCAGAGATAACAATCAAAAAGCCAAAAGATTCGCTGATCACCTAGAAAATACCTTTCAACCTAACGAAGGAGAAGAATTATCAAGAATGGACTATGACCAAGAAGAATTAGAGATAAGACCTGTTACACCAAAAGAGGTTACTGCAGAGATAAAAGAAAACATTAACCCGAAAAAAGCCCCAGGATTTGACCTGATTACAGGAGAAATCCTAAAGCAGCTGCCCAAAAAAGCTATAATAAAACTGACACACCTGATAAATGCAGCTTTCAGGTTGAAATATGTCCCCAGAATGTGGAAAGTTGCAGAGGTGATTATGATACCCAAACCAGGCAAAAAACCTGAAGAAGTATCATCATACCGGCCAATATCATTACTACCAGTAGTTTCTAAATTATTTGAAAAACTTCTGATAAAGAGACTAAAACCAATAATAGAAGAAAGAAAATTGATACCTGATCAGCAGTTTGGATTTCGCGAGAGCCATTCAACGATAGACCAGGTGCATAGAATAACAAATATTATAGAAAACGCATTGGAAGAAAGAAAAGTCTGTTCTGCAATCTTCCTAGATGTAGCACAGGCCTTTGATAAAGTATGGCATGAGGGCCTCAAACACAAACTCAGATGTCACCTACCTAAACAATACTCTGACCTTCTGGATTCATATATATCAGAAAGAGTATTCAGAATAAAACAAGAAGAAGCATACTCTGAACTGAGAGAAATAAATGCTGGAGTACCACAAGGAAGTGTACTAGGACCAGTCCTCTACCTACTGTACACTAGTGACATTCCAAACCTAGAACATAATACCACAGCCACATTTGCAGACGACTCAGCTATCTTAGCTGTAGGCAAAAACCATGAAGAAGCAGCAAATAAACTGCAGAATAACATAGATCAGATTTATGAATGGACCAGAAGATGGAGGATCAGATTAAATGAAACAAAGTCAGTGCACATTAACTTCACCAACAAACGAAATCAACATGTACCAATTAGACTAAATAATGCTCAGATACCTTACGCCAATACAGCAAAATATCTGGGTATTACATTAGATGCGGGGTTACGCTGGAAGCCACATATCAAAAAGAAAAGAGAAGAATTAGGACTCAAATTTAGAAACATGCATTGGATATTGGGACGCAACTCCACTCTGTCTGTATACAATAAATTGCTATTATACAAGCAAACTCTGAAACCAGTTTGGACCTACGGCATCCAACTTTGGGGCTGTACCAGAGAAAGTAACATCCAGATCATACAACGATTCCAGAACAAAGTATTAAGGAACATCGTCAATGCGCCTTGGTACTCCCGAAACAGTGACCTCCACAGGGACCTGGAGATGGACACTGTCAGCCAGACAATCACTAAGTTTGCCAAAAGCCACGAACAACGGCTTTTAGACCATGTGAATGTAGAGGCCATCCAGCTCCTCGACAACACCAACCAGAAGAGAAGACTCAAGAGGACAAAGCCCTTTGAGTTAGTTAACTAGTGACAGTGTAAAGCAGAGCATAGTGCGGTAATTGCACGCTAGTGATAGTGTTTGTTTGTATTAGAGCCTAAGGAACTACTAATGAGTAAGACCTTTAGTTATAAGGTAGAAATTAGTAAATTAAGTTAGATTAAAATTGCTTATTGATCGTATTAATGATCAGATTGTAATTTCAAGAAAAGCCTATTAAGGTTTTTTTTAAATAAAAAAAAAAAAAAAAAAATTTTTTATTGGAGACGAGGCATTTGCCTTAACTGAGTCGTTAATAAAACTGTTTTTGAGAATACATCCTAAAGGATCATTGCAAAGAGTGTTTAACTACAGATTTTCTCGCGCACGAAGAACTGTAGAAAATGTATTTGGCATCGCCTCAGCCGTTTTTAGAGTACTTCGTAAACCGATGTTACTTGAACTCAGAAAAGCTGAATTCGTTATAATAGCAGTAGCTCATCTACATAATTTTTTAAGAGAAAGTTCCACATCTTATGCTTTGTATACGCCACATGGAACCTTCGATACAGAAATTGATGGAAAGCTTGTAGGAGGAAAGTATAAAACTATAACTAATGAACCAATGTCTTCTTTATTTCCAATTAGAAATATTCCCAGGAGACCAACCGAAAATGCAACACGAATTAGAGACAAATTGTCCTCGTACTTTCAAAACGAAAATCAAAACCCAAGATAATTACACGTAATTCGTTTTATACTTACGGTGCTTTGTGTTTCCCGAACCTTGTTTTTGTCCCAAAGGAATAGCAAACTTTTAAAGGCAAACCAACTAATTTGTAATTGGAAAGCAAATAAACAAGAAAGAAAAGAAATTAATTTTCAATTATTCAAACATCTTCAATAACATTTTGAGATTCTTGGGGAATGTATACAGTTAAAAAATATATGTTTTAAATCACTTTTAACATGATAGTGTTGACGCGAATCTGTGTCGTTTCCTAAATGTAAACACACAAAAAGACCAAATTAAAAATGAGTAGAAATAATTCACACATTATTTCATTATATTACAAAGTCTGAATAGTATTTTTAAACACACATAATGCGTATTTTATCAAAAACGATTACCACATCAATAACAGTGTCAACAGAGACGGAGCGAAAGTAATTTCTTCAAATATATTGTATCATTGGACTATATTACCGAAGAATGCAGTTTCATAAGTGGTGACCGTGATTATTTGGATCTCATTTGTTGTGCTGGTTAGTTATTGTACCATATAAAAAGCTCACACATTCTAATTATCATCAGTTCATTTGATTGTTTTCAGTCGATAATACAATGTACGCAAAAGTAAGTGATATATTGAAAAAAATCGGGTTTTCTCTCTTTTATTAAAAAATCAATTGATTAATTTAATTTTTTATATCTTTTACAGATATTATCAGTAGTAGCTATCGCAGCTGTAGCTAAAGCTGGTGTTCTTGATTACAATCACGGTCACGCTAACTCATATTCATCTGTAAATTTGGGAGCACCTGCTCATGGTTATGCTGCACCTCTTGTTGCTCACGGATATAATGCACCAACTGTTTCACACGGTTATTCCGCTCAGCACAATGTAGACTATGACGTGAGTATTATTGAGTATTATTGAGTATTATTGAGAAATGGTTATGACACTTAATTTTTTTCACTTCAAGGCGTACCCCAAATATGAATTCAACTATGGAGTCCAAGATGGCCATACAGGAGACCACAAAACCCAACATGAAGTACGTGATGGTGATGTAGTCAAAGGTTCTTACACTGTAGCTGAATCTGATGGCACCCTTCGTACCGTCCACTACACTGCTGATGATCACAACGGTTTCAACGCTGTAGTAGAAAAATCTGGACATCCAGTACATCCAGCTCCTGCTTACGGCAAAGTAGTTTTATCTGCACCAGCTGGGCATCATGCTCCTTTATATCACCATTGAGATCTTTGGTTTATGGAATAATTGTTGATTTTATATTTATATATAATAATTGTTGTAATTATGTTTTAATAAATAACAATTTATTGAAATTAACGATTTTCATCATCCCATATTTTGAAAGAAAAAACATATTCAATAGAACTTTCTACCGACTGAATACTATCTTGTTTTGAGAATATACAAAGGAATAGGCATTGAGAGCAAATATTTTACGAACTACCCACGAAGAGAAACATTTTGAGAGAGCATTAATAGCTTATGTTAGGGAAAATATTGAAGTACTGAATTGTTCTCACTCTCCATGAGTTACAGCGTACATTTTTGGATCTATAAGGTGAAAGTACACAAGAGTACGCACTTAAGCAATGTTCTTGGATTTTCCCAAAAATATTGTACTCACTAAATTCTGGTAAGTGTAATAATAGAATAATATATCTAGAAATATTTTATTGATAACAGAAATGCAATTGTTTACAAGTAACTACATTTAAAGATAATCTTTCAACTATATTAGAATGCGTACTCTTATATGCCAAAAGATACAAGAGTACGCATGAGGGATATAAGAGTACGCATGAATTATTTCTCGCATAAATCACTACGTAAAGTGACCCTCAACATATGTTGTACAGTTTTCATGCCACCATTTGTCGCACATCCTACATTGAATACAATCTTCTGTTGGAGGGTATGTGTACTTCTGGGAACACGCTGGACAAAATACATTCTGATCGTTTTTGTCGCTATTTGAAATTTCCTGTTGAACTCGTTTTTGCGACTTTTTTCCTCTCTTCTTTGATACCATATCAGGTTCTACAATTCGCTTCTTAACAATCTTGGCTTTTTTCTCATCCTCCTGCTTTTTTTCCAGGTTTTCCTTGTAAGGTGTACTGGTCAGAATTTCAGATTTGTGACTTTGTTTTCTCTTTGTTCGCGTTCTTGTTATTTTTGGATAGGGTCTAAGTTCTTCTGGTTTGATGGTACTGTTGTGATATGGCATGATGTATATATCACGATGACGAGTCAATCACGAGAGCTTTCATATCGTATTGAATTCTCGGACTGGCTGAATGCCTATTGTAACATTAAGTCCTTAGTATTTACTTTAATGGTCGTAAACGCCCATTAATAGAAGATAGTTTGCCTTGTGAGTGCCTGCTCAACTCGAAACCCAACAATTAAAGTTTTTAATGGTTCGAATGAACCTTATGTTTCTTTATAAAATAGAGATTATAGAACTTCCCAAAACCATTAAAATGTTATTACAAATAACGTTGAGTGATTACGATCCTCAATTAGCACCGTGAAAATATTTCAAACCCTTACACAAAGTAAACAGAGAAATCTCAGCTATTCGAAATGAATGTTTTGTGGATTGACATAAATTATCTAACAGGACCCTATTTATCGCTTCATGCTCAAGTGGATAATTAATTTTATGTCAAAAATATCACCATTCAACGGAAATCGAAGAGAAAGTTGTACCCCCAAAAACTTGCGATATATCTACCAAAATTAACCAATTTGAAAGTAGTCAGTTTCTCAATCTCAAACAGTAGAGAACTAAAAATCACTCTCGAACGGTCGACATGAAAAAGTATTCAAAAACATACAGTGCGCGTTAAGACTATATCTAGATCAACGAATCATATCAATTTCAAACTTAAAAATGGGAAAAGTTACGATTTACCTGAAGTATTAAAATATCTCTCGCGCTACGACGCAATATAAAAACGTGCAATTTTCTGCGACGTCGTTCAAGAACCATCGGAACAATATTCATAACTACCTCACGAGCATTTAGTATCTTTTAGAAATCAGTAACCAACTATCAATTCTCTGTGGATATTCTTGTTGCTCTATGTTATTACTATTTTGTTGTAAAGTGATTTACGTGTTTAAATTATAGTATTTAAGTGTTTATTAAACGTTACTTAAAATTACGACTGGTCCTTCCTTCCGCAACCTTATCGAAGCAAACAAACAACACATCTACTTAGGTGCAGTAGTGAACGACAAACTCCACCACAGTCCACTCCACCAATCTAGTTCATTACGAACCCTAAGAGGTACCAGTACACTGAGTGGTACTACCGACCTCTTTATTAAGAAGACCAGAGCTAGAAGGCTCAATATTTTTTTTCAGGAGTTACTGGAAGTAACTGTTTTGGCGTATGATCGGTGGAGACATCGCACACAGAGTTTTCATTTGGTGTTATTGCAGAGTTACTATTTTCTATAATAATTTCTGCTTGTGATATATCAACGAGCTTCATGAAATCTGGAATGCTACAAGTCTCGTTTAATGCTAGTCCAGTAGCATCAATCTCAAACTCCAAAAGTGTATGTTCAATCCTCTTGTGTTTGTAACTCATTGTTTTCGGTAATTGGTTTATCTGTCACTAGAGAAGGAGCAAAGTCTTCGTCGTTAAATTTCTGTGGATCGTAAGGCCATATGCCTGTGACCTCAAATGATTTCTCAGCCATTTCGATATTAGAAACCATGTTGTATGCTACCTTGAATAATCCCGCTACTTGTTTTGTAGTTATGTACTTGCTATGGTTTGTAACTAACCAATTTTCCACAGTTTTGCTGTAAGCTGTTTTGAATGGCCCGAAGTAGCCTCTATCGAGCTGCTGCAATTTATGTGTTGCATGAGGTGGTAGGGACAGTAAATGTATAAAGTTAGCTCTGCAATATTTAATTACTTCAAGACTCCTATGTGAAGAATGGTTGTCCAATATTAACAAAATAGGGTTTTTTGATTTGGATTGACGTGATTTTTGAAATGATTCAACCAAACCATAATCAGCTGTGAATTTATGAACCCAGAATCAGATATTAAACGGAGTGTTCCTACAGGCTCACCAGAATACAGATCGTCATTCATTGTTTTTCTTTTAAAAATCAATGCTGGTGGAACGTACTGTCCTGCAGCACTCATACAAAATACGGCTGTAACTAGTTCGCCTCTTTCCCCACTTGATACTTTACCAACATGTTTCTTGCTCTTTGAACTAAATATTTTGGGTGTTTGTCAGGAACAGTAGATATTCCGGTCTCATAAATGCTGTATATGGTAAGCGGCGAAAAATTATATTTTTCATACAATATTTCCAAGTTACTAAAGAACAATTCAACCTGTGGTTTGTTAAAGCCAATCATTATTCCCAATGAACATTGCTCTGGTTGTATCAATGTTATTTTTTGTTTTATACAAAAGCCTCGTATCCACGTCTTGCTTACTGCCTTCTTGTCTCGATTGAAGCAATGTTCGATTTTATTCGCTTCTGCAAACTCAAAAGTGAATGCTTTCAGATCTCTCATTGTTGTGCCGTAGAAACGTTTGTCTATTTCCTTAACATACTCAGCTAGCACATTTTCTTTCTCCGAGGTAAACACAGTATGGAAGCGACCTAACGACAAGTATTGTTTTTTAATCTTTTGCTTAATGTTGCTTGAGGAATATTAAGTTCCGTAGCAATACTTCGTTTGCTTTGACCATTGTGCAGTATATTTTTCATTTCATTATTTCACTTCATTCATCAGTGCCTCAGTAAATACCAATTTTCTTTCGCTTTTCCTCTTATAATAACTCATTCTGATGTTAGATTGTGGAACTGAAAAATAAATTGTTTATTTTTATTAGGATTACAACTATACCTACAGGTATTTGTAGAAAATCTAGTGATTTCCTATTATTAAATGGAATACTTTCATCGACTACTAATGACAATTATTTATTGAATAAATAATTAGTGATTTAAATGAAACTCAAGGTTTCTAGTTAAAACCACAATATAATAAAAATTATTGAAAATTCTAAAAAATTGACAATGTTTTCGATAAATCAATATCATCGTCAGGATGACAGAAATTACATTTCATTTGATGCCTACCTGATGTTTCGTAGTTGCTAGACCAAGAAGTGACCTAATTGGTGATTGATTTGATATATGTTAATAGAAAAACGAAGAAGATGTGATATTACAAATATTGAAGCTTAGATATTATTAGCCCTATGGTGATATCCTGGATATCATTTTTCCAATTAAGATCAGTATAACTGTGCAATGATATAGAAAACCAGGAAAACTATATCTGCCGATCTTCACAATTATCACTTAAGAAGACAGTTTATTAGTGGAGAACTCCCTAGATTCAACTGTTCATTGACAACTTCATATTGGGGGTTTCTTAAATGTCTTCTAATTTCCAATTCTTCAAGGAAATCCAGTTCTTGTTTATTTTCACAAATATGTAGTACTTCTAGTTTTGTGTTAGGTGTCAATGAATGATTGGTGTCAAGTACATGTTTTGCGTAGTGGGATTTATCTGGTTGTTTTAATCTGTATGCTCGTAAGTGTTCACTGTATCGGATTTCAAAATTCC
Source organism: Galeruca laticollis (assembly GCA_963921935.1). Classification (NCBI taxonomy): domain Eukaryota; kingdom Metazoa; phylum Arthropoda; class Insecta; order Coleoptera; family Chrysomelidae; genus Galeruca; species Galeruca laticollis. The sequence goes on from OY998177.1 coordinate 177,187,166, forward strand.
TAAGGGTCTGACCCAAATAGACAGCATTACATTCTGGACATTTTAGTTTATATATACCTGAGTTCTTTAATGGTGGTATTTTTGTTTTCACATTTATCAATTTTGTACTAACGTTACTTTCTGTTTTAAAAGAAATTGTTGTATTCGTTGCTGAAGATATTATCTTTGAAATAATATTAGAAATATTTCCTGCGTATGTGATGGTTTATTAGTTTTTATTTCATCAGTTTGTTTAGGAAATATTAGTTGTAATGCCACTTTTTCCTCTTTTTTATTACTTAACTTATTTATCATATCTAATGGATAACCGTTGGATGTTGCTATTTGTCTAATTGTATTAATCTCTCTATCAAAATTCCATTTGTTCATAGAAACTGAAAAGCTCTATGTATCATTGAATTATATGCCGCTGGTTTATGGGACATTGGGTGATTGGAATTAAATGGAATTGTCACATCAGTCTGTGTTGGTTTTCGGTAAATTGAATAATCAAGTGCATTATTAACTCTTTGAATTTTTAAATCAAGAAAATTGATTGAGCTATTTTTATTCAATTTCTTATGTAAATTTATTTTTTGGGTGTGAATTATTGATGTGGTTGAAAAATACATCTAATTGTCGTTCACTACCCATAAAACTAGCTAATATGTCATCTACATATCTATACCAAAATAAAACATTTTTCGAAATATTACTTTCAAAGATCTTTCTTTCTGAATTGTCCATAAAAATGTTAGCCAAAATAGGTGATATAGGGCTTCCCATTGGTAAACCTTCATTTTGAATATATATCTCATTGCCAAAAGTGAAATAATTTTGATTAATGCATACATCAAATAAGTTAAGTATATCTGATATTATTCCTGGATCAATATTTTTATCTTCTAGTAATGTTCTTACAAGTATTAGACATTCTTTAGGAGGAATTTTAGTGAAAATATTAGTCACATCGAACGAAATAAGTTTATAGTTATCTTGCAAGTTGATTGCTCTCAACTTTTTGATTAGTTCTATTGAATTTCTAATTGAGTACTAAGATTCATATCCGTAACTATTAAGTATATTGTTGAGCCTCTTTGCCAATATATTATTAGGAGCATTAACATAAGAAACTACAGGTCTAATTGGTTTCGTTATTTTATTTAATTTAACGGTTCCATATAATTGTGGACAATGAGGATTCTTATGTATGATAGACCTTTCTTCGTAGTCACTTGAAAGATAATTTGAATTATTAACAATATCCCTTACATAATTAGAAAACTTTTTTGTTGAGTCTGCTTTAAGAACTTTTACATCGCTAGATTCTATAAAATTATATATTTTGGAATTGTAATTTTCGGTTGTCAAAATGACAGTTGTGTTCTCCTTATCAGATTTTGTAACTGTTTGGTTATTATCTTCTACTGCCTTTTTGATTGCATTTAAAACTGTAATGTCGTTTTTTGTTTGACGTTTATCTTTTGAAGGTTCAATATTTTGGATTAAATTGGCAATTTTTAATTTCTCATAAAGAATATTACTAGAATATAAAAATAATAATCCAGGAATAATATCAGATATACTTAACTTATTTAATGTATGCATTAATCAAAATTATTTCACTTTTGACAATAAGATATATATTCAAAATGAAGGTTTACCAATGGAAAGCTCTATATCACCTATTTTGGCAAACATTTTTATGGACAATTTAGAAAGAAAGATCTTTGAAAGTAATATTTCGAAAAATGTTTTATTTTGGTATAGATATGTAGATGACATATTAGCTTGTTTTATGGGTAGAGAACGACAATTAGATGTATTTTTCAACCACATCAATAATTTACACCCAAAAATTAAATTTACATTAGCAATTGAAGAAAATAGCTTAATCAATTTTCTTGATTTGAAAATTCAAAGAGTCAATAATGTACTTGATTATTCAATTTACCGAAAACCAACACAGACTGATGTGACAATTCCATTTAATTCTAATCACCCCATGTCCCATAAACTAGCGGCATATAATTCAATGATACATAGAGGTTTTTCAGTTCTTATGAGCAAATGTAATTTTGATAGAGAGATTAATACAATTAGACAAATAGCAACATCCAACGGTTATCCATTAGATATGATAAATAAGCTAATTAATAAAAAAGAGGAAAAAGTGGAAATACAACTAATATTTCCTAAACAAACTGATGAAATAAAAACTTATAAAACCATCACATATGCAAGAAATATTTCTAATAATATTTCAAAAATAATATCTTCAGCAACGAATACAACAATTTCTTTTAAAACAGAAAGTAATGTTAGTACAAAATTGTTAAACGTAAAAACAAAAATACCACCATTAAAGAAGTCAGGTATATATAAACTAAAATGTCCAGAATGTAATGCTGTCTATTTGGGTCAGACCCTTAGGAATTTTGAAATCCAATACAGTGAACACTTACGAGCATACAGATTAAAACAATCAGATAAATCCCACTACGCAAAACATCTACTTGACACCAATAATTCATTGACACCTAACACACAACTACAAGTGCTGCATATTTGTGAAAAGAAACAAGAACTGGATTTCCCTGAAGAATTGGAAATTAGAAGAAATTTAAGAAACCCACAATATGAAGTTGTTAATGATCAGTTAAATCTAGAGAGTTCTCCACTAATAAACGCTCTTCTTAAGTGATAATTGTAAAGATCAGCAGATATAGTTTTCCTGGTTTTCTATATCATTGCACAGTTATACTGATCTTAATTATAAAAATGATATCCAGGATATCACCATAGGGCTAATAATATCTAAGCCTCAATATTTGTAATATCACATCTTCTTCTTTTTTCTATGAACATATATTAAGTCAATCACCAGTTAGGTTACTTCTTGGTCTAGCAAGTTCGAAACATCAGGTAGGCATCAAATGAAATGTACCTTCTGTCATTCTGATGATGGTATTGATTTATCGAAACAATTGTCAATTTTTTAGAATTTTCAATAATTTTTATTATATTGTGGTATTAACTAGAAACCGTGAGTTTCATTTAAAACACTAATATGAGTAGATTCCACGAAGTAAGGGTCGAGACAGGTAATTTCATTAAATAAATAATTGTTATTCGTACTCATTAAATTTGAATGAGGTGGTGTAAACAAGAGTACGCATTGCGCACTCTTGTAGCCTTTTGAATGCGTACTCTTGTATACTTTGTTATTTTAAATTGTGTTTGGTTCCTAATCATCAAATTTCAATTGAAATTAAATAAGTAATCTATTAGGTACGTACCTAACGATCCAATTATGTCTTTTACAAGTTCTAATAGTACCGGGTGTCCCACTTAAGTTTTCGGGGTTTTGATCGCTTATTACTCAAACAGTTTTAGGAATAGAGACTTGAAATTTATAAAAGTTTTTTTCTCAATGCTGGTATTTTTTATCGTAGTGCCGGTTTGAACGGAAATTACCACGGCGATTTTTAGGGATAGGGCAACTTTGTTATTTTAAATAGAACACCCTGAATATATTTAGTCTAACACAAAGCTCAATCTTTAAGCTTTCTAAACATATATAGTTTGTACTACTTTTTCTGGAAATTACGGCCTTAAATTTAAGTTGAACAACGTTAAGCATTTTCTAAGGCAATTTTCCAAAAATGTCAACAAAATTAACAATTTTGGACGTAAAGAGATTTAACAAAAAATATTATTGCAACAAATTTTCAGAATGATGTCCTCGGACGTTTACACACATTCGCCATCTTTTAATTAAGTTTCGAAAACTATATCAACATCTCTCTAGGAATAGTTTCAATCACATTTATTATGCTTAACTTTAATTATTCCAAGGTTGTAGGAGGTGGGTTGTAACATCGATCTTTGCCACCTCACTGGACCTCTTCTTCCAATGCACCTTTCACCAAATGTTTCATTCAAAAGTTCGCTAGTGATCATTGCGTAGTGTGGACTTGCACCATCCTGCTGAAAGTAACATGTTTGTAATAAATTATCTTGAGAAGTTGCGGAAAAAGTACAGTTGTAGCATATCTACATAATTTACTGCGGTAACGATAGGTTTACTAAAGAAAAATGAGCCATACATTTTTGTAGAACTCATGGCACACCATACAGTTACTTTGGGTGAATCTTTTACATATTCAGTAGTTCTGTGAGGGTTCTCTGAACCCCAAATGCGACAGTTGTGTCTATTTACTTGACCATTTAGGTGGAAATAAGCCTTGTCAGACATAATAAGGAGATTTCTGTAATTAATTCTTGTGAATAATCTTAAACCTTGGTGGCAAAAATTAACGCGCACGACATGGTCAATCTCTTTTAATTCTTGCACCTATTTACTTGACCATTTAGGTGGAAAGTAGCCTCGTCAGACATAAGAAGAATTCTGTAATTAATTCTTGTAAATAATCTTAAACCTTGGCGGCAAAAATTAACGCGCACGGCATGGTCAATCTCTTTTAATTCTTGCACCAATTGAGATTTGTAAGCCTTTAATTTTAATTGTTTTTTCAAAATCCTACGAAGTGTGCTCCTAGAAACGCTCGTAGTGCTAACCATTTTTCTAATGTGGAATTTACTTCTACAGCCTCTTGAACTTGAATAACTTTATTTAATAAATTGTCTCGGTTACGCTCTCTTTTTTGATGAGCAAGTGTGCCTGTGTCCTATAACTGACGGTACCAACTTCTTATTGCATTATCACTGGGTGGTTGTTTATTAAACATTCTTCGAAATCTTCTTTGTGTAACCACAATTGACTTCGTTTCTACAAACATTATTACACACTCAACTTTTTCAGATAAAGTGAACATTTTTTAAAGAAAAATAAGAAAACTAATTGTGGTAAACTGACAGTTCGCGTGAAATAATTATTTGCTGTCACTAAGCAAAGCCTACTTAAAAAATATATAAATATATTTCCAAATGCCCCGCTAGTTATCGAATCTTAATTAAACGATGGCAAATGTGTATAAACGTCAAAGGACACAATTTTGAAATTTGTTATAATATATTCTTTTTTGTTAAATGTCCTTACGTTCAAAATTGTTAATTTTATCGACATTTATAATAAATTGCCTCAGAAAATGCTTAACGTTGTTAAACTTAAATTTTAGGCCATAATTTCCGGAAAAAGCTGCACAAACCATATATGTTTAGAAAGCTTAAATATTGAGCTTTGTGTTAGACTAAATATATTCAGGGTGTTTTATTTAAAATAACAAAGTTGCCATATCCCTAAATATCGCCGTGTTAATTTCCGGTCAAACCGGCATTACGATAATATATCCCATTATTGAGAAAAAAACTTTTATACATTTCAATAGAACTGGCGAAAACCGCATGTTCCCATTCCTAAAACTATTTGAGTAATAAGCGATCAAATCCCCGAAAAGTTAAGTGGCACACCCGGTATTGTTTAAATATCAAATACGATCTGTAAAAGCTTATTTTAAGCACTCCACCATTAACAACTTGCAATATCGAAATTACACAACAACGTTTATTTGCAGACTGGTTGGGTCGACCTTGGACAAAGTTTAACTACAGCAAGATGTATGAAAGCAAAGTGTGAAGAGCCACTAATAGATGTCGGTGTGGGGTATATTTCCAAAATATATACGTTGCGCACTCTTGTAAACTGCGTACTCTTGAGTGCTTTCACCCCATAGAAGGTATTCAACATTAAGCGAAAAATATTTAACTTGTTCAAACAGATTATTCTAATTTCTGGATTAAATTCACTTGAAACATGGAATAATACTATTTTTTTATCCTTATCCTTCACTACCCGTAAATCCAATTTTCGTGGCCCTATCGGGACAGGAAAGTAGGTATTTGTACGGCTAGTCGAGAAAAATAGCAAATAATGGCTAGGCAGGCAAAACAACTTCACAAAGATAACATTAGATGACACCCTATTATAAATGACGACGCGGTTGTCACTTTTCAATTTCAAATTGTGGTTTTTTTTTGTTTAGTGTCTCGACATCTGATGGTCATTGACACATTTACATTACAACCGTAATATATCAATATAAATTCACATTAAATGTAACAATTGAATGTCTTTTAAGAAATCAATCACTGAGGTGCTATTGTCCGGACACAGAATATTCTTAAGATCGTCATTCAGATGATGGCGTTGTCTTGCTATGACATGGTGAGGGCAGTCTATCAAGATGTGTTTCACCGTAAGAAAGGTATTATGACAGTGAGCACAATATGGTCGTTGCTTATCAGATTCCATTAAGTATCCATGCGTTGCGCGAGTATGTCCAATTCTCAATCTTCTAAAAACGAGTTTTTCTTCCCTCTTGACTAATGGCAATATGCTGGAGTTAGGTGTTTGTTGAACTTCTGACAATTCACTAGTGGATGTGTTTAACATATTTGCCCATTTATTTCTGATGGTCCGTTTAAAGAAAGTTTTATGATAACTGTGGAGCTGGATACGTTGTTTGGGTAACTCTGAAGATGCCGCAGCTTTAGCGGACTTATCAGCAGTTTCATTTCCGGTAATACCAATATGTGAAGGGACCGAGATAAGGAAGACGTGAATTCCTTTCAAGTGAAGGCATTGGATGCTTCCTTGAATTTGTTGGGCTAGATAATTTTTGGGGTATATGTCCCTTATTGAGAAGATGGATGACAAAGAATCGGTGCATATTGCAACTTTTTTATGGGTGTCCTCAATACATTAGACAGCTGAGAGTATACTGAAAAGTTCGCCTGTATGTACACTACAATAGGGAGGAAGTTGATGTGCGATGATTGAATAATTTGTTGTAGTAGCGGAGCAGCCTACTCCATTCTCCTGCTTTGATGCGTCGGTGTATAAAATTTCGTCAGGGTTTTCCAGATCTATCAGTTCTAGGAAGGCTTGGTGAACAAAAGAGCTCGATACTTCATGTTTATTGTATTTACTTAAAGTTGTGTTCGCATATGGAGCTATTCTACTACAGGGTGGTGAGTCCGAGAGAAAACTGTTGGCCGTTTGTTTGAGGTCTATATTTTCGAGTAGAGGTTGTGAAAGGTGTTGTATTGTATGATAGCTAGTTACGGTGTTTTGGGATTCGGTTTGGTTTGAGTTTATGATATGATATACTGGATTTGTAGGGTTAGATGATACCCGCGCTGAGTATGACAGTAGAAGCTGTTGACTACGGAGATATAGGGGTATTTCATTCGCTTCGCAGCAGAGTGATTCCGCAGGACTGGATCTGAAGGCTCCTAAACAGATGCGGAGTGAAGTATTTTGTATTGAGTTTAACTTATTTATAGTAGATCTGCTTGCATTACCATACACAATACTCCCATATTCTAGTTTTGATCTGATTAAAGCTCTATAGATTTTTAGTAGTTGTTGTTCATCAGCTCCCCATGTGCGATGTGATAGTGTCTTGATCATATTTATGCGTTTTAAACAATTACCCTTGACATCGTCTATGTGGTGCTTCCACGTGAGTTTACTATCGAAGGTTATTCCCAGGAATTTATAGTGGTCTACTACATCTAAACTTCTCTTGTTCAGTTTGATATCAGGCAGCATTTGTTCGTTCCGTTTCCTGCTGAATTTGATTACTTTCGATTTTGTTGGAGAGAAATTGAATCCTATTGTAACAGCCCAGTCGGAGATTTTGTCTACGGCATTTTGGAGTAATGTTGATGTGGTTAATGAGGATTTACCGGGACAGTACAAGAAAAGATCGTCGGCATAAATAGAATATTTTATTGGGGGTCTAATAGAGGAGCATACGTCATTTAAGACTAAAACGAATAAGGTTGGGCTTAATACCGAGCCTTGGGGGACCCCATTTTCTAGATTAAATGGTTTGGAAAAATGACCGTTGACGGATACTTTGGAAGATCGATTACTCAGAAAATTTGTTAAAAAGTTTAGGATATTACCTTCTAGATTTATTTCTTTTAATTTATTGGTAATAGCGGGTCTCCATACTTTATGAAACGCACTTTGTATATCAATCGTCACTGCTACCACTTCTTGTTTCTTTGCAAAAGCGTTGGAAATCTCTGCATACATAGATACCAAACTATCAGTCGTACATCTTTGGGACCGGAAACCAGATTGGGTTGGATTCAGCAGTTTATTAGTTTCGAGGTACCAAAGTAGCGGTTTGTTCACCATTTTTTCTAGGAGCTTACACATTGTACATGTTAATTAAATGGGTCTTAAGGATTCTGGTTTTTGGGAATCGGCATCATTTTTCATAAATGGTAGTATAACAGACTCTCTCCATATTTTGGGAAATTTATGGTTGATCCAAATTTTATTATACAGTTCCAGTAGTTTGTTTAGACTGGATATAGAAAGGTCTTTTAGGAAGATGAAAGTGACGCCATCTGGTCCGGCAGCGGAGTTTTTGGAAAGAGAAATAGCTTGTGTGAGTTCTTGGAATATGAAAGGGGCATTGAGTGAGTTGGAATGTAAAGTATCTAGGGAACTTTTGACTAGGGGAGTTTGAGGTGTGCTAATATTCTTCGATTTTTCTTGAAGGAAGTCTGCTAGGATATTGGCAATGTCTTCGCTGTTGGTAAAAAGTTGGTCGTCTTTAATTATTGCTGGTATAGTGTTTAAAGTCCTACGACCTTGCATTTGTCTTAATTTTTTCCAAACTTCCCCAGGAGTAGTTGCTGGTGTTATGCTGCTCACATAGTTGTTCCAGGATGCCATTTTGCTTTCTTTAATGATACGTTTTGACTTGGCTTTTAATTTCTTGAGGTGTATAAGATCCACTTGAGAACGGGTTTTCCTATATCTATTTAAAGCCTTGTCACATTCTTTTACAGCTGTTTTGCAGGACTCATTCCACCATGGTGCGATTTTTTGGAGGCATCTATCTCGTACTTTACAATATACTTTTCTGCAGAGGTGATTATACATTTTACGAATTGTACAGTTGCTTCATCTATGTTTTCGTCAATCTCGAGTATGTCAGTTAATGATTCAGTAAATAACTTGAATATATTACAATCTGCACATTTTGTTCTCCATTTCGTCAAGGTATTTGGTGGTTTGATAGTGTTGTCGGTGATTAGTATTGGGAAGTGGTCACTATCGTATAGGCTCTCTAGTGCTCGCCAGTTCGTTAAGGATGCTGTTCTGGGGTCGCTGAAACTGAGATCTATAGCTGAAAAAATTCCTGATGCTATGCTGAAGTAGGTGTTGCTACCAGTATTTAGTAGACATAAACTGGTATTATTGTTCAATATGTTTTCTATTGTTTTACCTCTACCGAAGGTGCGTTCTGAGCCCCACATTACGTTATGAACATTGAAGTCGCCAGCAAGAATGAACGGCTTGGGTAATTGTGAAGTGAGATCTGCAATATCGGATTCTCGTAAGTCATAATTTGGAGGTATGTTAATGCTGCATATTGTAATCTTGTGTGGACACCAGACATTTACAGCAACGGCTTGAAGGTTGGTGCTAAGTGGTAGTTTGGAAGAGAAAAGATCATTAGAAATAAATATTGAAGCCCCTCCACTGGCCCTTGTGAATGTTGTTCTGATAAAGTGGTAGCCTACAAAGTTTTCAGATATGGCTTATGGGAATTTTTGAAGTTTGTTTCTTGGAGACACATTATATTAGGCTGATATTCAGAAATCAGTTGTTGTATTCGTTCAATGCGAGGATAAAACTCATCGCAATTTCATTGGATTGAATGGAACATGATTAAAGTAGTAAAAAAGGAGAAAGGTGATTAGATGCTATTAAGAGGATTTCTGTGATAATTGGGATAAGTCAAGATCTTCATTATCACTTTGCCCTAGTGATGATTGCGTTGTTGCGCTAGAGTGCTCTCCGTGTCGGTTTCTTCGAGGGCTATGCTACCTTTGATTTTTTTCCGCAGGCGAGAAAATCTATTTTTTATTGATCGATCTTTTAGATGGGGATATATATCTTGCATATTAGTTAGGAGGCCTTCAATATCGTCCATGAATTTTTGAGCTTCTGCATAGGGGTTAGCATTATTGTATGTTTTCGATGAAAGCGATGAAATTTTCCACGGGCATGACATAGTTTTCAGGGTTATCTTGAAGGTACGCCTCTTTGATGATGGTTATTGTTTCCTCAGTTAGATATGATTGGGGCTCTGATTTTTGAATAGTTTCTTTCTTTAGCTTTTTCCTTGCAGATCTACTAGTTTTGATGGCGTCGGTGGTATTATTAGGAGGTGGCATAATAGATGATTCACTTAAAATTATCGGAGTTACATCTCCAGAAACATCGTTATCGGTGGGTGTTGTATCTGAATGAACTCTCTTCAATGCTGTTTGAAGTACCGGTAGTTTATTTTCTTGGTCATTCACTTCGGTGCTTGTATCTATTTGGCAAGGGGGTAGCTGTTGATTTTCGTTTTCAATAATAGTTTGGGAAGAATTATGTGTGGGCGGGTTTGGACAGTTTGTTGCAATATGACCTGTTTCTTTGCATATGAAGCATTCCATTGGGTCAGTGGAAAGAAATATTCGGTGATCGTTGTTGTCGAAGTGGATTGTTGTAGATGTTTGCAGTTCAAAATTTTTCATATGGTAGGAAAACAAAAACTTGTCGTCTGAAGCTGAGAATATGACTATACTCATCCCCAGGGATGCCGGCCTTCAGAAAAGAGATGGGAGAGACTAGATTCTGTCCTAGATTTTTAAGAGCGATTTCAGCTAGATCATGTGGAATGCATGGACTAATATTAGAAATTAATATTCGTTTGGTCGGTGAAATGTTGAAGGATTTGTTTCCTATGTATATGATAGAGTGGGAGTTAACAATAAGATCAACTAATTCAGTTTTGCAAAGGTATATGCATATTCTATTATTAGAAATTCGGGAAGCAAATATAATGTTCTTGGCACCAATGATGTCACCTATGGCTTTAACGTAGTCAAACAATTTTAGGTTTTATTCCGCATGTAAGACAATTGCTTGATCCTTCTTGGGAAATACAGGTTAGGGAACCGATTTAGCTACTGATGAATACGAAGTGCTAGGAGAAAGATTTTGAGTACCACTGTTTTCTTGAGACATTATGTTTTTGGATGCGGTTTGAGTTTCATCTTGATTGGTGCTGCTCTCGTAGTCAAAAGCGGCACCCTGTATATTATCATTATTATTTGCCATTAATTTGTCGAAGGTATACCAGCAAACCAGTTTCCATTATTTGAAAAACTGGTTGCTTATCAATTCCGATACTGAATATAATAAATGCGTATCATGTCGACAAGAAACAGCTATTTTGGTACTATTAACAAGTATCGCAAAAAGTGTTATTATTTATAGTTGAAAGTCTAATTACCTCGATGTTGTTATACACAACGGGAACCACACGTTAATCACTTTTAAGTTTTACTTATTAGCAAATATTCGACAGCCTACGCACAGCGATGTTAACTCGTCAAGTTCACAAGCTCAAAATCCAAAATTGTGGTTTAAAGCTTCATTCTCAATGGAATTCCAATTAGTGCTTAGAAAAATTAAACTCAGAACTCGGAACGTCATTGTAATCTTGCATTCACAAAGAGAAAATTAATGTAATAATTAGCTGGTTATTGGTTGCGCCCTCTTTGTTCTTTGTATTATAGGCTAGAACAATTAACAGAATTGACGCTTGAAAATAATTTGTCAATGTAAAAAAGCCAAAGCCACTAAATCAGAGTAATTAGTGGAGCAAATTCCCAGATAGCACCAGATATCCATTGGATGTACTGTCAGTCTTCGATTTGGAAGATATATATTCAAATATTATAGGGTTATTCTGGGGATATCTAGAATATCTGTGGGTATACCTAAATCGAATATTCAAAGCAAGTCCAGTTGGAATATCCTCAGATTATTCTTTTTTGTATATTCGAATCAAATAGTTCTAAGAATATTCTATGATTATTGATTTTTGTTCAAACGCTCTTTCTGTTCCATGGGCATGCGTCAGTAGTTGCAGTTGACGGTAACGACCAGTGAAAAATGGCGGTTCGACCATCATATATAGGTTATTGTTATTGGTGAAATAGTAGTAGTATGATTAATTATTTTTGACCGTTAATTAATTAGTCAATTTTTTCCCACTGTGAAGTTGTTTAAATATGTTTCTACGGTGTATTCTATGCTAGGGGTGGAACTAATACACACGACCTCACGGATCAAAACTGGTACGTTTTATTGTATTTTTTATTGCCTGTTGATTTATCAATGTATTTTTTAGGAAATTATCGATTTGTTGCTAACACTTCCAATAAATGATGAGGCAAAGTTTGTTTGAAGAATTTGAGTCTGCTTTGCTGAATGAATAATGTTATGAATTTCTTGTAAGTTGAACGTTCAATATTATATCCAAATCAAAATGAAACTGCCTAGAAATATTGAAGTATGAATGTGTTGCTAAAGGTACAACAAAATTTTATTTTCTCAGTTAGTTTCAAGTTATTATGTTACCGATATATATGCTATGAGTTCCTTAATCAAATTGCCTATAGTTACCTCTATTCTTTATTAATTGGGATTTACTAGAAAGCTCTACACAACTACTGGTAATCTGATAACTCAAAGTTAAATTAGTTCTGACATTTGGCAAATAAAAGTTATTGTTGGTCAATTGTATAGTTTCAGGCGTCTGTATACTGTTCACACAGATGAAAGCGGTCTTATATTTTAGTTCGTTTGTTATAACTTTGTTTATAAACTGTAATTGTTCAATTTTTAAAACGTATGAGATTAACTTCCAAATTAATACAATTTTAGGTTGTACCTCTGGCAAGATTGGAAGGTTCTTATTTGCAACAATATATTAAAAGATTCTTGAAAAAAATCCTGATTTAATGGAGGGCTACAGTATGCATTGGTAATAAAGGGGAAAATGCTTTGGAAAAACAAAGCTCTTTGAAGCAGTAGTAGGTAAAATCATGTTATTTTATTGTGGAATGTACATGTAAATTAATTTAATATATCATGTACAAGAAACAAATAACTTCTAATTACTATTTTGTTGGGAATAATTTGCTTTTTACTTGTCTCCTGCAAGACTTATTTGTTACATTACATGTTTGATGAAATTGACTGTCTCGACCCTTACTTCTTGGAATATGCTCATATTAGTGTTTTTGAATGAAACTCACGGTCTCTAGTTAATTCCACAATATAATAAAAGTTATTGAAAACTCTAAAAAATTGACAATTGTTTCGATAAATCAATATCATCGTCAGAATGACAGAAGTTACATTTCATTTTATGCCTACCTGATGTTTAGTAGTTATTTTTGGCTACACCAAGAAGTAACCTAACTTGTGATTGGCTTAATATATGTTTATAGGAAAAAGAAGAAGATGTGATATTACAAATATTGAAGCTTAGATATTATTAGCCCTATGGTGATATCCTGGATATCATTTTTCCAATTAAGATCAGTATAACTCTGCAATGATATAGAAAACCAGGAAAACTATATCTGCTGATCTTTAAAATTATCACTTAAGAAGACAGTTTATTAGTGGAGAGCTCTCTAGATTTAACTGTTCATTGACAACTTTATATTGTGGGTTTCTTAAATGTCTTATAATTTCCAGTTCTTCGAGGAAATTCAGTTCTTGTTTCTTTTCGTTTAACTTCATTTTTTAAGTTTCAGTTTTTGGGATTATATTTTGATTGTTATACAAACATACACAAAAATCACAGTAGAATAGAAATTGCTTTTTAACAAAAAATATAAATATTTTATTGTTTCAGATGCTGTTCAAAAGTTGGACAAGAACATAACAAACAAAGAAGTTGAATTGAAAACAGTAATTTTCTTAGCCAAATGTAAGGAACTGCAGAAATTTGTTTCAAAAAGTGTTGTTGAGTATGAAGGAAGTCAGTGAATTTTATAATCTCGGATTTGAAAATTATGTTAATTTCAGTTATGTTATGAGGTACATCCTATATTTATGTAAATACTTTAAATTGAACTCAATGTTTCGCGTACTTTGATTCTTTCAATTAAAAATATTTTCCCTGTATAAACAATTCGAAATTTTGAGAAATTCCTTAGATATTTGTAAGAAATATACCAGGGAACACTGGATCATCGTACTCCCCCTTTTCTCCCTTTTCAGAGAATATTTATTTAAATTTGGGACATACCGTTTGCTTACTGAACGACACTTATGTACATATAAATTATTATTTTCCGGTTCCACCGGGAGTGATACCAGCTTTCGATTTTCAAATGGAACACTCTGTATATTATTACATGGTCGGTTAGGGGTGATCCTAAGGAATCCAATGATACCAGGTTTAATGGTGATATCTCCAAATACTACGGAGATATATCGCCAATTAATTTTCCCATAATTTCGATAAGTGCGAGAGAGAAGCTTTCCCTGGCGGGTAAATCTATTCTCTCTCACACTAATGGAGTTTAAAGATAAAATAATTGGCGATATTGAACGAAAGTTGGTATCACTGCTGGTGGAACAAGAAGTTGGAAAATAATTGATATGTACAATACTGTCGTTCATTAAGTATAAGGGATCTCCCAAATTTCAATCAATTATCTTTGAAACTAAAGATGAAAAGGGAAGTATACTATGATTCAGTGTCACACGCTTAACAAGTGTCATACATATTGGAATATTCTACAAATATTTGAAATTTTGCTATATACGCCCCACAGATATCCTTATAATATTTCTAATATGACTTGGATATTTGTAGAATATGCCTATTGCAATGTTCTATGAATATTCTGGATTATCTTGCTATATACGTTCAACAGATATCCTCAGAATATTCCTTGGAAATATTTATAGAATATTCGTAGAATATTAAAAAAATTCCCATTTCATGGTCCATAGAATATTCGAGAAAGGATATAAATATGTAAAGTGGGTCTATAGAATAGTACAATATCCGAAAACGAATATTTTTAGTACGTCCATTGAATATCTAGTGCTATTTGGGTTAATAGTAAATAAACTTCTAACTTCTAAGATTGAAAACAGGGTACGTATACAAAACAACGCCTTGAGTGTAAGATATACTTTGGTATAAAGTGAGCGTTCATAAAACATGTAATATATACTTCACACTCTACACGACAGCGTTCACAAAGGCACCACGGGAATCGCCAAGAATGCACTCCTAGTTCCCCGCTCGCGATCGGGAAAATTATTACCCTGACATGCGCAATTCGTATTGAACACATGTTTATGGTGCTTAAGGCGCCGGTAATCGTTATTCTGTGGGTTAAGATGAGCCATCAGATTCCATCAACAGAAGATTTTCAAATTCCACTGGTAATGATGTTAAAGGTAAAAACATTCCACGATCCCTATTTTTCTGCAACCAGCGTAAAATAAACAACACATTTCAACGTCAAAATCAAATTTTGATAGAACCGACCTACAATTCGGTAGGGCACGCTCTAATCGTTCAAGTTGGTTTCTCCCTGCCAGTCTACCCGGCGTTTGACTAATACGTTACCCTGTCAGAGTTCGCTCCACACCTTGCCAATAGATTATGAACGCACTCCAGTGTGTTACATAATGTAATGTTTTTCTAATTTATTAGAACAGTAAACAGGTGGGATAAATTTTAAACACTCGGTATGGCTACTTACTAATTTATTTAAACACTTAACTAATCACACTTAATTTATATATACTCAACTAGTCACTTAAATTTAGTTTATCTGCACATAAACTTAATTATTAATTCATATAAACACTTTACTGATCGATATTTGATATTTCGGTTTATTTATTTCACGAGATCACTTTATCAACTAAACTAACTCTTCCTGATCGGTCCCTTATATTATTATATTAAAGCCTTTTTTACTAGAAAATTCCGGACTGCGGCTTACACACACAAAAACAATTGATTCTGGCATTTTCTACATAAGTCTGGTCACAAAAACAATGTTCAGATAAGATAGTCCTAAACAGTTATAAAAAAAACCTGCGTATCCGCCATAATTTTAATTTTCATACCTGGCTTAGACAGAGGGTTAAATCAGGAACTGTAGGTCCTTATACCTCATTCCATGCTCTATAGAACCATCTTCAAGAGCGCTGCAAGGGTTTACGCTAAAAAGAATCAATAGAAGATGTAATCATCTCCATGCAAATTTAAATATTGTTTCTTTATACAATATCTATTATATTAGAATGGAAAAGAAAAATATGGATACACAAAATAACATTTTGTTACAAGATAAAAAAATAAAAACTCTCCCATTTTATCAGTATTATTTATGTAGGGATACTGTGGTCGTTGTTTTAATTTGTGTAATATAAAATAACTGTACCTAATTAATTTAATAATAGTTATTAGTAATTTTGAAAAGGTGGAAATAAAGCAAATTGGATAAAAATACACAAAAAATGAAAGACATGCTTTCCACTACTCCACTACAAAATCATCACTATCTTCATCGTCACTGTCAGAATTAATAATAAGTGGAGACACATCCTGTCTATCAAATACTACTTCTTTATCCCACCCACCTTGTATAATTTTCTCAGTGTGCTCTACTGTCTTTGACCAAATATCAGGAGTCACTTTTTGTAAAGACTTTTTCCATACACCTATTGCTTGTTCTGTTGAAGAACCATCAGTTCCCACATGAGTATTACCATAATATATTGAAAAATGTTTATATCAACTTACCGTTGTACTAAATTCAATAATTTGGTTTTCATGGAAGTATTTCCAAAAAGAATATCATTTTTTATCAACCAGTTCCTTATATCAGCCTTTTTGGTAGCTGTTGTTGGTACTTTATTGATCACTTTACTGTGATAACTTGCATTATCCTCAATTGGCAGGTTCTTCCAAGTTCACTAAAAGCTGGTATTCAAACCAATGCAAAAAAATTTCTCGATTCATTTCACCGTGGTAGTCACCATCTTGTTTTTTGGAAGCAAAAACCAGCCCTGCTCCAGGAATAAATCCAGAAGAGGAACCAGCATGCAATACTATATACCTACAATAAGGAAATAACAAATTACTACGAGGTTTCCTAGATAGACTGCATAGCTCAGACAACTATTAATAATTATATAGATTTAAATAAAATAGTGGGACTAGTAAATATTTGAATAGGTTTTAAAATGGCAGGAATGTTAGTACATTATACATTAATTGCTAAATTTTATTATACAATTACCTTGGACCACCAATTTTGTTTCTTTCAACTCTTCTATGATTAGAATCTTGCCAAGAACGTCCAACAGTACCGTCTCTAAATATCCAGGTCTCATCCAAAAACACAAATTGATATAAACCTTCCCTTTTTATCTTGACATATTCATGTAGAAAATGTACACGTTTTAATGCAATATGTGACAACTCCATTAAACCCCGACGAGGATCATCTTTTTGGTATTTGAATCCAATATTTTTCACTATATTCCAGAGTGATGTTAAACAACCATTAAAGAGTTCACGCTCCTGGAGTTTGTCTCTTAAAGTTTTCAAGGTTATGTTTTCCTCTGAAAAAATATTGTTAGTTAATAGTTAATAAAATAAAACAGTAAATTAAATACACTCACTGTTTCCATACATTTCGTATAGAACATTTCGGAAAGCATTTTGATCTAAGTTATCAATTTCAACAGTAGATTTTATGCGTTGTATCTTTTAAGGTGGGCTATTAGGATGTTCACCTCTATTATACTTGGCGGCAATACGGTAACGCTAAGTTGTAAAGCTTCTGCAACTCTCTACGATATAATTACTTCAATTTATGAAAGAATAATATATTATCAATTTTAATTAACCTAACCTAGCATTAAAAACATTTAATCATTTACATTTAAATATATAACAATAATTTCAATAATGATGATTACAAATAGCGAATACTATTACTTACGTCTCTTACAGCAGTAAGCGGGAGAAGCGGGCCCCCATTTCGGCATTCTCATTCAAAATTGTTCAACGAAGATGTTACCATCTCTTGACAATTTTTGTTCAGCTGATTTGGCATTTTATTAACCACACACAGCAGATTTTCCTAAATAATTAGTTATGAAAATAACAGTTTTTTAATATTAAAGAAGCAATGAATTTGAAAGCACCAAAAAACTTGTAAATATTAGACGATGATCGAATGTCAATAAACGTCAAAACAAACTGGGGAATTTTGAAGTTTTGCCAACCCGTTAGCTGTAAATTGCCCTGGCTGTTGAGGATAAATTGTATTCACGGTTGGTAGATTAATTTTTATTCTGATATGCAGAAAAGTAACTAAAAATGACATCATCGTCTTTTTATCGTAAATAAACTTTATTCTGATAAATGCAGTAGTTTGAAAATTTTGTATCCCCGTTCCGCAACCACGACACTTTTTTTCTTCCTATTCCCCTCTTTCCTTCTTCAACATTACCCTGAGGAACAAGGCGCTGGAATTAATAACGTTTTCATCTGACAATATGACCTAATACATTCAACAAAAACGAATATTAAATCAGAATATGGATTAGATTAGCACATTTCTGGAATCTCGTTCAGCTGAGGAATGGCAAATATATTGGAAATAATTTCACATAAGAGGGAGGGATGAAGTAGAGACAAAAAGCATATAAAAAATTTAGTGTATTTTGATTGTTTGCCCAAATGTGTTCTTTTAACTTTGACAGTCGTCATTCGGCCGATCATAATATATATAAAAAAGGAAGATATTCTTTTCACTCACATTTGTCCTACAAAAAAACAACATTAACAACATAAGAATACAACAAGGATATAATAGGATCACAAGCTGCTTCACTAGGGGGCCATCATGACATTATAATTCGTAACAAATAACATTAGGCCGCGGAAAGATAAGAATAACAATAATTGGGGCAAATAGAGTTAAAAAATGTAATTCTCCTATTCATAAACATACCAACCTTTGATTTATATGTGAAATTCATTAGACAGTCATATACTTAACTTTTGTTTGAAGCTAAAATATGACATATATTGAAAGATGGGAATAACATCTTTAATAAGATTTTGAGATTCTTGGGAATATGTAATGTTAAAAATATATGATTTAAATCGATAGTGTTGGCACGAATCGTTGTCGTTTTCCAAATGTAAACTCACAAGAAGAACAAAGTAAAATTGAGTAGAAATAATTCACAAATTATTTCATTATATTACTAACTCTGAATAGTATTTTTAAACATACATAATGCGTATTAAAAACGATTACCACATCATTAACAGTGTTAAAACAGTTGGAGCGAAAGTAATTTCTTCAAATATAATGTATTATTGGACTATATTACCGAAGAATGCAGTTTCATAAGTGTTGACCGTGATTATTTAGATCGCATTTGTTGTGCTGGTTAGTTATTGTACCATATAAAAAGCTCACACATTCTAATTATCATCAGTTTATTAGATTGTTTTCAGTCGATAATACAATGTACGCAAAAGTAAGTGGTATATTGAGAAAAGTCGGATTTTCTCTCTTTTATTAAGAAATCAATTGATTAATTTAATTTTTATATATTTTACAGATATTATCAGTAGTAGCTATCGCAGCTGTAGCTAAAGCTGGCGTTCTTGATTACAATCACGGTCACGCTAACTCATATTCATCTGTAAATTTGGGAACACCTGCTCATGGTTATGCTGCTCCTCTCGTTGCTCACGGATATAATGCACCAACTGTTTCACACGGTTATTCTGCTCAACACAATGTAGACTATGACGTGAGTATTATTTAGTATTATTGAGAAATGGTTATGACATTTAATAATTTTTTCTTCAAGGCATACCCCAAGTATGAATTCAACTATGGAGTCCAAGATGGCCATACAGGAGACCACAAAACTCAACACGAAGTACGTGATGGTGATGTAGTCAAAGGTTCTTACACTGTAGCTGAACCTGATGGCACCCTTCGTACCGTCCACTACACTGCTGATGATCACAACGGTTTCAACGCTGTAGTAGAAAAATCTGGACACCCAGTACATCCAGCTCCTGCTTATGGCAAAGTAGTTTTATCTACACCAGCTGTGCATCATGCTCCTTTATATCACCATTGAGATCTCTGGTTTGTGGAATAATTGTTGATTTTATATTTATATATGATAATTGTTGTGATTATGTTCTAATAAATAACAAATTATTGAATTTAACGTTCTCACTAATAGCAATGGAAATCACTCTTTGACAAACTAACTAACAAACATGATTGAACGTTGCCGTTGTTCATATTTTGGAAGGAAAAACATATTCAATGGAATTTGTTACAGACTGCATATTATCTTGTTTTGAGAATATACAGAGAAAAAGACATTGATAGCAAATTTTTACGAACCACCCGCGAAGAGAAACATTTTCAGAGAGCATTCGTAGCTTATGTAACAGAAAATATTGAAGTACTGAATTGTTCTTACTCTCCATGAATGATAGCGTACTCAATCCTGTTAAAATTAAGAATAAAACCAAGAAATTTTTGAATCTATATAGAAGGTATTCAAAGTTAAACGTAAACTATTTAACTCGTTCAAACATAAAATTCTAATTTCTGGATTAAATTCACTTAAAATATAGAATAATACTATTTCTCCAAAGCCATCAGTGAATGTAATAATTCCGAGATGAATTGCAACAATAGAATGTAAATATTTTCGCTCTAGAGTGAAAATATTTTTTCCGACATACTTGCTTCTTATGTGTTTTTCATTCTATAACAAGTGTTAGAATGAATATTCCTTAATCGAACTAAACAAATTGGATGGATGTCAAAACTGTCATAGTCAAATAAAAATATAGGTGTCAGTTGTTCAGGCTGTTGGATTAAATAAAACTGTTTATGTTTAAATTCAGTAGGTAGATTTTATTTAAATGTTATGTTGGTAACACGTTAATGTTAGTATCACTGTGTATTTCTGTTCTTAAAAAACATTGAAATAAATACTGTGTGCTAAATATTAAAAAAACTGTGACGTTGATTTGAAATTATCCTTGTCAAACTAAAATAAAACATCAATTAATAGTTATGTAATAAACACGAGATATGACACAAGTTCTAAAAACACCCTATATAGATAATTTCTTTTAATTCAAAATCGTTATCAAATTTACCGACCTCAAATAAATTAAAACATTTAAACAAAACAAGGCTAACACTATAGAATTTCGTTTTTTAATTCAAAATAGTTATTAATTATCGACCTCAACCAAAGGAAAATATACAAACAAAACAAAGGTTAACACAATATTAGATATCACGTACAGGTCAGTTTGGTAAACCACGAAATAAAACAAATATGAATAATTAACCTTCATTGAAGGTGAATTACGGAAATAAATATGGAAAAAATATTAGGAAAAGGGACAGTCAGTCCGTCAGTCAGTCGGTGAGATAGGTATTATCTCTCCCCTGGTGAGGCAAGTCTGAGTCTTGACGGACCCTCACCCTCAAAAAGTAATAGTGTGAATATTTATGTGACCTGTGGGATTTTCAAAACGTAAGTTTTTAAAAGTTCAAATTCATTTATTATATTGAATATTGGTTTGTGTTATTATATTTTTTTTCTTTGACTAAATCGGGTAACCCAAGAAAGTTAAGGGACTCTACAAGGTGTTCAGTCATATCGAGTGTTCTTATACATCAGCGCCCTTCATCTACCGCTAAGGCCCAAGAGTATAGGGGCATTTTTATCTAGTTATATTCAGAGATTTTTTTTTTGTGCATATTATCTCTTTATCATCTAATTAGTTTAATCAAACTACGTAGATATAACTACATTTGGCTCGATACTATACCTAATTCGACATTAGAGATCTTTTCCACTATATGTAATCTTTTTTAGAGTTATTTACGTTACACTAGGGATTTTAGTCAAACATATTGATATTCTCCGTTGCACTGGAGATATATAAGTTAAACCCATTTCAGAGATATTTTATATTGTACACTTGAGAATTTTAGTTAAATCCTAGATCATAGAGTTTGGTAGACGTTTATACTAGAAATAGAGGTCATAGTTCAGGTATAGCTAATTCTAGTTTATTTTCGGAGGTTATTTGACACAGTTTTGTTTTTTTTTGTAATATATTGTTATCATATGCTCTAACCTTTCAATTATCTCCATAAACCTCAATCCTCACCACCCCATACCCGTCAAATAGGTCGGACCAGCTAACCCTGCACTACGAACTCGGGCTTGGCACACTGTATAAGCCCAAGGGGCCCCACGACGTCTTCGACCGCTCGAGCCCGGAACAACCCCCCTTCCTCGAGGAAATTCCGCAGGGAGAATCCCGGGTTCTATAATTTTTTTTTTGTGTGCCATCAGGCACTGGTGACAGCAGCTGTACAGTTAGAGAAAAAAGAGACGATAGATAGAGTTACTACACTGGTAACAGAAAACTACTATATACATTACCCCAGATATAGGATACTACTAGGAACTATAGGATAATACCGATTCGATACAATACAAGTTATTACACTGGGGACAGCGATTAATATCTTTGGTAGCTACATAGTGGTGTTTATTAGATTGGTGACAGCCTGGGATATCAGCAACATCGGCTGAGTTTATCACGGCTTCACCTTAAGAACGAAAAAGAAAATACCCATTTATTAGAGTGGTGACATCAGTAAATAATAGGGATAATAGTGATATCTAATCGTATATTATTATATATTATATATCGTATATCATTAGGGGATTACAGTGATACAATAGCGTATATCATTAGAGTGGTGACAGCGCAGATTGTTAGAGTGGTGACAGCGGTGGGATTATCTATCTATCTAATCGCACATATTACTAGAGTGGTAACACGGTGGGATATCTATCTATCTGATCATATATTGTTAGAGTGGTGACAGCGGTGGGATTATCTATCTATCTAATCGCACATATTACTAGAGTGGTAACACGGTGGGATATCTATCTATCTGATCATAGATTGTTAGAGTGTTGACAGCGGTGCTCCAGATACTGAGTCCGTACAGCAGAGGTTAACGAGAGGGGAAGTCCTGGCAATAATCCTTTTTTTTTTTCTTCTCTATCCCAATTAAACTACCCATTTCAGGCATCGTAGAAGCCCAAAAGGTAGGAGGAGATAGTTACATTCAATTACATTAATTAAGGCCGTGTAAATTTCACCTACATAATTTACATTTGATACATACGTTATTTTTAATTTCATATTCATATCATAAAATAAATATTGCGACATAGGTCTAATCAAAACTAATATATAACCAAAGTGATATAATTTCAATCAGATATATCTGCTTACTCAGTTATTCTATTTATTACAAACGAACGTTGAATCCAAATCTATTTTAATACATAAACATTTAGACAACGGATGAAAAACAGCAAATATACAGGTGAGGAATTCGCAAAGTCAGCAACAAGCTTCCGCACAAGACAAAAATAGCAATATAAAATATAGTACGGAGGAAAGCTGCACGTCCGGGAGATATAAAGATATAAAAGGTTTTACAGGAAATGTGGATATATTTTGACTAACAAACGGACTATTCTCTAAATGAACTAGACATTAACGATTTGAGAAAAGGTGTTAGGAAATATTCACGCTTTAAACGCAAAATAATAAGTTAAATTAAATTTGGTTCAGGGCTAGTTAAAGTGAATAATACCGATTCTTATATATTACAATATTAATAATTATTTGTCTTTATTTTCCCAACTATCCATTTCAAAACGTAAGTAACACTCGCGCCAGCTAATAAAACAACATGCCGTTAGAGTCCACAGGGGATTCGAGTAATATGCCAGCAGCACTAAGGATACCACAGGCACCACCACTAGGGGTGATCGCCTCAACTTTAACAGACTTCACGGGAAAAGACGCAGCCAGATATATAGAAAAATTGGAACTAAGGGCCAAACTCGACGGATGGTCAGAAACAGAAACACTAACACTACTGAAATTCAAACTCGCAGGCGCAGCCCACGATTTTTTCAAAGCCGACCCAAGATTAGACACAGCAACATATGTTGAATTTAAGGAGAAAATACTCAGGAAATTCGTCCCAAGGAAATCGATCGCGGACTGGTGGATGCAGCTAGTCCAATGCTACCAGAGGCACGACGAAGATGTAGCAGCTTTCTGCACAAGATTACGGCTCATAGGGAATAAAATATTGGAGGAAGACATAAAAGGAACGAACAGAGAACAGATACCGAACATTCAAAAGAAACACAACGCAGTACTGATGAACCAATTCAAAGTAGGGCTAAGAAAGGACCTGCTTAGAGAAGTAGGATTCTACATATTGCACAAAGATGACCTAACACTAGAAGAAGCAGAGGAGATAGTAAGTTGCCAAGAAACGGCAGCCACAATGGTGAGCGGAAGGAATAATGGCCACAGAGTCGCTTTTACGAATGAGCAACGGAGTTGCACAGCATGTGGCAAATCAGGACATGAATCGGAAGAATGTAGACATAGCGCGAAATGTATGTACTGTGGCAGACGAGGCCACTGGGCATCAAACTGCAGAACAAGAGAAGCGGAAGAAGAAAAAATAGAGAAAAAATGCCAAATATGTAGGAAACAGGGACACTGGGCAGCGTATTGTAGAAACAAAGAATCCAAGGAACCATTAACAGATAGAGATGTATGCCACTACTGCGGAAAACAGGGCCACTGGGCTAAGAACTGCAGAAAGAAAATGTTAAGTGAAGAAAATAAACAATGGAATACAAAGCAATGGGATCAAGGAAGAAGAATCACAACGCACCAAAATAACTACGGGGAATACAGCGGACAAAGGAATTCCAGAGAAAAGACTTGGAACAGAGAAGCACCACATGCAAACGAGAAACAAAGGCTCCAAAGAGAAGAGAACAGAAGAGGACAGTCCACAGAGAGAGGACACATAAACAAGGAAGACGGAAGAAAACATTTAAACTAACAAGGACCACCGTTACTCCCCAAACAAGTGGTCAATCTGAAACTAGGGGAAAAAACTGGACTCACACAGAAAAAAACTGGAATCAACAGGCAACACAAAAGGGTAACAAAGAAGAAGACAAGAAAAACCAGATAAAAACAATGCATCATAACGGACCGACGATAAGTAAAAGCGAAGAACCCCCGTATATAGTACTCCTAAGAATAAACGGTAAAACCGAACCTTGTATGATAGACACAGGCGGAGCATACTCACTAATAAGTGAATCCATAGTAGCAGACAACGAATTAGACACACGGATCACAGACCAATTAACCTTAAAAGGCATAACGGGACACACAATCCACTTATACGGATCAACACAAATAGCCATAGCAACAACAGAAATGGATTATAATATTCACACGGAAGTAATTGCAGCCGATGATGGTATAATGGGAGACACAGCAGTACTATTAGGAAGAGATTTCCTAGAAGAACACGAGGCAACTATTTCATACAAAGGAAAACCAACATTAGAAATATGGGGAAGTAAAATACCACTAATGAACCCAAGACAAATCAGAGATTTGCTGAATAAGTATAGACAAAGGCGGACAGAGGCATACGGAAAAATAACGGCAACAAGGGATCAAGAAAACGCGAGGGAGAAAGAAGCATGGCAGAAATGGCTAAAAACAGTGGAATCAATGTACAGACAAGAAATAACCAAACCAGAAGTAGACCTAAATAAAGATGTAGGAAAAATAAAGGAAACTACAAGCACGGACATAACCGTAGGAAGAGAAACTACACACACAAACCAAAAACCAATAATGAACGGAAAAGGGCGCACAGACCCAGACTCGAAGAAAGAAAACGGAAAAAACGAAACAACCGAAGACATCAGGAATAGCAGAGAAGGAACAGAATGCACAAGAACCAGCACAGACATATACACGGAGGACAGTTTGACCATACCAGCACTAACGGAGGTTCACACAATAGGGATCCTAAAACATGAGATAAAAGGAAATACAGTCGTATGCGAAACTCAAGAATACGGACAACACACAATCAGATTAGCAAACAGCATATCGAAAAATCAAAGACAAATTCCAGTAAGAATAATCAATACATCGGCGCAGGAAATAAATCTCACGAAAGGCACTAAGATAGGGAAAGCCTACGAATGCTCTGAAGAAAAACCAACTGACAATACTATACAGGGCACAATCAGAAAATTCGACATTAAAACAGACGACTGGATCAGAAATAACTTCGAATTAAACCACATGGACACACAAAGCAGAGAAGAACTAGTCAAGCTGATACAAAAGTACCACCATCTATTTACGGATGACGACGAAACTCTGACAAGCACCACGAAAGTCAAACACCACATAATTCTAGAACCAGGCGCTCAACCAATATGCAAGGCTCCATATAGGATACCTTACCATCAACGAGAAACACTACAAAAAGAAATCGATAGGCTACTAGCATCCAAGGTAATCAGAACATCCTCTAGCCCATGGTCAGCACCAGTAGTCTTGGTAGTAAAGCAGACCCCAGAAGGAGAAGAAAAAGTAAGAATGTGTATAGATTATAGAGCTCTGAACACGGTAACCAAGAAAGAATACTACCCACTACCTAACGTATCAGACCTACTTCAAGGATACAAAGCGGGAGGCGAAACGTTATTTTCGGTAATCGACGTAGCGGAAGCATACCACCAAGTAGACATGAAAGAAGAGGACATCCCGTTAACAGGATTCAGCACATACCAAGGACACTACGAATACACCAAAATGCCTTTCGGATTAGTAAACGCACCATCAACGTTCCAGAGATTCATGAACGCCACCTTAAGAGGATTGACAGGAATAAAATGTATGGTATATCTAGATGATATCATCATATTCAATTACGCGGGAAGCAGGGATCACTTACAGAAAGTAGAGGAAGTGTTCGAAAGACTTTCAGAAGCCAACATTAAACTAAAACCAAAAAAATGTAAATTCATGCTAGAAAAAGTAAAATATCTGGGACACATTATCTCACAAGAGGGAATAGCTCCGGACCCACAAAAGCTGGAGGCAGTGCACAAATATCCCCTACCAAAGAATGTAAAAGGAGTAAGAGGATTTCTAGGTTTAGTAAACTGGTACAGACGTTTTATACCAAATATAACAGAAATAGCAGCACCACTAGTGAACCTAACAAAAAAGGACACACCGTTCAAAGTATCGGAAGACGTAATAACAGCAATGAACCAATTAAAAACATCACTAACCTCAGATAAAGTACTAATATTCCCCGATTTCACCAAACCCTTCCTGCTATCAACCGACGCGTCAAACATAGGCGTAGGAGCAATATTGAGTCAAATAAGGGAGGGCAGAGAAAGACCTATAGCATACGCGAGCAGAACACTAAACAAAGCAGAAACCAACTACTCAACTACAGAAAAAGAATTACTAGGCGTTATTTTCGGAATCAAAACTTTCAGATGCTATATTTACGGAACAAATTTCACCATAATAACAGACCACAGAGCACTAAAATGGGTACTGACACTAAAAGACCCAAACTCTAGGCTAACACGGTGGGCCTTAACACTGGCAGAATACGACTTCGAAGTAATACACAGAATGGGAAGAAGACATGGAAACGCGGACGCACTAAGCAGAATGTACGACAAAACATGCAACTACATAGAAACCACATACGAAGACTACTTACAGTATATTGCAGAAAACGACCTACCAGGAAAGGACACAATAAACTGGAAAGAAGGAAATCTAGACTACATCCAAGAAGAAGAATCAATAGCCCTCCTACTAGCAAAAAACAGACCTAATCAGGAATCACTAATTAAAAAGATAGAAAACATATACACTTTACCGGACATCTCACAGGAACAAATAGAATCGGTCAAAGAATGGGACACATTAGACACGAAATTCTACGTAGCATTAAATAGGACATCAGTCAAAGAAGAAACATCATATGAAATAATGTGGAATATTATCCAAAAGCTAAAAAAACAATGCGAAGAGAACGCGGAAAAACGCTTAACCTTCATAGCTAGTCAAGAACAAATTCCAGGATTAAGCTGGCACGAAATCACAAAGATGATACAATTCACATTCTACGGGTCAACCACCAAAGTAAGCATACTGAAACCGACACCAACAAAAAACACAGGAAAAATCCAAATAATCAAGGAAGAAGAAGAATGGGAACCACTGTGGGACAAAGAATTATTGAAGAAAGAACAAAAACACGACGATTTCTGCATTAGCACAGTACAACAGTTAAACCAAGAGGACGAAACAAAACAAAAATATTACCTCGACAAAGAAGGACTCCTATACAGACAAGATCAAGAGGACAACACGGACCAACTAGTTATACCCAGGAAATATATCACCAAAGTTATAGAAGACTTTCACGACTCACCCATATATTGTCACCAAGGACAACAAAAAACGTTATTGGCAATAAAAAGGCGTTGCTTCTGGCCAACGATGAGAACGGACATAATAAATTACTGTAAACGCTGCGACGCATGCAACAGACGAAAGACCTCACCACACTTTAAAAAGGCACCACTACAAAGATTTACAAAAGTCACAGAACCGTGGGAAATAACGTCAATGGACATAGTAGGCCCGCTACCCACGTCAAACAAAGGAAACAAGTACCTTCTAACATTTCAAGATCATTTTACGAAATACTGCGAAGCAATTCCGATACCAGACCAGAAAGCAGATACGGTAGCAAGAGTTTTTGTAGAACAAATAATATGCAGACACGGAACACCCCAGAAACTATTAACAGATAGAGGAACAAACTTCATGTCAGAACTAATGAGAGAGACATGCAAACTACTCAACATAAAAAGAATACACACAGCGAGCTACGCACCAACAACCAATGGTCAAATAGAAAGATTACACAGAGTAATAAAAGATATGCTAGCGCATTACATAGCCCCAAATCAACGAGATTGGGATAGTTGGATACCATATGTACTAATGGCATATCGAGGAAGTATACATACATCAACAGGGTACAGCCCGTATTTTCTACTACATGGGAAAGATCAAGCACTACCATTCGACAAATTCATCAAACCAAGAAGACTAAAATACAACTTAGACGATAACTACGTGTCAGAACTAGAGACGAGACTTAACCAAATATACACAAGAGTACTAGAGAACACAGAAAAGGCAAAAGACGAACGGATAAACAGATACAATGAAAAAACCACCCTAAGAGAGTTTAAACCAGGAGACCTAGTTTACCTTCTAGACATAAGTAACACAACAGGATTATCAAAAAAACTTCAAAACCGATGGATAGGACCATTCGAAATAAAAGACCAAGTAGGACCAGTCACCTACCAAATAGCGTCCAACAAAGGAAAGAAGATACAAGTTGTTCACGTTAATAGATTAAAAACATACTACGGCAAGCTGGACGACGATCAACACGAAATTTTAGAGACGACAACGACCCAGAATGAGGAGAACACAACACACGAACAGGAAGAGCAACAAGAAGAAACCAGCAACGATTTAAACATAGGGAAGTTAGCAGCCTTACCATTATGGTCAACACAACCACACAGCGATAAGACAGTACCCCGCACAAAACCACTAAAAGATAAGCCGAGCGGAAGGCTCCCCGTCTCACTAAGACCCCCACCGGAAATTCGAAGATCAGCCAGGATAAGAAATCGAATTCCGAGTGCACCTAGCTACATTAATATAACATGGGCACAGGCGTCAAAACTATACAGGAAAAAGACGGAACTAACCAAACGCTATCACACACCACACAAAACCAGGCGGAAATATACACACAGACGACAAATTTAACCGCCAAAAACACAGGTCACTCACACACACCGATCTCACACGAAAGTCAAATTTTGCTTTAAGAAGAAATAAAATTTTATGAAACAGTAATAACATATTTATATATCATTAGATATACACAAGCACTCATAAACAATAAGTTATAAAATACATAATAAGTACACTAGAATTAAGCAAACACAGATTTATTAACTATAAGTAAAACAATAAACAAGTAATTATTGTCGACCAAGACAAAATAAAACATTTAAAGAAACTCCATTACACACCGATAAATGCAAGGTCATTTTAGGTAATCAATATTAAAAAATATTTTTTGCACCGTTGCAAGGTCAACCAAAGTATGGTTAAAAGAAAGATTTAATTTCAATAACTACGAGGTGAACACATAAGTTACACTCCAGTCACCAACTAGAAAATTAAGAAATAATCTTACACAGGAAACTCAATTGACAGTCCTAAATGATTGTACAGTTCGGTCAATTGAGAAAAAAATAAACTAAGGATAAAACGCAAATGCAGCGTTAACATGGGGAAAATAAAAGCATTATTTTTTTCCGAAGGAATAGTAATAAATAACTGTAATAAATGAACATTATGCTTATAAATATGAAACCAATGAATGTTAACAAACGTAATTGTTCAAATAATTGTAAAGGTATAATAAGTGCGCGACAATAAAACGACAGATCGTTTTCTGACCTGGGTAACATTCGTTATGTGCGGGCTTCAAACAGCAATTACGCTAACTGCTCAAGACTGTTCGAACCCCAATACAAACATTACAGTGATCTCCCCAAAAGACGTTCAAAAGTGCCCGGAACCCGAGATGACGTATGCCAGGGAAAGCACGAACATTCCAGTTATCCAGAGCAACGAAACCAAACGGCAACCAGTATGGTCATGCCTAGTAGTTGTAACCAGACTCATGTTTTTCTGCGGGATGCATAGCCACACATCCGTAGTCGACCAAGCAGCAGAAGAAGAAGAAGCCGAGCCACGCACAGATACAAAGCAATTTAATTGTATCAACAATCAACCGAAACCCCAGAAAAAGTTTAAGACATAGAAGAAGAAGACAAAGGTTTGGCTTTACCACTACAAAAGAGAAACCTACTATCATAATATAGCGAACAGAGCACCCGAGAATTGCCATTGCCTTGAAGACAACCAAAACCTTCAACCGACAATGCCAATTCTACCCCAGAATGTCGATCTCATAAATAGAGCAAGCATACAAATATCACGTATGCATGCAATACATAAACGACGCCTAACAAAGAAAGACATTCTCAAGAAATAAAAAGAGAAGTAACAGCCAAGAATACATAGTGTAAGATATTTTCCAGGAAATCAAAAACCTAGCCGAATCAACCCTAAAACACACTTGGAAATGGTTCACGGAAATAGGTTCAATAATAAGCGGTATAATTGGTATATACTGCACATACCAACTACTAAAATACATAGTAGACACAATACTAAACGCAATTCGCATCCAGCAGACTGTAGGATGTGGGATAGCGATGTTATGCAGCATATGGGATTCCCTTACGGCATGGGTAATACATACCCATAGCAGAACCCAGAAACAAGACGAAGAGGCGATAGAAATGGAGCAGATACAGCATCACGAGACGAGCCACCCCAGTACGCAACACTGGACGGAGAGAAATCATTCCATGAACGATCTACTAAGCAGCAGTGTCGCGAGTGTAAATAATCGTGTCCTAGGTCAGGATCAAAACAGTTAAATCGGAACGCGAGTGCGGTCAAGTGCGCGGTACGTAAAACTTACTATATGTAGTACAGAGTTCATGTTAATGTCATCATCAATGTTAATGTATTAGTTAAGGTATAAAAAAGGTGTTGGACCTGAAACGTCACAACACTTTTACAAGGGGGGAAGTGATGTAATAAACACGAGATATGACACAAGTTCTAAAAACACCCTATATAGATAATTTCTTTTAATTCAAAATCGTTATCAAATTTACCGACCTCAAATAAATTAAAACATTTAAACAAAACAAGGCTAACACTATAGAATTTCGTTTTTTAATTCAAAATAGTTATTAATTATCGACCTCAACCAAAGGAAAATATACAAACAAAACAAAGGTTAACACAATATTAGATATCACGTACAGGTCAGTTTGGTAAACCACGAAATAAAACAAATATGAATAATTAACCTTCATTGAAGGTGAATTACGAAATAAATATGGAAAAAATATTAGGAAAAGGGACAGTCAGTCCGTCAGTCAGTCGGTGAGATAGGTATTATCTCTCCCCTGGTGAGGCAAGTCTGAGTCTTGACGGACCCTCACCCTCAAAAAGTAATAGTGTGAATATTTATGTGACCTGTGGGATTTTCAAAACGTAAGTTTTTAAAAGTTCAAATTCATTTATTATATTGAATATTGGTTTGTGTTATTATATTTTTTTTCTTTGACTAAATCGGGTAACCCAAGAAAGTTAAGGGACTCTACAAGGTGTTCAGTCATATCGAGTGTTCTTATACATCAGCGCCCTTCATCTACCGCTAAGGCCCAAGAGTATAGGGGCATTTTTATCTAGTTATATTCAGAGATTTTTTTTTGTGCATATTATCTCTTTATCATCTAATTAGTTTAATCAAACTACGTAGATATAACTACATTTGGCTCGATACTATACCTAATTCGACATTAGAGATCTTTTCCACTATATGTAATCTTTTTTAGAGTTATTTACGTTACACTAGGGATTTTAGTCAAACATATTGATATTCTCCGTTGCACTGGAGATATATAAGTTAAACCCATTTCAGAGATATTTTATATTGTACACTTGAGAATTTTAGTTAAATCCTAGATCATAGAGTTTGGTAGACGTTTATACTAGAAATAGAGGTCATAGTTCAGGTATAGCTAATTCTAGTTTATTTTCGGAGGTTATTTGACACAGTTTTGTTTTTTTTTGTAATATATTGTTATCATATGCTCTAACCTTTCAATTATCTCCATAAACCTCAATCCTCACCACCCCATACCCGTCAAATAGGTCGGACCAGCTAACCCTGCACTACGAACTCGGGCTTGGCACACTGTATAAGCCCAAGGGGCCCCACGACGTCTTCGACCGCTCGAGCCCGGAACAACCCCCCTTCCTCGAGGAAATTCCGCAGGGAGAATCCCGGGTTCTATAATTTTTTTTTTGTGTGCCATCAGGCACTGGTGACAGCAGCTGTACAGTTAGAGAAAAAAGAGACGATAGATAGAGTTACTACACTGGTAACAGAGAACTACTATATACATTACCCCAGATATAGGATACTACTAGGAACTATAGGATAATACCGATTCGATACAATACAAGTTATTACACTGGGGACAGCGATTAATATCTTTGGTAGCTACATAGTGGTGTTTATTAGATTGGTGACAGCCTGGGATATCAGCAACATCGGCTGAGTTTATCACGGCTTCACCATAAGAACGAAAAAGAAAATACCCATTTATTAGAGTGGTGACATCAGTAAATAATAGGGATAATAGTGATATCTAATCGTATATTATTATATATTATATATCGTATATCATTAGGGGATTACAGTGATACAATAGCGTATATCATTAGAGTGGTGACAGCGCAGATTGTTAGAGTGGTGACAGCGGTGGGATTATCTATCTATCTAATCGCACATATTACTAGAGTGGTAACACGGTGGGATATCTATCTATCTGATCATATATTGTTAGAGTGGTGACAGCGGTGGGATTATCTATCTATCTAATCGCACATATTACTAGAGTGGTAACACGGTGGGATATCTATCTATCTGATCATAGATTGTTAGAGTTATTTAATAAACTAGTTTGTTAATGAAGGCGATTAATGAATCGAAACTGATTAAAGCACGAACGAGCGATAGCGAGTGAGTGCCTTTAATAGTTGAGTTTATTAATCGCCCATTAACAAATGAGTTGATTAAAATATTTTTTCGTTAACCGTAAACACTTTTTTGTGACAAAATTAGAAATTAATTCGAAATGGCAACCAATCCCATCTTTTTTATCGCATCGATAAAGATGAGAGCTTATAAAATACATTCAACCTTCTTTGTCCTCGAGGTAGAGCGTCTTCCAATTTTTCAACACTTTATCTTTATTTTTCCACAGAGGTTATCAGGAGATAATGACGTCAACTCCATACATTTTAAATTTCACGTGAAAATCACGTTTGCTAAAAAACTCAGTTATAAGTGAAAACTATGAAATGCGAATTTTCACAAAAAGTTGTCATTATCATCGCAGCCAGAAGAAATTGGAACATCCAAACACTTGACATAAAGACATCCTTTTCATATGCGGAACTGAATTAACCAGTCTACATGAAAGTACTTGATGGATACAGCCAGCTGGGGCAGGTTTTTATGCTAAAAAAATATTTGTATGGTTTAAGACAGGTCACATGGCAATTCAATAAAATATTTACAAATTCCTTGAAACAACTAGAAATTACTTAATGAAAATCTGATCCTTGTCTGTTTAAGTGAGAAGATAACAAATTATATATAGTTACACATGCGGACGATGGGATCATTGTGGGAGACGATAAAGGAAAAATGAAAACTGAAATATGAGTCCCAAATAACAAACTGTAGATGAAGAACCAAAGTCATATCCTGAAATTATTACTGTTTTAAATCAAACTCACTGTTTCTAGGTAATTTCAGAATATATTGAAAAAATGATATTGACAATTGTTTCGATATTAAATATCATCGTCAGAATGCCTTAATATACGTTAATAGAAAAAAGAATAACTGTGCAATGATATAGAGAACCAGGAAAACTATAACTGCTGATCTTTACAATTATCACTTAAGAAGACAGGAAAACTGGAGAACTCCCTAGATTTATCTGTTCATTGACAACTTGATATTGTAGGTTTCTTAAGTGTCTTATAATTTTTAATTCTTCAAAGAAATCCACTTCTTGTTTCTTATCACAAACATGCAGTTTTGTGTCAGGTGTCAAAGAATGTTTGGTATAAAGTAGATGCTTTGCGTAGTGGGATTTATCTGGTTGTTTTAAACAGTATGCTCGTAATTGGTCACTGTGAGATCAGCAATTACGTATGGGGCAATAGTTTGGCACACAAAAGCAAGTCAGTACAACACGAGGAAAACCCTCGATAAAGTTCAAAGGCTTGTCTGTGTGTGCATCACTGGAGGTATGAGAACGTGTCCAACTAGGGCACTTGAGATCATTACAGATCTCACACCTCTAAATCTGGTGATAAAAAGATCTGCCCAAGAGGCAATTCTTAGAATATCTAAGGAAGGTTCAGGCAATGAGAGTAATAAAATCAGGGAGCTTGGTCCTCTCTGACAAGATACACCTCATTAGCAAATCTTCCCAGCGACGAAATGATCAGAAAAGTAAGCATCGAAAAGAATTTCACCACGATGCTAAATACGAGGAGAGACTGGGAAAGGGAATACACCACCCAAACTCTCAAAGAAAACACCATTAGATGATATACGGATGGTTCAAAAACCAACATTGGAGCAGGCGCTGGAGTATTTGGGCCTGGCAACAGATACTCATTATCGTTAGGATCCTTCCCGAGCGTCTTTCAGGCAGAAATACTTGCGATCAAAAGATGCGTGGAAATGAACCTAGAAAGAAATTACCAACAATGTGACATATCGATCCATTCTGATAGTCAAGCAGCATTGAGCTCCCATGTCATTGACTCAAAGTTGGCATGGAAGTGCCGAAGAAAACTTGATGAATTAGGCAAGAATAACAGGGTCTCTTTAGTCTGTGTTCCTGGCCACTCGGGAACCACGGAAAATGAAGAGGCCAATACACTTGCCAGGAAAAGAGCACAAATGCCCTTTATTGGCCCGCAGCCTTTCTGTGGTGTAGCAAAATGCTTCTACAAGAAAGAGGGAACCGAAAGAGAAGCACTTTGGCGGTGCCTTCCCGGGTTGGAACATTCCAAAAAGTTCCTGGGGAACTTTGACACTGCTAGATCCAAAAAATATTTGGACCTCAGTAAAGATAAGCTACATCTCCTCATGGGCTTTCTTACAGGACGCAGCCGCCTTAGGAAGCACTTAATGAGAATAGGTCTAGCATAGATTGACGAGTGTAGATTCTGTGGGGAGGAGGATGAAATTCCTGATCACCTAGTTCTGGAATGCCTCGCCATTGCAAGCCAACGCAAGAAATGCTTTGGACATGAAACTTGTAAGAGTAAGAGTGAGGACCTAACCTCGTTGAATCCGTCCCAAATACTAGAGTTCATTAGAACCTTGGAACTGGAAGGCGAGCTGTAGTAGTAGCGAGAACAGCTCTGATAGGGGGGGCACAATAAACCTTTGGTTTCAGTGCACTGTAACCCCGTTAAAATCTAATCTAATCTAAGTGATCACTGTATCTGATTTCAAAATTTCTAAGGGTTTGGCCCAAATAGAATATATATAGAAATAACTTACGTGGGTAGAACAACTCAAGAAAAAAAGTTTCCAACCATTTCAAGATGAATAAAGTAAAACTCACAAATACTCTAACTATCCAAGATATTTTAAGGAATGAAGACTATGATGACGATGTCAAATATGAAGGAAAAATTATAGAGTTGCAATAGAAAGTCTGCTCTATACATCATGCAAAACCATACCAGACTATAGCTTCGCAGTGAGCTTTGAAAGTCGTTTCATGGAAGAACCGAAGATTGGCAGAAGAACACTTCGCTATTTGATAGGAACAACATCAGCTGGTATTTTATTTAGTGGCGACCAAGATGAAAACAACACTTTAGAATCATTCGAATTACTTGCATGTATTGAAAACTCGGTGAGGTTGAATTTCTCGGAGAACTGCACTTCTATTGCTTCAATGAATTTGCCAGGATTTGCAAGTCAAGGCATAGAATAACGATTTCAGGTTTGGCTTGGTTGGATTCAAGTCGAAGTGGTAACGTGGAAGGCATCTTCTGTGGCATGTTGGTCAGCAGTTTCATTGACATCAAGGCTGATGTTTGGTGGATGCCAAAGAAGTGATACTTTTGTATCTCGAGAAAGAGGGGATTGTCAGTCAGTCATGTCAGTTTAGAGATACCGGATGGTCAGTAAATTTAGATTGTAATTATTTTAGATCTGATTTGAAAATATTGTGTTGCCAAAATTCGGAGGGGCGCATCTAATAGTGCAAGAATTAGACGAACTCTTTTGCTAAGTTAGAATTCATTCTAATAAGTGCATGTCAAATAGCACTGGTTGATTTGACATTAAACTTGGAATAAAATATATAGGTCAACTCAAAGCTTTTGCAACGAATACTGCTGTATTTGGGAGAAATATAATAGGACAGGGATGACGAAATATTGACATGCGTCACAATATTTTGGGCACCACACGGATCGAAACTTTTTATATTTTTAGGCCGAAAATGTAGAATATCCACTAAAAAGTGATAACAACTCCGCTCACTTTATATAAATATATCTTAACGAAAGTACTGCCGACGCTTAATCTGCACAGTTAGTTGTTTTTTATCGCATTGAAAACGTCATTAAGAAATTATTAATTGCGATATTATCATTAATTATGAGAATGCACATAAATTGTCACAGTAAAAACTGATGCTCCAAGTATGGTGGGCAGAAAAGATTGGTTTCATCAGTTTATTTCAAATTTTTTGCATCATTCAACAATTAGATTTGTGTACTAAGAATGGTTCAGCCTCATATTGTCGCAAGCCTTACATAACCGAAAATTTGATGCTATGTGGATTTCTTTATTAATTTTTTCACAGACATAATTTATACCAACATTTCAGTATGTTGAACGTAAGGGTTTCAGGTACAGATGAAACAACTATTGTTATTATGGATTTCATTCGCCCGTTTGACATTAGACGGCATCTCTTTCCCAAACTTGACAATATGTTCAAAGATCCGATATAGATACATGAAATACCAGACGGAAATCATTATTGAAGAATTTATTTCCGTAACTGATTCTCCGATAAAGGAATTTTCAGCACAGTTATTTCAATTAAAAGAATTATGAATACTCTCAAGTAGGTATATTATGTACGCTGATTGTACTAATAAACTGAACTTGTCTCAATGTGAGTGATTGAGAATTGAAGGATCGGAAATGAAGCAGATGGATGTATAGTCTAGTTCAATATGATTCAAATAGGAAAAGTTTGAGTTCATTGAAACAGAAAGATTAAACAGGTAATGAAATTTTGGAAACTCGATTTGTAGTACATTTGACTGTTTGAAGAGGCTGGCCAATGTTATTCCAACAATATTTTCATCAACAAATGCTATGCTATTTTCAGAGCTAGTTGTGTAACATTTGAGCCTTTCTTATACATCGTTTGACAGATGACTCCGCTTCGCATGCATTCTGCTAAAAGCGACATCTTACAACCATACGATACAATCAATTTGTTATTTAATCTGCAACAAAGCGCACTCCAAAAAACGAACAGTTCAAAATGTATCATTAAATTGATAATAAAAAGTTTCGCGTTATTAGTATTTATATTTTTCCAATAATCGACAAGTCAAAATTATTTGGCTTCATTATTTAAAAAAATGGGACGTTGACTCAAAAAGGTTCGCTGGCCTTGTAAAATGTTTTAAAAATCATGAAAAGCTATGGAAACGTTTAGAAAAGTATGGAATAGTATAGTAAAGTATTGAAAATGCGAATCAAAATGGCGAAAATCTGAAAATAACACTTCAAATTGCTGGTTTAAGCAAAGATATATCTGGGCTAGAAGATAATTGTGAAATATTTGAAATTGTATTTTTGTTTTGATGAGGTAAAACAACATATTCACGTTTTTTTTTTAAATGGAATTACTGCTAAATAATTGATAAAAATTTGTATATAAATCCTTATAAATTACACTACAGTACGACTAAAGAAATTGAAGGAAGCCAACAGAATTACTTTGACGTTTTTAAAAAAAAGATATATTCTGTAATGAAAATGAAAGTTGCGCAGTCAATAGGATCCAGTACGAGTTGTGATCAAAAGAAATTGTCCATTTCGAGAGAGACGTTTTCGTGAATTTTCACAACTTTTAATGTTTCAATGTTTTAAGTGCGAATGGGACCTTCGTTATAAGAACATTGTTACATCGCATCCAGCAGAGTTCCAGAGTGCCCGAAGAGTCAGAGAAAGATGACTTAACAAGACACAGTTCTTCAGAAAATGTAAGTGCCAAATAATTCTTTTTCTTGCATTTCACGCCATTCGTAGGTCTTGAAAGATATATTAGGTTAAGAGTAAATAAAACTGTATATGAGTGGTACTGGAATCGACAATATTTCAATAACTTTAATGACTACTAACTTGAGTGATATAAATAACAGAAACAATATACCGAATCCAATTATTTGGAACCTCTTAAAACTGAAGGTCAACAATATTGAACCTTTCAATGGTGATTGTGATTATTTAACTAAATTTATTTTGACATGTGACAATTTAATAACTACTTAGAATGATCATGAATTAAAAGCACATATTTTTGAATGTGTACAAGGAAAATTAGAAGGACGAGCGGAAGTTATGGTAGAAAATAGAATTGAAATAAATAATTGGGATAAATTGAAACAAGCTTTTATTCAATGTTTTGCCGATAGACGTAGTTTAGATTGCTTAGTACAGGAACGGATGAGAAGTAGACCTCTTAAAGGAGAACACTTTATAGATTTTGGAAGAAGGTTACAGTGAATTAGGAGTACAGTATTACAAAGGGTTAGTAATGATATGAATATGAATCAATTAGAAAAAGAATGTCAAATGAATCACTATAATTAACCCTTAACCACGGACATAAACTTTTCAGCAACTATCACGGACGTTGAGTCCCCCAGACTCAGTTTCAAAAAATTATATTTTTATATTATATGAAAATATTTGAATGTCAATAAATGTGTTAAAATAACTAACAACATGTTTTTAAGTAAATTTTATTTTCAAAAATGAAACATTCTGATTAAAAAAAATTCGACACTGAAACAAAATATATTTAATATATGCAGAAATGTTCTTAGTGTGAAAAATTAGAAAAAAATTAAAAACAGTATTTTTGAACAAAAAATGGTAATAAGTAAGTGTTAATTGTATTTTAGAAAGCATTATTTCAATTCTAATTTTTTACATAGAAAATCGTGCAAATGATCTTTTTTCTCATCTTAGTCGACATCTAGTCTTCTTCTGTACAACAATTCAAACAACATTTTCTTGAACATTGGAGGCAAATCGGTTTTTTACATTTTAGACATAAAAAAGCTGCTTTTCTTCTTATAATCGAGGGGCAAATATAACAATATTTTCGAGTTTCTAATATTTCTTCTGGAGAAGGTGTATCTGGCGGAAGGTTCAAAATCTTGCGAATTAGACATTTTTGCTCATTTGGAATACACTTTGACAATAATCTTTCTCGTACATGATCATAAATTAGTTGCTTTGCTAATTCTTTCACAAAACATAAACCTGTTTTGTCATTTCCTGGATATGAAGCATAAATAATAAATGAATTTGCGCTACAAATATCAACAATTTTATAAAAAATCGTCATTGGCCATCGACGAGTGTGCCTACTGCAAGTATATTTGGCACATTTCTCATCCATAGAATCCACCCCAGCTTTGGTGCGGTTATAAAAAGCTATTATTTCAGGCTTTTCTATTTCGGGATCAGTTTCTATGGAATGATGCATTGTTGATAACATAATGACTGCCTTATTTTTCTTAGGAGTGAAAGAAAGCAAAGTCATGTCTTTAGTGAATCCATATATTGTGTCACCTATTTTGCGTTTATTTGCAGGTTTGAATTCGGGGGGAATTTCCGGCTTATTTTTTTTCAGGGTACCTACATAAGTTAATTTTTTTTTAACAAATACTGGACAAGTTCAACAAATGAAAACCAGTTGTCTGCTGTTATGTTTCTATTGTAATCGTATAAAGGTTGTACCAGTCTGATGACCGACTGTGTTGGTATTTTCATCTGTTTTTAATTAGCGGTTAAACCAACTCCATAAGTGTTTCTTCCGGTATAAATATATCCATTAGACAAATAGCTGGTTTTAGAATCTGTCAATGCCATAATTTTGATTCCATACTTTTCCGGTTTAGATGGAATATACATTTTGAAACTACATCTTCCACGAAATCCTACTAACATTTCGTCTACACATGCTGAACCTCCGACTGTGTAACATGCTTTCGCGTTTTCTATAAATTAAGAAAAGAATTCGGTAATTGGTGAAGCGGGATCGTTTCTTTTTCGTTCTAGCCTAGTTTCGGGATTATCAAACCGTAGGGCTGATAGTAATACAGAAAAACGCTCCGCCGACATTACCGCTCTAAATATTTACCTGCCTGTACCATCGGTGGCAAAAATACTTCTTATATCTTCGTCATTGGATTTGAAAATCGCAGTAAATAAAAGCAACCCTATTAAAGCTCGTAGCTCTATTCGGGAAAGTTCAGCAAATTCTGGTTTAATTTGTCGTTTGTAGCGATTAACCATAGTGATACGTTTTTTTAATCCATTGTAGAATACAGTCATACATTTGATTACAAAACAATTTATCGAAAAAGTCTAAAGGATCTGTTAGATTATTATCCAAAAGTGTTCGTGAGAGACGAATGATATTACGAGCTGCAGTACGAACGTTCCGGGTAGGTTCCTTTTTACTCCATTCATATCTGTTTTTTCCGAACCAATAGTTCTGCTTCTTAGTTCTTTGGTTCCCGCCTATTTCAATGTGCTCGACCTTTTCAAAGTCTTCTTCCTCTTCTAGGTTGTTCTCTGTATCACCTTCCTCCATATTCTCTTCTTCTTTGTTTTTTTTCTCTTCATTTTCTTCTTCTGATGTATCTTCTACAGGATTATAATTAGGATAATTATCGTCGTCACTAACTTCTTGCTCACTTTCGCTATAATGATTAATTTGTAAACAGACAGTCTCATCTGGTTCAGAATCACTGTTATCAACATCTGCTTCAAAATACCACTGTAAAAGAGTTTCTTCGAAATTTGGATCACCTAATTTTATACGTTTCGACGAACTAGCCATATTCACAGTTCTGAATTTTTGGTACACTAACACGGACAAGGAGTCAACGATACTCCTTCCTATGTATAAATTACGATAACCACGGGTCACAGATAAACTACGCTTGCAATCCATCACACACAACTAACTACTAAGGTACCCAAACGCATAGACGAAATAAGTAAAGAGGGTGGGAGTAGCATCGAGAGAAATGTTCCGCGGAGTCTGTCAGACTCCTTGTCCGTGGTTAAGGGTTAAGATGCTTTAAACACCTTTATAGCGGGACGTAGTGGAATATTAAAAAATAATATGCATTTGCAAAAACCAGACAGCCTAGGCGACGCAATGGGATATGTTACAGAATTCGAAAACTTTGAAAAAATGTTCGGAAATCTCAACGATACATTTCATCAACCAATCAGAACAAATAATAATATGCAACCTTACAATCCTAGAAATAATCTTCACAACAATTCTCAAAATGCCCAGTTTTCAAACCACTATTCACGAAATCGGAATTTCAATAATAGGTCATATTCCAATGGGTGTGGGGCAATATAAATAAATTGCTACGTAAAAATGGCCAAGAGACTATGTGACCTGAAAGTGACGGAACTAAGAGCAGAATTGGAAGATCGTGAGTTGGAAACGTCCGGTAAGAAAAGTGAATTAGTAGAACGACTGAAAGGGGCACGGGAAAATGACAGCTTTGATCTAGAAAAAGTTTAAATGACGAGGCTTCCACCTTAATATGGTCAATATGTGCTAATATTTCTGCTAACATGGACCAGAAGATTTCTACCATGGAAGAGAACATGGACGAGAAGATTTCTGCAGTGGAAGAGAATATTTCAACAAATGTGAAAAACGACATTTCTGCTATGAAGAACGATATATCTGCCCTCTCTAAAATCTGAAATCGAGAATAAGATGTCAACGATGGACGAGAAAATTGAGAATAAAATGATAACGATGGCCGAGAAAATCAAGGAGTTAGAAAGAAAGATGGCAGATATAAGAACTCAAGAAGCGGAAGAAAAGAAGACCAAGCAAACGAAACCTTGCAAGACAGAAACACACCCTAAGTTAGGAGACATTGGCAGTTTTACCGGAGCCAAGGCTCCAACGTTCGATGGAAAAATGTCGTGGACCAATTATGTGAAACAGTTTGAAGCAGCCGTTAGAGTGAATAATTGGTCCGATGAGGAGAAAGCAGTGAACCTAACTATAGCGCTTCGGGGTGATACTTTAGATGTACTTCCGACGATACCTTAGGAAGAAACGGATGACTTCGAGCAGCTAAAGAGGAGGTTGGACATGCGATACGGTCATGAACATATAGAATATTTGTACCAATTCCAGCTGAAGAACCGAAGGCAGAAACGTGATGAATCCCTTCAAGAGTATGAAGTGGACATTGCCCGACTAGTTCGATTTGCTTATCCTTCAGCACCAGATAATATGATGGAATGTTCAGGCATCCAGGCCTTTATTGATGGCTTACGTGACTCCGATATGCAGAGGACTCTCCGTTTAGCCCATCCGAAAACATTAGTCGACGCATTGAGTGCTGCTCTTGAATATGAAGTAGCCACGATGGTTTCCGGATACAACAAAGGTAGGACCATACAGGAAGAAGGTGGCGATGACAAACTTGACCGGATCGTCAACTTGTTAAAAGGTATGGCCGAAGAAGATCAAATTCCGAAAATGTGACGAGAGAGAGCACGTACACAGTCCGTCTAAGCGCCCCAAGACTCCTGTAACCCAAGAACTCCAGTCACAGAGGAAATCAGGCGGGGGTGAATATTCAGCTGATATGAATCACCGAAAAGCCAACTCTTTGCCTAGACGGTCATGCCCTGTAGACTATACACAATGCAGCAAGTCGAAATCTGAGGAAGTTGCAGTTTCAAGGATAACAGTAGTCAACGAAGAACGGTCACCCACCAGGATCAGAGAAGAACAGGAGAATGATCGTTGCCTAAAGAAGATTCGGCAGTGGAAGGAAGAAAATCGGCGACCTACCTGGCAAGAAGTGTCAAGATTTTCACCGAAAATCAAGGCGTATTGGGCTCAGTGGGACTCTCTTTTCTTGGGAGAAGGGCTGTTGAATAGAGTCCATGAAAACGATGATGGTTCTGAGATGAGGAGACAGCTAGTTATCCCTAGAACGAGAGTAGCTGATATACTGAAGAAGTTACATGACAGTTCATCGGGAGGTGATCTAGAAGTAAAGAAAACCCTTCAGCGAGTCCGTGAAAGGTTTTATTGGATGAACAGCTCCGACGATGTGAAGGACTGGTGTAAGAAATGTACGACTTGTGCTACGAGTAATGGCCCACATCGCAAGACAAAGGCACCCATAAAACAGTACAACGTTGGAAGCTTATTCGGAAGGATTGCTTCAGATATCGCTGGATTATTTCCGACGACAGAAAATGGTGGCAAATACATACTGGTTGTAATGGATTATTTCACAAAGTGAGTAGAAATTTACGCTATCTCGAACTAAGAGGCCACAACTGTCGCGGATGTATTGGCGAAAGAATTTATCAGCCTATATGGAGTGCCCTTGGAAGTCCACAGTGACCAGGGAAGAAATTTCGAAAGCCATATATTCCAGGAGATTTGTGACAAGCTGAAAATGAAGAAGACCCAGACCACAGCTTTATATCCACAGTCAGATGGAATGGTCGAGAGAATGAACAGAACAATTGGAAAATCCTGTCCGAAGTAATTTCCAGCCATCAAAGAGATTGGGACC
This sequence comes from Galeruca laticollis, assembly GCA_963921935.1. Taxonomy (NCBI): domain Eukaryota; kingdom Metazoa; phylum Arthropoda; class Insecta; order Coleoptera; family Chrysomelidae; genus Galeruca; species Galeruca laticollis. Next base: position 177,231,808 of record OY998177.1, read on the forward strand.
AGTATCTTTTCCTATTCTCATTGGCTTATCGATCAATGAGTCCACGGGTGAAACACCTGCGAAAATCTTGTTGGGACGTGTGTTGAGGCTTCCTTGTGACCTGGAATTTGGCTGTCGGCCTGGAGAAGATCTAGCAGGAGAAGACTAGGTGATCCAAATGAGAAGAACGCTGGACGATATTCATGAATTAGTTCGAACAAATTTTCAAGTTGCCAGCGACAGAATGAAAAGTCGGTAGACACGCAGGACACGGAAGGCGGTTTTAAAGAAGGGGAGGGCACAATCCGACGAGGAGAAAAGGATTTTCTCCAAAATTACAAAAATCCTGGGTCCCATACTTAATCAAGGAAAGGATCAGTGATGTTATATATCACATAAGCAAGATTCCCAACGGAAAACCAAAAGTAGTTCTCCAAAATCGACTAGCGCCATTCGAAGGAGACCATGACATAGAGAAAGGAGTAAACCATATATATTCAAGATGTGTCTGACCCTACCTTCGATGAATTTATGGTCGCGTATGGAGGTACCGGGAAAGCTAGATATGGAGTCACTTCAGAACAACGACAAGATTTGTTTCCTCTCCCGGAAGATTATTCACTGGCATACAACATCCCTGCCCGTATCAAGAACGTACGAGGGTTGGCATCCGTCTTTCGAAAGAAGTTCGGGCAATTAGAAAAATTCCAGATTCCAGCTCCTGGCAAGGCACTGATACTGATACATAATTCGCGGTACGTCTTCTACGTGGTAACTAAAAATGAATTTCAAGATCGATCTACCTACCGCGATGTGTGGAAAGCACTTCGAAACCTCCGAGACCATGTGCTAGAATCTAGCGTGAAGAAACTGGCTATGCCTAAGATAGCGAGTAACCAGTTGGATTGGCGAGTCATCAGGAACATGTTAGAGGTTATCTTCCAAGATACCGGTGTCCAGATATTAATTTGCACCTGGAACCCCCGTTATCAGTATCCGATGAAGACGGTGCCCTGTTATTTCCATAAGATCGGAAAGTGTAGAAATGGGGCCAGTTCCCGATTCAAACATCCAGTCTCGGCTACACAAAAGTTCCAGGAGGAACTTCCATTTAAGGAGGGGGTATTGTTACGAAATATCACACTAGTGTAGACCCTGAATGCGACTCTGTAAATACAGTAAATAAGTGGATACAAATTAGTGAAGTGTTTATATAAATTAGTTTAAGTGCATATACTGTGTATATAATATAAATGAATTAAGTTAGTAGACTTAACGTGTGTGTATGAATTTATACCTCCCGTCAGGAAAAGCTGGTCTAAATAAATAAGAAACATATTACAATACCAAGCACTGGTACTATCATTTAATTAACTTGAATGTAACAATTATTTCATAGATTTCATACTATATGATTTTCGCGATTTTTACGATGGACTCATCGAATTACAAGATATAATTGATATAAACTTGGATATAGATCTTATTAATAAGAAACTAATAAATCAATGCGTGGAAATAAATAACTTTTAAATAAATATAGAAAATTTGATGACATTCAATTTTCTTTTTCCGTGAACGCAAATAAACGATCTTTTAAAAGACTTCCAGTTACTGTTGACAACAGTGAAATTTTCATAAATACAAAACATACTAGCACTAAATTGAGTCCTTTCGAATTAACCTTCGGACCCACTAATTCGCGAAATCCAAATGAAATTTTCATTCCCGCACCATCTTACTCAGATTATGCTGAAAATCATAAGGAAAAACCTAAACATGTATATGAAAATATAAAAGAACGAATAGAAAAACAAAAAGATAAAAATAATCAAAAAGGTAATAGTAAAACTGATTTTAAGTTAGGACAAATAGTATTTAAAAAACTTGCGTTATCATAGTAAAAAAGATATAGGACTCTATGAAATAATCGAAATTTTAGATAGGAAGAAAGTAGAAATAACTTCTAAGAAAAATCAAAATAAAAAGGATATAATACATATAAAGGAACTAAAACAAACTATAACTGTTACAGTCTGTCCATCCACATCCATGAGGGATCAAACCACTCAAGACTGCATAACTTAAACAATAACCCCGGTCTTCTACCTTATAAATTAGGCAATGCTCAAAATAAAATTGATTTTTGGTCTTTTATTCAAATTTTCGACAGGTGCAGGTGTAATGAATCGATATGATGAACAAACATAATTTCATATTATGCCTTATTTCTCCAGTTTACTTAATTTTTAGTTAGAAGCCATATAAACCATTTAAAAAAGGCATCATGTTCACGATATATTTTTGTTAAAAAAGAAATAAAACTTCTGTTTCAAAATTTGAGGGGTTATTTTATTAAACACCTACCTTTAAAAACTCATATTTCAATGCTTAATATATTACCTTGTACGTTTCTCGAATGATAGCTGAAAGGGTACACTGAGGTATACGGCTGATGTACTGTAAACTAGCATAACTTTCTCCTGTTGCCAGAAATCGAAGGGTAACCACAAGACGTTCCTTAACACTGATAGGATTTCTTAAATGGGTTTGCTGCCGGGATATGAATGGAGCTATTTTCGAAACCATAAACCTAAATGTTTCCTCATCCAATATTAAATAGTTCTTGAAACTTTTTATATCTTCGGATCGTAACTCATGAAGTAAATTTTTGTGTATTCCTCTCAAATCGCGTCTTGCTACCCAAGGCCTTATCCAAAGTCGGCTGGATCTTGATTTCTTCTTTTTTAGCACCACACACATTGTGACGACAGCAGCACTTATCGCAGCTGCACAAGCTAATATCATTTTTAACGAAAATAAAGCTGCACGTCCTTTAAGAATTATACGCAATTTCACAACACGTTTACAAAATTTCTATGACAGTGTAATACCACTTTAATTTTTGTTAAAAGATATATCATCAAAGGAATTGTTTAAAATATTTTATAAAAGATATTTGTCAAATATCTTTTACAGTCTAATACCGTCCTTATAGAAGCAAAGCCAGGAATAACTTGGTGCTCCTTGTTTGATTCTTGAAATTTTAGAATAAAAAATGATACTTCAGATAAAGCACACTACACATGAAGTATTGATAATTTCCTCTCTTCATTTTGCAATTGATTAAAGGCCAGAACTAATTATCAAAAAAAGTTGTTATTACCAATGTGAAATTATTTCTTAGATATATCACGATAAAAAATATTAATGGAATCGAACAATGATTTTGGAGTGGATGTTTCACAATTTAACCGTGAATATTACTTTTGCTTTGTTGTGCAGGTTAGTTATCATGCGATATATAAACCTTAAGCGGTTTCTTTCTCTTCAGTAGATCTTGCACATTTCAACTAGTACAGTTATGTATTCCAAAGTAAGTTTACATTTATTAACGATAGCTATTATAATTGAAATCAATTTTGAATCCAAACACAACCTCAAATTCTCAAAATTGTTTCTTTTTTGATTTTTAACATTAAAGAAACATTTTAATCTAATAATTGTTCCGTAATTAGAAATTATTAACCATGTTTTACATTTGAAAACATATTTTGTTGAAAAATAAATTAAGATTTACTTTGTAAACATCATTCTTATAATTTGAATTTGGATAAATTTTAAAACAATTAAGGAAATCAGAATCATTCTTGATGTTAGTTTTTTGTAATGTTGATGTTACTCTCATATAGGATTATTTCATATGTAATGATTGTATTTTCTTATCAAAATAGTCCTGAATAACTTGCTTAAATTCAGTAGTAGGAATCAATTGTCTAGTCTTTTTCGCCTATCTGTCACTCACGCATATTATTTCATGGAACTTCCATGGAAAATAGACACCATTTTGAATATTTCTAAACAATAATAACATATAGGACGTAACATAAAGTACAATTGATGAGAATAGGTATAAAATTATGCCAAATTATTCAACAAACTTGTATATTTCGTTACATACTGAATTATTTTTTGTAGGTTACAAAAATGACTGTTCCTATGATACAATTTAAATTGAATATAACCTTTTTTAGAAAATCTACAATAAAATAAACTCGTTATAGTCGTTTTCGTGATAATTTAATACGTAGAATGTTACTCTAAAAAAATAATTTTTCAATATTTTTAACAATAGAATGAATTGAGAAGAAATGTTACTTTAAAAAAAATAATTTTTCAATATTTTTGACAATAGAATGAATTGAGAAGAAATGTTTCATTAATATATTTCCAGATTTTGGCAGTATTAGCTTTCACGGCTGTAGCTCAAGCTGGTGTATTGGACTATGGTCACGGACAAGCTAGCTCATACTCTTCCGTAAACTTAGCTTCACCAGCAGCCGGACATGGCTACGCGGCTCCAGCTCTTGCACATGGGTATGCTGCCCCAGCTCTTGCACATGGGTATGCTGCTCCAGCCCTTGCCCATGGGTATGCTGCTCCAGTTCTTTCAGTTGGACATGCTGCTCCAATCTTCGCCCACGGACACTCATCTCAAGACAATGTAGATTACTATGTAAGTGTTATCATTCTATGACTACTTTTTATTTCGTCAAATCTTTTCTCAAATTGAAGCGAAAGTATTCTAGTTTACCTTATTTATAATTTTACCCACCCTTACAATAATTTATGATGAGAAAATTCTTTAGTTTGTATAACAATAAAAGTTTTTCACATATATAAGTCCCAACAAACGATAAAACTGTTTTGCAAATATCTGCAAAGAAAAAACATTCTTAGAGTATTTAGAAGGTGGAAACTCGTGATATATGATCAGAGTGTAGAACAAGTAATGTCATTCAATTATCTAGGAGCAAATATAACCATATAAGTAAAAGCCGAAACAACTAAGGAAACATTAATATCAGGAAACTTGAGGTACATAATTTGGAGAAATAACATATATGAGCATCCCCAACAGAGTAAGCGGTTATAAGGCTGCTATGCCGGTTATGATGTAGGCGATAGACACTAGAGCGAGAACAAAATAACAAAACGGCTCTTAAGGACTACAGAAATACGAACACTTTGATCAATTACAGGATACACCTTATTTGACCAGAAGAGAATTGAAAAAATGATAGAAATATGTGAAATACAGGACGTAGTAGAATGGGAATAAACAGGAGAAGAGTATGGTGATATCATGTGAACAGAATGGCAAATGACTGGTTAGCGAAAAGTGTTGAAGAGAAACGACCAAACACTTGTCGAGTGCTATAAGATGGTATGAAAGCTGATCTTCATCATCCCAACTGTTACAGGGAAACCCTTGAAGAAAACACAGGACGTATAAAAAAGAAGTATAATTATCGTTGGTATATTCATATAAGTTGGCTCCAGTGCTTCCTTGGGTTTGAGGAGATAACTTGATGTCTTAAATAAGAATGTATCAAACATTGTGAATTTCTACCTCACTAAAAAACAATATAAGTTGTGCTCCGACTCTGCTTGTACCAGGATATAGGTTGTCATCTTCTCAAATTAAATGTTACAATATCAATGTTTGAGATTGTTTCATTGATACAACACGTGATTTTCCTAAGCCCCTGTTTATATTTGTATTTCAATGAACAAATGTAATCAATTAAATTTCATTCTAGGCTCACCCAAAATACGAATTCAACTACGGAGTGAAAGATGGATACACCGGCGACCACAAATCTCAACATGAAGTGCGTGATGGAGACGTAGTCAAAGGATCTTACTCCGTAGCTGATCCCGATGGTACTCTTCGTACAGTCCACTACACCGCTGATGATCACAATGGTTTCAATGCTGTAGTAGAAAAATCTGGACACCCAGTACACCCAGCTCCAGCTCCAGCTTACGGAAAAGTACTTTTAGCTTCTCCTGATGTTCATCATGCTCCTTTATACCATCACTAGAAATCAAAAAACGTAAATTGAATGTTGTGTAAATAAAAATTCTCCATTTCATATCAGTCACTGTGTTGTACATCGTTATTTAAAAATAAAAATTGAACTGAATATATATTGTTTCATTGTGATATAAAGTTTCCATGATATCTTCATCTTTCCATTTTTCCAGAGAATTATTTAAAAAACTAATGACTCTCAGCATACTTCTGGGAGTTATTCAACACAATATTTCTATTGAAAATCACAAGACTTACGAAACGAACAGCTAGAATTCAAGCATTGCATGGAATATAGTAGAACTCGCAGACAATCAGTTACCAGTAAATTGTAAAAAGGGAAATTTAAATACAATGACCTCTTTTATAAAGTATCCACGTGATCTGTTTTCTATATTTTATCATGGCTGAATAGATAATTAGAGAAATATATTAAACGATGAAATAAAACAATTTAGTTCGTTTAAAACTTCATTTATTTGAACTAATGTTCAATTTAAACTGGTTGACGCGTTTCACTAACACAATACCTTCTCAAAACGAATGGAGGTATAATTTAAATCAGGAGTTTATAAATTAAAATGTGGTAATCACAACTGGTATAAAATTTACATAGGTAGATCTTTTGGAAATTTTAAAACTAGAATTTCGGAACACAATCATAGCTATGACAACAAAAAATTAGATTCTAACTATTCAAATTATTTATTGGAAAACCAACACATTTTCGACCCAAATTTTGAAATGTTACATGTAGTCGGTACATCCTTTAGTTTCAATTTATTAGGGGCTCTTGAGATAAACAAAAATAAATATTCAGCTCACGACCAAATAGATATCAATTACTCTCCTTTATTGAACCGTTTTAATTAGAAGATAGCTTAGGAATGTTTGTAGTGAACGAATTTCCAGGTAATTTCTTTCAATATATTTATTAACATTAGTATAATGGTATTCTGTATTTATGCACTGTATATATTAAAACATTTTCAAATTATACCTAGCTACTGTGTTAGTGAAACGCGTTAAGCAGTTTAAATATAACATTAGTTCAAATAAATGAAGTTTTAAACAAATTAGCTTGTTTTATTTCATCGTTCAGTATGGATTTTCATCAAGTAAAAGCCTCATCTATTCAATTTTTGAAGAAACATATTATTTCAACGTTAATATGAGATTTGGATTACTGTCAAGCGAGAAGAGGGCATTTTAATTATAATTGTTTTCTATATAGTCTTCTATATATATATATATATATATATATATATATATATATATATATATATATTCAACTTATCGTAAGAAGCAGTAAAAAGAATGGAACACACATGTATGAAATTTGCAACCTTGTTGAGTAACAGATGGAAATTAATTATTTCACACAGCTGGAATTATCTTGTCTAATGGTGATAATATAAGAAGAATATATATTTTCTATTGAATTGAACATTTATTATATTAGTTATGCTCCAAAACTAAAGAGATACATAAGTAATAGTAAAATTATTTACCTTAGGATTTCAGATTGTAAACAGCATTATTTTCATAAAATTTTAATCATGTCTTAATAAATCATAAACTCATTTTCTTGTCTATAGCAAATGATAATTTGTATCCAGTATTTCGAACATCTAACAATGAATCTGAAAAGAAAATAAATTATTATCAGACAATAATAAATAGAATTTTGGATAATAATATACACCAACAAAATTGTAATGTTTATATTAAAAAAGAGATAACTGGAGTGACAACTGAAAACTTCATGTCAGTTAGCAAAGTACACTGAGAGCAGAAATAGATTCTACCATAGAATTATTTATGTCCGTGAACTATTGATAATAGAAAAATATGATGACTGAAATAAATAAAGAGCCAAGTTTGTAATAGATAAATATGTAATAATGAGTGAAGATTTAATTGGAAGGCATTGTGACAGATATTTGAACATTTTAGATTGTATATGTATTGATATTGAAATTTAAAGTCAGATAGATATAATTTTTGTTTATTAAAATAAGGTAGAATTATGAAATATTGCGTATGTAAATAGGAATAGTAAATTAATTTGAAATCTTACATCAACAATCAATAATCATAGAAAAATATAAAGACATTTATCGATATATAAAACATTAGATAAAATAGAGTATATTCTATCTAGTATGTCGTAAGTTTTTTGTTTTACAAATAACAAAGCGGACAACAAAAAGTTTGTTGATTTGAAAAAAAAGGTTGGCGAAGCGAAGCTAATGGAGAAGGACGCATGTAAGAAAATTTTATAAAAATATTTGGACAATTATTAGAAATTAAATTAAAAATACATTGCAAACATTGAGTCAATATACATTGAACATTTTGAAAAGAAATTATTTGGAAATAATAAGAATTTGTAAGAAACATTTTAAATTCGAGAGGGGACGCTACCCGAATTTTCAAAAAGTAATCACTTTATAGTGAGAAAATAAGTTCCTAAACCATTATTCATTGTAACAAAAACATTATAAGCAAATATATATAAGTGATTGACCATGAATTCACGAACTTACCTGCCATAGAAACTATAGAGTTTGTATCTACAAGATTGGAGGAAATTTAGCTTTGGTCCAGAAGATTCCACAGCAATAGAATATACTAGAGACTCCCCAGTGTTGTGATCAGGTTAGTGTTTTAACGATTTATCTGGTTAACCATATTATACTCAAACGTAATTCACGAATTTGGCCAAATTACACATTAATAATTTTAGATATATAATAATATTTGGTATTTGTAATTTGCACTGTATTATATTTGTTTTAACATAAGTTTTCCTTACTGTTCATGATGCTTTTCAATTTTACGTTTGTTTGATAATTATAGGAACTAAATTTGAGTCGTTGATTTTCATTTACATGTCATTTGATAAACACAGGGCAAGGTTCCATACCATAGAGGTTGAATTACTGTGTTTCATATAATCGATTCACAGCGTTGGTGGAGATGATTTTTGCAGGTTGTTTGTAGGATGCATATTTCATATATTTTGTTGTTTAATTCTATCCTGAACCCAACGAGAGTAAGTGTTCTCATGCTCTCCATTGAAACAGTAAACTAATATTAAAAATATAAATCATTTAACCTGAGCTAGACAATTCAATAAATAAAACCATACATAAATTTAATAGAGAAATAAACATTTTGGGTTTTAAATAGATAAATAATAAAAAAGTAATAAATTATATTATAATATATATATATATATACAGGGTGTCACACGACGTTTTGACAGTCAAATTTCTCGAAAACTGTTCATATGACATGTATGAAATTTGGCAGATGTAAACAGTCGAAACTGATGCTTATATTTAGTATACAATGATTTCCGTTTTTCCTGTCATTTCGGCTCATGTGACACCAACATAATTTTTTTAAATGGGACAACCTGTATAATATTACAATTTTGGATATATCATTCAAAAATAAATTTAACGATACCACACTTGTCATCATTGTATTGTGCAGTATTGGTAATAGGGGCAATTAAATGGGGGTGGCTAAGAATCGCACCATTTCGACCAATCCATTTTTCAGGAAATGTGTTATCAAGATATTCTCTAATTTGCCCATAAAAGTGGGGAGATATTCCATCTTGCTGCCACTACATCGTTTGCCTTCCATGTAAGGGGATATCTTCAAGTAATTCTGGAAGAGTATTTTGAAAAAAATCTAAGTATCTTTTCCCCGTTAATGTTCCTTCATAAAAATAGCATACCATAGTTCTGAAATCTACTTTCATCACTCCATAATATTTTTTCTAAAAAAGAAGGGTCATTCATCATTACTGTGTACTAACATTTCAGCAATAAAATTTATTCTGCTTTCAAGATCTGCAGGAACTATACCTTGTTTCAAAATATAGTATTTTATAAGGTTGGTTTTGTGATTTTATAATATTCTTTGTATTTAACTACTACATATTTGTAGTAATTTTTGTTAAGGAAATCGTATTGAGTTGTATGGATTTACCAGAAGATAAAGACAAATTATTTATCTTTTGACGGGGAGCTTGATTTTTACCGCTTGGAAAAGAACCAGTTCTTAGCCTTCGTTCGATATAGAAGAAAATATTTTTGCTTGGAGTTATTCTATGAGGAAACGATTTCTGAACCTCGAGCATGAGTTTTTTTTCCACATTATCCATAAATAAATTGTATGGCAACATATTCATCGTAAGTAAAAATTGAAGATTAGTGTTTTAAATGAAACTCACGGTTTCTAGTTAATTCCACAATATAATAAAAGTTATTGAAAATTCTAAAAAATTGACAATTGTTTCGATAAATCAATATCATGGATGATATCAATTTTCTTGATTTGAAAATTCAAAGGGTTAATAATGTTCTTGATTATTCAATTTACCGAAAACCAACACACACTGATGTGACAATTACATATAGTGCCAGTCACCCCATGTCACATAAACTAGCGGAATATAATTCAATGATACATAGAGCATTTTCAGTTCCTATGAACAAATGTAATTTTGATAGAGAGAATAATTTAATACAATTAGACAAATAGCAACATCCAACGGTTATCCATTACATATGATAAATAAGCTAATTAATAAAAAAGAAGAAAAAGTTGCATTACAACTAATATTTCCTAAACAAACTGAAGAAATAATAATTTATAAAACCATCACATATGCAGGAAATATTTCTAATACTATTTCAAAGATAATATCTTTAGCAACGAATACAACAATTTCTTTAAGAACAGAAAGTAACGTAAGTACAAAATTGTTAAATGTAAAAACAAAAATACCATCATTAAAGAAATCAGGTATATATAAACTCAAATGTCCAGAATGTAATGCTATCTATTTGGATCAGACACTTAGAAATTTTGAAATCCGATACAGTGAACACTTACGAGCATACAGATTAAGACAACCAGATAAATCCCATTACGCTGAACATTTACTTTACACCAACCATTCATTGACACGTAACACAGAACTAGAAGTACTACATATTTGTGACAAGAAACAAGAACTGTATATCCTTGAAGAGTTGGAAATTAAAAGACACTTAAGAAACCCACAATATGAAGTCGTCAATGAACAGATAAATCTAGGGAGTTCTCCACTTTCAAACTGTCTTCTTAAGTGATAATTGTAAAGATCAGCAGATATAGTTTTCCTGATTTTCTATATCATTGCAAAGTTATACTGATCTTAATTGGAAAAATGATATCCAGGATATCACTATAGGGCTAATAATATCTAAGCTCTAATATTTGTAATATCACATCTTTTTTTTTCGATTAACATATATAAGTCAATCACAAGGTAGGTTACTTCTTGGTCTAGCCAACAATAACTACTAAACATCAGGTAGGCATCAAATGAAATGTAACTTTTGTCATTCTGACGATGATCTTCAGTTATCGAAACAGCTGTCAATTTTTTAGAATTTTCTACATTTTTCATTATATTGTGGAATTAGCTAGAAACATTGAGTTTTATTTGAAACACTAATTAATATGTGTAGATTCCATGAAAAGAGGGTCGAGACAGTTAAATTCTATATAGATGATTTCTTAACTCCTCAAACTTCACATAAGATTTGGTTCACCTTGGTACGTGTTAAAATCATCAACGAAAAAGACACAAATATGCAAAATCAATGTTGCCATCTAATCTATAACACGGTTGCAGATCAATGTACATATTCTTAACATTTTCACTTGTTACTTAAATATGGAAATAGGACAATAAATTAACTATAGAAGAGTTATATAAAAATTTGAATAAAAACTCTAAGTTGATATATCACAAATTATTATTATATCAAATTCAGCAGTTTTAAATTTGACTTGATTTCTTATCGTTTATCCCCGCGGTAATGAATTGATAATTTTTGGCGAGAAAATTTTACTTTTTATAAAGTACTAGTGCGGCTGATGTACAACTTATTTCGATGTGTAGATAACAAACCTGAAATATTTTTTCAGAAACAAAATTTATTTTTAATCTAACTTTTTGTTCATATCTAATAATCGTATTTATTTTTCCTCAGCTTACCTACTTTTTTCTAGAATGAAATTTTTAAATACCATATTGGAAAAATAATTAAAATTTTGGGCAGCTGAAATTTGAGGTCAAAGGTTTTAATAGAATCAAAATGTTTTTTCCAATCCGAGTGTGATAAGAATATGGAACTGGTCAACCAAAAATCTCATGCTGAAATCCCGGAAGATTGGAGAGTTGCTTTAAGAAACAGCCGAACAAAACCCAGTCCATTAATTATAATTGAATATCACAAAGAACTGTTTAAACACTGGAATTAGCTTCGGGGCTCGTTTTATAGCAAAAAATTAATTTCCCTTCTAATTGCTTTTATAACAATTTCTGTTGATATCATTACTTCAACATTTCCATGAATACAAATCATACAAACCAAAAATCGTACACGCATTAAAGGAAATGGATTTTTGCCCTCATCCAAGGAGAGTTTGAGGAGGACCCTTTTTTACAAAGCATATAATTTTTTCCGATGAGACGACATTTTCGTCAAATGGAACTGTCTCGTCGCAACATTGTTGCTGGTGGCCTGAGGAAAATCTCAATTTTGTATCAAAGTTTTATGACCAATATTCGTTTAAGACGAACGTGTGATAGGGCATTCATAAAAACAAAATAATAGAAATTTTTTTTCACGAATCTATGAATGCCGAACGTTATTCTCAGTTTTTATAAACTCATATCAATTAATTCATGAACGAACTACCCTTAATAGATCGTCATTGTATTTGTTACCCACAAGACTGTGCCGCATGCCCCAGTACAATAAATGTTAGAAACTATCTTGAAAATTTGTTTCATGGAAAAGTTATTCACATATATTCTGATCTCTTTTGGCCTGCTAGATTTCCTGACCTAACCCCCCTTGATTACTTTTTATGTGGTTACCTGAAGCAAAATGTTTGCCAGAAAGCGCCTTTTCAAGATATTGACCACTTGGAGAGGATATTATTAGAAAGATGTAAAGAAATTTCTCCACAAATGATAAGGAATGTATTACGTGAATTTTCCAATAGAACGATTAAGAGTATTGAACGAGAGGGTGGATATGTCGAAGCATTAGTATGAGTGAAAATTAAATTTGTTTGTTTCTAATATTATTATGTCAGTTTTATAACTTAGTATTTGAATATATTCTATTATTTGCACAATAAATGAATATGTACATATTAGGCGTTTTAATTGCAAAATTAATAGAAAACATCGAAAAACTAAAAGTTAAGTCGTGATTTGAGAGTCAAATATTATTCTAAATACGTTTCAGATATACTTCGGAAGTTATGAATGGAATAAAAATCGTCATTGGAGTCCTATCGCGCAGATTCTTCGATTTTTATTTGGGAAAATTTGATTATATGATTACTACTGCAATGATGAGAAGGAATAAACTAAGTAAATTTCTTATTTATAAATAACATAATTTATACAACATTCAATTTTTTTCACATTTTTTAATTTTTAATGATGGTATAAAGGAGCATGATGAAGAGCAGGAGTAGACAAGACTACTTTTCCATAAGATTGAGCTGGGTGTACTGTGTGTCCTGATGTTTTTACTACAGCGTTGAAGCCGTTGTGATCATCAGCGGTGTAGTGGACGGTTCGAAGAGTACCATCTGGACCAACTACGGAGTAAGAACCTCTGACTACATCACCATCACGGACTTCATGTTGGGTTTTGTGGTCTCCGGTATATCCGTCTTGTACTCCATAGTTGAATTCGTATTTTGGGTGATCCTAAGGAAAAACTCAATTAGCTAAATATGTATTCTCAAAGTTATCAGAATATACTAGAGGTGACGAGAAATTAGTCAAAAGTAATGTATGTATATCGATATCACACCATTGGACTATTTCTAAAATTAGTTTCAAACAATAAAAGACAGAGAAACAAGAAATTATTTCAATGGTGTCAAAGTAACTTCCGCGATTGCACCACCAAATATTACCATACCTATATACTTTCCAGCTAATTTCCAGTAATCAAAATTCATGTGTGTAGAAAAAATTAGAATAAAACTGATTTATATGTCTAGTGCCTTACGTAGTAATCTACATTGTCATGAGAAGGCACTCCATGGGCAAGGACTGGAGAAGCATGTCCAACTGAAAGAACTGGAGCGGCATGTCCCACAGAAATCACTGGAGAAACATGTTGTACTGAAAGAACTGGTGCGGCATGTCCGACTGAAACAAGTGGAGAATTGTAGCCATGTCCGACTACTGGGGCAGCTAAGTTTACAGATGAGTATGAACTGGCATGTCCGTGACCATAATTCAGAACTCCTGCTTGGGCCACAGTTGCGAGAGCCAAGACAGCTAGAATCTAAAAACATATTCAATTAATTGCATATTTCAAAGTCGGTTCGGGAAGGTTATTAATATTAGAGTTACAAACTGAAACAAGGTACCGAAAAATACAATGTTGGAAGCTTACGTAGAAAACAGTTTCATATTATAGGCAATGATTGGATCAGAACAAGGTATTTGGGACATTGCAACAACTTGTGCAAGTATCAGAATAAATGAACCGATAATAATTAAACATTTTGAGTTTATTTCAGAATAATTCAAGTTCTTTGAATGATTGTTTTTCCCAATAGTGGTTTGATTAATTGATCCGATAGAATAAATAATTTCATGGAACATCAAGTTCATTTTATTGAATGGAATACATTTAAATACCTACAAATGCACAATTTATCATTTGCCTGAAAATAGTTTTTAGGAATAGCGAATTAATTCTCACTATTTTATTATGTCTTACTACCCATTTCATGGGTAGTTAAGCTAATATATCTTCAAGTTATGAACTTACTATGCAATACATGTTGTTATAGTTGTAACATTCACTAAAGAATAAGTAATGGGTTATCCTTTTATATGGTTTAACAACTAACCAGCACAATAAAGATATCGAAATAATCACGGTCAAATCACATTCCTTTTAGTTAAACAATCTCTAAAATAGTTAGAATTTCGTGAACTGTTTCCATTAAATAGAATTTAACAATTTTGAAATACAACCTGGAATGAAGGAATTTCAGAATTGACACTTTTATTATATATTATTCATATTTTTGAGCAATTGAGTATTAACTGTGATTTTGGAATGTTACATGTGGCAGATACAAACATTAATTCGGATTTAATCTGGTTTCTTAGACAGAATTTATGAATTTTAGTTCCAAAAGTCGTGCTCCAAAATATTTACTTTTATTGAGTATAAACTCTCAATAAAATAAGCTCAAAATATAATGATGTGCTAAAGAAGTTAGATACAACGTTTTAGCTTCATTTATAAGAATTAATTTTTCATTTACATCTTAACTGGCTTGTCAGTATTGCATTTCATATTATCGTTTACTCAATAAAACTCTGGTACTCTCTATATTTAGTATTTATACCAAGATGCCCAATGTGTAGTGTATTTGGTGGATAAAACTAGTGATTTTATGGATATGAAGTTTGGAGTCTGGATAAGGATTCACATATAGAAATGATATAACAACGATTTATGATAGGAAAATGGATATGAAATTATTTCTGGCTCATCCGTTAGTTTCGGATAGTTCCAGTTACCGATATCAAATTTATAAGCCATTGTGAAAGTAAAATAGAAGTACGTTGTAGTTTGGTTTTATTTATAGGTCATCATCATTTAGCACTATACTCAAATATGTAATTATTACAGCTACCACTTTTTAAGTGATATTCGTTTGAAGCGACAATGAATGTTTAACCTTTCGTGGGTAACGTGGTTAAATTGGTACATACTTGGTGACGTCGGTCTATGAGACCAATTTTAGATCCGATTTTTTTACGTCTCTTTTTTTCCATTAAAAAAGATATATCTTAGTTGTTGGCCCTGTAACAGTTCCGATGCTCAAAAATATGCTATGATGTATTTCCCGTTATTTTTATAATGAAAATTTTAATAATGAATAATCAATTGAATTTTTGGTAACCTTATATTTAAAAATTGAAAAAAAAAATATACTTCTTAATACAAAAACGAATGCTAAAACTCTTAACTGATGAACAAAATAACATAATTACTTCAATATTTTCCCTCAGGTGTCCATAGATAAATGAACATTCAAACCAAACTAACACAAAGTTATACACCTATCAACACAAGAACTTACATTATCATCTTCTGGTTCGCCGGCCTCGGAATCAGTTGGAACCTCATCAAATAATTTTTGCAATGCCTCTTGCTCTTTTTCGTAAGACATAGTTGATTAATAGAAACTAAAATGTAATTTTATAAGCAAAAATAAAATAAAAAAGCATTTAATGCTTACCCCAAAAAAATACGAGTTTGGTAACGTCGGTGCCTCACACTGCCACTTTGCAAAGCAGAAAAACGATACGTACTACACAGAAAACGATTCTATTCTAAGTGGCCAAGGATAAGGGTAAAAGGTACCTGGCAGCGCACAGCGAGAAAGAGATGCGTTGCGTTTTAAAACGAGAAACAAATTTTCCTCGGTCTCAGGGACCGCGCGTTATCAGTGAAAGGTTAATAATTATGAATAGACATAAATGGAAATAATGTAAGGGGCGGCAGGAAAAAACAATGATCTGTCTTATACAACTCATTAACAGGATTGTGTTCCTACTTTATATTATATAATATTATCAAAATATCAGGGAAGGAAAAACAAAATATGAGAAGAAATTAACTGTATCGACCCTTACTTCGTGAAATCTGCTCATATTAGTGTTTTAAATGAAACTCACAGTTTCTAGTTAATTCCACAATATGATAAAAGTTATTGAAAATTCTAAAAAATTGACAATTGTTTCGATAAATCAATATTATCGTCAGAATGACAGAAGTTACATTTCATTTGATGCCTACCTGATGTTTAGTAGTTATTTTTGGCTAGACCAAGGAGTGACCTAACTTGTGATTGACTTAATATATGTTTATAGAAAAAAGAAGAAGATGTGATATTACAAATATTGAAGCTTAGATATTATTAGCCCTATGGTGATATCCTGGATATCATTTTTCCAATTAAGATCAGTATAACTGTGCAATGATATAGAAAACCAGGAAAACTATATCTGCTGATCTATAAAATTATCACTTAAGAAGACAGTTTATTAGTGGAGAACTCCCTAGATTTAACTGTTCATTGACAACTTCATATTGTGGGTTTCTTTAATGTCTTCTAATTTCCAATTCTTCAAGAAAATCCAGTTCTTGTTCCTGTTCACTTCTAGTTTTGTGTTAGGTGTCAATGAATGATTGGTGTCAAGTAGATGTTTTGCGTAGTGGGATTTATATGGTTGTTTTAACATGTATGCTCGTAAGTGTTCACTGTATCGGATTTCAAAATTCCTAAGGGTCTGACTCAAATAGACAGCATTACATTGTGGACATTTGAGTTTATATACACCTGACTTCTTTAATAGTGGTATTTTTGTTTTTACATTTAACAATATTATACTAACGTTACTTTCTGTTTCAAAAAAAATTGTTGTATTCGTTGCTGAAGATTTTATCTTTGAAATATTATTCAATTTACCGAAAACCAACACAGCCTGATGTGACTATTCCATTCAATTCCAATCACCCTATGTCACACAGACTAGCGGCATATAATTCAATGATACATAGAGCTTTTTCAGTTCCTATGAACAAATGTAATTTTGATAGAGAGATTAATACAATTAGACAAATAGCAACATCCACCGGTTATCCATTAGATATGATAAATAAGCTCATTAGTAAAAAAGATAAAAAAGTGGCATTACAACTAATATTTCCTAGTAATGAAATAAAAACTCATAAAACCATCACATATGCAGGAAATATTTCTAATAATATTTCAAAGATGATATCTTCAGCAACGAATACAACAATTTCTTTTAAAACAGAAAGTAACGTTAGTACAAAATTGTCAAATGTGAAAACAATAATACCACTATTAAATAAATCAGGTATATATAAACTCAAATGTCCAGAATGTAATGCTGTTTATTTGGGTCAGACCCGTGGCTGAAGATATTATCTTAGGAATTATGAAATCCGATACAGTGAACACTTACGAGCATACAGGTTAAAACAACCAGATAAATCCCACTACGCGAAACATCTACTTGACACCAATCATTCATTGACACCTAACACAAAACTAGAAGTGCTGTATATTTGTGAAAAGAAACAAGAACTGGATTTCCTTGAAGACTTTGAAATTAGATGACATTTAAGAAACCCACAAAATGAAGTTGTCAATGAACAGTTAAATCTAGGGAGTTCTCCACTAATAAACTGTCTGCTTAAGTGATAATTGTAAAGATCAGCAAGTATAGTTTTCCTGGTTTTCTATATCATTGCACAGTTATACTAATCTTAATTGGAACAATGATATCCAGGATATCACCATAGGGCTAATAATATCTAAGCTTCAATATTTGTAATATCACAACTTCTTCTTTTTTCTATAAACATATATTAAGTCAATCACAAGTTAGGTCACTTCTTGGTCTAGCCAAAAATAACTACTAAACATCAGGTAGGCATCAAATGAAATGTAACTTCTGTCATTCTGATGATGATATTGATTTATCTAAACAATTGTCAATTTTTTAGAATTTTCAATAACTTTTATTATATTGTGGAATTAACTAGAAACTGTGAGTTTCATTTAAAACACTAAAATATGAGATAATGCTAATTGAACTAGCATTTAATTTTTTGATGAATCTCTTATCCTTGAGTTATCATCTATTTTTTCGTGGCTCTTATCATCTTGATCTATCCTCTGGCTTTGCTGAATTAGTTCTCTGAGTAAAGCTTGTGGTTGCTTGTTTATGTCGGACTATCAACATGAACTCTGTGTATCAATCTGTAGTTTTTTCATTCAGACAAGACATATGTTACGAATAAGACAAATATAACGCCTGTTACATTATGCTTAACATCTTTTAATGCTAGTGGTACTTGTATTATTTGAAATATTAATTATGTTTCTTAATGAGAAAATTGGAAAATTATGGATGTCAACAGGATTATCTCTATCATGAATATTCAAAGAGCAAATGACTATCGATATAGTTAGGAAAACTATTCAAAATAATATTTCCTCTAAAAATAGCAAGACAGGTGAAATGAACCGATACAATGGAAACATTGTGTGCATTATAACCTTACAATATGTCAGTTATCAGTGAAGCGCCAAAACAAAAATTTAAAACGTTATCAAATGAAATGTAGGTAGCACCGTTACCTATTACGCTCAATTCAGAAACCTCTGTTTCATATTTTGCCATGCCTAAAGATGTTGGTTTTTGAACTTGATGAATGTTTTTTTTGTTGTGATGTTCTTTATTTTCTCTATGTTTATTGGTTACATAAGTATCTTGTACAGTTGTTTTTAAAATAAAAGTAAACAAATATTTCGTTAATATTTTCTATCTGTAAAAACTACAAACTTCTATCAGATTCCATCAGGTTATGGGCCCTCACCGCTGAAACAATAATGGAAGTTTCCAATAACAAATCCGCTGGGTCATTGTTTTATTTTCTGTACATGTGAATTTTTTTTACAAAAAGCGTCAAAACGGTAAATTCAGCCCTTCCTCAAATATAGATATTGAAGGGCAGAGAAAATTACAATGTATGGAAGTTTGCTATGCAGGCATATTTGGAACATGAAAATTTGTGGTCGTGTACTCAAGCAGACAGA
This sequence comes from Galeruca laticollis, assembly GCA_963921935.1. NCBI lineage: Eukaryota > Metazoa > Arthropoda > Insecta > Coleoptera > Chrysomelidae > Galeruca > Galeruca laticollis. The sequence continues at coordinate 177,251,438 of OY998177.1, forward strand.
GGCAGTGAATCTGATAAAATGAAATACACCAAAACGAGGTCCGAGATAATTTTAGCTATTTATCCCAATAATTATGTACATATAGAAGACACGAAATGGTTTTACATAAGTTCATTTGAAAATCCTGTTGATTGTGCAAGTCGAGGATTACTCCCTTTAGATTTTCTATATACCTCAAATTGGCTAAAAGATCATTCGTGGTCTCAACTCCCTGACTCATCTTAGCCTTCACAAAGTGTTGTTACTTCCGCTCCAAAAGAAATTCTAGACGAACAAAAGAAAGTTACTCTGCTAATTACACCTCAACTAGAACCGTGGAATGATCTTTTGAATAGATTCTCCTCTCTTCCAAAATTCCAAAGAATCATTGCCCATTGTCAAAGGTATATTCACAATGCGAGAAACGGAGATAATAAATCCTTAGGCTCGTTCACTTCCATAGAGCTACACTATGAGCTACTATGTTATTATTGGTTCGTCACTTTCAATCTCAAGTATTTTATAATGAAATTTCCCAACTACAAAATAAACACCTCTTATCAGAACCCTTAAGAAAACTGAATGTTTTTTTGAAGGAGGGTATTCTTAGGGTGGGCGGTCGTTTGCACTTTTCTGGTCTTTCTTATGAAATATAATAAATGCGAATATCAAATAGAAGAACTTAAATCAGTAACTTTCAGAAAACATGGTAAAATATATATTTTATTTCAAATATAAAAAAAGTAGAATTCGACATACCTTTTGTTTAACAAAAATGAGACAGGACCATAACAATTTGCAACAATAAAATAATTTACTAGGTCAAATTTGAAATTAGCGTTTTGTATACAAACGAGTCGGTAATGAAAATTGAGGCCACTTCAATACAAAAAATGGAACCTTTGCAATTCAACAGAAAACTCCGAACATAATTTGGGGGAATAATAAAAAGTAAGTTAAGCGCAGACAGAACACAGAATCGGACGAATAACGCGAAGGGAAAAAGTCCTTCCTTGTCACGTTAACGGGTATCAATATTTTTTAGTGTTAGCGGGTCCATAGGAAGAAGTTTCTCTTCGTTGTGTCAGGGCTTCAAAGCGGTACTAAGATATCCTTGACAGTCAACACTGTCCCCCTGAGTTGGCACAAAACGGGGAAAAACTCCGACTGTAATCCAGCATAGCTCGACACCGGGTTCTAGAAATTTAGCGTCATCTGCAGTTTCTAGACAAATATCGAAAACAGTCAGTGAGCAGAGACAGGAGAAGGGAAGTTTCCACACAGTAAGTTTTTGAACAGGGCTAAGATTTTTTATTGGGAAAGATTTATTTATTTTCTGGGCGCTGATTCTAACTTGAGATTGATAACATAAATATTTGCATAAGTAGAATATATAACAGTTATTTTTTTCTCACTGTGTTATTGGACAAGTTCGTAGGTTCGGCTAAAACTGTAGGTCCTGGCTCATAATTTGGGCACCGCTCGTTCGGTGGAATATAATTTTATCGTGTGAGATAGTATAGTAAGATTTTACACAAAATTTGTAGGAACGATTTTTTTTCTTTAGTGTATATGTAACTTGACAGGCTTTAGGTATTATTTAACAAAAGCTAATTGTAATTTGTTTCATTTGCCCGGAACGTATGATTTTGTCTCCGTAAAATCAGGTTATCATTGAATTTCCGCCACGATTAAATAATTTTGGTTTTTCAAACGCGGTTATATCATTCACTCATATCTAGTGAAATGAATAAACATTATAGTTCATTCGAAGGAAACAAAACTGTAACTCGGAAATTTTGTTAATACACACTGAACTGTATACTGATAAGAATTATATCAAAATCAGCAAGATTATAATTTCTCTACTTTTACTTTCTGTTTACATAAAGTACAATGACAATTCGACAAATAGGAAAACAGGCAGCGATCGATTTTTTTTAGTAGATAAGTATTCTCGCAGTGAGGCAGGTCAAATTACAAAATAGGGGCCTTGAACAATTTGTAGATAAGTGTGTAGATTTTTTACTTGGGAAATATTTAATATCTTTTTTGTTGTTGATCATATTTTATACGGTGAAAGATATAATATATTTTTTTAAACATTTCTAGTTACCGAAATTTTATTCAGATCCCTACCACGACGTCCCCTCTAGAGTGAGCAGTGCATTTGGATACGAGGCTGAACAACGAGATCAATTCTGGCCTGGCAAAGGTAACCCTACCGCTTTAAGTCCAGGAGATCCCCGCGTAAATCGGACAGCGACTTTTATCTGAATATATACAACAATCAGTAATGTGTGAAAATATTATTTGTCTCTTAATGTACCATCTAACCCACACTTTAACAGTTTAGTTCAATTGGGTATTAAATCTTTATAAAATCTCATTTACTTAGGAAATTTAATGATCAAATTCTAACTTATGAAGAATTTTATACCCTTCTGGTACAGATTGAAGCAATACTTAATTCTCGCCCTTTATATGCTCTAATCTCAGACCCCAATGATGTTTCGGTCTTAACACCTGGTAATTTTTTACCCTTGCTCCGCTTACCTCTGTGCCTGACTCTGACTTAACTGCTGCCAAACTCAACATCTTAACACGTTGGCAATTAGTCCAATGTTCTCAACAAGATATCTGGAAACATTGGTATCATCCACACTCTCCAGCAAGGTTAAAGGTAGCTTGCTAATAGTAGATCCTTGGAGGTGATTAAGGATGATAAAGCCCCTCGTTACATAGGAAATTGGGAAGACATGATTCCGTTGCACGAGTAGCTACTATACGTACTACGCAGGGGATAATACAACGACCATTGCTAAAAATTTGTCCCTTACCTACAATTTAAGTTTTTTTTCTTTCTCTTTCACTTTCTTCATTTGTTTATGTTTTTCTCTTGCCGTTACTATTATAAAATACATTTCTTATATGTATTTTGGTGGGCGGTAAGTTAACGTTTCACGTTAAATTTAATTTAGCTATTTTCTATAAATTACTATTTTTATTTATTTTTGAAATCGGTAAGCTCATGGCCAAAATATATAGATTTTATGGATATGCGTCCACCGTCAATTTCGCTAATGACTTAGAGACTGATATTCGGTACGTCTGAACTCGCAAACAAAACTCTGATATATTTCTCGTAATTTTGTGCTATTTCAAACCTTCGAACTCCTATAATTACCAGCAACTTACAGTCTACAGAAACCGGGAAAAAAATAGACTTTAGGTGTGATTGCAAGCGCAGGAAAATCGATCCAACCTATCAAGGTAAGAGGTGTTAGCCTAATTGACAGTTTTTAATTAATTGCTTTTGGTTTCACTTAAAATTTATAACCATTTTTCTTCCCAAATTATACAAATAGAATGATGAGAATGAATAAATTAAGCAAAATGTACAAAATAACAGCATTTATACAACATTCAACTTGGAGACCCGTGATATGAGAAGACAAAAATTTACACTGAACAAGCAACTGCACAAAGAGTGTTAGAATTTCCTGTTTTATAGCCTGCATATCATTGTATTTCCATAATAAAAGTCTTAATCAATGTGGAAGATTGAATCAGAAAAGCTGCACTCTTATTATAAAATAAGAAAAAATATGAAAGTATGTATCACTTTACCGCATGTGCATCCCATATTTGCATTCGTTGGTCTCGTGATTGAATGTCGTTATTGGAGTCATGTCGCGCAGATTCTCTGATTTGTCTTTGGGAAAATTTGATTATATGATGATTACTAGAATGATGAGAAGGAATAAATGAAGTTAAATTTTAATTTTTAAATGAGAGCATTTATACAACATTCAATTTTTTCACCTTTTTCAATATTTAATGATGGTATAGAGGAGCATGATGAAGAGCAGGAGTAGCCAAGACTACTTTTCCATAAGATGGAGCTGGGTGTACTGGGTGTCCTGATTTCTCTACTACAGCGTTGAAGCCGTTGTGATCGTCAGCGGTGTAGTGGACGGTACGGAGAGTACCATCTGGATCAGCTACGGAGTAAGAACCTTTGACTACATCACCATCACGGACTTCATGTTGCGTTTTGTGGTCTCCGGTATATCCGTCTTGTACTCCATAGTTGAATTCGTATTTAGGATAAGCCTAAAGAAAAACTCAATTAGTAAAATATGTGTTCTTATATTTATCAGAATGTACTAGATGTGACAAAAAATCAGTCAAAAGTAATGTATGTATATCGATATCACAACGCTGGACTATTTCTTAAATTAGTTTCAAATAATAAAAGAGTAATGTATGTATATCAATATCACAACGTTGGACTATTACTTAAACTAGTTTCAAACAATAAAAGATAGAGGAACTAGAAGTTATTATAATTGTCTCAAAGTAACTTTCGCTATTAATATTAATATCATATCTACATACTTTCCAGTTATCAATATTCATGTGTAGAGAAAATTAGAATAAAAAAATTATATGTCTTGTGCTTACGTAGTAATCTACATTGTCATGAGAAGGCAGTCCATGGGCAAGGACTGGAGCAGCATGTCCAACTGAAACAATTGGAGCAACATGTCCAACGGAAATCACTGGAGAAACATGTTGTACTGAAAGAACTGGTGCGGCATGTCCGACTGAGACAAGAGGAGAATTGTACCCATGTCCGACTACTGGTGCAGCTAAGTTTACAGAAGAGTATGAACTGGCATGTCCGTGACCATAATTCAGAACTCCTGCTTGGGCTACAGTTGTGAGAGCTAATACTGCTAAAATCTAAAAACATATTCAATTAATTGCATATTTCGAAGTAGATTCGGGACGATTATTAATATTAGAGCAGGTTACGAACTGAAACAAGGTACCGAATAATACAAAGATGGAAGCTCACGTAAAATAATAGTTTTATATTATAGGGAATTATTGGATCAAAACAAGGTATTTGGGACATTGCAACAACTTGTGCAAGCATCAGAAAATAATTGAATGTTTTGAGTTTATTTCAGAATAATTCAAGTTCATTGAATATTATTGTTATTTCCAATAGTGGTATGATTAGTTGATCCGATCAAATAAAACTGACATAAATGGATAATTTCATGGAACTTCAAGTTCATTTTATTGAATATACCTACAATTGAACAATTTATCATTTGCCTGTGAATAATGTTTAAGAATAGCGACTGAATTCTCACTATTTTATTATGTCTTACTACCCCTTTCATGAGTAGTTAAGCTATAATATATTTTCAACTTATGAACTTACTCTGGAAATCATTTTGTTATAGTTGATAGTTGTAACATATACTAAAGAATAAGTATTGAGTTATCCTTTTATATGGTTTAATAACTAACCAGCACAATAAAGATATCGAAATAATCACGGTCAAATCACGGTTAAACATTCCTTTCAGTTAAACAATCTATAAAATAGTTAGAATTTGGTGAACTGTATGCATTAAATAGAATTTAACAATTTTGAAATACAACCTGGAATGAATGAATTTCAGAATTGACACTTTTATTATATATTATTCATATTTTTGAGCAATTGAGTATAAACTGTGATTTTGAAATGTCACTTGTGGCAGATACAAATATTAATTCGGATTTAATTTGGTTTACAAAATATTTACTTTTATTGAATATAAATTCTCAATGAAATAAGCATGTCATGTACTATAGAAATTAGATACAATGTTTTAGCTTTATTTATAAGAATTAATTTTTCAGGTACATCTTAACTGGCTTGTCAGTATTGCATGATACCATTTGAGTTATTTCATATTATCATTTATCATGTAAATGTCTAATTCAGACAGAAATGGAAATAATGTAAGGGACGGCAGGAAAAAACAATAATCTGTTATACCCAACTCATCAACAGGATTGGATTCCTACTTTTTATTATATAATAATATCAAAATATTGGGGCAGGAGAAACGAAATGTGAGATTATGTTACTTGAACTAGCATTTGATTTTTTGGTGAATCTGTTATCCTTGAGTTATCTATAATCTATTTTTTCTTTGCTCTTACCGCCTTGATCTATCCTCGCTTTGCTGAATTAGTTTTCTGAGTAAAGCTTGTGGTTGCTTGTTGATATCGGAGTATCACCATGTATTCTGTGTATCAATCCGCAGTTTGTTTAATTCAGTTAAGACATATGCTGCGAATAAGACAAATATAACGCCTGTTACATTATCCTTACCATCCTTTAATGCTAATTTGAAATAGCAATTATGTTTTTCAATGAGAATAGTGGAACACTACGGATATTAACAGGATTATCTTTGTCGATAATATAACCTTACAATAGGTCAGTTATCACTAAAGTGCTAAAACAAAAATTTAAAATGTTGGCAAATGAATTGTAGGTAGGTAGCAGTAATTCAGAAACTCCTATTTCATATTTTGCCATTCCTGAAGATATTAGTTTTTGAACTTGATTAATGTTTTTCCTGTTGTGATTATCTTCATTTTCTCTGTTTATTGCTTACATAAGTATCTATGTACTATTGTTTTTAAAATAAAAGTAAACAAGCATTTCGTTAATATTTTCTATCACTAAAAACTTCAAAATTCTATCTGATTCCATCAGGTTATGGACCCAGGACCGCTGAAACAATAATGGAAGTTTCCAATAACAAATCCGTTGGGTCAGAGTTTTATTTTCCGTACAAGTAAATTTTTTTTACAAAAAGCGCTACAATGGTAAATTCAGCTCTTCCGCAAATAGAGAAAATTGCAATGTATGAAAGTTTGCTTTGCAGGCATATTTGGAGCATGAAATTTTGTGGTCGTGTATTCAAGCAGATAGAGGCTGTGAAGTTGATAAAATGGAATACACCAAAACAAGATCCAAGATAATTTTAGCTGTTGATATCATAAATTACGTACTTATACAAGACACGAAAAGTGCCAAAGAAGCTTGGGAAAGACTTTTAAATACTGTTGAGGGCTCCTGTTTGACAAGAAAGGTTGGTTTCCTCCGGAATTTAGTAACCACTCAACTCGAAAATTGTGCATGCGTTAATGACTACACGAATAGAATAATCACAACTACCCACAGATTGAACGCTCTGTAGTTCGATGTGAAAGATGTCTGGATTGGATCTCTACAAGACTGAG